>JARCIV010000005.1:15290000-16633750 GCA_029618585.1 Citrus australasica | reverse complement strand
TTGAATATAAAGTGATTTGCAATTTTATAACGCATTCACTAAAAAGGAATCAAAATTAACTGGAAACATAATAAGCTAGAATTAAAATGAAGAATTGGAATCAGAATAATTTATTTACTTGAACTGCATGAATCGTAATTAGAATAAACTGTATTATCATTTATATGTTTATTTTGTCTTAAAATAAATATCAGAATGAGTTAAATTGTAACAAATTACTATAAAATTTTTAAATAATTTATTATAAAAATTATTTTGTATTTTAATTATTGTTATTGTTATTATTATTCAAAAATTAATTATTAATAGTAATTATTGTTAATTATTATTATTGACAGTTTAACTAAAAATTATTATTAATTATTGTTAATAGATTAATTTATTATAATACTTTTTATTCTTGTTGTTAATAATAATAATAATCTATTTAAAAATTATAATTATATTTATAATTATAATAATTATTTTTTAATAATAATAATCTATTTAATAATTATTATATTTTTTAATTAAATGGAGGGTATTTTGAAAATTTAAAATTATAGGAGGCCAATTAGTACTCCAAGGGTTTCAATAAAATAAAATAAAGTACAAGAGACTTAACGAAATTTTACAATACAGAAAGTTTTATATTACTTATGAATACATTGTAAACAATATATAGTATAAGGGGCTGAATTATATTTTTCGGGTCAGCCGTCAGTTACGTTAAATGTAACTTAGGCGGACCCGAAAGAATAACGTGTTTGCTTTTAGGCCAAAACTATGATTGATGTGTAGGTAAAGTACGTGGCGAAGGGATTGATGTGTTGGTAAATTGGGAACTCCGCCCCAAAAAAAAAGGAGTGGTAGTTGGGATGCATGGACTGGCTGCTGCCACCACACTACTTAATGAATGGCAAATTTTAAAGCTAGGATGTGTTCGGGGTGAGGACAATAAAGTTTGGAATTACATCATTCATAGAAAATTTTCTTATATTTTTTGTTTGGTGAAAATATTGTATTAAAATAAAGCTTATTTTGGACCCAAGGAATATTTTTATAACCTTATGAAGATTTATCCCATGAGCCCTATAGATTTTGACTTGTTGGGATAATTGTATTTTAAGAATTAAGTAAAGGGTGAATCATATTCGATTATTTGTACAACAACCTAGTAGTTTTTGTAAAATCGCTAATGCAAGAAAGAAAGTAATGCATGTAAATTATGATCCACCAATTTTATTTGTGTTATAGGTATGTTCTTCATACCACTCTCACATCACTTAAATAAAACATCAAATTTCATGGAAATTAACTAACAATTAATAAAACAGCAAATTTCCTGGAAATAAGAAGAAAAAAGAAAGACTAGTAAAGTTTTTGGATAGAGCGAGAGAGAATGAATATTGCAAAGAGTGCAAATTAGCGAAGAACCAAACGCAAAGAATTTTGGGAACACTAGGATTTCAGAGTCTATTTTAATTATTTGGGTTCTTAAGCAATTATTTAATTAAAAGGCGCGGTATGATTGCGGTCTCGGTTTGTTTGCTTTGTCAAGATCTTTATTGTACGGAGACGACGGCCTTTCATTTAGTTTCAACTAGGAAATAGAACCGCGCCATTTATTAACTCTTTTGTTTCCATCTCTTCAGAGCACAGGCACCCGCCATTTATTGCAGTATTTATGAGATTCTGCTTTGACGTGGCTCACCAACCCGTCACTTTTCCTTGCGAATAAAGACTCTCAGAAAGTGTTTGAAAACCCTCACCCATCACATAATAAATATCTTCTTGTATTGTAGCCGAGAAGAACAACGACCTCTTAATGAAGAATCGCCAATCTTGCCCAACTAGTGACGTAGCAATCCCGAAGAAAATGTTATTACAAGTAACCAGAGTAGTAACCAATCACATGATCCTGGTCATTGCTGCTACTGAGGTAGAATTAATTACCAACATCATAGTAGTTATAGTAAGAATGCATCAAACCATCGGAAATGAAGTCGTGAAGAAGGAAATTATGATCGGGACAAAAATAAAGAAATCATCTGTCACAGTTGTGGAATAAAGGGACATTTTGGACATGAATATAATACACTTGAACATCTTTTAGAGGCATATCAAGCATTTTTAAAAGTCAAAAGAAAGACATGGAGGAATTTTTGTGTTGATTCAATACATCAGGATGCCTTAGACTTCTTTGAAGATAAAGATTAAAGGATCAACTACACAATTGGATGAGATATCCAGACCAATCGAAGACCTACGTATATTGTTTTTATTCACTTTTATAATAATGCTTGCTAAGTTTTTTCTTTATTTAACGTTCTTATTATATCATATCTAATCTATGTGTTCTTTGCTTGAAAGGACAATGGAAGTATTTAAAACCTCTAATAATAGGTGATACACTTTGATACACTTAAGTATATTTTACGAACTGTCACTTTGATAAGACAAGTTTTCCTTCATTAGTGTTGAGTTTGAACACAACAGAAGCCAAAAAGAAACTCCAAGAATGAAGTAAAGAACCGAGAAATCACTGGCAAGATTATAAACCAGATCTTGAACACCAGCACAAGACACCACAATTCAAAGGGAAATTTAGGACTCTTTTATTACTCAAAGTGATTATAAATCTGCCAAACCTTGTAGAAGAAATCACAAGCTTTACAAAGAATTCAGAACCACTCAAATTGAATGAAAAACGAAAGAGAAATGTAATTGGTAACAGATGTCACGAACCAGCTCTGTTTATAAAGCAAACACTGAGGATTGCCAGAAGCTGCTCAACAAACATAACGAACTATTAAACACGTCAGCATCGAAGTTGCATATCGACCCTCAAACTTAAGTCAATCTGCATAAAAGTCACATAAGTCTTGACTCTTTGCATTTAACCCCCTAAAACAGAAACTGATTCTTCACAATCTCCACCTTGCAGACTTGATTCAGTTTGATTCTTAACCATAAAAGCTGCTTCAAAAAACCTTTTTAAGCACACAGCCTTTAAGCACACAGCTTATCACTCGATTACGCAAAGTAATCACTGCAAGATTGCCATGATTCCCATCAAGTTTACACAAAACTTGAACTTAGCAATGGGAACCACTTTTGTAAGAGCATCAGCAAGATTTACATCAGTGTGTATTTTGGTCACTGACACATCACCTTTAGATACTTCATCTCTAATGAAATGGAGTCTCACATCAATGTGCTTAGTCCTCTCATGATAGATTTGATTTTTAATTAGGTGGATGGCACTTTGATTGTCACAGAAGATGGTGAAAATCTTTTGTTTCAACCAAAGTTCATTCAAAATCCCACTAAGCCACTTTCCCTCTTTTACTGCCTCTGTTGCACCAACAAACTCAGCCTCTGTAGAAGACAAAGTTACCACAGATTAAAGAGTTGCTTTCCAACTGATCAGATAGCCATTCACCATGAACAAGTAGCCTGAGATTGATTTCCTCCCATCCAAATCACCTGCAAAGTCTGAGTCTACATATCCCACTATACTATTCTCATCCTGCTTTGACCTTCTAAGGTATCTCATAATCCATTTCACAGTATCCCAGTGCTCCTTTCCAGGATCACTCATGAATATGCTAACAAGACTAACAACATAAGCAATATCAGCCCTAGTACATACCATTGCGTACATGAGGCTCTCAACTACCTGAGCATATAGAACTTCACTCATCATAGACTTATCTTGATTTGTGACAGGAGCTTGCACTTTTGAAAGTTTGAACTGAGATCCTAGTGGTGTCTGAACAGACTTTGCATCCAACATATCAAATCTATTAAGAACCTTTAGAATGTACATCTCTTGACTGACAAATAGAGTTCCAGCTGCTCTATCCCTTATAATGTCCATCCCAAGAATCCTCTTAGCACATCCCATATCCTTCATTTCAAATTCTGCATTCAATAGGTCTTTGAGCTTCTTGATCTCACTTCTATGCTTGCTAGCAAGTAGCATATCATCAACGTACAACAAAAGGTAAACAACTCCACCTGAACTTGGTCTTCCAGAGTAAACACAACTATCATATTTGCTTCTGAGATAGCCATTGGAGATCATAAACACATCAATTCTCCTGCACCATTATCTTGGAGACTGCTTTAGTCCATAGAAAGACTTATTTAAATGACAAATATGATCTTCCTTTCCTTTGATTTCAAAACCCTCTGGTTGTGTCATCAGAATTTCTTCCTCAAGCTTCTCATGTAGAAAAGTTGTCTTCACATCCATCTGATCAAGCTCTATATCAGTCAGAGCTACCATTGACAGTAACATCCTTATGGAGCTATGTTTAACCACAAGTGAAAAAACCTCAGCGAAATTCACACCTTCTTTTTGTGTGAAACCTCTAGCAACTAATATAGCCTTGAATCTTGAAGCTTCAGCTCCTGGAATTCCTTTTTTTCTTTTGAAAATCCATTTACAGCTTACCAACCTTCTGTTGCTTGGATTTTGAACAAGAGGCCAAGTCTTGTTCTTGATTAAGGAATTCATTTCTTCTTCCATCACTTTGATCCAGTTACTATTGTCACTACCTCTCACAGCTTCTCTGTAGCTTGCTTGTTCTTCAATAGCTATTTCCTCTGCACTGTTAAGAGCATAAGCTATCATCCTAGCATATGCGTATCTGGAAGGTGGTTTTGTCTCCCTTCTTGCTCTGTCCCTTGCTAGCTGATAATCTTGCAGCTCAGCCAATGAAGTTCTTAAATCATTCACTTCAAACCTTTCTTGAAGATCTTCTATAGCACCCATATCTTGATCCCATCTGTCACTACTACTGGATGACTCCACCTCAATTCTGGAATCCTTCCCTATTGCAGCTTCCTTCATTGATTCATTAGTATAAGGGCTGAAGTCAAAGACAGCAGAGTCCTTGTCCTCCAGCATAGATTCCTCATGAAATGTAACATCTCTACTAATGATACATTTATGAGTGGCACCACACCATACCTTATACCCCCCTCAGGATATCCCATAAACACCCCCTTCAGAGCCCTTGAATCCAGCTTTCCTTGCTTAACATGCACATAGGTTATACATCAAAAAATTCTCAGATGCTTGTAATATGCAGATACACCAGTCCAGACTTCTTCAGGAGTCTTGAACTTGAGAGCTGCAGATGGACTCCTATTAACCAATTAATAGGCTGTAGTTACAGCTTCAGCCCAGAAGTCTCTTGGTAGCTTGGAGTTTATGAGCAGGCATCTAGTCTTATCAATGAGAGTTCTATTCATCCTCTCAGTTAGTCCATTTTGCTGAGGGGTGAACCCGACAGTCTTGTGTCTAGTGATTCCATGCTTCTGACAGTACTCATCAAACTCTTTATTACAAAATTCAAGCCCATTATCAGTCCTTAGTGCTTTCAGCTTCATCTCAGACTGATTTTCAACAAGAGCTCTCTATATATTGAATTTCTTAAAAGCTTGATCTTTAGTCTTGAGCAGGCCCCCATAGATCAGGCCCCTATAGATCATCTATGAATGTTACAAAGTATCTACCACCACTTAAGGATGGCACTTGAGCAGGCCCCCATAGATCAGAGTGTGCATAATCCAATACAGCTTTGGATTTATGCAATCCCCTTTCAAACTTCATTCTGTGGGCCTTCCCAAAGATACAATTTTCACAGAACTTCAGCTCTTCAACCTTATCTCCACATAACAGCCCCCTTTTACTTAGTTCTTGTAAGCCTTTGGCACTCATGTGGCCAAGCCTTAGATGCCACATCTTTGCTTTATCTACATCAGAAATAACATGCAAAGCAGACAACACAGGTACTGATGACCCTTCAAACACATACAGTCCATTATTCTTGATTCCCTTAATTACTATACTGGAGTTTTTCATTACTTTTAAGCCCCCATGGTCAGACTTAAAGATATAGCCTGAGCTATCTAACATGCCTAAGGATATCAAATTCTTTTTCAATCCTAGTACATGCCTAACATGCTCTAAGGTTCTTGTCATTCCATCATACATTCTGATTTTGACAGAACCTATACCCACAATTTTATAGGCATTGTGGTTTTCCATTAAGACTCTACCTTCATCTATAGTTTCATACTCATGAAAAAGGGTTTTATTAGGACTCATATGGAAAGAACAACCAGAGTCTAGAATCCACTGACCTTCAATCTTTCCATTTGATGCCACCAGCAAATCTGCACTTTAATAACCTCCATCAGATGCTACAGCAGCATCTCCTTATTTTTCTTTGTTGTCTTTCTTCTTCTCAGCACAGTCTCTGATGTAATGGCCTGTTTTCTTACAGTAAAAACATTTTCTTCTTTTCATCTTTTCTTTCTCAGACTCATCTTCTTTCTTAAACTGATTCTTGCTCTTCTTTTTCTTCTTATCTTTCTTCTTCTCAGCTTTTGCCATCAACCCTTCACCAGGGTTTTGATCTAGATCTCCAGAGTGCCTTTGTATTTCTTTTGAACACAAAGAGGCCTTCACATCTTCTAGTGTGCTCCCATATAGCATGGTATCTACAAAACCCTCATAGGATTTTGGCAGTGAACTCAGCAAGAAGAATGCCTTATCTTCATCACCTATCTTGATGCTTTCCACTCCTTCGAGATCAAGAATGATCTTGTTAAACACCTCAATATGCTCCTGTATTGACACACCTTCTTTCATAGAAAATGTATATACCCTTTTCTTTAAGAAAGTTTGTGAGCAAGTGACTTCTTCATGCACAGAGCCTCCACTTTGTTCCAGATACCCAGAGCTGTTTTCTCCTCTGAGATTTCTCTCATGATCGAATCAGTTAGACTCAAGATTAGAGTACTGTATGCTCTATTGTGGATCTTGATTAGTATTAAAAATTGTTGAATATCAAGCGATAATATGTTATTTTATGCTTATGTTATAATTTATATTTGTCTTTATGTAATATATTAGGAATTATTAATTATGTTTTAAATATATTTAATTTTGTGTATTTTTATGTTTATTAGGAAAAATATTAATTTCACGTACTTCGAGGCTCCAAACAGATAAATGGAGGTCAAATTTGGATTCCGGAGGTCCGAAAACCTTAAGATCAGTCAAGATCGGCTTAAAATTGGGCTTGTATAAAAAAAGTTTACTTTTCCTATTGACCGAGCACTGATTGGATGATGAAATGAGCTTACAATAGATATGAGTGCATGGGATAGCTAGCAATTTTGACTAAATCTCAACCGTCCATGATTCAATGGCCATGATTGTGCCACGTGGCAATGGTTGGTGAAGCAAGTTGGAGGATCCGAATCTTTGTATTCGGGTTGACCCGATCCACCTATCAACCCGCCAAATCTCAACCGTTCTTTGGGCAAATCGGACGAGTCAAATGATGCCACGTGTGATGTTGGCCAGCTATTGGATCTTGATCTAAAGGTTGTGAGAAGCACATGCATAAAGCTTATGATGGACCGCAAAGAACTGGATTATGAATTTATTTTTCTATAAATAGAGCCTCATTTTTATGTTTTTAATCATCTCTCTACAACTCTCTTCTTCTCAAATTCTCTCCATCTTCTTGTAATCTTGATTTCCAGGTGTGTTTTTAATATTTTGTATAATTATTTTTATAAATAAAATTAGTTTTATTTCCAATTTTAGTTGTTTTTATTACTTTTAATTATAAGTAATTCAATTTTACTACTTTTTATTTTAATTATGCTTAACTAAATAATATTAGTTAGGGGAAGGTGAAACTCTTAGGAAATGAATATGATTTAATCAAATTCTATTTTTAATTTTATAAATTAAATTATTTTTTATTTAATTTTATACATGTTTTATATTTTGAAAATTTGATTTATTGTAGACAAACAAATGATTTTGGCACAATAAATTCTTAAGATCTTAATATAAGGCATGGTGAAATGGTATTTTGACTTATTGTAGACAAATTAAATTTTGGCATAATAAATACTTAATCCATCATAAAATTAAAGGGAAAATAATAATAATTTGTATAATTAATCTTTTGGGTAATAAATCTAAAAAATTGGCAAAAAGAATTTATTAAGTTTTATTTATTTCTAAGAGTGGATCCATGACCCTAACTAGTTCAATTCCATAGTTTCATTTAAATTAAGTTGTTTATATTCAAGTTTTAATTTCAATTTTTAGAAAAAATAAAATAAACAAATTAAATCTTTTCTCTGTGGATCAACCTCGGACTCACCGAGTTATAATACAACACGACACTCTTATACTTGGGAGTTAAATATTACTTTTAAGTTGTGTCAAGTTTTTGCCACCGTTACCGGGGAAAAGTTTTTGTTTTGCTTTATTTTTCTTTATTTATTTTTCACTTTGTGTAAATGTTCGTTTGCCCCCTTTTCTTTTTCTGAAATTCTCTTTTGACCCTGTATCTTTCATAATTCTCGTTTCACCCCAACAATTCTCGTTTCTAGCCCAATATTCTAGTAATTATGTTCGGACCCCAATATCTTTCAGTCATTTCACTTTCATCCCAAATTGTTCAATTCTAAACTTCTAAAAATTACAGTGTGGCCATAAAATTAAAAAAAATTTACAATAAAATCCCTAGACGAAATTCTTCAAAATAATCAAGACTTGGACTTACATCTTGGACATACTTTGGACACATTTGGACTTATTTTGGACTTAATTTGGACCAAACTAATTTTAACTACTAACTCTAATTACTAACTATTAACTTACTAACTGCTAACTCCTAATTTTTTTATTTCAGTTATTTAATTTTCTGTATTTATTTAATTTCGTATTTATTTATTTTCGCTTTATTGGTGGGTTCAACCACCAAACTAACTATTAACTCTTAATTTTTATTTTCAGTTATTTAATTTTCAGTATTTATTTAATTTTCAGTATTTATTTAATTTTGTATTTTTTTGCTTTATTTTTTTTATTGGTGGGTTTAACTACCATTATTTTATTTTATTCTATTATTTTGCATTTATTTATTAATTTATTACTTTATTGGTGGGTTCAACCACCAAAATTGTTATTTAATTTTCTTTTGTACACTTATATTATTTGCATATTTTTTTTTATTTTGTTAATAATTTGTGTAAATATTATCTTTATAATATAACTATTGCATGAGACGTTGGTCTCGATCTTCAAGTGGCAGGTTAATTCGTAGATCTCAATCCCCACCACTAATCATGGATGATAATCAAGGCGAAAACGTTTTGGGTGAACTTAATCCTCAAATTGATCAGGGAGACAACCAATCTCAACATGGGCATGATCAGAATCAACCAAGAACTCTAAGAGCTTATATGAATCCAACCAGAACCGGAGCACCGTCATGTATAGTATTTCCTCCAGAAGCATCTTGATTTAACTTTAAACCAGGTATTATCCAACTTTTACCAACATTTCATGGTTTAGAATCTGAGAATCCGTACTTGCATCTAAGAGATTTTGAGGAAGTTTGTAATACATACACGAACCAAAATTGTAGCATGAACATAATTAGATTAAAGCTTTTTCCTTTTTCATTAAAAGATAAAGCTAAAACTTGGCTACAAAACCTTAGATCTGGATCAGTAAGAACTTGGAGTAACATGCAAGAATAGTTTTTGAAAAAATTCTTTCCACCTCATAGAACAAATTCTTTTAAAAGGTAATTCACATCTTTCACTAAAAAAATGGAGAAACATTATACCAATGTTGGGATAGGTTTAAAGAGTTGCTTAACATATGCCCACATCATGGTTTTGAAACTTGGCGATTGGTCACTTACTTGTACGAGGGCTTAATACCCCAAAGTAGATAGGTTGTTGAAATGATGTGTAATAGTGAATTTAGGGATAAAATTCCCGAAGATGCACTAGATTACCTCGACCAATTAGCTGAAAATGCACAACATTGGGATACTGTTGGAACTTTTGAATTGACAAATAAGCAACAACCATCTCCATCTAGTGGAGGAATCCATAACTTAGGGGAGATCATGATTTACAAGCAAAATTTGCATCCATAGTTAGGAAAGTTGAAGCTTTGGAGCATAAAAAGAGTGATCAAGTAAATGTCATTAGTTCGAATGATCATTTCACCCAAGAGTGTCCCACTTTGCCTGCACTTAAAGAATGTCTAAATGATCAAGCTAATGTCATTAATACTTTCAATAAACCAAACCCATATTCACAGACTTATAATCCTGGTTGGCGAAATCATCTGAATTTCAGTTGGAGGAATAATAATAATGCACAATCTTCACAAGCACTGCCTCCACAAAATTTTCAAAATCCTCAGCCTCATACACCATATGTTCCACCACCCTGGAAAAATCTGGAAGACACAATGCATTCATTCATCAGAAAGCAAGATGTTATTAACAATCAAAATGCACAAACTTTTTCTGATTTGAAAGATACTCTTGCTAAAATTGCTTCTGCACTCACTATTCAAGAAAAAGGAAAATTTCCAGCCCAACCACAACCAAATCCTAAAATTCAACAAAATCCACCCACAGACCAAGTCAAGTCAGTTATAACTCTTCGTAGTGGTAATGTTGTTGATAGACCTATGATGCCTGAACCTTATGAAAATGATGAAAATTCAAAGGGTAAGGAAGGACTAAATGAACTTACACCTAGTGAAGAAATAACTAGTGTTCCACCTGAACCACCATTTCTGCTTGCATTGAATAAACCAAGGAAATCAAACCACTCTTCTGAAATTTATGAAATCTTTAAGCAAGTGAAAGTTAACATTCCTCTATTAGATGCAATCAAGCAGGTACCTTCATATGCCAAATTTTTAAAGGACTTGTGCACTGTTAAGAGGAAATTGAAGGTAAGAAAGAGTGCTTTCATGGCCGAACAGGTAAGTACAATTATGTCTACTAATAATAAGTTGAAATATAAAGATCCTGGTTGTCCTACCATTTCTTGCATTATTGGTAACCACCGAATTGAGCATGCTTTACTAGATCTTGGTGCTAGTGTTAATTTGTTTCCATATTCAGTTTATCTTCAACTTAATCTTGGTGAGATAAAATCAACTTCAACTACACTTTTGCTTGCCGATAGATCAGTTAAAGTACCAAAAGGAATAGTGGAAGATGTTTTAGTACAAGTTGATAAATTCATTTATCCTGTGGATTTTATTATCTTGGAAACTGAACTTGTTGTGAATAATTACAAACCAATTCCTGTAATTTTAGGTCTACCATTTTTAGCAACTGCTAATGCTTTGATTAATTGTAGGAATGGTTTAATGAATTTATCCTTTGGGAATATGACTTTGGAATTGAATGTTTTCAACATGTGCAGGCAACCTAATGAAGAAAATGAGAATGAAGATGATACTGATGAACAAAATGAATTGTTTGAATCTTGTATCGAGGAAAATATTCAAAAAGGGGATTTTCTGAACTTTCTAATGTTTGTTTAGTTAATTCAATTGAGTCAAATAAGCAACTTGAACTTGATATTTCTAATATAAATTCATTGCTAGATTTTGTGTAGACTTCACAAAATTATGATGACGAGCCAAAATTTGAGGAGTTTGGAAGTATTGAAAAGACAGAACAACAAGAAGCACCTAAAATGGAATTGAAACCTTTGCCTGAAGGATTGAAATATGCTTTTCTTAGAGAAGAACAAATTTATCCTGTTGTAATTTCTTCTACTTTAACAAGTGACCAAGAAGGTAAGTTACTAATTGTTCTTAAAAAGTATAAAAATACAATTGGTTGGACTTTAAATGATATCAAAGGCATTAATCCCTTAATCTGTACACATAGAATTAATTTGGAAGAAAATGCTAAAACATGTCAACAACCTCAAAAAAGATTAAACCCATATATGAAAAAGGTAGTTAAAACAGAAGTCCTTAAATTGCTTGATGTGGGAATTATCTATCCTATTTTTAATAGTAAGTGGGTAAGTCCTATACAAGTAGTGCCTAAAAAATCTAGAATCACTGTTGTTAAAAATGAAAAAGGTGAATTAATTCCAACACGAATTACATCTAGTAGGCGCATGTGCATTGATTATAGAAAATTAAATGAAGCCACTAGAAAAGATCATTTTCCATTACCATTACTTGACCAAATCTTAGAAAGAGTAGCAGGACTTCCCTACTACTGTTTTTTAGATGGATATTCAGGTTATTATCAAATTCCTATAGCACTTGAGGACCAAGAAAAGACCACATTTACATGTCCTTTTGGAACATTTGCATTTAAAAGAATGTCATTTGGGCTTTGTAATGCTCCTGCAACATTTCAAAGATGTATGTTAAGCATTTTTTGTGATATGGTTGAACATTGTTTAGAGGTCTTTATGGATGATTTGACTGTGTTTGGGGATTCTTTTGATGATTGCCTTGATAAGTTGGAGAAAGTTTTAAAAAGATGTGTTGAAAAAGAACTCATGTTGAATTGGGAAAAATGTCACTACATGGTTACTTCTGGAATTGTTTTGGGTCATGTTGTTTCTATTAAAGGAATTGAAGTTGACAAAGCAAAAATTGAAGTCATATCTAAATTGCCACAACCAAAAACAGTTAGAGATGTGCGATCCTTTTTAGGACATGCAGGATTTTATAGGAGGTTTATAAAAAACTTTAGTGCCATATCTAAACCACTTTGTAACCTCTTATTAAAAGATGCACCGTTTGAATGGAATGATGATTGCCAAAAATCTTTTGAAAAAATAATTTGACTTTTAACATCTGCACCTATTATGCAATCTCCTGATTGGTCTTTGCCATTTGAATTAATGTGTGATGCGAGTGATTTTGCTGTTGGTGTTGTTTTCGGACAAAGAAGGGATGGTAAGCCGTTTGTGATTTATTATGCGAGTAAGACTTTGGATAGTGCTCAAATGAATTATTCTACAACTGAAAAAGAATTACTTGCTGTGGTATTTACATTAAACAAATTCCGTTCATATTTGCTTAGTTCTAAATCTGTTGTGTTTACTGACCACGCTGTTGTGAGATATTTGATGAGTAAACAAGATGCCAAACCGAGACTAATTCGTTGGATTTTGTTACTACAAGAATTTGACCTTACCATCAAAGATAAAAAGGGTGTTGAAAATGTTGTTGCGGATCATCTATCAAGACTCACATCCGAATTCTGCAATGATATAACACCCATAAATGATTCTTTCCCTGATGAATTTTTATTTTCTGTTGCTTCAATGGCATGGTATGCTAACATTGTTAATTTTCTTGTTATAGGTAAAATGCCTTTGCAATGGAATGCTCAAGAGAAGAAAATTTTTTTTGTTGAAGTAAAGAAATTTTATTGGGATGACCCTTATTTGCTCAAATATTGCCTAGATCAAATTTTTTGATGATATATTCCTGATAATGAGGTAAATAGTGTCATTAATTTTTGTCATTCTGAAGTATGTGGTGGTCACTTTTCTTCAAGAAAAACTACGGTTAAAATTTTGCAGTGTGGATTTTATTGGCCTACCAAGTTGAAAGACACATATGAATTCTGCAAAAGTTGTGAAAAATGTCAAAAATTGGGATCAATTACAAAAAGAAACATGATGCCCTTAAATCCTATACTTGAAATTGAAATATTTGACTGTTGGGGAATTGATTTCATGGGTCCATTTCCATCATCTTTTGGATTTGTGTATATATTAGTTGCAATAGATTATGTCTCAAAATGGATTGAAGCAATTTCTTGTCGAAATAATAATAGTAAAAGTGTGGTCAAATTTTTAAGAGAATATATTTTAAGTCGATTTGGAATCCCTCGAGCCATTATCAGTGATGGAGGTAAGCATTTTTTTAATAAGTCATTTGAGTTTTTAATGAAGAAATATGGAATTACACATAAAATTGCTACCCCTTATCATCCTCAAACAAATGGTCAAGTTGAATTAGCAAATAGGGAGATAAAACAAATTTTAGAAAAAACGGTTAACCCAAACTGAAAGATTGGTCTCTTAGACTTAATGATGCACTTTGGGCTTACCGTACTGCATTTAAAACATCATTAGGAATGTCACCCTATCGGTTAGTTTATGGTAAACCTTGTCATTTACCTGTTGAACTTGAACATAAATCACTTTGGGCTATTAAAGCTTTTAATTCAAATTTGGATGATACTAGTAATGTGCGAAAATTGCAATTGAATGAACTTGAGGAATTAAGGAATGATGCATATGAAAATTCAAGAATTATTAAGGCAAGAACAAAAGCATTTCATGATAAAAGAATTTTTCGAAAAACATTTGAGATTGGTCAAAAAGTGTTGCTTTATAATTCTCGTCTTCATTTATTTCTAGGGAAGTTAAAGTCAAAATGGAGTGGCCCATTTGTTGTAAAAAATGTATATTCATATGGGGTCATAAAAATTGAGAATCCAAAGAACGATATCACATTTAAAGTTAATGGTCAAAGATTAAAACCATATCTGGAACATCATCTACGTGACGAGGACACCGAAATTAATTTGGGTGACCCACCAGTTCTTGATTAAGTCTTTAATGATTGATTTTTTTTACTATTATTTTGCCGTTTCATTGTTTGACTTTTTTAGATTGATGCACTGTACATACTTTTTTAACATTAGTTTTCTTGTGTAAGCGTATTTGTTTGACAGTTGTACATTCTCTTATCAATTTTCATTTTACATCATGAGCACCTCAATGAGAAAATTCCTATTCGCACATCTTAAAAGATTTCTTCTTGTGAAATTTCACTTACGAGGCCTGATACAAAGCTGTAAATCACATCCACTTTGGGATATGCAACTACCAAAATTCGTGTCCTATGTTGAGGATTTAGAGGGACAACTCAGAATAGTAGAGAGTGGCATATATGAATTTCAAATGGAGCTTGAGGTTAACTCAATGAGATGACGAATGTAAGTTCATTTTCCTTTTATATTGTGTGTTTCTTTTTGCTCGCTTTCACGTTTGATTTGATTTTGCAGATTTGATTTTGGTGTGTTTTGATTTATTTTCCCGTATAAATGGCGGATAACGGTACTCCGTGACATCTTAAGTCGGTATCTTCAGTTTCCCACAATAACTGAAACCCCAAAATCAAACATGGAAGAAATACAACATAAACTCCATAAGCATTTTCCCTCTCTCCCTCAGAATGCCCTCAAGAAAATTTACAAAGCTCGTTGTGAACGACTGCGTTTGTTAATGATCAATGGAATTCCTTCTGACATACGTTGGTTAATTGAAGCAAAGGTCCGATTAGCAGGTGAGTTTTCTGATCCATTTGTTTCTTACATGCCTGGTTTTGGTAAAAGTACGTTTGCTAAGAAAATGAGAGCTAAACGACTTGGCTCAAAATATCATAATTGTGTAAGACTTGGTTGCAAACGACCGAATTGTAAATCTTTAGGAATGGTTTCTGATACTCGTGAAGATAAAATTAAATTCGTTAAAGATGGCATGAGTAAAGAATCGTTGGATGATATCTTACGATCTCTTGAGATGCATCAAAGCAGATTTGTGCAACGTGAGATTTGTAATTTGTGGATACTATTCCAAAAACAAAGTGCACAGTTAAGTCTTAGGAATCTGACTCAAAAAGACCCTGTGTGCCAGTTTATAAGAAAACTGGATGGGAAGCCGATCCTCGACCCATAGAGGGCGTTCAAGCCGTTACTGGACGTAAAACTAGAGGAATATGTGAGCCACAATCACAACTACCAGTAAATATCCTTTCACTTCACTGTTATTTTACTTTACTGTTATTTTATCATTTGCATTATTGCATTTAGCGGTGTGATTTTATATTTAATAAATATTTGTTTTCTTTTACTATTTGCTTTTTCTAATCATCATTTTCTTTTTATTTTTTTGTTTTTGAATTATTGAGCCACGAGCTTTACTCGTCATTTGACAAATATGCCAACTCAGTTACAGCTGTTTCTCATTATTTATGTCACCAAGATATTTAAATATGAGCTCGTTTTTTAAACAATCACAACTTGTTTTTGAAAAGTTAGTCCAATGGCAGCATCTCCGAGTAAACAATTCAAAAACATTTGTGTGCTTTCTGAGTATCATTATGGAAAGTACAAAGAGTTCGTTCAGGCATCTGTAGATCTTGGTCATGTCATAGCAGAGAGGAAACTGCATCTTGTATATGGAGGAGGTGAACGAGGGTTATCAAGACTTGTCTCAGAAGCTGTTTTTACTAGAGAAAGCCAAGTACTAGGCATTATTCCAAAAGCCATGAAACCGCTAGTGTGCATGTCTGGCCCACCAATTGGAGAAGAATTAGTGGTATCAAGTATGCAAGAGAGAATATCGGAAATGATGAAACATGCTATGCTTTTATTTTCTTGCCAGGAGATCTTGCAACTTTTGAGGCACTAATTACATTTGCATCTTGGGCCCACTTGAACATTCATAAAAAACCCATCGATTTGTTAAATGTAATAATTTTTATGACGGCTTGCTAACTTTTATTAACCATGCAATAAAGAATCATTTTGTTCCATATTCTGTAAAAAAACTCTTTATCTCTGCTTCTACTGCTAATGAGTTACTTGACCTTTTACAAGCTTATACATCAGAGCCAGATCCAAAAACTTTTGCACTGAATTGGTCGACTGATGATGGTAGCAGTAACAGTAGCAGTAATAAGAAGTGCGATTTAGATTTAACTCTCCGTCTGTAAATATTTTCTGTTGTGGTGTTCATATACTATCTTCTAAACTCTTTCTCTTTCCTTTTAAAACACTGAAGACAATGTCTTTTTCAGGTTGGGGGGAGGGAATAGTTGATAATTGTGGAATGTCTTAGTCCTGGTGATGTGTTTACAAAAAAAAAATAAAAAACAAAAAAAAATTTCTGTAAAGACTAACTTAGGACAAATTTGAGTCGAAGATGACAGGATATAGAGAGTGAGTACCTCTAGAAACGCATCTTCTTAGTATTAAGGGTGTTGTTAAAAAAAAATTGACTTTTTCTTCATCTTTGTTATCCGCTTTTAAGCTTCTGCATCAAGTTCTGGTAAGATCTCCTCTTCTTTTTCTTCTTCTTCTTTTATTATTCTCTTTTATTATTATTATTATTATTATTATTATTATTATTATTATTATTTGCATAAAATTTTAAGATAATGTTTAGATTAGGTTGTGGAGTAGGGATAATTGACGTATGTTTTTTTAAAATATGTGTGTTGTTTTTCTCTTTTCTCTTTTCTTTTTTTGGTAAAAAAAAATATTTTTTTGTTTTTATCTAGGATGGCCATGTAAAGAGTCACGACTTTTGAGACGCATCTTAATAGTCTTGTTGTATTATATTTTGATTTTGAGATTCATAGTAAATTGTTTTTGTTCTCTTCTCTTTGAATTACTCGAATTTGTGAACTCTCTACTTAAGTTATTTAATTGTTTGCTCATTTAATAGGTATTATTGAATCATTCTTCACACGCACATTATGACACATACTAGTGGGTTGTAAGTTAAAATTTTACAGCATTTAGTTCTCTTGATTTATTAGGAATAGTATCTAATGTAGTAGAAAGTGTATATTGCAAAAAAAAACAAAAAAATAAAAAAAAAAGTTTTTATATCTAGAAACTCGAGTAATTAAGTCCGTAGGGGTGTTTCAACACCTAGTGCCCTAAGGCCAACTGGTCTGAGAGTCTCTGACCTAAAGCTTACTACACGGGTTAGAAATGTAATATTTTAAAAATATGTGTGAATAATCTATTGCCTAAAGATATAATTTCTAATAAATTTTGGAACGAAAATGTTGTTTTTCTCTTAATGAAGCCCCATAAGTATTGTGTTAATTACTTGAGCACAAAAGAAGGTTTGATGATATTCTGGATAATGAGTGAACATCAATGTGGTAAAGAAATTTGGGAGAGTTCATTTATTTGATAATTTAGAGGATAGATGAACAACTATTAACTTGCATGTGAATTTTATAAATCTTAATTTAATATGACGCTTTAATTGCTAGAGGACTAACAATAAGCTGGTTAGGGGGTGTGATTAGTATTAAAAATTATTAAATTATCAAGCGATAATATGTTATTTTATGCTTATGTTATAATTTATATTTGTCTTTATGTAATATATTAGGAATTATTAATTATGTTTTAAATATATTTAATTTTGTGTATTTTTATGTGTTTATTAGGAAAAATATTAATTTCACGTACTTCAAGGCTCCAAACAGATAAATGGAGGTCAAATTTGGATTCCGGAGGTCCGAAAACCTTAAGATCAGTCAAGATCGGCTTAAAATTGGGCTTGTATAAAAAAAGTTGACTTTTTCTATTTACCGAGCACTGATTGGATGATGAAATGAACTTACAATAGATATGAGTGCATGGGATAGCTAGCAATTTTGACTAAATCTTAACCATCCATGATTCAATGGCCATGATTGTGCCACGTGGCAATGGTTGGTGAAGCAAGTTGGAGGATCCGAATCTTTGTATTCGGGTCGACCCGATCCACCCATCAACCTGCCAAATCTCAACCGTTCTTTGGGCAAATCGGACAAGTCAAATGATGTCACGTGTGATGTTGACTTTTGAAGTTTGACCAGCCATTGGATCTTGATCTAAAGGTTGTGAGGAGCACATGCATGAAGCTTATGATGGACCGCAAAGCACTGGATTATGAATTTATTTTTCTATAAATAGAGCCTCATTTTTATGTTTTTAATCATCTTTCTACAACTCTCTTCTTCTCAAATTCTCTCCATCTCCTTGTAATCTTGATTTCCATGTATGTTTTTAAGATTTTGTATAATTATTTTTATAAATAAAATTAGTTTTATTTCCAATTTTAGTTGTTTTTATTACTTTTAATTATAAGTAATTCAATTTTACTACTTCTTTTTATTTTAATTATGCTTAACTAAATAATATTAGTTAGGGGAAGGTGAAACTCTTAGGAAATGAATATGATTTAATCAAATTCTATTTTTAATTTTATAAATTAAATTATTTTCTATTTAATTTTATACATGTTTTATATTTTGAAAATTTGATTTATTGTAGACAAACAAATGAATTTGGCACAATAAATTCTTAAGATCTTAATATAAGGCATGGTGAAATGGTATTTTGACTTATTGTAGACAAATTAAATTTTGGCACAGTAAATACTTAATCCATCATAAAATTAAAGGGAAAATAATAATAATTTGTATAATTAATCTTTTGGGTAATAAATAAAAAAAATTGGCAAAAAGAATTTATTAAGTTTTATTTATTTCTAAGAGTGGATCCATAACCCTAACTAGTTCAATTCCATAGTTTCATTTAAATTAAGTTGTTTATATTCAAGTTTTAATTTCAATTTTTAGATAAAATAAAATAAACAAATTAAATCTTTAATCTGTGGATCGACCTCGGGCTCACCGAGTTATAATACAACACGACACTCTTATACTTGGGAGTTAAATATTACTTTTAAGTTGTGTCAGATCTGCTTCATCTTTTCATCAGATCTCGAACTTTCAGTGGTTTTTGGATCTTCTTCTTCTAAAGCTAACTCCAGTCTTTGATGAACAATGAGTGCTCTCATTTTCATCTTCCAAAGTGAAAAATCACCACCAATGGTGAATTTCACAATTTCAGGCTTTGGAAGTGACATTGTTGCGATCCCCCTATGGCTCTATTACTACCTATTGAGTTTGAACACAACAGAAGCCATAACGAAACTCCAAGAATGAAGCAAAGAACCAAGAAATCACTTGCAAGATCATAAACCAGATCTTGAACACCAACACAAGAGAAATTTAGCACTCTTTTATAACTCAAAGTGATTACAAATCTGTCAAGCCTTGTAGAAGAAATCACAAGCTTTACAAAGAATTCAGAACCACTCAAATTGAATGAAAAACGAAAGAGAAATGTAATTGGTAACAGATGCCACAAACCAGCTCTGTTTATAAAGCAAACACTGAGGATTCCCAGAAGCTGCTCAACAAATAGAACGAACTATTAAACAAGCCAGCATCGAAGTTGTACATCGACACTCAAACTTAAGTCAATTTGCACAAAAGTCACATAAGTCTTAACTCTTTGCATTTAACCCCCTAAAACAGAAACTGATTCTTCACAATTAGGATAGAGATGAATACTCTTGCAACGAGGTGTGACCTTTCTAAAAAAGCATCAAGTATGTCTCATTTATATCCTCACGCCTCTCTAAGTGTAAAGTGTGGAGGGTAATTCATATACAACATATTACAAATGCATTTGCAAATGTAGTAAATGTAATCAAGTCGGTTGCTAATATACCTAGCCATGTCATTATTCTTTACGAGATTATTTTTAACCAGAACCCAAATGTTTCAACATATTTTACTGTTCACCCACTTGTTTTGACAACCATCACTGCACACCCACTCTGTTACTTTTTGTCGTTAAATAAAACGACCTTACTGTTATAAATTGAAAAGACTAAAATGCCCCTAAATTGAATTGATTTGGTTTCCATATTCTAAGATACCGATTATAATTTGTAAAATTTACAATAAAAAGTACAAATCTAATAGTATAATATAATTAAGGGATATTATCATTTTACTACCAAAGTTTTGCATCGTTATCAATTCACTACCATTCCGTTAACAACGTTAAAAATTTGCTGATGTCATAAGGGCATCAAAGACATTTTCAACTATAAGAGTAAAATTGTCTGTTAATTTGATATATAAATTATCATTTTACTATCAAGATTTTAGGGGAATTATCATTTTACTACCGAATTTTTAAGGGAATTATCATTTTACTACCAAACTCTTGGGGATAAAATAGACTTTTATCTCAATTTTCGTTAAATATTAACTTTTTCTTAACGGAATGGTAGTGAATTGATAACAGCGCAAAATTTTGGTAGTAAAATGCATTTTTCGGCAAACCTTGGTATTGACATAATATGTCAATAAAACTTTGGTAGTAAAATGATAATTTCCCTATAATTAAACTAAACAATTTACCTATAATTTTATTTAATTCAATATCTCCATATAAATCTTATTTTCAAGTAAGGAGAAAGCAAAATTTACAGTAGCTATTATACTTCAATACATTTATTATACCAAATAAATAACCATAAAACAAATAGGATGCAAACCCTAAATTTTTAGGTTTTATGATTTTTTATTATGGCCGCCAACCACCATCTCTATAGTTGCGACACTGTGAAGGGTTATGATTTTTGCAGCCGCCAACCGCCATCCCCACCATCGTGACGCCAGCAGCAGCATCGACACCGTCTCACCGCTACTATCATCAGACGACTCATGTGCGCAGCCTATTTTCGCCGCCAAATAGCTTGCGCTTGCCTGAGCATGTTGTAGCTTGCGAAACTGAAGATGGCAAAGGAGAACAAAGGCAAAGAACCCTTGTTGCGGTCATCGGCATTTGGCAACAACAAATTACCCTTGCATTATTTTTGTTTAACGTTTGAAATGGAGAAGAAAATTAAAAAAGAAAATAAAATGGAGAAGGTGAATGTTGTAAACACTTCTCTCAATGTCTCTGAGTTGGCTTTCTAAATCCTCAACAAATGATACTAACTCTGGTGGTTGTCGAGCCCAAATACGATGTGTTTTACAATATCGAATCTGCCTTTTGAGATGAGATTTTACACGTTGAAGTAGTTTAAAAATGTTCAGAGGAATTGTTTAGCTATGGTACTCATGATTAACAATGATAAGAGAAAACTTAATGGTTAAACAAACACACTTATGCAAAAATAGTTTCAATTAGCGAAAGAATAATAAAAAAATAAATCACCGAAAAGAAAGAAAAAAACTCAATTCAAACGTGACACAATTCTTTGGGTCCTTAATTTGACACCGGTCCTCTCCATGTGGTTGGTACTCTAGATATGGCTATAATCTTTGACCATTAACTTTAAACGTGACACAATTCTTTGGGTCCTTAATTTCAATTGCCCCATGTGGAAAAACAGTATGAACAATAAAGGGGCCAGACCATCGAGAGCGTAACGTACCTAGGAATATGTGTAAGCGAGAATTGAATAAAAACACTTTCTGACCTAGAGTTAAAGATTTTCTCATAATTTGCTTGTCATGAAAGACTTTCATTCGCTGCTTGTAAATCTTGACATTTTCGTATGCATCATTGCGAATTTCTTCAAGTTCTGCCAGCTGTAATTTTCTATCTGGCCTCACAGTCTTTTCTAATATGTGCTTTATTGCTCGATTGGAGATCTCAACTTGGCCACTGGTTTGCGGATGATATGGGGTTGCCACTTTGTGAGTGATTGAATTGCTTCATCAAAAGAGCCTTGAATGCTTTATTACAAAAGTGGGCACCACCATCACTGATTATTGCTCGAGGGAATCCAAAGCGCGAAACAATGTTGCTTTTCAAAAACCATATCACCACCTTTTGATCATTGGTTCTGCACGGAATTGCTTCTACATATTTCGATACGTAGTCAACAGCAACCAATATGTATTGATGGCCAAAAGAATGAGGAAAGGGTCCCATGAAGTCGATACCCCATACGTCAAAAATCTCAACCACTAAAATTAGATTTAGTGGCATCATTTTCCTTCGTGTAATGCTTCCTATTCATTGACACCTATCACATGAAGAATAGAAACATTAAGCGTCTCGAAATATAGTTGGCCAATAGAAACCACATTGTTAAACTTTAGTAGCTATTTTCTTAGCACTGAAATGGCCTCCACAAGTTTGTTCATGGCAGAATGAAAGGATATTTTGAATTTCATTTTCTAAGACACATCGCTTAACAATTTAATCTGCACAATACTTGAACAAATAAGGGTCATCCCAAAAGAAATTCTATATTTCTGTAAAAAAATTGGCCTTGTCTTGCTTGGTCCAATGCTCTGGAAGTTGACCTATAACAAGATAATTCACGATGTCATCATACCTTGGTAATACTTCCACACTCATCAATTGTTCATCTGGAAATGACTCATTCAATGTTAATGGCTCTGTAATTGTGTCAAAATGGAGACGAGAGAGATGGTCTGCCACAACATTTTCTGTGCCTTTCTTATCTTTAAAATCCAAATCGAATTCCTGCAAAAGTAAAACCCAACGAATTAGTCTAGCTTTTGCATCTTTCTTTGTGAGAAGATATTTAAGAGCGGCATGATCTGTGAATATAATTATTTTACAACCAATGAGATAATATCGAAATTTTTCTAATGCAAATACTACTGCTAGTATTTTTTTTTCAGTAGTTGAATAGTTCAATTGTGTATCATTCAATGTCATACTAGCATAGTAAATAACATGGGGAATTCGATCAACTCTTTGTCAAAATACTGCTCCTACTACATAATCAGATGTATCAGACATGAGTTCAAATGGTAAGCTCCAATTTGGGGGCTGAATGATGGGTGATGATATCAACAATTGCTTTAATTTTCAAACGCTACAAGACATGAATCATTAAAGATAAAAGGTACATCCTTAGCAAGTAAATTGCATAAGGGTCTATAAACTTTGCTAAAATCTTTAATGAAATGTCTATAGAAACCAGCATGCCCAAGGAAAAATCTTACTTCTCTGACTGTTTTGGGTGGAGGAAGATTAAAAATGAGATCCACCTTGGCTTTGTCAACCTCAATACATTTGCTTGAAATAATGTGACCGAAAATAATACTTTGTTTTACCATAAAATGACATTTATCCCAATTCAAGACTAAGTTCTTTCCCGTACATCTCTGCAGAACTAGTGTTAGATGATGTAAACACTAATCAAACAAGTCACCAAAAACAAAAAAAAGTCATCCATAAAGACTTTAAGGAATCGTTCAATCATATCAGAAAAAATACTCAACATGTATCGTTGAAATGTAGTAGGTGCATTACATAATCCAAATAGCATTCTCCTATATACAAATGTGCCAAAAGGGTAAGTGAAAGTAGTTTTCTCTTGATCTTTTGGTGCTATGGGAATCTGATTATATCTTGAGTAGCCATCTAGAAAGTAATAAAATTCATGGTCTGCTTCTATCAAGCATTTGATCGATAAATGGTAAAGGAAAATAGTCTTTACGTGTGACAGAATTTAATTTTCTATAATCAATGCATACACGCCATCCTGTAGTCACTCTAGCTGGTATTAATTCATTATCAGCATTGGTAACTACTGTGACTCCTGACCTTTTAGGGACAACTTATACAGGACTGACCCATGAACTATCAGAAATGGGGCAAATGATACCTGCGTCTAATAGCTTAAAGGCTTCAGTTCTAACAACTTCTTTCATATTAAGATTTAACTGACGTTGTATTTCTCTAGTAGGTTTAGCATTTTCATCAAGCTGAATGTAATGCATGCAGTCTACTGAGTTTATACCTTTGATGTCTGCTATGGTCCATCCTAATGCTCTTTTGTGCTCTTTTAAAATATCCAACAACTTACCTTTTTATTCGTCATTTAGGGATGATGAGATGATTACTGGTAGAGTGCTTTCTTCTCCCAAAAATGCATATTCCAATGTGTTGCGTAATGGTTTGAGCTCAAGTTTCGATAGTGATTCTGATGATGGGATGATTTTCTTCTCTGATGGTGCTAGTTGTTCAACTCTTTACTTTCATTTATTAGTGTCCACGGATGGTGCTGAGTCAAGTAGGGCGTTAACCTCATCGACTGATCTGTCAATATCAAAATCCAAACTAAAATGAGTTAAATATGTTTGTAAATGGTCATCACTAAGGTTTGAAAGAAAAGTGTCATCAACTAATGCTTCAATTAAATCCATATCAATAATTTCATCATCTGCATTGTGAGGTTGTTTGGCAATGTTGAAAATGTTTAGCTCCATAGTCATGTTGCCAAAGGCAACTGTATATTTCCAGTTCTACATTGAATGTGAGCATCGGCAGTTGTCAAGAAAGGTCGGCATAGGATAATAGGGTTGTGCTTCCTTGAATTCTATATTGGTTGAGTGTCAATTACAATGAAATCAATAGCAAAATAAAACTTATGTACCTGGATAAGCACGTCCTCTACAATACCACAAGGTATTTTTGTGGATCGATCTGTAAGCTGTAACACCACTGGAGTTGGGTGTAATTCTCCCAGTCTATGTTTTACAAACACTGAATAAGGTAACAAATTTACACTAGCTCCTAAATCCAATAAAGCATTCTCAATTGTGTGGTTCCTTATAATACATGAGATAATGGGGGAGCCTGGGTCTTTGCATTTTAGAGGAATTTTATGTTGGAGGATAGAACTAACATTTTTTTGTTAAAAATGTATTCTTTTGAACTTGAATGCTTCTCTTTTTAGTACAAAGGTTTTTAAGAAACTTGGCATAAGATAGAACTTGCTTTATAGTATCAAGTAAAGGGATGTTAAAGTATTCTCAATTGTGTGGTTCCCTATACTACATAAGATAGTGGGGGAGCCTGGGTCTTTGCATTTTAGAGGAATTTTATGTTGGAGGATAGAACTAACATTTTTTTGTTAAAAATGTATTCTTTTGAACTTGAATGCTTCTCTTTTTAGTACAAAGGTCTTTAAGAAACTTGACATAAGATAGAACTTGCTTTATAGCATCAAGTAAATGGATGTTAAAGTATTCTCAATTGTGTGGTTCCCTATACTACATAAGATAGTGGGGGAGCCTGGGTCTTTGCATTTTAGAGGAATTTTATGTTGGAGGATAGAACTAACATTTTTTTGTTAAAAATGTATTCTTTTGAACTTGAATGCTTCTCTTTTTAGTACAAAGGTCTTTAAGAAACTTGGCATAAGATAGAACTTGCTTTATAGCATCAAGTAAAGGGATGTTAAAGCATTCTCAATTGTGTGGTTCCTTATACTACATGAGATAGTAGGGGAGCCTGGGTCTTTGCATTTTAGAGAAATTTTATGTTGGAGGATAGAACTAACGTTATTTTGTTAAAAATGTATTCTTTTGAACTTGAATGCTTCTCTTTTTAGTACAAAGGTCTTTAAGAAACTTGGCATAAGATAGAACTTGCTTTATAGCATCAAGTAAAGGGATGTTAAAGCATTCTCAATTGTGTGGTTCCCTATACTACATGAGATAATGGGGGAGCCTGGGTCTTTGTATTTTAGAGGAATTTTATGTTGGAGAATAGAACTAACATTTTTTTGTTAAAAATGTATTCTTTTGAACTTGAATGCTTCTCTTTTTAGTACAAATGTCTTTAAGAAACTTGGCATAAGATAGAACTTGCTTTATAGCATCAAGTAAAGGGATGTTAAAGCATTCTCAATTGTGTGGTTCCCTATACTATATGAGATAGTGGGGGAGCCTGCGTCTTTGCATTTTAGAGGAATTTTATGTTGGAGGATAGAACTAACGTTTTTTAGTTTTTGCCTTGTTTTCTTCTTTTTATAATGCTCAATCGGTGGTCTTTAAATCCTTAATCTAAAAGGATTTAAAAACAAACTCATAAAAGTAAGCCAAGCCGCCTTTAAATTCTTACGCCATTATATTGCAAATTCAAAAGCCCAAGTTCATGTTCATGCCATATTTGTCAACTAAATCTTCAATTCTTCCCCCCATGTGATTGCATGCATGATGGTAAATCTTGCTTGATTTCTTTCAATTGAATTTCTTTATTTTTTTTCCTTTCTAATTCCTTTAAGTAGATTTCTTCCTAAATATTCTGATTTAATTTTTCTTTAATCTGATATTAGACCTAAAATAACAAAATATAAAAATTAAGATAAAAATTAACATAATATAATATAATTTGACATGAAATTAAGTTAAGGAAACATTAAATTAATATATAAATTTTTACCACATCAAATACCTCCAAACTTAACATTTTGCTAGTGCTCGGGCAAAAACTAAAATAGAAACTATGAATCGCAGATAATCGCAATTGCATTTAGCATATGCAACAAACGTTTAAACTCGTAGGCGGCCCTAGTAGACGAGTTATAGTCTCGTGAGGGTTTTCAGTAATGGTATCCACAAACGTCATCAAAAATGTCTCAAAGATTGCATAAAGTATATAGCTCAAAGAAAATTATAAATATTGGCAAAATTCTAACTTTAGTTCAATAGTTAGCCCCATCTCACATTGGATTATTGTATTATGTGTGAATCGATTCAATCAAAACTCATTTGGAATTTTTCTTTATATATATGTCTCCACAGTCATGAGCTTTCATTCTACCACTTAAGATAGTATTTTTCTCATAGTAGATTATCCTCTACATATTGATGGTACGTAGGCTCAAATTACTCAATGATAGCTTCACTCTTAAGGGTTATAAGTAGTTATTTCTTAATATGGTGCTGGGTAACTTAAGTAATGTAGAATCAAGGTAAACAATCATTTAATCAATCTAAAATTCTCAACTCATACAATATCAATCTCAAATCTCAAGTCAAAATTTTGAAAGAATCGATATAAGTGCTCAAGATATTTAAAGAATAACAACTAAGACGAAATTAACACAAGAAGCAAGTATAAAATGAGACAGTATTCATCCTTTTCTAAGAATCATATTCATTTTCAACTATTTACTCATCATTGGTATCAAAACAACATCCAAACAACACAATTTTTTATTTTTTTATTTAAATGAAAGCAAATATTCCCATCCCCAAACATAAAATCAACATTGTCCTCAATGTAAATAGATAGGAAAGGAAAAGAGAAACTCCCATGGTTTTGCACTTGAAGATGTGAACTTGTAGTTGAATTGTTGAAAGGCATGTGAAAGGTTGATGTTCGTCGACCCCATACTTGTGCAAAGACTTAGATAAAATAAAATAAAGTAAGTGAAAGAAAGGACTAATAAGAAATAAGGGAAAATGGAAATACAAAATAAAAATAACAATAATAAAGTTTTGAAAGCTTGGGTTGCCTCCCAAGAGGTGCTTAATTTCTAATCATTAACTTGACTACCTTTGGTCATCATTTAAGACTAGACAACTCAGTAGCCATCTTGTGCTTATCAAATGCATCATCCAGATAGGGCTTCAATCGATGACCATTAACCTTAAATGTGCCCTTTGTATCATGAGAGACTTCTACCTTACCAAACAAAAGACTTGTGTTATTGTATAAGGGCCAGACCAATGTGATCGCAACTTACCCGGGAAGAGTTGAAGTCAAAAATTATATAATAAAACCTTTTGACCAACCTGGAATTCACGTCTGATGAAATATTTGTCATGCCAATTTTTAGTGTGGGTTTTATTGATTCGAGTATTCTCATAAGCTACATTGTGAAATTCATCCATTTCTTTAAGAAACAACAATCTTTTTTCTCTTGTTGCTTGCATGTCAAAGTTTAAAATCTTCATAGCCCAATATGCCCTATGTTAAAGTTCAACAGGTAGATGGCATGCCTTTTAAATGGTATATGATAAGGAGACATACCAATAGGTGTTTTAAAAGCTATTTGATAAGCTCATAGTGCATTGTCTAGTTTTTTCGACCAATCCTTCCATGATTCATTAATTGTTTTCTCCAAAATTCTCTTTAATTCCTTATTAGAGACTTCAACTTGGCCACTAGGTTGTGGATAGTAAGGGCGGCAACTATATGTGTGACTCCTTATTTGCTAAAGAGGGCTTTAAATTGTCAATTGCAAAAATGTTTCCCACATCAATTATAATGGCTTTTAGAGTGCCAAACAATGTGAAAATATTTTTCTTCAAAAAATTCACAACAACCTTGCATCATTAGAAGGCAAAGCAAGCTTTGACCTACTTGGAATCATAATCAACAGTTACAATAATATATTTATTCTTGAAGGAATATGGAAATAGACCTATGAGGTCAATTCCCCAAGCATCAAATAATTCTACTTCAAGATATTATTTAACGACATTTCATTTTTCCTTGAAATGTTACCAATTCTTTGACACCGGTCACAAGCAGCATGAAAAGCGTAAGCATCTTTAAATAAGGTGGGCCAATAGAAACTTGATTAGATCACCTTTGCTATAGTTTTGGTCGTACCAAAGTGTCTACCAAGTTCACGGGAATGATAGTGTTGTAGAATGCTTCTCATATATTCTTTTAGGACACATCGTCGAATGATTTGGTCTAAATAGTACTTAAACAAGAAAAGATCTTCCCGAAAATAAAATTTGACATCTAAGAGGAATTTCTTCTTCTATTGATATGATAAATTAGAAGGAATAATGTTGCTCACCAAATAGTTTACAAAATCTACATACCATGGTACACCAAAAGTTTGAAGAGCCAGTAACTTTTTATTAGGAAATTCTTCAGTAATTGAAACCACTGCATTATCCCTTTGCTCTCCTTGGTCTAACAGAGATAAATGATCCGCCACCAGATTTCCCATCCTGTCACAATTCTCTAAATTAAATTCTTATAATAAAAGCACCCAATGAATCAGTTTTAGTTTTGCATTTGTCTTTATGAGTACATACTAAGAGTGGAATGATCAATGTAAACTATCACCCTTGAGAAAAGCAAATATGAGTGAAATTTTTTCAAGTGCAAACACAACGACAATAAACTCTTTCTCAATAGTAGCATAATTCAACGTCTGTCAAAGTTCGAGTTGTATAGTAAATGACATGCAACATGTTTTTATTATGTTGCCCCAAAACTGCTCTAACAACATAATCACTCACATCACACTTAAGCTCGAAAGGTAGATCTGAATCAAGTGCCATAATAATTTTTCTTTTAAAATTTAAAAAGCCTGCAAACACTCATTAGTAAAATTAAAAGGCACATCCTTGAGTAAAAGGTTGCATAAGGGCTTTGTTATCTTTGAAATATCTCTAATAAAACATTGATAAAACCCAGCATGTCCTAAAAAACTTCTCATAGCTTTCATGGAAGTCGAGGTGTTAACTTCTCAATGACTTTGATCTTTGCTCCATCCACTTCAATTCCTTCAGTTGAAATAAAATGACCTAGAACAATTCCTTCTTGCACCGTAAAGTGACATTTTTCCTAATTTAGAACCAAGTTAGTCTCCTCACATTGCCTCAAAACTATATCTAAATTGTTTAAACAATGATCAAATGAAGATCCAAAAACCAAAAAATCATTCATAAACACCTTAATGAACCTCTCCACCATATAAAAAATATAACTATCATACAACGTTGAAAGGTGGCTGGTGCATTGCATAAACCGAATGACATTCTTCTATAAGTAAATGTTCCATAAGGACATGTGAATGTAGTTTTCTCTTGATCTTTTGGTGCTATAGGAATTTGATTATAGCCTAAATATCCATCTAACAAGCAATAGTAAGCATGGCCAACAACCCTCTCCAACATCTAATTAATAAAAAGCAGTGGAAAGTGGTCTTTTCTAGTAGCAGCATTAAGTTTTCTGTAATTATGCATACTTGCCAGCCTGTGACTATCCTTGTTAGGAGAAGTTCACTAGTGTCACTCTTCACAATCATCATTCATCTCTTCTTTGGTACCACTTGCACTGGAGTCATCCATGAACTATCAGAGATTGGATAAATTATCCCAGCATTTAATAATTTAAGCACCTCTGCCCTAAACATTTCTTGTATGTCCAAATTTAGATGCCTTTGTGGCTTTACTATAGGCTTATAACACTCCTCCATTAGAATTTTGTGCATGCAAATTAAAAGACTTCTTCTTTTGATGTCGGTAATAGTCCATCCTAGAGCAGTTTTGTGGTCTTTCAGAACTTAAATTAGCTTTTCCTCTTCAGGATCTTTCAAGGTAAAAGAAATAATAACTGGTAGCTTAGAATTATCATTTAAATAAGTATATCTTAAATAAGAGGGTAAAGGCTTAAGCTTATGTTTTAGAGGTTCTTCAATTGAAGGTTTGGCCGAGAAGGACTTCCACCAAGCTCCTCTAATTCTTGATTTTTTGAAAGTAAATAATGAAGCTTCCAAATAATGTGTGTACTCCTAAATGCCCATTGCTTTGAATACATTAAAAGTGACTTGCTCATTTTGCATCCTAATGAGTAGTTTTCCTTCTTAGACATCAATAATAGTTATTCCCATGTCCAAGAATGGTCGGCCTAAAATGATTGGTATCTTCCAATCTTCAGTCATATCCAAAACAATAAAATGTGCAGGAAATATAAACTTGTCAACCTTAAGAAGTATGTCCTCAATCATGCCTCTTGGACACTTTATAGACCTATATGTCAATTGAAGAGAAACAGTTGTTGCCTTTGGCTCACCAAGTCCTGATTTCCTGAAAATAGAAAGAGGCATCAAATTAATACTTGTACCTAAATCATATAATGCTTTATCGAAATAAGAATTTCCAATAGTGCATGGACTAGAAAAACTTATTGTATCTTTCAACTTCGATGGCAATTTATTATGTAAAATTTTAGTGGACTCTTTAGTTAATAATATTATTTCATGTTCTTCTAGTTTTCTCTTGTTAGATAAAATTTCTTTTATGAATTTAGTACAGCTCGACATTTGTTCTAATGCATCTGCAAAAGGAATGTTAATATGCAACTTTTTAAAAACATCAAGAAATTTAGAGAATTGCTTATCTAATTTATTTTTCCGAAGATGCTGAAGAAAAAGGATTGGAGGGACGTAGGCCTTGATTAGTGCTGATTGTTGATTGTGGAATTTCTTAACTTCTTGTCTCAAGTGTTCTAATGGTGTCCTTACTTTGCTTCATGTTATCTTCTTCAGCTTCCTTTACTTTTTTTTGCAGCACTTTAAGTTATTTACCACTCCGAAGCATATTGTATTTATTTGTTCCTTCGGGTTTGTCTCATTATTACTCAATAAAGAGCCTTATAATTTGCTAGATAAAAAATTTGCAATCTGGCCCACTTGAATCTTGAGGTTTTGGATTAATACAGCTTGATTTTGAAAAGTTGTCTCAGTTTTGGTCATGAATTAAGACATTTTTTGTAAGCTAGGTAAGAGCATCTTCCAAATTTGATTTCTTTTCTTGTAATTGGAATCCTAGAGGTGGCTTCAATGTATTTTGATTGTTGTTCCATGAAAAATTCAGGTGGTTTCTCTAGGCAGGCTTATAGGTATTGGAATACATGTTGTTTTATTGCCTTTGGAACTTTGACACATAATGAGCTTGTTCAGTAAATGATGGCGCAAAAGGACTTCCAACTTGGTCGTTGACACTGGTGTGATTACCTCCACATAATTCACACACTTGTGTTTAAATAGGACTAATATTCAAATGTTCTAGCTTATTAGATAAAGCAGTTATCTTGGCAAATAAAGCTATGTTAACATCAACATTATGGGCTCCTACAATTGTCCTTGGTAGTTGGTATTGACCACTCTGAAGACCACTGGTAATTATTAGAGGCCATTTCCTCCAATAATTCATAAGCTACTTCTGGTGTTTTTCCCATTAAAGTTCCTCTTGCTGCAGCATCAATCATTGTTCTTGTAGTAGATCCCAAACCATTGTAAAATGTTTGTACCTGAAACCAAATTGATAAACATAATGTGGGCATTTTCTTAGTATGTCTTTGTATCTCTTCCATGCTTCATATAGTGACTCCATCTCGAACTAAGCAAACGTTATGATGACATTCCTTAACTTGGCTATTTTTGCTAAGGGAGAGAATTTTGCTTAAAAATTTCTACACTAAGCCATCCCCTGTTGTGCTTGTACCAGCAGGGAGTGAGTTCAACCATTATTTTGCTTTGTTTTAGTGAGAATGGAAAAAGTCTTAGCTTGATAGCATTGTCTGAGACACCATTTTGCTTAAATGTGTCACAAAATTTCACAAAATTTGCAATATGAGCTTTTGGATCATAGTTTTAGCCTAATAGCATTATCTGAGACACCATTTTGCTTAAATGTGTCACAAATTTCTAGGAAATTTGCAACATGAGCATTTGGATCATCATTCGACATCCCAGCAAATTGTACTGACGTCTGAATCATAGGATTATAGCTGGTTTAATCTTAAAATTATTGGCTTGAACTGCATGGCATACAATGCTTGAGCAGGTACCATTAACTGTAAGCACAACATAATCTCATAAAGGTTTTGCATCCCTATTTTCTTGTACGGCTTTGTCAACCATAATTAGTTTTTGTTCCTATAAATCTTCTCTTCTTTCCCTGTTGAGCCTTCTACAGGTACATTCAATCTCTAGATCAAAAGACAATATATCAAAACTTATTGAACGACTCATAAAATTAAACAAGAAAATGAAAATAAAAAATAAAAACAATAAAATTCAAATTCATATTAAACTAAAGCTAGTTGGTATTGATACTAATCCAAACAATTCCCAGCAACGACACCAAAAACTTGTTACGTAAATTAGCAAGCGTACTAATTGACACAAGTAATATAATGAAGAGTAGAGGATCGTCCCATAGAGATTGTATATCCTATTAGCTACCGAAATTATTCTAACCCTAATTTATTATAATAACCAAATAAGTGAATTTATATTAAAACTAAAATAAAATAAAATAACTAAAAACTAAATAAAGATGCAAGCAGTAATAGAAATCACCAAGAGATTTCTCCATTATGACAAATGATTTCACTATAACCAACCTAATTTAATCCTCCATCTATGCTATTAAAGATTATTACCAATATTGATGGTGAATTTTCCTAATCTATTCAATATATGTTCTTGAACAATATCAAAAATACCTTCACATATTAACCCACTATATCTATATGTGAATTTAAATATATAAAAATTCATTAAGTTCTATGAAAATTCTTAGATAAAACTGCATGAATCACGTTGGTACATATCTATCTTTTTTTCAATTTATGGCATCCATTACACAGAGATAAAAGTACATAAATCTCCTCTCAAATTCGTTATGTATCCTTAAATCATTCAAATATTAGCCAAATATTTAAAAGCACTAAGCACAATAATAAACACTCAATCATGAGATAATAAACTAAAAATAAAATATATTTATAGAATTAAATTTTCATAGTTAGACTATATCGTAGTCCTATCAAAATAAATTAATTTATGAGAATATAAAAAAGAATCCATAAACAATGTAGGGAACAATGAAAAAAAAAAAAAAAACTCAAGAATTAATCCTACTCCCCTCTTGATGTCTTGCGGCTGCTTCTCCTTAATTCTATTCGTGCGGCTACTTTGGCTTTTCCATGTTTTCTTCTTTTTATAATGCTCAATCAGTGGCCTTTAAATCCTTAACCCAAAAGGATTAAAAAGAAAAAAGAAACTCACAAAAGAAAGCCAAACCACCTTTAAATTCTTAGGCCATTATATTGCAAATTCAAAAGCCCAAGTTCAATGCATGTCATATTTGTCAACTAAATCTTCAAATGCTGCCCCCCCACGTGATTGCATACATGACGGTAAATCTTGCTTGATTTGTTTTAATTGAATTTCTTTATTTTTATCCCGTTCTAATTCCTCAACTAGATTTCTTCCAAAATGTTCTAATGTAATTATTCTTTAATCCTGGATTATATAAAAATAATAAAATATAAAAGTTAAGATAAAAATTAACATAATAAAATATAATTTGACATAAAATTAAGTTAGAGAAACATTAAATTAATATATAAATTATTAGCGCATCAACCAAAAACCCTAAAAGATCTCTTAACGAGATATAGACCAAAAATGATAGAATGTCTTTACTTATACATGAAATTGTGGAATCGTAAAAAATGCAGTCATTTATAATTTTTGTGCTCACAAGTTGCTATTGAAATATAGTTTGTTATTGAGATTATTTTATTTTGTTAACTAACCAAATTTCAAATCTTGTTGATGATACATTTGCAGGTTATTTTATAAACCCTGTAAGACCCGCTTAAAAATGGGATGTATTTTGCTTATAGTTTTACAGGACTATTAATGAAAGCTTCCTTACATCAATATGTGAGAAGATATATACAATATTGATAAGTGAGTAGAAGAGACTATCAAATTAATACATGTTATCATAAGGGGGCACCGAGCACCCATCAAAAGCGTTGATCTGGGAAGCAATGATCAAGGGGAGCATAATCTTTCTCAAGAAGAACTTCTACAAACAATCTAGATATATGTGCACTGTACTCTTTTCCTTGACTAGGTTTTGATGCTACTCAATTCTACTAGCAAAGATTTTTTAACGAAGAAATTTTTAAGCATATCCAACACCAATTTTTAATTCATCAAATTACATTTTTTTGGTAGTTTTTATCCATCAAGTTTTTCCCAATCAAAGGTTGTGTACAATTATCTTGATGTAGTGGATATTTAAGTGAGCTGTTGTGAATATAGCTCTCCACTCCTTGAGATTATTGTGGTGTGTTTTACACCTATTAATTCGAAGGGTCCGTTGCACACTTCCTGTTGTAACAAAAATCAAACTCTTGCCACCCGTCGACATTTCAACTTTGCAAGCTTAGAATAATCAGGTGGCAATATCTTTGTAATCTTTATTTCCATCAACAAATAATGTAATATAGAGTGCATGGATGATTGGCCTCCCTATTTGGCTTAGGGTTGGTAAATTACGGGTTTGTGATGAGCTTTTTCAAATCCAGACCCAATCTCATTAGATAAGAAGTGCAAGGTTTAGGCTTGGGCCGGTTTCACTGCAAGCCTGGGTCGGGCTTAAATTTTTCTTATTTTTAAAATTATAGTAAACTTGAAATGAGTTAATAATAATCAAGTTGCTATAATCAATATTGAATTAAAGAAAATAAATATTTTAAAATAAAATAATAAATAAAATAAATAAAAGTTTAAAAATTTAATTTTTAATACTGTATTTTTTAATTCAAACACTCTCTTAATTAATTAACACTTAAAAAAAATTTACTATTATAATTTTAATTTTTTTAATTCATTATTAATATATATATATATTAGGAATTTAATCTTACTTTTATTTTTTTCTTTATTTTTTAAAATTAAATTTATTATTTTAATTTATAAATTTATTTTAAAAAAAAAAAAAGAGGGCTTAGACCTGACCTAGGCTTTTTTCCTAAGCCTCTATCCAGATCTCATGGGAAAAGTTCGGGCTAAAACCGTGGGAATGGTCCGAGTGGGTCCGAGCTTGAGCTTTGCCATACCTAATTTCTCTCGTCTATTATCATTTTGCTCCCTTTAGCTTCATATCATTTATATTGCTTGCATGAAGATTTGGATACTTCCCAATTTTGATTCACAACATAACTAAATAATTGAGTTTTTCCTTTTTGAGCGATCTCTGCTTTCAACTACAAAGTAAATGAGTTCAAAATTTTGAACGTTGAAAATATTAATTAAAAAAGAAAAAGAGCAGAAATAAAGGTATCATTATTGATGAATTATAGAATACTTTACACATTTCATTCATAATTTTTTTATTGACATCAATTTGCAATTAGCGCACACACTGTGGCCATTGGCATCACAAATTCTCACACATCGAATCTTATTACATATCATAAGAAAGATGGAATACTCAAGCATTATGGCAAGAGTAACATGTACTAAAAAGAAATTGATGCAGACTCAAAACAGTGAGCCTGGAACGTGATCATCATGGCAGCAGCAAAAAGTTGTGAATTTCTCCATATGGCGGTGGCATTCAGGACAAGTCATGCTCGCTGGAATCCTACCGGAATGAGCAGAGAACTCAAAACGGCAACAAGGATGTGCAACTCCATGAATCTTCTGGTGATGGTCAATGAATGAATCATCAAAGCCTTTAATGGGCACCTGCTCTTTCCAAATATCATACTCCAGTAATGTGGGCAAGACTGTGGTGCCATGTCCATTCACTAAAACCTGAGACCCTTTGCTCAGCAGAGCCCATCCCCCATCTCTGTCATAGCTGAGCAGTTTCTTGATTTGTGGCACCATCGGATCTTGGTGATCATCAGCTCGGCCTAGTTGAATCTTGGATAATAACATGCTCTCTAAACGAGTCCAAAAGAACCAGACCATTGTCAAGTCTTGCCAGAAGTGACCAAGCTTTTCAACTGCAAGGGTTGCCATGATTCGCCGCACTTGCTCCCTTTTGGTGCTCTTCCCCACATAGACCATCTCTAAGGGAATGCGTGCAGTATTTGCAACTGAGCGAGCTGCGGTTGTGAATTTCTTCACCCATTCGACATCATCACCTCCGTACAAGAAAATGTATTTTCCTTCTTTGATCTGACCAAAACAGAAAATTACCATTTCAAATTAGCATGAATTTATAGACAGTAAAAACCAGAAATGTGTGTATTAGAATCTGTGCAAGTTTTAATTACCCAGTCAAGAACCAGAGGGTCAATGCCATCAACCAGAAGCTCAAGCCTCCACGTCTCTTCTTTCCAAAGAGCTTCCTCTCTCAAGCTGGTGAAAGGGAAGGCATTGGTTCCCCAAATCCACATCATGTGGAGTGCATTGGGGGAGACTACTTTTCCTTGAGGGTCAAGAACTACCAGTATTGGCTTGTTCTTGAAGTGCCACACATCCTTGACATACCTGATCACAGCTCTGTCAATCAAAGTGGGATGGTAAACTGTGTACCATGGCATTGAGGACTGTAGGGTCTCAAATTTTTTCTGCTTTGGGTCATCCCAGTGGATAAAATGGTCCACAATTGGAATCCATACAACCTCATAGTGGCTCTCTTGCCTTGTTAAATGAAGCCTTGACTCGTTATAAATCTGTTCCAGAATTGAAAGCTCCTCTTGGGAAATGTCTAGGTCGGAAATGAGCAGCAACACATTTTTCCTCCGCAGCACCTCAATATTAACCTGTTCGTGCCATAATAGAAATCAAAAGTTTTTTGTCAGTAGAGCTTGGCTAAAACTTGGAAAATATTAGTATTGGCTTGGTGGCTTGTTGGAGAAGCATACCCTTCTCTTAGTAGAACCATCAACAAGGGGTTGCAAATCATCCTTGGCATAAATCAAGGCCTTCAGAACTTTCATGTTATCAATGTGGATTGAGTCAAAGAGCTTGACTAGCATCTGATAGGCTTCATTACTCTTCTTTTCCTCTGCATTTTAACATCATCATTAAACATACAAAATTTAAATAATGTACCTTTTAGGCAATGTCGTTATTGTGAAATGCATATTTTCATTCAAAAAAAAAAGAACTCGGCAAATGGCTAATTAATCACCTATGTGGCGGTAGCATGTAGCCATCAGCTTCTTCAGAGATTCATGTATGTTTTTGAGTTTATGAGCCAAGGTGGATAGTTCCCATGCCTCAGAGGTTGATATTACAAACCTACGTATATGTCAACAAATAACGTGATCATTCGGTAGCTTGCTCTATAATAAAATGTATGATACGATGGAAAAGGAAAAGGAACATACTCATGGCCCATGCCTGTGAGAGTAGTAATTTGAGTAGCACAAGCAACAACGCTCCTGATGGTCCAATACACGGCGATTGGGATATGAGCCATGGCTGAGGAAAATTCTGGAGCATCCTGCGTAATGTAATTGGATGGCATGTCCTTGAACTCAACAATACACCTTGTGACACCCATCATAGCCTTGATTAGATTGTTAAGAGTATCAAATCGCGATTTCAAAGGACCACTGGTATGCTCCATTATGGAAGGTAATTGTTTCAGGATTGCCATTGATTTGGCTAGTTGATTTGATGAGTAAATCTGGGCAAGCAGCCAGAATTCTCCATAATAGAGAGCAAATGCTGCCAGTGCCAAAACCAGCTTTGCATCCCAGGAATAGTTTGATAGCATGCTGAACAGAGAAAGAGTCGTTGCATGTGCGTCTGATCCACCCAAGGCCTTGCATGCAATCTAAAAATTTCACATTCGTTACTAAATCGACCTATACGTTCTGTAATAGTAAATATATAGACATTAAACTGTATAACCTCGCATGAAATTCTGTCAATTGTAAATGATATTGCATCAATCATGGCAAGGAAACCAGCTTGCTGAGCGTTGTCCTCGATTTCCAAATGAGCTTGGGCATCCTGCAGCAATAAGACACAAATGATAGCGAAGCTAGCTGGCTATACATATATGTTGCTTCAGGAATTTGATATCATCAAACATAACATAGGAGTACAAGTATACCGTCTCATCAATATCAGTTTGAAAGGTGGCGCGATTGAGGATATCCTCAACGAGGTTGAAAAGAGGTTTGACATCAACCTCTCTTCCATCAGGAGCATGGGTTGCTTGAATTTGCCTCATCATCATATTGTCGTCAGAAATCGACACCATGCTCCGGTCACGCCTGATGAGTTGCTGGCTATCGTCGTGGCCTGGCCATTGTGCCATAATGTTGAACTATAATAATATTGAAATTAAGAGTTAATGGAGAAACAGATGAGGAGAATATGACTTGTAGGTTTGCTTCAATAATTTCAGTGTCCTTTTTATAGCCTTCAGAAATGGAATATTACCTGGTTGAATCAACTTCTTTGCTTCCAGTCCAATCAAAATCTAGGAATGTTAAGAAGAAGCTGGCCGCTGTGTTCTTGTTTTCAACTCACTTTACAATGGTTTGATGGGACCCTGGAGTAGTGATTAAAGGGCTTATGTTTGAACTGACTTTAGAATGGTTTGATGGGACCCTGGAGTAGTGATTAAAGGGGTTATGTTTCAAGTAGTTAAATCATAACGCTTTCAATCTGCACCTACATTTTGCAAATATTGGAAAGTGATGAGGTTTGCTTCCTTTCTTGATTCCATTTTCCATTTTAACTTGTATACTTGATAATAGAATCCTTGATTTTCACTGAAACCGAAGAATAAAAGGGAAAAAAGGTAGAAATTTGATTCTTTGCTTTTCTTTAGGTCAGTTTGAATTTGTGTCTAGCACGGAACAAATTCGGTGATCCCTTGCCGGCATTGACATTACTTTTCTTGCTTTTGCTAGCAAATAGCAAGAGACCTTTCAAAACCATACTAGTATTTTCATTCTTCCGAATAAATTACAGCACCGACCCTCCTCAAGGATCATCTTTATTAGTCGAAGCAACGTTGATCATGCAATTCTAAAATTTGCTTCAGGTTTTAGATTGAAGCAACGTTGCAATTCAAATTTGGACCCTAAATTCATAAATCTACCGACACTTATAAAGTCAACCAAAAATGAACCAAATTATAGCGTGGTTTGGAGTCTGCTTAACATGGCTTAGAAATATGAACCCAACACAATAAATCTACCTACACTTATAAAGTCAATCAAATTCTTAAAGCCAAAAATACCATACAAAAGGAAAAGAGAGCATAAGAAGGCCAGATGCTCAATTTATTTTATAGATTTTCCTAAGTTACATCTTACAACCAAATTTTTCAGTTGAAAAATTAGTAACAAAACAGTGGAGTAGGCCAATAGGCGAATTTTATCTGATTATAAGTTATATTCTACCCTTATTTTATAGCACAACGGGAAACTATACTTGTACATCATTGATAGACCATAGAAATACAATACGAACTCCCATTTGGAGCGAAAAACACAAAGTTGAAAGTGGAAAATATTATAGTTCAAACATGGGGAAGAAAAGCACAATGCTCAGCTGTAAATATAGACCAAGATTGCTTCAAAAACAAACCAAGAAACTATAAATGACATTTAGGATAGCACTTGAGCTATTCTGGTAACAGGGAGGGGAAAAAATGAGTAGCAGTCAGTACTCATGTGACATCCTCCCCATCAGACAGCTAATGAGCCAAAAAGAAAATAGCTTCCCCATCAATTGTGTAAAGGAAAAATGCTTTTGCCATCAAAAAGTGAGATAACATAGACAAATGACAACAACAACAACAATAAGCATCCATACCACAACCCGTGTTCCTTCTCCCTTTCAGCTAACCCTTTCCACAAAATCTATCTCGGGACAAGGAAGAAGCTGAAAAACACAATTGTTCACTGTTGGTTTTGGGTTCTTTTCAGATCCTGGCTGCAGCCTTATCTGTTATTCCATTCAAACAAAAGATACAAAGTTAGATTTCAAAATGCATGCATTGGAATAATGAAGATTTAAAATAAAACAAGCTACCCTTTTAAATAAATCACACAATTTCAAAATTTCTCATTCCATGCATGGTATTGTCTTGTCGGAAGAAACATCCTCAAATTACATTGCTAACACATTTTAATTAAAAAAGTTACATACATAATATGTCTTTCTCTATTTTCAAATTTTTGGCCCTGAATTCAGCACAATTCATCCATAATGACACAACCATCAAACTTTCTAGAACTGGCTCCGCTAAGTTGCATGGTCACCGTTATCAACATCACCCTTGCAAGTGTAACAATTGAGTTATTAAAGTAATTTTACATAGTTGGACAAAATTGAAGTGTTGGCAACATCAATGCCATATCGTCGGTGACCTCAAAGTTATTAAGGTGGGCTTCAATCCTTAGGAATCACAAAATTGAAAAAAAATTCCCAACACCACAGGCTGATAGCAAGAAGAATTTAGATTCAACCTGCTTTCTTTTTCTTCAGGAGATCTTGCTCAACACATAAATCTTCTATCACTAAAATAAAATTTCTTATATTCATCTTGAAATAAAAATTAAAGAAGAAAATAGAGTGAGAGACAGAGATAGAGAAAACACAACTAGCTTCAACTTGTTTCTTATTATTGTGACAACTATGAATAGTTTCTGACATTTGACCCCATAGTCTAAATTTCTAAATACATTTATAAGAAAGTGACAAAAGTATTAAAGATGAAAAATCAGTGCATTCATCCATCCAACCCTGTAAAAATGTTGGACCAGCCCCAACACTTACCCCAAAAAGTCCTCCCACCCAAGATCAATGAAGAAAAATGAGGAACTAGTGATCTCCTTAAGGCCCAAAGCAAAGCTAATAGAAAAACTTCTAGTGCTTTTCTGTTTTAATCTTCACATCATACAATGTAATGTGAATAGATAGTATTTGTGGTTGTGATGATGGTTGTTGTTTTGTTTTATTCACATGCTTTGCACATAATGGAGCATAGAGGATGGCAAAGAATTAAAAATATTTTTTTGGGCCTTCACCTACAAACTTAAACTTTGAGGCTAGATTTAAAATTTGGTACTACTCTTCAATTACTAATTGAGTGACTGTAAAGATGGCAAATTCCTGTCATCACTTGAAAAAAATAATTCTCCTCAAAGCTGCAAACACAGAACCTTCAAAGGAACATTGGACTTTACTTGAATTACTGGGAGTTGGAAATTTAAAACTGGAATTAGTTCCAAGGCCGAATGTTATTTTAATTTAATAATTACTATACAAGGTAAGAGTAAATTAATCATTAGCCTTCTAAGTGAAATACAGGAAGAAAATGTCATTTTAATAGTCAATCTGGCCAAAATACAGTTTTTACAGAACAATAAAGTGGCAGCAGGTATTTTGATGATATATAACCAAACCCTCGGGGTACTATTGGAATTTATCCTAATATATAATGAAATGTCAATCTAACTAACAGACACCTAGACCTATTTCTCTGGTCTCTATCTTCTTTTTTTCTAGCAATCATCAGTAGAGTTAGCAAGTCTAGTAGTCTAGTGTTAAAGGAAGAACAACAAAACAAAAGGCAAGTCTAACTGTAACAATCAACAATGATGATACACCAGGTGTACACACCACAAGAAAGATCTGTCAGAAAATAATTAAAACGGAATTATTACAAACCTCATAGCGTTCAAGCAAGGACGCAAATAAAGTAGCAATTCCTTGAGTTACATATTTCTGGCCAACACAGGCACGACTACCAGAACCAAAGGGAAGAAATGCTGCATTGTCATTCAGATCATTCAAAACAAACGAGGACTGTCTTGGATCCACATACTCTTCAGCATTCCCTGCAAACAATCATTATTATCAACGGTGATTTAACGTTGCAGATCTTTAACCGAACATCATAACAATTGACTGATGAGAGTAATTGAAGGGCAAACCTAGAACATGTCCAGCCTATAGAATGCGATGCAAACTAAATTTACAACAATCACTCATGATTACCAAAAAGGCATGTTAATGCGGTGCAAACAATCACTACTATATCAGAAGCATGTTTAAAAAAAGAAATAATGAAGTAGAGTCAGTTAACATATTTAAGAGAGCAAACCAGAGTATATTAGTAACTAGGAAATTCGAAAAAGATATTGATTGAAACCTGTAGATGATATATTACCTAACTGATCACATTGCCTTCCCTTCTTTGACAAAAAACGGTAAGGGTTAAATTGACTAGCATCAATTCCCCAGCTACAATTGTCCATCTGTACCAACTGTATAGGAACAACTAGCACTGTTCCAGCAGGTATGGTTACCCCATTTTTAAGAGTCAAATCTTGAAGCAAAAAAGGCAAACAAGTAATAAACAATCAGTGACTACTCATTTCAAGTAGTGAAAAAACAATTCACATTAGCAAGGTAATGAAGACATGCAAGATGCTAATATTTTTTAAAGTGGCACAACAAAAGGAAGCAGTTGCAGATGTGTAAATCACCACATACACACCAACACACAGACACACAAATGAAAGCATTGAAGATACATTTCAAAGAATCTTAGCGAATGTGAATGCGCAAACGTTTTGGCACTACCAAGTCTTGAATAATGGTCAGTTTACTGCAACATTGGTGTTGAAAAATAATGCATGTATGTTCTATATTGTATAAGGATGACAATCAATTGAATTCATATGTCTACGATTACAATGCCCCCATGCATTCAGCCTTAGAACATGTGCTTATGGAAAAGAGGTGTAGGATTATCTCCAATGATGTCAAACAAAGAATTTACCAAACTAAGAAATGCCTCACCATGTTTCAGAGAACATCTTTGTAAGAAAGGTCCGGCAGGCAGAAGGCGGGCAGATTCATAAATGGTTGCCAATAACAAAAGCATATTATCTACACTTTGTTGATCTTTTTCCCCCAACCCTTTTCGTGCCATAACAATCTCTGAGTAAATCTGCAGAAATTCGAATTTTAAAATGTAAATAGAAATAAAGGATTCCCAAATTGCGAAAGTGTGAGGAATAAGGTGGTGAAATCTGAATTGAATCTTATACATATGAGTGACAACATCTAAATCTCAATCGAAACAAAACCATACACACATGTAATTTAGTTCAATATATAACAAAAACCTCTGCGTATAGAAGAACTGGCTATGTACTTATAAAAACTTAAAAGATTTGGTCATTCCTCTTTTCCTGCTCCATGAGCACATATTATGGACTGCATGATCCTTGACGACAATTTATTGCAGGTGCTCTAATCAGGCAATTGAATTCAATGTTATAAATAACAATGGCAACAAAATCCCAATAGAACTTCAATTAATATTTGAGAAGTTTTCATTGCTATTTGTGATATAACGTCAATCGCATAACCATTAGAGCAGCTGCAGTAAAACAATGTTATAATTCACTCATATAATGTCATGCTTCTTTTTCCTTTCCACAAGCTTCCAGGCATATGCTAAGCATAGCAGGTGCATTATTTAGATGGTTTTAGATCACTTCCAAATACGCACGTTACATCATATCTTACTTTTCTTTACTTCAAATTCCTGAACATTTTATGAACTTTGGTCACTCCAGAAGAAAAGCTGACCTAATGGAATTGTACAACCCTTACTTCATTATGGGTGATTTTTGAAAAACAACATAGCTATACTTTTGGAGGAAAGAGGGGGGATGTGAACAGGTATGGGATAAAACTTGAATATTTTGCTTCTCTCTGTGCACTGATCTTTAATGATTTTGAAGACATCACTTCTCTCCATCAATCTCAACTGGAAAGGAAAGGGCCTTGAGTTAATTTGGTTTTATTCAGGCTCCTTTCGTTTTACATTAATCTTGGACTGGTACAATGTCTGGGGTACAGATACATAAATCTTATATTGTAGAGATAGTACGTAGCTTTTAAAGAGTGTTTCTGCTGCCCTTATGGGCTTTTGGGTTCACTTTCTTACCATCCTCCCTCATTCAATAAAATTCTTGTGTTTCCTTTCAAATAAACAAACATTATTTATGTACTAAAGTTATGCTCTTAGTAGTTTCAAAAAGTCATGTGAGGAACATATGAACTCTAGTCGGTTAATAGTGAAGGATGAAGAGGATTATTGACAACCATCAATTCAGGCCTCTCTCCAGGTCCAGGGCGTAGCCAGAAATTTTTCTAGACCGGGCAAAATAATTATCTTTTAATATATAGGTAACAAAAAATTTTAAACAAACAATAACGTTACACAATTTTATAATAAAAGAAATACATGTCTAATTAGGGATAAAAGCTCTATTGTTTCAAGAACATCAACAAGTTGAAAATTGATGTTTAGATAATTATGCATAAAAAATTAAAAAAAAAAATCAAAGTCAAAGTATAAAACGAATCCTAACATGAAATTATACTTGAGAATAAAGATTGAGAGAACTATCTCATGCTGTGACGAAGTCTAATTCTTAAAGCTCAATAAAGTGCATTCTAAATATCATACAATGTAAACTCAAGGTATCTAAAAGAAGATAGAATAGAACTGGAAAAACTCTAAGCAAAGCAGGGGAAAGGGCTTTTTTTCACTAGGCTTTTGAGTCTGTAGATAGGCACCAACAAGCAAGTTATGAAGAAAAAGAAAGTTCAAATGCGTAATTACTTGTGGTAATTCATAGATAGACTGAAGATGCCAATGAGAGAGGCAAAAGGAAGGAACTATGCACAAATAGAAATCAAAAAAGAAACTGTACCAAGTACAGCATTCAAGAAGATAGCACAAACAATAAATACATCATAGCATATTAGAAAGGAAGAATAATGGTCAGAATCTGAAATACTTCAAGTTTTCAACTTCATTTCTGAGATGATGTCTAAAATTTAAACCAATACCGCATTATAAACTTAAAAAGAAAATTTTAGTGGAAAGAGAAGATGGCTACCTTTTCCTGTATATCCTGGTGGGTAGCGAGCCTTGCCAGGATATTACCAACCAAACCAGCTGTAGTTAAGTATCCATGAAACATGACACCCATAATATTCCTGCAAGGTTCTTCTCTGGCTTGAAGATAGCCACTGGGCTCTTGCGATACCAGAGCATCAAAACTAGATGATCCACCTAATGCAGCTTCCATTCTCTTATATGCAGTTTCATTATCGAAGTTATGGTCCATGCCAGAAATTAACTTGCAGTTTCTCTGGCATTGTTGGATAATATCTTGTGTTAAACATTTTAATTTTTCACACAGACGCTGATACCTCCAAAACCCACGCCTCCAGAAGGGAGTAACACTATATGAGGCCCAAAAGCAGGCATCCTTAGCAATCGTCATGAAAAGCTCCTCGTAAACAGTTGCCTTTGACCAGGCAAAGAATTCATCTCCAAAAATTGTGGCTCCCAACAAGGAAAAAGCCATATGTTGAGAAATCATCTTACAACTGATGTTTCCTTTGCCCAAGATATCATGTATTCTTTCCATGAGACAGTCCATAACCCTTGCAGGAATTACTTTTCCTCTTTCCAACAACCTACCATTCAATTCTGTTGACAATGTTACCCGTCTCTTTTTCACCTACATGTAATTATAAATATAAGACAATAAATCACTTTACCCTAGAAAGACCAATACAAATAACAACACATTCAAAATTGAAATATTTGACTACACAAGAAGATTAAGAGAATTAATCCATTAACTGATCTGTCAGCAGCCCATCACGATGATAATTGACTAAGTTCTTTTTTCCTTTTATATAGGGAAAAAAAACTTATATTAAAAAGAAAAACATGCAATAAATTCATGAATTCATGATTTGAAGGCCTGAAATTGGATTACCCCAAAAATCTAGCATTCACATCCTCAAAGATACGAAATTAATTCATCCAAGGACTCCAGAAGAAAGAAATTACACAGAAGCTTAAAGTAACAGTTCATATAAAACACATTCGGTAAATATGATACAACCACAATAAGCAGAATCTACAACATTATAGTACAACAGAAATTGATCATTAATTCTTTTATTCAAAAAACAAAAAACAAACGGTACCCGGTCAAAAGAGGAAGCAAAAAGGCTGGATTGTCCAAAGGCTAACCGGAAAGCCCTTCCAGTCAAAGGCGGCTTATCCTCAGCCTTTGAAAGCATCTCTTTGATAAGTGCAGGCTCTTTTATCGACACCAACAGCTTAGTGGGACCCAACCATAGCTTCACCACTGACCCATATTTCTCATGCGATTCTGCTAAAACCTCTGAAAAACAAATAAACCACATAACAGTTGTTGCTCATTAGCTTAACCGATAAAAGCTCCTAAAGCAATACAAGGGGTTCGAAAGGATCTGAGGTTCAAACTCAACTCAACCAGATGAATAAAAATAAACAAATGAAGGAAAAACACACACCCAATAAGAAACCCATAATTGCAAATTGCTGAAATGATAATATATAAATGATCATACTGACCGGTGAGAGACTGAGTGGAGAGCAGGGGGCAGTGGCCGTAGAAAGAAGAACAGGGGGGCCCAGGGATTTTACGAGCATGGTGACGGAGTCTGAACAATTTGACAACTTTTTGGAGCAAAACAAGCGTGACTGTGATGAGAGAGATCCAAAGAAACGCATTGATTTCCCATTCAGCGTACTCCCTCAGTCTCAGCTCCAATTTTGCAGAACTCATTTCTTTTTCTTCTTCGATCTCCGTTTCATGAGAGGGGGTTGAGAGAGAGAGAGAGAGAGAGAGAGAGAGAGTTGTTTTGGTATCCTTTGACTTCTTTCTTGGGTTTATGTAATTATTGTTTTGGCATCCTTTGACTTCTTTATTGGGTTTATGTAATTTTTCTGGTTGAGGTATCACATGTAGCAAAGGAAAGGAAAAAGTTGTCGCTATCAGGCGTTAGCTGGCTTCAGACTTTAAGACTCTCTTCGTCCTTGCGCGCCATGAGATGAGAGAAATTGTGGAAATGCGTGTGCCACGTTTACCTCTAGGATCGTCATTAGCCATCACCCACGCCAAGTCGGCAAAGAGGATATTGGACCAAGGGGGCTCAATAATTAGTAAATAATTACGGTACGACTCAATAGTTTCACGTGGCAAGATTTTGACATGATAGTAAGTGAAAATACACATACTCTTGTCATTAGCTGAAAAAAAAAAACAAAATTCAAGTTAGGAAATGATGTGGTGAGGTTTATTGTGAGGGAGAAGGAGAATCAAGTTCTTCACCGTCAATCTCCATTTTCGTCGGCTGTTCATGGGTGTCTCACTAGAATAGATAAATCGAACATAGAAACATAAAATTGAAGGTTAGTTAACAACAGAGCTTTAAATTTTTCAGTTTTGATAATGTAGGGTTTATTACTTTTGAAATTCCTATGTAGGGCTTTTAGAATTTCATAGATGAAGATGTTATTTGAGGATGATAAAGAGGGTTATCTTGCTTTGGATAACTTCTATTAGGTTGCTAGTCTAGACTTCTAGACTTATTTGGTTCAAAAGTTGAGAACTTACATAATTGGTTGGGTTTTTACAAAGTATTATATTATTCTAATGAGGAAACGTGCGCGTGTGTGTGAGTTTTTACAAAGTATTATATTATATTAATGATGAAACGTGTGTGTATTTTCCTCTAGGATGTCACCTATATTGGAAATAAAAATAAATGAAGTTGGCCATTTCAACACTAAGGTGTCAACAGTCTTCGAAATGAGAACAATTAAGAATATTCAAGAGTGTCTTTGCAAGAATCAGAATCAAATAGCCTTTTGTTTAGAAAAATGCATTTGTTAGATATGTCTATGTGGTTTAAGCTGGTGAACAAGGTGTGTAGATTCTTTATGGAGGAGTTTGCACTAGTGAGTGGTTTGACCAATACATACGATATAGATGGCAATGGCAGCACTAGATTGTATAAGGAGTTAATGGATGGCCTTAAAAGATGCACCACCTCTAAGTTAGAAGACTTGTTCATGAATTCCACATTAACTAATGATAGAAAAATTGTAAAGGTTGTTATGTTCTACTTTTTAAAGTTTGTTCTTCTAAGGAAGGATCCTAAAATTAAGGTGCAACCTAAACACGTACGACATATGGATAATATTGAGGATTTTAATAGCTATTCTTAGTATCGTAATTGTTTCATAAAAACTTTAGAAAGTTTTAAAAAGGATTTAATAGATCATTTGAGAATACATAAGAAGAAGGTTATAAAAGACCCCACCCTTGCTGAATTTCTAATTGCGTTGCAAGTAATCAACTTCTTTTTAAACTTTATAATTTAATTAAATGACAAATCATTATTCTCCTAAAACTTTATTATTATGTTAAATGTTAATCATATAGATATGGGCTTTTGAGGCAATGCATAATGTGGAGAGTTTTGCCATGCATAATAAGAGTACAATTCCTCAGATTTTTAATTGGGCTGCATTATGCAATGTTCACTATGATGATCTCCTAAAGTATATTTTCAATAACAATTTTTTAAGTTAAATATTAATGCATATAACCATTTTTAATTATTTTATAATACTATTTTTATTATCTTTTGCATAGGTCATTGTATTTAAAAAATTGCATGCATTGGTAGTTTAGTATGAAGAACAAAATGAGTGATATTCAAAAGATTGATGCCTGCACACGAAAACAGCATGTTTGCTTAAGAAATGGTTGAGTTGGAGTACTCGCAAATAACAAGTTTTGACAAGCATATCAACATAGCCCTCAAAATCACCACCTTTCAAAATAAATTCATGCAAGTTTAGAGACAAAACCTAGTACATTCAAGAGTTATCTTGCTTCAAAAGAAGTTTGCTTTCAACCCACTTTGTGAGTTTTGCAGTTGTGTCCACTGCCAATTGATGTCGCTTGCAAGACCAATCTCTCAGTAAATTAATACTCAATAAACTTATGAATTGGTAACATCCTTACCTCCCTCAAAACACATTTAAACATTCTACAATGTTAGTTGCCATTATACAACGTCTTCCAACAAAGTGAGCACAAGGCCATTTATCATACCCATATTCAGATACGTACTAATCAATGTATGGATTCATCATGTTTATCTCATTTCATGACATTGTCAAATTAAGAAACACAATATAACTTTGTAGCGTGTACGAGAATTTTGTATATATCAACTTTTTTAAAATTTAACATCATATTTTGCCCTGAAACATGCAACTATCGTGGCTTGCATCTAGAAGCACCATGTCAACACCCCTTTTTATGCTTCCATTATGATCTAAAATAAAAACCAAATTTTTGACATTGCAAATTGAATCCCTTAGTTTTGATTAAGGCCACTCCCATGATACATCATTCTTGCTATCACCAACGCCAAATGCAACTAGAATACTGGATATATTTGATTGTTATCATTCATGCATGAATCACAGACACGGTTCTTCTATATTCAAACATGGTTCTTGTATATTTCCCTTTTAGAAATGTGCCATAGATTGCAATTACTAGTCTAATAACAAAACTGAACCCTTTGAGGTAACTACCAATAGCCATAAATAAATGAGTGAATTGATTTAAACTATCAAACTTAATAAAATTACGATCAGTAATAAAATTATCAATAGTCTTTATATTTTGATGTTAGTGCCTGTTTAGTCTTTATATTTTTAAAAGTACCTCAAAAACATCCATATGTTAAATTATTGACACCCTTGCCATTATCTTTTGTTCCTTTTGGTTCGATTTTATAATATTACCCTCTTAAAATAACGTTTCTCTTTATTTTACATTAATAATAAGAAAAAATTAAATTGTCAATTTAACTCCAAAAATAAAATAGAAACAAAAAGAATATATATTAATTTTTGTGGAACACTCTATTAGGCACTTAATATATTAGTTCTTTAATTAATGTCCAAAAAATTGGTAGTTTAATTGTTTTTACAATATTAATTTTTTTGGACATACGTGAGCTTTCAAAAAAATTAATATATATTCTTTTTGTCTTTAATTTTTTTTGGGAATTAAATTTGGTAATTTCATTTTAGTAATGTCACAAAAAAAAACATTATTGTAAAATGATAACATTACAAAAGCAAGTCAAAATGAACAAAAAAGTAATGGTATGGGTGTCCATAGTTTAACGGATGGAAAATTTTGAGATATTTTTAAAAATATAAGAACAAAACAAACATTAACCTCATAATATAAGGACTAAATAAGCTTTTTACCCAAAGCACGAGAATCAACATTTTTATTTTCAAATCATTTTCAAACCCCTAGCAAGCGTCTTTGCATGCTCCCTCGCACTCTATGCTTTATGGTAACTAATATTATAAGATAAATGTTTTTTTTTGCAAGTCTCTCCTAATCTCCTTTACTTTGAATGCTGATAAAGTTCTATCAAATTTATATTAAATTGTATGCCCAATCAATTTCATAGATGCATGTAGATGATCTCTTTCATCCACACTAATAAAACATTTATGCTTATTGCGATACATTCAAATTTGAAAGTAACTTGAATCCTTCATTTTTGTAGCGCGAATACTTTAATGACAGTTGTTATCTATATAAGTAACAATCAAAGTATTCTTCCTAGACTTATCTGTTTTAAACTCATACTGCTTTTGTAAAGCACACTTACAAAGCAAATTTATAAAGCCTCGCTTGCCACTCTTCTTTTGATGCAAACAACACATTTACGATGAAACCACCACTGTCACAAACAACTTCATTTTTCATATTGTTGTAAATACAATTATATACATCATTAGTACTCGCGACATTACTACTTCCAAGAAAACTAAATTTACTGTTAGGCATATAACTATTGTTGGTGGTTGGCTCAATCTCATGCTCGTTCATAGGCTTTGTACTGGGTACATTTTCTTGTGGTAAACCGGATCTAAGAGAGAAATGTTTGCAGCTGATCTCGCCTCATAGATTGTTAATACGCCATCATTGGAAAGAGTTGATAGCGCAAATATTGGATAGGCGTAACTCTCCTCACATAAACTATAATGTTGACTATCCTCTCCACTTAAATTTGTTCGTAGTATGGAAGTAGTTAACTTATATTGAAATGTGACATAAAAAGGTGTTTTGTATGTGATAACACTAAGATTTTTATGTAAAAAAAAAAAAATTGCACATCATCATTTGAGATAATTACCATAGGTGGAATCAAATATGTCGAATTGCATTTGAACTTCATAATAATTTCTTACTTTGAAATGCCAATTTTAATAGTTCGAACCACCTTTCAAGCAATTGCGAATATGTTAAAGAATGATGCACTATTGTTCCTTTTGTGGCTAAGGCATTGAACTTGTATTCATTGACTTGATTAATCTACTCACCATTGTACAATACAATACTACATACCAAATCCATTTACTTAATAACATGTGACATCAGAGTAAGAATATTAACAAAAATAATTTTTGTTAAAAGTTCCATACTCTAGATTTAAGTCCTAAACTTCTAAACTTATTGACATGCCTAGACATCTAGAAGTCTAGAATGCGATTCGGAACCAAGAATCTAAGAAACTTAACAATTACAGATCAAATACAATAAATTTCACAAGAAAAATGATAAATAAAATGTATATTTAAGTATAATATATCACATTTTACCCAAAAAAAAACCGAAATCACAAAATCCAAATTTTTTTTATTGTGGGTAAACATCAAAACCTACCAAAATTTCATAGAGCCTAGTCCTATTACCGTTATCATATTTGTATAAAGCATGTATAATTTTATCCTATATAAATAAAATAGCCCAGTCGCCAACCCGACCAATCGTGTAACAGCACAAAACGCACCAAATTAATTAGTGCGGGTTGGATTGAGCAATTCAAATAGACTAAAAAATGTCAATCCACCAACCCGCATAACTTCTTTTATGAAACAAATCGAACTCTTCCCCTTTTCCCTATTAAAACTTTATAAAATAACCTCTTTTTTTCTTATTCATTATTATGCTTTCACCCATTATATTTATCCCTTCTTCATATACTCTATTCAATTGTGATTTCATGGAAGGAAATTGTTGATCCGGTGAGGGACGGTAATGAGTCAAATCGGGTGCAGGTTTGGTAATACATACAACACCCTATACCTACAAAAAGATTAAATGACCAACTCGTATCATGCCACTGTGGGTTCTGGTTATTTTGAAAATTTCCTTCCTATGGATTTGAATAACTATCAAACCAGCACTAGTTTCCAACAGATTCTTTGCTATTTTACTCAACATAACCAATATAAATCGTAGCCAAACTGCTGAAATTACTTCTTGCATTTTAAGCTTTACTTATCATCAATAGATCTTGTCTCTTCATACAATGCAACGGGTGAGCAAACCCAAGTTTAATTAATTCCAAATCATGCAGTCGGAAAAAAATTGATATATTAAAGGATAACAGTTGCAATAGGAGCTGAAAGTGCTAGAATCTTGTTAATTCTATTTGCTTTGGATTTTAAATCTATCTAATGTACAGTAGCCAAACCTATATAATTTGCTACCTTCTTTACCTTTGTATTCTGTTTTTTATATAAAACATAATGCGATCATAAAGCGAAACTTTTTTTTTTTCATTGTTTCCCCTTTCTAATGATTGTCCTCTTCAAGCAGTTGTTTAAATATTAACAATTGGAAGCTTTTACATGAAATTAGGACATTGAATGATACATAGTGAAAACAAAATTGATGGTTGGGGTTGACAATTAGACAAACTGATGTACAAAATTACTTGAATATAAATCAAAACTTGATTAGAATGACAGTAGAGGGAGCAGGTTAGTTTTAGGAAATTAGGATTAGGTCTAACATTTTTTTTTTTATTTGAACTCATTTTCATGTTTAATCATTAAAAGTTATTTTCATTAAGAATGTTAGCCGAATGAGAACTAAAGACAACCATGATTCAATTTTAATTTACAAAGGTCTTTAAAATTTGGCAATCAACCAAAACTACATAACATAAATTTAGCTTTAATATATATATATAAAGAGAGAGAGACAGAGAGAGAGGGCATTTTGACTTAAAAAATTTTGGATTATTTTTGTTATAAATTTTGAGCCATTGATGATTTTACACAATCCAAAGGTTGATTTTAAAGTGATGTTATTTAAAAAAATTCTAACTTCTAAATTGGATTGTATACAAGACTAAGGGCTTAAAATATAGTTAAGGGTCCCTAGTTAAAGTGTAGGATCTCAATTTCGACCATTAGATTCAAATTCAATGGCTTCAACCAAGGTCCCTCACTTTATAATATATATAATTTCTTTCATCTATAGAAAATCTATAGAAGACAATTTAATTGGTTAATTAGCCTCTGAAAGATTAGCTATGTAACACAAGAGGGAGGTGAATTGGGTTTTAAAAACTTAAACAAATAAAAACACAAAACAACTCAACCTATTGCCTTATAGATTTCGATAAAGATAAATTTAACAATTAACAAATGTAAAGAGATAAGGTAAAAGAGAGCAAATACAATAATTTTATGTGATTTGGCAATCCTAGAATTTCAAATTGTTGGATCATTGTTTTCTAAATATTGGATTGTTGTTAGTGTTTAGTGACCTGCAAGAAGTTGTCGGCTTACTTTTTTTTTATAAACGGTCTGCTATTAGCATCTAAAAACTAAACTCCAGTTCTTGCAATGTCGGTTAGCCGTTTTCCCACTAATGGTTAGCCGTTTTCATCTAGAATTGATGAAATCTTACCTCAAGGTAATCAGTTAGCCATTTTCTGAGTTACCAGGAAACCATTTGTTTCCATAAAGTTGTTCTATGCTCAAAACATTATACGGCTCAAGTATTTTGACCTGATTAAAGACTTCTTCAAACTTAATTAATTTTAAAACGTGCTTGTTTTCATCAAAATCATCATTCTGGAAACATACATGTTAACCGCCTCTTGTCTATATATATTGAAGCAATCAAGTCTAATGAATATATGTTTTCTTTGAGCCAGTAGTGGTGGAAAGTACTTAATTTCTTTCCAAAATCAAATTTCATGAAAAACAAAAAATAGTCTAATTTTTTTAGTATTAATTTAATACTAATCAATAATCTCCCAAACTATTCTTATTAATTTTATACTATTTTCGATAAATTATCGGGCATAGATGTAAATGTTAATGTACTTTTATAACATCTAAAAGTCATCTAAAATAGTAATTTATTTCTACCACAAGTTTGGTAAGTTTGTAAATGTTCATAGAACAAATTCTATGACTTGATGATTTATAATGCTTACTTGTGACTACCTTGGTATTTAGTAAAAAATGGTATGGTATTTTTGATTGTTGAATTCTTATAGTTGCAAATAATAGTGTGCACTAATGCCTACCTATTACGGTTTATAAACTTGTTTCGACTGTGAGAAAAAGTGAGAGAAAATGATTAAGAAGAATCTAAATGAATTTAGAATTTTATTGAATGAGTATGATCTATACAATCTAAGGTAGTATATCTCTATTTATAGCAGTTGAAAATTGATAATTAACTTCAATCTAACAACATAAACAAGTGCTACAAATATGTTTTAATACTAGCACAACCAATATTGTGAATAGTAATCCCATACATTTCCTATATGTAATTTTTTAGTGCCAAGATAAATTGAGTATTAAGAAAAAGATACCTATATCAAAGTCAATGTAACAAGTTAGTCAGTAACACTACAATAACTAGCCAATGGTGCAAAAGCAGAAGTGTTACAGGAATTCCAACATTTCTAGCATACATATTAGTTGTTGCAACTCCATGAAGAGCACCATTGTGGTTTCCATTAACCTCTTGAATCTCTATAGGACTTTAAGGCTACATAAAGCTTGGATTCTAATAGGCAACATAACCATGAAAAAAATTATTCTTTCTAGGATAAGCTGGTCCTAAACCAATAGCATTATTATAACCAAAACGTCTTTTAAATCTATTCTAACCATTTCTAGTAAAAGCCTTGTAATTTTGACCTCTTCTAGGCCTAAACCCGCCAAAGCCTTTGTTTCTAAGAACAAAACCTTGATTGATCTTATTTCTACACTTATATGCTCCATATCCAGGAATGAAATAAATTTGACAGATAATTTCTTTACCAGTACTAAAATTAGTACCAAAGACAAGATAGTTTCTTTACTAATACTAAAACCAATACCAAAGACATCTTTATTACCTTCATAACCTCCAAATTTCCAAAACTAGCATTCTTTTATTTACAAATTAGCTTCTTACCATTTTTTACATGCATCTTTGACACAAGTGTTCAACACATCAGCAAACATCATCATTCACCTAACCAGCTCATTAACACACATCATCGTCGACTGAACAACTTTTCATGGTTATGTTGCCCATTAGAATCCAAACTTCATGTGTCCTCAAAGCGTCCGGAGATTCAAGGAGTTAATGGCAACTACAATGATGCTCTTCTATTGTGTTTTTCTGGTGAATTTGGATTGAAGGGAGTTCAAGGTAAGGATGGATCATTTGTCGTGGCTGAAGATTGAGAGGAAGTATCACCAAGATTGAGATGAGCCTTGAAATTGAAGAAAAGTTAACATCTGACTCAAAAGGAAAGAGTGTTTCATTAAAAATGACATGATCATTACTAGTATAGCCTGATGAATGAAGAAACCGATAACCTTTGCAGAGAGAGTTATCACCAGGAAAATAAAAAAAGTTAGCATTTAACTAAAAAAGAAAGGGTGTTTCATTAAAAATGACATGATTACTGGTATAGCCTAATGAATCAAGACACTAATAATCTCTGTATAGAGAGCTATAACAAAAAAAGATACACCTCCTATTTGTATATTCAAATTTTTGTTGGTTATACGATCTGATGTAGGGATAACATAAACAGCCAAAGACTCTTATTATGGTATAGTCAAGTATCTTATGAAAAAGCACTTAAAATTGAGGCTTATTACCTGAGACAAATGAAGGAAGTTTATTAATGAGATATAAGACAATATAAAAAAACATTTCACTAGAATTTTAAAGGTAAATGAGCATAAGCTAAGAAGGTCAGACCTATTTAAACAATCTTTCTATGTTTCATCTCTATTCTGTCATTTTGGTGATTAATGTAAAGACATTGATGTCTAAATTAAATTTCTTGTTTTGAAAGATAGGACACAAAGGAGTTAAATTCACCCCTTAATCTGTTTGAAGACATTTAATTTTTCTGTTCAGCCTATGCTCAATCATTTTTCTTAAACTAATGAACATTGATAAGGTTTTTTACTTGGTTACGAGAGGAAATATCTAGGTAAATTTGGTGTAATCATCTAGAATAAACAGGTAATAATGATATCCTTGAGAAGAAGAAGGAAGAGGTTGTGTACTGGAAGTTTCTATAGTAAGAAAATGCCACATATATCATCTAATCCAATAAGCAAATGCATGATCAATTCAATAGAAGGAAAAACATTACCTTTAATAGCCAAGCTATCAACAATTTTCTTCATCTAATTAAAGTAATCACTTATAGATAGAGAACTTTTCTTACTTGATTGAATTTGCATCTTTAAAGGCATATACCTTACCTTAGATTGTGACATTAAAATCTCAACAAGCATCTCCCACAATTCAAGAGATGTTTCACAGTAAATCACTGTGATCAGTACATTATTCACAATTCATGAAAGCATCGAGCTTTACAGAAGTTTATTTGTCTTCACCTATGTTACGTACTTTGGATTCTTTTATCTTGAGCCTTGAGCTCTAGATCTGCTTGACTCTCTAGTTGATTCAATAAGGAAAAGATTTGGACACACATTGTCACCATTAATGAAACCTTCAAGTCCATTAGCTATGATAGTTGCACGAACTTGAGCTTTTCACACAAAATAGTTTGATCAATCAAGTTTGATAGGTTGAATGAAGTTGAGAGAAATTGAAGAAGAAGTTATTTTATTTGAATTTGACATATTTGATGGCTCTGATTCCATATTAGAGTTTATAAGCTTGTATGAATTGTAAGAAAAATGAGAGAAAACGATTAAGAAGAATCTGAATGAATCCAGAATTTTATTGAATGAATCTAATCTATGCAATCTGAGCTAGTATAGCTTTATTTATAGTACTTTACAAATAATAACTAACTTCAATCTAGCAACAAAATTACTAAGTCCTTTGAATAATTACAATTAGGCAGCAGGGAATCTACATCGTCATGTGCTTCAAATTAGCTTTTCACATTTTGTGCATCTATCTTGACACAAGTGTCAACCCATTATTCTTTTACGAGGTTTTTTTTTCTCTCTTCCACAGTACTTTTTCTCTGAAAAAGTATAGGAATGAAAGATTACTGAAGCCCCAGTGGCTTCCTCATTCACTCAATAGTTGGGTGTCCTTTTAAATATCATTTATGCAACACAATTAGCTGCGGTGGTTAGAAAGTTGGTGAAAAGCATTACTTCTAGAATCGCAGCCACTAATGGATACTGAGGAATTATTGTGCAAGTGTCAGGCGAGTGTTTCAAAAGAAGAGGAGACAGACATAGTAACATTCATGGGGCGGATGAAGATCAAGGGAGAGGAAGTAGCTGCGAACTGTTTGGCAGGCAAAGTGCTAACATCCAGAAGTATAAACAAGGAGGGATTGAAAGCTGCTATGCAAATGGCTTGGAGACTGTCAAAGAGGTTAAGATAGAAAGCATGGGGGATAACATTTTCCTATTCAAGTTTGCCGCTGAAGAAGAAAAAAAAAGGGTGCTTATGGGAGGGCCATGGCATTTCGCCAGAGCACTGCTAGTCTTGATCGAACCAACAGGGATTGGAGATATCAAAAACCAATCATTTACACATACCACATTCTGGGTTCAGATCCATAACATACCGATAATGTGTATGAACAAGGAGGCCATTCAAAAGCTAGGAGAAAAAATTGGTACAGTCAAGGAAGTGGAGACAGACAAAGCTGGGGAATGTATTGGGCAGTTTGTGAGAGTCAGGATATCCGTTGACATTTCACAGCCTCTAAAAAAGATTTTGTTCTTACAACAAGAGGATGGCAAAAATCCAATGCCAATTTTGTATGAAAAACTTCCGGATTTTTACTTTTGCTGTGCGCATATCGGCCACCAGTACAGAAAATGCCTGATATACAAAGGGTAGCAAAAGGAAGCCTTGCCTTATGGTGGATGGATGAGAGCTGTTACACAAGCTGACAGGTTAAAACAAAATCGAAGCAGAGAGAAAGGCAATCGAGAACCATCCAATCTAAAAGCAAATGTGCAAGCAACCACCAGGCCAAGCTCAAATAACTCGCTTGACCGAGACGGGTCAGAATTGAACAATTCGGGTGGGGCAAACAATGGAGTAAAACTAGAGGATGCAAGAAACAAGTTGAATCCTGACACAACACATTTAATGTTGACCTCTTCAGAGACGCAAAACCAGCAAGTGGGGAGTCAGAGTATGGGCTGTGACATCGACGATGTGCAGAATAGGGTGGCAAGTAATGATAGACACCATAGCTATGAAAGTACAAAGGCGAGAGAAAAAATATTGAAGGAAAGCGAAAGTCCTGTGGATAAAGCACGTATGAAAGTAATAACAGATAAAAAGAAGCAGCCTGAAGAGAGGGCCAGATCAGATGTGGAAGAATTGGATAGTGGGCCAACAAAGACTCACGTGAGGCCCAAAGCAAGAAAATGGAAACTTAAGGCCAGAATTCCCATAGCAAAAGAAGCGAAGATTCACGGGTTAACAGGAGCAAAAAGACCGAGCAGCAATGACCATCAGCTCAGGTCACCACACAAAAAAAAAGAGTGCTCAGCCCACTGGAACAATCACACGTGGGAACCCACACAAGTTTAGCAATCAACTCAGACCACTGCAACCACATTCGTTCTATTAGAACAGTCCGGCAGCTAGAAAGAACAACAAAGCTATCAGATGTCAGGGAAAATACGGCAGCAATGGAAGAAGAAGTATCGGCGGGTGTTGAATTTCAGGCCCGCCGACAACCATGAAAATCTTAAGCTGGAACGTTCGAGGTCTGTGGAAGCCTCGAACGCGCCTAGCTCTCAAAAAAATTCTCCACCTGCACCGGCCTCAAATTCTGTTCTGTTGTGAAACTAAGATGTTGGCTAGGCAGGTTGAATCCAGTTGTAGAGATTTTAATTTCGAGAATTGTTTTGGAGTAGATAGAACGGGCATGGGGGGAGGTCTAGCCTTGCTTTAGAGTGCAGATGTTAATGTAAGCATTACCTCTTACAGCCCTTATCATATAGATGCAATCGTGAACAGTGAAAGTGGTTTGCGGTGGAGATGCACAGGGGTCTACGGCCACCTTGAGTTCAGTCAGAAGCATCATACGTGGACTCTCATGAAAAGGTTAGCCAGTCTCTTCTCCTATCCTTGGTGTTGTTTTGAGGATTTCAATGAGATAATGCATATGCATGAGAAAAATGGGGGTAATGAAAGAAATTTGAATATGGTTGCCGAGTTTAGGGAATCTGTACGAAGCTGCAATTTGCAGGATATGGGTAGTAAGGGATATCCCTATACTTGGTCAAACAAACGATACAGAGCTCATTTCATTGATGAGAGATTGGACCGGTTTCTGTGTAGCAAGGATTGGGGGATTAATTTTCAAGAATCTGTAGCCACAAACCTAGTGAACTGGACCTCGGACCACTACCCAATCATTCTAGAGTTCAATGAGCGAAGCAAGAAGTTGAAAATTGCAGGCAAATCATTCCCTCGAGATCACTATGAGGATATGTGGAGTTCTCACGAAGGTTGCAGGAGTATTGTCCAGAAAGAGTGGAGTCGTTATGGGGCAAGAGATTGGGAATCCCCTGTTCAACAATTTCAGAGAGTAGCCAAAGCTTCCTTGGCTCAGTTAAAACTCTGGAGCAAAGCCGAATTCCATGGTAGGCAAAGACAGCAAGAAAAGCTTATGCAGAGTCTTCAGGATGCGAAGAGAGGGAACTCAAAGCTGACTGATGGCAAGGAAATTAGGAGGTTGGAGAGTCAGCTTAACTCTATCCTAGTTGAAGAGGAGATCTACTGAAAGCAACGTTCGAGGGCTGATTGGCTTAGAGAAGGAGATAAGAACACGAAGTTTTTTCACGCTAAAGCTTCTGCCCGCAAAAGGAAAAACAAGGTGTGGGGGATTGAAAATGACCAGGGCACTTGGCTGAAGGAAAGAGATGAAATAGATGAGGAGTTTTGTAGCCATTTCCAAGACCTTTTCACTACCTCCAGCCTGACTCCAAACCAAATCCAAGCAACCCTTCAAGGAATGACTACAAAAGTTACTTCGGAGATGAATGCTCAGCTGGAGAAGCAGTTTACCGCTGAAGATGTTGAGGAAGCCCTTGCCAGTATGTGCCCCACAAAAGCCCTTGGGCCTGATGGTCTTCCAGCTGCATTCTTCCAGAAGCATTGGAAATCTGTCCGTCAGGGAGTGCTTTCAACGTGTCTCAATGTCCTTAATGAACGAGGTAACCCATCTACCCTCAACCACACTTTTATCGCTTTGATTCCAAAGATTGCAAATCCTAGGAAAGTGAGTGATTATAGACCTATCAGCCTTTGTAATGTTATCTATAGAGTTGTAGCTAAGGCCATTGCAAATAGAATGAAGCCAATCCTTTCCCAAATCATCTCCCCAATGCAAAGTTCATTCATCCCCAATAGGCTCATTACTGACAATGTCATTATTGGTTATGAATACCTTCATAAAATAAGGTATAGCAAAGGGAAGAAAAATGGTCTTGTGGCTCTAAAATTGGATATAAGTAAGGCTTATGATAGAGTTGAATGGTCCTTTTTAGAACAAACTATGTTAAAGTTGGGGTTTTCTAGTATTTGGGTAGCTTTGATAATGCGATGTGTTACTTCTGTTTCATTCTCGGTGCTTATTAATGGTGTGCCTAAAGGAATGATACAGCTGGAAAGGGGCTTGCGCCAAGGCTGCCCGCTATCCCCGTACCTCTTTATTCTTTGTGCAGAGGCCCTCTCCAATTTGTTGATATTGGCAGAACAGAACTAGCTAATCCGAGGCCTTAAATTTGTGCGGGAAGTTTCCATTACTCACTTGTTGTTTGCGGATGACAGCTTGGTATTCACTCGGGCATCAGTGGCTGAATGCAGGCATTTAAAAGGGATTTTTGATAAATATGCTGCAGCATCAGGGCAACTCTTTAATTTCCAGAAATCATCACTGTTCTTCAGTGGAAAAATTCCAGAAAGGGTTGTTATAAGGGACATCTTCAATCTCAATGTGGTCTCAAAACATGAGAAATACCTCGGTCTTCCATCAATGATTGGGAGGAAGAAGATGGGCTTTTTTAAGGATGTCAAGTTGAAAGTGTTGAACAAGATTGCAGGATGGCAGCAGAAAATGTTGTCTAGTGGGGGGAAGGAAATTCTGATTAAAGCGGCGGCCCAAGCAATACCAGCGTATGCAATGAGTGTCTTCAAGCTCCCAAGAGGCCTTTGTGACGATATCCAACGAGCTATAGCGAAGTTCTGGTGGGGTTTGACAGGGGATAAGCGTGGAATCCATTGGCGAAAATGGGAGAAGCTCAGCCAGGCAAAGATTAGAGAGGGGTTGGGATTTCGAGAGTTTACTTGTTTCAATCAAGCGATAGTAGCTAAGCAAGCTTGGAGGCTGCTGCAGTACCCAAATTCCCTAGTATCAAGAGTCCTTCAAGCACCAACTTCAGGAAATCCAGTTTTTTATGTGCAGAAGCAGGAGCCAATGCCTCTTTCATTTGGAGAAGTATCCTTTGGGGTAGGCAAGTGATTAAAAAGGGCCTGAGATGGTGGGTAGGTAATGGGCAGAAGATAGCAATTTTCTCGGATAATTGGCTGCCAAGGCCGGAGTCCTTCAGACCTATCTTCCCTCCATCTCTGCCAGTAAACTCAACGGTTGCAGAATTAATCAAGGATAACAGCCAATGGGATGAAAACAAGCTGCGGCAACATTTCATGGATGTGGACACAGCAGAGATCCTCAAGATTCCCCTCCCAGTTGAGCAAGCGGAAGATGAAGTGCTTTGGCATTATGAGAAAAGAGGGAACTACTCGGTTAAGAGTGGGTACCAGTTAGCATTGAGAACAAAATTTCCAGACTCCACCAGTTGTTCAAAGGCTTCCCACCAGTACTGGAATGCTCTTTGGTCTCTGGAGCTGCCTGAGAAAATTAAATTATTCATGTGGAGGGCCTCAAATAATTTGCTTCCATCGGCGGAAAATTTGTGGAAAAGGATGATTGTGGGGGAGCCAACTTGTAAGCGCTGCAAAAGAAGTGTCGAGACTATCAGCCATGCTCTCTTGGAGTGCAAGGTTGCGAGGAAGATTTGGCTCCAGTCCCCTTATACAGTCCCTAGCTCAGAAGCAAATGCTCAGGACATATTCAGCACTCTGCAAAGAATGGCTAAGGAGCTGAGGAAATCAGATTTGGAACTAATGGTTGCTTTGTGTTGGTCTGCTTGGTTTGCTAGGAACCAATGCATTTTTTATGGCAGGGAGATTAATCCTATTATCTCAGCTGCTACAGCAGAGTCTGTGTTGACAGCATTTCAGAGAGTTAGGAAGCCCGAGCAAGTTCATATTTCTCTCCACAAAGAAGAGAAGCAGCAGGAGTGGCTCCCCCCCCCTGAGAATGTGTTCAAAGTTAACGTGGATGCGGCTGTTAACCCAAAGCAGCTGAGTGAAGGAGTGGGAGTCGTGATTAGAGACTCTAATGGTAACATAGTTGCGGCTGGGATTAATCAGAGGCTCTTCAATGGATCAGTTAGCTTGGCTGAAGCAGAGGCTGTGCTTTGGGGTCTTCAGCTGGCAAGACGTGCGGATGTAACCTCTTTGATCATTGAATCAGATTGCTTAGAGGTGGTCCAGCTAGTGAATAACACCAAGGGCAGCAAATTAGAAATTTTCTGGACAATTATGGCAATCCAAAACCAGATGAAGAACTTTCAGAAAGTTGCTGTTAAGCACATTCCAAGACATTGTAATGCTTATACCCATTGCCTAGCTAAGATAACTTTAGGGAAAAACTCTCCCTGTATGTGGCTAGGAAATATTCCAGCTGACTTATTTGATGTACTTAAGGTGTTGTGATTAATGAAAGGCTTACTTTCTTTTCAAAAAAAAAAGTGTCAACTCATTAGCATACATCATCATTCACCAAGCCAGCTTATTAGCACACATCAACATCAACTGACCCAGCTCACAGTAATAGCTTAACACTACCACCAAAAATTTTAAGATTTCACCACTTATTTCAACTAATTTCATATTTGGTTGAAATTAAACTTCTATCATCATTTGTGTAACATCACGGACACAATAATCATGTATTTCTAACAATATTAATAAAACTATTGAAAAGATTGTTACAATTTTTATAGTAACTTGCTATCATTGAAAATGATATTGGCGCCATTAATTTTTGCAAAAAAAAGGTGTTAGCTTTCAATTATTAAGTTATTTTCTACAGTTACTTCCCCATTAAAAATATGGGATATCAATTTATTCTTTTAGCGAAGAACTAATTTTTACAATCGAAGATAATCAAAATTTCGATTAATTTTTTACTGCAATTGGTAATGTTTGTAGAAAAAGACCATTTTTTTTTTATATTGTTAGGTAAATTCTGAAAACAAGTAGGAACCAAAGAATTCTATCTTAGAAGAGAAAACAACATTCACGAAAAATAACAAATTAAGCCCGGAATTCTAGAACAAACTAATACTACATTTACTGTGTCATTTTAAAGGTTTAAGTTGCATAGAATACACAAAGTTCCCAATCCAAACCAACTTCCGCAATTACAAATTAATTGTTGTTAATTTTTAGGGAGTGTCCACAAATCTGTTCCCTTTAATAATTTACTTCACCTCTTCTCTTAGGGTCAATATCGGTACCTTTATTTATCATTAAAAGAGTAAAAAGAAAGAGTTAAAAGATGATTACATGTGCTTGATGTTTATTGTGATGCTTAATTATGAATAATCGTAGTCATGAATAATGCAACTTTTTAACGTTTTTTTTGTTTTAATTAGCAGTTTTTTTATGTTGGTCATGTTGGAGATTGAAAGTTTACAAGTCGTAAACAAGGATTATTAAAAAGATTGAATTTTTGTATTTAGTTTCAAAAGGATTTGTAATTTGAGACTTATTACTAATTTGATATTGGTCAAAATATTTTATATTATCAATTTTAATTTCAAACTATATATATTATTTTAATTAAAAAATTAAACATCCAAGGTTAAACACACTCATATGGATAAAATTTGTATCCATATCCAGCTAGCATTTAAAAATAGATATGAATTGGACGTGGATATCGTAAAGAATTATGGCTATGCATATGGATAGTAATATTAGTATTGAGCCAAATATTTGACATCTTATTTATTTTTGTATAAGTTTAGTATTGAACTTTAGGATGTAAAAACTGAGAAGAAAATAAAAAAAAACAATCCACAGATTTTTATTTTTATTTTTATTTTCAAAATAAGCCTATCAAATAATGTAGACCGCATATCAATTTCTTTTTCATCTTTAGGATGAAAAATATTTTCAAGTTTAATGGTTTGCTGAGAAATTGATATCTATAGTCATACTAAATATGGGTGAATAATTTTTTAGGGATATTTAATAATTTAAAAAATGTATTTAAATATGGGTAGAGAAAGAAATTTTATGGGTTCAAATGAGTGCACACTTTAGTAAATGGAGTAATAACGTCACGTTTGCTTCTTTCATTTTTTCAAGAGACGAATTAAATACACAATTAATGTATTCTGGGTCTGAGTGACTGAAAATGATCTAAAAGAAATTTATAAATCATTAGATAGGCATTAATAGGTGTGGTGATCCCCGAACAAATTTTCTAAATCCATTCCACTTCTAAAGATAATTGCAATAAGTTTAAAATATTTTTAGAAAGTAAAAGAAAAAAAAGAAGTTTGAAGATTATTTGGTCAAATAAAATTTAATAACTAAACTATTAGATACAAGAGCTCATGTTTCTTGGGCAAATTAGTCATTTAAATTATTAAGATAAAATAGTAAATTAAACTTATGTTAAAGTAACCTTAATGGTCAAAGAAATCAAAGTTAAAAAAAAATTATGAAAATAATGTAATTGATTAATTATCAAAATTTTTGTTAATTTATGTATTTTAAAAAAAATTGAACTTATTACAATTATTTCCTAAAAGTGGGTTCCTTTTTTTTCCGTCTTTTTGTAATAATTCCCCAATTCCAAGCACACCCCTTTAAAATATAAAGATGTGTTATTTTGTAAATAAACCCATTGAATTAAAAATTAGGAGTACCCTCGTAGAAATTGATATTTCTACCTTTTGCCATCTGCACTCTTCCACAAATCCATGCCGTGCTTCCAAACTTGTTCGTTTAGGCTTTTTTTTTTTTAACTAAGCAAAATATTCAATTAGTTTTAAACTTTTTCTTTGATCATTCCTACTTGTTAGAATAGTAAAATAAAACTAATGATATTTAAATAAAATATTGTCTCTAAATTATTAGTGGCATAACGAGAAAATCAAACTAGTGAAAAAAAAGGAAATTTACAAAAATAACCTAAATTTTTTTGTAATTTTCACAAATGACCCCCCAAATTTTTTTCTATCAATATTAGCCAAAAATCCTCTCAAATGGCGAAAATACCCCTCCCATTTTCACCAAGCTTCCTCTCTCTCTCTCTAGCCAACAATTTCTCTCCCATAGTGATCACTCATCGTCGGCGGCTTCCCGACTCCATCCTTAGCAACTAACATCACCAAAATTTCGACCAAGTTCTAAAACCAAAGGTTAGTTAAAAAACCCTAGATTTTGAAACATTTTCTATTCTTCTTTTTTCGTTGTGTTGGTGATGGTGAGTGAAGATTAAAGTATTTGTGATGTTGATTGCATGTGTAAAGTTGTTGGTGTCGTGCATGGGTGAAGATTGAAGCTGTTATGGGCTCGGTGCTGGCACCCATCTTGCAAAATCAGGTGCAACAACGTGCCTGTCACATCACCTTGTCGCACTTATTTGGTGCGACAAGCAATTTCGGGCGGCGGGCAACCTGTCGCACAAAAGAGAGTTGCAGCATGTTGCATCAATTTCGTGCGACAGGTTGCCTGGCACACCAATTTCATGCAACAGGTGCTTGTCGCACCAACATACAATCGCTTTGAACTTTCTTCTAGCACGAATTGAAGCTAACAAACACCTCTTTAACACTTGGTGATGCAAAAACAAAGAATAAACAATCTAAGAAATATTTTATCAAACACTTTATACATAATATTTCTACAAACTCAATTTTCTTTCCTAGGTTTTGTCGTTGCCGGTGATGATTCTTGAGGGCAAGGCTGCGTTTGGTTTGATAAGGAGGGAGAGAAGTTGTGTTTGGCTATGAACTAACATGGGTAATTTGGGGAAGAAACATTGTATTTGACTAGTTATGATAGAAAAAAGTTCTTATGGTAAAATGTGAAAAATGACAAAATTATTTGGTTATTTTTGTAAATTTCCCGAAAAAAATGATTGATAAAAAATATAAAGAAAGAAAGATGTTAAAGTCTTACCTCCTTACTTTTTTAATCTTATTTCTCCTTACACTTCTTAAGAAACCAAAGCTTTAAGAGAAGGCTGGCAAATCGTGAAGATTGAAGAGCAAATCTATGGTTTTGAATATTTTATTATGTGTTCCTAGAGAATAGAGATAATTTTGATGATTCAATATTAAAATAATGTTAGGAATCTCAACAATTGATTCTGAATCCTTACGTAAGTCCCAATTGTTATGTATCATTCATCCATTGAACAGTGAGTTTTATAAATAGTAAAATTAATATTTCCATCATCTAAAAAATGACTATCATATTAGTTGGGAGTTGATTGTTTAGATTCTTAACATTATTCCTAATGTTAAGTTGGGAATTTTAGCTAAATCATATCAAATATCCAACTAGATTCTAGGCTTTGTTTTTAATGGATACAATTGGGCTTTGGACATTTAAATTATGCAATTGGACAAATAAATTATAAATGGTGAGATTTGTTTGATTTTAAAATAATTTTGAACTTGAATTTGATGTATTTAATTAGTCTATGGAGACAAATTTGTGTTTTTTAGTAATTTAATAAAGTATATCATTTGAATTTTTCAATCAAAATAGGGATAGCTGCCTCACTTATCTCTTTAATGGCTCCGCCCTTGTAAATTATAATCATCTTTCCCATTTTTAAATCAGCCTAACTTTTGTATCTTAAAATCTACAATTTGCACAAAGCCAGTAATATTTGATCTGAAAATTGATTAAAATATGTACAGCCTAACTTATAAACCAATTTAATTATCCCCTGGACAATCAGAAAAGAGAAGATTTTAGAGATTCAACAAACACCTTAGACCTCTTTTTTTAAGGAGTGGGAAATGGACTTAGATCCAATGCTAATCTGAACTATGCTCAACTATGAGAAAAAGGCATATAAACTTCTAAAATTTGGGAAAATGATCATCAACACCCCAAAGTTTTAGAGAAAGAATACCAAGAGTTCTTTTTTACCATTATACTCTTTATCTCTATTATCCCAAAAAATTGACTTTAAAATTTTTTATAAATACAAATATTGTATAAATGATTAATCTATACAGTAGAATAACAGTGTTAGCATATTTTAATATTTTAATTAATTTAAATACATATATCATTATATTTATTTAATAATACATGTTTATTTATTGTCGGATTTTAAATAAATTTTTGCATTAAATACATTTTACAATTGAAAAAATCTCACATACTGATAATGTTAAAATTATTGTTTTACATAATCTTCAAAATAATTTTAATACATTTATTTTAATATTATGATTCTATTTATTACAAAATTTACTTTAATATAATAAAATATATCTAATAGATGTATAATTTTAAAATATTTTTTAAATATTGAAATTATTTTAAATGTATATATTATTGCATTTATTTTAATGTTATATTTCTATTAATTATAAAACATTAGAGTCAATAGAAGTAAAAAAAAAAAAATTAGAGTCAATTCTTTTAGAATAATAGAGGTAAAGGATATTATGGTTAAAAGGAGGTCTTTGTGTCCCTTTTTAAAAACTTAGGATTGTCAATGACTATTTCTCTAAACTTGAGAGCGTAGATGTCCTTTTCTCACTCAACTTTTCATAACCTTCTTCCACATATATACATACGTATAACAATACAAGTGAAGATTTAATTAATTTTACATTTTTATTCAATAACCACTAATTATATCTTTCTAAAAAACTTAATAAAAAAGTCAGCTTAGCAGTGAATGAAAAATATAAAAAATTTTGGAAAATAAGAAAAGAAGCATTTGCTTAACTATAAGATCTAATTATTTCATAGAAATTTCCAATTCATATTTTCTTCATTGAACAGAAGTTTTTAATACAGACAAATCTCAATACAGCAGTTTGGGCCTGAAGAAGAAATTTGTAATTATGGAAACGTATGTGGATGGGGTGCTGTTAGTTGTTCAAGCTTAAAAAAAAAGAAAAAAAGAAGAACGCACCCAAAATTAATATAACATTATATTAAAAAATGGGGATTACATTACTTACATGGGTTTTGGCGCCAAAATGAAATTAAATTTCCATAACGCACCGATTTTCAAATTTGATTCTCGCTTTCTGTCTCTGCTCTCTTAAATTAAAAATCTTCGGGATCTCCAAATTTTCATAACAGCCGAGTAGTAGGAAGCAAAACGCATGCTTTCTCTTTAATCTTCTTCTTCTTGTGCCAACTCCTAATACCGGGCGCTGGGCTTCAACTTCCAGTGGAATTTGTTTGAAACGACAGATATGCCCTCACCCACTACTTGCGGTTCTCTGCTTCAGGAATTGCAGGTTTCATTTTCATTATCTATTTATTTATTTATTTACTTATTTTCATTATTTTCCTTAAATTTTAATTGCATGTTTGAGAATTTAATCGCACTTTGCCCTAATTTCAATGTTCAATTGATGCCGATTGTTATTTGCCTTAATTACACTACCAGATTTTAACTTTCAGTTTTTTGATTTGTTTGGCTGCTCAGATATTGATGGAAAAAGAAAAAAATTTTGTAATCACGAGAGGAGTTTTTTTTTTTTCTATTAATCATTTTTCTGCTATTACACTAGAAATTTTAGTAGGCTCCAGCATTGTATCTGCAAGAGTTTAGGCACATTTTTGTATATCTGAAATGCATCTCTCTTTGTTTATTTTATTTTTTTTCTTTTTTCTTTCATTTGCAAATTATTGTAATTGATTCGGAGCTAGATTATATAGTTAAGTAGAAACATGAGTCATAAACATGCCCTAGGGGATTCTTTCCGATTTCATAAATTGATCAATTCGTAGATTTTTTTTTTCAATTTTCATTCTTATTTGTTTGTGGTCCTATTTCCACGGCAACTGCTTATTTTTAAGTTTATATGCTTATGTTGTTGATGTTGTGACTTAAGGTAATATGGGACGAAATTGGGGAGAGCGACAGTGAAAGGGACAAGATGCTGTTGGAACTTGAGCAGGAATGTCTTGATATTTACCGTAGAAAGGTTGAAAGAACTAGGAAGTACAAGGCTGATTTGCATCAATCATTGGCTGATGCCGAAGCTGAAATTGCCTGCCTTGTTTCTGCACTCGGTGAACATGCCTCCTTTTCACGGGTTTGTCATTGTCTTTTATATTAGAATGGTATTCATATTAGTTTCCATGGGTCAACTTATTAAATTATTCTGGAACTAATGCACTGATATGGTTAATTTGGTGCTAATTGTAAAGGGAAAGGGAACACTTAAGCAGCAAATTTCTGCGATACGATCTATTTTGGAGGACTTGAGGTCAAAGAAGGAACAAAGAATTAAGGAATTTTCGGGAATCCAGTTTCAAATAGCTCAAATCAGCTCAGAAATTGCAGGAAATGGGCAATCAATTAACTCTGTTAATGCACAAGTTGATGAATGTGATTTGACCGTCAAGAAGCTGGGAGAGCTTAAGGCACATCTTCGTGAGCTACAGAATGAGAAGGTTCTTTCGAATATCATATTGTGGTGCTTTGAGTGGTAATAAGAGTTAAAAGTATTTTTCTGTTTCATTATTTATATTGACTCCTTTCTTTCATCCAATTTGCAGAATCTCCGGCTACAGAAAGTTAACAATAACCTCAGTACTATTCATGAGCTGTCACTTGTGCTATCAATTAATTTTCTGGAAACTGTAAATGAGGTTCATCCAAGCTTGAGTGATTCCAAAAATGGTCAATCAAAGAGCATCAGCAACGACACAATTGCTAGATTGACGGGTGTTATTCATTTGTTAAAGCAAGAGAAACAACAAAGACTCCAAAAGGTGATTACTATGATTGCCCATCTCTCTTAAATGCCTATAAGTGCTGGAAAGTGGAGAAAGATCTGCTTGGGTCTGCTTGGGATATGCTGTTCTGTGAAAATTGCTTTTTAAGTATCTTAATTCTCAAAGATGAGGTTTTTTCTGTAAATGATGATAACTCAATGTATGGCCTTTTTATGTGTGTCTCAATTAGCATCTTCAAACCAGAACTGTGTTCTGATCCTTCTTTGCTGGGTTATGATTTTGTGTTCTGGTCTATTTCTTCTTGAAATTTGACTTGCATCTTCAGATTATTGCATGATATTTTTTGCTTTATTCAGAATGTTACTATGAAATAAAAATATTAACTTCTACTCTTTTAGCTCTCATTTGTATTATGTCATGTATATTTGCTAGGCAGGCTTGTGATGGTACATTATCAGTCAGAGCTGTCCTATATCTGATTTATAGTGTTTGATATTTGTGGCAACTAAGATATTTGCTGTATTTTTTTTTCCTTTGCTCCAAAGTTTCAAGGATATATAGATTAAGTTTGCATATGCATTCTAAGCTGTTCGTGGGTGAATACTAGTATTTTGTTAGAATTTCTAATTATTGGAATTTTGAATAAAAAATGTTTTTCCCTTTGAGATTTTTATTTTTCTTTTTCTGTAGCTTCAAAGTCTTGGGAATGCTCTGATAAAGCTATGGGATCTCCTGGAAACTCCTGTTAACGAGCAAAGAAAATTTGATCATGTTACAAGTTTAGTTTCTTCCTCAGTTGATGAGGTGTCAATGCTAGGATGCCTGGCCCTAGATGTCATTGAACAGGTAATTTCCATTGGCTAATTTGCATTAGGAACCCCCAAGATATCGATCCTTTTGGTTTTATATGCCGTTTAGTGAATTATTGACATAAATATTTGTATTTTTATTGCAAGATGGAGGTTGAAGTTGAGCATCTGAATGAATACAAAGCCAGCAAGATGAAGGAGTTAGTGTTCAAGAGGCAACATGAACTTGAAGAAATCTACAAAGGGGTTCATATGGATGTAGATAGTGATGCAGCTCGACAGATTCTCATCAGCCTAATAGATTCTGGTGTTTTGGAGTTTTTTCATCCTTTACTATAAAATTAAATGATCAACTTAACCCATTTCAATCGAAATTGGGTTGTGCTCCAATTCAAGTTTCAAACTACGAACCTTGGACCATTTAGGCACCCTTCCAAATGCATAGGACTTTCATGATAGTAGTAAAAGGCCTTTTTCTTGTTGATATATCTTTGGCAGTCTTTATATAAGACATTTGCTTCTCTCTTTGTTTTTTATTTTTTTATTTTTTTGTGTGAATGTTGGTAGCACATATGCATCTTTTATTATTTTTATTAGTTTTCATTTATCACTTGAAATTCTGTGGGAGGATTATTCATTTTATGAACCGGAAAGGTTAAATGTGGTGTACAGTGTCTTTTGATCTTAACTATTAATTCATCACACTTTGTTTATTATTTATTTTTTGTAATCATGAGAAGGATTTCAAAGTTCCAGTAGCATCATAATTCTAGTGCATGTAGTTTCATGCTTGATATTTTATATTTCTGAAGTTCCAGTTTAATGTTAATTGTGTTTTTTAAAATCAGCTGTACCATCAAAATTCTAATGGGATTACTTGCCTAGATATGCTTTCTGATTATTGTTCAATCACTTACCTTCACAGGTAATGTTGATTTGTCCGATCTACTTTCAAGTATGGATGATCAAATTGCAAAAGCCAAAGAGGAAGCTCTTAGCAGGAAGGATATTTTAGACAAGGTAGAGAAATGGAAACATGGGGCTGAGGAAGAGCAGTGGCTTGATGACTATGAAAAGGTAAATATTGTTGGAAGTTATTTGGAAATTTTCTCTGCAACGGTTTTAGGTCCATTGGGCAACGGGGAGGTATTTGTGGGTAATTACAGCTTTCTGAGAAGCTCCAATGATTGATTCTTTTTTATTTGGAGATATTTGGGTAACTTGCGGAGACAATTAGATGATATTAATTTTTGAAACCCAAGAAAATTACATGCATCCAATATTTCTAGTGGTTGTTGGTCATTTAATCTGTTCTGTTTTCAACCCATTAAATTCAAAAGAACTGGTATTTACCGGAATCTGTACAATCTGAGAGTTGAATCAATAGATTTTTCTTCAGAAGGATTTGAACCATTCATAAGATAAGAATTTTCTTGCAGATTTGTTATTTAAATGATATTACTTCTTATTTTAATGATATTGAGAAACAGATTCGGTACTAGTTTCAAATCATTGATATGTTTCCTAGATTCTTGATGTTAGTTGTGCTCTTTCTAGTTCAAATATTTGCTTAAGCACTTGAGTGTTGCTACCATATAATTCTGTCTATTACATTATGTCCCCCCACTCTTTTCCCTTTTTCCACAGGATGAAAATCGGTATAGTGCCGGAAGAGGAGCGCACAAGAATCTGAAGCGTGCAGAGAAAGCACGGATCCTGATCAGCAAACTACCATGTGAGGATATACCTATCTTACAATTTTGTAATTTTGTTTCCATACAATAGCTCTTAGATTTTACCTATCTTTGTAGATCAGTATACTTTGTCAAAACTATATTAATGCTAGAGTACATAAATCTGTTAGTTTGGGAGATTAACCTGCAGTTGGTCTGCTATATTGTTCATAGATATTGCGAGTTGCTTGGCATTTGATATGGTGTTGTTATTATTTTCAGGGAACCGTTGAAAAGTATTGTGATTTCGATTGTCTAAACTTGGTAGTGCATATTTTTGGTTTTATTTTATTAGCCACAGATGAATCTGTTGATAGAGTACAGTGTTCAGTATAACAGGAAGCCTCACATTTCATTTTTTCTCGTATTTTAATTGCAAATTATTTTTTAAGTCTTTTGAAGATGGTTCAATTTGAAATTGATATTGTTGATACAGATGTCCATTGAATCTGCTGCATTTTAGGTTGTTGCACTTGTCAGTGGATGGTTATGCCAATACAAGAAGTTGTATTTCTGAACTATTGCATTTGCTGACTTATTACTGTTTTCTTTATTTACTGAGATTTCTACTTTTCAAGAACTTGTAGTATTTAAGTCTTTTGCTTTTTTTGTCCTTTCTGAACATTGCTTCTATTCTCTAGAACAAAGAATTGGAATCTGTCAACTATGCTTATGAACTTAACCAGTTCAACCTTTTTTGTCAACTGTAGAGGAAATCTTACCTTTCTGCCTTAATATCACTTTACGATTATTTGTGTATCATGAGTTTGCAGATTATGGTCAATGGAAACTGATCATGCATATCAATTTGACTTTTCAAGATTCAGAGAAATGTCAGTGTTAAAGCTCGTCAAAATGAAAATTAATTATTCAAAGAAGCCAAACAATAAACTAGCTCTCTATGAACACTACTTCTGTGAGCTTCCGAAATCCATTTTGAGAAAAACTTTCATTAGGATAACCTGGGAAATGTTAGGGGCCTGCAACCTTGAGCTGGTAGCCATTTCTCTTGTGGAAGGTTACTAGGCTGATCAGTCTAAAATTCCTAGCTTTGTCTACCTACTCCTGTTACATTGATAGGAAACTTTATTGAAACTTTCAATCATACTTTTAATATGTGTATGTGTGTGTATTACATAGATGTATGAAAACTCCAAATGCAGTATATAACTCTAAATTCTTTTGTTCCAGCTGTTGTTGAAAATTTGATTGCAAAGGTTAAAGCTTGGGAAGCAGAGAAAAGAATTCCCTTTTTGTATGACAAGGTAACTGATCAGATTATATGTTGTGTAATTTATTGTTTATATTACTTCTTGGTAGTTTCACTTTGTAATACTGTTTTCAAATTCCAGGTCCCCCTCTTAAGCATCTTGGAGGAATATACAACGCAATGTCAGAAGAGAGAGGAGGAAAAGCGTAGATGTCGGGTATCACATTTATCTCTTGCATTATGAAGGGCCTTGATATGAAATGGAAACCAACAGAGTGAATAGAAACCTAGGATCTCTATGATACCACTTATTCGACCTAAGCATTTACTATTAACCCAAATTTGGTTATATTGCTAATCCCACATTCAGAATCCATCCAATTTCTAACCAGTAGGCTATGAAATTTGGCTGTAGCACATGTGCTAGCGTGCGGAATTTGGTTGAGATAGATTGGTACATTTGTAATTCTGACCTACCAATAGCTAAAAATACAAGAGAAATGATAATTTCGCAAGACGCTATTTGTTTGCTATTGCTTTTAAAGAATCCATTTATTTCTGTAAATTTCAAATTGTCTGCTGTGGATTCAAATACTAATTTAAGTTGCTTTTGATATCAAATTTGGATGCTGAACATTTATTTCTTTCTTTGATTCTATCAATGCAAAGTGTGGTTTCCTACCACAATTCTTTCTGTTCTCCTAGATTCCCAAGAGTCTGCTGAGTTACAGATATATTTACCCAATTAAATTATATTCATATCTAGGATGGTTATTCTGTTGAAAGGAGCAACGTTATTTTTTTATGATGCCCCATTTTGTATGTAGAACTTTATCTTCCAAATTTTCATTGGCTACTTTGTTGTTGCTTTTCTATTGCAATGCAAAATCTATTAAAAACATTTTGCCTCTCTTTGATCCTTACAGGAGCAGAAACGGCTGCAAGAACAGTTTGCTGCAGAGCAAGAGGCCATATATGGTTCAAGGCCCTCGATCAAGAAGCCATTGTGTCAGAGCACAAGTACTAACACCATGGCTGGAACTCCAGTTGGTCGACGTTTTACAACTCCATCAGGCCGTCATGTCATCTCTGGTGGCAAGGAACGCAGAGAGAGCACCAGGGTCACAAAACCGATACCCTTGAACTATGTTGCGCTTCCAAAGGATGATTCAGTCTCTCGTTAGGCCCTTTGGCTGGCTGTGGCAGCTTACAGATTTAGGACTTTGATTGTAAATGGCGCTTTTGAAAGAATACATTTCCCTCTTTCATTTCTTTTTTCTTAGAATAAAGATCTTTAATGAGATTTATGTCCTGATGATAAGGTAAAGGCTCAATTAACATACAGTTTCATATTGGTGGTGCTATTGCTTTTTGTTTTTTGTTTTTGTACTTTCGTGAATTGTTGAAAAACACATTTACCATAAATGTGCTGAAAGCCAAATAGTAGAAGAATGTATATGCCATTCAGTTGAAATAAGCTTGTCGTCTACATTTACACGGAATATTGACAAATTGTAAATACTAAATTGGTTCTTCAAATAAATGACAATATGTTGTGTTGAGAATAAAATGTTTGGGGTTCTAATCTTACTTTGAGAGTGGAAAGGAGATTGAGTTATTGTTAAATTAAATTAAAAAAAATGACAATTCGATTTTATTATAATTAATATATCTTTTTCAATGAGGTAGGACTTTCTCCCTCTTCTAATATTCGAACTTGAATGATCAATTGAAGAAAATTATTTCAAAATTACTTAGTAAAGTCTAGGGGCAATTAGTTTTTATTCTAAAAAAATGAAAATAATGAATAATTTTGTATTATTTTGAAGTCTCATTTACCTTGGTTGTTATTCATGAAAATCCAAACCAATCAATCACATCTTCAATAGATAATAATAATAATAATAATAATAATAATAATAACAATAAGAACAGCAACAACAATAACAATAATAATCTAGTGAGCAATGTTGTGTAACATAATTTTGTATTGCCTTTTATTACGTAATTATGCTAGAAGAGGAAGGGATATGAGTTGGAAAAAAAAATGTTAAACTAATATACTATAAGTAGATTATACTTGAAGATTTCTTTTCTAATAGAGATATTCTCACTTTAAACAAGATAAATATGCCACTGAAATATATATATGGGTTCTGCTACTTTGAAACAGGTTGTTGGTACTCTTATTTTCTCATTTAGTGATTTTACCGTTAAATCTAACCAAAGAGTTGCATAGCTGTGCAGATGGGTTTTTATGGTTATTAACATTGTCATCCTTGATGTTTTTTGAAAAATTAGAAAAGGCAAAGGTTTTTAAATGTTGACATATATGTCCAGATTGTTTCAAATTTTTTTAAAATTAAATCTATTGACCTAGTTTGACTATTAGCATGAGTATAGTGTATGGACAATAATGTAATCTCATATAAAAATTTTAAAATGCACGAAAAATTAACACGCCTTAATAAATATTTTGTTAACACAATATCTATTTAATATACAATAATTATTTGAATATGTCAATTAAAAAAGAATACATGATAAAAATATCTTAATTTGTTAACAATAATAATATATGACCATAACGAACATGCATATGCCTAAATTAAATGTTTCCAATAATATTATTAATGAACAAGTTGCGTAATTCGTAAGGTATATTTAATTAATTTTTTTATTTTGATATTATTATCTTCTTCGTGTACGATAACTGAATTTCATTTATATTTTTTCTTTATTCCTAATTAGCAGTTTAGCACCCATGAACTCTATCCTCTATTTTTGTTTCCTTCTTTTCATAAACTCTAACCTAATAAAATAGTTTTAATTAAAACCATCATATTTTAGAAGTAAATTTTTTGATCGACAAAAATCCACTATTGATTCTTTGGTCTATACAGTAGTGTGATTTAAAAGAAGGGTCCAGCTACCGTGCACTTGGTGCATGGTTACCCCACATTTTGTCCATATACGAGCTGCCCATTAGATCTAACGCAAAACTTGTATGCAACAACATGGATGTATTCTATTTGGCTTTTAACATTGACATCTCTATTGGTTTTCAAAAAAGCAAAATAATCAAAAGTTTAATAAATAATTTTGGATAATTTTTAAATTTTATATTTTGATCAATTGATCTAATTTACTATTAAAATTAATGACAATAGAAGGCCAATAACTTGAAAAAAAATTAATACATAAAATCTTTTTTTTAAATAATATAATATTAATTTAATCTGTAATAAATAATTTAAATATATAATAAAATATATTAATTTATCAATAGTATTAAACAATTTTTAGAAATATTATAAAATCTATTTAATCAATAATAAATAATTTAACTATATACTTAAATTTAATTTATCAATAATAGTATGACCAAATGACAATGTTAAAAAATTTCATAATAATCAATTATGGCTTAGTATTCAAATATAAATAATAGAAATAAACTCTTAAGTGTAAATAGTAGAAATATTTTGGACTTATATATTAAAATTTCAAAACTTCTAATTTGTTCACTTTTCAGCAAATAAGAGGAACTGCAAAGTAATTTACCAAAAACAAGGGGTACTGTGCACCCGCGGCACCGTAGCTTCGTCCTATATATATAAAAGATTTCAATATATTAAAGATTGTGTTTTTTTATCCGTTTGTGGTATTTTCAATTTATTAAAATGAGAATGTCCTCATTTGGTATACATGTGCATGTGTTGCAATGTCTACATGAAATTAAAATGCGGACAGAGCTAAAAGACAAGAAAAATACAAACTTCAATGCATTACCTTTAGTCTTTTAATGTATTGGGGTTTTTTTTTATTTTTTATTTTTGTCTTTTAGCTCTGTCAGCATGAAATTTTTTATGTAGACATCCGCACTATAGCATGACTCTCTCTCTCTCTCTCTCTCTCTATATATATATATATATATACACACACACACCAATATTAAAGTGTGGGAACCTTAACCAAATTAACACTACCTATTACACTATTACATCATAGAGCGTAATAGCTTTTCCACATTTTAACAAAATGTGGGAATCATCTCTGAAAAATTTCTGTACACACACACATAAATTCTCAAGTACAGACGTATACAAGAACTTTCATATGGATTTGGAGTTTCACAATGATGTGAAAGGTTTTCACATTGTTGCAAATCATTTTTTGATACTATTATAAATGCCTATATATATGTAGAAATTTTTAGGTATAAGTACCCTCATTTTTTTCATGTAGATATGCTATTAAATTGTATGATTTAATAAAATTAGTATCTAATTCACTATAAAGCTATATGTTTAATCACGTGTATACACTAACTCTATTAAACCATATAGAATTAATAATATGTCCGCAAGAAAAGAAATTAAAATGAGTGCAACCGCATCAGAAAATGACAATGACAACTTTGGAAAGCAAATGCTTTGATTGAATGGAAACGCAAATTCATTCTCTTTATCTATCGTTTATGGTACGTTTTCATTTTGATTGTCATCCATGCAAATTATTATTATAATTTTGTATATAAGCCAAGAAAAAGCACAGAGAAACTAAAGCTTAAAGCAAAGCACTCAGATGTGCTATACATCGAAGAGAAATGGTCAATCTTTGACCAAACTTGTTGAATATGACGTGATTTAATTTTGTATAGATTCAATAATTGAAGGCTTTTTGGTCAAGGAGACACGCTTTTGAGTAAACAAAGCGATTACCAGAGTAAGCTTTGCTTTGCATTTTGGCACAAAGGGTAGTCATTAATAGAATATATTGCAATCTTCTTTAAAAAAAATATTATTAAAGAGAAAGAGAAGGTGGAATTTAAAGAAGAGAAAAGGGGGAGAAAACACTTTGAAACTTGGATTTATGGAAGGCAACAACAAATATCTGAAGGATGATCAATAAGAGAGTTAGTAAAATGTTACAGCTTATAATGTGTTGGAAAAGAAAGAAGATTGATGCACGGAACAAATTACTTTTTGTTTTAATAATCGTTCATCTTGTTTAAAAATTAATTGGAAAATTAAAGCCTGACAAAAGATTGATAAACATATACAAAAAATAATGTTTATTTTAAGCTTGTTTCAAGAAAAAAAAATTACATATACTCACACCGTTTTGAGTATATTTTTATCAATCTTTTATTAAGCTTTAGTTTAAATATGCTCATATTATTATTGCGGTTTAAAGAATGAATTGGAATCGACTGAATTGAAGAAGTGTGCTTAATTAATTATTTAAACATTGTGATGATAAAGTGGACATTATAGCCTTAACGTGCAAGAGAAGTTCCTTAATTTCAAGATTATATCGATTTGGTCAGTCACACGAAAAACTAATATGCATGCTTATTTTGGTAAAGCTTATATATTTTATTTTTCAAAGAAAAACTTTAATTAGGTTAAGCATCTTAGTCATATAGAGCGATTACATGAATACATAATAATCTTATCTATCTCAAATACATTTAATAAAATAAGATAAATCTTAATAAAATAATAAATATTAAATGGACTCAAAATTTTGTGGTCATGGGATGAAAAATTTAGGGGGCTGACTGTATTAGCTATGGAAAATTATTGTGAAAGAAAGGAGTGAAGGAGCCAGGTTAATTCGATTTAGGATTTCACCATATATAAGGCTGTTTACGGATGGTGCAATAGAAATGTTAAGAAAATCGATGAATAATTATAGTGCTTTATCTAAAATAAAAAAAAAAATTGGGAAAAGAGAACTAAATCTTAATTTGCGGTACCTAAGTTTGCGGAGCTTGGAGTAAATCTCCTAAGGGGTCAAGTTCAAACTTCAAGTATTAATATAAAATCGATTTTAGATTTTTTATATTTATAACTGCGGTGTAGTCAGCGGGAACTTGAGAATTTTGCTTGTAATTTCAACAATTTCGATTTGGGGATTTTGATTGATAATTGAGGCTACTGTTACAAATAAAAAAATAAAATGAAAAGTAATTAATAAATTAAAAATCAAAGAGGTGGGTCCAAACTTTATCAAATTTTTAAAAGATAATTTGCTATTTTGTCAGAATGAAAAAACAATTAGTAAAATAATGATCAAACAATTGGACCACTTTAATTGTATCTTCACAAAACATAGAATTACATTTTCATCCTATATATAAAGTTTACAAATTAATTTTGCACGGGCAAATCATATTTTTATACCTAATTTTTACTATTTCCTTCAGAAATTTCAAAATTTTTTTGAAGTCTGCAGGAACTGTAAGCCCCTCTAGCCTTCAGCACTCACCGCACCTGCAGTGGCCTAAATTTGAATTTTTAGTTCTAATAAGGTTCAAGCTAATAATTTCAAGTCAGTTCTTATATTTTATTAAAAAAATTCAAGCTTCCATGTTTGTATATATTTTTCTAATAAAATTTTACTTGCTTATTCTACACTTTTTACACATTGCATGTCCAATTTATTTGATTTTAAATTACTATATCAGATAAGAATATATTTTTTTCCTTAAAAGGTCAGATCTGGTAGAAAATAGCAATAGAGACGACGTTTTATATAAGTTTTAAAAATACAAGGAGTAATTAGGTAAATTAGCCCAAATCTTACGAACTAAGTAAAAAGAAGTTAAAAGTGGACGTTTATATATGCAAATTAGAGAAAATTAAAGAAAAAGGATTTCGTATATATATTGCGTTTATTTTTCGTACGTGTACATATTTAGACTACATAACTGATAGTGTAAAAGGAAGAATACATGACTTAGGCCTCTGATATAGTGGTTTCATCAATCATGTAATATGCCAGATCTAAGTGCACAAGTTATGCCTCTAAACCGGTACAAGGCACAAGCCTGTAATTAATATAGTCTTGGCTGAGTCAATTCCAATAATATCCGAAGATGATACTACCAAATGAACTTTGATCAGTTGCAAGTTTTCATTAGTAGAACTGTGTTATAGGTCCACAATCCCCCTCAATAAAATGTCAACACAGGTCCTATCGCACACCATAAAATGCGTGACAACGCGCATATGATTAAGTCTCATTAATTAATAGTGCGTAGCTCATGTGTAAATATATGATGGTGTTTGTATTCTTTATAAGCGAATAAAATTAAAGTTGACAAAGGATAGTAAAAGTGATTAAGGATAATTTAGAAAAGAAAAATACTAAGTATCAAGAAAAACGAGAGAATGATGAGAGAATGAAGCATGTGGTGGGAGGAGAGAGAGAAAAAAAAGTTGACAGCAGAGAGAAAAGAGCTAATTCTCTCATCCTTCTCTCGTTGTTCTTGATATTTAGCAGCACTCTTTAGAAAATGCAGACAAGGGTTAGAGAACAAGTAAAACTTTGCATCGATCCTTTAGGCACGGCCTGGGGAATTCCGACAAATATACAAAACACAATAGCTGGGGCACATTATATACCCCCACTAATCCCTCCATAAAATTTTAATTATTTTTTGCACCTCACCATCTATCTTTGTTTACCATTATTGTGCCAACAATGCCTCATTCCCTATCTTTCAAATTCATATCAAATTGAGCACACCACTTTTGTGCTGATGTAACCCTTCAATAACCTTTTATGCAATTTTTTAAAAAAATAAGAAAGTAGAAAATATTAATTAGTCCATGAATAAAATAAAAATTAATTAATAAGTTGAATTTTAATTTTTTCTACAAGTAGCCCAAATTACTTTTTTATAACTTTATCTTTTCAGAATTCGAACATGGTGACTTGTGCCCATTAAAAAAAAGTTATTAGAAAACTCTGTCAGGCCCTTAATTTTTATTTATTGTTTTTTTTGATAAATTATTTATTGTTTTTTAAAAGGTATGTGGAGAACACAACCCAAAATTGTATTCTAATTCCCACCTCTGCTAAATTTGAACTTGACAGTCAGTTAAAAAAAAATTACTTGGAAATGAAAATCACTCAACCAAATCCTTGGGTTAGTTACGATACCCTGCTCTTGTATGGTTTTTTTCAACTCCACAGTTGAATAGGAAACAAAGTCTTAATTATTTGTTCGAACTTTATTTAATCGGATAAATTTTCTTCATTTTAGTTTGTTTTCTTAGTGAGGGGTAGCTTTATTTTAGGAAACCAATATTCCTTGCCTAATAAGATTTCGATTTATTATTTTCTATCGAGAAAAGAATGTAACTAGTAATTAATAACGACATTCAGTTTGTTCTCACTTTTAGAAGTTTTGTACATCTTGCTCTTCGTATAAATTTTCTTTCATAATATTGCGAACCGTTCACTAAAATGATATGTAATATCATGTTGCTCTCACTTAACAAACAAATGTACATTACAAAAAATACAAATAATTACATTTGAGAGATATTATATAGTTGGAATCCACATAAAGAAATATCTTTTTAATTGGTCTAATGGTATCTACTTTATACACATGCGCGCACACACACATATTATATATTTCAGTTTAGGATTCTAAATTTGTTAAAATATGAAAAAGTTATTAAGTCATATATCTTAATAGCATAATATTTGTGAAAGTTGTTAAGTCACATGATTTAATAGTATTTAATAATATAATGACATAATACTATTATGATTTAACATCTTTTTTGACATTAAAAAAGTCCAAAATTCTCACCGAATTAATATTTCACGCACACAAACATACACACGCGCACACGCACGAACACACACAGTAAAAGCACACGCAAGCACGCATGCACGCATGCACGTGTGTGTGTGTATGCATAAGTATATGTAAAAGGAATTTATCTTTTATGAGAATTAACGGTTGATATGTATAAAAGCATGCGCTGAGTTTTTTTTTTGAATTGAGAATTAAATTTCCATCATTGTGGGATTTGGGTGTCATACTTTTTCATGTCAGGTGATTGGAGGTGATTAGACGCCCATTTTATTCTTGGTTCTCCACTTGCTTGCTTTCACATTTTGTGACAAATCCTTTGTGTGGGAGTTACTTGTTTATGCACTCAAGGATGTTTTGGTCATATATATATATATATATATATATATCATCACTATATACTCTCTCTCTTTGGATGTGGGGTACTTTGCTCTTTTCCAAAACAGTAAAAAAATTGAAAAAAAAAAAGAATAAGGTAGATTGACGTATGTACCACCTTTGCCACTTGTCCATAATTAATCAAATATAACTTAAAATTCCTTTTGAAGCGTCTTGTAGGACAAGTATATGTGTAAGCCTGCTGAGCAGGTGATAACTTAGACAGATTCTATCATAAAGGCTAGGTATCCTAAAGGTTAGGAAGACTTCAGCAGGAAAATTGGTTATTTTTCACCTAATTTACTTTCTCTAAACACATATTTTTTATTGATCATTCAGATCACATTCAATTATTCGGAAATTTTCTCATATATTCTCAAATTATTATATTTATTTTTATATTTTTCTCTATACTTTTCCTCTCTCTCCTTCCTTTTTCCCGCTTTTTTCCTCTCAGATCAAACGCTAACGTGAGGATTGAAGTATTTTTTGCTGTTGCCACACGAGCTGAACCAGCAGCAGGAAGGAAAGATTCATGCAAAAAAGAAAATGCTCTTTTGGTGTAATCTCTAGATGATGAAGTACTTTACTCCTTCACTTAATTATCAAGTAGAATATATATAGTGTATTAGTGAAATGCCCGAACCCTCACCATATACATATAGTGAATGAAATTGTGTAAAAGAAGAGAGGTGGGGGAAAGAAAATTTGATTAGACAAAGTGCAAGGATTTCAACTAAAGATTCTTATCCCAAAGAGATATGATTCTGCTGCTTCAATTAATCACAATGGCCAGCTTCTAGGTGTTATGCGAATCCAATAGTGTTTCACGAGTGTGTGATTATTCGGAAATAGCGTAAAAGTAAGTTGTTTTTTTTTAATATAATTTATTTATCGATTTCATTGTTTTGTGGAAGGTTTATTTAGCCAAAGGTCCTGATTTGCCAATCCAATGATGCACATCATGGGGGGAAACTTGACTAATAAATAAAATGATCTTTAAACCCCAAAAAAAAAGTAGTTACAAGGAAGATAAAATTTAAATGTAACATCATACGGTATTTAAAAAAAAAGAAATAGTTTATTAACACCGTAAAATCACACGATGTTATAATTGATTCTGTCATCACTATATCATCCTTCAATGTCGTTTCGTTAGCATATTTTCATGGAATGATTAAGACCTTGTTGACATAATTAGCTTACATCACCCACTCACCTTCATGTACTAAAGTGACTGACTCAGATATTCTACCACCACTATCTGCCACGTCTAACCCATCTCTCTTTCATATCATTCCGTATCCTTCTTTCCCTTAGAAATAGATAATTTGCATAACATCACATGAATCATACATGCAAACCACTCATATATGGTGGAGCCGTAGATACGCGCCTTATGTCATTTTTAAAGTCGAAGACGAAAATTTGAGTTTTTTTACATGTATTATAGATGTTGATTTTATTTTAAATATTTAAAAGTGAATTTGATTGTTCTGATAATAGATATTATGACTGCACTAGCATATAATTTTTTAAATACCAAAGATTAGGTATCATAACTGCACAATCATAGAACTTTTTAAGTATTTAAAAGTAAATTTGTCTCATTTTGACAATAGATATCAGGACATTCGATTCATTTTGAAACAAGATATCAGGACTCCATCCTCACAAAATTGATTTAGATGAAGATCTTATCGACGTTCGGTTTTAAATATTATTTAAAATAGAATAGTGCTAGGTGTAGAGAAAGATGAGAGAAATTTACCTTCTCTCTCTACCCACCCACTCTCACTCTTCCCTTTTTTTCTTTATTTCTCTCATCTTTCTCTACACCAAGCATTTTCTTTTAAAATATATATACATATATGAATTATACATTAAACAAATGTGCAGTATATTAAAGTTGATTCCGAAAGTAAAATCCAATTAATTTTTAAAGTTTTTTTATATGTAATAAAAAATTTGAGTAACAATAAAATAATATCAAATTAAGTACAGGTTTCTTTATTTTATTAAAAAGAAACATACATATATATATATACACACACACGCATGCACACATACATACATATATGTGATACCAGCAAAATGTAAAGGCATATCAAACGTTCCCTCTTGCAAACCAATATAAATAGACATCAAGGTAGTACCTTTTTCACTAGGAAGCGCTCTTCAGCTGTTTCCAGCTTCCTCTTCCTCTACAATATCCCTTCCCTTAAATTTTCCTAGCCCCTTTAATTAATTTTCCTACTCAAATTTTCCCGAGAAATAAAATGGAGAAGCTAAGATGTTGCAGCAACTTTCTTGAGACATCTAAACCCTACTTCGCCATGATTTCTCTGCAATTTGGGTACGCCGGCATGAACATCATCACAAAGGTTTCCCTCAACCGTGGCATGTCTCACTATGTCCTCGTTGTCTATCGCCATGCTTTCGCCACGGCTGTCATTGCTCCCTTCGCTTTCTTTCTCGAAAGGTTAATTAGTTGAATCAAACCACATACTCTGGCTAATCAAATTTTCTACTTTGATTTTTTGACGAATGTTATTTTTTATTTCTTTCATTCCATTCAAGCAGGAAAGCGCAACCGAAGATAACATTTAAAGTCTTCATGCAAATATTTGTCCTTGCCCTTCTCGGGTACGTTCATGAAATATTTTTAGTTAATTACTTATATATATATATAGACACACAATTTTATTTAACATATATATTTGACAGGCCAGTGATTGATCAGAACTTCTACTACGCTGGATTGAAATTTACGTCACCAACTTTCTCATGTGCCATGAGCAACATGCTCCCTGCAATGACCTTTGTCATGGCAGTCATTTGCCGGTACATATATATACATATATAATCACTATACATGATCAACTAATTACTCGTGCTAAGTACTGAATCAACACCTAAAACACATCTTGAGCACTAAAATCCTGATGTTGATTCAGGGCTCAACACTAACTTCGCTGCTGAGTACTAATCCTGATCCATATTCATAATTCGTATTTGATTAAGAAACTTTAATTGTTTGAAAGCTGATCATGGAATTTTTTTATTTTTTTATTTGGTCAAAGGATGGAGAAAATAAATATGAAGAAAGTAAGGTGTCAAGCAAAAGTAGTGGGAACAGCGGTGACAGTAGCAGGAGCCATGATAATGACCTTATATAAGGGACCGATTGTTGAATTGTTTTGGACCCAACATGCGCATCCTCATGATAAATCCGATGCGACTACTTCCACTGCATCATCTGAAAAAGATTGGTTCCTTGGCTCCATTTTCCTTATAATAGCCACTCTTGCTTGGGCTTCTTTGTTTGTTTTACAAGTAAGAGCATATATAGTTTGGTTGGCCGTGAATGCAATTTGTGTCTGCGGTCACCCATTATTTATTTTAATTGGAACAAATCATTAATTAATCTGATATCAATTATTGTGTTTTTTTAATTATTTAATTAACAGACCAAGGCATTGGAGACATACAAGAATCATCAGCTCTCACTCACATCACTAATGTGCTTTGTGGGGACTCTACAAGCAATTGCTGTCACATTTGTAATTGAGCACAAGCCCTCTGTGTGGCAAATTGGCTGGGATATGAACCTTCTTGCTGCAGCTTATGCTGTAATATATTCACTTTCATTTCTCTCGATGATATATCAATTAATTAAGTTTTAATTATTCTAATTAATTTTTTTTGTGTATAGGGAATTGTAACATCAAGTATCTCATACTTTGTACAAGGACTGGTGATAAAGAAAAGGGGTCCAGTTTTTGCAACTGCTTTCAGTCCCTTGATGATGATAATTGTAGCCATCATGGGCTCTTTCATTCTTGCTGAGAACATTTATCTTGGAAGGTAATTTAATTGATTGTTTTTTTTTCTTTTTTTATATTAATGTACGCATACTAGCGAGGCTCAAACCCTGTACTTGAGTCCTACACAGACCTTTAATTACCAAACACTTAAATACTAATTACCCTAATTAATCAACCTAATTAATTTGGTTTTTGTGGCATGGGGTGCGTGCAGTGTGCTTGGTGCAATCTTGATAGTTGTAGGACTTTACTCGGTACTCTGGGGAAAACACAAGGAGAAGATGGAGTTCGGCGTCGATGAGATACCAGATCCGGTGAAGGGCAATCAAGTAAATGGAAACTTCACAGCTTCAGCTATGATTGAAGATATTGAAGCTAATCATCATGTTGAATTACAGAAATCTGAAGCAAATAACAAACTCCCTTTGGTTGCCCTAAGCATGCTGCATGTCCCAGCAGCTGACACTAATGAAGTCCACCAACAACCATGATACGTGAAGTGATGGGCATATTTGTCTTTTCATCCCCCATTTTGTCGTCTTCATATTATTGTGTTTTTTATTTTTTTTGTTATAAATGAAATGTAATGTAATGAAGTTGTCAATTTTCATATACATGAACGATTGATCAGTAACTTTTGCAATTTCTGATAGACACGTGGCAAAATAGTTGACGTATGATTAAGATTACACTAGTGTGTGCTACTGCCCCAGTGGTTGGCATATTGATGATATTGGGGTACGGGCTAGTTGATTAATTATCAGCATCTTTAGGAATTTTTTTTTTTTTTAACTTTCTTGCATCTGATGCCTCCTATATATAAATCCACTGACTTATAAACATCATACTTTGATACCAAAGTGAGATCCAATTGAGACGCCAAATAGAATATAAAATAATTAAAGCCGGATCATCATCATCATCTCTCTCTCTCTCTCTCTCTTTTCCCTAAATAATTCCTTCAAATCATATCCATATGTATATCGGTATGTATAGAAGTTTCTTCGACGTCTGTATCTTTTATACTACATATTTATATATATATATATATATATATATATATATATAGAATTCCTTGCTGCGAACATGATTGACGACATGACCCTATATATATATATCTTTCTCTAAAAGAAATTTTAGTTGACGTACGTCCTTGTAAAGTATGAATGACTTATTACACTAATTCCCTTAAAAGATTGAAGTGAGAAATTTTGATTTCATTATTTCTTGCCTCACTTATGTTTTGCAAAAAATCGTTGCCAAGCCCAAAACTTGGTCCATTATTCAAAGAGATCAAAGGTGCGTACTTGTTAGAGTTTTTATCTGTGGGTTGGGGCGTGGGAGATAAGGATGAGTTGAAGTAAAACTTTGGTTAAGGTGTTTTTTAGTATTGTATTGCTTTGACTTAAAATCACATCTGTAGTAAAATGAAAATTTTATGATCATCTAGTCTCTGTTTACCTTTTAAAGATCTTACAACACATGTAAATTATTGGTCATGTATAGTTTAAATGTATCCATTTTTTTATTTTCCTTATATCAACCACAAATCAATGGACCTTAAAAAGACAAATCAAAGATAAAATTATGTAGGGGATCTGAATCCATTCTCAACCCCACGAACAAATATGATCTTGCTTGAAGCTTTACAAATAATTTCCCAAGTTTTATAATATTTGTATACTCTTCAATCAAATTGGAGAAAAATTGCCTTTTTAATTTAATTCGGACATATAACTGATTTATTTCTTATGAATAAGAAAATATATTCTTGTCTTTGACACATCTATATCTCTAAGCTCATTTTATCGTTACTCATTGTAGACTTTGTGATAAGGATGGACATATTCCAAAAAATCTTGATGAATTTGCAGCCTAAATCTTAAGAGAATCCATCTGTGGATCCATGCATAACATAAAATTAGGTTAGCAATGGATCTATATGTATAGCCGACCGAGATTTATAAAGTTTATATTCATAATCCATAGTTCCATTACTAAGGTATCTGAATTTTTTGTTAATCAATTAACTAGAATATATATTTATAAGTGGCCAACATGTGCTTCCGTTTATCATAAGGAATATCAAAGCTAAATCTCATTGCCTACCACTTTAACTGTGTACACGATTGTTCAATTTCTACCACATGCACAAAACATTGTGATTCTTAACTAGATTAGGTTTACAAGTTTGAATCATGTACCTTTGTTGATTTTGATTTCTCTAAGAGACCAATGCTTTGAAGTTTAATATAAGACAAAGCAAAGGTACCAAAATAATTTTTAAAAGATCGTTCAGAGAATATGACATGATCTATGCCAGGATCTTAAATTATGTTTAAAGTTTGTATAAACGTTCTTTCTTGATATGTTCTGTAAAATTTTAAAAGTAGTATTAATTTTCTATTATGTTTTTCAGAAAAATATGAATCAGCACAAAAATGCCTAGTTTAGTTATTTAGTACAGTTAATCATGTCATTGTCTTAAATAAAATTATTTATATACATAAAAGGTCAAGATAAATTGCATGTAGAAACAATTTTCAAGAATCATATTCCTTTTCCCAATGCCCCAAAAATATCACATATATTCTGTTATGTTGCTAATGCAGACATTAATTAGCATGACCTTGAAACTTAAAGGAATAGAGAATATTTCAATATCAGACAACAGAATGCGATCACAGTAATGACCTATATAAGATTCTTATACAATGTATGCTTAAACTCTAAGAAAAGATATTTAAAAAAAAAAATCATGAACCTGCTTAATTGATCTTCTTCCCAGCTTCTTCTATTTATTAATTTTTTTTCAATAAATGATCTAGGGGGAGCAAGGTTCTTACTAAACATTAAAGCAACAAATAACCCCTAGTCGGAAGGAATATAATGAGCCTTATGCTTTGTTAAAGAAAAGAAAAATGAAAAATCGAAACCATAGAACTTGAGCAAAAAGAGAGTGAGAGCACGGAAGCCATTTGCATCTTTGGAGAGAAAACTCATAATTAGAAATAAATATTGATTTTAAAAAAATAAGATGAGAAATTGTCTAACTAATTGGTTCAAATGTCTCAAGGCTTCGTTTGGTATAATTTTTTAAATAAAATTTATTTAAATATAGTTATTATTAGTAGAGCTTTTATAAATAGAGATTTTGCCTAAAAATTTTTTAGTTGTTTGGTTGTAATGATAGTTTTTATTAAAAGTTATAAAATTATTTTAATAAACAAGTTTTTTAAAGTTATGTCATGAAAGTAATAAAATAATATTATCAAATAGGTAAAAGATATTTAACTTTAAAAAAAAAACTTTTCAATCTCTACTTTCAAAAGCTCAAAATTTGAGTTTTTACTAGTTGAGGCAAAATAAGTTATGTAACCTTCTAAAGCTCTACTAAAAAAAAAAAGAAAGAAAAAAACAAATAATAATAAAAATTTTGATAAGAGCTTGTAAGATTAAATAATCACTTTTAATTATTAGATAAGTTATATCAATCAGTCATTAAAAAATATATTATTACTTGCAACATAAAGAGAGAAAAAAAATTTGTAATTAGAAAGTCAACTTGGGATTTCATTGTCTTCAATTACGTATGATGATTCCCAGAGAGCGCCGCCAGCGTGTTAATTCTTTGAAGCATCTGCTTTTCAAATTTCAGAATAATATTTTCAGAAATCATAATATTTAATTGTTTCAAAAGAATAAAATGTACATCATTTTTAATCAATTACTTTAATATAAAATTGTTATTAACCTTTTCTTGTTTTTATAAGGAATAACTTGAAATTTTAACTAACATTAATTAATTAATCTGCATGCACGAACATAGATGATCACTAATAAAGAAGTTTTGGCCGATTATGCAACAACGATTCTCCACGTATTAATTAATTCAATTCCCCTTAATTAATTCATTTGCTTGCTATTTTAAACCGTAGGATTCCGTTGTTGCTCATAATGGGTACAAGGTTCTTAAATGTAAACGTAATTCACACCTTCTTCTTCTTCTTCTTCTTATCATTACATATATTTGTTGTTGCAATATATAAATATTTTATTCGTTAATAATGATTTTTTATGTGGGTGGCTTTATGACTCTATTTGCACACATGAACTACTTTTGTGTGTTAATCCTACATCATTTCCACTGCATGAATTGTTTATTATAGCTTTTGTGGAATCTGAATCGTTATTGGCATTCGGAAAAGGAAATGGAGAATCTTTTCTCTATACTTTTTTGTTTAATAATTTACATATAAAATATATAGAAGCGGAGAAAATAGGACTAAATCCAATTATTGACAGGACCTAACAAGTATGATGTTGGGTTATTGGCATGTGATGTCAACTACAAGAATTTAGGCTACCATATATGCTATTAGTTCGGGAAAGGATTCCCAATTTTGAAGATTCAAGAACTTTCTATTAATATTATAATTTTTATCGATTGTCCTTTGAATTTTTTTTTTGCCAACATTTATAATTAATAAGATAAGTATTTGTCATGATCTTGCTTAGTTCTACTATATATCACGGTTTGGATGTAGTATTCATTTCGTAGATAGTACATAATTCATTATCTAATTGATGAATGTCACTTAAAAATTGGAACTCAAGTTGAGAATTGGGATCTCAATCATTATTATCAAGAAAAAAAAGGAGTCCACAAAAATAACTGACCAACTAATAATCCAAACAGAAATATAATAAAATGAAAGATTTTGTAAAATTATAGTAATAAAATAATAGGAACAATACTTTTTATAGTCATTTAATATTTTACAATTCTTAAAGTAGTGAAATGCTATAACCTAAAATAGAAACCTAATATTACATGCGAACAAGTTTTTTTTTTTTAATAGTTGAATCATTCGAATATAAGATAGATAGAATTAATATATACGAATGTCATATAGTGATTATAAAATTAAAGAGAATTTATGTTATTGATTTGCCAGTGGTTGCTTTGTTTAATTGTTCTGGATAGCCAATACACTTTTAAAGCCAACCAATTTGAAAGAGAAATGGTACCCAGGGCAGCGCACTACTAGCGCAAATGCTTCTTTGTTGGCAACAATATGAATGATGAAAATGACTTTAAGGGTGGTAAAATATCGGCGTCGGGACAACTTTGCAAAATCTGAGCCAGTTTTAACATGGCTTTTGTCCGGTCAGGGTTTTTCGAGCCGGGCCAAAAAACTGAAATTTATGTTCTATATATTTTTTAAAATTTTTCCTCATTATATTTTATAAATTCATTGTTTATAATATATTCTTTTTTTAGATTAACCTTTAAGAGTTGGACTAAAAGATCTAAAACCTTAAATATATGTTATGGGTGGGTTTAATATATGTTACAAAAGTGTATTTTAATTAAAATAGTACATATTTTTTTTAATATTTTAAGTATTTCTCGAATTTTCTGACCATAATCAAACTTTCTTGATGAAACTTGAACTTTACCCTAGTGTTCAAAAGTATAATCGGATCGAATCAAGCCCAACAAAAAGTACCTGGACTCAAATAGAATAGGATTTTCCTTCCATCCCTAAATGACTTGTTGATTCTTGTTGTAATTATCTTATTCTATTTGACTTTCTCAATCACATATCTTCCATCATTTTTTTCCCTCTTGAAACTATTCACCCACTTGTGTATGTCTTCATCATTGGAGATAGTAATTAAGCAATGCATTTGAAGGTGGTTTTAACTTTCTTTTTAATTTTTTTTACATTTTAATGATAATCGTTGTGGCGGGAAATTGATCTAGCTGACGTGTCCAACTTGAGAGGTAAAAAAATGATGCTGTAGTCTAGGCTCAGCTTAAAGGATATATCTTTGAACGCTTCATGAGAGGTCAAAGGGTCCCAATGTCGGATTTGAGGTTTTTAGGCATTTAGGAATTTTGACTCTTTCCTAACTCACGCTACATTGAAATCCCTAATGGGGAAAAAAAAAAAGGAAATTTAGCCAGTTTTCTCTCTAGATAAGTAGCGATAACCTAAAGCAAAGAACATCCACGGCCACGGGCGGATGACAATTCAACGAAAAAAAGCAACGTTTAGTGATCAAAGAGATGAAGATGAGAATCCACCGCCTGTATCCTTTAGAGATAAACTGATGGAAGATCAAAATGAGCCTGAAGAGGAGTTTTGGGTAGAAAAGAAGACTTGGAATTGATCCTGAAGATGTGATTATAGAAGATAAGGAAAGCATTCCCTTCATTTCCTTCTCAAAAAAGATCCACGCACAACTGGTGAGGCCATGGATGAACATGGTTGTTGTCAAGCTTTCCAGGAGATTTATTGGTTATAGGGTCCTTTGCGATAGGTTGAATGATCTTCGGAGAATGTCACAAAGATTCACAGTTATTGATCTTGAAAATGACTTCTTCCTGGTTAGATTCAAAAGAAAAGGAGACGCCCATCATGCTCTAACACAAGGTCCTTGGACCATTCTTGGCCATTATCTCATTGTGCAACAATTGAACCCTCACTTTGATGCCTCCAACAATAATTTCGAAAACATTGTTGCTTGGATTCGCCCACGGGGAATGCCTCTACTTTGTTACCATAAAAGGATTCTTTATATACTTGGAAATAGGGGTTGGCGTGGTTCGGTTCGGTTTCTATTTTTTACTAAATTTTTCATAATCGTTCGATTACGATTATTTTAAAATTATAATCGCGATTAATCAAATTACCGAAATAATCAAATACTCGATTAATTGAAATAATTCGATTTGATTCGGTTCGATTATTTCGATTATGGGCCTATTTTGGGTTTTTTTAAATTTAAAACCTTAAATTAATAAATCTGCCACAAACATAAAAAATTAACAAACAAAAAATCCAAATATGTTCAATAACACATAACATGTTCAAATAACAAGTTCAAATCAAAATAAATCATAATCCCAATTACTCCTCAGCTACTTGTTCTTGTTGAGCTACTATTGGCCTACCAAATTCTACATTAACAAATTAAACAAAAATATTAGAATGATTAGTTAAGAGTGAAATAACCAAAACAAAATATCAAAATATAGTAGTAACGTATTACCTGCTTCAATAACTTCATAGAATTCAGCTTCCTCCTAAGTAAGTTGTATTATCTGTTCTCCTAATAGAGTTGAGCGAAGCAATTTTGAGTGCAAATCAATGACTCAACAATTTTATGAGTTAAAGAACTTCTAAAAGGATCAAGAACACGCCCTCCTGTGCTAAATGCCGATTTCGAAGCTACAGTAGACACTGGAATTGCCAAAACATCCTTGACAATCTGAGATAAAATTGGATACCTATGCCCATTCAACTTCCACCAAGTCAAAATATCAAAATAGGCATTACTAGTACTCTCATTAGCATCCGTCAAGTACTTTTCAACATCATTTTTCGAACTAATATCATCATTTGAATTTTGCTTCATCATTTTGAAAGATGAAAAAAGATCAATTGACATTATATTGCTACTAGCACCACCACCACCACCACAACTACTACCATCATGGATATCACCAAAACAAACACCACCACTACTCCTCACATCACTCCCACCAATATAGCTATTATATAGCTTCATCAACAACTCCTTAATGTTAGATTTCAATTCTTCAACCTTTCTACATTCATACATGCTACTAAAACAAAATGTAACAAACTCCAATTTACATCTAGGATCAAGCACATTTGCTACAAATAATAACATGTTAACCTGATCAAAAGAATCACCTCAATATTTAGCAAACTTTTGTTCTATTTTTTCGACCATTTTCCTCAACAAATCATCACTAGAAGTAACAAGTGACTTCAAATGAATTAGAACTTTTGCCATTTCATTTAAGTAATCATTGGAAGTGACATCAAGAGAGCTACTAAATTTCAAGGTCACATAATAAAAAATCGATAAAAAGTTGACAAACCTCCTAGCATTTCCCTAATCGTCATCGCTCGGTGGCCCCTCCCTCTTCTTTTCACCCTCATCCTCAACAAACCAATTAGCATAATGTCCATAATCTTCCTTCATTCTATCAAATGCTTTTTCAAACACAACCGCTTTGTGCAACATCAAATATGTTGAATTCCATCTAGTAGGCACATCCAACACCATAAGCCCTCCATATGAGATTTTCTCCCTATCAACACATGTTTTAAAATTTTGTAATCTTGCTGGAGAGGATCTAACATACTTTACTACATTGCGAATACTAGCTATTGAATGATTCACCTCCGCCAACCCATTTTGTACAATCAAATTTATTATGTGCGCCGAACACCTCACATACATATATAAACCATTCAAAACCATTGAATTCACACTCCAATTTGCTAACTTCTTCTTCACATAAGTTATTGCAACTTTATTGGCACTTGCATTGTCCACTGTAATTGTGAACAACCTTTCAATCCCCCAATCAATCAAACATGTCTCAATTCGCTTTCCAATACCATCTCCTTTATGATTAGCTATAGGTGTGAAACTAAGAATCCTTTTGTGCAACACCCACTCTGCATCAATAAAATAAGCAGTAACAACCATGTAATTAGACATTTGAATTGATGTCCAAGTATCTGAGGTAATACACACCCTTTGCTTGCTTGCACCCAAAACACTTTTTAACAACCCTTTTTCATGCTGATACAATTCAAGAATATCCCTTGTAATTGTTCTTCGCGATGGCACATCAAATCTTGGGCAACAAGTTTGCATAAACTCTAAAAATCCTTTAGTCTCCACAAAGCTAGAAGGTAATTCATCATTGACAATCATTTGCACAAGTGCCATTCTACAAGCCTCTTGACTAAACCTGCCACTAACTTTAACAACTCCATCATCTTTATCTTTTCCCTTTTGACGGAAAAGTACTTGTTGCTTCGGATCCCCTTCAACTTTCACATCTTGATATGACCTACATCTATCCAAATGATTCTTCAAATTAGTGGTATTTCCTCTATTAGCTGTGAACGGTTTACGGCAATGATGACATTTTCCTTTGTTTCCACAAGGTAGTTTGGTAAAATGAGCCCAAACATTTGATCTCAAAGGTATTTTTCTTTTTTTCCCATCATCAACCTCCACCACTTGCACTTCCTCCTCATCATAATTTTCCATTCTACACAAACACATGCAATAACATTAATCAGCTTTTTTTCCCCAATCTAACAATCCCAACTCGCTTACCTCCCAGCTGAAATTGGCAATCACCAAACATAAACTTCAGTTTCAAAAGTAGTAATACACATCAGCACCTAATTCATAATATTAATCATAACCTTTACATCTTGTTTTCTCATAGTCAAGAAAAGAGGAAAAATAGAAAAACAAAAAGAAATATAGCAAAAATTTAAAAGCAAAAGGTAGCATCTATGAGATCCCAATCATAACTAGTACATTATGAATTCCAAAAGAGGATAATTGATTATGCATATATTTTCTCATCACAGTCCTGTTCGGCAAACAAAAATAGATAGATTGGATTCCTTTCCAATTTTTCAGGAAAAGGAAAGCCTTAAGTTTATGCCAAGCAGCAGAGGTAATCCCTCCCCACCAGAAAATATCAACGTAAACTCTGAGAAAGCTTCAAAATGGATATTGACTCATCTGTGCATTTAGTTGTATTTATATCACAGTACTTATCCAATAACTATCATGTGCTACTGTGCTACTACTCTACCGCAGCAGCAGAACTGCAGAGACGCGTCTCTTTAACACCAAACTACATATTGATGCTTTGATATGATACCATTTAACTCAGTTTTTCTGTTTTTGAATTACATAAGATTTAATAATAGTCGTAGTTATTCACTTATTCTTTTCAAAAAACCAAAATTTACAAGTTTTTGCGAAAGGAAAAAAAAATCAGATCTCTTGCAAAAAGATACTAATATTCAGTTGACGCTATCGAAGCTTGTACCAATGTCCTGAAGCTTGTACCAAGTGTATACCAAGAAGCATACCTAATTTAGTTGTTTTTAATGCATAAGAAGCAGTATTAATAACTTTCTAGTCAAACCCAGTACGAATTCAAAACCACATTCATTTTCCAACACTTGCTCCCACCAAGTCAAACCCAGTATGAATTCTTGTTTGATTAACTTTTCACGCCAGTAGCAACTTAAGTTCTTTGCAAAAACAGCTCAAGCTCAAGCAACTCAAGTTACCAGCAGCAGCTCACAACAGCAGTCAGATGGCAGCAAGGGAGCACCGTGACAACGGCAACAGTTGATAGTAGGTGACAGTGGCAGCGAGGATGTGAGTTGGCAATGAGTAGCGGTGGCAAATCAGATTCGTGAAGGATGAGCAGTAGCAGCAGCAGGGACGAGATTCCAGCAGTGAAGGGGCTGCGGCTTCGATTTTTGGTTGAAGAGGGAAGTCTGTAAAGAATCAAGAATGTGTTAAATTAAGGATTGTTTAAAAATCAATTTTCGTTCGGTTTTTTCCTGTGGTCGGTTCGGTTTTTCGGTTTTTTTTTAAACCAAAAACCGAACTGACTGATTTTACTATTTATGTTAAATTACTATTTCATTTTTTTAGATGTAAAAAAACCTCAAGGTTTTTGATTAATTAGCTTTTTTTACCTACCCCTACTTGGAAATGTCGTGGGAAAAGTGATTCGAATTGATTACAACACTAAGTCAGCAACATGGGGAAATTTTGCTCTCATTACAGTTGAGAAATCACTTAAAAAACTTCTTTGTTCACAATTTGTTTTGCATTTGGATGGTGAAATGAAAAAAATTGAGTAAGAAAATTTGGCTATTATATGTTTCAATTGCGGGACTTATGGTCATAAGAATGAGAATTGTCCTTAGCTCAACACAATGAGAAAACCGGTTGAATGTTCAAAGAATTATGGTGCAGAGGACAAGTGGACAACGCCAACGGTTTTTGTAAGAAATCGCCGTCATCTATAGAAATGTTGGGAGAGGGATCCACAAAAGCAGCTGCAAATTAAGGGAAAATAAAACTCTTTCCCTCTTTGTGTGATTAAAATAGGATGTGTACCAAAAATAAATAGGCAGAAAATAATTTAATACAATCCAAAGCAATAAACCAACCACAAAAAAAAAAAAAAAATAGATTTTTACATAGAAAACTCAAAACGAGAAAAACCATGGGACTGTAGTCTGATATAATCTTCCACTATATTAATGAGATTACAACACAAAATTCTTCTTTAGATAACACTAAAGGCTAATAACATCAAGAATCTCAATAATCTTAACTTATAATAACAGCCTAATATCTGTCTCTATAATAAGTGAGTATCTCAAAAAATAACTAATGAGAGGATAAAATAAAAATCAAGATCGGTAGGATTGAGAGAAAACGAAGTTAAAATTGCCTTACGATTATCTAATCAAATATTGAAATTTCTATTTCCAAAACCAAAATTTCCTTTGTCTTATTCTTCTCTCCTCTTTTTCTCTTTTTTCAATCCTGAAGTCGCTTGCTTATTCTTCTTTATATAATGTTTACAGAGGCTTATTTTAACAAAAATTTCAACTGGCCCTTTCAAGTTTTCTTTAATTATTTAATTACCTAAACTTATAAAGCTTTGGGTTTAGACCATCCAAATGAGATGAACCCAACAAATCTCCCCTCTCCAGATCATATGGGGTCTCCACCAAGCCTACTTTCTGCATACAACTTTTCATTTTCTCCTTGGGCAACGACTTTATTATCATATCTAATCTATTTTCTGATGTGTGAATCTTTTCAATCTGCAACTGTTTCTTCTCAAGCACGTCTTATATCCAATAATACCTCACAGTAATATGCTTGGATTTTGAATGATATGTTTAATTATTTGCCAAGTGAATGACACTCTTACTGTCACAGTACAAAAAAAAGTTGTCTTTGCTACCTTTAGTAATTATAATATACTCTGCTTCTGTGGTAGACAGAACAACACACTGCTGAAGTCTAGACTGTCATGAGACTACTCCCCCTGCAAAGGTGAGCAAATATCTTAATAAGAATTTTCTAAAATCAACATTGTCTGCCATATCTGTATCTGTGTACACTTGTAACACAAGTTTGTCACCGCCAAAATATAAACATGCCTTGGAAGTGCTTTTAAGATATCTAAAAAATTATTTCACTGCTATCCAGTGTTCTTTGTCTTGATTGGAGAGAAATTGATTGACTGCACCAACTGCAAGAGCAATATCTGGTCTTATACAAAGCATGGCGTACATCAAACTACCAACTGTTGAAGCATAAGGAACTTCTTTCATTTCTTGCTTCTCTTTCTCACTTGTAGGATAATACTTAGAACTAGGCTTGAAATGGCTTGCAAGTGGAGACAAACAGATTTTGCCTGGCCCATGTTAATTCTTTCAAGAACATTTTCAATATATACTTCTAGAGATAACCATAACATCTCAGTTTTTTTGTTTTAAGAAATTTTCATGCCAAGAATTTGTTTTGCCAGTCTCAAGTCTTTCATTGCAAAAGACTTGCTAAGCTCTTTTTTTAGATGATCAATTTTACTAGCATTATGGTTAACAAGCAACATGTCATCCATATAAAGCAAAAGAATAATAAAATTATTATCACTAAACTTCTTCACAAAAACACAATGATCACACATTGTCTTGTTAAAACCATGATTTCCCATAAGAGAAACAAACTTCTTGTACTACTGTCTTAGTGCTTGTTTCAGCTCATACAAATTTTCTTCAACTTGCACACACGTTTTTATTTGCCTTTGGCACTGAATTCTTCAGGTTACTCCATGTATATTTCCTCCTTTAAGACACTATGTAAAAAAGCAATCTTCAAATTCAAGTTAGCTGTTAATCTTAGAACAACTAAGATAGAAGTCATCTTCACCATAGGAGAAAATATATCTTCAAAATCAACGCCTTTCTTCTGACTGAAACCCTTCACAACCAATCTAGCCTTGTACTGCTGGTATGAGTTATTTTCAGTCTTCAACATGTATACCCATTTGTTCTTTAGTGCCCTCTTTCCCTTAGGGAGTTTTACTAAGTCATAAGTGTGGCTCTTATCTAAGGATTTCATCTCCTCTTGCATGGCTGTATGAGTTATTTTCAGTCTTCAACATGTATACCCATTTGTTCTTTAGTGCCCTCTTTCCCTTAGGGAGTTTTACTAAGTCATAAGTGTGGCTCTTATCTAAGGATTTCATCTTCTCTTGCATGGCTTTAACCCACTCACTTTTAAGCTTATGAGATATGGCTTCTTCAAAAAATTTTGGCTCCCCTCCATCTGCAAGCATCATATATTCATGTGGAGGATATCTAGTAGAAGGTCGTCATTCTTTAATGGATCTTCTCAATTCTGGCTCAACTAGTGGTATAGGTGGTTTTGGAGGTGCTTGTTGTTTTGGAGGTGCTTGTTCAACTGATTCTACTGGACCATTATTATTATCCTCTCCAGCCCCTCCATGATCATTATTATTATCCTCAACTGATTCTCCAGAGATGATTAAGATTCATCACTCTTCTCTGCATCACCAACTATCTAATCTTCAAGAAACACAACATCTCTACTTCTGATCAATTTTATTGTCTCTGAATCTCATAATCTGTACCCAAATTCTTCATGCCCACATTCGAATAAAATGCATTCCTTGGATTTATCATCAAGCTTCGATCTTTTATCCTTAGGAATGTGAACATATGTTTTACAACCAAACACTCTTAAGTGTTTACAAGAAACATCTTTCCTGGTCCAAACTCTCTCAGGTACATTGCCATCTAATGGAGTTGAATGAGAAATGTTAATTAAGTCAACTGCAGTACGCATAACCTCTGCCCATAAAGATTTAGGAAGCTTGGCATCAGAAAGCATACACCTAACCTGACCTTCTCTTCAATTGTTCTATTAATCATTCCTGTAACATCATTCTGCTGAGGAGTTTTAGTACAATATTCTCAAGTCTTATTCCATGGGATCTGCAAAACTACTCAAATGGTCCTCTGTACTCACCACCATTATTTTCCATAACACATTTTAATTTTCTTCATGTCACTCTCTCAATATAAGCATGGAAGAACTCAAACATATCAAGCACCTGATCTTTAGATTTCAAAGCAAAAGCCCACACTTTTCTAAAACAATCATCAATAAAAGTCACAAAATAAAGTGCACCTCTTATTGATCTACTTTGCATCATACAAACATTAGTGTGAATGAAATCAAGTATTTGTGACTTTTTATATGAAGAAAAGCTTTTAAAAGCTACTATTTGTACCTTTCTAGCCAAACAATAAATACAAGTCTTGAGGAACATACCTGCGAAGATGGGTAGAAATCCTTTTTTAGTAAGAGTTTCTAACCCTTTCTCACCAATGTGATCAAGTCTTTTGTGTCATGTCTCAATGTCAGAATCTTTTATAGCCATATTCACATCTTCTTTCTTGATCTTAACTTCTATTATATAGAGAGTTTTTACTTTCTTCTCCTTAACTAACACTAGGGAGCCTTTGGTGAGCTTCCATTTTCCTTCATCAAATTAGTTAGTGTAACTATCATCATCAAGCTTGCCTGTAGAGATCAAATTTAGGTGAATATCTGGTACATGTCTGACATCTTTAAGCAACAACTTACAGCCAATGTTTGTTGTTAGCCTAAAGGGCTACACATATTGTAATTTTGATGATAACAAATACGTTTTTTAGGTGATATGATAAATATTGTATTTCACATTTTCGCTAGTTCTTAAAGGATAATATTTATGCAAGTGAATCAAGTAAAATCAAGTTCAAGACACTCAACGGAAAACGGCTTGCTTAACAACAAACTTTATCTCAACAGAGTCATTATTGCGACAAATTCTTATAAAGCCGGTATGATTTAATATATGCATGGTTCAACATTTGAGAAGCTCAAGATTTTGTTTAATAAATCATTATTTTTCAGAAACCAAAAGGTTTTATATTTATAAGACAAAATATTTTGTGGAGTTGAGTATTTTTCAAATTTTGGATTAAATTGAATTTTTTTTTTAAATCAATAAGCATTATGAAAAGAACCTCTTTGAAAAGTACTATACAATTTTAGGCCATATCATAATTTCAGAAAGTTTTGGGAATAACGAACATTATTTAGAAATTCTAGATTTAGATCTATTTGTAAAAATATAAATATTTGGGCTATAATGTAATTTTAAAAGTTTTGGGCCATATTTTAATTTTAAAAGTACTGAGGCCAAAAGTAAATATAAAAAAATAGTGGGAAGATTGAGAGTTGGAGGCTAGCCGCCAATGGCAAATTTTTAAATTTTCAAAGCCAAAATTTGCAACGATAACTTGCATTGTACTAAGCGGAGATCCAGCTAATTAAGAGGCTAGTCAGCTATTTGTTGTTTTTGTCCATAATGGCTAGTTTTTGTGTCTAAACTATGTAAACTCAAATTAAATTCAATTTTGAGGACTTTTACAAGAAAGAACAAGAGCATACATCATATTTTGAGCTTCCATTTCGCAAATCATCATATATTAAATCTTCAGTGTGCTATCATTTGTATATCTACTCTAAAAGAGAGTTATTTATTGTAATTTTCATTTCTTTATCAAATTTGTGAGAATTTGAGTGTAAGAAACACTTGGGGTTAAGAGATTGAGGGATAATCTCTTGTTGTAAAGATCCATTGACACCTTGGAAGTCAATCGTAAGAACTTGAAGCCTTGAGAGGTTTGGATAGTGAAATTCTCGAGCTTGGTTTGCTTGGAGGCGTGGACATAAGCAGGGATTGTCGAACCACGTAAAAGATCTTTGTGTTTGCTCTCTCTTCCCTTACTCTTTTATTTTTTAGCATTGTTAAATTTATTATTTTTGATTTCATTGAGGTATTAGATTAAATTGTTGTGTGGTTTGCTTAGCTTATGTTTTATTGCATAACTAGTATTTCACTGGTGTCCAAGCAAATATCTCTTATGCCCATAATCTTGGTTGCCCCCTTATTTTCTATCCAAACACGGCCGTAATCATTATTAACAGAGGATATAAAGTAATCACGATGTACAGTAGCATGAAATGAAGCGCCCGAATCAATCACCAAATCACTGGTATGGCAAGTGAGATTTACAGAGCTCTCATCATAGATAATACTAATATCACTATCAATTATGGCTGTAGTGTTTTCTTTGTCATTTTTTTAGCATCATCCTTTTCTTTTGTCTGTTCTCTTTTTCAAAATATGAACTCTCTTTTATCATGACCAATTTTCTGACAATGAAAGTACTTTATGTTTCTCCTCTAGGACTTAGATCTTCCTTTAGGGTTATCATTGTTTTGCCGGTGGGAAATTCTAGTTTGGCTTCTCTCTTGCCTTTTTTTTTCTTTTTCGAAATATGGATCTGAATCATAGGGAACTGTTTTAACACTCTTTCTTTTAAATTATTCATTTTGCATCCTATCTGTAACCATATCCAAGGTTAATTAATCATAGGGAACTGTTTTAACACTCTTTCTTTTAGATTCCTTCGCTACATAGTGGTACGCACTTTAATCAATCTATGGCCTAATAGTATTCTCAGCCTTCTAATTTAATTGTGTCCATTTCTTATCATCTAAATCGGTGGGTCTAGCTTTTTTACCTTCAATGGATTCATGTAAGTATTTTGTGTACAATAGATCTTCCATTCTACAGTTCCAAATACCATAATTCTATGACTTTAACTTAATCATGCATGCCGAGGACTTTTCATCTCAACCACACAAGATAAAAAAAAAAATTCAACCTGATGCTTTGATACTACTCTGTTGGGAAAGGGACCCACTCAAATAGCTATAAATTAAACAGAAACAAAACTCTTTCCTTCTTTGTGTGATTAACACAGGATGTGTACCATACAAATAAATAAGCAGCAAAATAATCTAACACAATCCAAAGCAATAAACCACAAGAGATAGATTTTTAATTTCTTGGAAAACCCAAAACGGGAAAAGCCACAGGATCATAGTCCGATATAATCTTTCACTATATTAATGAGATTAGAACATAAAATTCTTCTCTAGATAACACTAAAGGCTAATAACATCAAGAATCTCAATAATTTTAATTTATAGTAACAACTTAATATCAGTCTCTCTAATAAATTGATATCTCAAATAATAGCCGATGAGAGGATAAAACAAAAATCAAGACTAGTAGGATTGTAGAGGATAATGTCAGGAACTTATCTTCAAAATTTGAGAGAAAACGAAATTAAAATTATCTTCCGTCCAATCAAATATTGAAATTCTTATTCCCAAAACCAAAATTTCCCGTCTCATTCTTCTCTCTCTCGCCTCTTTTTCTCCTTTTTCAACCCTGACAGTCGCTTGCTTATTCTTCTTTATATAATGTTTTCAAAAGCTCATTTGAATGAAAATTTCATCTAGCCACTTTAAATTTTTTTAAATTGCTTAACTACCCAAACTTATAAAATTTTGGGTTTTGGCCACCCAAATGAGATCAACCCAATAAGAAATTACGGTGAATCCTTGTTTTGGTCCTTGGATGATTGTCAATCGTAAAAGAAAGGGAAGAGTCAACAAGGGTGGTGGTTACATAAAAAACTCCAACCGTCATCAAGAGGCCAAATTTGAAGGGGGCTCTCGGTTTGAGCTACTCGAAAATGAGGAAAATGAGAAAAAAGTAAATTATTACCCTCGTTACCCACTTTGAATAAAAAACCAAGGAGAATCCTAAGATCCCCCGAACTACAAATAACCATGCAACTGTCCTGCCATGAAAAAAGCACGTGACAACCAAACTTCCATATTTGAATCGAAAACTCTACAAATGAAAAGACCCCACCAGTTCCCATACTTGCAAAATCGTTGTCATGTACACAATCAACAAACCCTTCAATCTCAACTAATTTACCTATTCCCACTAGCTTGCACCCCGTAAAATATAGTTATTAAATTTCTTTCTCCACCAACTTATCATCCGAAACGTAATGATGCTATTCTTGATCCTCTGAATCTAATTTGGGGCTTGCTGATCCTAAAATCCTAATTGAAGATCGAGGCAAACCCCCTAATGAGGATTTGGAAATGGATGCCAATGGCAAAGATGACACGGATAACGGGAACTTCACGGGTGGCGGTGGTGAAAGTGATTCAGATTCTGACGCCCGCAGAGCTTGCTTGGAGGATGAAGACAGCATGGAATTTTATTGATATTCCATATGGCCAAGTTCTTCCTTTTATTTTTTTTCTTTTCCTAATGAATTTATCTATCATGTTTTGGAATTTCCAAGTGGTGTCTTCATCGGGGTTAGAAGAACCTTTAACGTCATGAGCAAAATTTACAATCCTTATGTTGTTGCTATTTTGGGGCCCAAAGTCAGCAGACTTAATGCTAATAATTTTATTAAATGTAGTAGTTTTTGAGTTCTCGGATCAAGTAGAGGCTGAGGGATTTGGTGGAGGTATTTGGATTTTGTGGAATCAGGGTTTCATGATGGGTTTTGTTTTTAACCATAAACAGTACATTTATTTTAAAGATATAGATCTTTCTATCAACTGGTTGTGGGTCACTGCAGTCTAAGCTAGCCCAATCTGAATCTAAGAAGCTCTGGATTGATCTAGAGTCGGTTGCTAATTAGTTAATTGACCATGGCTGTTTGGTGGGGACTTCAACTCAATTCTTCACGCTTCAGAAAAAAATGGAGGCTCAATAAAAAAGCAGCGGCATTTGTAGATTGTTAAACAAATGGTTTCATAATAATCGGCTCACGGATTTGCATTTCAAAGGGCCTTGTTTTACATGGTCAAAGGGAACTCTTTTTAATGATCATTGGAATAGTTCTTTGACTGAAGCTTCGGTTTTACATCCTCCAAAAGTTCACTCTAATTGCCGACCGATTTTTGTCAAAATTGGCCTTAATTTAAAGAGGATGGATGGTGTTAAACCTTTCGTTTCTAGGCCGCGTGCCTGACATACCAATCTTTCTATTCTCTTCTGGATGAATGGCGTGATTATGAGGGGTTAATATTCAACTTGTTGGGATTATATGCTCTTTAATCATATTAATTTATTTTTTGATTAATAAAATATTTGAGATATTTTCAATTGCATAAATATATTTTGATTAAAATCCATTTAATCATATTATATGTATTTATGTGATCACCAAGTGAATTCACAAAAAAATATAAATACAAGTTATATCTTATGATTAAATAAATTTAGTTCGCAGTTGATAAATAAAGTTGGACACTTTATTTAAGTTTAGACTGTAGTAAATTCATCGAATACGTTGTTTTAATCATATATGAATTTACTGATGTAGTTTGACTACATTGAGCAGGATCACATATGAGATTTAATTAACCTTGAAATGACTGTTAGACTTATTAAATCTCATAGGCATTGATTTTACTGTAATCTTAATCTTGAGTTAGTTATGATATCATGATTGTAATTGCTATTCTATTTGAGTTACCAATGGGCACGACACACATTTGTGGTCAAGATTACCCGGTACCTTGATGGGAGCAATTATGAGTATTGGAGTTATAGATTAACAATATAGAATTTGTACAACACATCTCTTGATGGGTTTTCGGCACTTGATCATAGAATTCTCTGGCTAGAGTATGTCAACATATTTAGTATGTTAAAAATGATCATTAGAGAAAACCAGTAAGTATCAACGAATAAGATGTAATTAAATTGGTTGGACAATTGAGATATCGATTTAATTAATGATGTGGTACAAAGGATTGTGCAGTAAAGAAATTAATGTGGCTTGCGACTAATTATTATTGAGCATACAATTATAGAGGTCAGTTCCAATATTTTAGTGGAGTAGATTTGAAATTAAATAATTGGGCTAGTTTAATTATAGGTCTAATTATTATAGCCACTATTGTATGTTCCCAAATGATTCTCGGGTTAGCTCATTTAATTGACTGCGCCATTACTGGATTAATAAGCAAGATAACTAGCTGTTTGGGTTAAAAACATAAATATATTATTTAGTGGGAGGCTCCATGTAATGCACTTGTGTCCAAGGGGCCTTGTGTTATTTTATAAGGTAGGCCCCTATGACAAAAAATGAGTAACGTTACTTTTGGTTTATTATTTTTAATTTAAATCAAACTTGATTTAATAGAATTAAATAATATAAAAATAGAGCCTAGGGTTTCCACTAAAGAGAGATATAAAATACTTATTTTCTCTATAAAAAAATGGCGGCAACCACTTTATACAGATCAGAGAAAAAGATTTGTCTCTCTGTTGTTGAGAGAAAAATTTTCTCGTGCTAGTTGCTTTGGTAGTGATAAAGGCGCCCACACGTCAAGTGCTGATCAAGCTTGAGTCATAACAAGAGTGGTGACGAATCGTGATCTGGGAGCCTAAATAACTTCAGCGGAAAAAGAAAAATTGGATTTTCAAGGTACGATTTATAGATTACAAATTCTTATTTATTGTATGAGAGCGATCTTAAAAGTTTTTATAAAAATTTAAAAAATTTGATTTTTCCCCAACAATTAGTATCAGAGCCATCTCATATTAATATATAAGAATATTGCATGAAATCAATCTTGAAATTTATGTATTAGAGTGGCACAATTTATTTAGATATATATTATTTGCTTAATATATGAATAAAGCAAGTTTTGGTTTGTCTTAATTCATGGTTAGATTCTCTACTGTATATTTCCTTTGGATCTGTAACAAGAGGGGTGGTTTATTATCACCATGTTTCCCTCTTGATTTGTTTTACTATTATAGAAATTTTGTAAGTCAAAATTGGCCTAGGAAATTTGTAAATTGCTGGAGATTAATCACGCGACAATAATCAAAGGGACATGAAAGAAACGAAGGTTGGATTTTTCAGCGGCGACCACCAACTAGTAATGCAAGCACGCACACAGCAGCAGCACACGTGGGAAGCATGGCCTGTGCACGCAGCGCGCGCTGGCACACGCTGCTCATGCAGTAAGCAGCGAGCGCGGTCAGCGTGGCTAGCAGCGCGCGCAAGTTTGGTGCGTTTCCAGCGATGCGACGGCGGGTGGCTGGGCGTCAAAGATGCGTCGGATACCGGTGGAAAGAGTGAACAACAGCTGGGCTTTTGTTGAGATGGCGGCTGGGGAAGTAGGAAAAGGAAAATATGGATTTTAGGGTTTCATTGTTTTTATCATTAGGGTCCCTATAGTTCCGTAATTTTTCTTTTGGACAGACAATTTTTAATTTTTTGCATTGAAGTCTAAAAACAGTCTTGGACTTAATGAATCCTAGTTTTAGGCTCAATTTTAATTGAGTTTAATGAATTAAAATGCATAAATAAAATTAAACACATTAAATTTATTTTTAGTCAAAAAGTTGTATTTTAATAAAAAAATTTATATATTTATTTATTTCCTTTCAAAATTGGACCAATAATAAATTTAAAAGCTCAATTTCCCTTAGTCTATTAACAAAGAGAAGCCCATGGAAAATGGACATTGACAAGAAGCCCAATGGATATTAGGCTTAGGGTTCATGTATTTTTTCATTTTAGGAAAGCCATGAATTAAGATTATTTAATTTTTTTTCTATATGTTATGCTTTGGATGATAACATGTCATATAGAATAGGTAGTACCACTCTATGCATAACGATACATGTCATGCATTAATCATGAATCTTGTTATATTGTTTGTAATTTGTCTATGCTTAATAATATTGAATATCATCTAGATAATATTATAGGAAGCATGCAATTAACAATATGTATGTTTTAAAAAGGAAAAACCAATTTTAAAATATTGAGTGGGAGAGGGAAAATTCAAGATAATTTTTCCCACGGGCTCCATTGTTAGTTCAATAATAAAATTATATATATACCTCGACTTCATGATACGGTGGTGTTCCCTACGGAGGCTATATATATTAGATATTTTATTTGATGAATTTCTTCAAAGATAAAATTGAAATATTTTTCAATCGATTGTTCACCCCAACGGTGACTATTGATATGAAAAATATGTAGATTGAAACAATGGTTATACACTCAACTAAAATTTGTTATTAACCTTCCCAACGAAGCTCTGTTAATAAATTTAGACCCAAAAGGATAACGATAATTATTTATCATGTCTCTACATGAAAGTAAATAATCCAATGGATAATTGGGTCTAGTAAGTGTAGACATGACTTCCCCAACGGATAGCTGGTTAAAGCGGTACTAAATTATCGTTACAATAAATTAAAATGTATTTATGGTTTTTGCATTTTTTTCATTTATTGTGAATATTGTTTCAAAGTATTTATGCATGTCTATTTTGTTAATTCAGAAAATGTCTTCCATCAATCCATTATTAATTATCCTTGTTAAAAATGAACTCACAGGCGAAAATTATTTAGATTGGAAACACAATCTATTTAATATTCTCACTACTAAAGGCTGCAAATATGTGTTGACCCAGCCATGCCCTCTAGAACAATGTTATACGATTATATAAATCAGAGGGAGCCTTATGAGAAATGATGGGAAGCTAACAAAATGGCTAAGCGCTATATATTGACTTCGATTTCTGTGGAACTGCATAAGAAACATCAGAGCATGGAAACAACCACTGAAATAATGGCTAGTCTTCATCATATGTTTGAGCAAAATACTCATTTTTCCAGAGAAGCAGCATTAAAACTTATTACGGATACTAAGATGGAAGAGGGCACAAGAGTTCGTGATCATGTCCTCAAAATGATGGACTATTTGAATGAAGTAGAGATTCATGGTGTTCAAATCGATGATAAAACAAAGATTAACATGGTGATTGAATCTTTGCATCATACATTCAGAGAGTTTAAGGTCAGCTATATCTTAAACAATAAAGATATGATCTTAATTGAATTAATGCACGAACTACATGATATAGAAGAATTTTATCATAGCAGAAAACTTCCTGAAAAGGATTCTCTTCAAGGCTTAAGTCGAAAGACAAGAATGAGCAAGAAAGAGTTGGGATCGGCAAACTGTCCACTAAAAGAAGTGGCAAGCCAAAAGGCTAGTGTTACAAATGTGAACAGAAGGGTCACTGGAAGAAAGATTGTCCTAAGATTATTAAAATCAGGTATAGGAAATCTTTAAGCTTCCTAATTAGTTCATATATCTATTGATTCATGCAATAGTGAATTCTGAGATAACTAATTTTATTTGTATTCATTTATTTGGTTTTCAGGAAACCAAGAGATTAAGTGAAGAAAGTTTCAAACAGCAGTTGAGGACATGCTAGTTTATATCAATTGAAAGGCTAGATCAATTTTACAAGACTTTCGTTTTGATATTTGTCTTTATTTTTCCAAATATTAGAGGAATTTAATTTCGGTAGCTTGTTTTAATAAACAGGAGTACACTGTTATTTTTGGATCATCTGTTTATTACTTATTTTGGTTATTTATAAAGACAATTTATATCTTATAAGTCCATTGATCGATTCAAAGCAAGATATAATGATAAAGAGTATATGCATTTATCTAAGAAAAGAAATGTTTCTTCTAACCAAAATCACCTCTGATATTTATGCTTAAGGCATATAAACTATAATAAGATTTTAAGAAAATGATTAATGATAAACTTGTTGGCCTATTAAGATTGATCATTGTAACTTTATAAATATTATTTAGAAAAGAAATATGACGAGGACGCTCTTTTTGAGCTAAAAGCATAACATTGTATTGGATGATTTAGTGCATACAAATGTATACGGATTAATCAGTTTACATGTTATAAGAGGTTATGAGTATTCTATCAATCTTGTTGATGAATATTCATTTTATTTATGTTTATCTAAATGTGTCATGATTCTATTGCTTTTGAAATTCAAAAGAGTATGTGGATAAGACAGAAGCAATTAGACAGGAACAATTAGACAGGAACATAAAAGAATTTTGATATGATCGAAACAAAGAATATCTCTATGGAGAATTCAAGCTCTATTTGGTTGTCAAAGAACACTATGATACAATAGTGTAATTAAATGGAGAAACAAGATTCTTTTGGATAAGACAAGATCTATACTAAATGGTTTATCATTTACCTTTTTTATTCTAGATACTAGTATTTAAAACTGTAAAGTTTGTTGAACTTAGTTTCTTCTATCTCAGTGTCTATTACTCCAAGAAATTATGAAAAAGTCACAAACATAGTTTGAGACACATTCGAATTTGGAGTTTACTAGTATTTGTACTAGAATCAGAGGTAGAGAAGATGAATTCGTGTTTAGAAGCTTGCATGTTTTAGGTATCTTAAAGGAATAAGAGAAATTCTGAATTATAGTCCTCAAGATAGGAATGTATTTATAGACATATTCTTTACTTTCTTTGAGGAAGATTATATAATGACTTATAACCTAAGAGTAAGGTAAAACTAGAGAAATAAAAGAGATTAGGTTGATGCTCAGCTTTTAACACCTGTTATAGAACAAGACGAACAACAACAACCAGCTGATCAGCACAGGATTATCCCTGAACAACCATCACTTTTAGAACCTCATCGTAGTGGGAGGGTAACTAGGTTACCTGCGAGATACATGTTATTAAGAGAAACCTATACAACGATCTCAGTTGAACATGTACAAGATCCCACTAGCTACAACGAAGCTCTAATAGACAGATATGTTGAATTTTGGAAAAAGGTCATGAATTAAGAAATGGAATCTATGTATTCCAATAAATCTAGGAACTTGTAGAGGCACCAAATGGGGTAAAACCTATAATGTGCAAGTGAATCTACAAGAGAAAAAGAAGAGTAAACGGAAGGGTGGAAACATTTAAAACAGGATTAGTAGCCAAAGGATTTTACTCAGAAAGAGAAATCGATTATGAGGAAACCTTTTCTCCGGTTACTATGCTTAAATCCATCAGGATTCTGCTCTCCATTGCTACAGTGCTAGATTAGGAAATTTGGCAAATGGATGTCAAGACTACCTTTCTAACCGGGCATCTTAAATAAGACATCTACCTGCATTAACCAGATGGATTCATACAAAAAGGCCAAGAACACATGGTATGTAAGTTGCAGAGATCCATTTATTGATTGAAGCAAGCATCTCGATCATGGAACATCAGATTTGATCAAGTGATTAAATCGATTGGATTCATTCAGAACATTGATGAACCATGTGTGTACAAGAAGATTCAGGAAAAATTTGTAGCCTTCCTGGTTCTTTGTGTAGACGATATTCTCCTGATTGGAAACGATATAGAAGTGTTGACTACAGTAAAGATTTGGTTAGCAAAACAATTTGATATTAAAGACCTGAGAGAGGCAAGTTATATTATTGGTATCAAATTACTACAAGACCGGAAGAATAAAACTTTAGCCTTGTCTCAAGCGATCTATATTGACAGTATATTTGTTAGATTTAGCATGGAAAATTCAAAGACTGGTTTATTACCATTCAGACATGGAATTGCATTCTCTAAGAATCAATCACCTAAAAACATCTAAAGAGATAGAGAGAATGAGACGAGTTTCTTATGCAGAAGCAGTGGGAAGTTTCATATATGCCATGCTTTGCACTAGGCCAGACATCTGTTTTGCGGTATAGATGGTTAGCAAATATCAAATCCTAGACCTAAACACTAGACTGCAGTCAAGCATATAATGAAGTATCTGAAAAGAACTAAAAATTATATTCTTATGTATTCTACTGATGAACTCATTTCAGTGGGTTATACTAATTCTGACTTTATGTCAGATAAGAATTCTAGAAAATTAACTTCTGGCTATGTGTTTACATTAGAAAGTGGAGCTATTAGTTGGAGGAGTGTGAAACAATCTTGTATCACAGACTCCACAACTGAACCTGAATATGTGGCTGCATCCGAAGCTGCAAAAGAAGTTGTATGGCTCCGCAAGTTCCTATAAAATCTTGAGGTGGTACCTGTTGTAGCTGCACCCTTTAAACTATTTTGTGATTATGGTGGTGCGGTAGCTCAATTTAAGGAACCAAGGAACAACAAGAAACAAAACATATTGAGAGGAAGTATCATCTTATAAGGGAATAATGTAGAAAGGTTATATGACAGTACTCCAAATGACATTAGATGCTATATGGCAGATCTTATTACAATGGCCATTAGTGGGAAACCTTTATAACCTGTACTTCGAGCCCTAGAGCATGAGATATATGCCAGATATGCTTTAAGAGCTAGTGGGAGATTGTTGGGATTATATGCTCTTTCAAAGCATATTAATTTATTTTATGATTAATAAAATATTTATTTGAGATATTTTTAATGGCATAAATATATTTTGATTAAAGTCCATTTAATCATATTATATGTATTTATGTGATCACCAAGTGGATTCACAGAAAACATAAATACAAGTTATCTTATGATTAAATAAATTTAGTTCGCAGTTGATAAATAAAGTTGGACACTTTATTTAAGTTTAGACTGTAGTAAATTCATTGAATGATTTGTCTTAATCATATATGAATTTACTGATGTAGTTTGACTACATTGAGCTGGATCACATATGAGATTTAATTAACCTTGAAATGACTGTTAGACTTATTAAATCTCATAGGCATTGATTTTATTGTAATCTTAATCTTGAGTTAGTTATGATATCATGATTGTAATTGCTATTCCATTTGAGTTACCAATGGGCACGACACACATTTGTGGTCAAGATTACCCGGTATCTTGATGGGATCAATTATGAGTATTGAAGTTATAGATTAACAATATAGAATTTGTACAACACATCTCTTGATGGGTTTTCGGCACTTGATCATAGAATTCTCTGGCCAGAGTATGTCAACATATTTAGTATGTTGAAAATGATTATTAGAGAAAACCACTAAGTATCGACGAATAAGATGTAATTAAATTGATTGGACAATTGAGATATCGATTTAATTAATGATGTGGTACAAATGATTATGTAGTAAAGAAATCAATGTGGCTTGCAACGAATTATTATCGAGCATACAATTATGGAGGTCACTTCCAATCTTTTAGTGGAGTAGATTTGGAATTAAATAATTGGGCTAGTTTAATTACATGCCTAATTATTATAGCCACTATTGTATGTTCCAAAATGATCCCCGGGTTAGGTTATTTAATTGACTACGCCACTACTGGATTAATAAGCAAGATAACTAGTTATTTGGGTTAAAAGCCTAAATATATTATTTAGTGGAGGCTCCATGTAATGTACTTATGTTAAGGGGTCTTTTGTTATTTTACAAGGTGGGCCCCTATGATAAGAAAGAAGTAAAGTTACTTTTGGTTTATTATTGTTAATTTAAATCAAACTTGATTTAATAGAATTAAATAATATAAAAATGGAGCCTAGGGTTTCCACTAAAGAGAGATATAAAAGACTTATTTTCTCTAAAGAAAATGAGGGCAGCCACTTTATACAGATCAGAGAAAAAGATTTTTCTCTCTGTTATTGAGAGAAAATTTTCTTGCGCTAGTTGCTTTGGTAGTGATAAAAGCGGCCACACGTCATGTATAGATCAAACCTAAGTCATAACCTAGAAGATCATTAGTGAGAGTTCGTGATCTAACAAGCGTGGTGGTGACGAATCGTGATCTGGGAGCCTAAATAACTTCAGCGGAAAAGGCCAAATCGGATTTTCAAGGTACGATTTCTACATTACAAATTCTTATATGTTGTATGAAAGCGATCTTAAAAGTTTTTATAAAAATTTAAAAAAATTGATTTTCCCCAACACAACTGACTTGCGAGTTTGTGGATAAAGTTGGTGTGTGGAATAAAGAGAATTTTGGGAATATTTTTAAAAGAAATAGGTGAACATTTGCAAGATTAAATGGCATTCAGTGTGCTCTGGAGACATTTGATTCCCATAGACTTCTCAAACTATAGTCTAGATTAAAGATGGATCTTGAAAATATTTTATTCGAAGACATTTGATTCCCACAGTTTTTTTCTTTGAACTTTTTACCTCTGAAGATGAAGAGGTCCTTAACTACCCTATTTATAATGCTTTCCCAAGAAATGAAGATTGCATATTAGCCGAGCTTAGCAGAATTTCTCATAGTAAGGAAATTAAAGCTACTATTTTCGGAATGAACCCTTTAAAAGCTCTAGGAATTAATGGTCTTCATGCTCTTTTCTAACAAACGCAGTGGAATGTGGTAGGCTCATTAGTTTGTGATCTTGTGAGAAATATTTTTAAAGGGAATCCCCTCTCTCCAGAGCTTAAAAAGACCCTTAGGTTGCGTTTGGCACGCAAAATTGGATTGGACTGGATTAAGTTGGATTATGTTTTATATTGTACTATGTTTGGTCAAATATCGGATTGGACAATATTAAATCATATTTAAATACAAAAACTTTTTATGAATATTTAAGAATAATAATTAAAGTTAATTTAAAGGTAATTAACAAGAGCATTAAATATGTAGTACATTAGTTATTGGGTAGTCATAATTATAGTAAACAAATATAAATTAATAAAACTATTTAATTTTTTAATTAATTTTTATCATATATTTTAGATATATTTTATTTTATCAAAAAGTTAGCAAATAATGTATATATAAAATCAATTATTTACTTGTATTATTAATTTCCATGATTATTTTTAATATTACATTGGTGATTATTCAATTTAATACAATCAATTGTTGTAACAAATTATTAAATAGTTAATTTTATTGGAGTAAGAGTACCAATTTAATTAGACTATAAAAATAAAATAAAAAATAAATTCAAGTAAAATAATTAATTAAGTAATTAAATTTTAGGTTACAAATAAAAAATAGTGTTATTTATGAAAGAAATATGAATAAATTTTTTTCTCTTATTCTAATCCCATCTAAACTCACTTATAAATTGGTATTGTTAATCCTATGATTTGAGGACTAAACATGATTTAGTCCCCCGTAATCCAATCCAAGCAAACGAGCCAAACATAGGATAAAATATTTAATTCCAAAGTTAATCTAATCTCATACTGAATCCTAACTCCCAAACATGCACTTATTGTCCTCATTCCAAAAACCAGCAACCCCACGGACATGAAGTTGTTCTGTCCCACTAGCCTTTGTCTAGTGATGTACAAAACTGTTATAAAAATATTGGCAAATCGGCTAAAGGAGATCTACCTGACTTGATTGGACCAACTCTGACAAGCTTTGTCCTGGAAAGGCATATTACGGAGATACTGTGATGGCGCAATAAATCTTTCACACAATGAGAATTAAAAAAGGAAAAATCGGGCAAATGGCCATCAAAGTGGACCTTGAGAAAGCTTATGATCAACTCATGAGGGATTTCATTCATGATACTCCAAAGGATGTTGGATTGCCTAAGGAATTTATTCAAATTACAATAGAATGCATTACTACGGCTAGAGTGCAAATATTATAGGAAGGGGAAGCTCACTGATGAATTCTCCACATTAGAGGTATCCATTAGGGAGGCCTTCTTTCTCGTTATATTTTCGTTCTATGTATTGAGAGCCTTAGTCATGGGATAAATTTCATGTTGAAGGATAAAAGATTGTGTCCTATATGCCTTTTGCTAATGGTATTCCTTAACTCACTTATTTCTTTTTTACAGACGGCCTACTTTTTCTTGTTAAGGCTTCTTGCAATCAAGCCCGTGTGATCAATAATGTGCTTAATATTTTTTTGTAGCTGTTCAGCGGAGTTAGTTATTAAATGGAAGACTCGGGCTTTTTCTCTAAAAATGTTGATCCGCCCATGGCAAGAAAAATAAGTGATTTTTTAGGGTTCTCTGCTAGGGTCTTGGAAAATATCTTGGAATGTTGTTACTTTACAACAGAGTGACCAAAGCCATTTATCCAAAGATTGTGGATAACGTTGATAAAAAGTTGTCCGTGTAGAACATAATGTACCTCTCCTTAGCTGGAACAATTTGTTATGAAATTGATGGGTGAAGTAGAGCCATAAATAAAATGAAATTGGAAGAAAATGAAGAATAAGCACAGTGGACACCAGAAATTACGTGATTCGGCATTTAGTATACGTACACACGTGAAGACAGAAAGAAAATATTTTACTAGTGAAAAGAGGATTACAAATATTGTGATATTTTACTCACAACCTAAAACTCCAATACACTCAATCTCTCAAATCACTAATTACCAAGAGTATTAAAAACTCTTAATATTTCACAATACAATTGAAGAGGAGAAGAATAAGATGATAGAAATGAGGGAGTCAATCCTTCTATTTATAGCCATTGAGTGGCTATTGTTCACTCCTTTTATTTTATTATTATTATTTTTCCTTTTGTCAAACCGCACCAAACACATTTTGACATTTTCCCTTCTTGGTCATTTTTTTTCTTTGCTGCGGCTCCAAAATGTCAAGCACCAAATTGCTGACTTTGAAAATGTAAGCTTGACATTCGATGCTGACTTTAGCAGAATTTCTCTAGCTTAATCAGTTATTCAGGCGGTCCCTATTTTTGCCATGCAAACGAAAAGCATCCCTCAAGGACTTCTAGATAAAATTGATCAATTTTTCAAGGAGAAAGAATAAAGGCCGTAAACTCAGCTTAATTAATTGGGAAATGATCTGTACACCGAAGGCTGGAGGTGGTCTTGAGTTAAAGAATCTTATAGACATGAATGATGTTCATGCGTTAAAGAATCTTACAGACATGGATAATGTTCTTTTTATGAAAATTGGGTGGAATGTGCCAGTCTCCCCTCATGTGCTGAGATTTAAATATGGGCTTGCTTCAGACTTTGCTCCTCTCAATCTTGAGAATAAATACAGCTTCTATCTTTAGAAAACTATAAGCAGAATTTGGTCTTATGTGATGTAGGGCATTAGATGCTCGATAGGAAATGGGACTAAACTTAATTTTTCGCATTAGTAATCATATTATTAAATAAAGGACAATTATCCACCAACCACCTATTTTTTCACACTTTTTCAAAAATACACAATTCTTAACTTTTTTTGCTGAACTACACTCGAAGTTATATTATTTTGCATCTATCCACTTCTATATTCAAGCACAGAATATTATGTAAATGACTTTTTTACCCCCAAATGTAAAAGGGCAATTATCCACCGACCATTTTTTTTCGTATTTTTTAAAAAATACTCAATTTTTTTTTGTTGAACTCCACTTGAAGTTATATTGTTTTGCACCTATCAACTTCTATCTTCAAACGATGTCGTTGTGAAATGATAATTTTACCTTTATGATGTCAGCAAAATTCTAACAGTGTTATACCAGGAGTGGATCAGTGAAAAAAAATGTTAACTTCAGGTGGAAAGTTGCAAAAAAAAAAAGATTCGTGTATTTTTGAAAAAATTAGAAAAAACAAGTGGTCAGTGGATAATTACCCTTAAATAAATCCCAGATATATTGAACAAGAAATGTGTGCCTGATTTCTTGGATGCTAAGGGGATATGGAACTGGAACATGATTGGTCAATTTCTTTCTAATCAAATTCTTTTTCAAATTGTTTTTCAAATTGCAGCAGTCAAGCCCCCCCTGATGGTGACAGTGACACTACTAGAAAAATGGTCTTCACTGACATTAGAATAATATCAGTAATTACTTTGAGTGACACTTGTTAATTGTGTCAGTAATCTGGCAGTCAGAAAAATAGCAACACTTGTTTGTGGTGTCACGAATATAGTGTCAATGATTACTATTACTACAATATCACTAATATTATGACACCATAGTCTTAGTAGTTGTTGATATTTTGTTAGTGTCTATAATTACTGTTACTATAGTATCACTGTTTAATTTATTTAAAAAAATAAAAAAAATTGTATTAGATCATTGCCTATTGATTTATTAGTAAAATTAAAAGGCACCACAAAATAAAAAAATGATTTATATTACAAAATCTTTCATTTCATAATTAAATATTATTAGTATGTATTACAAATTCCAAATACTTCAATAAACAATATATGAGATATCCTACTCTCATAACTAAATAATCTAAATTAAATACATAAAAATTTCTACCATCCAATCAAATGCCCATTACTTGTGGCTAAATTTAATAAATTTAAAAGGTAAATTGAGAATGGATGATTGCCTTTCACTCTTTGAATATAAGTAGCGCAATTGCGTTATCACACCAATAACTTATTCATTCAATAGACTATATGGGTTAGGATACAAGTGAAGTTCAGGAAGAAACACTTGAAGCACATTGATCAAACTTGCATATGAATACATGGAAAAGAAAAAAAATTAGCTGCCAATTCCGAACCATTAGAGAAACAACAATTAACAAAAATAAAATTATTTTGCTCGAAAAAAAAAACTCATACGCTATTTACAAATAAACTCAGTTATTTAAAAGGAAAACTAGTGAATAAGAAAGGTGTAACTTATTTCAATGAAAATACCGAAGATATAGAGTCTGTTCAACTATAGAAATAAATAAGAAAAAAAAGGATCTAGTGAATTTATTCTCTTTTGGTAAAGGTATTATTATAGAAAATTGTAACAAACAAGAAGGTTTTGATGTAATATCTAGTTTCAGCACAAGCATGTTACTCTACCTACATATAACAAATGATTTTCATGCATAGTTAAAAGTTATCACAAATGCTCTATTATAAACAAATCACCACTCATTTCCTCAATTTATTCATTCCAAAAGCTTATTTAACAAGGCAAGAAATAAGCTCTCGAACTATAGTTTCCTTATACTGAGTATAAAATAACTATGAATCTCCATATTTATGTTAGGCATAATGAAGCTTGGACATCAAATATTTCAATAATTTAAGAGTTTGTTCCAAAACCATTACTACCAAAATAATAATAATAATAATAATAATAATATTATTATTATTATTATTTGCAGGCCTAGTTAAACCTTTATAAAGTGAGTATGAGATTTATTATACTATTTAAATCTAATCACGTGAACCATTTAAAGAACATATCCCTAAATTGTAATTAAGCATTCATTAGTTTTGCATGAATATAAAACTCTAAAAAGATTAAAAAAATAAAAATAGAATAAAAATATAATCATTATATATTTTCACTCACAAGTAATGTTGCTTTAACTTGATTGATATCATCACACAAAATCACTTTAAACATTTTTCCTAAACCTAGAAAGGAGAAAAAGAAAGCAAACTTTAAAATATAATTATTATATATTAAGACATGCATATATAACATAACCTTTTACTAGAGTATTCTTGGAATGATCCATAGTTTTTAAAATTAATATAATACACTAAAATGGATATTTGATACAGTAAATTAATTTTCAAGCTATTACTCATATGCTCATCATCCAAGATATTTCTTGAAAGCCTTCAAAGCCTTAAACTAGGATGCAAAACTCAAACCAACACAAAACAAGAATGTAAAACTCACATCAATTGCAAACCCCAGAAATCAATAATCAGGCTAATATTTAAGTTAGATCAGTTCAATAAAAAAGAAAAAAAAAAGAAAATGCTTACCTTCAAGAATAGTTCCAAATATAATGAAAGAAGATTTATGCTTTTGGTACTTTATTCTACCACTCCAATTCACAATGTTGACATATTTTTTTTCCTGAAAAGTATTGCAAGTTAATAGATTTATTGCTAATCGGATTTAATAGATCTTCGACAACTTGAATTTAAGATTTTCTTTAATTCAATACCATTCAGAATGTTAAAAAAACTTACAGAATATAATTAGACATGTCAATGCACCATATATAAAATTCCCAAGTCATTTGGACAATTCCACATTAGCTTCTCACATGCTAAAACTATATAAGTCAAAGCTGCATATGAAACTGTAACAAAAGCAACAAGTGTTTGAATATTTATTAAATTTAAAAAACTAAATATATCATAATGATACTTTCCAGATTTTAAGTAGACAAATAAGTCAACAACATATTAAAATTTGAGATCATTCCGATATCATTAGGTTAGTGTTCGATAGGATCAAAGATTAATGAACAGATCTGTCAAAATAAGTTACTGCAGAGGCAATAGAGTTTGAAAAATCATTAAAAATAAATTACAAGCTTAATCAAAATGAAATTTTCCAGATTTAAAGTATGCATATAGAAGTTTAGTTTATTCGAGTTTCAGCTTATTCAGACATTGTTGGACTATTGGTTTGCAGTATCAAGCATGGTACATAGGTAATTTCTAATAAAATTGGACAACAACCAACCATACTAAGAAATCCATTAAAAATCAAATATAAACCCAATTCATTCCAAAATTTCCAGAACTGAAATGTTTACATTGAAATTTAGTTTCTAAAGTTTCAAATCATTAAAAGTTATTTAGTCAAGTTTTGAAACAACCAAGTTTACAACAATAGTCTATCAATCCTCAAATTTCCAGTATAATTTCATAAACTGTTAATTAACTTTTGACCTCGAAATCTTCTAGCAACTTGAACATCATCAATCCCCATGTTTAAAGTAAAATTAGGCATAAAAGTAAACAATAACCTTGCTTTCCACTTTTGAAATAACCAAAAGTATAAACTTGAGCACTTGAAGCCATAGATACGTAACTAAACGATGAGGTGATTTACAAACTAAAATCCCAAATTCGCCAATTTCATTACCATAATTCAGTGATTTATAAATCATAAACCGCCTAACAAAGAAAAAGATTTCACTAGCCTAAGTGAGGATGGGATTGTTATTAAACACCTCTGGCCTAAATTAACAAAATCATTCACTTAAATTACTAAATTAACAAAATCATTCACTTAAATTACTAAATTAACAAAATCATTCACTTTCATAGGTAACAAAACCCTAGATTTCCAAACAAATACAAATTTCCAATCACACTCAGTAACCACATTAATCAATTAACCCATAAATACTCAAAAAAATATGAAGAGAGAGCAAGATAAAGAACTACCAAGAAGCTGATTCGATTCTTAAAACCCTAACTTTGCCCATATAATTTTACTCTTTCCTCATGATGGCTTCTAGGTTTTGACACCGTAAAGACAACGTCTCTCTGAACAGCTAACTAATGAGCTTGAACAATTAATGATGGCAGTTTTGTAGTAGGTTTAGGGCTGTTCACTAGAAATAGAGTGATGGGCTTATCGGCCGTGAGGGAGAATTGAGGTTTTTGCTTAAGAAAATTTTAGGCTTTGGGTTTCCATACACACCATTAAATAAAATATATAGTATATACTAAACCCATGATTGTCAATAGCCATTATTCTTTTAATTAACAAATTGCATTAAACCTAAATCCATAATTACAGACTGTAATCATTCTTTCAATTAATAAATTGAATTCGACCTATAATACAACAACCTTTTATTTATTTTATTAAATATTAAATTAGATTATAAACAACAAAACCCTAGATTTCCAAACAAGTGCAAGGCCTTATTTGTACTCAATAAACATCAACCAATTAACACATAAACACTTAAACAATGAGAATAGAGAACGAGATAAAGAGTTACCGCAATTGATTCGGACTTTCAAACCCTAGCTTTGCCCAAATTCTTCGCAACATTTCTAGGTTCTTTTGAGGGATATTTTAGCTTAAGGGTGGCAGCTTTCAAGGTGTTGACGAATGCAACTTTCAAGGTAGATCATTGTTAGAGAGAGAAAGAGAAAGAAAGAGGGAGGGAGGGAAAAAGAGGACTTCAATTCTTTTAGAGAAGGAAAAGAGCTTCGGCGGCTGTGGGATAGATTTTTTACTTAGCAAAAGCTTTTAGATTTTAGGTTTCATATACACCATCGATTAGAAATGACATAGTTCAATGGTTTCCAGGTAATTTATTTTAAATTTTAATATTTATTTGGTTATTAATTAAAAAACGTCATGGCCCAATGGTTTAGCGCTTAAAATTAAAAAGTTATGGCTTGGAAGTCTTCGGTTCGATTACCAATATATACAAATTAAAATTTTATTTTTTTAACTACTAATACCTTAGTGTCACATATCTCTCATATTTAATTTACAGACACCATAGTATTAGCAATTTATGATACTTATATGTTAAACACGGAAAATGACCCAAATGCATGTAATTACTGATACTTGTTAATAAAGTGTCATAAGACAAGTGTCAGAAAAGGCTATTTTTCTAGTAGTGTGAGGACCTTCGTTTTTGGTCTCATTCAAAATCGAGCAAGTTTACACCTAAGTCAAGCTTATCTTTATCTTAATAATCCTACTTGCAACAATGATACCCATGTATAGAAATAGCTTTGGCATTGGAATAAACCCCAACAAGTTTGAATTTTCTTATGAGTGGTAATGTATGGAATAACTAAAACTAGAGAATACTTATTTAAGAGACATACCCAGAACATCATGGCTTATGAAAGATGTGACTATGAGAATGAAGATGTGATTCATGCCTTCGGGATTGTTTTGTTGCAATAAGAATCTAGAATTGTTTGGTTCTAGAATATTTTAGGCATTACTTTTTTCTCTCTTAATCTTCGTGATTGGCTTTGTTTTAAGTTAGGGAAAGCTGGTATCAATGAGGTTGTGGATGAGTGGGCTTGCTTGTTTGCAGTTGTTATCCAGAAAATTTGGTTTTGGCGCAACCAATTTATCTTCTCATAGAATTCACCTTGCTACAGTTAGTTTGTCATAGAAATTCAATCTTGGATCGATGATATTCACAATGCAAAATTAGCCCACAATTTTGTTCATACTAGCAAAAACATCAAAGAGATTAGCTAGCAGGCTCCCTCTAAATCTTTTTTCAAATTGAATACATATGGCTCTCATTTAAACAAAGGTTTGGCTAGCGCTGGAGGCTTAGTTAGGGATTGCTCCGGCAAGTGGCAATTTGGTTTTGGCATGAACATTGGTCTTTGTGCTGTGACTACTGCAAAATTATAGGGTCTTTTTCAAGGTTTTCGCCTTGCTTAGGATCATGGTATTCACTACTTGATTTTCAGAGACAGTAGTGCTAAATAGCTAGAACGCTGAGAGAAGGCTGAAAGAAACGACAACTTGTGTTTCCGTATCGCCTCTCTCCCTCTCTCAACATTGTAAACATTTTTAATTGTTAAAAAAATAAAAAAGCCAGATCGTCCTTACTCTTCCTCTCTCCTTCTGTCTCGAGCTTCTCTTATCCTTACTCTCTCAAAACTACAGATTGTCCTCACTTTATATCATCCTCACTCTCTCTTTGACTCGACTTCTTTTATCCTCATTGTCTCATGATTGCAGATCATCCTCACTCCATATCATCCTCGCTCTCTCTGCTTCAACTTCTCTTATCCTCACTTTCCCACTCTCTCTGGCCTCACTTTCCCACTCTCTCTGGCCTCACTTTCCGCCTCCTGTTGCCTGTTTATGGTTAGTGAGAATTTTTTTTTTGTGTGCATTATTTTTAATTTCTTTTGGAAATTAATTTTATAAATCATTGTACTCCTGTTTAGAGTATTAATTATAGTAAAAACTAAAAATCTGCCCATTTATGGATTAATTTTGTAAATTTTGGAGGTAATTATTTGATGATAAAGATGAATTTGTGGTTTGGAATAGTAATTTGTGAGAATTGCTATGAAAATTGTTGGATTTTTCATTTGGAGTCTTAATTGTGTGAAAATTACCATCGAAATTCCTGGATTTTTCATTAGATATATTAATTGTCTGAAATTGCTACGATAATTACTAGATTTTGATTCAGTGTGATGTAGAAATATGAGTTGGGTGAAAATTTTATTGATCCATTAAGAAAATGTCTAATTCAAGCTAGGATCGTTGCTGTGAATATGTAGTTCTGAATTTGGTATTCAATATGTAGAATTTTTGGGTTTTAACATTTTGTATGGAGAGTAATCCTGGGGCTAGATGAATGCAATTGAAGATATTTATTGCAGTTGGCAATGACCCTAGCTTGAATTAGACACTTCAATCGGGTGGGTTGCGACTAATAGTTTATATATTACACATGTTGAAACCATATTACAAGCAGACTTATTTTAACTGCATTTTTTTGCTATGATTTTATGACCAGGGGAAGAGTATGATGTATTATAAGCATAATTAATTCTTGATACCTAGCAACACTCTATTTTATACTGTCTACTGTGTGCGAACTTTAGATTTTGTTTGAACTCATATATATATATATATTGCAGTTAAAGTAGTCTAATAATGACAATGTCATCTAGCACAAACGAAAGTCGAAATTCATTGCAAATATGTAACAAATGTGGTGACCAAATAAAGTTGTTATCATCATGTACTACAAAGAATCCAAATCGCAAATTTTGGAAATTTAGAGGATGTAAAAACTTTCAATGGGCAAAAGATCGTAAATTTAACTAAGAGAAAATTGACTTGTTAGTGGAGGAAGTTAGAAAGTTGACATTGGAGATTGAGCGTTTGTTTGTTGAATTTCAATTGTTGCATAAAAGAACTTGAGCATACACAACAATGTGAAGTGCAGAGACGATTGTTTGATGATGAACTTCGAAGGAGACATACACCAAGATACGATTTCATTAGAATACTTGTGATTGTTGTACTATGCTTTATATTTGAGTTTTATTTTTAAATTGTTTCAATTTTTACTATCTATTGGAAAAAAAAACTTATAGACATATATAATAGTATTTTCCATCCAAATATAAAACTCAGCATTATTTTACTTTATTGAGTCTAAAATTAAATTCAAATTGTTGTTATAGATTCTTTATTAGATGCCGAAATAGCACATAGTGAGTATAAGCACATTGAAATTGTAATTATTTATGCCATGGAAAATTGTCAAAAAATATCCTCAAAATTTTTCAAAAAACCCACCAGACTAACAAAAATTATTGAAAAAAAAACAACGATAGTGCAATTAATCATCACTACAATTTATTGTTTTATGCCAAATCTAACGAAATGGTAGAAAAAATAATCTGAACAGATATAAGTCAAACATCACTCACATTAATTGTTGTCTTTATCACTTCCAAATGCTTCGTATGTCATCGAATGAGAAGAATAATGTGATTGCAAAGCATACGGCGGGGCTGGTTACTATAATACACAAAAAATTAAAACATCATATTACATTTTAGAAATTTCACCAATTATTGGTTCTTTCCTAGGGATGCAGCTTAAATGGAGGTTTGTTCTTGTATAGGCAGTTAATGGAAAAGATAACTCCCATTCTATAAGGCCCAAGAAGCGATTATTTGAGCTTACATTTCACCAAACTCGTAAAGACATGGTATTAACTCTTACCAGTTCAAGGACAGAGTAAAGAAACTTTTAGCTAAGAGGGAAAAAAACAAACGAAATAAAAGAAGAGAAGAGAGAGGGAGAGAGAGAACACATGCACAAGGAAAGAAAATATAAGAAGGAGAAAGATTTGAGTGGGGTCCATATAGAGAGAGAAAATATTGAAAATTCTTGAATTTTCATTTTAGTAAATCTCCTCCATTGATTTAACTCAAATCTAATAGACATTAGTGAGTGTAAAATTAAAGATATTTTTAAGAGGATGTTGATCTGCCCTTGACAATCGCACATACACATACATGTATATGTATATGTATGTGTTTGTGTGTGTGTGTATACACATACATACGTATCATTTAGTACGGTAATGATATTATATTATTAAAACATTTAGATTAATAGCTTTTTTGGACTTAAAGTCCAAAATTCTGGACAAGATCAATACTATATATATTACCTTAAACTTTTGATAAACATTGCTCAAAATATTTAGGCATCTTTAAAATTTCTAATGAATTAATTGGGCTTTGAACAGTCAACTTATATTATATATTAGTTGCGAAGTTATTATTAGGGGCGAGCAAATCGGGTTTTGATTTAGGTTGCTCGGGTTTTGGTTTGGGTTAAAACCCGATCGGGTTGGAGAATTGAACTCAATCGGGTTGAAAACGCCAACCCAAATCGAGCCGAACCAAATTAAATTCAATTCGGTTCGGGTTCATAATTCAGATCGGATTGGGTTGGTAATTCGGGTTAAAATTTTGGTTCGGGTTAAATTGGGTTAGTTTGGGTTAGAAGAGTTCAATTTAAAAATTTGTTAAGAATGAGTTGGAACAATTTAATTCAAAAAATTCTGGCAGCAACTACTTAAAATACAAAAATCTCAACAAGTCTTTTTAAAGTTAACAAAACATAAAACATGTAATCATGTACAATAAAACTACTAATTACAAATCTAAAAATTAAAATGGCAAACGGCATGATTAAATACCTCCACATGACAAACAAGGCTAATAATCCATCTCTAACACCATCAATACTCAACACAATGCCTCCAAATTAGCAATAATTAACCCCCATCGTAGCAAAATATCAAGCAACAATTGATAGAAAATGAAGTAAATTAGTCCATTCTAAATTAAACAAACAACACAAATTAATTAATTAATTAATTAACAATCTCCAATTTAATTAATAATAATAATAACAGCAACTCACAACAACAATCAACAGCAACAAAACCACCCGAAATATCTGTACTGAGTATGGATGGCTGCCACAAACCTTGATTGATGGGAAGTGAGTTTGTTGTACCTCTTCTTTGAAAATATCAGATAGATCAATAACCTCATAACCTTCAACACTTCTCTTTTCTTCTGGCATCTCACACAAATCTTCTTCCCCAATGATACGTGAACATATTGGTATATCTTTAGACACTTTCATGGTAGAGGCTGGTGGAGAGCTCATAGGTTTAGGTTACCTGTGCGGCGGCTACGCGACTGATTAAGGGCAAAGAACGGTTGGGTTTTGGTTGACGGCTGACGATGAATATGGTGGTGGCTGGAACAGAGGTGGTAGTGGCCAGAGATGGTGGCAACTAGGGCTTTGTGATTTTTTTTAAGCGATGGATTTGGTGGAGATTGATAAGGGTAACCAGGAAAGCTATGCAATTGGCACAAAAACACTTTGATACCAACTAATAGAGCTGACATAGCAGAAGCAAAATTGATAAGATAGGAAACACTAGTTATCATTCTAGTCCTGGACCAAGCTAATAGATTAGGTTACGGTCTAATCGAAGTATAATTAGATCTCATTCTAATCCAAACAATTCTACGAGATTTTTTTAATATCGTATTAAGCGAGATTAGATGACGTTGTAGTCCAAACAACGTTACAAGAGAGATTTTTGATAGATAATCCCAGAGTGAATTATAAAAAGGGGTTTTATTGAATAATTGAAATTGAAGTTACAATAATAAGACCACTCTATTTATAATAGAGTAAACCTACTTTCCTAAGTTAATTTAAAAAGGAATACAAAATCACAATTACAATAGAAATAGAAGAAGAAGAAGAAGAAGAAGATACATACCAAATTAACACTAATTAAAATAGAAGGTCCAAAAATAATAAAAATTCTAGAATCCTATAATAATGTCCTACATCATAAATGCAACTTAAGTATTGTTTAAGATATTAGAAATTGCATTTTTTATGGTTTAAGGCACGAGAATTATATGTTAATAATTTGAGTGTGTTACAATAGGTCTTTATAGTAATTATGTTATATTAGCTCATAATAAATTGTCTTTAATTGTAATTCACATAATGAATATTTTTATAATAAATTATTTTATTGAGGGTAGGGTATTTGAACTCACAAAAAAAGTCTTTACAGCCATAATTTCTCAATAAATTTTAGGGAAAAGAACAAACACACCCCCAACATTTAGACAAATGGACAAAAACCCCTATAACATTTCAAAAAAGACATTTACACCCCTATTCACTAACGGAAACAGTAACTTTTAATAGAAATTACCGTTATACCCTTCTAGCATATAAAAAAATTATTGATTATCCAATTTGTCCATATATTATCAATAAAATTATAAATATATCCTCATTACCCAATTCCTCTATTTACATTTGTATCAAATTTCCTCTTCAAGCCAAATAAATTTAACTCATTACTCAAGAATAAAAATAAATAAAATTGGTTATTAATGTTAACTTGTATTTCAATTAATACCATAATAAATAACATAAAAAATTAGTTATAAATATACAAGTTTAAATGATAACATGTGGAGAATTGTTAAATACACAAGTTTAAAATTTAAATAAAATTTTATGGTATTACTACCACAAGTTAAACTTGTATATATTTTTTTTATATGCTAAAAGGGTATAACGGTAATTTTTGTTAAAATTTACTGTTTTCGTTAGTAAATGGGGGTGTAAATGTCTTTTTTGAAACGTTAGGGGGGTTTTGTCCCTTTGTCTAAACGTTGGGGATGTGTTTGTCCTTTTCCCTAAATTTTATTATCAAATAATCCATTATGACAATTACCGTTTAGGACCAAAAAAAGAAAACGCCATAGTTGCTAGGAAGTGAATGAAAATTCTGCATAAACTAACAAAAAGAATTTTTGTGTTTTGAAGATACAGAATCGAATACCAAAAGCAAACAATAGAAAGGAAAAATGAGAATCTCTAAGGCTTTAAGAAAAATAGAATCGTCGATATGTATAACTAAAAATTAATTAAGCTGATTTGAACTCTATGGCATTTATGGCGATGAATGAAAAAAGCAAGAAGAATTTTTTGCGCCTTGCAATTACGATAAAAAAATTATAAAGACTTTTATGAAGGCCAGTGGATGAAAAAGAAATCGATAATTTCATTGTAATCCATCCGTAATATATTCAGCAGTTTGTAATTTAATATTAGCAAGGTTGATCAGAGTTAGACCCCTTATGTTGTAACCATTTAGTATGATATAAAAGGGTGTGAGAAAAGAAAAAAAAAACAGTGAATGAAGAAGAAGAAAAACAAGAAGAAGAAGAAGAAAATTTATAGGGTAATTTAATATCAGGATTATTTTTGGATTTTTGAAAGATTTATAGAGTAAATTTTTTATTTTTAAATTTACATTGCGTGTCTGATGAGAAAATGGGTGTGGAGAGTGAATTTTTGGGATCAAATAGTTAGACCTTTTTATTAAAAGTTTGAAAAATTGATTTCCAACAGCCTAAACGGCAGCTGAATAACCATCATTTAACAATATTACCTATTTTAAAAGGCTGAAGCTCTAAATTTATATTGTATATTCAATAAATTATGACCCAGGGATCACTTGCTAACTCCAAGAATTAGCTAATCAATATGTGAAATTTATTTCAGAAAATTATCCAACAAGAGAGGGCATAATTTAGTTGACACGCAATAATTTTTTTATTTATTTCCTCTTCAGGGAAACATGGTACACGTAAATAGATAAAGAAAATCTCTTGTAAATCTCAAGAGATCATATCTCTTCTCGATCTTGTAATACGTATTTCAGCCTCATACTCGTAGGCCTCAATTTTATAATACGAACCACAGCCTCATGCTCAGAGGGCTCATTTATATGTAATACATATCTCGATCTCTTGTGCCCATATTTTTATCTTTCTTTAATCAAAACATCAATAAAAACTACTTAACACACCCAAATTTTTGAAAAAAAAAAAATAGGACATATACACTTGCTGGTTGAGAAAAATCAGTTTTTAAATTTTTTTAAAAACTTTTAGGACTGATCTCATACAATACATAGGACTTCATAATCTAGAAAATCATACCTTGACAATTTGTTTTGGTTTTTTCACTGAATTAATCTAGGCTCCCAGATCACGATCCGTCACCACCACTTATGTTAGATATCGATCTGTCACTACTAATCTTGTTAGATCACGATCCGTCACCAATGATCCTCCAAGTTGTAACTCAAGTTTGATCTGCACTTGACGTGTGGGCGCCTTAATCACCACTAAAAGCAACTAGAAAGAGAAAATATTCCTCTCAAAATTAGAGAGAAAAAAAGTTTTATCTGTATAATGTGGTTGCTGCCTTCTTTTTTAGAGAAAACAAGCCCTTTTATATTTCTATTTGGTGGAAATCCTAGGTTTTATATTTATTAATTTTTAATTCTATTAAATCACATTTGATTTAAATTAAAAAATAATAAAACCAAAAGTGACGTTACTTGTTCTCGTGTTATAGGGGTCCACCTTGTAAAATAACACAAGGGTCCTTACACACAAACATATTAAATGGACCCTCCCACTAAATAATACATTTAGGCTTTTAACTCAAATAACTAGTTATCTTGCTTATTAATCCAGTAGCGGTGCAGTCAATTAAATGAGTTAACTTGGGGATCATATGGGTACATACAATAGTGGCTACAATAATTAGGCATGTAGTTAAACTAGCCCAATTATTTAATTCCAAATCTACTCCACTAAAATATTGGAATTGACCTCCATAATTGTATGTTATCTGGGATAGTATTTTTGAATAATAATTCGACCCATGCCACATTGATTTCTTTACTGCATAATCCTTTGTACCACATCATTAATTAAATCGATATCTCAACTGTCCAATCAATTTAATTACATCTTGTTCCTTGATACTTACTGGTTTTCTCTAATGATCATTTTCAACATACTAAATATGTTGACACACTCTGGCCAGAGAATTCTATGATCAAGTGCCGAAAACCCATTAAGTGATGTGTTGTACAAATTTTATATTGTTAATCTATAATTCTAATACTCATAATTGCTCCCACCAAGATACCGAGTAATCCTGACTACAAGTGTGTATCGTGCCCATTGGTAACTCAAATGGAATAACAATTACAATCATAAAATTATAACTAACTCAAGATTAAGATTACAGTAAAATCAATGTCTATGAGATTTAATATGTCTGACAGTTATTACAAAGTTAATTAAATCTAATATGTGATCTTGTTCAATATAGTCGTACTACATCAATAAATTCATACATGATTAAGACAAATCATTCAATGAATTTATTACAGTCTATACCTAAATAAAGTGCTCAATTTTATTTATCAATTGTGAACTAAATTTATTCAATCATAAGATAACGTGTATTTATGTCTTCTATGAATCCATATGGTAATAAAATAAATACATATAATATGATTAAATGGACTTTACTCAAAATATTATTGCAATTAAGATACTTGAATAAAATACCTCATTTATTTTATTAATCAGAAAAATTATTTATTACAATTAAATAAACACATATGTTTTTAAAGAGAATATTTCCCAACACTTACAACCATGGTCAAGTCAAGACATGTAAATAGATTCTTTAACACAATTTTATTTATAATTAGTTTTCATTTAATTTAACACAAATGTTTGATATTGGGAACGTGCACCAAAAAAACACTTGCGATTGACAAAGAACGTGATGGCAAGAAAAGAAGAATAACGAATAAGAAGTGGAATAGGTTTAAGACGTCAACTTTTTTTAGTTAATTTTTAAAATCAAGAAAAGAATGTTATTTTTACTATACTTTTATTTTATATTTTGAAAAATTAAAAGGGTCACACGGTTCTAGTGAAAAGCTTTCAAAATTTTGATTTTCTTCTCGCACAATTAAGGTACAGTTTGATTTTTTGAAAAAAAGAAGAATAAAACATGTCATTTAGACATTTCCATTCAGATTTATTTAGACTTTAATTAAATTCAAATCTATTCAGATATCAGACAAAAAAATAAATGCAACCAAAATATTGTTTAAGATACTATAAATTATTTTTTTTAAGGTTTAAGGTGTTGGGAAAATATACTCTTTAAAAGCATATGTGTTTATTTAATTTTAATAAATAATTTTTCTAATTAATAAAATAAATGAGGTTTTTTATTCAAATATCTTAATTGTATTAATATTTTGAGTAAAGTCTATTTAATCATATTATATGTATTTATGTGATCACCATGTGGATTCACAGATGACATAAATGCAAGTTATCTTATGATTAAATAAATTAAGTTCGCAATTGATAAATAAAGTTGGGTACTTTATTTAGGTATAGACTATAATAAATTCATTGAATGATTTGTCTTAATCATGTATGAATTTATTGATGTAGTACGACTACATTGAACAGGACCACATATGAGATTTAATTAACCTTGTAATAACTGTAAGACTTATTAAAACTCATATGCATTGATTTTACTATAATCTTAATCTTGAGTTAGTCATGATTTCATTATTGTAATTGTTATTCCATTTGAGTTACTAATGGACACGACAAACACTTATAGTCAAGATTACCTGGTATCTTAGTGGGAGCAATTATGAGTATTGGAGTTATAGATTAACAATATTGAATTTATACAACACATCTTTTGATGAGTTTTCGGCACTTGATCATAGAATTCTCTGGTCAGAGTGTGTCAACATATTTAGTATGTTGAAAATGATCATTAGAGAAAACCAGTAAATATCAAGGAGCAAGATGTAATTAAATTGCTTGGACAGTTGAGATAACAATTTAATTAACGATGTGGTACAAAGGATTATATAGTAAAGAAATTAATATGACATAGGTCAAATTATTATTCGAAAACACTATCCCAGATAACATACAATTGTGGAGGTCAATTCCAATCTTTTAGTGGAGTAGATTTGGAATTAAATAATTGGGCTGGTTTAATTACATGCCTAATTATTGTAGCCACTATTGTATGTACCCATATGATCCCCGAGTTAGCTCATTTAATTGACTGTACCGCTACTAGATTAATAAGCAAGATAACTAGTTATTTGAGTTAAAAGCCTAAATATATTATTTAGTAAAGAGGGTCCATTTAATATGTTTGTGTGTAAGAAGTCTTGTGTTATTTTACAAGGTGGGCCCCTATAACACGAGAACAAGTAACGTCACTTTGTTTTATTGTTTTTTTAATTTAAATCAAATGTGATTTAATAGAATTAAAAAAAATTAATAAATATGGAGTCTAGGGTTTCCACTAAATAGAAATATAAAAGGGCTTGTTTTTTCTAAAAAAGAAGACAGCAGTCACATTATACAGATCAGAGAAAAATATTTTTCTCTCTCTAATTTTGAAAGGAACATTTTCTGTTGCTAGTTGCTTTTTGTTGTGATAAAGGCGCCCACACGTCAAGTGCAGATCAAACTTGAGTCATAACCTGGAAGATCATTGGTGATGGATTGTGATCTAACAAGATTGGTGGTGATGGATCGTGATCTAACATGAGTGGCGGTAATGGATCGTGATCTAGAAGCCTAGATTAATTCAGCGAAAAAACCAAATCGGATTGTCAACATGATTTTCTAGATTACGAATTCCAATGTATTGTATAGAGAAGTTTTTTATAAAATATTTAAAAAAACTGATCTTTCTCCAACATAAGGCATGAGCAATACATGTTAAACAATGGGTCTGTTATAATAGGTGTTCAAAACAATTACGCTATATTACCTCATAATAAATTGTCTTTAACCATAATTCACATAACGAAAATCTTTATAATAAATTGTTTTGTTAAGAGTGCAGCTATTTGAACTAAAAAAAAACTCTTAACAATGATAATTTCACAATAATTTTTATTATCAAATTATCCATTATGACAATTACCATTATGGACCAAAAAAAGAAAACGCCGTAGTTGCTAGGAAGTGAAAGAAAATTCTGCTTAAACTAAGTTTTGATGATACAGAATCAAATACCAAAAGCAAACAATAGAAAGGAAAATTGAGAATCTCTAAGGCTTTAAGAAAAATAGAATCGTCGATATGTATAACTAAAAATTAATTAAGCTGATTTGAACTCTATGGCATTTATGGCGATGAATGAAAAAAGCAAGAAGAATGGTTTGCGCCTTGCAAGTACGATAAAAAATTATACAGACTTTCATGAAGGCCAATGGATGAAAAAGAAATCGATAATTTCATTGTAATCCATCCGTAATATATTCAGCGGTTTGTAATTTAATATTAGCAAGGTTGATCAGAGTTAGACCCCTTATGCTGTAACCATTTAGTATGATATAAAAGGGTGCGAGAAAAGAAAAAAACAGTGAATGAAGAAGAAGAAAAACAAGAAGAAGAAGAAGAAAATTTATAGGGCAGTTTAATATCAGGATTATTTTTGGATTTTTGAAAGATTTATAGAGTAAATTTTTTATTTTTAAATTTACATTGCATGTCTGTTGAGAAAATAGGTGTGGAGAGTGAATTTTTGGGATCAAATAGTTAGACCTTTTTATTAAAAGTTTGAAAATTTGATTTCAAACAGTCCAATGTCAAATGAATAACCATCATTTAACAATATTGCCTATTTTAAAAGGCTGAAGCCCTAAATTTATATTGTATATTCAATAAATTATGACCCAGGGATCACTTGCTAACTCCAAGAATTAGCTAATCAATATGTGAAATTTATTTCAGAAAATTATCCAACAAGAGAGGGCATAATTTAGTTGACACGCAATAATTTTTTTATTTATTTCCTCTTCTGGGAAACATGGTACACGTAAATAGATAAAGAAAATCTCTTGTAAATCTCAAGAGATCATATCAATTGAACAGAAACGAACTAACACTCGCACGATACATATTTTTATTCAGTTAAACACAACAGAAAAGAATAACATTTTAATTAACCAGTGCGGTCGGCATTTCTCCCATATTGAGGGACAACAAGAAAATCAAGATCCTCATTCGCAATGCCATCATCTGAAATGCTGAGAAGAGGAAATAGTGCAACGACCCCCTCCGACCAGCTTTTATCTCCTGAAAATTTATAATAGAAAACTTAGTCGTAAGTAACATTTCAAAATTATAAGAATCGTAATTCAACTGAAAATGGCCTAAAAACCTGCGCAAGTAGTTTCCATATTCTTCAAATCGAAAAGATCTCTGCTTCGGTAGTCAAAACTTAAGAAGTAATCAAGTTGCTTCTGCGAGGTTTTGCTATTTGTGAAATACACATAAATGGTCTATATATATATAGACTGAAGTAGCCGACGATAGTGCCAAGGTGGGTAATTGGGGCGTATTTAATTATTTACAAGACGACCTAACAGCATTAGATAATACCGTCTTTTCTTTGAAATTGCTGTGTTGTTTTCTGAAACATTTTTTAATGGCTCAGAAGCATCTCATGGGAGATAATTGAAGATCTGTAGTTGGTGCTGGACTCGACAAACATATTCCTTTAATTTGCTGGCAAAATGTATGGTCTATAAGCAATAATTCATAATATGTAAATATATAAATTCAAGCAGATGCCAGATCAACGGCTGATGCTTAGATTAGTAGAAAACACGAGGGAGCTAGCTAAGATCATGGACAGCTAAACACAAATCGTTCAAGGTCAGCATCAAAATTAAGGTTACCGTTAGAATTGATACCTTTTTATATTAATTAATACGGAAATACAATCTCTTTCGATATCACTTCACGTGATTCTCGTAATCCAAAGTCAAATATCATAATATATTTGATGTTATCAAATTTCTAATTTATGACATTGTCACTGTTGGCGAATTGAATTTGTATATTTATTAAATATATTATGTTGTGCGCATATTTTTACTCAATTGGACCCAATGGCATAAACGAATGGGCAGCGGTGATACCACCTTCACCGCTGCTAGAAAGCAGCCAAAAACGGCCACACGAAACTGAGGTTTCTAGCGCAAAAGGTCACCACAATTGGCGCGAACTGCTGGATTTATAACCCGGTACCACAAGGATTTTGCTCCTGACGGTAGTGGCTGGCGAGCGTCATGCTCCTACTTCTCGATCTTGTAATACGTATTTTAGCCTCATACCCATAGGGTTTGATCTTGGAAGTTGACTGGTGAAGCAAACACACAACTAAAGTATAATTGAAAAATAATGAGACAACAAAATCACACATGGAAACCAAAAATGAAATGGTCCGGCTTTTAGCCTACGTCCACGGGCAAAAACAGAAAGTAAAAATTTTACTGGTGAATTGAGAATTACAAGTATTATAGTATTTTTGGGTCACTACCCAGAATCCCAATACACCTAATCTCTGACTCACTAATCACTCAACTCTCACTTGAGTTTTTCTTCTCTCAAAATGGATTTGAAGAAGAAGAGAAGAATTGAATGCTGAGAACGGAAATGAAGCCTTCTATTTATAGGCTTCATTTTCCTTCGTTTTCAATTAAAATGATAATAATATTATTATTTTTTTCTTACCTATGCTGTGGAAATGACTGATAAATATTATGTACACCACCTTTTGTTGGGTATATGCGTGCCTAGGCAAATAAAAAAATAAACATGTAAAGTCTATATTAAAAAGTGAAAATTAAAATTTCTTCGAATTTAATTCTTACATTACAGTAGTCTAAAGTCTTCTATTAGTTGAGATTTACATTAACAACACTTCCTTCTTGTAACGTCTATATATGCTCAACAAAACACATAGTTATGTATCTTCAAAATAAAAGAAATGTTTGACATAAAAATCCATAAACTTACCATAGGCGTGTTGCTCTGCTGTGTGGAGATTTCATTAGGCACTTCATAAAACGATGATGCATCTTCTTGTAAATCCTGTAAAATTATGAAAGAGAATTAACTGAAGATAGAATAAAATTAGAAAACATATATTTTCATTTCAACAAACCTTGTTTGTTCTGCAATCTTCTTCTTTTGGGTCAGTTTCTTCTGAATTACAGATTATTTCCTCAGAAAAGAAGGACGGCCTTTACGACGTGTTGCTACTAGATCATTGATTACATGTTCAACATTATTGTTGCTATGACTTACTTCACCTGTAACAGTTGTTGGTGAAACAATTGTTTTCACGCTTGCAGACTGAATTTACTTGGACAAATCTTTCAGCGCCATATTAATCCAATCTAATACAAATTTATAACTACTTTCATCATCAGCAGCTATGTTTTTAACCTCACTGAAAGTAGTACACATTTTGACATATCTCTCCTGTTGAATGGACAAATGCTGTACACCATAACTAACTTTCACCTTGCTGTAGGATCTCCTTACATCTTTCCTCCACCTTGATAAAATATACATTTATGGAAATAATTCAACACTGCAAGGGCATGTGTACAAAGAATCCCTTTAAAATGAAACTCTGAACAGATATAGCTAATTCACACGCAGTTTCTTAAAAAACAATCTTAAAGCTTCCTTTCTTACCTTGCCCATAAGATTCGCTAATTTCATAAACTAATCCCACAGAATTAACTATATGATTATACGTCAATGCATTTAATTCTCATTGGAATTCTTTAAACTATAATGTACACCTTTTTAACTTGCTTCTTCATCTTATTTCTTGTTACACATGGAATCTTTTTGCTGAAACACTTGGCATTTGCTTGCCACTCTAACTCATTTTTCCTTCTCAACGCATTTTCATACTACTTCACAAACTACTTCAAAATTATTTTTGAAAGAACAAATCCATCAAAAAATGCATTTATACTTTTACTTCGCTGATTTGTTGACATTCCCACCCAAAAACAATCTTTCAAATAGTATAGGACCTAACAATGCTGCTTCTCATATAAACCATTCAACCAATCATTATCCCATAAATCATATATCGTAATCATGTCATGCCATGCTTCCTCAAACATAGTAGGGTTCAATGAATCATAAACAGCAGAAAGTAACGAAGAAATAATACCTTTATGTTCTTTAAAAGCCCATAACTTCTCAGACACCTTCTTCATTATATGGCATAAACATCATTGATTCCTAGTCGTACGAAAAACATTCTCAATTTTCCTTTTGCATTGTTTTGCCTTCGTTTTTAATGATACCAATGAGAGGAGAATCGAATATGCGTGATAACCACGCCTCAAATAACCATGTAATGTCTCGGTATCCTCGTGTGAGATCAATCCGCATCTTAACAAAATAGATTGGCCATGATGATTAACTCTAGCAAAAGGAGCGAATGATATGTCATACTTGTTGGTAAGATATGTGGTTTCAAATGTGATGGCATCTTCAAAATATTTTTAAGCTACTCTACTCGTCGGATCTGCCCAAAGTACATTCTTTAATTGATCTTACTTATCCAAATCAATGCTAAAAAAAAACAAATAATTGCATACTATTTGTTTTTTATGGAAGTAGTTTAGAATTGCCATAGCATCTCCTTCTCCAAGCTGTAATCGCCTAACTTTGTCAACAATAATTCTACAATCTTTTTCTAAAAATGAGACATTTACATATCCACTAGCTTTAACAGTAATAGAATTAAAATTTAGGACAATGTTAATTCCGGCACAATTATTCATTTAAGTACGCTTTTTTGCACTTGTACTAATGCTACGGTTATAAGAAAATACCTAACTTTATCTAGACTCAATCCATGATTGTATTGAAGGTTTAAAGATTGAAGAACCCATTTTCCAACTTCATTTACACAATCTCCAATTCTAGCATCACAAACTGTTTTCACTATTAATTTGGACTTTAGCACACATTAGTAGATTTACTTTCTGACTTGCCACTACGGCCACATACAAATGTCACGTATTTTACAATTTCATCACTCATTTTCTTACAAGTTAGCTTCTTCACAAGAAACCCTTTCTTATTTACCGTAGGCTTTGTAAAATGCCCACTTGTCCTCATGACTATTAAATAACATCCAAGAGTCAGCTCATATTTTTCCAGTTGCACATCTTCCACTGCGGCCTCTTTTTCTAAATTTTCCATTTATGCAAAATAATTAATATTTGTATTAAGAATAAATTGTTGAGTGATGATACAGCCACAAACTCTTGTACAAACTTATTTTGTACAAACTGATGTGGCATTAATTTATTGGTTGAATGAAAATACAAAATAATGAAAATAAATCATGTCGGCCAAGAGATATTTAATTTAACCAATTTTATCATGTCACATCAGTTTGTACAAGAGTTTGTGGCTATATCATTACTCTAAATTATTATATATTTTTACAAAATTTTGGTCTAGCAAAAATTTAATCCATTAAATTTCTCAAAATTTAAATATAAAAAATTTATAAATCAAGCACATTTATCATTATCATTTAACTAGTAAATTGCTTCTAGAAGTATTAAGCAAAATGCACCAAAAAATCACTATTTATAATCAAGTAACCAACTTGGTGTTCTGCTTCCGCATCTAGATCAGGTAACACTTCCATGTTTGGGAGAATTTGTGTAGAGTTTTGGTAGCCAGATAAAATGAGATTGCCTAAAGTGTTATGTAGTGGTGGCTGCCGGAGAGAAATTGAGGATGAGTAAAGAAGTGAGTGGCTTGAGTTTACCCTCACTGTCGAGAGAAAGAGAAAGCGTGATGCATGTGATCTATCGGTTTTGTCAGTTTCCACAATATAAAGAATGCTATATATGACAAATTTGCTTTCTTTGTCATTTTCCACCTTTTTTTTATTTCTTTAACAATTAATCTCGTTTAGCATGCTAAGAGAGGGAGAGAGCGAAACGACAGCTTGTGCTGTTGTTTCTTGCAGCCTTCTCTCGACGATGAATAGCATTTTCCTTTTTAGAGGTGGATAGCCAATGTGGCTCCCAACTTATTTCTTCTGTAAGATAGGTACCTAATGCCCATTTTCTCTTATTACTCCATCAAGGAGTTGATAATAGAGAATGGCAAATCACCGTAAAGCATGTATATCATGAAACTAATTTTGTTGCTAATTCTATGGCCAACCTTGCAGGTTCCTTGCCTTTCGGTCTTCATATTTTTGAAAACTCTCCTAAAAGGCTTGGTTATTGGTTATGTAATGATATGTATGGGACTATTATTCCACGTTCTATTTTTCCCTAATCTTTACTAGGCTCTCTTGTACCAAAAAGAAAAATGAAAAAAGAATATCTAATAGGCTAAAGTTTCTCACTTAGGAGGCCTAGCTAAGAATTCTTTATGATATTATGTCATCAGGACTCAACAAATGGAAACCTTGATTAGTGGTTTGGTTTGACTTCAAAGTTGTTAGTTAAATGTCTGAAGTCTAAAATTTTATTAATTTTAGATTTTTTAAGTTTATTTTTTATTTTTTGTAACTTAAATTTGATTTCAGACATTTATATGTAAATAGAAAAATTAATATGAAATATATTTATTTCGTAAATTATAAATCTATTCATTTTCTTTAATTTGCAAGGACACAAATATCAAATAACCATATTTAGAATGATTTTTATTTATAAAAATAAAAATATAATTTATAAAAATAAAAAATATTATTTATAGTCAGCTATTAAAAAAATGTCATTTAAATATTCGTATTCAAATCCATTCAGATTTTAGAAAAATTCAAATTTATTCATACTTCAAATAAAAAAAACAAACACTACCTTAGGAAGTACATATATTATGGCCATATTAGAAGATAGAAAATTCCAAGTTTGATTATTTATGAAATCCTAATCTCATTGTAATTTTTTTTTGTTAAAAAATCATATAAATATGAATTAAATTATTCCCTCCACATGAGCCAAGATTAAATATTAAATCTCTTGTATCATTGTAAAAACTTTACTAATTGAATCTCTTAACATTCAATTATTGCGGTGCGTGAAATTAGACTTATCTTTGCAAATTTTAAAAAATTCTGGTGGTGAAAAAAGTGTATTGGCGAATTTTTAAAATTTTTCGGTGAATAAAAGAAGAAGGAATATCAATTAAGTTTATAAGAAAGTAAGCAAATCAATCAAGAGCCACCAAAAATCAACAGAATTTTTATAACTCAAGAGTCATGGCATGACACTTTTAAGTATGATAGGTATGTGAATAAGTGCTTTTTTTTGCTTTTTTTTGGGAATGAATAATGTATGATGGGTATGTGAATAAGTGGGGTTTTTTCCCCCTTGCAATGAATAATATGAAGTTTATTGAAAAGAAAAAAATTTATCGAAAGATTATTGTTCAATTACAAAACAACTCAGTAAAAATGATAATTTGTTAATCTCAAAGAATCTTCTTGCAGAAATTTTTGAACAGGGGCTGGCAGAGTATCCCACCAAATATACGATGAGCAGACAACTCTCATATTTGCTAAAAAATTGGCAACTGAAATACTCTTTTGTAAATATGACTACAATAAAATTTTATACCACTAATCTTCTTCTTACAGTTCAACCATTAGATACGTAGCTGCCATGGCGACTTAAATGAGAACTCTGGCAAAAAAAAAAAAAAAAGCAAATAAAATGAGATCTTTGGAACAAAGCAAGAGCAGAAGCTGAATCACTTTCTAACCAAATTGAATGCCACTTCATGGGAAAAAGCAATGTATATGGCTGTAATAATAACGTATATTTCAGCATACAATAGTGTTTGATAGCCTAGAGGCATGGCAATTGAATGCCACTTCATGGGAAAAAACAATAGTGTTCAATGCAAGAACAATGCCTTCTGCATGGGAAGGACAGCAAATGGCTTCTTTCACTCGTTGCCAAGGTGACACTTTTTGTATGACTTATCACCCATCTTTGAGTCCTATAGTTAGACTTCAACCTGCGACTAGCTCCCATACCACGTGTCTTCCCCATGATTGCTAACTACAGTTAATCAACTGCTACGATTAAAAATTTCATCTTTACTTCTCTTCTCTTCCTAATTCTAAACTTTGAACTTGGGAAGCAAAACAAGCAGGGTCTTTGATTTCGCCAAAGGATATATTGTTTAATTGATTTATTTGTTTGACTGTATATAACATTTTCATGAGTGTGTAGAATAAATAAAATAATTAATTTAAAAAGGATTAAGTGAGGACTTTTTGAACATTTTAAAGAGTGTACAAAATGTAATTCATTTCTTTAAAATTAATAAATGAGTGCACATACTAATAAGGTGTTTAGAGTAATTTTTAGAGTGTAAATAACCTCACCCATTTAAATATTAAAAAATATAAAATACAAAAGATAATTAAGAATCATTGCATCCAGCCATTAAAGTTATTTCAGCACAAATCGAAACAATAGTTGTTGATCTCGTAGCACAACACCTCCAGAATCGTTTTGCTAGTTATCTCGCAACACCACTAGTATTCTTGACTTGTTAATTTGAAGACAATGAATAAACAGAAAAGAAGAAGAAGAAACAATAAAGAAGAGAAAAATAAAAAAAATAAAAAACTGAAAGACGAAATGGAGAAGAAGAAGGAATGAAGATTAAGAGAAAAAGACCGAAGAAGTACAAATGAAGAAGAGAAAATGAAAAAAAATTAACATAGATATTTTTTTTGGTAATAAGCACGTAGTTATTATTATATGGAAGCAAATTCCTTGAGAAGGGATCTAAAAAAATTATAACTTATTATATTATGAAATTGTTTCCTATTTATAATTGGCCCAAATTGAGGCCATAATTTTTAATGACTATATTGATGTTATTTTTATAAAGACTATCACTACATAAAGGTTTTACAGTATTAATATTTTTATTGTTATTATTTATCTATAAATAATCAAGGGCACTTTAGTATCATGTGACAATCTATTCTGATTTTAAGATAAAACACATTAATAAGAATACAGTTCATTCTGATTTCAATTCATACTGCTGAAGTAAATATCTTAATATAATTCACATTCGAACTCATTCTGATTTCAACTATTTCAATTACTAATTAATAATTTCTCGTGAGTATAAAACTAAATGAATAAACGATAATGATTATTTTTCAATAAAGGTACTTATAGCAATAAATTAGATGAAAAAAAAAATCAACTTTCGTTATTGAAACATTGCTAGCCTTGAGATCAATCTAACATTTATTAGGAAATGGTTATGCTTTAAGTCATAACTAATTAATAGTCAAAATCGGCCCGGCCCAACTAAGATTCAACCTAGTGCTGCAGACTTAGGCATGGCTCTCTACGTGAGGGCTTGGATATGGACCTAATTTCATAGTCCTGTGGCCAAGCCTGGGCTTAAGCAATGAAGCATTAGTGAGACCCAACCCGCTAATTATTATATTTTAAAATTTAAAATTAGATTAACGTATTAAAATCTTAAAAAAATAAAAATAAATAATCTCAGTATTTATGTATTGGTGTTTATGGATCATAGTTTATTATGAACTTATATGATGTTAGTATTTAGTAGTGTTTATTGGAATGTGATGTTAATTAATTATTTTGAAATTTTTTTATGAGTAGTGTTAACACTTGAAACTATTGTAAAATTTTGCAAACTTCAGATTTTCAGGAGATGCTATGTCATTTTTCTTTTAAACTAAATGTTGAAATATAAATGTTCAAGCAAGTTTCAATAACGCGATTGTGACTATTACAAATGTCTAGGGTTGGATAATTTTTTGGTGCTCCTTGTGCATTCAAGGGTACAAGAAGAAGTATGCCTGCATTTTACTACTCAAATCGCAGCAAGAAATGCTATTCAAGAAGTAGCGGATCAGGGCATGCATCGAGCAGAAGTCATGATAAAATGATCAGGGTATAACGGCTAGATTAAGCTGTGAAGTGAAGACAACTTCTGACATTTTTTATGGGCCCGATTTTGGAAATTTCACCCAAAAAAAATCATTTTTCTCTACACACTTTATTCAACGGGGATCCATGTCAAATATAAAAATATAATATACTATGACCATTTCGCTCTCACTTACACGTAGATGAAAATTGAATGAATAATTTTTAATTCCTTTTTTCCCGTGTTAATAAATATTTTTATGTTTATCTCAATAAAATTGTAATCCTATTCTACAGAGATTAATGGACCTAATCCGTAGGAGTTTCTGTTCGTAATGGGGTAGTGGCTTAGTCCACGTTAGTAACTAGATAAGAATTAAGTCCTATTTTCTTGTTCTGTTTCAATTGATGCACTGTCTATATAATAGGCTTTGGCCTGTTTCAATAAAGTGAGATCAATCATGTTTCTTTAGTTTTATATTTATTCTTTACTCATTTTGTCATTTTGCTTTATCAAAAGTTCAGTTTAATAAAGCTTTCAAATTATAATATGGCCTCTGACAGCTTTGTGCAACCAGTAATTCCTAGCTTTGATGGTCACTACGACCATTGGAGCATGTTAATGAAGAATTTCTTAAAGTCTAAGGAGTATTGGCAGGTGAAATGGGAGTACCAAAACTAGCAGCTAGTGTTGTTTTAACAGATGTTACAGATGCACAAAAGTCAGAAATAGGTTCATTCAAGTTAAAGGATTTCAAGGCAAAGAACTATTTGTTTCGGGCAACATGGAGACAATTCATGACAAAGAAGCTCCAAAAAAATATGGGATGCAATGATGCAGAAATATGAAGGCTCGTCGAAACTGAAGTGTGCACAACTACAATCTCTAGGAAAGGATTTTGAGACTTTACAGATAAAAGAAAATGAATCAATCACTAATTACTATGATAGAGCTATAGGAGTAGTAAATAGAATGTGGATTCATGGTGAAGTGATGGAGGATACTATTATTGTTTTAAAGATTTTACACTCTATGGCTCCAAAATATAATTATGTTGTCTGCTCAATTGAAGAATCTAAAAACATAGATTCTCTTGTAAGAATAAACACAAACACAGTGAGTTAAACAAATAAAACCAGCAAGTGAATTAACTGAAGCAATACTGGAAATTACAACTGAAAACAGCAAGGAAAAGAAAAATCGAAACAGGAAAAAATGAAACCCGAGGCTTGCACTAAACAGTTTCCTTAAAATAGATTTACCACATACTGAAGTGCTTGAGGTCTGTTGGCAATTGTTTCTCAGGATATAACAGGCACGAATTTCCAGTCAAGCAGAGACAGGAAATTTCGACGAACCACAACAGTGGCAAACTCGATCAGAAAAAACAGACGAAAGGAGGAAAGACAAAATTGCAAGTGCTCTGTGTGCTGATTTTGTGTGTCCAAAAAATAGAAGAGGAGGTGCCTTTTATACTCATGTGGTTAGGTAATAGCAACAAAAGAATTGAATTTCGGAATTCAATATGTGCAATTTAATTGCTGTAACAGCCATTGAATTTAAACAATTCAATTCAAAAATTGAAACAACCAAAAAATGTTGTTACACATCTGTTGAATTCAAAGAGGTGTGAAATTGTTACAAAAAATTTAAAAGGAAATAAAAAACATGCCATACAAGCTTAGATGATTTTATGCTGACATTCACGTGCAACCAAATCGGTCTTGAATTTTCACTCCCCTGCACACATGCATGTTGAGAGAGCCTCTATCTTTATTATTTTTATTCATGCATGGTTAAGTGTTTATATATAAACACTAATCCCTTGGCTTCTTTTTCCTATGTGGGATAAGCCTCATTTCTTTTCAAATTTCCAACTTCAAGGGTGAACTCTAAGAGATAATTTCTCATTCGCCCAAACACCATTTTGAGAAAATAAAATTACACTTTTGAAGTATTAACAGAATAGAATTCGAACCTCACAAAATTTCTCACTTTCGCTAAATGGGATCCACTCAAAATATGCCCTCAAAATAGTATATAGTCATGCTATTTTTTCAACATCTCTTTTCACTTAAGAACATGAGCAGAAAGTGAATCATGGCACTGTCACAAATGAACAAGCTTTAAAGGCATCCCACCTTTTTCAAATTATAGAGGCAGATGTAGAGGAAGAGGGGGTTGTAGCAGTAGAGATGGTGGAAGACAAAATTTCAAGAACGACAATGATCAATCAGATGTTCAAGGCAAGGGGAGAGGTCATGATCAACAATTTGACAAATCAAAAGTGGAGTGCTTTAGGTCTCAAAAGTTTGGTTATTACTGTTCTGAATGCTACACCAAATTGCCCAAAGACAAAGAAAAATCAAAGAAGTCCGACTTTGTAGAAAAGCAAGAAGAGGAAACTTTGTTGATGGCTTGTCATGTTAAAGAGAAGACCGATTCAGATGTCTAGTATGTTGACGCAGACTGCAGCAACTATATGTGTAGTAAGAAGTCTTTTTTTCTCATTTAAATGAAAGTTTTCATACTATTGCTAGTTTTGGTAATTGCTCTACTGTGAATGTTATGGGGAGAGGAGATATTCAGATAAAAACCAGAGAATAGTTATACAGAAAAAAGTTTCTAATGTTCTTTATGTTCCTAATTTAAAAAGCAATCTGTTGAGTGTTGGTCAATTATAAGAAAAGGGTTATATAGTAACAATTCAGAAGGGTACTTGTGAGATATATGATCCTACCAAGGGAGCAATTGCCATTGACCATATGAGCCCAAACAGGCTGTCTCCGTTACAAATCAAGAGTGTCCAAACCTGCAAAATGGCTAAGGTGGACGATACATCATGGTTGTGGCATTTGCGATATGATCATTTAAACTTTGCTGGACTAAAAGCCTTGCAACAGAAGAATATGGTGATTGGTCTTCCTTAAGTGACAGCTCTTGATCAAGTTTCTAAAAATTGTGCTATTAGCAAACAACATCGTAACCCTTTTCCTTAAGAAAAACCATGGAGAGCGAAGAAAGTCTTGGAGTTGATTCACTTTGATATATGCAGTCCCATAGAACCAGTCTTTAATAGAGGTAAAAAAATATTTAATTACTTTTATTGATGATTATAGCAGAAAAACTTGGGTTTATTTTTTCCGGAAAAGTCAGAAGTTTTTAGTGCATTTAAAAGGTTTAAAGCATAAAGTAGGCCAAGCCATCAAAGTTGTTCCGACAGATCATGGTAGAGAGTTTTGTTCGAAAGAATCCAAAGCTTTCTGTGATGAGCAAGGCATTCAAAAGCAAATTTCAACTTCTTATACACCTCAAGAGAATTGTGTATTAAAAAGAAAAAATAGAACAATCCTAAACATTGTGTGAAGCTTAAATACAAGGGAATGTTCCAAAGAGCTTTTGGCCTAAATCAGTAAATTGGAGTATCCAGGTGCTAAATAGAAGTCCAACATTGTTTGTTAAAAATATTACCTCTGAGGAAGCTTGAGTGGATGAAAACCAGTCGTTGATCATTTTAGAATTTTTGGCTACATCTGATATGCACATTTTCTAGATGAGAAGAGGAAGAAGCATGATGATAAAGGGCATAAATGTGTTTTTCTTGGCATAAGTGAAGCTTCCAAAGCCTTTAAATTATTCAATCCACTTACAAAAAGGATCGAGATCAGTAGAGATGTTAGATTTGATGAGAAGAATACATGGAATTAGAAAGAAAGCAATTTAAGGCAGCAGCCACAGCCTATTCCAGTTGATTTTGATGAGCCTGAAGAAAGAACAAATGAACTAGGGCAACCATCTTACGCAATTGAGCAACTACAGCCAGCAATTGAACCAATTAATGAGCAGCCAAGTTCAAGAAAATAACCTGTCTGGATGGTAGATTATGTAAGGGGGGCGACTTGTCTAACAATGATTCAATTTCTCACTTTGCTTTGTTTACATATTGTGATCCTATCACTTTTGAAAAAGCTGTCAAGGATGAAAAATGGCAAAAAGCCATGAATGATGAAATTCAAATCAATTGAGAAAAAATGATACTTGGCAGCTGTCACATCTTCCAGAGGGCCAAAAATAGTGTGAAATGGGTTTACAAATCAAACTTGAATAAGGATGGTGGGATCGACAAGTATAAAGCTTAGCTTGTTGTGAAAGGCTACAAGCCAAAATTCCAAATTGATTGCAAGGAAGTGCTGCCTCTAGCGGCAAAATTAGACACCATTCGATTAGTATTCTCTATAGCTGCTCAAAATTCATGGCCTATTTATTAGCTATATATTAAGTCAGCATTTTTACATGGTGAGCTACAAGAAGAATTTTATGTTGAGCAACCTGCTAGTTTTGTGAAGCCAAGCCACAAAAATAAGGTATATGTTTGAGGGAAAAATAGGATGAACAGTAAAAGTACCACGTGTCGATTAAATGAGCGAGTCCAGAGCGAATTAGGGTATCCTACGCGAATTGGGATACCCCGCGTAAAATAAGATACCCCGTACGGAAAGGGGTACCCCAAGTATAAAGGGGTACCCCAAGTAGTAAGGGGTATCCCTATACCTTGGGATATCCTACGAAACGGTGTAAGAGAATCCTCCAAAATATCCGCCATGAGCAACGTCTCCGCCTCCTAATGAGTTTATGAATCGTGAAAGATTATTTTATTGATATCCTTGGCTTGTAATTATAAAATTTTATATTATGAAGAGTCATTACTTTTGTTATGATAGTTAATAGTGACAATAAATAAAATATTGCCTCCAATAATATTCACGTGGGAAAAAAAGTGAGCGAAAATTATTTATATTTTTAGATTTTTATTGACATGGTAGAAAATTAGCTGAGCCTTATAAAATTTAGTTTTCACAAGTTTGTTTTCATTTTATTTTCAAATGTCACTTTATTAATTTCATAAAAGTTAAATCTACCATATATTTCTAATTAACTTTAGTTTATGAATCATGAAATATTATTTTATTGTTATTCTTTGATAGTAATTATAAAATTTTTATGTTACGAAGAGTCATTACTTTTATTATGATAATTAATAGTGACAATAAATAAAATATCACATCAAATAATAATTAATGGATAAAATGAAGAAAAAAATCATTGCATGTTTTTATATTTCCATTATAAAGATATGGTTTGGGATACTTTAACTTAAAATTTTGACACAATATTTGAGCCACTAATATATCATAATCTAATAGTTGATATTGAAAGTCAAAGCAACATTTCATAATGTTATATCCTCCACCATTGAATTGCATGAAATAAATAGTTTAATTTTTTGTTAAAAATTTAAATCAAAATATTTCTCACTCTATAGTTATATAGACATATATATTTTTCAATAATAATTGGTTAATAAAATATTTCTCATTTGTTGTGACTCATATAGTATTATTAATAAAACACATATAAAATAGTTTATTGAAATGCCTTCTATTATCATTATTATTTAGGTATTAATGGTTTGTAATTAAATTCATACAATACAAATTATTGTAAAACTTTGTGTTAAATAACCTACTTGATATTATATTTTATGCTTAATGGTAATTGATTTTGGAAGATTTATTTAAAAAAGATTATCATATTACAAATTTAACGAAGGGCTGAAAAGTAATTTTAAATAAAATATGCTATTTAAGTGAAATTATTTCAAACACTAAGGGTGGTCACAATTATTTTACAAAAATTCTTCACCCACTTGTACGGTTAACAAACTGTTTACTATTATTTTTAAATTATTTTTTTAGTACAAATATTGTACACCATTAATTAAATCTAATAGTTCACAATTAATACATTATTGATGTTGTAAATTTTTTACAGCATCATAGAGGAACCCTTTTATTTATTCTTTACTCCTTTATCGTTTTGCTTTATTAGAAGTTCACTGTACTAAATCTTTCAAATTGTAACATCCCCTAAAGTAACTTCTTGTATTTTTTTTTTTACTTTGAAAAAATAATTTACAGTAATATTGACAATGACTGTCAAAAAGTATTTATTTTTTTAATATAATTACAAAATATTTTAGTGTTAATCAATTAGTTTATTTTTTTCTAATATTATATGGTGCTATTGTTTATTTTGTCAGATTCGTTTTATTTAAATATCAGTGCTCACGTTTTCAAGTATAGTTTGACGAATAATGGACGGTGGGCCAAAAAATTCACAGAGTCGCAAACTCGCAATCGCATGTGAACGTTACGTTAAAAATGAATTATCATCATTTTAGTGGAGACATGATATTCAAGGCCATGGTGTTTGTGTCGTTGACTGTTGAATTGACAAGTGGACAATTTCGCCTACCCTTCCAAATAATTTCAATAACATTGTAACAACGTGGTTCCCACGGCTGCTGCTTTCCGTGTAGCTTTTTTAATTTTAGTCCGCAAAATTAGGAACGTGTAACATAATTTACATTATTATTCATTGAATTTTGTACAACAGACAAAAATTATGATACAAAGTCTGTTTCCACCTAAGAACCCCAAAAATGAAAAAGCTAGCCGCAGAAAAAATAGTTTATGTAAAGAAATTGTGGATCCAAAATTAAAAATAAAAATAAATTTATGCATATGTAGAATATAGACAAAAATAAAAGGGAGCACCATAAAATCCGCCCTCTTATATTTAAAAAATGATCAAAACCTTCTTCGAATTTTAAAATTCATTAAAAATTTACTGATGCTAAAATTTTGTGGCGTTACTTTTTCTAAGTGTGATTCTGTCTTCCAAAAAATTTAGTCCGATAATTTTTTAAATAAAACATAGTTTCATCTTATTTTAAAAGATAAAATTGCCCCTTAAAGAAAGTGATTTGGTCATTGAAATTTTAACCTTAAGACTTAGAAAATTCATTAATTGTTAACAACTTAAGAGAATCTTCAAAAAAAAAAAAAAGAGAATTTTGACTTTAAAAAAAAAAAAGAGAAAGAAGAAGAAGAGAGAGATTTTGATCATCCCGTCGTAGAAGAAAATATCAACGTTTATATGTATATCAATATCACCCACTTAGTGTAGAATTTCGACTTCAACAAATTCGATCACAATTTTCTTCTTTTAGAAAAATAGCTATTGATGTTGATATCCTTACGAATCTTGTTCTTTTTGATAAATAGCCGAGAGGTTGATATCTAAATGAAATTATAGAGTTCTCTAATAAATTTTTAAAGAGATATGTAACAATCTTCAAACGCCTTTTGTCCTAAAAAAGGAAAGGAAAAGTCCCCACCATTGCAGAAGAATTAAAGAAAAGAACAATCATTTATTCAACAAAGTTGATTGCTTGAAACTTCCATGAAAGTCAAGTGTATGTTCCATGGGCTTCTGCCTTATGAATTGACGAGTCAACCCAATTGTTTACCTAATAAGATATTCAGTTCACTGCTCTGTAAGCTATCTTAATTAGTTGGGTCCTAGTGTTAATTCTTTTTCCCCTTATATTCTTTTAGACTTCAGTAGAGATAGAAAAAATTTAACACAATCTAATTACCCAACACGAATACGATATGAATAAATAAGTATATATAATTAAATTTGCCATAATTATTAAATGAGTCGGGTCTGGATCGACACGATTTTTTTCTTGTCGGATTAGGGTAGAAGTTTTTGACCCATTTATTCGACCAATGACATGATTATATTTTCTATTTAAAATTAATTTCTAAGTTCTTATTATTAAAACTCAAATACTGGACATTATTATCTCTTTTCATTTTTTTAGAAAGAATGGATATATACACAATGTTTTATTTATAAAATTTTATATAGATTTAGAACTTTGACAATGTAAGAGTCTAATATTTTAGTACACATGTATTTTTTTATAATATCGATATATAATATTATTTACATATATATAATTAAAACTTTAATAATGTAAATGTGTAATATTTTGGTATGTGTGTGTATATAATAGTTGATAAATATATAGATATTAAATGGGTTATTGGGTAACCCGTTTATTTTTTGTGTCGGATTTGTGTCTCAATATTTTGACACGATTATTAAATTGGTCATGTTTGGATTGACCTAAATTTAACATGACGCGAAACTGACACGACACGAGCGCGACCCGGTGACCCGTTTTGCTAGGTCTAGTCTTCAGTCAAACACATGTAATTATACTAGTGTTTAGTAAAGATTTAATTACATATGTATTCAAATCCAATAACTGTAAATCCATTGAGTTTACTTATCTCAGTAGCATACAAAATTATTGTAATTACTAATGCTATCAATGTCTAGTCAAGATTCAACACACAAAATTAGGGTAAATGTTCGTTTAATTCTAATTTTTTGAGTTAAATGTCTGCTTAGTTCTTGTATTTAAAAAAAAAAAACTCAAGACACCCTTATCGTTAAATATATTATGCTACTATCCTTACATTTTTTTTCATTTTTTTACAATAATATTCTTGGGGAGATTAATAAAAGAAAAAATGAAAATTTATCAAATTAATCTTAAAAGTAATATAAAAATTTGCGTAAACTTTTATATTATTAATATTTTAATTTTGGGATTAATTTAGTAAATTGATTTTTTATAAAACAATTGTTAATTTTGTTATACATATATTAAATATTGCTTTAAGTTAGTTGATATTAATTTATTTATAAATAATTATTAGATTGTTGCATTAGTACAAAAAATACTAGTTCTTTCACATGGATATTTATTGATTAATTTACTAATAAATAATTATTAATTAATTTACTAATTAATTTTTTTATAGGTAAATTAATTAATGTTAAGAGCATTGTTGAAAGGGTATTATTGTAAAAAGAAAGAAAAATAAAGATAAGAATTAACATATTTAACTACCTAGGTGTTTTACGAAATTTTTTAAAATATAAACATTAAATAAATATTTAAGTCAAAATATAGAAATTAAGCAAATATTTATCCCAACAAAATTATTTCAGAACGGAAACCAAAAGGACGAAATCCATCGAGTTATTTATTTTTTTTAATTATAATGTAATAGTAGACAGCTTTCCAAAATCAATCACGCTAAACTTTCTTAAGTCTTTCAAAGAAAGAACCTTCAATTTGCCCTCAAGACATTTGTCGAGTTCTTTTTGAGAAATTTATTTGAATGTTGACCCAAATTATAGACTTTACCAACTCTTCTACTTTTAAAAATAAATATATAAATCATACAAGACCTTGAATTTTAGCGTAAATTACATGCTTGAATTTGTCCATTCATACGCGTGTGACGTAGCTACCTAAAATTCTATATAAGGAGCTATTAGAATTCCCAAAATTGGCAAAATCATCCAAAAATAATTAAACACACCCAACGGTCAAGCTAGGCAGCTATGGCGAACGATGGAAGAGTAATAGTGGATGAAGTGTCCGGTTGGCTTAGAGTCTACAGCGACGGTTCAGTTGATCGAGCATGGACCGGACCACCGGAGTTCAAGTTCTTGTCCGAACCGGTGCCACCCCACAGTGACTTTATCGACAGTGTCGCCACCCACGACGTAACCATCAACAAAGAATCCGGCCTCCGTGTCCGAATTTATTCACCGGAGGAGATCAAGAAACTTAATGGTGATGATTGCAAGAACAAGAAGAAGCTACCAATCATCCTTCACTTTCATGGGGGTGGTTTTTGCGTTAGCCAAGCTGACTGGTACATGTATTATCACGTTTACACGAAGCTTGCAAAATCTGTCCCGGCTATCTGTGTCTCTGTCTATCTCCGGCGGGCCCCGGAGCACCGCCTCCCGGGCGCTTTCGACGATGGTTTCGAAGCCCTCCTTTGGCTCCGGTCACTGTCACTGGGTCAGGCTCGGGAGAATAATTGGCTGACTGAACATGTGGATTTTCAACGCGTCTTCCTCATTGGAGACAGCTCCGGAGGGAACGTAGTGCATGAAGTGGCGGCACGTGCAGGTCACGCGGACTTGAGCCCGTTGCGTGTGGCCGGAGCGATTCCGATTCATCCGGGTTTCCTCCGGCAGGAAAGGAGCAAGTCGGAGTTGGAAAACCCGCAGTCACCTCTTCTGACTCTGGACATGGTGGACAAGTTCTTGAGCTTTGCTCTGCCGTTGAACAGCGACAAGGGGCATCCGTACACCTGCCCGATGGGGCCGGCTGCGCCGCCGATCGACGGTCTGAAGCTTCCGCCGTTTCTGCTGTGCGTGGCGGGTAATGACTTGATTAAGGACACTGAGATGGAATATTATGAAGCCATGAAAAAGGCTGGAAAGGATGTGGAGTTGTTGGTGAGTCCCGGAGTGGGTCACAGTTTTTATCTCGACAAGATTACTGTCGATATGGATGCAAACACTGCTGCTCAAACTTGTAGTCTTTTTCAAGGAATAGCGGAGTTTATGAGGAAGCACTGATCAATTATCAATTTTTTAATCCATAAATAGTTGATTATCCGATTAATGGTGGGGTTTTTCTTAAGTTACATTTGTCGTAACTTAACAACCCAATTAAAATATACAAAAATAAGTAACATTGCAAGCGTGTGATTTTTACATTGTTTTATTCGGCTCCAAGTTATTACAATAAATGGAACTTAAAAAAACCCTAATGGTGGATGGATGTGGTCCTGTATGACTTGGCAATGTTGTTTTAATAGTAGTTTAGTGTAGTTGTGCCCGCTATTATATTATTTTATAAAATAGGGACATGCTTTGAAGTAACTTTCATGTGGAATGTGCTGTGTAAAATATGTATAATATGTGTGTACTAGCAGCTTGGAAGTTTTTAAATTGTTACTCTAATAACATTTTCGGAATTCGATTTATGACTTGCAAGTGAGACAATTTCATTTTGAGGTTGCGGTGTGGTTTCAGCGAATTGAGGACCGGATGGTGTAATGGTGAAATTGAGTTAATTTCACCATACTCCTTCATATATTGACATCTGTATATACTTTTATTTATCACGAATTATTTTCAAAATTACCTTTATTTACTATTAAAAAATATGTAATCAATTAATAGTAAATGAGGGCATGTTGAACTTTTCAATAGTTTAAAGAAAAAAATTAAATATGTAGAAAGAATAAATTAAAATTTACCCAACAAATTATTTATTGATTATCGTATTTGATGAGTGTTACATTATTGTCACTTTGAAAAAAATTAATGGTTTGTTTACTTTGCAGCAATCAGAGCAAACTATAATCAAAATAATGAATGAAAATCAAAATAAATTGTTTACTTTATCTACAAGAATTGGATCCGAATGAGTTATATTCCCACTGGTATGTTTATTTTATTATATATTTAGAATGGATTATTATAAGTTATTAAAATGTCTTTAACTAAATTTATGTATTAGTTCACTAACAAAATAATAAATAAATATTTTTAAATGAAATATGTTGTCTGCAACAATAGTAGTAGTAGTAGTAATTATTATTATTATTATTATTACTGCTGCTATTATTGCAGAAAATATTACTGTAGCAATACATACATACATACATACATAAATACATACATACATACATCATACATACATACATATATATATACATGGGAGTATTAAAAAAAAATTTTGTTTTTATTAGAGGTAATAAAATCACTCCAGAGATTTGGAATCTCATTATAGGTATCCCATTCGACTAGAATTGGTTGGTCCTACCATTTTTCTCCTCATTCCATGATTCAATATTTACAAGTAAATAAAATAAGCACAATAAAAATGTTTCTCTAGTTTCATTGCCAATCTAAAAAGAAAATACACTTTAAAGACAAACGCTAGGCTGTGGAACGATTGGACGGTACATAGTTTTTGAAAATAAAATGGTACAGAATTAGTTGATTCTCAGTTGAACAGCAGACGAATTTGATAATTTTAAGAGCACCACTAGAAGGCTTTAGTAATTTTATTCTTAAAATATCAATTTACTTATTTATGTGGTAAATACTAGAGTAAAATGAATACACTATTCTTCAAAAGGCTTTTCACATAAAAATAATCTACTATAATTTTAATCAAATAACTAATTCTTCTAAAGGAAAAATAAATAGTAATTATAGCACTTTTTTCTCTCCAATAAAAATAATAAAATATAAATTTAAAAAAGAAACATAATATTGAAGAGAGAATAATATTTAATTGAAGAGAGAAACATATTAAAGTATCTTATTTGAACCATTTCTTATTTGAATAATTTTTTATTTAAAGAGAGAGAAATATTTTTTATTTTAAAAACTTTAATTAAAGTATTTTTTTAAAATTTTAAATGTTGATTTGACTTTTTAAATAAGAATTATAATTTTATTTCAGTAGTCTTTATGTTCTAAAAGTCATCAAACCGTATGGACCGCAAGAAAGTGCATGCATTCATTGAACCGTTGAGTAAACGCTGCTAATCAATGTATATGATGGAATAGAAAAACTTCTACGGATTGGGTGTATTATGTCAACGTTAGAAGGGATGGAGGTAAAATGATTTTACTGGGGTCAGCTGTCTCCACTTAATTAAAAAAAAAAACGCTCAACTTTCTATTTTATGTTTAAGTATTGCCTCTGTAATATTTATTAATCTGCCCCATTGATTTTATTGTTCTGCCCCTTTGCCTTTTAAAATTATTTTAACTCAATAATCTGAAATTGAAATCCCAATGACGCTGATCGAGTGATCCTTATGTATTGATAAGAAAGATATTTTGGATAGCATTGATAACGAAACTACTAAACAACATTATTAACTCATGAAAATGCAAGCAGATATGTGCCTATGACTTTGGCAATTCAGTGTTGATTTGCTAATAATTAGTGTAATTGTGCTCAAAATTACTTATTATTTTATTAAATAATAAAATAATTAGTGTAATCCGGGTTGGAGTATGTAATTTTCACGTGGAATGTGCTGTGTAACATATATATAATATGTGTGCACCAGCAGCTTGGAAGTTATTGTGACTCCAATAACGTTGTAGGAATTGGATTTATGACTTGCAAGTTGCAAGTGAGACAATTTCATTGTGCGGTTGTGGTGTGATTTCAGCAAATTGACAACTGGATAGTATAATAGACAAGTAGATTTAATTTTACCTTACTCTTTTTTACGTTGACATACTTTAATTTATTTCCAAATTATTTTCAAAGTCACCCTTTTTTACTATTAAAAAAAAATTTCATTAAACACAAGTTTCATTTACTCTGATCTATTGAATAATAAATGAGGATGTGTCTATGTTTTCAATAGTCTAAGAAAAAAATTAAATATGTGAAAAGAGTAAACTAAAATCTACCCAATAAATTATTTAAAAAAATATTATTGTATTTTATGAGTGTTGCATGCATCACTGTGACTTTTACTTTTAGATTTTTTTTCTTATTTAATAAGTTGTTGAGGTATATAACTTTACACCTAATTTTTAAATGTGATTATATATGGCATCAAGCTGCCAAATATTATATGTGATTTTATATATATATATATATATATATACATACGTACGTACGTATGTATATATGTGTAACAACTATCTAATGAAGATATCATCATTTAATAAAGTAAGGATATTGGTAACAGACAAAAAAAATATAATATAATTTTCAATGTATTGAAATATACATTTTAGTGGTATCTTAATTTTGTTAAAGTGCCCTATATGTATAGGTGGCATAAATAAAATTTATGTGGTTTAGTATAAGAATAAAGTCGCTCCAAAACAGAATCTCATTTCCAATCCTCATGACTCATGAGAGTGGGATTTTCATTCTCCATTTCTAAATTTGAGTGGTCACATCATTTTTTTATTTCTTGATTTCATTATTACAAGTAAATACACACAATACAAATAAAAGGATTATTATCATTTTACTATTTCAAGAATTGTAAAATATCAAATGACTACAAGTAGTATTATCCTATATTATTTTACTATCATAACTTTGTTAAATTTTGTATTTTATTACTTCTTTATTAAGAACATTAGTTGACTAGTTAATTGTCTAATAAAATATCAATTTTATATGTTATGGTAAAATATACAAATAGAGGTATCAAATAATAGACATAAAATTAGTGTTACACCCTTAAATTGTTAAAAAATAATTTTAACCATGAATTTTATAAATAATAATAAATTTATTATAAAAATAGTGAATTGACAAAAATATCCTTGGATTGTTTAGTTAAAAAAGGGGATAATTTATTCTTAAAAAACACTTAAAATTGGAAATGTTAATTGTGTAGATAAGCTTTAATTTTTTTTAGAATAAATTATTTTCAGAAAAATATTTAGGATATTCTTGTCAACTCGCTACTTTTATAGTTATAATTAATTCAGGGTTATTCATAAATTTATGGTTAAAACTATTATTTAACAATTTAAGAGTATAACATAATTTTTTATCCATTATGTGATACCTCTATTTATGTATTTTATAATAAATGATAAAATTGATATTTTACTAGTCAACTAACTAGTCAGCTCATGATTTTAATAAAAAAGTAGTAAAATGAAAGATTTTACAAAGTTAGAGTAATAAAATAAGGAAACAATATTTTTTTTATAGTTATTTGTAGAGATGGCCAACGGGCCGTGCCGTGCCGGCCCAGGCCCATCAAAGGCAGCCCACGCGTGCTCGTGCCCGTGCCGTACCGTGCTCATTATTCATTTAGTGTCGTACCGTGCCGTGCCCACTCATGTCGTGCCCACACGTGCCGTGCCATGAGCCGTGCCTAGGAAAAATAGCCCACTAAGTGTTTTTCTTTTTTTATTTTTTTAAGAGCGTATGCCAAGTTGTTGTCTTATTTTTTTCAAGCTTATGTATTTTTTTTGGATCCATATGCCTTTATTTTAATTTAATAGAATAAAAAATTTAAAACTCAAGTCCATATTCAATAATAATAAATTAATAATAATAAGAGAATGTAATATTAATTGCTAAGTTTGACTCTATGGTATTAGAATTCTTTTTTAGCACTTAACAATAACAATAATAATAATTTTTTTAAGGGTTAACTTAATTGTTAACTTGGAATTACGTAGAGTCATATATCATAGTTTATAATAATATTAATACATATTTATAAAATCATTATATTTATAATTTTATTTATTAAAAATCATGATATCAATTATTTATTTAATAAATTATAAACATAAATCAATTATAATTTTTTTGAAACTAAGAATTAGATAAATTTAAAAATTTTAAGTTTACTTTCATTAAAAAATGAAACGTGTTTATTGCGTGCTTTTTCGCGTGCCGTGCTTTGACCCATCTCTAATCGTGCCATACTTTTAAGGTCCGCGTGCCTAAAATTTAAACCAGACATGGCCCACGTGCGTGCCGTGCCGCGTGCTCTACCGAGACGTGCTCGTGCCATGCCATGCTGTACGAACACGTGTCGTGCCTCGTACCGTCCGGCCCATTAGCCACCTTTAGTTATTTGATATTATACAAATTTTGAAATAGTGAAACTATAATAATGGTAGAAATAATTCTTTATTTTTATTTTCTAATCCAAGAAGAGAACACACCTTCAACACGAACGCCAGGCTGTGGATCTACTGTATGATACGGAATTACTTGGCTCTCAACCGACCATGATTTGATACCGACCAAACTGTGTGGCCCGCAAGAAATTGCCCACAGTTATATTTATTAAAACATGCCCACAGGCTACAAGCCTGCAAAAGCACTAATTCATGCATTCAAACGACGGCGGTTTGGTCAGTGATTAACAAGTGGTCAAGAAAACTTTCCTTGAAGTGTTGAGGAAACGCTATCAATCAACGTACATGGGGGAATAGAGAAACTTCAGCGGGTTGAGTGTGCCATGTCAGCATGATTAGGAACGAAGATATAACGCTGGTATTGGGTCGGCTATCGCCTATTTAATTAAAAGGAAATACTTAATTTTGTATTTTATGTTGAAGTATTGCTTTTGTAATTTTTATTAATCTGCCTTTTTTATTTCATTGTTCTGTCTCTTTGTCCATAAAATTATTTGAACAACTCAATAATTTGAAAATAAAAGTCCAATGGCTCTAATCCATATACATTGAGAAAGGTTTTTTGGACAATATTGATAACAAATCTATTGAAAGGCATTATTAACTCGTGAAAATGCGACATTGACAGTTGTAAATGATGATGACAGAGTATATTTTTATGAATGAAAGATATAAGTTTTGTATTTATTATTATTTTTTTAAAGTGCCCTGTAGAGTAAATTTTTGGTTCCTTCGCTAAGTATAATCATATACAAGATATCCTTAGCGGACATAGGATACCTCAAACTTGTATCGATAGAAGGTTTGTATGACCATTTTTTTAACACAAGCAAGAGTTTATGTGCTTAGAAGAAGGGTTTGTATGATCATTTTTTAACACAAAAAGAAGTATGTGTTTATCTTTAAAAGGGTCGAAAATAATAATGGTAAGCCTTCAAGGCACATGGTGTTAAACAATTTTTAAAAAATAGCTCTAAAGTTGAATAAAGTTTGAAGTATTAGCTATTTCATAAATTACAAAACAACAAAGTCTGAAAGTTTAGTAATTTTTTATATTATTATTATTATCCTTTCACTATACCAACTATATCAAAATATTAAATCACTATACGAATTATTGAAGTGTATATTTCATTACATTATTAAAAAGTAATTGTTTACTACTTTTCCGTTAATTCCATTAGTTGACACATTAGTTGACTTGTAAAATATCAATTTTATCTTTAATTAATAAATTCTACAAAATAAATAAATATATTAAAAGAAATAATTATTGATAATATCCAAAATATCCCCAAAAGGTGAATAATTATTTTAAGGGAAATTTACAACCGTCCACCTGTTTGTTTTGTCTTTTTCAAAAATACACAAACACTTCTTTTTTTTTCAGCGCGCCACCTGAAGTTTGTTTTTTGTTGCATTCTTCCACTCCCGTCTAATTTCCGTTAGCAAATTTAACGGAATGACCTTTTTACCCCTCGAAATTACAATTTAACCCAAAATAAATAGAAATTAGAGATAAATTGGATGGATTTAATTTTTTTTCAAAGGTGGATGCTAGAAATTGGAGGAAAATAAATATAAATTTTCTAAATTTAGCAAGCAACAAACACTATTTTCCTCCAATTTCTAGCATCCACCTTTGAAAAAAAATAAATCCATCCAATTTATCTCCAATTTCCATTTATTTTGGGTTAAATTGTAATTTTGAGGGGTAAAAAGGTCGTTTTGTTAACATTCCGTTAAATCCACTAACAGAAATTAGACGGAAGTGAAAGAATGCAACAAAAAACAAACTTCAGGTGGCGCGCTGAAAAAAAAAATGTGTTTGTGTATTTTTGAAAAAGACAAAACAAACAGGTGGACGAGTATAAATTTCCCTTATTTTAATTATTAATTGAATAAAAATTGTTAGGTAAAAAGACAAATTTGCGCTTCATATTTTAGGTTATATTACAATTTTGGGTTAAACTTGTTGTAAAGATAGATTTACACCTGTGATGTCATCATTTAACTAACGGCATTAATGTAAACTTAATGAATTTTTATATTTTAACAGTGAATATAGTGAAATATTATACTTCAATAATTCATGTAGTAGTATGTTATTTCAATATAGTTGGCATAGTAAAAGAATACTCACTTTTTTTTAACATTGATATTTATAATAAAAGAACTAACATGCTAAATATATTATTTATAGATATTTCTACTCCTATTATATTTTTATGTGGGCAATATAGTATAACCACTTGTTAAATTATTTATTTTTTAAAAGCACCACAATGTAGCAAGAGAAAGAGAGAAAGAAATAACAGACACAATAATCTAGAGATGTACTTTATTTAATCTCCAGTATGTACAAATAAGGAGCAAAGACCTCCTTTTATAACAATACCACCATAAAATAGTAAGTAATACATCATAAATATAAAGGATAATAATTCTTAAATTAGGGAGACAATTGATGTTATAAGAAAGCTAAAAATTGCTAATAGTGAGATAAAAAGATATCTTTGATGAATATCGATATAAGCTATTATTATGAAATAGTAAAGTTGTTATTATTGTTGGGTGAAAATAAAGCCTAAGTAGGCTAGAACATCCCACCGTTTGTGGGGGGCGTTGTGCAAATTTTATTGTACTTGCAAGCACACGAATCTATTGTAAAATAGATTTATGCTGACAAGTGTTAATCCAACTAGGAGGTGATTCCTTTATTTTAAGGATTCAAAATAAAATGACAAGAATGAATTATAGATTAAACAATGCAAATGAAGCGCTTGAGTTTCTAGATTCACACTCAACATTTCACTATAGGCTCAATATTTCCTTGTAGTTCTAATTAATTTATGAGGGGTTATTTCCACTCCTCATAATCCTCGCTCTAATAAATATGGTTTAAAGCATTGAGTGTGCCAGAGGGTAATGAATATAAATGCTTCTCTTTTTAGTACAAAGGTCTTTGCGAAACATGGCATAAGAGAGCACTTATTTAATAACATTAAGCGAAAAAATGTTAACACATACCTGTTTAAAGATTTCTATAATCTCACTTGTGAAATTTTCCTTCATTGCTTTAGCTAACTTTTGGATAAAAAGAGCTTTGGGGATGTATTCTCGTGGGCTACTATCTTTTTTCTCCTTTTGTGATGAGACCTCAGAATCTAAGGGTACAACTTGGGTTGTCTTTATCACCAGCATTTTTACATTGTTGTCAACTTATTTGCCTTTTCAAAAGGTCATATGGCTTTGTTAACTTGTACTCACTTCATATATTCTTTTAGGATTGGGTAATGGTTGGCTTGGGAATTTATCTTTTTCAACAGCCATTGTTAAAGTTTAAACTAAAGAAGCAAGTTGGCCCACTATCTTTTCAAGGTTTGAATTTAATTGGGCTTATGAATTGAATCCAGCTTTCATCTTATTCCGCAACTCAACAATTGTGTGATTTTGTTGTTCTATTGCGGTATGAGAAAAAAATTTCAGACTTTGGAATGCCTCATCCATGGTCTGACTTGTGAGTGGTTCTGGTTCTGAATATATGGTCTGAATGGTGATTGAGAGACTTGAGGTAGAGCTGGAGCTGCTGTTCCATTCTGTTGGAATCCTTAAGACCATGAAATGTTGGGATGATTTCTCCATTCAGGATTATACGTGTTGGAGTAAGGGTTGTAGTTTGACTACTTTCCCATCATATTTATAGCATTTACTTGATATGGGTATGAATTAAATTGGTTGTAAGCTTGTGGCTCTACTGACTTGGCAGCCGTCAATGATGCTATTGGACAAGAAATTCCTACAACTATCTCTTTGACTTCTTTGATTTTCGATCTTGACTCGCCAACATGGATCTCATTTACTCCTTTAATTCTTTTCACATTCCTAAATGATTGACTCCGTTGTTAGGAATTATCCGTTTGGCGCTGGAAGAAATCCTAAATCTCTGATGCGTTCATGAGCTCACCTCCACTTGTTGCCATTAGCCATTCTTGAACAAGTGGCAATAGTCCCTCCAAGAAACATTGACATTGATACCATTTCACATACTTATGATGTGGACACTTCAAAAGTAACCATTGAATCGCCTTCATGCTTTGAAAAATTGCTCATCTTCTCTTTGAGTAAACTTTGAAATTTTCTTGTGAAAAGTATTGGTTTTATGCACTAGGAAGTATTTATTTAGAAACTTATTTACTAATTTTTCCCATGAAGTGATACTATTAGCAGGCAATGTATTGAACCATGAACAAGCTCTAACCTTTAGAGAAAATGAAAACAATCAAAGTTTAACATCTTCATCTGAAAATTTTTCATATTTAAAATTTTGGAAAATACCATGAAAATTATTCAAATGATTGTATGGGTCTTCATTTTTCAAGACATAAAATAATGGGACATAAAATAATGGGAGACAATTTAGCACACTCAGTTTTAATTCGAAACTCTCAACAACTACATTTGGGTATCTTATGCATGATGTGCTCAAATTAGTTAATAAACTAAATTAATCCTTAAATGGCCTCTCTTGTGGTGCTTGTGCTTGTTGTTGCAAATCCATTTCACTTTTATCCTCAATTTTACATTGTAATGCAACGTGTCTTAATGTGCGAAGTTTTTTTCCCATTTAAGCTTTATAGGTTCTAGACTAGGTGATTGTAACCTTTGACCACGTATGCAAAGAACACGTAAAATAAAATTGAAACTAATGGAAATAAAGAGAGAGACGAGAAGTTACAATACTTACCTTATCATTTTGTTACACAAATTACTATGAAACACACTTAAAACTTGCACACAAAATTATTTACATAATGTTTACAAATAAAATTAACTCCATAAATTAAAATGACTTATCTCCCAGGTAGAGATGCCAAAAACTTGTTGTGCAATTTTATTGTACTTTCAAGCGCATGAATCTATTATAAAATAGATTTATGATGACGAGTATCGCTCCCACAAAGAGGTAGATTCAATTATATGTAGGGTTAATTTTCTATGTGTGTATGTGAGTTGGTTGGAAGTGATTTCTTTATTTTAAGTATTCAAAATAAAATGGCGAGAATGAATTATAGATGAAATAGTGCAAATGAAGCGCTTGAGTCTCTTGATTCACACTCAACATTTCACTACGGGCTCAATATTTCCTTTTAGTTTCAATTAACTCATGAGGGCGTGTTTCCACTTCTTGTAATTCTCACTCTAATAAATATAGTATCAAGCGCTCAGTGTGCCAGAGAGTATGTTGTGTTAGATGATAATAATCATTCTGTCAATAATGTGGCAAAATCATCTACTAAATAGTTTAGATGCACTCTCTATTGACAGCGTGTCAAGACGACCCACAAAATACTAGCGAGGAATTTTCTCTTTAATAAATATGGTGCTAAGTGCTCATCGTATCAGACAATAACGATCTTTCATTATGGAGTCAGTATGTTGTGCAAAATCTAGTTAAGATTCTAATTAAGATACAATGTCTATCAACGATGAGTCAAAACAACCACTTAAATTAGAGAGACAGAATAAAAAAAATGTACTAAATTAAGCCCATAGTTTATAATGAGACTTCATCTTCAACCCAAGTTTGAAACTAATCTAGCTACTCATAATTAAACAAAGGGTAAAATGATAATTTTATTAAAATATGTAGAAAATACAAGATGGAGAGAGAACCATATAAATTAAGCTAAAAAACGAATTCAGGAATATCAAATTAGTGCGGAGCCTCCTATTTATAGATACAATAAATAAATCATGGCCTTCGGATGAAATAATTCAAACGCTGAAGATTGCGCCATGTGGCAAGTTTTGATAAGCTGAAACACATCATCAGTTAATGCCACATTAGCATTTTGGTCCAATAATATACTAACACATCAATGGTCAATGCCACATCATCAATTCGGTCCAATAGAATTTTGCCACATTATCGGTCAATATCACATCATCAGTTAAAGCTATATCATTAGTCCAATGGGATGCCGCCATGTCATCAATCAATGACATGTCATTGATTAATGTCACATTATCATATCGTATATGTGAATGGTGTCGTATAAGTGAATAGTGCTATATATTTGAACAATATCGAAAACCCCTTAATGCTTCTCCTAAGTTTTCAATCGTTCAAGTTAAAAAAATGTTATCTGTTTTATTGTCCGACTTCTCGTTAGTCATGAAATGATCAAATATCCCTAAAATATATAAAATATTTAAATTATAATAAAACACACATAATAAAAACTTAGAGGATTTAAACATATAAAAGTAGAAATGTTAGGGAGACTCGGAACAAAAAATGACAATTTTACCCTTTATAAATATATATTCTGCAGTACTCGATAAGAGGTTGGGTTATGTATACTTCTAGTATATGAAAAATACACTCCAATATATAATAGTCCTATTTGGGATTGAGGTTAAACAATTGCAGCTTAAAATAAAGTATTTGGTAAACATTAGCTGTTGTAACTTGAAAGTTACATTGATATGATTTTTATTTGTATAATGAAAAATATATTATATCTTTAGTAATTTTATTAAAATTATTGTTTAAAAATTATATTTATAAAATACTATTAACTTTTGTTTCATAATTACATTTTTTTTTTACAGTAGTTGTAGTTTAAAAGTTACAACACTTCAATTCCAAATAAAACCTATAATGAATTTACATTTAAGGACAACATCTTTTTAAGAGTGTGAAATTGATGTCTATATCCTGAAAATTGGCATCCACTCATCTTTAATAGTATATGGTGTGGGTTTAATATCCGTCATTTATTTGGCCATATTGGTTTGTGTCATAGGTGGATAAAATCATGCGATTTGTTTATTTTGGTAGAAATAATCCTAATATTGTTGTGTTTGGTGTAAAAGTTACTTGGATAAATTTTTTAGGTCCACTGTATAATCTTAGGGAATATATGAGAGAGTCAACTAGTTCAATCGAACAATATAATGAGTCTAAGGGCAGGATCAAATTTAAAGGGAATGGATGGGCCTAAGTTTAATCAAGAGTATAAGTAAGATGGCATAGAATGTGTTGTTGTTGCATGAATAGAAATAGGTTTTTACCTAATTCACTTTTCCTTCACTTTCACCAACAACAACACTAAAAGCCAAGAATTAAAAAAGAAAATTGGTGGTCCCCTTCACGATTCTTCATCTTTTCGATCTTCCAAGTTCTTTGACTTTATACCTTTTCTTACTAGTATGCTTTTAGAACTTGTATAAATTGATTTTTTTTTTGTCATGGATTTTACTTATTTGCTCTACATTATATTTTGATTCATTATTTTGAATTTCTTATTGGCTATTTATTTTTTGTGATTGGTTTTGCTAATTTGCTTTATAATTCATTTTGATTCATTATTTTATAAAGTTTTAATTTTAATTATTGTCCTTATATTCTAAATGTTGTGTCTTAGAAGCTGGTTGGTAAAACTCCAGCAAATTGAATTCAATAATTGCATAACAATACAAGGTGTTGGCTCAACAATTGGAGTTAGAATGTGTGTGTGTGTGTGTGTGTGTGTGTGTGAATTCTGTTTTTTTAATAACTATATATATTGTTGTTGGAACAATTCCTAGAGAGCATTTTAAGTAAATATTTGTTGTTGTCATTTTATCTTTTTAAAATTGAAAAGATGAACAAGTCTTAATTGTTTATTTTATTTAAGCATGCTAATTAAGCTTCTAATTTTTAATTAATTTACCAATTCTTATATAATTTCATGTTATCAGAGGTTATAATGTCCCACAAATCAAAGTCAAGAAAAATTCTCCTTTCATTCTTTGCCAAAGTAGATGGTGGTCAATCATCAAATGAGGTAAGTTTTCCATGAAAAATCAATGCCTGCTCAAGTTCTCCTACTTCTCAAAGAGCTAAGTTTGAGAAAGTCGATATTTTATCGATTATTGACACCCCTTATTTAGAACGTGACCCTGGATTACGCATGCTAATCAAAACTTGTCCCATTGATAGAAATGAAGATGTGTGGGTGGCATACATAGATATGAGACCATTTCAACTCAAGCCACAAAAGTACCCATCGACTAAACATGGTATGTAAAATCGACAATGTTAATTTTCTTGGTCCTTAAAATTTCCTTAGTTTGAGTATTCCATATTAAAAGACAAAACATTTTGTTTTTCATACTTTCTTTTTTATAATACATCAACTAAGTATGATGCATTTATTATTGATGGCTGTCAACGTTGGAAGTATGTTTCTTGTGGCAAAAAATGTCATTTTGCTCTACATGAACGGAGTCATAATTCTTTTCCCAATGCCGCCATGGTAAAGTGGAGCAATTTAAAGGATCCATCTAGATATATTGATAAAAAAAATGAACACATAATCTTCACAACAAGTTTTAGAAAATAGATTGCGACTAAAAACCTCAATAATAGCTACCTGGTGGTTAGCATAACAAGCTTGTGCTTTTAGAGGTCATGATGAGTCGATTAATTCTCTTAATCATGAAAATTTTATCGAATTAATCAAGTTGTTAGCAACGATGAATGAGGAGATTAATGAAGTTGTGTTAGAGAATGCTTCTAAGAATGCCCAATACATAGCACCTAAGATTCAAAGCGAGTTATTGAATATTCTTGCTAATAAAGTGCAACACAAAATTCGGGTGGAAATTAGGGATGCTAAATTTTGTATTTTTGTTGATGAGGCACTTGATGAATCTCACAAAGAGCAAATGACTATTATTTTGAGATATGTTGATTGTGATGGGTTTATTAGAGAACGTTTCTTTGAAATTGTGAATGTTGATGACATAAAGGCCTTAACTCTAAAAAATGAGATATGTAATGTTCTTGCTCGGTATAATCTTTTAGTTGAAAATTTAACAGGTCAAGGGTATGATGGTGCTAGTAATATGTCGAGAGAGTGGAATTGATTACAATCTTTATTTCTTAATGATTGTCCATTTGTCTATTATGTACATTGCTTTACTCATCGACTACAACTTGTATTAGTTGCAGTATCTAAAAAAGTGCATGAGATATGGCTATTTTTTTACTAAGTTGAGTTCTATTGTCAACTTTGTTAATGATTTTTCAAACGTTATTCTAAATTAAAAGCTGCTAAAGAAAAAAAAATTATAGAATTGATAGCTTCAAAAGAGTTTGAGACTGATACAAGTGCTAATCAAGTCCAAACTTTACAAAAGCCTGGAGATACTTGTTGGAGCTTATATTTTACTTCAGTTAGTAGGCTTATTAAGATGTTTAGTGTAACCCTTGAAATTTTAAGAAAAATGATTGATGATGGATCTAGTCAAGATTTTCGTGGAGAAGCTAAAGGTGCATATAAAGACATGAAATCCTTTGAGTTTGTGTTTATTTTGCTTTTGTTGGATAGAGCTCTTGGAATCTCTAATATTCTTTGCCAACCACTACAAAACAAAATCTTTAGACATCTTGAATGCTTTGAATTATGTTACAACTACTAATAAGGTTTTTGCAAGAATTTCGAGATAATGGTTGGGATGATTTTATTAGAAGTGTGGTATCATTTTGTGGAAAGCATGAAATTATTGTGCTTGATATTAGTGTTTGTTATATGGAAGGTACACTACGTTCTTGTCAACAAAAAGATTATGTTACAGTTAAACATTCTTATCACTTTGATATATTTAATGTTGTAATAAATTTCAATTGACAGAGATAAATAGTAGGTTCCCAGAGCGAACACTGGAACTTCTTACTCTATGCTCGACTTTGGATCCAATCGATGGGTTTAAATTATTTGATACAGATCATATTTGTTGTCTTGCTGAGAAATTTTATCCTCATGATTTCACTACAAATGAGATTATTGCTTTGAGAAGAGAATTGGAACATTATAAGTTTGATGTGCTTTCTTATTCCCTTTTTCAAAAAGCTACTTAACTTTCTGAGTTATGTCGACGATTAATTGAAACAAAGAAGCCGCAACACTATTTCTTTATTGATAGACTAATTCGTCTAATATTGACTCTTCCAATTTCTACAGCCACAACAGAGTGTGGATTTTCAGTCATGAGTCTTATCAAGACATCACTTCGCTATAAGATGGAAAATGAGTTTCTTTCATATTGTATGGTTGTCTATGCTGAAAGAGAAATTGTAAATACTGTTGATTCAGATTCTATAATTGATGAGTTCCATTGTTTGAAGCCATGAAAAGAACAACTTTAATAGCGTTTTTGTTTTGAATTACATTTTTATTTTCAACTTTTTTATGTAAGTATTTTGTTTACTATAAATATTATTTGGGGTAAGACTTCTAATTTCCTCCTCTTATTAGGTGTATTTTATTTTATTTTTCTACTTATGAAATTTTATGTTCATTTTACAATATAATTTATTTTTTAAATTTAGCCCAAGATACTTCAAAGTCTTGGATATGCTTCTGGAGGTGGTTGCAATGAATACTGTAAGAACTTATACTTAGGTCGAGGGACAATTTTTTTAAGACTAAAAGCTAATACCTAGTATTGCATGGGATAAGAAAAAAAAAAGAAAAAAAATTATTTTTTCAGTTAATAATTGATGGCTAAATAAGTATATTAATAGTGATTTTTCACAACACACCCATATATACATAATTTTATAAATTATTTTTATAATCTAATCTAATTCGGTAGTCTACCAAAACAAAACAAATTGCGCATACCGAACACGCCCATAATTAAAGATCGGAGTTGAGGACCACCAATATAACAAGTGATTCCTAACACACACTCGCATATATGTATTTATCCATACACGTGCTACTTTATTATATCAATCATAATGTCAATAATTGTTCACACTAGAAAATAACGGATTGTTGTCACATCAAGCTCGGTACAACATTTGGGTGCTAGCTACAAGATTTGAGTTGCTTCCAATGTATTTTTGCCCCGTTAACGAGAGTTAATATTAACGCACTCACACTAATAAGGCTCGAACCCAAAACTTAAATTTTGGAGAGGCAGCTCCTTATCATTAAAGTTAGACTTTAGATAATTAATTATATAATTATTTAGTTAGCTGAAATGGCATCTCAATTAGCAAGTTAATCTTTGAACAATAGTACTAAACACGGATAAAGTGTTTGATTTTTTTTTTTAACTATTTTAGGGGCTTGACTTAGAGGATTTTAAATAATTTTTTCGAATTCTGAAAAAGGTAGTAGGGTTGAAAAATTTATAAAATAAAGTCTAGTGTTAAAGCATCTTCTAAAGAACATGAACAAAACACAAGACAAATTCCGAACATAGATGGCAATTACGTGATAAAAGTAAATGAAATTCCTCTATAATGTCAGTGGCTGCAAAACCATCAGTATATTTGGTATGTGAGAGCCTGAGGGGACAAGGATCAAATGGTCCATTAAACATATAAGAATTTAAGATTAAAACCCTAAAGATAACATTACTTAATTATAATCAAATCAGATGCCACCGTTGTTCAAATAAAGAGCTACCTAAAACTTGAATGCCCACGTTATCGAGAAAAGAAACAATTGAATGCATTATACCAACAAAATTGTTAATGTGAACTAATTTACAAAAGTTTAGTACTTGGGAGCTTCCCAACCCCTACGAAAAAGAAATGCGTAAATCGAATCCATTACACACCAGCCTGCCAACCTCGGTTTCTGCCTCCTAATTTAGGGACCCCATCAAAATTTTAGTCAATTAATTTGTTGAAAATAAGAAAAAAGTGAATTCATAAAAGAATTTTATCATATAAGCAAAGGCCTTTTAAAGTTCTCATATTTTAGTCCCAAAGACCCTTTTTTAGGGTTAGTCATTCACATTCCAAACCAAAAAAAGTGTAGGATTAAGAATTATAATTAGACTCATCTCATCTTAATATCCTCTGCGTTGGTGTCAGGAATTCAATGTAGCAAATGCTAACTTTAAATAGTAATATAATTTTAAAAAAATGTTTAATAAATAACAAGTACTAAAATGTAAATTTATTAAAATATTTCATTCAATATATTTATAATAGTCCTGTCATGTTTTCATATGTTGAAATTATGTAAAGATAACCTCGTTATTAATACTATAATATGAGAATTAAAAATTTCTTGAAATATAACCTTAATTCTTTCATCTAATACAAATATATAAAAAATTAACAAAGTGACAATCAAGAAAAGAGCTTACCTAAATTATTAGAGCGACAAATCAGTAGTAAGCTTCTTGAGACAGTTTCATTTTTTAGAACAAAAGAGCAGTGAAGTGTGAAGAATTAGTGAAAAGAGTAGCGAAGAATTAAAGAAGAAAAAAGCCAACATTCCAAACCATGCGGTAACTCTTAAGTTAAAGACATAAAGCATTCTTTTAATATGTGATTTTTTTTTCCATACTTTTAAAATTTAGGAGGGCCTTTTTTTCTTTGTTTCAAATCATTAATGAGACAATGTTCAAAATACACATAAAATTTTATATTTAAGGGGCGAAAAGCTCCTTTTGGACACTACATGGAACTGCTTATTATTTTTTATTTTCTAATATAAAATAACAAATATATTTAATGATTTGGTTATTTCAACTTAAATTTTTTTATACAAATTTTAAGTCATTGATCTAATACAATGAAATGGTAGATAAATTGGCATTATTAAATATTATTTTAACTTTTAATACATATCATTCAATTGCATGAAATAATGACTTTAAATTTGTGCTAAAATTTTAAGTTAAAACAACATCTTCTATAATGAAAATGGTTGTACTTCAGCTTAATTAAGAAAGTTAAGCTACCAAATTAAAGTGTTCTATAAACATTCGCGTTTACTTTATTGCTAATATTACTTAAAGAATAACTTCTCAATTGATGTTGCAATGGAAAACAAAACAGAAGCCATCCAATGAAATTTCTCTCTTTTGATACTATCTCTCCATGATTTTGAAAAAATTACAAGACTAAGAGAATACGGAAACCCTAAATTTGTAACTTGGAAAAACTGAAAATAAAAATTGATACAAAATAATCAAATGAATCGTCACCTGGCATGGGAAGCCAAAGGCACAACCTCAGCCAAAGGAGTAGCAGGAGAACTTCTACACAAAGGGCACGTGGCACTCATCCGGAGCCATTCGTCAACACAATCAGCATGGAAACAGTGATGACAATCTGGAATGCAACGTACTGAATCCTTAGCCTTGTAATCACACAAACAAATAGAGCACGGGCCATAGTCATTGGGTCTGGGCATTCTCATACTCTCGCCCAATATAATCTTGGGATACGTGTTTATAACTGTTCCATCTAAGCCTAACACTAACACACCCGCCAGCCCCGAGTCAACGGCATCAAAATTGGCCGTGGGATTACTGTTACTACTGCTAACACCACCACCACCACCACTACTTGCATTTGCTTTAACTCGAATGCAAGCATAAGAAGCAAGCATTATGGTGGATATTAGGACAAGAATACTAACGGCAATAGCGATGCCATAGCCGAGGCCGACGCCGGCTGTCGTCGTTGCCGCCGTGGAAGCTACCACCGGTGGGTTTGCTGTGGACATCAGACATGAACAGTGAGGTAGCTAGCCAGATGTAACTGATGTGGAAGTGAGACCACAGGCATAGTCACATGAGAAGGTGTGTGTGGCAGTGTGCATTTACTAAATTTGTTGGGAGGCACAGGTGGTTGGACAAAGTCACTAAGGGCCGCCGGGGTACGCGGAATGCATTAAATAGTTTTTGGACTTTGAAGTTAATGTTCAACGGTGTTTGGATTCACAACTATGCCTTCTTAATTTCTTTTCTTGCATCTTAAAACAACAACAACAACAACAACAATAATAATAATAGTAACAATAATAATAATTAAGGAGTCTCGAGATCTGAATGTTGTATTTAAAATCTCATTTCTTTATGTAAATTAATTACTTAAAGCATTACCAACAGGTTATTTAAGTAATATTGGAAAATGATATTTACATCTCCAAAATTTGAGAAAATGATCATTAACACCTTTAAAATTTTAAAATGAAATATCAAATTCCTTTTTAAGTATAATACCTTTTACCTTTATTATTTTAGAAAAATTGACTCAAATGTTTTATAACAACAAAAATATAACATTAAAATAAATGTAATAGTATATACATTTTAAAATAATTTCAATATTTAATATTTTACAATCTATTAGATATAGTTTATTATATTAAAGTAAATTTTATAATAAATAGAATCATAATATTAAAATAGATGTATTGAAATTTAAATTATTTTGAATATTATGTAAAATAATAATTTTAGCATCATTAGTATGTGAGGTTTTTTTAATTGTAAAATCTATTTAATGCAAATATTTATTTAAAATGTCTACAATAAATAAATATATATTACTAAAATAAATATAATAATTTACATATTTAAATTTATTAAAATATTTTAATATTATTTATCTACCTCATAGATTACATTATTTATATAATATTTGTATTATTAAAATTTGTTTAAAGTCAAATTTTTAGAATAATGGAAGTAAATGATATAATGGTTAAAAGAGAGTTTCAATGTCTTTTTTTGAAAACTTAAGAGTGTTGGTGACTATTTTTTTCAATCTTTGGGGGTATAAATGTCTTTTTCTCAAAAATATTTCACTTTTCATTTAAAGAGTCACATTAATAATAAAAATTCAAAAAAATTAAATTTGATCGTCTTTTTCTCTCTTCAATATTAAAAAGTAACTTCTCTTTTTTCAAATAGTATTATAATATTTTTCATATCATCATTATTAAAGAGAGATAGAGAGAGAGAGAGAGAGATGTGCCTATTATAACTAAATTATTGAAAAAAAATAGAGGGGTAGTTATATTTGGTGAAAGAAGAAATATAGAAACTTTCTTTATTTGAAGTACTTTTTATGAGAGAGCTTACTTTTTCAATCTTCTATTTGCCCACGTAAATAATTAATAAGTATTTGAAAAATAAAAGCAAACGAGTCTTTTGCAATGTTTTTAATTCAAGATTGTCCATTTTTTTAATTACAAAAACCTATGCCTCTTAAAATTAAATTAATTTTTTTATTTAATATCAAATTTGACATTTACTAATTTTGTAGGGATACATCTGAAGTAATAATATAGATATTCAACTTACAGATTAAAAAAAAAATTGATTGGGTGGGGAAATTTTGGGCTACACTCATCGTCAGTGGACTGAATAAGACTAATATCTATATATTACATTATTGAGACACATGTAAATAAGCTTATATTATAAAAGACTGTCCCATTAATATGTTTACTTTATTACCATCCGCATACAGTTAACCGTATCAACAAAAATTTCAGGTATCTTGGAAGTTTGAAAATTGTTTATATTTTTCTTTCATGGGCATTAATTACAAGATCTTCGATTCCCTAATTATAATAGTAACAATAATCATTGGTTTACTTTCCGCAGAATCCACGGTTCGTGAATTGAATGTGTGTTTAAAATATGAGTAATGATACAGTTATAAATTTTTGTACAAACTTATCTTGTACAAACTTATCTTGTAAAAATTGATGTGACATTAATTCATTAGTTGAATGAAAATATAAAAAAATATAAACAAATCATGTGGGCCAAGAGATATTTAATTCAACCAATAAATTAACGCCACATCAATTTGTACAAAATAAGTTTGTACAAGAGTTTGTGGCTATATCATTACTCTTAAAATATAGTACGAAGCTAAGATGTCCGGGTGCACGGTGCCCTTGTTTTTGGTAAATTACTTTGCAATCCCTCTTATTTGCTGAAAAGTGAAAAAATTAAAAGTTTTGAAATTGTAATATATAAGTCCAAAATATTTCTACTATTTACACTTAAGAGTATATTTCTATTATTTATATTTGAATACTAAACCATAATTAATTATTATGAAATTTTTAACATTATCATTTGGTAATATTATTATTGATAAATTAAAATTTAATTACATATTTAAATTATTTATTATTGATTAAATAAATTTTATATTGTTTCTAAAAATTGTTTAATATTATTGATAAATTAATATATTTATTATATATTTAAATTATTTATTACAGATTAAATTAATATTATATTATTTTCAAAAAATAAAAAAGATTTTACGTATTAAATTTTTTTTCAAGTTATTGGCCTTATACTGTCATTAATTTTAATAGTAAATTAGATCACTTGATCAAAATATAAAATTTAAAAATTATCCAAAATTATTTTTCAAACTTTTGATTATTTTACTTTTTTGAAAAACAATAGAGATGTCAATGTTGAAAACCAAATAGAATACATCCATGCCGTTGAAGCACGTTTGTGTTAGATCTAATGGGCAACTCATATATGAACAAAATATGGGGTATCATGCACCAACTGAGCGGTAGCTGGACCCTTCTTTTAAATCAGACTACTTCATAGACCAAAGAATCAATAGTAAGACTTTTGTCGATAAAAAAATCTACTTCTAAAATATGATGGTTTTAAACTTAAAGCTATTTTATTAGGTTAGAGTTTATGAAAAGAAGGAAACAAAAATAGAGGATAGAGTTCATGGGTGCTAAACTGCTAATTATGAATAAAGAAAGAACATAAATGAAATTCAGTTATCATGCACAAAGAAGATAAGAGTATCAAAATAAAAAAATTTAATTAAATATACCTTACGAATTACGCAACTTGTTCATTAATAATATTATTAGAAACATTTAATTTAGGCATATGCATGTTTGTTATGGTCATATATTATTATTGTTAACAAATTAATATTTTTTTATCATGTATTATTTTTTAATTGACATATTCAAATAATTATTGTATATTAAATAGATATTATGTTAACAAAATATTTATTAAGGCGTGTTAATTTTTCGTGCATTTTAAAATTTTTACATGAGATTACATTATTGTCCATACATTATACTCATGCTAATAGTCAAACTAGGTCAATAGATTTAATTGTAAAAAAATTGAAACAATCTGGACATATATGTCAATATTTTAGAAACTTTTACCTTTTTTAATTTTTCAAAAAAATCAGGTATGATAGTGTTAACAACCATGCAAACCCATCTGCACGGCCATGCAACTCTTTGGTTAGATTTAATCATTAAATCACTAAATGACAAAATAGGGGTACCAAACACCAGTTGCAAAGTAGCAGAACACCATAATATTATAGTACTGTTTACATTAATTCATTACTGACTTGTATTTGGTAATTTTAGAATCTACAACAACGCTCAATTTCTCCGTTTTACCGGAGGTTTCCTTGAGTTTATGTAATGCACTAACTTTTACATCAATAGAAGGATTAAATATACTTTAATTTTTATTATAATAAATAAAAATATAAAAATAAACTATATTATAATATTATTTTATTTAATAATATTATATCATATTTATATATTAGTAATTAATATTTAAATAATTATTTAATAATTAATTTAATATAAGTAATAATAAAATAGTAATAAATTTAAATAATATTAATATAGAATTAATATAATACAATATAATATTAAACGCTTTATAATATTATTATAATACAATGGTAATGCAATATAATATACTTATATTAAATAATATTTTACAATATAATACAATATAGTGTATCAAATACACTCTAAAATTTTGAACAGAAAAACCAATCTTAATGTCCATTACATTTCATTAATGCATGCAAATGAATTTGTTTTAATTATAGTCTGATTATTTAATCCTTTCATACATTTTATTAAAATTTCATTTCTCAATTTTTTTTTTCAAATTAACATTTCCGTTTTGCAAATCAACATTCATTATAACACATACATAAAGACTTTAGTTTTTATCCGCTGAGATGAAAAGGAAAATGTTTTATCATTAATTTATATTGCGGAGTCCCCATGCAAATGGAATCTTTGAAAACTCCATCATTGTGTTTGTGAGATAAATGTGTATCGAGACCAATGGCGACGAGCAATGAACAATCAATGTAGGATGCTCATTTAATTCACTCTTATGAAGTAGATCCGATTGTCAAATGACAATATTCTGTTAATTAATGTTTTAGGTATAGATATTGACTTTTTGTTGCGAAACTATTTTAAACTCATCGTTATCAATAATTTCTGTTAACATCAATATTTGCCTCAATTAAAATTTTACTCTACAAACTCCTCAATATCCAATACGAATCTTAAAATTCCATCATGTTTTCCACTTCATATTAACCTTGAAATCCTTGACATCATTTTTTAAAATTATCTTATTTTCATTTTTTTAATCCATTCTTTCAATTTATGTACCAATTTCAAATATTAAAATGTTAACAACTTTTTCTTAAAGAAAAGTTATCTAGGCTTCCAGCATTGACCTAAAAATTTAAAATTCCAAGAAAATTGAGTATGAAAATAAAAAATACCATTTATGTTGCAACAGTAATCCAACTGAAACTCGATCTACTTGGTTTATTTGTTTCTTAAGTTTCCATGACCCAAATAGTTACTCAAATAATTAATTCAATATTTGTCCTCTTTTATAATTTTGTTTATCTTATATTTTTTGACTTTTAAATATAACTTCATTGGAGGTTTTTTCTCCCTAGTTCCATAGCCCCACTACTTTTAAGGATAAAATACTCAAACTCTTGCTCCTCAGATATAGAGATGAGTGTTTTACCACTCAACCAATAGCTTAGATGATGGACTAAAACAGTCAAATCCTTGCACCAATCCACTAAAGTGGATTTTATAGTATGTTTCCTAATTGAAAATAGGAGTGAGATTATGAGAAGTGAGGGTTATTTACAAATTGGTAGGTTCCACACCAGTTTAGAAATGATTCGGGGAGAAGTGAGGGTTATTTACACTCTATAAAATACTTTGAATATTTTGTTAATATGTATACTCATCTATTTATTTTAAAAAATTAACTTTTATTCTATATCCTTTTTAAAATAAAAAAATATATTTACGGAAACCCTTAAGAGTGGGGTTATTTGTGCATTAAGAAATATTATGAACAATTACACAAAACACAACCTTTAAAATTTAAAACCAATCTTTTACAATGTAAAACTTATCAAATTTAAAAATATAGTTTTGAATTCTTTTAGAGAAAAAAACAACTACACTCCTAAAGTTTGGAGCAATGGTCATGTAGATCCCAAATTTTCAATAAAAGCCTCCAAAAACCTTTTTCATCATAATACCTTTAAATAAAGTAACAAAAAAATAAATTTCAAAACTTTTTAATAAGTACTAATATACTATAAATAATTTAATCTATTTAGCAGACTAATATTAAAATATTTTTAATATTTAAAATAATTTTAAAAATGTATTTATTTTAATAATATATTTGTATTTATTATAAATATTTTAAATAAAATTTTGAGCTAAATAGATTTTATAATTTATAAAATATATCTCATGCTTTAAAAATATCAAACTTATTTTGTATAATATTCAAAATAATTTAAATTTTATATGTTTATATTAATATTATGCTTCTATTTATTGTAAAAATTACCTTAAATTAAATAAAATATGTCTAATATATTGTAAAATATTAATTTTTTATTAGTGAACGTATTATTACATTTATTTAATAATATATTTCTATTATTATATAACATTAAAATTAATTTTTTGGGTTAATAGAGCCGAAAGTAATTAGGATCAAAAGGAGGTCTTGATGTCTCTTACTAAAATCTTAAGAGTCTTCCTAACCATTTTCCTAAACCCAAGAGTGCTAAAAGGTACTTTTCCCCTTCTCTAACACCCATTTTATTCTTCTTCTTCTCCCTTATTTTTCTTTATTCTTAATTCATATCAAAGGCTAGAGGTCTAAAATCTACAACCTTTTTATGAGTGTGTATCCTTTTTCTTTTATTGAATCGTAAATCTTGGGATTTCAATTTTTGGTATATATTGCCTACAATTTATCATTGGGCTATTAGTTACATAAATATATTTTTTCATTAATCGAATTTCTAAGATGATAATAAAATACATTTGATGAAAATAATATTAAAATGAGAATTTGTTCTCCCATTATAAAAAAAAAGTATCAAATTTTATTATATTTTGAATACCCAATATTTTGCATAACAAACTACTTATATTGATGAATTTTGTGCCCCTAAGCACTTAGTTAAGTGGTTTTTAAGTAGTTTTCATATACATACATACATACATACATACATACATATATATATATATAAAATTTTTGTCAACTGAAGAGTTGAATAAAGGGGATGATATAAAGAGAAAAAACATAAAAAAATTTACGTGGTTCAGTGCTTACCCTACGTCCACGAGAGTCAAGAGAGCAAATTCACTATAAAATAATTATTACAACAAAGTTTTTCTTTCTTACTACTCTCTTGCTAATATTTCTTTTTTTTTTGCTAGCCCCTTCACCTCTAGAGCTCTCTATTTATAATACAAATTTTCAGTAACCTAAGCTTTTTTACTAATTCCTAATTTTTATCAACTTCCCCTACTTAGTTACAATTTTATTTTAAATATATTTTTGTCTCCTTCTCAAAGTAGGTTTCGAGACTTCTAGATTAATTAGAGTTTTGCTTCCTTGTGTGTTGCAGGTCGTTTCCTTTTATTTGTTGGTTTCCTGATTCACTTTTGACTTTTCTTAGTTCATGGTTCATGGTTCATGGTTCGTGGTTCGTGGTTCGTGGTTCGTGGTTCTTGGTTCTTGGACTTTTTTCTTTTTCTACTTTTCACTTTTACTTTTCTTGGTTCCTAGTTCCTGGTTCCTGATTCCTGGTTCCTGATTCCTGGTTCCTGATTCCTGGTTCCTGGTTTCTGGTTCTTGGTTCTTGACTTTTGTCTCTTTCTTTGCTTGTGCTCAACTTCATGGATTTCATGATTTATTTTCTCTTCGGTATCAGCTGGCCCCTAGCTCTTTTAGGGCTTTATTATTAAAGCTCAAAAGAGCTGGTCTTTTCTCTTTCGTTCAAGAACCAACTATTTTTTAAAGTCTCGTCCACCCTCTTTTTGCCATTGTTTTTCCTTCTCTTTTTTTGTTTTTAGTCAACAATGTCATCTGATTCACCAAACTTTTCTAAATCTGAACTTTGTGAATATCCTCTAGAGGAAGATGATTATCAGCCTATAATCAGTCAACCATTCACTGTAAACTTTACCCCTGCTTCATTATTTCCCCCTCTTTTATCTCTATTAGTCCATCTTCTGCCTTTACAAAGTGGAGTATAGATAAAGATGTTAACCACAAGGGTGAAATGTCACTCGAATCCCTTCGTGTCTCTTACGGCATACCTCGTTTGATTTCCTTAGAAAGGGCTGGGGAAAATGATAAACCTAGCCATCTTCCTCCCAACATTGTCACCATGCACCCTGATTTCTTTACCCACAGTGTGACACTCCCTTTTCATCCTTTTCTTAAGTACATGCTTAGCAACTTCAATTGAACCCCTGCTCAATTAAGTCCAATTGTATGGCGTGCTACTTTCTAACAATTTCAATTTTTTTACCAATTAATGGTCATCCCCAATCCTAATACAGGCCCTCCTATTAAGGTTTGGTATTATGTGCACACCTGGTCTAAGTTTCCTCTTTTAATTATCCAAAATAAATCTTCTGCAGGTCTTGGAAAGACTCATGGTTTTTTGCCAGTGGACACTAGGAGTTTAGGGAATTTAATGATATAAACCCTGAATGCCGGGTTCAAACCCATTTTTGTACCCCAGTTAATTGTTTGGGTACTATTTTGATATACTACTGCGGCGTCACTAACGTCTTTTCTTGTGGCTACTTGGAATACACCTCCTCTTATTTCTAGTAATGAGAGAGAGTTGCTGCTGAGTGTCCTCAATATTCCGTTAGAACACAGATCTTGGACATATCTTTCCCAACCATGTTTTTTGTTAATTTTTGGTTTTATATCCCCTACACATCTTGTACATACTCCTAGAGGTGAGTTTTAGCTTTTTTTATATATTTTTTATGACATAGAAACATGTAATTTCTTTTCTTTTAGCCATGTCTTCCAAGAATGACGGAGCTCGCAAAAAGAAGAAGATTGAAAAGTTCCTCCTTCTAAGATTAGTAGAAAACTTCAAGACAAGCCTACCTTTCATGTTGGAGGATCATTTTTCCAGGCTGCTATTCCCAATCATCCTCAGCAAGAGACCTTGCCGACTGTTTACATGGCTATGTATCCACCATCTGTCAGCTCTTCTGCTACTGCCAACATATATGCTTTTGCTCCTTTCCCATCAGACTCCAGCCAAGGGACCTTGCCTGCGATGGAGGGTTTACCCAGCTTTGCTTGGGAGGACTCTACCCAGACGTATCTTAATTCTTTCAACCAACTTTGGCTCTAGTACGTTTCTTCTAGTGACGTGAGGCATATTGAAAATTGTGACCTAACTGACATCATATTAAATAATATTTGTCAGGTACCTTACGCTTCTTTACTTTTGGTTTGTCAATATCCATTAAAATTTTTATTTATTTCATTGCAGCTTTCTGTGCCATCCAAGTATCTAGAAAAAGAATTAAAAATTTAATGTTAGAAAGGAACACACTAATTGAATCTGGGCGAGCTTCTGAGAGGCAGATTGCTGAGCTAGAGGGAGACTTGGCTGAAGAAAAAGCTCGTGTGGCGCAGCTAAAGGCAAATTATGATAGCCTAAAAACCGAGTATGACAACCTGAAGGCTCAGTCCCAATCTGAGATTCAAGATTTGTCCAATTCCCTTAATCAACTTAATTTTCAAATGTCCACGGCCAAAGCTTCAGCTGTGGAGGAATATAAGACTTCTGCTGAGTTTGCCAACATTATTGATGAGGAATTTTGGAAAGGTGTTGCCAAGGTGAAAACATTGATGGAAAATTGTTATCCTCACCCTGACTATAACTTCCTAGAAGATAATAAAGACAATGATTGATCATGACATGATGACCCCCCCTCCCTTTTTTTGTATCAAGCTGGTGGGATTATATTATGCTTCTATTTCCCACTTCTCTTGTAATAGACTTATGAAGTTATTATTATTATTTTTTTGTCACCTCAATTTTCATGCACTAAGCCTGTCTCGTACCACGAATTTACTCAACATGCTTAACTTCTGGGAAGTCCCTTAGAATTATGAAATTCGCTTGACTTTTTTGTACCAGGCTTTGAAATTTACTTTAATTTTCCTATTTTAATTTTTCTTTTTTGACTTTTCCTTCTTTAACTTTTTTTTTGCTTGTTTCTTGCACTAGGAAACGTGCTTTAACAATTACTTTTACTTTTTTCGGCATGTTTTAACTTTTTCTGCATGCTTTAACTTTTCTTTTTTTTTACTTTTCCTGGTTTAACTTTTTTTTTTGCTTGTTTCTTGCACTAGGAAACGTGCTTTAATAATTACTTTAACTCTTTTTGGCATGCTTCAACTGCATGCTTGAGTAAATTGCTTTTACTTTGCTAGGAAATTTACTTTAAATTTTCCTGCATGCTTTATACTTTTCTGAGAAATTGTTTAAATTTACTTTTAGCTTTTCCTATTTTTTTTTGGTTAGAATGTGAAAGAGGAGTGCTAGATATCTAGAAAGCCGAGAGAATGCCGAGAGAAACGACATTACTGAATGTCGTTTCACTCGGTAGAAATTTTTTTTTTTTAACTTAAAAAGATAAAAGGCTGGTGGAAAAAAAAAAGCTGACTCTCTCTCCCTCCTCTCCCACACTCGCTGGTACTCTTTCTCTTCCCCTCCTTTCGCTCACTAGTCTTGTCCTTCACTCGCTCTCAACCACTCCTCGTCTCCTCCTCTAGCTCGCTACTACTCCAGATCTACTTGGTGGTCACTAGTCGTCGGTGGTCGCTGCTCGAGGTGCTCGGTGGTGCTGCTCGGTCTCATCGTCTCTCTCTGTTTCCCTCCTCTCCCTGGCTCGCTGCTACTCCAGATCTACTCGGTGGTCGCTGTTCGTTGCTCGGTGGTGCTACTCCAGATCTGCTCGTCTCGCAGGCAAAGGGACTGAAGTTGGAGTCAAAGAGTGACCTGACGAAGCTAAGAGAGTTGGCAAGAGCTAGTTTTTCTAGGGATTCAAAGGGTGAGGGAACTAGTACCAGTTACGCATTTAGGCAGCAATTTGTTTCTGCTGAAACCTCTGTGGAAAATTCTCAAGCCTCCACTTCCAAATTCAAACAATGATGTTAAACACAATGAGGCTAACCAAAAGGGACGGCACGCTAATGTTCAACCATTTTTTTTTGTTTTTTAGTTTGTGTATTTAAATGACCTGTAAGATAGATCTTCTGTATAAACTTTTCGCTTACAGAAAATAGGAAATGCAGATTCCTTATAGTTGGATAAAGTAACTGAAATTTTGAAATTTATGAATGTTCAGAGTTCCCAGAATGCTGCCTTGTTATTCCAGCACATGTTTCCGTAAAATAGGAAACAGGTAAACTAGCTCTATATCTAACAGATACTGAAATAAAATTGAACTCAGACTACAGTATCCTCTATAAATGTTGCAAATATAAAGTAATCATTAGCCTAAAAACAGATATGAGAACTTGCTCTGAAGCTGATCTTTTTTATTAATAGCATTGGTTGAATCAAACTCAACTAGGCTAATGAATTAAAAGTGCAACTTAGAAACATAAGCATTGCTGTTAGCATACAATCGCCAAATCATCCATCCAAAGTTTAATACCGGGAAAACAAAGTTGAAGACATGCTGCAGAGAAGTGAACCAAAAGTTTCCGATGGCCACCCAAATTCATCTTCCATAATCAGCTTGACTAAGATAATCATCCCCATTAAGTTCTGAGAAAGAGTCTCCAATTATCTTTTCGTCTAATGGAGACACCGCGAGCAAACTGTCGAGGCCGTGCACAACAAGCCAATTGCTGCTATACATATCTGGAAAGACAACTGGGACACCATTAAGGAAAATCACATCACCAGAGTAAGCCACAGTAATCTTAAATCCTTCTGAAGAAGTTGGCAACGTTGTCCCTCCATCGAGCCTAATCAGATCCTGCCAACGAAGCAACCTGAGAACCACATGTTGCTTAAAAATCGAAACACAATCGTTACCGACAACCGCCTCTTTCTCTTCAGCTCATCACGACAGACACCACTAGTCTGATTCGTCACTTCGTCCGAATCTCTCCATTATTCCAAGTGTGTTTCCCCTATTTTTTTGTTCTGAAAAACCCAAAAAAATGAAGAACAATACCTGTATTGATTTCGATTTTTTTATTCTAAGTCAAAGTTGGCTTTTAATTATACAAGATAGAAGATGAAACCAAGATTTGATGTTGATGAAGAAGAAGAAACAAAATTGACAGGAGGAAGAAGAAGATAATTGTGATGATGATGTTGTTGATGAAGAACATGAAATTGACGATGGAGAAATTGCAGAAGAGAGAGAAAGAAAAAAGAGAAGAAGAAGAAGAAGAAGATAAAAGAAGAAAAAAAACAGAAGAGGGATAAAATAATATAAAAAACAAAAGGGGAAATGCTTAAAGTAAAGTGGGGTGGGGTTAAGAGAGCACGCGCGAAACGATAGCACAAGCTGCCGTTTCTCTCGTCCTTCTCTCGGCTTTCTCGCTGGTTAGCAAAAGGGGAAATGCCGTTTCTCTCGTCCTTCTCTTGAGTAAATTGCTTTTACTTTGCTAGGAAATTTACTTTAAATTTTCCTGCATGCTTTATACTTTTCTGAGAAATTGTTTAAATTTACTTTTAGCTTTTCCTATTTCTTTTTGGTTAGAATAGGAAACTAAAAAGAAAAACAATATAGACTGTGAAAGAAAAAAAATGCTTTTATTAATAAATAACTATAAGTTTGCTCGTGAACGGTCTTTGGTAATAACTAAATTTTATAATAGCTTAAAGAGGGCTTTACTATTACTACTGAAAAATTAATAAACTTTCTACTGATAGTAGATTCTTAAATGCTCCGCATTCCAAGGATGCGGGAGCACGACTGCACTCATATCTTTTATCCTATAGGTTCCGAGATAAACGATTTCTGTTATTTTGTAGGGACCTTCCCAGTTCGGCCCTAACACTCCATCATTCTGCTCTCTGGTGTTCTGAAATACTTTTCTAAGAATTAAGTCCCAAACCCGGAAGCTTCTTGAATTTACTTTTGAATTAAAATATCGAGCTGCCTTTTGCTAATACTCTACAGCTCTAAGGCTGGCATGTTCTCTTTTTCTTCCAGTAAGTCAAAATTAAATTTTAGTTATTCCTCATTTTGCTCTGGTTGTGTTGCACTCTATGTGATGGCATCCCTATTTCAACTGGAACCACTACCTCCGTACCAAACGCTAAGGAATATGGTATTTCTCCAGTTGTTGTAGTATACATTGTCCTATACGACCACAATAAAAATGAGAGCTGATCTGCCCAAGCTCCCTTGTGCGTTTCTAACTTGGTCTTTAGGTGGTGTTTGATTATTTTATTAATAGCATCTACTTGCTCGTTAGATTCAGGGTGGGCTTGTGAAGAAAATAAATTCTTAATTTCAAGACTCCGACATAATCCCCTAAAGAGAGGATTGTCAAATTGTTTTTCATTATCTGTAACGATAGCTTGAGGGATTCCGAACCTTCATATAATAGATTTCCATACAAAAGTCTTGTGCAAATTTTATTGAACTCGCAAGCGCACGAATCTATAGTAGAATAGATTAATGGTAACGAGTGTCGATCCCACGAAGAGGTGGATTTTAATTGTGTGTAGAGTTAATTTTCATAAGTAGGTGATTGGATTTGTAGTAGAAGTGATTTAAATTATCCTAAAATTTAAATTAAAATGGCGGGAATAAATTGAAATGAAAATCTATTAAAATGACGTACTTGGGTATCTGGATTTGCATCAACATGCACTATGAGCTAAATATTTCTTATTAACGCCAATTAAATCATGAGGGGGATTTCCACTCCTCATGAACCATACTCTAATCAATATAGTGCCAAGGGCTTATCGTGTCAAATAATAATAACCTTATACTAGGGAGCCGATGAAACCAGGACAGTATCTAGACAAGATTATTACTATTTATCGATGAAAAGTTAAAACATCCACAATAATTAGAGGGGAAGAGAAAGTAAATTTACCAAATAAAGCTCATGGAACATGTTGAGACTTCGCCTTCAATCCAAGTTTGAAAGAAAATTAGTTACTCATAATTGAACTAGGGGCAAAATGAAAATTTATTAAAATACATAGAAAATATAAGATGGAGAAGGAATTACAGAGAATTGAACTCAAAAATGAATTTCGGGATGCCAAATTAGGGGGGAGAGCCCATTTTTTATAGATACACTAAGTAAATCATAGTCATCGAATTAAAAACATTTTGGACGCTCAAGATTGTACCACATCATCAGTCAACAATATGCGGTTTGAATAGTCAGGCGGCTTGAATAGTGACGCGGTTTGGTTGTAAATAATCTCGTGAATATGCATGTACCGTACACACTATTTTTCATCCATTAACATGCTGTCACGTCACTGATCAACAATATATAAGAATTTTAGTCCAATGGAATCATGACACCTCATCCGTCAATATCACATCATCGTTCAATGCCACGTCATCATTCCGTATATGTGAACAGTATCGTGAACAGTAACATGGACGATCTCATTCAAAGAGAAAGATCTCAAATATCTGGAGTTTCTTTTTGTATATTATATGGATGATCCGATCCGCAAGGACCATGATTGGGAATTGTTTGATCGTCTTTCTCCGAGTAAGAGGCGAAACATAATCAACTTGAATTCGGGACATCTATTCGAAATCTTAGTGAAAGACTGGATTTGTTATCTCATGTTTGCTTTTCGTGAAAAAATACCAATTGAAGTGGGGGGTTTCCTCAAACAACAAGGGGCTGGGTCAATTATTCAATCAAATGATATTGAGCGTTTTTCCCATCTCTTCTTGAGAAACAAGTGGGCTATTTCTTTGCAAAATTGTGCTCAATTTCATATGTGGCAATTCCGCCAAGATCTCTTCGTTAGTTGGGGGAAGAATCCGCACGAATCGGATTTTTTGGGGGAAGAATCCGTACATGTAAATAGTATCATACATGTGAACAGTTATATTTTTCCTTTTATTCTCCTCCTAAGGTTTTCAACTATCCTAAGTTCAAAAGTGATGTCCATTTTATTGTCTGGTCTCTCGTTAATTGTGAATTGACCATAATACCCCTAAAATACATAAAATACTTAATTAAAATAAAACACACATAATTAAATTACAAGAGACTAAAATATATAAAAGTAATAGTGTTAGTAAGAATTGAAATGTAAAATGACTATTTTCTCCTTTATAAATATACACTTTCTAACACTCAACACACCCCCAACCAGCTTATTGCTAGTCCCTAGCAATTAAAGCACAAACAAAATTCAAACGCAAAATGATTTTTTTTTTAACACGATCCTATTGGACTAAAATTCTTATATACTGTTGATTGGTGACGTAGCAGTATATTAGTAGACCAAAAAATCGCGCGTATGGTACATGCATATACACAAGATTTTTTTTAACACGATCCTATTGGACTAAAATTCTTATATACTGTTGATTGGTGACGTAGCAGTATATTAGTAGACCAAAAAATCACGCGTATGGTACATGCATATACACAAGATTATTTTCAACCAAACCGCATCACTGTTCAAACCGCGTGGTCAAACCGTGTTACTATTCAAACCGCTTGGTCAAACCGCATGGTCAAACCGCATACTGTTGACTGATAAAGTGGCGCAATCCTGAGCGTCTGAAATGTTTTTAATCTGATCGTCATGATTTACTCTATATATCTATAAAAATGGGGTTCCCTCTAATTTGGCATCTCTGAATCCATTTTTGGGCTCTATTTTCTGTAATTCCTTCTCCATCTTGTATTTTCTACGTATTTTAATAAATTTTCATTTTTTCCCTAGTTTAATTATGAGTAGCTAATTTTCTTTCAAGCTTGGGTTGAAGGTGAAGTCTCAACATGTGTCATTAGCTTTATTTGGTAAATTTACTTTCTCTTCTCCTCTAATTTTTGTGGATGTTTTGACTTTTCGTCGACAAATAATAATAATCTTGTCTAGATACCGTCCTGGTTTCACCGGCTCCTTAGTACAAGGTTATTATTATTTGGCACGATTAACCCTTAGCACTATATTAATTAGAGTATGGTTCATGAGGTGTGGATACCCCCCTCATGATTTAATTGACACTAATAAGGAATATTTAACCCATTGTGCATGTTGATACAGATTCAGATACCCAAGTGCTTCATTTCAATAGATTTATCTTCAATTTATTCTCGCTATTTTAATTTAAGTTTTAGAATATTCCAAATCATTTTCACTAGAAATCCAACTACCCATTTAGAAAATTAATTCTACACAATTAAAATCCACCTCCTCGTGGGATCGACACTCGTCACCATTAGTCTATTCTATAATAGATTCGTGCGCTTGCAAGTTCAATAAAATTTGCACAACAAATGCCACGTTATCATTCCGTATATATGAACAGTGTCATGAATAGTAACATAGACATACCGTACATGTGAATAGTACTGTCCATGTGAATATTGACATTTTTCCTTTTATATTCCTTCTAAGGTTTTTGACTGTCCTGAGTTCAAAGGTAATGTTTGTTTTGTTGTCTGGCCTCTCGTTCATTATGAATTGACCATGATGCCCCTAAAATACATAAAATGCTTAATTAAAATAAAACATACATAATCAAATTACAAAAGACTAAAATACATAAAAGTAAGAGTGTTAGTAAGAATTGAAATGTAAAATGATAATTTTCTCTTTTATAAATATACATTTTCTAACACTCAACAAAAAGCCGTTGTCTTTTGTTTTGTAATTTGCGCCAAAAGTTCTGCTTCTGCCCATTTAATAAAATAGTCCACTGCCACCATGACAAATTTGGTTTGTCCTTTGCCTATTGAGATTGGACCAATGATGTTTATGCCATACTGTGCAAACAGCCAGGGGCTGGTGACTGGAGTGAGTCGTTCTGGAGGCTGGCAAGGGATATTAGAATATCTTTGACATTTGTCACACTGCTGGACAAACTTGTATGTATCTTTTTTCATCGTGGGCCAAAAGCATCCTTGGCGAACTGCTTTTAGAGCTAGAGGCCTAGCCCCAGAATGATTACCTCAAATTCCCTCATGGATTTCTCTCATTACATAACTTGCCTCTTCAGAAGCCAGGCATCGAAGGTAGGGTAGCAAATATCCCCTTTTGTATAACACATCCTCTAGAATCACATATCGTGCTGACCTCAGTCTTATCCTTCTTGCTTCTTGCTTATTGTCTCGTAACCTTTTATTTTTTAGATAATTGATGATGGGATCCATCTAACTCCCACTTGTGGCAACGAGACTGACTTTACCACTCTCATTTTCATTAATATTTAGGCTCGGTAAAAATTCCATACGAATAAGTATGGTCAGGCTTGTGCCAGTAGCGGAAGCTAACCTGGCAAGAACATATGCTTTGCTATTTTCTTCCCTTGAAATTTGTGTTATAGTGCATTCCACAAAACTTTCGAGCAGATCCTTAACTTTCCCAAGATATTCCATCATTTTATCTTCTTTCAGCTGGTATTCTGATTTTACTTGGTTCACAATTAATTGTGAATCACTATATATTTCTAGCATTTCTACTTGTCCCTATTTCTTTTGCCCATCTAAGTCTAGAGAGTAGTGCTTCATATTCCGTTGCATTGTTTGAGGCTTGGAACCCAAATCGGAGGGCAGAACTTAGTTTAATATTTTTTGGAGTCACTAAAATTAGTCATGCCTCATTTCCTTGTCGAGTTGATGAACCATCCATATACAACTTCCAGATTAGTAAAGCTCCAGAGTTAATATTGAACTATCTCATTTCAACATCTAACAGTGCATGACTCATGTAGTAGATAGGTTTTTGCACTCTATCCTCCTCTTTTATTAATACTGAGCTCACCGCTGAGTCCGACACAACTAGGTAAATATATAATATTTCCCCTGGCACTGATTTTGAAAGAATTGGTGGGGTGCCCATGTACTTTTTCAATTCCTGGAATGCTTTCTCATATTCATCTGTCCATACTAGATTCTTTCATCCACGAAGAGTTTTAAAGAATGGCAAGCATTTATTTGTTGCTCGCGAAATAAAGCGACTCAAGGCAGCAACCCTCTCTGTTTTGGATTTCCTTCATCGTTTTTGATGACTCCATATCTATAGAGACTAAATTTTTTATGGATTAGATTCTATTCTTCATTTACTAACCATAAATCCTAGGAATTGTCTGGAGGAGACTCCAAAAGCACATTTACTTAGATTAAGCTTCATATTAAAATGTTTCAAAATTTTGAAAGCCTCCTTTAAGTCTGCAATGTGATCTACCATTTTCTTGTTTTTAACAAGAATATCATTTACATAAACCTTCATATTCCTTTTAATATGTCTAACAAATATCTTGTTCACCAACCTATGCTAAATTGCTCCAGTATCTTTCAACACAAAAGGCATTACATTATAACAATATAAATCTTTATTTATGATGAATGTTGTTTTCTCCCTATCTGAAGGATGCATTTAAATTTGGTTGTAACCTAAGTACACATCCATAAACATGAGGGATTCATTCCCAGCGATTGCATCAACTAGTTAGTCGATTCTGGGTAAAGGAAAGTTGTCCGTGGGGCACGTTTTGTTCAAGCCAGTAAAGTCTATGTAGATTTTCCACTTTCCATTTAGTTTTTTAACCATTACTACATTAGCTAGCGAGGTGGGGTAATGCACTTCTCTAATAAATCCCACTTTTAGCAGTTTATCAACTTCCTTAGCAATTGCTTCATACCTTTCTGGATTAAAGGACCTCTTTTTTTGTCGTACTGGCTTGAAACCAGGATTAATATTCAATCAATGGGTTATTACTTCATGTTTTATTCTAGGCATGTCTTCATGGGACAATATGAACACAACAGAATTTGCTCTAAGGAAATTTTCAATTTGTGTATGTGTCTTTAAAGTCAATGACTGGCCAACTCGGGTGCACTTACTTTCATCTTCTTATTGAAGCTTAACTGTCTCTAATTCTTCAACTAGAGAACCCCTTTGCTCATTTTTTTCCTCTTTTGGGTCAAGCATAATATGTAAGTTTTCATGTTTGTCCATCATGCCTCTCAAAGATGTAGCGTAGCATTTTCTGGACTCCTCTTGATCTGCTCTTAATACTCCAACTCCTTCTTCTGCTGGAAACTTTATCATCAAATGGTAAGTTGAAGTTATCGCTTAGAACATGTTTAAAGCAGATCTTCCCAAAAGTACATTGTAAATTGACGGATGTTCCACAACTAAGAAATTTATCATTTTAATAACTTGGTGGGGTTGTTCCCCCATCGTCACCAGTAACTCTATGCTACCCAAAGGGATCACACATTCTCCTCTAAAACCAATTAAAGTTGTGCGTATTGGTTTTAATTTCTCTCTTTCAATCTCAATTTTGTCAAATGTTGTTGCATACATAATATCTGACGAACTTCCATTGTCAATCAAAACTCTATAGACCTTCTTATTTGCCAAGATTATAAAGATGACCAGGGCATCATCATAAGGTTGGTGTATTCCTCTTGCTTCTTCATCTGTAAATGTGATGGTATTATGTCTTATTTTGGCTTCTTTTTTAGGTTTGCTAGCTAAATCCACAAGGAAAACTCTTATGTGTTTCCGGCCCCCCTAGTGTGAGCTTTTTGAGCCCTATTAGAATCTCCTCTATCTACGAGTCCACCAAATACAGTCTTTATAGGTGTGCCACCCGCAATGTCTTGGCCTTCAACTCACACAGTTGCAAATGATGCTATTTTCTGTGGAACATGTGACGACTCCTCTATTCTTCCACCATCTTTCCTCACAAATTCTTTAAGATACCCTCTTAGATCAAGGATTCTATTTCTTCATTTAGATCAAAACAATTTTCTATATTATGGCCATGATCTCGGTGGTATCGACAATATTTACTTCTATCCCTTCAATTGGGTGCTGTCTTAATATCTTTGAGCTTTCCCAGTAAATCTAAGTTCCTAATTTGCATCAGTACTTACTCTCTGGGTAGAGCAAGTGGAGTGTAGCCTAGAAACCTGATCTGCAGAATTCTTCGACCTTTGTTTTATGGCCTACTCACTTTTTCTTTGTTCTCAATTTATTCATTCTTTCTCTTCCTCTTTTCTCCCACTCTTTGTGAGTCTAAATCAATCCTCCTTTTCGCATTAGTTAACTCATCCGCATTAGAATACTTTTGAGCTATTGATAATAGCTTTGTGAAAGTTCTTGGTGGATTTTTTGCGAGCGAGTAATGAAATTTTCCTGGTTGCAATCCTGCCATAATAGCAGTCAAGGCCACTGCATCACTATAGTTTTCTACCCTTACAGCTTCTTTGTTGAAGCAAGTAATGTAGTCTTTCAACAACTCATCCTTCCCTTGTTTAACCGACAAAAGATGAGTCGGTGGAAGCTGATGGTCTCTGGCCCCAACAAATTGGCTAATAAATATTTAACTTAGCTGAACAAATGAGGAAATTGATCCTGGTCTTAGCTTTCTGTACCGCCTTCGCGCTGCTTCTGTAAGTGTCAGCAAGAGTGCCCTACACATGGCTACTCCTGACGCTCCTCGCAGCTCCATCCAAGATCTATAAGTTTCTAGATGTTCTGTCCGGTCTCCTTTTCCTCCGTATAATTTTATCTGGGGCAGAATTTTAGAGGGAGAGGTGCATCCAATATGTCCTTAATGAAAGGAGGTTATATCTCCTCCATGTATGGTCCAAATGGAGTTTTCTCAATATCATCTATTCTTTTCTTGAGCCTTCGTAACTCTACTTCCAAACTTACCGAGTTAGCACTAGACCTAACAAGTTCACACCCTCTGGATTGGATTTTAGACTGGCATTTTTCATTTAATCTCTCCCGCAAATCTCAAGAGTTCAACACTTGTCGTAGATCGAGTTTTTCATAATTAGTGTGACTGGCCTGACTCTTAACTTGTAAGCCATCTTGAGATCTTTCCTTTTCATGATCATGCTAACCAAGATATTGGTGATGCTACTATTGCTCCTCTATTGGCAGAGTAGGCCCTCGATTCCTTTGACCCTTTATGTACTGGAGCACTAAATTTATATTTTGTGTCAAATCAGCCACTTGTTGCGTAAGTGGTGGGAACAGGCCTATGTTGCCATGCTGCCTCCTTGGGGGGCTGGGGACCCGCAATAAGTTCAATGGTTGTGGTGGCTTTGCTGGCTCATGATGTTGAATGATTTTTTGTTTGCAATTAATTATATATTCCTTTAGACAGAGCCAGTCTGTTGACGCTAATTTTTTGTCAACCAAAGAGTTAAATAAAGCGGATGATATAAAAAAAAAACACAAAAAGATTTACGTGGTTCAGCACTTGCCTACGGGAGTCAAGAGAGCAAATTCACTATAAAATAATGATTACAACGTAGTCTTTCTTTCTTACTACTCTCTTGCCAATTTTTTTTTCCTCCCCCTTCACCTCTGGAGCTCTCTACTTATAATACAAATTTTCAATATCCTAAGTCTTTACTAATTCTTAATTTTTATCGACTTCCCCTACTTATTTAGAATTTATTTGAAGTCTATTTTTGTCTCCTTCTCAAAGTAGGTTCCGAGACTTCTAGATTAATTAGAGTTTTGTTTCCTTGTGTGATGTAGGTCGTTTCCTTTTATTTGTAGGTTTTCTAGTCACTTTTGACTTTTCTTAGTTCGTTGGTTCTTGGTTTTTGGTTATTGGACTTTTGTCTTTTTCTTCTTTTCACTTTTACTTTTCTTGGTTCTTGGTTCTTAGTTCTTGGTTCTTGAACTTTTGTCTTTTTCTACTTTTCATTTTGACTTTTCTTGGTTCTTAATTCTTGGTTCTTGGTTCTTGACTTTTGTCTCTTTCTTTACTCATGCTCCAACTTCATGGATTTCATCCTTCATTTTCTCTTGAGAATCAATATTTATACATTATATATATATGAGTAATTTTTCAAAAAAAAAAAAAAATGCCTTTCGATTTATTATATATTTTTATATAAAATATTAGAATATGGATTTTTTTTTATCTTTTAGCTTATCTCTCTCTCTCTGTATGTGTATATATATATATGCAAATTTCGTGCAGATTCGCTATTATACTATTTTGTTCAATTAATTATAATATCATATGATATAATAACAAATTCTCACAAAATCCACATTTAAACATTTGCACCCAAGAATATATATATTTTGTTAAGGTTTATACACTTTATTAAAGCGCAGAAAGTCGAAAACCTCATTGTAAAATATATATTTGTGTGCAATATATATATACTCGAATTTTGCCTAATTACTGGGGTATTATTCCCATGTTCTTAGTATACTAGGCAATAAATTGATATTAGACCTTACCTCAGAGGTGTTTGTGAAAATATTCTAAAAACTTGGTTTATTATATAATAACAACATCTTTGATATTAGTATTCCCAAAGAAGCATAGCATCTTCTGTTGGTTTATTCACGCGTCTATTATCCATCAGTAAACTCGCAACGATCTTTAAAATCCAACGGCTCAAACTCAATCATGGCAAAACCAAGTCGCCAATTTTAAAACCACCAAATCTGATCATTTCGGTTCTATAAATTGTACGGTACACACAAAACCCGCGCAAAGGAAACGGCTCCTTCTTGTTCTTCACCAGACCGGACGGTCACCGTGCCCTCTTCAAAATTTAAAATCGAAATTAAAATCTCTTCTCTTTCGAGGTGCGTATTGAGAATATATATATATATATATATATATATATATATATATATATATATATATTCGGTGCGTTTCGCAGTTGCAAAAAAGTGAATGAATTGTGCTGATCCATTGCAGAATATTATTAGTATTAGATTCAAAGAAGTTGTCTTTTTTGTTTGATTGAGGAGAAATTTTTAATGATTTGATGAAATTCCCGTTCTGACCTTGAGGGCATAAGGAACTAGATCTAATTATCAAAGAGAAGGAAAATGTATGGTTTTGATTGATTTTGCTGATAATTTTTCAGTCGTTTACGTATCCTTTTAGTTAAATAAAATCAATTCCAATAGTATTGGATTCAAAGAATATGCTTTTGTTCGATTCACGAGAAAAATTCATGGATTAAAATAGAAATTTTAAATCATAATCGTACAGAAAAATTAGATCAAATTGCTAGAAAATGAAAAGATATTCCTGAGGTAAATAAAATCGAGTCCCAAAGAAATTATAATATGATAAAATTGCAAAATATATTTAGAATAGAAATTTTTATGATATATATTGATATTGTCTTTGTTAATTGGAGGCTGGAAGATGCTTTATGGGTAAATTAATCTTTGGGGAAGTATAATTATTTAATTGATTTTATTTTATTTTAATTTCTTTTTTGACAGATAGAACGCCAGCTGTAAATTTTGTGGAGAATTAATTGGTAGGTCTCTTGTTATGGGTGCAATAGAAAATGTTATGGAGAACAAGGAAAGCCGTATACCTGTGGAAGCAAAGGAGCTTCTGAAATCTTTGGCATCTGAGTGGGAAGATGTAGTTGATAGGAATTCACTTCAGGTTATACCTGTTAAGGGTGCAATGACCAATGAGGTCTTCCAAATAAAATGGCCGACAAAAACAGAAACATTCTCACATAAGGTTTTACTTAGGGTATATGGTGAGGGAGTTGAGGTTTTCTTTGACAGGAATGACGAGATTCGGACATTTGAGTTTATGTCAAAGCATGGGCAGGGACCTCGTTTGTTGGGGCGGTTTCATAATGGCCGAGTTGAAGAATTCATCAATGCACGGGTATTTTTATGTTAATTTTCCTCAGTATCTTCTTACTATACATATCTACATGGCAGTGACAATTTCATCCTTGTACTTGAGTCCTGAATTTTGGAAATTTGGGATGCAATTGGACTCTATCAAAACAAACCAAGTTGAATTGGCTGCAATTCTTTAATAATTTTTCGTCTGCTGAGAACCCCTCTGTCTGTGTCAGACAGAGAGGCATGTATTTTTGTAGAGTGGAATGTGTTTTCGTGCTACTCACTTGTGTACTATTCCTATCTGTCTTGTGTGAGTATTATTGTTAAATCATGTATTTTTGTATCATTCAGTAACAGTAATTGGAAATGATGTTCTTTTGTTAGATGATATTTGGTGTATGAACTGAGAATGATACTATGCTCTTATTTGGAACTTTGGCTTTTATTTTTGTAGTCATCTTGGTAAATTGTGTTTCGTAAAACTGCATTATTAAATTAATCAGGTTATCAAGTCAGTCAAGAACTAGATTTAAAAAAGCATTGCATTAGGGAAAATATTCTTCTCTTGCTAAATGTGCAAAAATTTAAATTACCCACCCAAGAAAAAATACAAAACGAAGGTTGGGAGGTTGGGGGTAGATGAGGGGGGAGGGTTTAAACGTCTCTTATCTATGGAATGGACGTTGTTGCTTTGTCTTTATTTCAGTTTGCAAAATTTGTTGTATGGGTCAAAAAATTCAAAAATAAGAATTATAATGGGTGAGGCAAATCAAATTCAACTTAAAATTATCTGCCCAAGAAAAATCTCCCCCCCACCCCCCGAAAAAAAAAAAAGTATTAGGTGTCTCTTTTATCCGAGGAATGGACGCTGCTACTTCATCTATAATTAAAGGTGCAAATGTGTTGTATGTTTATGATGTATGGCTATGATTTTATGTTTCACAAAATCCAAAAAATGAGCAGTCTAATGGGTGAGGCAAATTGAATTCAACCTTTGAGTTCCTAGTAAAGTTTGAAGCCCATTTTTTTCTTTTTAAGTAAAATATTTGCTCATTTTAAAATGAAAATCTTGACCGATGAGTGATGACCATGGTGGAAATGGTGGTTTGAACATAGTGCTGTGGAAAGTGGGGAAAAACTACTTCAAGTCTGTAGTTTTTCTTTCATTCTTAACATTTAAGTGCTTATTTTATTTATTAAAATGGAAGTATAGATCAGCTTATTGTTTTATTTCTCTCTATATATTTGAATTTCAGACCCTATCAGCATCTGATATTCGTGATCCAGAAATTTCTGCTCTTATAGCAGCAAAATTGAAGGAGTTCCATGACCTTGATATGCCTGGTCAAAAGATTGTCCGCCTGTGGGATAGGTCGCGGTAAGTTTCCTGTTTCTTCTACCCTCATTCTTTCTCACAAAAATGCTCGAATTAACATTTTTTCCCCTGCAATTCCCAGAAATTGGCTCATAGCAACCAAGAATTTGTCTCCCCCAGAAGAAGCTAAAGCATTTCGTTTGGATGCCATTGAGGAGGAAATTTCTACATTAGAAAAGGCACTCTATCGGAATGATCAGCATATTGGTTTTTGCCACAATGACTTACAATATGGAAACATAATGATTGACGAAGAGACTAAGTCAATAACCCTAATTGTAAGTTTCTTCTTTTCCTCTCTTTCATACAATGCATGATTTTCTTACCAGCATATTGATAGTGAAGTTCTATGTCAATTTTCTCACAAATCTGTAATCAGATTGTTCAGCCATTAGTTTTCTTCTAAATTTTTATAAATATCATTCATGTGACAGGACATATGACTTTCATTGTTTCCCTATGTAGTCTCCTTATATAAGGTGGAGTGGCATTTTTAATTGTTTCGCAAATTCCAAATGGATGGTATTGTACATGTTATACATTTTGTGTTGTAAATAAATGGTGGGAATTATTAATACATAGTTGGAATCGATTAGTTTTTTATGCTTCTTGTTGCATTGATTTGTCTTTCATCTTCTGCACAAGAGAAAACAAAAAATAGCATAAATTGAATTTTACATGCTTGTGCAAGCGCATTGAGAAGCTTTGACATTTTAGGTCTTGGAAGGAAAAAAAAAAAGAACTGGAAAATTAAGGATCATGTCACTCGAATTTGAATTTTGATGTCATACAATTATTCGAATTTTGTGAACAGTATTTCCCACCTGCTTAAAAGCAGGTTGTTGGAATGTGTGACCATACCAATTAGTTAATGGTGCATTTATCCTTGTCCCATGTAGTATTATTATTATTTTATCTATATAATTGTTTGTGACGTAAATAGTTTTTAGGGCAGCTTTGAACTATGATGCATTAGCATGACATGCATGTGGAGAGTTGTGTCTCTGCCTGGTTGAATAACTCATAGGTCATTGATGGAGTGACTAGGGTAGTATGGATTTTCAGTTGAATGAGATCAAGTGAAGATACAATTTTCAGGTAAAACTGATGTTAGAAAGAAATTTCCGTTCCTTTTTTAACCCTTTCTAATGTTATATGCAATTATTTCTGAGTAAACTATTTAGTTTGTGTACCGTGATCACCCCTTCAGTTAAGTCTCATTGAAAGTCCATACTTTTGTGTCATGGAAGAGTCATCTTCATGTAGAACCTGTATACGACAGATATAGAGCCATGGTGTGGAAATCTACCTCACCTAGGCTATCAATGCATTGCTTTAGTTCTTTTGAGCTACAAATGCAAAAATTTTGCTCCTAAAGTACAGCTACTCATTGCGTTTTGATGGTCTGTACTGCAGGCATGTCTTTATAGGAGATCAAAGAAAATAATCTTTTTCACCTATCCTTACATTTGTATTTGACTGATATTCTCACAATTTTCTTTTTTCTGAATGCTTTCTATTTGATTAAATGCAATTATATTTAATTAGCTATCATTGATATGTATAGTAATCCTCTAATAGGACTATGAGTATGCAAGTTACAATCCTGTAGCATATGATATTGCAAATCACTTCTGTGAGATGGCTGCCGACTATCATACAGAAACGCCACATCTGATGGACTACAGTAAATATCCTGGTGTGTGAAGCAAGTGAAATTCTGTTCTTTCATTTGTTTCGTCTGCGTCTTCTTCTTCTCCTTATATTATTTCTTTTTTTTTAATGGAGAAGGCATTCTCTTGACCTTGGTCTTATGACAGATTTGGAGGAGCGTCATCGATTTCTGCATGCTTATCTGAGTTCCACTGGTAATAATATATGTTCCTCAATCATGTGGCATTGAGTTATTTTACTTTCTGATATAATGTGAATGTTAGGTTTTACATATAGATCCCCTTTTCCTGATGATGTTAAAGAATTCAAAACCTCACTTATTTATTTATTTTATTTTCATTTGGACTCAAAATGCCCAGAAATAAGAATAATTAGTTATCAGTTGTTTAAGCTACTGTTGCTAGTCAGTCTTCATTTATAGGAACTATTAAGCTGCATTTGCTATCTGTGTTATACACTTGTTAACGAATAGAAAGCCATTTCACAAAGGCAATTAGTTGGGTTTTTTATTTTTGGTTTTCTTGATTTAGGTGTTTACATTAATTTTAAAATGAACAAGGCAATTGTTCAACAAGTTAACTCTGGGTTAATTTATGAAATTGGATATAATTTGGACATCTGATGTATAAATTTGATTGGTTATATCCATCAGTGATTATTTTATGTTGCTGCAGGTGATCAACCTAGTGATGCGGAAGTAAAGCAACTACTTCAGGATGTTGAGAAGTATACACTTGCAAGCCATCTGAGCTGGGGCTTATGGGGAATAATTTCAGTAATTTGTGCTTACTCAGAATAACTTTCTTCATTTGAAATTTACTGTTCTGACAATAACCTAGATGACTGGAAAGCTCAGGCACTCCGACTAGGAAGCAATCCCTTTGTTAGCTTGTAGATGGTTGATGTACCTTGTCTTTTTTCCTATTATTCTAGAAAAGGCTGTACTTGATTTTCCTGAACATCCAATAAGTTCTATTTTATTTTATTTTATTTATTTTTATGTTCATCATTTTGTCATTTGCATGCGACTATGGCATATTTTCTTCTCTTCTATTGTTTACATGCTGACTGCTTGACGTCCCTTACAGATTCTGGGTCCAATTTAAAATTCTCTGTTTGTTTTCCATTCAGCCCAGACAATCTCCTACTGCTTACATGATATTTATGGCCTCTTTTCTTGTAGCTAATGTATGGCTGTTTTGCTGAAAAGCTAGGAAACCGTATTAAAATATATTTTTTCTTTGATCTTATTATTTTATTGAATTTCATCTTTGCAGGAACATGTGAATGAAATTGACTTTGACTACATTGGATATGCGAAGCAAAGATTTGACCAATACTGGTTAACGAAGCCTGAATTGTTGGGATCTTCTGGAGCCACCACTAATGTGCCTGATGGTAACTATAATATCTAGAACATGGATTGTTTTCTCCTCCTTGCTACATTGTGTAAATATAGTTTATACTTGACCCTGTTTCTTTCATTCTGCTGCAGCCTTGCAGAATATATTGTTAAAATTTTAGTTGATAGAGCATTTTGCTAGGTAATGTTGCAGATTAAGTCATTTTTTACCTTGAACCATTTATCATTTGGTGTTTGTTCTTGCTTTGTCTTTTATGCAGAAGAAGGCTTACCGTTTAAAATATCTGACAATTTTTTAGTTCTCAGCTTTGAGACTTTGTGCCTTGACATAAAAAATATGTACTACAAGGTGTTGAATTTTGAAATCAGTAGATTTTGCATGCTAGAGACGGGATGTATTTGTTTGACTCTACCGTATTAAGAGTAGTGGAAGACAGAGACATTACTTATGTAGTTTGAAACGGAATAACGTCGAAACATCAAGAAACTAAGAGGGAAAATTATCTTAAGTCTAAGGAAGCAAGCAACTAATTAGCTTATAAGTTTTGTCTGGCGAAAATCTAAAATAATTTATAGATATGTGAAAGGTTGATTGCAGACTGATTCCAATGTTGCTCTGAGTTGAATCTTTATCCTCAACTCTCCAGGACAAATTAGATGCGATCTATGCTTACAGCCACAGTAACACTCTCCACTAAACAGAGTTTGGTAATAAACTTGATAGATTAGAAACAATGTCTCCGTCCAAGATGTGATTTACCTGATACCAGTTTAACACAGGAACATTTGACAGCATGTTGAAACGGATGTTTGGATACTTAAAATACCATAACTAGACTATTATTTAAGAGATTTGTCTTTGTAGTGTAAGAATTGATTTACTTAATTATTATGGCATCTCTACATAAATTACGGCAAATTAGGAAGTGCAGTAAGTCAAAATTTCTCAACTAATTGTCACTTAGTAGGACAATTCTACTCTAGTACTCGCCAATTTAACTAACCACCGTCCTGCATGACCTGCCTTCTTAATGGTGTAAGTGGAACACTGGGAGAGTAGTTCTTGTACTTCTTTCCAATTTTTCATTTAATGAAGAGAATGAAAAATTTTCATTTAATGAACACTGGCATCTCTACATAACTCCAGCCATGACAACTTTTACCTTTTTTATCAAAAAATTGACGGTAAGAATAAAACCCCATCCAGAGTAGAATAGAAATCGCATCCAGAACAGCTTTAAACTTGCATGTCATCCTCATTTTTTTTTAGTAATGGCTACTTCATTAGGTTGAGATTACAAGTATTCCTTTTCTTTTCACTCTTTCTTTTCATTCTTTTAATGATAAATAAAGATGACGATATTGACTTAAAAGGAGGAGGTAAAATAGTTTATTAGTAGACAGATTTGAGGATACTTCCTGGAAACAACTGCTCATTTGTTTGGGGAAGTTGGTTTGGATTCGGGACTTTCTATCCTCTGCAAGTTAAACGTTGACAATGATACAACATATGTAGTACTAGTTTGTTCTGGAATGCTTCTTTGCTCCAGGGGGCTTTCTGTTGTTATTTCCTGTGACTGTTGTTTTCTCTTCTAGGATAAGAGTAGTGTTTCCTACTTGTTTTTGGATCTTATGGGAAGTTGATGAAGGAGTGAACCTTTTTGTTCTTGGTATAATACTCCACAACTGATTAGGTTGGTGCTTTCTTTTTGAAAAAGCTTTCCCAACTTGTGAAAAGAGTTAAGCATGGAGCCAATTTTCTCCTTCATCCTCATCAATTGAGTTTATCTCTGAATCAGATTTCTATATCATTGTGTCTAGTTGAATTTGAAAATATGAATTTGGAGAAAGGGATTTGGCTTTGAGTAGCCTAAATTATATTATATGCAAGCCAAATTTTGATTTCCAAATCTACATTACTAATTTCACCTAATCAATGTAATCTAATGGTTTGAGCCTATGGGTCCTTGATACATTTTATTGCGAAGAAGGGGACAATTAGTTTTATGAACATTTATAATCTGTTACTCCTGAAAGTTCAGATTTTATCCTCTATCTTCTGGATTTGGATTTTTTTTGCTATGGTTTTTAAATCCTTCATGGGAGATCCTAAGTGGGCTTTTAATACAATCTAAGCATCTAGGTCAGGTGATAACAGGAATAAGTAGTTTTGTTCTCTTCTAAGTGATCTTATGTCATATTGTGAAGTTTGTGGATGTGTTTGGGCACATGCCTTGCTGTGAAAGGTGCTGCTAGAGCTTAAGTATTATTACTGAGCCTTGAAATTTCAAGTATGGTTTCTTAACATGGAATCAAAGCATGTTTTAATTTAGTTGTTCTGATTTTTGAATCCCACCATTGTGTGAATTATAACCTGAATTTGTGTGGGTTTGATTGGTAAATTGAAACAACTTTTTTGCATTTTATTACTGAGCCTTAAACTTTCAAGTATAGTTTCTTAACATGGAATTAAAGCATGCTTTAATTTAGTTGTTCTGATTTTTTAATCCCACCATTGTGTGAATTATAACCTAAATTTGTGTAGGCTTTAAGTGGTGACTTAAAACTGCTTTTTCTGCATTTTATTACTGAGCCACGAACGTCCAAGTATAGTTTCTTAACATGGAATCAATGCATGTTTTAATTTAGTTGTTCTGATTTTTGAATCCCAATCCCACCATATGAACTATAACCTAAATTCGTGTAGGCTTTAAGTGGCAACTTAAAACCCCCTTTTTGCATTTTATTAGAAATTCTTCATGAACTTCATATTCAGATGTCTACAAGTTGTCTCATTTTATTAAAAGCAGCTTCCATTGACTTCTGAAAATTTGGAAGTTGATTAGTTGAGAGGACTGGATCCATTGATGATAATGTTGGTGACCTCCTAGCTCTAATTGTGTCCAATTTGTTGGGAGCTGGCTGGAAAAAACTCTTTTGGTTGGGGCAAATTCATTTAAGATAGCAAACTGTCTATTCAATCCAAGCCCTTGGTGCATGCTTGGTTGGAAGAAATGGGAGGAGAGAATAAGGGAAAAAGAGAGTCAATTTCAATTTTATTGATTGATTTGACATGAAATCACCTGTTCTTCACTTATTTCTTTTTCCTTTCTTCATTTCCTCCTTTCCTCTCTTATCCGTTCCTTTCGTTTCTTCAAACCAAGCATGGCATTAGCTTCTATGACACTGTATGGAGTTTGTTCAATGGCCGGATGGTGAAGGAGCCAGATAAGTTAGACAAGCGAGTTACTCGAACCTGTTTTTAGCGCGAGGTTTCTTTAGGCATGAACCTTGGGTCACGAGTTCTTTCATTTTAGAGCATGTAGATTGTGCTTGGCCTGATACTCAGCTGTGTAACCTTAAGTCCAAATGGTGACTCTGGTCTGTGATCAGGGCGTCAAGTTTCTTCTAAGACCCTCCCGCACTAAATCCTCTTTCAAACTCATATAAGATAGGACTGGGGTTGTCGTAGGAGAACAACAGTTCATCCTGCCCTTTTGAGTATGCTTTTTCTTTATTCTCTTAAAAATTTTGCATAATGCAGCAAATTCTTTGTCAGCGCGGGCCTCAACTTCTTCTACCACTTCTAGAGATTCTGTGAGTGTAAATGTGTAAGGTATATTATCGAGCATCCACCAAAAGTTTTCTAACATATCAATTTGATAAAATTTGTTGACAATTATACTTTTATCACCAAATGTTTCAAGGGTCCTGCTACTTTGCAACCGGTGTTTGGTACCTATTTTGTCATTTAGTGATTTAATGATTAAATCTAACCAAAGAGTTGCATGGCCGTGCAGATAGGTTTGCATGGTTATTAACACTGTCATCCCTGATGTTTTTTGAAAAATTAAAAAAGGTAAAAGTTTCTAAATGTTGACATATATGTCCAGATTGTTTTAAATTTTTTTACAATTAAATCTATTGACCTAGTTTGACTATTAGCATGAGTATAATGTATGGACAATAATGTAATCTCATGTAAAAATTTTAAAATGCACGAAAAATTAACACGCCTTAATAAATATTTTGTTAACATAATATCTATTTAATATACAATAATTATTTGAATATGTCAATTAAAAAATAATACATGATAAAAAATATTAATTTGTTAACAATAATAATATATGACCATAACGAACATGCATATGCCTAAATTAAATGTTTCTAATAATATTATTAATGAACAAGTTGCGTAATTCGTAAGGTATATTTAATTAAATATTTTTTTTATTTTGATACTATTATCTTCTTTGTGCATGATAACTGAATTTCATTTATATTCTTTCTTTATTCCTAATTAGCAGTTTAGCACCCATGAACTCTATCCTCTATTTTTGTTTCCTTTTTTTCATAAACTCTAACCCAATAAAATAGTTTTAATTAAAAGTTTAAGACCATCATATTTTAGAAGTAGATTTTATGATCGACAAAAGTCCTGCTATTGATTCTTTAGTCTATGAAGTAGTGTGATTTAAAAGAAGAGCCCAGCTACCGTTCACTTAGTGCATGGTACCCCATATTTTGTCCATATATGAGTTGTCCATTAAATCTAACACAAAACTTGCTTCAACGGCATGGATGTATTCTATTTGGTTTTTAACATTGACATCTCTATTGTTTTTCAAAAAAGCAAAATAATCAAAAGTTTGTCAAATAATTTTGGATAATTTTTAAATTTTATATTTTGATCAAGTGATCTAATTTACTATTAAAATTAATGACAGTATAAGGCCAATAACTTGAAAAAAATTTAATACATCAAATCTTTTTTATTTTTTGAAAATAATATAATATTAATTTAATCTGTAATAAATAATTTAAATATATAATAAAATATATTAATTTATCAATAATATTAAACAATTTTTAGAAACAATATAAAATTTATTTAATCAATAATAAATAATTTAAATATGTAATTAAATTTTAATTTATCAATAATAATATTACCAAATGACAATGTTAAAAATTTCATAATAATCAATTATGGTTTAGTATTCAAATATAAATAATAGAAATATACTCTTAAGTGTAAATAGTAAAAATATTTTGGACTTATATATTAAAATTTTAAAACTTTTAATTTTTTCACTTTTCAACAAATAAGAGGGACTACAAAGTAATTTACCAAAAACAAGGGTACCGTGCACCCGGGGCATCGTAGCTTCGTCCATGTGGGTTTTCAATTGTTATTATTTTACCATAAGATTCTTAACATTATTATAAAGTTAGTGACTTCGCTAGGGTATTTGAGAAATTTTAACTTGTACTTATTTTATTTATTTATTTATTTGGATATTTTTCTCTAGGCATCATATTTACAAGCCTTTTTTATTTTCAGTTATTAGAATTTTATTATATTAAAATATCTCCAAAACAGAATTTAATTTTTCTAACAAAGTGACGCTAGTTGAAATTTTTTTACGCATTTATAAACAAAATAACTATGATATTGTTTTCACTTGTATAAAATTATAATAAATAAAAATTAACATCAATTTCTAAACATACGTTCACTTTTTGCCTAAGAAAACAATAGTAAAAAGATAAAAATACATAAAGCGCAGCTGTGAATTGCTACCCTAGTAGTTCGACCCACTCAATCTCAAATTTATTTTCATAAATATGGATATGGGTCACTTCTCTATTTCAAGTGTACGCATAAATTTTTAAACTATACTTTAGATCTTGTAGAACTCAATTTATAATAGTTGTATAAGTTGTAATAAATAATAAAAATCAAAATCAAAAGTATGATAAGTAAGACATTTATGTGATGGACCTTGTTACCTTGTATTAAATGTTATTTACATTGAGGGAATTGCTAAGTTAACCATTGAATTTTTGCCACTCCTCTTTTATTATTCATTACATTTCCAACCAGTCAATTAAATCTAACGATCTTCCTTCTGCTAATCTTTGTTATCTCATGTAACTTAATCGTAGCTTTATTTGAAGCTTATTTATGTATAGTGTGCAAGTGATTATTGTCATTTTATTTTGGAAACTGATGTGAGGGTAAGATTTGGTTCGCAGGTGAGCAAAAGGTTAGCAAAAAACGAGATGGTTGGTTCAAGAAATTGAAGAAACATTTGAACCTGGGAAATAAGAATGTCAAGTTTTGAAGAAGGCTCTATAAGCTAAATTATTTGTTCCAGTCCAGTATGTAAATGATATGCGTATGTGATCTTCTCGAGTCTTTTGCTTACATTTTGGTGCGTTTTGATGTGCTTGTAATACAAATTTTATTTTATTTTTTAAATTGCCAAGGAATTATCTTATGGCTTTGCATCAAGTTAAGTTTAGGGCTTCTCGAAGGTTCAAAAGTAATTTTAAAAGCTAAAAGTTAATTTTGGCATTTGATAAGTTTTTTAAGTAATTACTTTGGGTAAAATCACTCCATCCTATAGAAATTTTGAAAAGTAGAGAAAGAATTTTGAAAATTAGGAAAGAAGTAGTTTTTTAAAATTGAATTTTGAAAATTAATTTTATACTTAATACAATTATGTATATATCCTCATATATTTAAAAATTTAAAATTATCTTTATTAAGTAGGAAATAAAAATCATTAACTTAAAATAAATTATTATTATTATTATTACCAATTATATTGAGATAATAAGATAAAAAATAAAATTAATAATGTAAAATTTATTTTAGTTGTCAGTTGTTATATATACAAAATAAAAAATATTTTGTATACATGTTTATAAATATATAAATAAATTTTATTTAACATTATATCTATTTAAGGGTTGTTTGTTTTTGTCTGTAGTCTAAATTTAATTATTTTCACTCATTTGGAGTTTTTAGTTTGTTTGCCTTTATAACTTATTGACTTATTATAAGATATTTAGATTTAAATGGAAAAAGTTAAATATTTTGATTTCTATCTGAATGACAAAATATCGGAATAAAATTTTAATATTCTTTCTTATTAATACTCCTTTTGAATGTATTTATTTCCTACTATATAATTATCATTTTGTTATTTTTATTGATCCATTTTCTTTGCTCTTTGCATATCCATCACTTTTTTTTTAAACATGAATGAGAATTTTCAACATAATAGAATCTTCAGGTGAGCGTGTTATGATATATCCATTTCTTTGTATTTACAATTACAATTTTTTCTAATAGATTCTCAATATTAATTAATACATTAATTTTAATTCAAATGATTAAATAATTCTTGGTTGGTTTACGTAATTAACAAGAAAAAAAAGTATCAATATTGTAAGTATCATAAATTAATGTCAAAAAATATGTCTTGGATATAGTTTTTGTTTTTCATGCTTTATTAGGTACATATCATCAAAATTTTTTTACCTAATCAAATAATTTATTTACAATTTTTCATGTGTTTAACATATAAATGTAAGTATTGTTAGTATAATAAGGTTTTGTGTGTGTGTGTACACGTATCATATTTCATATATATTTTTTTTAAGATAAACAACTTAATACTTATATTTAGATATTAAAAAAAATGTCATTTAGATATACCCATTCAAACTTATTCAGATTTCAATCAAATTTTGATTTTTTTTTAAAAAAAGTTACCTTAGTCATTTACATTAAAAAAATGTTAAAAAGAATTTATGGTTAGACCACAAAAGAAAATATGCTAAAGTAATAAATTATGATTACTGAAAAGTGTAATATATGGTTAGATCCATTGGAGCTTAAGTTAATCAACATGATCAAGATAATTAATTTTTCTTTTAATAACTTGTAGGAAATTTTGATTCATGTAACATGTTTATGAGATTAATGAATTGATTGTCAATGAATAAATTAAGGTAGCATTTGAAATCAGAATAAGTTAGAATTTTTCTAAAATCTGAATAGATTTGAATATGAATATCAAAATGATATCTTAGTGTAAATGACATCTTGTTTGTTTTTATAAATAAAATTCATCTCAAAAATAGTTATTTGATATTTCTATCCTTGTAAATCAAAACAAGGAAAGGGGATTAGGTTTTATAGTTTAGAAAATAAGTATATTTGATAAAGACATTTTTAGAGCATAATATTTATTTCTCATTTAAACCTTTTTTTCCATTTATATAAAAGTCCTCAAAGTTTTTTTTATTCAAATATAAATGTCTGAAAATCAAACATAAGTTACTAAAAAAATTTTAAAAGTTTTGTAATTAATAAAATTTAAGACTTCAGATGCTAACAAACAAGTTCTAAGATTTTTCTTCATTACTAATATAGATTTTTAATTAATTTTGGTAGATTTTTTAGAGTATTTAAATTACAAATAAACACGGATTATAATATATTTATAAATTGTAGTCACTGAAAAAAAAAATAATACAATTGCGATCGTGGCTTGTATTGAAAATGATTTTATCTTCAATCAGATTTTCTGTTCACATACTAAATTATACGTTTAATTCATTTTGTAACCATCTATAGATTATACAATTCAGAGTATCAGACCAATAACAATATATCAATTTCGAAAATCTTCACCAACTAGTAGCAAGACTTCTCCTTACACAACTATTCTCAATAATATTTGAAGAGATACATGTATCTCATGTCTATCTTATAAGAGATGATTTATACATTTATTCTTGATAATATTTGAAGAGATACATGTATCTGGCCCATATTTATAAAAGAATAGTTTATTTTTAGTTTCTTAGGAGACTCAAACCAGTTCTTCTTAGGATAGACATTGTAAAAATAGAACCGAACCAAACTTGATTGATTTAAGAAATCATGAATCGAATATAAGCTGAACTTAGAAATCAAATCGAATTATTTTGGTTTGGTTTGGTTTGGTTTTATATAATTTAATTTACAAAATTTAATATTTTTTATTTAAATTTAATTATAATCAATAATTATTCATGTTTCATTTACATTTACTAATAAAAAAATATTATTGTAGATATATAAATTATTTTTTTAATTTTCTAAAAAAACAATATAAAAAAATAGGGAAATAAATAGGGGATGAAAATTTCATCTCATCCTCATTTTTTTCCCAAATAAAAATTTAAGTAAAATATTATCCTCATTTTTTCACCAAACAAAAAATTAAATATAAAATAATCACCATACTCTCTCCTAATAAAAAAAATCTCTAAAAATTCTTATTTCCGTGAGAATTTTTGTCAATCCCAACAAAATTGGGCTCCGATACTCAAGTCAAGTTGTACATGCGTGAACATAATAGAAAGAAGCCCAAATTGTTGACACGTACCCATTCGAAATCCACCACAAAAGACCCATCTCATTTTCTTATCATCTACTTCGCATTTTACTCATAAACCAGAAAAGAAGAAACAGAGCCTCAAAAAGATTTTTTTTTTTTTAATTTTCAGCTGTGGAATTAGCTAAGTACTAACAAGAATGGCATGCCCATCACAGGCTATGATATCTGCAAACTCATACATATTTACTTCACCAAAGTTATTCTTTAACAGAAAACACAAGAATAAGCTTTATAGCAGAAAGAGGAATTTAAACTTGTTCGCTGTCCGTGCCTCCTCTGATGACCCTGATGATTGTAACGATGAAGAATGCGCCCCTGATAAAGAGGTTCATTTTTATTTTCTCTACCCTTTTCTCTACATTTACTGTTCTTGTTATTTCCTTAGAAAAATTAGAAATTTATAACTTTGTGTTGCTTAGCTTAGCTGCTACTAGTACTACTGTTTATTAAAAATCGACTCAAAGGACAGTGGCAGCCCATGTTTTGGCCAAATGGTCTCGGAGATCCTCTTATTTTCATAAATGGTCACGGAGACCCACTACTTCGCCAAAGCATGGGGGTGTAGCGGTCCTTTTCCCTTTCATTTTACGTTTTACAGCAATTGCCATTAAATGGTGGTTGTATTTGTATTTGTTTTTGCAGGTGGGAAAAGTGAGCATGGAATGGTTAGCTGGGGAAAAGACTAAAGTTGCGGGTACATTTCCACCTCGGAAAAGGGAGTGGACAGGTTATGTTGAGAAAGATACTGCTGGCCAGACTAACATTTATGCTGTCGAGGTTCATTATCTTATCTATTATTGATTACATATGAAGCTACTTGCCTTGCATTAGGATGAGGATAGAAATGTGTTTGCAGGACCTGTTTAGTGATAAGGAAGAATTCCCTGCCTCTTATACTCATTCACTTAAATAATAATCAACTTGTGTGTAATTTTACTAAATTTAGGGTATGTTTGAAACTATTGTGCTTCTCGTTAATTTTGAAAGCAAAACAGCTCAAGTATATACCTACTTGTGAGATTCAACAAGTGTGGACTAAAAGCCACAATATCTCATTCCATACCGTAACCAAGACATATTGAGGATAAAGATGAATTTAAAGCCTCCAACTTTATGACTTGAAACTTATGGTGTGTTTAGTTTAGGGAATGAGAATGAGAGGATGGGAATGAAACGCATGTTTATTTGGCAAAATGTAATTTGAAAATGAGAATAAAATGTATGGGTCTCACACAATTTGGGAATAAGGAATGAGAATCTCATTTGGGGGTTGGGAATGGGGATTCTCATTCTCTCAACTGGCTTTTTTATCCCTCTAATTTTTTTATATTTCCCTAATTATTCTTGTTCAAATCATAATTAATTTTATTATTTTAAATGTCATTATTATTATTATTATTATTAAATTTTATTAATTTAGTTATTATTAATTATTGTTATTATTATTTTTATTAATATTATCATTATTAATTTTTATTATTATTAATTTTATTTCTTTAATTAATATCATTTTTATCATATTATTTATACATGTATTTAGTTAATGAAAATTACATTATTTAATACCAAGGGTATTTTGGTAAATTAATTTTCATTCTCATTCCTCATTTCCATTTATTTTGCCAAGTAAACACATCAATAACATTTCAGTACATTCTCATTTTCATTTATTTTTGCCAAGTGAACATTAGAATCTCATTCCCATTCCCATTCCCATTCCCATTCCCAGTCCATTCCCATTACATAGAAGTAAACGCATCGTTAATTATAACCTGCTAGCTTATCAGTTTCTCCTATCGCATCGTTAATTATAACCTGCTAGCTTATCAGTTTCTCCTATATTTGTCGCATTTGATTTTCTTTTGGCTTCTTTTTAGTGTTAAAATGATTTTCCTTCTCCCACGAATGCGGAGGCAAAATATATCAATTAAAATCTCTTGTTTTTATGAAGGTTTCTTTCATTATTTGTTATACTATGACAACTTGATGATGATTTTATTTCACTCTTTGTTTTCTTTAGTAATAATGAGCGAAAGGAATCCAGCAAGCAAGACAATATTCACTTGGCCAAAGTGTAAATATAAGCTAATAATATGCCTGTAGAGTAGAGTAGCCATCTCTGAATTTTTCTCCAACTCCATTTCTCTTCAGCCGTTTAGCAGGCTGCATCTATTAACTTCAATTTTTCCAGCCCACAGTGTACGTAGCAGATAGCGCAATAAGTTCTGGAAGTGCAGGTTCATCTGCAGCTGGATCTGAGAACACAATAGCGATTACTGCCGGTGTTGCCCTCCTCGCTATAGCTGCTGCTTCATCAATACTTCTCCAAGTTGGTAAGAACCCACCACAGATGCAGACGATTGACTACAATGGACCATCACTTAGTTATTATATCAACAAATTTAAGCCACCAGCATTTGTCCAAGCTTCAGTATCAAGTCCAGCTGAATCATCCCCTTCCATACAAGCAGAAACTTCGGCCCAAGAAGTACCGCAGATTCAGATTCGATCTGAATCAAATCTAGAGCCTTCTACGAACAACATTTCTTAGGCATATAACATATTTTAGTTGTTCATAATCTTTTATTAACACTTACAGTTGATGTTCCATTAATACCTCTAGCATATATTATTGTTACAATAGTTAGCAGCTTGGAAACTTTACACCCAAATCCGCTGGACTCAAAGATATTGATGCAAAAATAATTTTGTTGAACACTATTGATGGTTGTTTTCTGATGACATCTCCAGTTTCCAACAGTACGAATGTCTGTTTACTGTATATACACATAATTTTTTTAATTAGGAAATTCTTTTTGCTGCATTTGATAGGCAGAACAGAGAGTTAATTCATTACACAAAACTTCTTGTTAAATTCTAGTCTTGAACAAGAAAGCTTGGTTAAAAGAATTTCTGCTGAAGTTAGCTATACAATAAGGTTTCAAAATGAGGGCAAAATGGTTTTCTAATCTTGAACTCGACGTTAAAGCTCGGATCATCATATAAGTTTTGCCAAACCATTATTTCACTACCACATTGTTTGGCAGGATATCAATAAAAGGATTACAGGGTGATGAATGGTATAAATGCCCCAAAGGTGGTTGAATGCTTTGATTCTGACGGTCATAAATATAGGCAGCTAGCAAAATCCAGAAATGACGACTTACAAGTTTACAATACGAGTATTGTAAACAGGGGCGGACCTCAAGAGGAAATTTAAGGGGGGCCAAATTCAAACTTATAATTTTGAGGCTATTAGAAGTAATAAATTACAACCAGACCAAATCATCAAAAAAATAGTAAGATACTAAATGAAAAAAAATTTACATTTATAATTCATGAAGGAAGATGATTACAATGCATAAGAGCCTCCACCCATACAAAATTCCAAGTCTTAAAAGTACTGAAGCTATCAAAAGAAAATAAAAAAACTTAAACAAAAACCATCATAACTGTAAAGGGAAAAAACTTCCTCAAGCAACAAAATATTCTTAACAAAAGATGCTAAACCCACCAAAATCAGGATCTCCAACATTAAAATGGAATACGACGTTCTTTCATATCTCGAAACTCGTTGACTATTGATTCAATACTTAATTTTTCTGCAATTTTCCTTTCAATGTACATAATCAATGAATCTGTAAGAAATTCATCCTCCATTTTATTGCGAAATCTTGTCTTTACTATACGCATAGCCGAAAATGATCGTTCTGTAGTTGCAGTAGACACTGGAAGAGTTAGCACAAGAACAATTATTCTATAGACAAGGGGGAATATTGTTGCTTTTCTAGTACTAACCAACCATTGGCTCAAGTCAGAAATGGTCGACAAACTTTTGAACTCTGGATGTTGAACTACATTATACTCATAATGCTCAAGTTGGATTTTTAAATTCATTTTATCAACATCTGTGAAATCTGCTGGATAAAACTTGTCAGCCAATTGACAAACATCACCAATTCTAAATGACTCCCTACATTCACGAGGATCAAGTGTTGAACTAAGTATAAGCAACTGCACTGCATGTTCATTAAATCGACTACTTAACTCTTGTAATTGGCAATCTATAACAGCATAAAACAAATTGACCCTATAATGTTCAGCAACAGTGAAGTTATCTTCTTGACGCCGAGCTCGACCTTGTCTTGCAACATACTGAGCATTCATTTCTGGAATGTCTATATTTCTAGCCTCACAAAATGATTTCACTTGATTAAGCAAAGTAATCCACCCATCATCTCTAAATTTCTGCATAAGTGATTTAGTTGATGAAACAAGATGCATAGCATGCAAAATATCTTGAGATTTAGATTGCAAAGCTTGGCAAAGTATATCAGTGATTGCCATAATTTCTTTCATAAGGTGCAAGACAAAAACAAACTCAAAACTAGTCATTGCCTCATATGCAGCATCAGCATCTCCTCGTTGGAAAGCATTAGTGCCATCTTCAATGATATTAAGTAGAACAGAACATGTTGCACTGAACATTTTTATTAAATTGGAGACTGACCTGAAGTGAGAACTCTATCGAGTATCCCCAGGCCTTTGTAAAGTGCCAATTTGATTGACCCTCTCCCACTCTCAAGCTCATCAATGGAAATCATGTACTCAATGTCAGCAGCTTGAGCACATTTCAGTTCTTCATTGCGCTTACAAGAAGCACCAACAATATTCACAACAGAAGATAGTTTAGTAAAGAAATGATGAATAGGAACAATCTCATCAGATACTGCGACTAAAGCCAATTGTAGTCGATGGGCCAAACAATGAATGTAGTAAGCATATGGACAATCTTTCAAAATTAAAGCTTGTAAACCATTTCACTCACCCCGCATGTTACTTGCACCATTATATCCTTGCCCTCGAATATTTTGAATATTTAAATTATTATGAGACAATAGAGAGTATATCTCATCTTTCAAGGTCACTGTAGAAGTGTTAGAGACATGAACAAGTCCAAAAAAACGTTCTCGCACAAAACCATCTTTGTCAACAAATCTCAAAACTACAGCCATCTGTTCTTTCTTCGATTCATCGCGTGATTCATCTATAATTAAACAAAACTTTGCATCTCCAATTTCTTCACGAATTGCCTTTTTCACTTTCATGGAAAAGACATGTAAAATTTCTTTTTGAATATTTGGTGATATATAGGAGGTATATTTTGGAGCTTTATCAAGTATAACTTCTGCAATCTTTTCATTATTAGAGGCAAATGCTTTAAGTAATTGCAGAAAATTTCCACGATTTAATGATTTTTTGCTCTCATCATGGCCTCTAAAAGAACAACCTTGAAAAGCTAAGTATCTAATTGCTTCAACTGTAGTCTTTAACCGAAGTCTATTATTTTCAATTTCTTGAGAGGAATAACGATTAAATACCTGTGGCAGATGCTGAGATTGCCTCATCAAATCCTCACATGATTCTTCAGCCTTTTTATGAGATGAATTCGGATCCTTTCCCACATGATTAAGGAACGCACAATTTTTCCCATCTTTAACCTTTCTCCAAACATTAAACCCATTAACAGTATAAGCATTACATTTTGGATGTGCAGATGGTGTATTGAAGAGATAACATGGTAGACAAAAAGCAGCATCTTTTATAGGTGAATATTCCAACCAAGAAGGAAAAGAATCGTACCATGAAGATTGAAAACGACGAAGGTGCTTTTCTGGTCCAGATTTGGGATACTCTAAAAGTCTTGGTTGATATGGACCAGCCATTATGTATGCTCTGCGAATTTCATCCCGTTGATTAACATCATGAACCCATATTTGTGGACGCAACCCTGGATCACGCTTCAAAAGCTGAGTATTAACTGGATTTGTCTCAATTCTTTGAGATTTTAAAGGTGGATTTCTAAAATTTGGTGAATTGGTAAGTGAGACTTGTGAATTTTCAATATTTGGAGATTTGGTATTGGCTTCTGCATTTTTCCTTTTGAAGTATTGATTAATTTTTGATGGCTTGCTCATGTTTGCTGCTGGGAAATTTAGGGATTTCGGTTGAGTTGCAGGTGATTTTTGGGATATGTTATTCGCGATCGCGATTTGTTGGTTGATGTTCTGGGTTTTGTGGCTGATTTCTTTTTTCTTTTTTGTTTTAATTATTTTGATGCCATTTTAAAGTGACTTAAGTGGACTCTCGGGTTGTATAAAGTTAAAGACTTTAACGAAAGCTTGTTTTCTTTTCAAAAATAAAAGTGGGCTTTTGGGATTGATTTAATTGTTTTAATTATTTTGCTTTTGTGCTTATAAAATTACAATATTATCTAATCTATCAACTTTATATATTAATTGTACAGGAGCCAGTGTGGATATTTCACATAAATTATTCATATTTTATTTAAAAATCTCAAAATATTTTAAAATCTAGGGGGGGCCATGGCACCCTTTGGCCTTATATGGCGTCCGCCCCTGATTGTAAAGTAAGAAAATTGTTCTTGAAGTTTACATACTAATACTAATAATTAGATAATTACAAGGTGTTGCAATCAGAAAATTGTTGCTTCTTTGTAGGGGGAGCACCTTCAGGTTTCAGATTAATCTGATTGGATTTTTGTCTACACAGGTAAATGAAAAACTAATCTAAACATTAGAATTTCGAATTTAGGTTGGATCCAGTTAAAATTTATTGTAATCTGGGAGGAAAATTTTCTCCATAATCTTTTTCCATCAATACTTCTAATTTTCTTCAAACTCCAATGCAAGATTTAATATTTAAAAAAAAAGAAATAAATAATTAAAAACAAACAAATCCCTAACAATTGCCAACCGTGTACTTTTTTTCCTTTTTCTGAATATATTTTCTTATTTTCTCCAATGCAAGATTTTTGAAATATGAGAGGGATATTAGAACCTACCAAAATCTTTCATACATTCATTTGCTCAATAAACCTACTACCAATATTTAAAAAATTAGATTTTACTCAATAATCTCACTTAAATACTAGACTTCCCTCACCTAACAATAATCTTATAAAATCAATTTTACAACTTAATTTTAAAATTATGTTAAAACTTTTTATTTGTCTGATTCTTAATAAAATAATATACCAAAATCAAATTGAAATTCCATCACAATCAAACTAAAATCACATTTTATCTTTGGATTTCAATAACCATTCTCGGAAATCCAACAAACAGTTTTTTGATAAATTTTGCCAATCTAACCACTTTCCAAGTTGATGCAACTCAACTCACTCTTAAATGGTTGAAAAGAATAAATGAGATACCATAGTTAATTTTGGAAAAACATATAAAAATATTATATAAAGAAAAATAGTGAATTCATAAAACACATCAACAATCTAGATAGTCAACTATGTAGTTCATAGAGCACTTGAAAGGGTGTCGCCAAGGTGATAAACACATCCACGAGCTAAAAAATTAAGTGGGAAAGTTTGGATACTTGAACTATGAAAATTCCGAAAATCAAATTACACATGCTAATAATGATGATTTTGATGAGTTTTTAGAGTCTACAATTATGGAAGGGGAAAAAAAGAAAATTTACAAAAATGGCCATAATACTTTTGCATTTTTTTAATTTGAACCCCAAAGTTTTTTTAATCAACATTAACCAAACACCAAGTTTGAGGACCAAAATACCCTTAACATTCTCACCTTTCTCTCTCGCCCAAATCCTCTCCCTCTACAGAAAGCTTATCACCGAAATCCCGTATACATCATCGGCGGCGTAGATCGGCACCGAAGTCCATCATCGGCAGCTGAAAGAAGCTATATTACGTTCAAAATCTTCCGAGATCTCCAAAATCAAAGATTAAAATTCAAAATCCTAGGTGAGTTATTACTTCATTTTTTATTTGTGTTACGATTTTGGGTTATTGTTGTGTTTTGTTGCTGTTGTTGTTGTTGTGTTGTGTTGGTTGCAGTGGTGATGGATTGAGTGTCTGTGGTTGTTAATGGCGGTAGTGGGTGAGGTTGTTGTGTTGCAAGTGGGAAAGGTGATGTTGTGTTATGTAGGGTCTTGTATTTTATAGCGCGACATGCGCATTGTAGGTGAGATGTGCGCGACAGGCCCAGGCTCAGGCTGGCGTGGCCCAATCGCACGCATCGCACGTCACATGCGCGCGCCAGTTTATACGCTCTTGGTGCCTGTCGCACCAGGAGATATCGTCTCTTAGTGTTGCCTCTTGGTACAAACCATAAGCGAATCGTACATTGACAAAGCACGAAAGAGATGCTGGGTTTATAAGGGATGATTCACACCTTAATTGACAAGATGCATTTAGGGGTGTATGGACGCCCTAGTAATAAAACTCTCAAAGTGGACAATTTTTTGCCAGGTCTGGGATGGGTCATGACATTATGGTATCAGAGTGGCTCTGTGTCCTTTTAAACGATGGTGGGACAAACCTCAGTGAGGATGCCGAGTCCCCAAAAGAGTGTATGTGACACCCTAGACAAATCCCACATCGGCAAAGCACGGGAGAGATGCTGGGTTTATAAGGGGTGATCTACACTTTAATTGGCAATGCACATTTTGGGGTATATGGGTGCCCTAGGAACAAAATCGTGCGGACATTGTTAAGGCCTAAAGTAGATAATATCTTGACAGGTCTTGGTGGGGTCATGATATTATGGTATTAGAGCAGCTCTGCGTATCCTTTTGAGCGATAGTAGGGCAAACCTCAACGAGGACGCTGAGTCCCTAGAGAGGTGTATGTGACACCCTAGGTGAATCCCACATCGGCAAAGTAAGGGAGAGATACTGGGTTTATAAAGGGTGATCCATACTTTAATTGACAAGACGCGTTTTAGGGTGTATGGAGCGCCCTAGGAACAAAATCGTACAGACATTGTTAAGGCCCAAAGCAAATAATATCTTGTCAGGTCTGGGATGGATCATGACACACCATGTTGCACCAATCGACTTTTTTTTTGTTGACAATTTATTAACATATAATATTTTTACAACTTTTACCAGATAAATGGCCAAATAAAAAATAACATTGCATAATCCACCAAGACCGAAGAAAGAATCGGGAATGATAAAGATCCCTTATGGCAATCACTTTTTCGGGCGTATCATGAGTTTGTGCAAATTAGTTGTAGTTGTTAATGCCATCCGAGAAAAATTAACAAACCGGAAGTTGAAAGTTGAAACTGTTCAAAGATGATATATTTGGGCATTTCCTCCAGTGCCGAAGCTATCCGTTCAGTGATGTAATTGTCGATAATATATTGCTTCGACAAGTGTCCTATGACGCTGGAAATGAAAAAGATGAGTTATGGTTTCAAGTTGGCGGCCATTTGATACGGCTATCGGTTGGAGAGTAGAGTCTAGTAACGATACTTTGCTATGACGAACATGTCGTGCTGACAAAGTATAAAATAATGCATAGGTTACTTAAGAAGTATGCTGGGGGTTTATTTCGCGGGAAAAATCTTGGCCAATTTAAGCAAAGATTTATAAACTTAAACTTTAGGGCAATGGATGACATTGATGCCCAAAAACACTTTAGGGCAATGGATGACATTTATGACTTTACGTCTACAATGCATGTGAGTAAAGAATTTTTTTTTTTTGATAACTTAGTTTTGTTATAATGAATATTTAATGAAACGTTTTATGACTTTATATCTTTCCTTATTGAAGGCATGGATTTTTGAAGCGATCGGAGGACTACCATTACAGTGGGTGGCGAAAATTAAGAGGAATGGTTCTCGGATTGTGTGATGAAAGCCCATGGCTTCTTCGAATATAAACTTTGGTGAAGTTTATTCATACCTCAATGACAACTCGCATCTTGTAAGTAATTTATATGTATGAGTGTATATAACTATTAAATACTATATGATTATACTAACTGAAAATTTGGTATTCTTTATGACAGAATGAAAATATTTTACAAACCATTGAACCATATGCAAATGAGAGAGCCACAAATTAATAGAAGAGTGTGGAGGATTATGTGCCATATATGCCAATTTGGGTTCGTAATGTGGGTATCCTTTATAACATCATTTAAAGATAATCAAAATTGAAATTTTTTTGTGTTATTAACTCATTTTCTTTTTAACTTGGTGTAGCACCAACCTTCAATCAACGTGCCATCCATTACAAGGACAAAAGAGGCAAATCATGACAGCATGAGCCAAATACAAGCATAGCAGAGTCTCGTTGAGGATGATTTTGTTGCCGACAACCATAATGAATCCGCACACGATTCTGATGACACGTATGATCCGGAGGTTACTTCCTGATTTAAATGATCATTTTCTTTCATCATATATAACTTCTTCAACACTTTCTCATTACTTTTTTATTTCGTGATAATAGTTAAGAACTAAGTTCCGCAATGATTATTTTGCTCAACAGATAGACATAATAGAGTGTTTCATTCATGAAATGAGATTCGAACTTCAGGCAGTATGCAATTCCATTAACGAACTGAGGTCGAAACTTCAGGCAAAACGCAGTTCCATTAACGAACTGAGGTCAAAACTTCATGCAGAACATAGAGATGCATAAAAGTATAGAAAAGCGATCATGAGGTTTATGGCTTCGTTTAGTGAGGGTTCTTTCAAGTTCGCGTACGATGATTCACTGTTTCGTCGCTCGTACACGGTAAGCAAGTTTTACATGCTTCGGTTATGTTCTTTTGGTTTTAAAACTGAAATTAGTTTAATACATTCATCTCCTCGAATCGACAGGCCTCGGATGGATATGGTTCGAACACTTATACTGGTAATGATGATGATCACACTCTCATGTCGTTGCACAATCTCTATAGGGAAATAAGTAGTGACAATGTACAGATCTTCACGGAGGCACCTCCTGGCGTTAGTAAGTTTAGACGTCCGTACAAACCGTCGTGTGTCTTTGGCAATCCTTACTTGATTTATCCTTTCAAGAGAGTTAGAAACGTCGGCCTCTACCCACACTCAAAATAACGGACTATAAGATTGATGAAATGACAAGTGTGGATATAAATCCGCTTAGGGAACTGAAAGATTCAAGGCTATGTGATGAGTTTGATAAGTAGTTTGCTAGCAGAATTATCGTGGATCAGCCCGTTCAACAGTTTTGAAATTTCTTCAAAATACTCTTGAGCAATTCTTCGATGGGGTGGCTTGGTAACGAGATAAGTGTGCTTAACGGTCAAAATGTTAAATTATTATTCATCTTTCCGATGGCAAACATTATATTCTAAATTGACTTGTTTTTTATCCATCCACAACATATTCACACGTTTTACCGCTTGATCAGTGAGAAGCAACGACGGTTTCCAAATGCATTACCTTAGCACATTACGCATACGGATACATATTTTTGGATAATGAGTTAGCGAACTTAATAATCATTGACTATAATTTTAGTGCTTACAATATCTTGAAATTTTATTAATTTCTTACTCATCGTGTAATAGGTGTTCCTAAAACAATTATGGAACAATGGTAACTGTGATGTCTATTCATTACAATATGGCAGCTATCATGTCGAAACGGTTTATGGGCGTTGATATGGTTCGTATTGTCACTCAATCTTCTAGACTATATTTCTTTTACCGATTTTAAATATATAAAATATGATAATTTAATATTTTTTGTATGTAAATATTCATTCTTGTGAATCTGGGCGGCGATGATTGGGGATTAGCCCTAGTAGACCTTTTGTGAAGAGGGTGCGAATTTACGACTCGTTGGTTACCTTTTACGATAATAAAACGTATTTACGTCAATTTAAGCTTCTTCAGATCGTCTTCCTTTAATGGCTTCAAGATGTTGGATTCTACAACGTTAGACTTCAGCTGCAGAGTTCGAACCCTTGGAAAATAAGAATCGTTAAGGATGTGGCCCAACAAGAGCCTAGAAATGGTGATTGTGGTGTTTCTATGTTGATGTTTACAATGTATTTGATTTTCGAGCTCAAACTTGATTTTGATGATAGCCACGGGTAATACTTTAGGAAAAAAATTGTTGTAGATATATTTAAGGGCGATATTGCCTTGTAAGTTATTATATTATGTTGAGTATTGATGTATGGATGAAAAATATTATAATAGATATACATTTTTATTATATTGATATGTTTAGGTATAAGTAATTGTTGATTTATTTTAGTAGTTAATATGTAAATATACATTAAATAAAATACCTCTTTATATATAATTTAAAAATACACCAAAATAAGAGTTCAAAGTTCATAATTAGTTAGAATGATACAATTAGCTTGGATTCGACACAATGAGATTTTTACATCTCTTGCGGTTATGATTTGGTTTGTTGCATCGCCCGTATCTCATAGTCATTCGGTTTACATCATCACCGATAGAAGGTATTCTGAGCTCTGGACGACGACCAGGTGGTGGTGTTTCAATCTGTGGGTTAACTTTCATTTCTTGAATTTCTGCTGGAATGTCCCAATTTGTTATGTCGCCAATCGGCTCTACTGGTTTTGCACATGAAATCACCAATGATTCTTTAAAGTAATAATTAGATCAAAGACTTATGTAATTCACATGAACGGTCAGACAAACAATAATTGCATGCACACAGACAAGCTAATCGAGTTGGAATACTCTACAGGAGTAAGTCCTTTTATGAATGTCAATTATCTATTCCCTTATACCACCATCCAAAACATGGAATCGATACTGAGACACAAGACGAACGGTCATTTTTTTTTTGTCAAAATTCTCATTTTGCCAACTATGTCATCTGCCTATGTCGTTAGACGAGTGCTCATCAACTCAGCCATAATTTTCCTATCATAAAATTATTGCTGTAATGTTTTTTTAAAGTGATCAATAAGATAAGTAATAGAAAATTTTTACGGTTCCCTTATGAAAGAATTCACGCTTTCTGTGATATTGGTGGTAAGTATATTGTCCATCTACCTTCAAATTCAGACATTACCCAATTACACGTACCCACATTATTCTCTAAATAATCAGTTGTGTTTGAGTGGAGCATATACAACCCTTCAAGTTGTCTTTTAAATTTTTCGTGTCTATATGCCTTTGTTGCATTAATAAAGTTGGCTCAAATTGATCTCAAAAAGCATTGAACATCCTGAATTTTGACTTACTATTACATTTGACATGGTAAAAACAAACACTATGCGCAGCAGTCAAAATACTTTCAGAACGACTCTTTTGATGACAGTGCATCGATAAAAGATAATTACTAACTCTAGTCGATCGCTAATCACTCCGTGTAACTTCTTTATTAACCATTCCAATCATCATTGTTTTATGAATTCATAACTCCAATAGCTAACTAATACAATTGATTACTATCATTCAAACATGTTGCCACGAACATGCTTCCACGATATAGTCCATTTAGATGAGTGTCATCAACAACGATCACAGGCCTGATGTACTGCATGAAACTCTTGATGGAAGATCCAAGCGCTGCAAAGTAATATAAGAAATTATCATTTCCATCCCACTTGAGGTGTGTGACTATACCTTCATTGGCTTTGGCCAAAATATGAAAGTATTTAGGAAGTAAGTTGTATGACTCTGCAAGGTTCCCTTGTACTATTTCAAGACCGACTTCTTTAGCCTAATATGCTTGTTGATATGTTAACTAGTCACCGTATTCTTACTGTATGTTTGTTCTAATGTCATTCGAAGTTTATATCCGTTTATCTCGGATAAATTTATCCACGATAAGATGACCAATAACTTGACTTCTTACTTGATGGAAACCACCAGACAATACCTCATTAGAGCATGTGTGTATATTGTCAACTTTTCTCACTACCCAATGAACATTCTACTCATTCGAACCTCTCGTTGCGCGAATACATCATTTACATGATTTTGAATAACAATGGGCCTCAAAGCGTGTCGTTGTGGATCGTGCAATCTTGAAATCAAATTTTTTCCGCAAAGCCACTTTGCGCAGTTCCAATATTAACTCATTTTTCTCAGTGAACGACTTATCCACACCAATATCAACAAAAATACAGCTTCTAACTAAGTCTGGAGTAACCAAGTTTGAAGGCAAAACATGAGCAAAACTCACGAGGGGATCAACTGTTGTCCACCTCCTCGAACGGGTCATCGGAGGAATAGGTCGATTGTCTCTATTATTAATAGAAATATCATACTGATGCTCATCCTCATTATTGATAGGAACATCAGAATGACCAATGCCCCTATCATTAACTTCACTATTGGAGTTCATGCCTTACATACTATTAAACGGTTCTAAACAAACATTATCAGCTTATGCGTTGGTGTCATCAGCAGGACCATTATCAATGCAAAAATTATTGTTGTGGAATGAAGAGTAATGCTACCCTAACGATGTCCTTAATGGTAACATTTGTTCTTCAACATCTGCTAATGTAATGTCGTTCTCATAAATGATGTCATTGTTTTCGTAGAGTGGAGAGTAACGTTGTTGTAATGACATTTGCTATGGTAACACATCTACTTCAATCTTTGCTCTAAATGAACTTTCAGTTTTTACAAGTGGCCCAGGATCTTCGTCCGGAACTCGAGGAGATTTGGTGACAAATATAGGGATACATCCATAATTAACCACATCAGAGGCTATGTGCAGCACAACCTTAACTATTTCATCATTAAATATGTCCATAGGTAGTGAACATGCACGATACATTGTGTTATTAGACCTCAAAGTTGTCTTCAACATCATACTATATTCGTTAGGATTTATCTGTAAAACTTTATATACTCTTGCTAGATATTGATCAAACATACAATCTTTTTGAACTAAAAAATTTGTATTCTTGACATTCACGTACTCCATACGACAATCTACCAACTTCTCCTACCAACCGTCATAACATAATTGAAGCACAATAGAATCCATTAAACCTAAAAATTATTAAAAAAAGAATTAAGATTACACACTACAAAATATGGTAAAGTGAATATGCATTAAATTTGTATAAATGAAATGGAATATATGATTTTGGATTTAATTTGTCTCGTCGTAAGCTTCAAAACCGTATATTATACGGCTAAAACGGACACATGTAGCTCAATTTATGATTTTCGAAAAATATTTAAAATTTAGTGAGACATGGACCTGTCTCACTGGCTATCTCACTAAATCTGGTAAGGCAGGCAATAGGACAGGTGTCTGTCTCACCAAGTTATATGAGACAGGCAGTGGGATAGGCGCCTGTCACACATAAACGTAGTGGGTTTATTTGATATAGGCACATGCCCCACTACCTGTCTCACTTATTTTGGGCTTCGTTTTTTGCTCGATTTTTTGTGTTTTCAATTATTTTTCTTTATTTCTCAATTCAAACTAAATACTTCAGCAAATTATATTGTTTTATGAATGAAAAATAACAACATTGGCAACAAAACCTACTTTAATTTCGAACTTAGTTGATAAAATCAATAGATTAAAGGTTTATATTGTGTAAGAGTATAAACAAACCTTAAGAAACTCTCTAATTGATTATTATATCTTCAATTATGAAATGTTTGTTTGATGAATGAAAAATTATTTGTTTATTTCAAGGGTTCCTCTATGATGCTGTAATTTGTTTACAGTATCAATAATATTTTTAATTGTGTACCATTGGATTTGATCAATGGTACACAATATTCATAGTAAAATAAAAAATAAAAATAATGGTAAACGGTTAACAAACGTGTAAGGAGTGGAGAATTTTGTAAAATAATTATGACCGTCCTTAGAGTTTGAAACAATTTCACTTAAATAGCATATTTTATTTAAAATTATTTTTCAATCCCCCTTTAAATTTTAAATGTGATAATCTTTTTTAAATAAATATTCCAAAATCTATTACCATTAAGTATAAATATAATGGTAGGTTATTTAACACAAATCAAATAAATAAGTTGTAATTGCAAAATTTATAATGATATAATAGTAATAAATAACACAACTAAGTACATATACAATGTCATAGTTACATCAATAAACTCATTGTTAAAATTGCTTGTTACATAAAAATTACTTAATCACACATGTTTTAATAAAATTTAATCCTATATTAAAATATTCATTATTTTATATAATATTAAGAGCCATTATATAATTGATCATGAAGTATGTATTATTTTTAACACCCATTTAACATAACTTATTCTCTAAACTTTATATATATCTTACAATTAATATCCTTACATGATAGAAATTTTAAGTTTTATAAGCCTATATATTTTCATTTTATTTTCAAATATCACTTTGTTAATTTCACAAAAGTTAAATCTAACATATATTTCTAATGAGTTTTAGTTTATGAACCATGAAAGATTATTTTATTGATATCCTTTGATTGTAATTATAAAATTTTATGTTATTAAGAATCATTACTTTTGTTATGATAATTAATAGTGACAATAAATAAAATATTGCCTCCAATAATATTTACGTGGGAAAAAAATGAAAGAAAATCATTTATATTTTTAGATTTTTATTAACATTGTAGGAAATTATCTCAGCCTTATAATAAAATTTAACTTTCACAAGCTTGTTTTCATTTTATTTTCAAATGTCACTCTGTTAATTTCATAAAAGTTAAATCTAACACATATTCCTAATTAACTTTAGTTTATGAATCATGAAAGATAATTTTATTATTATTCTTTGATAGTAATTATAAATTTTTTATATTACGAAAAGTCATTACTTTTATTATGATAATGAATAGTGATAATAAATAAAATATTACATCAAATAATATTTAATGGACAAAATAAGGAAAAAAATCATTGTATATTTTTATATTTCCATTATAAATATATGGTTTGGGATACTTTAACTTAAAGTTTTGGCGCAATATTTGAGCCACTAATATCCCATAGTCTAATGGTTGATATTGAAAGTCAAAGTAACATTTCATAATGTTACATCCTCCACCATTGAATTGCATGAAATAAATAGTTTAATTTTTTGATAAAAATTTAAATCAAAATATTTCTCACTCTATAGTTATATAGACATATATATTTTTTTAATAATAATTGGTGAATAAAATATTTCTCATTTGTTGTGACTCATATAGTATTATTAATAAAATACATATAAAATAGTTTATTGCAATGCTTTCTATTATTATTATTGTTTAGGTATTAATGATTTGTAATTAAATTCATCAAATACAAACTATTACAAAACTTTGTGTTAAATAACCTACATGATATTATATTTTATACTTAATGGTAACTGATTTTGGAAGATTTATTTAAAAGAGATTATCATATTGCACATTTAAAGGAGGGCTGAAAAGTAATTTTAAATAAATATACTATTTAAGTGAAATTATTTCAAACTTTAAGGGTGGTCACAATGATTTTAAAAAAATTATCCACCTACTTGAATGGTTACCATTATTTTTAAATTATTTTTTAGTACAAATATTATATACCATTGATTAGATCTAATAGATCACAATTAGTACATTATTGATGCTGTAAAAAACTTTACAACATCATAGAGGAACCCTTATTTTAATGATTTTTTTTATTTCTCAACTCAAACTAAATACTTTAACAAATCACATTGTTTTATTAATGAAAAATAACAACATTTGCAACAAAACCTACTTTAATTTTGAAATTAGTTGATAAAATCAATTGATTAAAAGTTTATATTGTGTAAGAGTATAAACCAACCTTAAGAAGCTCTCTAATTGATGATATATATCTTCAATTATGCAATATTTGTTTGATGAAATTTGTTGATTTATTGAGAGTGATGAGAGTTTGTTAAGTTGTTGAGGGTTATTTAGTTGAGAGTGGTATACATTTGTAAATTTGGCGAAAGTGGTGAGGGTAAATTAGTCTAAAAATATGGTGTTTGGTTAGTTATGATAGAAAAAATTAGGTAGGTTAAATTCAAAAATTGTAAAAGTCTTGAGGATATTTTTGTAAATTTTCCAAAAAAATACCAACAGACAAATTCACATCAAATAATAACCATAAACATTTAAGGAGAATCAATGCAAAAGCACATCGCACACCTTGTGTCAAAGGACTATATCAGGTTATCTGAACAAAATTGCATGGACAATACTGTGATAGCAACATCCAGCCATAACATGAAGATTACTAAAATTACACATTTATCACATGACAATTTTATGATGATTTTTCCTTTTCCATCTAAACACAAGAAACATTAAGTTTAAGGAAGATCCTAGGTGCTACACCAACATTAATATTTGCTATAATATAAAATAGCAGGGTGTTAACTTATTGCCCAAACCAAGACGACAGAGGGTTCAACTTCCTAATTCTTGAGTCTAGAGATTAATCAAGTATTTTTTTACAAAATAAAATATAAAACAATGCAAATAACTAGATACAGCAGCATTTTGCCATACAATACAATCAACTGAAATTTGCACGCACAAAGAACAAATTTATAAACCGAAAAAAGGAAATTTACCTAGTTATGATATCACAATCAAATCTAATAAAAATGAAAACTTCCCTAATTCATTCTCCCAAACTATCACTAACTATAATCCAATGCTCAAAAACAAAATAAACCCTCGAAGCCAACTCAAAATAATAATAAAAAATAGAGTAATTACAGAGAACCTGTATTTATGAGCGACAGGCTCCTGTCGCACGAAACAACAAGTGTCTGTTGCACCGAACACAGGTGTGACATGAATCTATCCCACAAAGCACAACTTCTATGTTGTGCGATAGTGCTTATCGCTCTATATTTGGTGCAACAACGACTTATCACGTAGAATTTGTTGGAGAAAAATCAGTTTTTTAAATTTTTATAAAACTTTTTAAGATCGCTCTTATACAATATATACGAATTTGTAATCTAGAAATCGTACCTTCAAAATTCGATTTGGCTTTTTCCTCTGAAGTGATTTGGGCTCCCAAATCACGATCCGTCACCACCACTCCCGTTAAATCATGATCCGTCACCACCACGCTTGTTAGATTACGAACTATCACCAATGATCTTCCAGGTTATGACTCAGGTTTGATCTGCACTTGACGTGTGGGCGCCTTTATCACCACTAAAGCAACTAGCACGAGAAAATTTTTCTTTCAACAATAGAAAGAAAAATATTTTTCTCTGATGTATATAAAGTAGCTGCTCTCTTTATTTTAAAAAAATAAGTCTTTTTATATCTCTCTTTAGTGAAAATTTTAGGCTCCAAATAATAAAAATCAAAAGACTTTTTCAATAGGGGGCCCATCTTGTAAAATAACGTAAAGCTCCTTACATACAAGTATATTAAATGGAGCCTCCCACTAAATGATATATTTAGGTTTTTGACTCAAATAGCTAGTTATATTGCTTATTAATCCAGTAGTTGTGCAGTCAATTAAATGAGCTAACTCGGGGATCATTTGGGAACATACAATAGTGGCTATAATAATTAGGTTTGTAATTAAACTAGTCCAATTATTTAATTGCAAATCTACTCCACTAAAAAATTGGAACAGACCTTCATAATTGTATGCTCGAATAATAATTTGTCCCAAGCCACATTGATTTCTTTACTGCATAATCCACCGTTAATTAAATCGACATATCAACTATCCAATCAATTTAATTACATCTTATTTCTTGATAGATACTGGTTTTCTCTAATGATCATTTTCAACATACTAAATATGTTGACACACTCTGGCTAGAGAATTCTATGATCAAGTGTCAAAAACCAATCAAGAGATGTGTTGTATAAATTCTATATTGTTAATCTATAACTCTAATACTCATAAATGCTCCCACCAAGATACCAGGTAATCTAGATTATAAGTATGTGTCATGCTCATTGGTAACTCAAATGGAATAACAATTACGATCATGAAATCATAATTAACTCAAGATTAAGATTACAGTAAAATCAATGCCTATGGAATTTAATAAGTCTGACAGTTATTATAAAATTAATTAAATCCTATATGTGACCATGTTCAATATAGTCGTACTACATCAATAAATTTATACATGATTAAGATAAATCATTCAATGAATTTATTACAGTCTATACCTAATAAAGTGCCCAATTTTATTTATCAATTGCGAACTAAATTTATTTAATCATAAGATAACTTGTATTTATGTCTTCTGTGAATCCACATGGTGATCACATAAATACATCTAATATGATTAAATGGACTTTAATAAAAATATTAATGCAATTAAGATATTTGAATAAAATACTTCATTTATTTTATTAATTAAAAAAATTATTTATTATAATTAAATAAACACATATATTTTTAAAAAGCATATTTTCCCAACTGAATTAACAATAATAAATAGTAAATTAACACAAACCAAATACTAACCAATAGCATGCAATCAATAGTAAAATCAATTCAATTTCACAACAAAACTCCAGTAACTAAATGATTGAATGGACCTAATACTAACCCCAATCCACAAAACAATTTTATTTTACAAAAAAATGATTAGTCATGGTTGCTGCTGACTGTTCAATTTTTTGAATTATGTATGCTACCACCGATGTCGAGTGCACGGGATGATCCCATTGCCTTCGTCGTGTCGCGTGGTTGAGGTGCCATCGTCGGTCGAGAGAAAAGAGTTGAGAGAATCTCGTCGGAGCTGTGCGAGTTGGGAGTGAGAATGTTGAGGATATTTTGGTCCAAAAAGGCAGGACTTGGCTAGTTACGAGAGAACAAAGTCAGATTAGAGGGGCCAGTTTTGAAAAACACAAAAGCTTTCTGGCCACTTATGTAAATTTCCGCAGTCTGAAGAACCTCTGCGAATTTCAAAAACCCTTAGCGCCCTTAATTAGTCCGTCATCACCTCACATGCGAAAGCCCACTCTTCTTGCCGTAAAGGCTTCTTTGAAGGTGATTTTAAATGACAAATTGAGAAAAGAAAAATCGTTGGTCCCTCATTCCTATTTTCTTAATTCTATTCAGTTGTCCTCAAAATTCACTGCACTCTAAGTCTCTCTCTCTCGCGCAGCAGCCGCCAGCCCCTCTCTCTCTCTCGCTCACTCTCACTTTCTCTGTGATTCAATATTTTTTATTAGCTCGCGGCTGACAGCAGACGGCAGATTGTGATCGTGGTTCAGCAATCTTGTTGCCAGGCACCGGTTGTTGCCGTCGCAGCCTCGTTCAGCCGTTGCCATCTCACCGGCCGCTAGAGACAGTGAGCTATAGAGTTCGTTTTTTATTTATTTATTGTTAATTTTTGTCCTTAATTGAATTATTCAAATTAATTACTTAGTTGAGTTGTGATTAACACTTTAATAGATTTTGCAGTAGATATTTTAATTTGTTTCTTCCATTCGGCATTCATACTATTTATTTGATTTGATTTCTGTCATGCTGTTGTTGCCAATGAAATTGGATGCAAATAATTGATGCACTAATTAGAATATATTTTATGAGATGGTAACAGGGTTGATGCATTTTTTTCACTCTGTTAATATAAAGAATAATATAGAATTGTGTGTTGTTGTGGAGTTTTGGCGAATGTCAATGGCAATGGAACTTTGTTGTTTTTTTTGGGGATAAGGTGATATTGTGAACTTTTGGTGTTTTATTGTTTCATTGTTTTGTTATTATGGATTTATAATTTGTAGTGGGTATTTACCTAGTGTTACACTGTAGTTAGTGTAGTGAAAAACAAAAACTATATGGTTCAATTAATACAGATGAAGGGCAAAAATTCAGTTAATACAGGTGAAAGATGCCCAAACTGAATCTACCGAACCAAACAGAAATTTAGAGCCAAACCAAGCCAAAATATTTCGGTTTGGTTCGGTTCGGCTCTGCTCTAAATTTTGGTTCCGCTTGAGCTCATATTATTTGGAACCGATCGGGTTGAGACAATTTCACCCGATCGGGTTTTGTTGATCACCCGATCCGATCCGAACCCAAAAATTTTCGGATCGGGTCGGGTCGGATAATTTGCCCACCCCTAGTCAGAGCGGAGGTGGTGTGGACAAAATGAAGAAGCAATAACAATAATAATACTATGAAAATTGAAATGCTGCCGCTTTCGAGTTTGACCAGGACTCTCTTCAAGAACCAAAAGTATCTCTGCTTTTATTTTCTTCTCAATTTCCTTTTTTTCCCTTACTCTTCACTATTTAATTATTTTGCCAATATTTTCTTTTATTTCATTTTTTAATTATTATTATTGGTATTATTAATTTTCTTTTTAAGTTGCAGTTTTTATTTTCCCACTCAAAAATAATTTGTATTTTCTAGTTGACATATGTCCCCGCTGTCCTTAACAACATTTGTCCCGTTTGCTCAATAAATTGTATTTGGTACATTATATTATATTATATTATTTAATACATATGTATTTTAATATATTGTATTTTATTAATATTATATTATAATAATATTGTGCATTGTTTGTTATATTAATTTTATATCAATTATTAATATATAAGCATAATAATAAGATATAGTATTCTTAAATAAAATAATTATAATATATTTTATTTTTATATCTTATTTACAATAAATAAAATAAAATATATTTAATGTGTAAATTGAGACAAAAGTTGGCACATTACGTTGTATTAATGCACCACAATTCAATTTTCAAAACTTCAAAACATAGGTCAAGAATAAATTAACGTGAATAGTATTATAATACTATGTCATACTATGTTATAAACAAACCAAAAATTGTATTATATCGGATTTTGTTCTTAGATTTTATTACTTGAGTAGCTCATTTTAAGGAAGTCAATCTTTTATTCCTATATGTACACCTCATAAACCAAATCAAGTAGTTCATTAACAAAGACTTCTATGCCTGTTGGTTCCTGTGAAAGTAATCTCAAGTTGAACTAAAAATAATTTAAAAGTAAGAATAATTAAGACAAAATATGGACAATAGAGTCTACTTGTAAACTCTTTAATGATTGTTTATCGCATATTTTATACATACATGACTCTTAAATTATAGGAAAAGTTATGTCTTCTTATAATTAGTTATATTTCATAATAAAGTAGTTAAAAATGTGTTAGCTTAATTGAAAAGATACATCCCTTATAAATAAGTAAGTCCGCAATGTTATTCCATAAAAAATGATAACTTTGATTAATACCAACATTATAGGACTCTCAAAACCCCTCTCCTTTTCAACTCACACCAGCCCATTCCCTCATTCACCATTGAGGGAAATTTGTTTCCCACTCTTATGGATAACTAGGAAATGGAACCGCACTTCGTGCGGCTTTTAAAAAAATTAGTATTATCTTTTTTTAATACTTTGCACTTGATGAAACTAATAAAAAATATGAGTTTTTTTTTAAAGATGACGTAGCCTTATAAAACTAATGTTATTTATGAAAGTTAATTATTTTTTTGTTAACATTAAAAATATATGTTAATGTGTATAGTTAAGTGTACACAACCTTTTCATCAATAAAAATTATGTTCACACTAATCAATTCTCTATTTTTCTTGGTATTAACAGACTTCCACATCTTACAAAGTCTAACACTTATCATCTAACTATCTTTATCATTGTTTAACTCATGAAGAAAAGAGTACTCCATGAAGCACACAATACTAAAAATTTAAATAAGTCAAAAAACAAAAACACAAGAACATTTCTAAAGAGGATGTTGGTTAAATAATAAAAAAACTCAAACATAACAAATCTTAAATGCTTAATATTTATAGAGTTTGAAGAAACCAAAAGACACTAAATAAAAGGTTGCATAATTAAATATGAGATTATGACATTAAAATTTGGTCCTAGTGGCATTGGTGAGGAAAGATGAAGGAACTTTCCTTCTTATATTAATTAGTTGATGTATTTTAAACCATTAAAGTTTAGTTGTTGGCTTAATAAAATAAATGAATGTTTCAAAACTTATAATTAATTTATTATTAATGGTTACATATTGTTGAATTTAAATAGAAAGAGGAAGAGACATGTAATTTTTTGTAATCAATTAATTATTTTCTATTTTTAATATTTTATAATGTAATTATTTTTTAATCTCAACTAATAGATTAGATAATAGAAAATATAAAAAGATGAGAAATAATAATGCCACAAATCTTAACTACTTAATATTTATAGAGTTTGAAGAAGCCAAAAGGCACTAAACAAAAGGTTGTATAATTAAATATGAGATTATAGTATTAAAATTAGACTCTAATGACATTATTGAGGGAAGATGAAGGAACATTCATTCCTATATTAATTAATTGATATATTTAAGCCACTAAAGTTTAATTATTGGCATAATAAAATAACTAAATATATATTTCAAGATTTATAATTAATTATTATTAATGGTTGCATATTATTGAATTTAAATAGAAATATGAAGAGACATGTACTCTTTTATAATCTAATAATTATTTTTAATTTTTAATATTTTATAATGTAATTATTTTTTTAATATCAACCAATTTATTAGATAATAGAGAATACAATTCTCTAGTCCAAACTTTATATATATATATATATATATATAGATATAGATTTTTAATATTTTGTAATGTAATTATTTTTTAATCTCAACCAAAATATTAGATAATAGAGAATAAAAAAATATGAGAAATAATGATGACACAAATCTTAAATATTTAATGTTTATGGAGTTTGAAGAAGCCAAAAGGTACTAAACAAAAGATTGAATAATTAAATATGGGATTATGACATTAAAATTAGGCTCTAATGGTATTGTTGAGAGAAGATGAAGAAACCTTCCTTCCTATATTAATTAATTGATGTATTTTAAGTCACTAAAATTTAATTGTTGGCATAATAAAATAAATGAATGTTTCAAGACTTATAATTAATTATTATTAATGGTTACATATTGTTGAATTTAAATAGAAAGAGGAAAAGATATGTAATCATTTATAATCTAATAATTATTTTTTATTTAAACAAATTTATTAGATAATAGAGAATATGAAATGATGAGAAATGGTGATGCCACATCACCTCTTGTAGTCCCAACTTTATATATATATATATATATATAGATTAATTCATGTATTTTATGCCACTAAAGTTTAATTGCTAGCATAATAAAATAAATAAATGTTTCAAAAGACTTATAATTAATATTATTAATGATTACATATTGTTGAATTTAAATAGAAAGAGAAAAAAATTACAAAGAATATCCACCAATATTTTAGATAATAGAAAATATAAAAAGATGAGGAATGATATATATTAATAATAGATTAATTTATGTATTTTATGCCACTAAAGTTTAATTGATAGCATAATAAAATAAATAAATGTTTCAAAAGACTTATAATTAATATTATTAATGATTACAAATTGTTGAATTTAAATAGAAAGAGAAAAAAATTACAAAGAATATCCACCAATATTTTAGATAATAGAAAATATAAAAAGATGAGGAATGATATATATTAATAAAGTTACTATTTATTAAATGAGTTAAATACAATCAAATTAATTATGAGAAGATGAAAAGCCAAATCTAAAAAAAAATTCTCTATTTATTAGATAATAGAGAATATACAAAGAAGCAAAATGGTGATGCCACATCACCTCCTTAAGTCCTAACTTTATATATATATATATATATATATAGATATATATATATATATATATATATATATATATATATATATATATATATATATAGATTAATTCATGTATTTTATGTCACTAAAGTTTAATTGCTAGCATAATAAAATAAATAAATGTTTCAAAAGACTTATAATTAATATTATTAATGATTACATATTGTTGAATTTAAATAGAAAGAGAAAAATTACAAAGAATATCCACCAATATTTTAGATATTTTAGATAATAGAAAATATAAAAAGATGAGGAATGATATATATTAATAAAGTTACTATTTATTAAATGAGTTAAATACAATCAAATTAATTATGAGAATATGAAAAGCCAAATCTAAACAAAATTATCTATTTATTAGATAATAGAGAATATACAAAGAAGCAAAATGGTGATGCCACATCACCTCCTCAAGTCCTAGCTTTATATATATATATATATATATTATTCTTTCTTTTAACAATTTCGGACACAATACGACTTTGCGTCCAATATATATGCTAACATCTCAGGCTTCGATTCGGTTTCTACAGGTTTTAATTTGGGTTCTGATCCTTTCGGTTTTGAGAATTCAATCCAAACAGATATAAATATTAATTTAGTCCGGTTCCATATATATTTGGGTTATAATTTTAGGTCAAAATTCAGTTCGAGATTTGAGAAAATTGCATTTTTTTATAAATTTTTTACATTTAAATGTAACTGGATTGAGTTTGATGGTTGGTTTGATTTTAGCTTGATCGGTTTTTAATTCTCAATGCAATTAATTTGGCCTAAACTGAGCATTCACCCCTAGTACATTTCATAAAAAAGTAGATCTTATACAATATTTTAGTTTAAGTTTCTTTGTTGTATATCATTATTCCAGTTTATTTTCTAATTTCAATTTTTTTAACTTTCTTTATTTAGTGATTTTCACCTTCTTTGGACCCTAGGTCTGTAGAAGCAGATCTTATTCAATATTTTAGTTTAAATTTCTTTCTTTAACCAATTATGGTGCTTTTACTAAACAGAAATTGGAACTAATTAGAATTGAAATTGGAATTAGTTGCATTTCCATTGATGTGTTTATTTTATTTTGTACACAATAAACCAAACTGTAATGTAAAAATGTTACGACGTGATCAGCATCAGTACGTGGCAAGATCATAACATTTACTGTACTTAACCGTTTGAACTAGTCACCGTACGAGATTGCGGCTCACCGGTTACTGACCGTAAGCAAGGGTGGGCTGTATTGTTACTGTGCCAGCATCTCTGACAAAATTTACAGTGAAAGAATATAATAATAAAAAATACATCCGTATCTCTAAATTCTTACATTTTCTCCAAAATGACACATAGTTTATCTGTTTATCTCGAATAGGTCCTTCAACTAATCACCTAGTCAAAAGGACATTGGTCAATTTTTTTTTATTTTAAAGAAAATTTATTTTGTAATACTATATTAATCTTTACAGTATTAATAAAAGCATTGTTAAAGAAATTTAGATTTAAATATTTTAATCATCACCATTGATTTAATTTAGTGGATAAATAATTAATTACTTAATTATAATAGGTAATTTTCATGGTTAATTGATATAACTTTATTTTAATTAATTGATACAACTTTATTTTTATTAATTGATAAGCATTTTTTTAAATCAACAATAAAATTAAAAATTTAGAATTATTAGCTCTGTTCATTTTTTTTTAATTATTCATTGGCTAATATCTAGTTGAATTTGATCTACTAATTAACAATATTTTGGTGAAGAAAAGATAATAAGATAATAAATAAAGATTGAGTTGTGTTAATACTAAAATACATTTTATTAAAAGAAAATTATAAAAAATTAGATAGCTTATAATTTTTCTTTTTTATTATTTAATCTTTAAAAAATATGTTTAACTGATTTGATAGCTAGTAAACTGAATCCTAAATAATTGAAATCAAAATATTATCATAGTTAATTTTAATTTTATGAACTGTTAATTAAATTTAATGACACATATTTATGACACTTTTGATGTTGTAATTTTTACAGCAGTACCATAAAATGACCATTTGAAATAACTAGTTTCATTAATAAAGAAATGTTGCATCATTGTACATGTGTGGGATTCTATTCAAGCATTTCTACTTTAATATATTTATTTTTAGTTGACACAATTATTTAACAAAATTTATTTGCTATTTTGTTGTAAATCATAAACAGTGGCGGTTCCAAACACTTAAATTAGGAGAGATTTAGTCTAAAAATATTTTAATTTTATTTAGGTAATTAATTTTTTACTGTTCACTAGAATACATTTAAAGTCCTAAAACTTTAAATTCTATTATTTTCTTTTAAATTTTAAAAATAATACTAATAAAATATTTTTTTAAATGTTGGAGCTCATTGTAGTCATGTTTGTGAAAGTATCACTTTTCTAAGGAATTTCCACAAAATATTTAAAAAATAAAATTACAAGGCAAATAGAATTTGAACCTTATTTCTAAAACTATTAAATAGCACTCTTAAGTCTTACCACTAAACTACAAAAATATTATTATGCAAAAAATATGCCTAAATTCTTTTTATCTTGCTCTTTTAGAAGAAGTTGAAATCCCTCATGGATCTTAATTGGATCCACCCATGACCATAAATCCAAAAGTGAAAGAAAAAAAATACATATCACCATTAATAATAAGACTCTTATTTATTGAGGCAACTAATACTTAACTCAATTCTACCAGAAGCTATACATTCAATAATTTTTTTTTAACTTTTGAGAATCAAATTTGGGATGCTAAGATCAAGCCTGCTTCTTTGGCAAAGATTACTCTCTTGCTCTTGCAAAATCAACAGTGAAGGGTAGCAAAGTCATTTTTAACTATGGCACGGCACGACCCACCAACCGTCGGCCCACAAGGGCTCGTGGGCCGGCACGGCACGGCCCACCAATTTAGTGGGCCGTGCCGTGCCGTGCCCATTTTTTTTAGTTGAGCCCAGCACGGCCCACGGCACGAGCCCGCTCGTGCCGTGCCATGGGCCGTGCCCAAAAAAAGCCTACCATTTTTTTTTTGGCGTGCTTAAAAAAGCCCACGTGCCTAGCGTGCTTTATTCAAGCCCACGTGCCTAGCGTGCTTTATTCAAGCCCACGTGCCTGACGTGTTTTTTTAAGCCCATCATCATCATCATCATTTTATTATTAGTTTATCACAATTTCACAACTATATATTTTATTTCATAATAATCAATCATAATTCATAACACATAAATTTAATTAAATTTAATTCCATAAATCATAATAATTAATTAAAATTAAAAATACAATCCTCGAATAATCATTACAATAAGTCATAACTACGAAATATTAATATAATAAATCATAGGTCACAACTTACAAGTTACAACTACAAAACACGAACTACGATCAATTGACGAATAACAAACACAAAAAAAACATTTATTAATCACAACCATGGATACGGGAAACGAGCAAGGTTAATTCTATCTCAGCTGGTGGCGAGCTAAACAATTTGACGCGTGCCGACGTAAACCCATGGTGCCATGGTTGTTTGAATAAATAACTTCTCAATGACAATAGTTGCACCTCAAGATCATCCGCTTGTAAGGACGATGCAAACTATTATCTATTATTTCCTCCCTTATTGTAGTAAAATTTTGAAAAAGCTCATTTAAAAAACGACTTCTGGGCTGATTTAGCCTAGCGTTTTGTTGAGGTCCAACTACATCAACACCGTATTCTTGAGGGTGTTGAGGTTCTTCTGCATTCATATTATGTTGCTGCGGATTCATAATGATTTTGGCTTTTAGAATATTGGAAAGTTTGAGGAAAAAGAAGAAGAATAAGAATTGTGAAGCATCATAGCATAATGGCGTGTATATATAATATTAGATAGTAATAAAAAGACAAAATTTAATTTTATTTACTTTGTTGGTGGGAGTAAAAAGAGTAAGTAAAAAAATATTTAGTGAAATATAAATATAGCCGTGAGGCAAGTGCTTGGTTGGCAACTTGGCATGTGGGAAAAAAATCTTAAATTATTTATAAATCTGCAATCTGCACGTCTGCATGTGCACTATATGACAAGTTGACAACTACCATGTTGAAAATTTGACTTGAGAATTTAAATTCAAAGAAATAAAGTACTCTTCATAATGAATGCAAGCTCCTCCCGTACTACTAGTTTACTATTATAATATTATCTCATCAACACACTTGTGATAGGATTTATTAACATTGTGATAGTTGCGTGATATTTTAGAACAATGAACCATAATTTTTTTTAATTTAATATGTTGTTTTGAAAAAAAATTAATTACAAAAATTATTTTAAAAAATAAATAACAACTGTGCACTTAGAAAATAATTTTTTTGTAATTATTAAATAATAAAAAATTCTAAATTAATTTTATTACTCACCAACGGATAAATTTTTTTTCAAATTAATTGAATTAAAAAAATTCTGAATTAATTGAATTACTCACCCAACGGACAAATTGTTTTTTGAATTAACAATAAAATTGATGTGACTACTCAATTTTACAGTATAAGCAGTCGGGCTCTGATTATCAATTAATGTTTTCTGATTTTTAATGACAAAAAAATTTTAAATCAATTTCATATTTTCATTACTCACCCAACGGACAAAAAAAACTGAATTAATTGAATTAAAAAATTCTGCATTAATTGAATAAACAATAAAGTTGATATGCCTTTCCAAAAAAAAAACAAAAAAGTTAATAGACTTGTCTTGTCAATTTCACTTTCGGGCATTCATGACTCAACAATTAGACTTGAGTACTTGACTAGCTTACAGAATTTGTAAGCTACAGACTGCAGCATCAGCCGTTGGATGTGGAGTGAGAAACTAAACAATAGACAATCGAATGGTGGGAATGAGATGACGGGAGATGTTTGTTACAGTCTTGCAGAATTAGTACCATAGAGTCATAGGCAGATCCATCAATAATTATTTTTTAATAATAAAAAATTCTAAATTAAATCAATTACTCACCTTACAATTCCAAGTTTCCAACAAACAAATGAATGATAAAATGTAACTGTTTAATTTGCAGAGTTGCAGGAAGCTTTACAGTTGTAGACTTGTAGATTTGCAGTGTGTTTGCCCGTTTTTGACCGTTAAAATATTTTCTTTCTTTATTTGCCCGTTTTTGACCGTTAAAATGAATGAATGTTGCTTTATTTGCCCGTTTCTAACTGTTAATATGTTTACTTTTTTATTCTATTTAAACGATTAAATTATTTTCAATTCATCTCACATTCTCACTTCTCAATTTCGAATTCTTTATCTCCTCGTTATCTCTCTTATCTCATCAGTCATCTCTAGTCTCTGCTTCCCAATCTTCTTTGCTACAATTCCAGCGCCTTTATTTACCAAAACATTAATTATATAAAATGTCTTACTCTCATTTCGAGTTAGATGAGAATTTTAATTTTGTTCAAGGGGGAGAGGAAGTTGCAAATGAAGAAATTGCTGCACCAGAATTTGATCCAAGTAATATATTTATTGTCCCACCTGAACGATCGCCTCCTACTTCTCAAGCAAGTCAAAGTGGTTCTACTTCTTCAACTGCCGGTCCTACTACTACCTCCAAACGACAAAGAACATCGATTGTTTGGTCATGTTTTACTTTGGAAAAAAGTCAAAACAAAAAAGGTCAAATGGTGGATCAAGCAGTGTGCAAATATTGTCAATCTGCTTTAAGTGCCAAAAGCAATGGTGGAACTGGACATCTTAGACGACATATGGAAACTTGTCAGACAAAACACGCGCCACAAGACCCAACACAAACCCAACTCTCACAATATGGTTATGGATCTTCCGGTATAACATCATTCAGATATTCACAACAGAACATGCGAGAAGGATTGGCTCGGTATATTGCTGCAGCAGAACAATCTTTAACATTTTCAAAAGATGAACGTCTAATAAATTTTTTGCAAAGGTATGTTCAACCTCAACTTAAGAAAATACCTAGAAATACATTAAAACGTGATTTAACTAAAATTTTCCATGATATGAAAAAACTTTTGATTAATACTTTTATCAATTTTAATGGTGTTATTTCAATTTCTTCTGATTGTTGGACTGGTATTAATATGGTTGGTTATTTTTGTGTGACTTCGCACTCTATACATGAGATTAATGGTAAATGGAGGTTGGAAAAAAAATTGCTTGCATTTCGTGAATTAGAATATCCTCACACTGGTTCAGTAATTTATGCAGCTATAATGTCTGTTTTAAGAGAATATGAAATTACTGATAAATTGTTTAGCATATCATTTGATAATGCATCTGCCAATACAGCGGCAATTGATATGTTTTTGCGGAATATTTCTACTCTCATGCCTGCATGTGGTTCAAAATTTTTTCATGTGAGATGTGTGTGTCATATTATTAATTTAATTGTTCAAGCTGGTATGACTCATATAAATCATTATTTAGAAAAAATTAGAGCATCCATTTTATATATTAGAGCACCTTCAAGACGTCAACAATTTTTGGAGACATTGAAAATTTTTGGATTGAAAAGGAGAAAATTCAACCTTGACATGAAAGTTCGTTGGAATTCTACGTATTTAATGTTGCTTTCTTGTCAAAACTATTCTGAAGCAATTTCTAGTTTTTACAATGAGAGAATGAATGATGAAGATTATCATATCACTAATTATGATGGGAATGTTACATTTAAATTTATGGATTTTTTAAAGGTATTTTATGATGCTACTCTTGCATGTTCTACTGTTTATGAGCCTACTTCATGTAGAGTGTTAATGCACTTGTACAATAGAAGTTATACTTTTAAGACTTTTAGAGAGGATATTATGTTTAAAATATTTGTGATACCATGGAGGAAAAATTCCAAAAATATTGGAAAGATATTCCCACCTATTTATTTTTGCAGCAGTGTTGGATCCTACAATCAAGGAAGTTGGTGCAAAACTTTTAGTTGAGGGTATTAGTGAAAATTTACAAACCGGACTTGATACAAATTTTGATACAATTATGTCCTCTATGCATGAACTTTTTAATTTTTATCGAAATAAATTCGGATCAAGCAATACATATTCTAATGTTCAACAAGCATCGACTTCTTATAAAAATCCAGCTCACCTTTTGTTACTCAAAGGTAAGGGTGTTGCCTCTAGTATTGATACTAATCGTAATGAATTGCAAAGATATTGTTCTGCTAATCTTGAAGATTTAGCAACTCCTTCACAATTGCAAAATTTTGATATTTTAGATTTTTGGATGGGTAAGACATCTTTCTAGATGAACATCGGTCAAGATTGTCATCAGAGACATTAGACTCTTTGTTGTGTTTGAAAGATTGGGAAGATGCTGAACGCCGAGTGCAACAGGATTGGCAAAATGCTTTAATTAAACAAATTGAGAGTTTGAATGTTGATCAAGATGAAGTGGATCCAGATTATGCAGAGTATTGAACATTGAAGCCACTTCCAAAGACTAGAGATTTTTTTTTCTTGTAACTTTTTGAAACAATTTTTATTAGTGAGAATGTTGTAAATTTGCAAATGATAGATGGTTCAGTAGGTGCCAACCTAGTTGGGATGTACTGTTAACTGTAGTGACGCAAATTACGCCTAATTTTATTTGAATTACTAATATTATAATTGTACTTTAACTTCATTTAATAAAAATATAATTTTTAATTTATCATAATTTGTCATGTGTATAAAATGAAAAATATTTCATTCACAAATGAAACGTATCTCTATTAAATATTAACTAAGTTATGATTTAATATTAATATGAAAAATATTTTATTATTAATTTTGTAAAAAAATTATTTTTTATTTATAATTTATAAATTTATGATATTTATAATCTTATTTATTAAAATCATGATATTTAGTTATTTACTTATTCATTTAATAAATTATAAACATAAATAAATAATTAAATAAATATCATAAATAAAATTAAATATCATAAATAAAATTATTCATTTAATAAGTATCATAAATAAAATTATGATATTTATAATTTTATTTATTAAAATCATGATATTTACTTATTCATTTAATAAATTAAGATTAGAATATTTATTTAAACTAAGATTTAATGATTTAAATTAATTTTTAAAAGTCTATGCTAAAAAATATATTAAAACATTTAATTTCAAGATATTGTACTTTAATTTCATAATATTTTATATTTATTTTTTGTTAAAAAAATTTACTTAAATATATTTTGGCCCACGTACTATTAATGGCTCACGGGCCGCGTGCTAGCCCACTAATGAACCGTGCTTTTTCGCGTGCCGTGCTTTGCCCCATCTCTAATCGTGCCGTGCTTTAAGGCCCACGTGCGTGCCGTGCCGTGCCTCGTGCCTCACCGAAACGTGCTCGTGCCGTGCCGTGCCACGTGCCGCCCGGCCCATTGGCCATCTTTAGTCATTTTAGTAGAAAAAAGGACGTTTTAGGTACAATTTCACATACTATGTAATTTCTTACGAAATTATAAGAAAATAGGGGGCTTATTATGTAAAATGAAAAGACTAGAAAATACAAAACAATTTCACGTCAAAGCATTAAGAATATAAGTGTTAATAAAAAATCATACTCATTGGAAAGTGGAAGATTTCTACGCAGAAGCAGACGTCTAGAGATTGGAAAGCTTGGAACGATCCTCTCTCGAACTCCAACTTACACAAAAAAATAAAAAAATAATAAAAAAATTAAATAAAGTCATCATCGTCAGCATCATCAAATCATCATCATCATCATCAACAAAAAAATTCATCAGCTGGGCTCAGTTCAGACTTTTGCTTGCTGTGAGTCAAATTGATCAGTTTCTATGTTATAAATCAAGTATTTACTATTTACTTCAAGTGCAAAGTAGATGAATTTGATTCTAGTGAGCCTCGAGTAGGGTGTTTATTTTATTTTATTTATTTATTTTGGTGTTTGTTGCTGATTTTGATACGTGGGTACCGCTCGATTAGTGGAAAAACTTAGTAAAATGCATTTTGGTGTAGGTAAGTTTCATATTAGGAAGCTTCTGGGTTGAGGTTCTTGCAGTGTTTTCCTTTTGATATTGGTTTTCTCGGAATTGCTCTGTTGCTGAATGTTTATTTCTTTATGTTAGGATGGGACACTTTGTTCTTTAAAGCTACTCTAAATTAGGGTTTTTATTTTATTTTTTATGGTTTTCCTCTTTGAATTTACCTTCTGGGTATTGTTGGGTTGCTGCAATTGTGCTTCTCTAATTTTCCTTTTTTTTTTTTCCCTTCTTATGCTAGTTTGGTATCTAATTTCTGCAAGACATGTTACAGTAGGTGACTTTGTTGTTTAGAAGCAGCTAAGTGGTTCATTGTTTATTTGAGCCCCGTGGTAGTTTTGGGTTAGAGTCAACTTCACCTACCATCGCACGTACAGCCACCTAACCTCCCATTCAACTTCTGTTTGTTTTTTATTTTTTGAAATTATCATAATCATGAAAGAAATAGCATTAGTAAAAATCCCTAAGATATTGCTAGTTCTGTGTGTCATCCAGCTTAGGGCCATAGAGTTGGATTGCATGTTTAATTCATTAATGGAATGTGGAAATTTGTAGTTTTAGATATGAAAATTCATTATTATTATTGTTATTAAGTTATCTTATTTGATTTTGATGCTTGCTTGGTGACAGAAGCTAAGAAGAGTAAAAGCTCTAGCAAATTAGTTATGGGTTTGATGCAAGTAGAAGAGTCTCCCAAAGAGTACAAGCAGTTTTCTAATCTCTCTTTCTCACAATCATACATATTTTTGTTGTTTAATTTATCAGTTACAGATTTACTTATTTTTAACTAAAAATAATTTGGTGGTAGTGAACAATTACCAGACAAGCAAAAGCTCGCTGCTCCCGTGAAATCTGTAGTGGATAAATTCCAACTTCTTCCTGAGTTCTTGAAGGTACTAAAAATTCTCTGTGGTTATTTTATGGATTTAGGTTTTACTATGGTGTTCTGTGATTATCACAATTTTTATGAAATTCGTTATTGTTTTGGAATTTATAGGTCAGAGGGCTGGTGAAACAGCATTTGGACTCATTCAATTACTTTGTTAATACTGGTATTAGGAAGATTGTTCGTGCAAATGATCGTATTGTGTCCGGAATTGATCCAAGTATATTCCTCAGGTTAATGTTTGCTTTGATTTATTTTATCTAGCATTTGAAAAATTGAAGGCGATTATTCAATATGTTGTTATTACAGAAATTTAAAAATGATTTAGGACTTACATACGACTCTTCTTTTTTAGAATATTTACTATCATGAACTTCATTGCTACCTGATTTTATTGGTTCGTTTTTAGCTAGAATTTTAATCAGAAAATCATGCACAAGACAATTTGGTTCACTTCAATATTCATTTATCATCCAAATAGTCATTTAATTTTGTCCAGATGTGTAAAATCGTGTGGAATTATTTTATTTATTCATTGAATTTTGTTCTCTCTTCAATCAATTCTTTCTGCAGGTTTAAAGATGTTAGAATTGGCCAGCCGTCTATGACTGTGGATGGTGTTAGTGAAAAACTTAATCCTCACATGTGCCGCTTATCTGATATGACGTATGTACTCATGCTGCTATTTATATTCACATCTACCTAAGATAATATTTCTTCTAGTAAGTGTATTGGGCCTAAAAACTACATTTACATTCTTGTCACTCTGTGTACTTCACGGTTTATGTTATAAATTGCATTCATACATCCGAGTTTTTGTCCCATGGATATGCTGTATATTCAGCTATGCTGCGCCTATATTGGTCAATATTGAATATGTTCAAGGAAGTCATACCGAAAAGACCACCATGGAGAAGGTAATTTATAGTAACATTTTTGGTTGTGTTTGCAACAGGTAGTTTGCTTATCACGTGTTAATTCCCTTGCAGAATGATGTTGTCATTGGAAGAATTCCCATCATGTTGCGGAGTTGTCGCTGTGTCTTATATGGAAAGGATGAAGCTGAGCTGGCAAGACTTGGTATTTCTATGTGAAAATTAAAATTCATGACTTGTCTAATCTCTTCTCCGTATGCTTCCTAATTAACATTGAGTAATTATCATTACTGCTTTTCATCTTGACATTAGGTGAGTGCCCTCTTGATCCTGGTGGATATTTCATCATTAAAGGAACTGAGAAGGTAATATTTGCATTATACTTTTTAATTTTAGGAAGAAGAGGGAAAATTGAGCCAGAACTACCTATGCAAGTTTGCGCTGATGTATGCAATAGAATGTGTTAATGATGTCAGGGGTTTTGAATTTTATGCAATATGAGGTGTTAAACTTTTCTATACATACAATGAGTTTAAACAAATCGAGCAAACAATTCTTTTATCTAATCAGTAAAACATTTATTGACATGACCTATTTAATGAAAATTGTGACTGATTCATATACTTTTGGATGATACCTTTTGCTTGTGGACATGATGCTCTATCTTATGAAATGTTACTCAATATCTTGTACTGCCGTTGAAGTTGTAGGAATATTTTTATAATGCCCTCAAGTTCTTACTATATGTCTATAGTAACAATGTTAAAATTATATTGAATGTCAGATAATTTTATTTCATATGAAAAGGTGATATTATGCTGTGTCAGCCTCAATCTTATGCTATCTTTTTGAGTTGGATTTCACTTGTGGATTTTGTCCTGGATATTACCATACTGAATTCTCTTATCAATTAGATGTCGGGGCTGCTCAATTGTTGACCTTTGTCAATTTTATTGGCTTGGGTTTCATAGAATAGAGTCGGTTATCCTTCACTTTAGCATTTCTCTTAGTTTGACTATCTTGTTTGTTGCTTTCTTCTTGAACATTTCTGGTTGTCAATCTGTAATGACATTCTCTCTTTCAGGTGCTATTAATACAAGAACAACTTTCGAAGAACAGAGTAATTATTGACACTGACAAGAAGGGCAAGTGAGTAGCTTTTTCTTACTATACTTTTTTATTTTGCCTTGATTCTACTCCTTGCGATGACTGGATTTATTGCTCCATGACACTTCCTATAATCTTTTGTATCTTCCCTTTTTTCATTCATTGGATATTTTACTGTGCTTGCTGCTTATTAGCTGTAGCTTCGATAGCACAGGTCATCTTTGATTATTTTGTTAAATATCGAAGTCAAGAATTAATTTGAGACATGCTAGAAACTTATTCAGATCAGAAAGTAGAAGTCTTGTCATCTTCTGCCCTTCAATTCACCTTGAACCTTGTCTATTGGATGCAAACCTGTTGTTAGATGCTGACATCTTTTTTTTTTTATAACACAATATAGAACTCGAGAAAAAGGAGAAAGTTTTTGATCCCATATGCAATGGAGCAATGGATTTCTGCTCCTTTTCCTAGGAAAATTAGCTATTCATATTTTGCCAAATCACCCGCAACACCATTACAACTGTGGATTGGTTGAGTCTGGGCTTTTTTCATTTCAGAAAAGCAAAAGTATATTCTTTAGGATGTAATTACTAGGAATGGGTGCCACTTACCTTCCTGGCATCATTTATTTTGTCACAAAAAATAAAAGCTACAATGCAATGGGGGAAAATATGGTATCTTCACTATTTTTGTATAAAACACTCCAAGCTAGGGAGAGACATCGTTGAATGCCTTCTTTGGACTTCATCAGATGTGTTAATCTTTCTAGGAGTCAGAGCCAAAGAATTTGCCTTTTAATTGTTCACAAATATACGCACTTCTTAGTATTCCCCTAGTGAAATATCTGTTTCCCTTGTTTGTGATATGTTTTCAGTATAAATGCATCTGTTACAAGTAGCACAGAGACAGTGAAAAGCAAAACAGTTATCCAAATGGAGAAGGGGAAGATGTATTTACTTCTTAATCAATTTGTGAAAAAGGTTTGCATGCCAGACTATATCTTATTTAATATTAATTTCCTTTTCTTATCACTTGCTTGTCCCTCTCTTTACATTATTTAAATGGATCTGCTCTTTTCAAGAGTTTCTTTTGTAGATTCCTATCACATTTAAATGGATAGGCTCTTTTATTGAATTACTTTTGTAGATTCCTATCATGGTTGTAATGAAGGCTATGGGGATGGAAAGTGATCAAGAGGCTGTTCAGATGGTTGGAAGAGATCCTCGATATAGTGCCTTACTTTTGCCTTCAATTGAGGTAATCGGCCTTGAAGTCATCGGCCTTGAAATCATCATCTTTGTTTAATAGCATCCAAAAGAATTTGATTTTCGATTGCATGAGAATTTTCCTTACACTTATTGCTCTTATCTAGACTTGTCAGGGCATTGTAATTCCAGGGCATTTATGTTTGTTACTTTTTCATCATTTACTTAGCAGTTGATAAAGATTTAGTCATAAGCATTATGTTTGTTACTTGTTCATCATCTACTTAGCAGTTGATAAGGATATAGTCATAAAATGTTTGCAGTTGAATGTATATCACGGTATTTCTTTTACTGCTTGGACATGTATTGTTTCAGATATTTGGAATGTCTGAAATGGTAGCACTTCATTCCTTAATATATTTGGAAATTTTGGATTTGATTATTTCTTGATTGATAGCACATGAAGTTTGTGATACATGCTTGCTTGTTTAGCACTTGTAGTTACTTTAAAGTTATGTATATAAGTACATTTTGCCTTACAAAACTGTCATTCTTCTTTTTTGGGTCTGAGATTATTTCACTAGATATTGAACATTAGGATGACTTTTTTGGATGGGTGGAGGCATTTCTCTCAGTCTATCTTTAGCACTTTTAATTCATTTGGCATATCTAATTCATTTGGCATATCAGGAAGGGCTAAAAAAGGATGTTTAACAGACCTGATGGAAACTTTCATGGAGCTAGCTTTCTCATTTGCATAGTTTGAGATATATTGCGCATAAGATTTGAAAAAGTTAATTTAATCAGGTTATAACGTATATTGTTAAAAGTTGATGTATGGAACAAAGATTTCGCTATTAATGAAACAAAGATTTCCATAAATTTAGTTACTTTTAAGTAGTTGTTGAGTACACAGAAGGATGATCATTCAGATAAATGTAAATGATTTACTTCTCAACAACCAGTGTTTCTGCTTTCTTTTTCTTTTTTAAAAATAGTTCCCATAACAAATTAATCAAATAAGTGACAGCAATACAAAAGCTTTACATATTCTTCTTTTTTATGTTTTTTTTTTTCCGTATTTTACTAGAAGTTGATTTGCGCAGAGTTCATTAGATATAAAACCATTTAAATTTAATGATAGTTGATTTGCACAAAGTACATTAGATATAAAACCATTTATGCTTGACAACAAGTGATTTTTTAAGCTACGAATATTTAATTAATTTTGAACGTTTACAGCAAATAATTTCATCTCTCCCCTCACATGATTTAAATAATGATAACATGCATTCTTATATATAAATATTTTTGTATTTATTTCAGGAATGTGCAAACCTGGATATATATACACAAGAGAAAGCGTTGGAGTATCTTGAGGGAAAGGTTCTGGGGCTCTCTTAACATTCATGCACTTCTCCTCTTCGTTTATATGAAGCCTTTGAGTTACTATTAATCCTGAAAACTTAATTTTTAGGAAGAGGAGCCTATGTCAAAACACATTCTTCTGTATATATACATAATGTAATTGATGACTGTTTTAGTTTCTACCATATGGTCATTTATTTTAGTTTTCATCTTATGCTTATTACTTTGGAAGACACAAAACTTTCAGTTTTAATCGGTGTTACCATTACAGGTGAAAAGGTCTACATTTGGTAGTCCACCAAATGATAGGGTAATCTCTCTTCTCTTCGCTGTGTGAAGTTCTTTCTTTATGCTTATCTAAGTGTGACTTGCAGGGCTTTGCTCTCTGAAACTTTGTCCCCATCTTCTGTTTTATTTGTAGCATTTCTACTAAGTCTATGAAGTTTTATCATGATATCAGCACAGGAAATTTTGTTTCTGGAGAATTTTGTTTTGCTCTGGCAAGTTTAGTAGTAACTATTCTTTATGCTTTTATAGGAAGGAAGAGCTTTTTCTATTCTTCGAGATGTGTTTCTTGCCAATGTCCCTGTGAGTTATGTTCCTGTATTTCATTTAGAAGACACTTTCCAATTTCAAAAGTTTTTCACAGCAGTATATCTCTTTCTCCTAGGTGCATAACAATAACTTCCGTCCAAAATGTTTTTATGTTGCGGTCATGTTGAGAAGAATGGTGGAGGCAATGTTAAATAAGGATGCAATGGATGACAAGGTAATTGTTGAATATGTGTATGGATAAAAGCTTCATCTTTTCTCTTTTATTTTTGCTATTATTATCATTAGTAAATTGTTGTTGGAGGAGTGCTAATTGATCCAGTCACCAAAGTGAGTGTGTCAGTAGCTCCTTTCTTTGCAGCATACCTTTCACTTCAGTATTTCTTTTTTTTCTTTTTAATATGGGAAACTGTAAATTGTATTAAAGATGAAGAATGGTTACAAGAAGTGGACCAGCAGTGCACTAAGAAAGCAATATAGTGAAAACTTTTCTGTGCTATAGCAAAATATACCAATCACCCTTCTACAATACTAAATCAGCCTAGACACCTATCTCAAAACCTCTCCCACCTTAGATGAATGAAGAAAAAAGGTGGATCTTGGAACTCCTTAGAATCTGAAGCCCATAGCGAAGCTAGAATATGGACTCTATCCTACAATTCTTCAATGTTATCCACATTTTCCCCTTCAAAAATACGAAGATTTCATATTACCTAAAACAAAGCTGCCACAGCACAGTTCCATAGAGTTTTGGCTTTTTCCCTTCGCCAAAAGCAAATGAATTCTCCATAAGTATAGAGTGACAAGAACTTGGATGACCCACAAAATGTTAGCCTTTCTGCACAACCTATTCCATGACTTTGAGGCCATAAATTAATGAAGAAAAAGATGATTAGAACTCTCTGCACTTGTTTTGCCCATCATACAACAAGATGGAGATAGACACATATTAGGGAGCTTTCCTTGAATCACTTCTCCAGAATTAAATTTTCCTTGTGCCAAGGCCCACAAAAAGACTTGAAGTTTAGGGGGAGTACTAGCTTTCCAAATTGTTTTGGAGGGTAAAAATTGAGCAAAGGAGACATCATTAATCAGCCAGCAAAGATAAAATTCGCAAGAATAATGGCCTGATGTCTCCAAACTCCACAATCTTTTGTCTTCATTTCTTTGATATCAACATTGTCTAACAACTCCAAGAGAGAAGCATAATCCTTCTATTACTCAAGTTTCTTTTGAAGTTGAAATTCCAATGCTAATTCAACAAAGAGGAAGAAGATTTACATAAATCTATAGGAACATTCCTTGTAGGACAGAGCCTATAGAGGCAAGGGAAGCACTCACATAAAGAAAAATCTCTTAACCATTTATCCTCCCAAAACAGAATTTCCTTACCATTCCCCACACTTAGTTTAATGTGACAAGGAAAAAATGGGATATTCCTTTGAGATTGGTTTCCAAGGGCTTCTAAGACTTTCATTGTTAAACACATTAGAGTCCCAACCATTTGAATGGAGGCCATACTTCTATTGTCTGAATGCCAAAGAGAATTTGTTTCAAGAGGAAATCTCCCCAGCCATTTAGATGAAAGAGCTCTATTGATCTTCACCACATTTCAAATTCCTAATACTCCTTTAAACTTAGATCTTGAAACTGCATCCAATCTAATTAGGTGAGTGCTATTTGTTTCATCAAAACCTTCCCATTAGAAATCCCTCATCAACCTTTCTATTCTGCTAGCCACCTTAGTGTTTCTAGTCTCACTGAAATCAGAGGCCATACTCTTATTTCTAAATAAAAATTGTCATCTTTTTAAAATAAAAATGTTGTCATCTCTTTAAAATAAAAACTGACATTTTTTTAAGAATCTTAATATAACAGAATTGCCTTTTGCAAAGTAATCAAGATCAGGAAAACCCAACCAAAGCATTTCTAGACCCCATAATTTGCAGTCAGAGAAGAAACTCTAATAATTCAGATAGAAGTTTGAAAATGGAATAAAATGAAGTTTGAAAATGGAATAAAATCTCTCTCTCCAGCCCAAGCTTTTTCAGAAACAATAACAAACTGCCACGAGCACCACAATAATGGCAAACCAATCATCTCATCTTGTCATCTGCTTTTTGTGCTTAACATCATCAAAACTGACTTCAACTGAAGCCAAAACTTTAAGTTGAAGTTCTTGCACTGTTTTACAATGAGTGTGAGTAAGCAATTCAACTTTATGCTTGTGATGGCCATCCAACAGCTTTAATGTTGGTATTTTCAAAAATGTAGAAAATCTAGGAGTAAAAAAGGAATACCCGAGCCTGTAATAACCGATGGCAGACACGTAGACACTTAAAACAGGTTGCCATATCTTTTAAATCGACTGATAAAATAGAAATGGAAAACTGAAACATGTGTCATACAAAGAGACAAATGAAACTTCCTTCTTGGAGGTCATAATACCATGCAATTTTCTTTTTCTGTGTTAAATTGGTTGTTAAACCTCCAAGATCCTCTACTTACATTTAGTACCTGTTATAAATTCCCCAAAGGGATAGTTGCTGCGAATCTTGCTGGCCAGCTATCCTTATTATTTAATCTTGGATAAGTAGAGGATGCCTGTGAATAGAATGTTATGCTTGTTCAATACGTGTGTTGCATTGGACAATGTGCGAGAATCTGATAAATAATAGTACAATGCAGTTGTTGGGATTTCTATGTTCACTAAGTCACATTTTTATCTAATCTCTGGCACACTAACGTGACTTCTGTCTGTGGGTCAAGTTGGTATAGTGGGGGGTTGCACTGACAGGGAAGTTTTAACTAATATTTGTCAAGCATGTCAGCTCATAGAATAGAAATTACTTAAAAATATACTATAGCAAATTAATTTCTTGAAACTTAGTCATTCAGAAGCTCGTATGGTTGCGTACCAATATGTCACAGAAACTAAGGTCTTTGGGGAAAAAATATTAACCTGGAGCAAGGTTATTTTCTTATTAGTTCTCTTTGACCATGGTCAAACTGCTTCCTGACAGTGCACAAATATTTTAGGCTTATGATTCCAACATCATTAGCTGCCAAAAAACTAAGAAAGTGAGGCCTTTTTATGAAACTTCAATGCATTTTCACAAGAAAAATTGAAAAGCACACTGGCTTACCCATAAGCAAAGTAGTTCACGTGTTACATCAGATTAGTTGTGTTTCCTGTTTGTATACTTACGAGACAAGGTTCTGACACTAAGTCATTCATGGTAATGCCTTTTAGTTCAATTAAGAGCACATGGAAACTTGGATTTTCAGTGCGACTGAAACTAAATTGTATTATGTGTATATTTGCAAGTTACTGTGCTTGCAATGTGAATGTATTTGGGTGCTTGCCACTGCAGATCTCAGTAAATGATTTTATTTCCTTAACAGGATTATGTGGGGAATAAACGGCTGGAGTTATCAGGCCAATTAGTTTCATTGCTTTTTGAGGTATGATCCTTTTACTCTTTTTTTTCTTTTTCTGGACTTCTTACTTTTCACTACTCTATTCATCATCTCCAGCTGGTTCTTCCTCTTCAACCCCCTACCCCGCTTGTTTTTCCTTCTAAATGGACTCTCTGTTGTAGGATTTGTTCAAGACAATGATTAGTGAGGTTCAGAAGACAGTAGATATCATCCTATCAAAGCCTAGCCGGTCTAGCCGATTTGATCTTTCTCAAGTAAGCTAGATATTAATGATATTTCTTTTTGTTTTATTTTATTGTTAATAATATTATACAAAACTTGTGTTAGGATGTGTTTAAAATTAAGTGTTTCATAAATGTACACATGACTGTAGGTGCTTTTGGAACATTACCTGCTGAAGTCTTATGCACTTTCCCCCCTTATGAGAACAAGATGAAGTTGAAAAAATAATAGTAACAATAATAAAATTAACATGAGCACCCTAACTTTGTCATTGACCTCATATTGAAATGTTTAACTCAAAATCTTCCCTTTTTTCTGTTAATCTCTTTTTTGTTTCTGCTTTGCTACGTATTCCCTTCACATCACATAAATTCTAGGATGCTTCTATTTATTTTTCTCCTAATCAATTACAAAGCTGTTGTGGCTTGATTTTGTTCTTATGTCTGTTGCTTTGATGCTTTATTTCAACTTTTGTATAAAACTTACAGTTCACATCCTTTATCTTGTTCTATTTGCAAAATGATTTCTGTTTTTTTAATCAAAAAGCTTATCTGAGCACACATTTATGTCGCAGCCAGTATTAAGTCACTTGATTTTAGTTGAACTGCCATGACATTGGTACTTGTACTCACTTATATAAGGATTTATAGACGGCATGTATTGTATAATTTTCTTTTCAAGGGAAAAAAAAATCTATATACCTTCAATGAGAAGTGTAAAACATGAACATCTAAAGGATTGGTTGTGTAGGTATAGCTCATGGGGTTTAATATTTCATCCCAAAGTGAAGTAGTTATTAGTTTCCAGTGTATATTTGTCCAGTGTTGTTCTACTTGTCTTTTACAGATTCTTTTTTTTTTTTTTAATCATTTTCTAATAAAAGAGAAAGTTATTGTTAAGGGGCAATACTAATTGAATGAAGTAACTTTAGTGTCTTTTAGTTAATATTTGCTGTGAAACTGTACTAAAAGACCACCAGTAATTGCCCAATTCAAGTTGTTTTCTTTGTTCTTCTTGGCATCATGAAGTCTATCCATTGAACTCTGATGTTGTCCTCATGCACTTGAATTATTTGTAATTCTGTTGAAACTTTTACTTTCTAGTTACTTTACTTTTTGCCTCATGTCTGAATTATTTTATCTCATTCCAAGTACCTACATTACATCCAAAATAAAATCCTCTGAACCTTTTTTTTGGGGGTTTTCTTTGTATATTAGTTTATAGTTAGAGACAGTATCACTGTTGGTCTTGAAAGGACCCTTTCTACTGGCAACTTTGACGTCAAGCGGTTCAAAATGCACCGGAAAGGCATGACGCAGGTTTGTTTGTACCCTCTTCATTTGATCAGTCTATCTTAGTTTGCTCTTCTTGCTGGTTGCTCATGTATCGTAAACTGATGGAAAATCCTTGATTATCAGGTGCTAGCTAGGCTATCCTTCATTGGGACTCTGGGCCACATGACTAGAGTATCGCCACAATTTGAAAAATCTAGGAAAGTAAGTGGACCTAGAGCATTGCAACCCAGCCAGGTATTTATTTTTTTTCCTTTCTTTTTATTACAAAGGCTTCCACATTTTGATGATTGCCATGCAGTTGCTTAGGCTTTTGTTGTCTATTTTTCAGTTGTACTAATGGATACTGTTTCTGTGCTCTCTAATTTGTGTAACAGTGGGGTATGCTTTGTCCATGTGATACTCCAGAAGGTGAAGCTTGTGGACTGGTTAAAAACCTTGCTCTTATGACTCATGTCACAACTGATGAAGAGGAAGGTCCATTAATTTCTTTGGTATGCCTTTGTTTGCCTAAAATTTGTTCTATTTGTGAAAAAGACATTGATTGGAATGTTGTGTATGGTAGGCAGCAACTTCTCTTCATATTGTGTATGTGAAGGTTATGCATTATTTGAAAATGATTTGAATTCAGTCCGTGAATGTGATTTTTTATCAGATCAACCGCTTGCATGTACACTTTGCAATAACATGATTTTTGCCAAGGGCCCAGATTGCTCTTTGAAGTCAATGGTAGATACATATCCCTGTCCAGTAACAGCTGCAGCCTTGACAACATGAATTCTTTCTGCATCAAGTTTCAAATCCCAACTTGTTATTTCTGCCTTTGAGCATTCTTTCGTGTGTCTATGTCTGTGCAACTGTTTAGTTTCATAACACTGGTTAACGGAAACACGAATTTTGTTTTGTTCTCTTTACAAATCATACTATAAATGTGATTACAGTTCCAATGTCAACCTTTTTATGTTTGTTTCTACATATGTCAATTTAATTGAACTATTGCTGCAATATTGTATATCTTGTTAACAATCATGTACTTGTGAAAAAGGAAACATGAAACAGCAACAAAAAAAAAAAAAAAACTGAACTACCAATTGGGATACTTGGCAATATGTGGTGTTTTCTTCCCTTAATGGCCGCTTCAGCTTTAAAGTTGATTTTAAAAAGATAAATATAAAAAAGATGCTATATTATGTATGACCTTACACATTTAGTATATATGACAGTATATTTTGTTGCTGCAACAGTGCTATTGTTTGGGAGTTGAGGATTTGGAACTGCTCTCTGGAGAAGAGCTTCACAATCCAAATTCATTTCTGGTTATATTTAATGGGCTTATTCTTGGCAAGCATAGGAGGCCTAAGGTATCAATGTTTCGTAAGATGGGACATTAATTTGTGCGTACAATGATAAACGTATATACTGTTAAAGTATGCAGGAAGCTACATATATGTGATGAACTCATTCCTCTTTCAATATTGCTTTATCCTTTTAGTGTTTTGCTGATGTAATGAGAAAGCTGCGTAGAGCTGGCAAAATTGGCGAGTTTGTTAGTGTCTTTGTAAATGAGAAGCAGGTAAATTTGTCTTCAACTTTGATTTTGCTTCAGCATAATTTTGGTACTTTTATTTTTTTTTTCTTGGAAGTAAAATACTAACACAAATCGTTTTAGAAGGGGAAACTATGTTTCTTCGGGTTTTCAAGATGGTGTTAAAATGCTTTTTATTTATTTATTTATTTTTTTATAGTACTTATATTGGCAAAGAATATTGCAATGAAACATTTTTACTGTTCATTTTAGTCTTATTCTTTATAAGAATAAAGCTTGTTGACATCAAGAAATAAGTATTGTACTGAATAAGAATGTCTGATCAGTATTTTACATTGAGTGATGAAGCACCATCTGTCCTATTTTTAAAAAATGAAAGCTGAAGCAGCAGAAATTAGCAGAAACCACAAATTGGGGAGAGTTTTTGCCTTCAATTCTTTAACAAGAAAAAGAATCTTTTGCGACAACTGTCTGTTTTTTAGTGGTGCATTGAACATTGCTTACTGCCTTTTGTAAAATGCAGGTCTTTTCAACCTGTAAAAGTACTTGTAATAAAGTTTACATAAATTTTGGACGTATGGATGATCCCATGAATCCTATGCACTACTGAACCAGATACTGCCAGCACCATCCTCCTTTCCCTGGAGTGAGAGATTATCCTAGGTCTCTTAAATGACAACCAATGATTTTACCAATGAAGTTCCACTTGCATTTGTAAATTATTTTGATTTCCAGTGTCAACGTCATTTCAAGGAACAAAAATTGTTTGACACATCTACTATCATGAAATTAAATGTTGCAGATTGTGACACTATCATCTGTGTTCTTGTCAAAAGCATGTAGTTTGCTAAGATAACAGTGCGATTGCTTAAAAATTTAATAGTTCCCTTACCTTTTTCTGTTTTTATTTTTTCTAGGTAAATTAGAATCATAAATTAACAGCTAACTTTAAGAAATGTAATGTCCGTCAGCGTTGTGTTTACATTGCTTCTGATGGAGGCCGTGTTTGTCGTCCACTTGTCATTGCTGACAAGGGCATATCAAGGATCAAAGAACACCATATGAAGGAGTTGTTGGTAGGTGTCATTTTTGCTAAGTCTTCTAGAAGGAATTACAGTTATATTAAAATTAATACGATTTGTTTGTTCTTTAAGGATGGAGTCCGCAGCTTTGATGACTTTTTACGTGAGGGTTTGATTGAGTATCTCGATGTTAATGAGGAAAATAATGCTCTGGTTTGTTCCAACCTAATAACTTCTGAAGACATCTTCTTCTTGATGATACTGTATCTGATAGACAATGACTCTCAATAGCTGGTTTATGTTTAATAGATAGCTTTATATGAAGGAGATGCTACACCTGATACAACCCATATTGAGATAGAGCCTTTCACAATCCTAGGTGTTATTGCTGGGCTAATCCCATATCCTCATCATAATCAATCACCAAGAAATACCTATCAGGTTTGTCTGCAAGATTGTTATGTTATGATATCTGGAATTCTTTGTTTCCAAGTGCTGAAAATATCATTGGTTTCATTTCATGTAGTGTGCAATGGGGAAGCAAGCTATGGGAAATATAGCGTTTAATCAAGTAAGTGGCTCTATTCCATAGCTTACAGTCACATATTTATTTCTTAATTATGTTCTCTCGCTGTGTTCTACCATGTTGACTGTTAGCTATGGATAATTATGTTCTCTCCCTGTGTTCTACCATGTTGACTGTATTGCATTGTTGAAGTTTCTGAACAACAATTTTTTTTTTTTCATATCCTAAACCCTTTATTTATCGATGTTGACAACAGTGCTTCAAGATTTTGGAGGAAAAAAAAAATCCAAAAACTGCTATCACATTCAATCTTCATTGTTTATCCGACTAAGGATCACATTCATCATTTGTCTTCTCATATGTTACTCCATAGCCTGTTCTTTTCATTAATTCAATTATTCTCCCTCTTGATTTATCATCTGCTTCTAAAATGAAAACTTAGTGTTCAATTTCGGAGTCGCAATGTGAATTGTGTTTTCTTGACTCACAAAGATGCTCTTTTTATTGTTTTAATTTAATTTGATGTTGTCTCCAATTAATAAAAAGTAAAAAAATTAAAATAATAATCCTTAAAATAATTAGCTTTTGTTCTCTGTTATTGGAAGGGTAGTATTAATATTACAGCTATTTACTGGATTTATAAACTTACAGAAACCATGCATGCTGAGAAGTGCATGCATTTAATGCGATTTTCTTTAAGAATTATGAGAAAACTAAAAGGAGAGAATCCAAAATCAGCTTTGGAAGTTTCTGATTGCCAAACTGATGCAGCTGCTGTTGATGTGTGTTTTCTTTCCATGTATTTGTGAAATATTTTTGTTGTTTCCTTTTTTTTTTTTTTTGGCATGATAAATTGTGTACCAATTCTCAGACCCTTTCAGTAGGTTAGTTTTATATAATTGAACCATCAAATAAGGTTGATCGACGTTACTTTTATGTTCTATTTGCTATTTCCGTGATATGTTGAGTGAGTATAGCTTATAATTTGTCATATGTAAATATTCTTCTTTGTTATTTAATAATTTGATATGGATGTGGAGTTCACACCTCATGTTATTTGCACATGCATTGGGGAGATTACCAAAGTTAAAAGCATTTGCTGGTCCCTCTTTGAATTCTTATGAATGAACCACTTTTTGTTTGCTATATTAACCTCTCTTGATTGTGTAGTTGTGCCGGATGGACTCATTGCTTTACCTTTTGGTGTATCCTCAACGGCCTTTACTGACAACAAGGACAATCGAACTGGTTAGTATGCTGTTTGTGTGACTTTGTAAGCAATGATGGACTATGAGCTGATAGTTGTGCTATTATCAGGTCGGATATGACAAGCTTGGAGCAGGGCAGAATGCAACTGTTGCTGTGATGAGTTATAGTGGCTATGACATAGAGGATGCAATAGTCATGAACAAATCATCTCTAGATCGTGGTTTTGGTCGCTGTATTGTTGTGAAAAAGTATACAGCACGGTTCTTTACCTTGTTGACTCCATTTCTTTTTCTTCCTTGTGCTTTCACATGATCTTATTGAAATTAATGAAATAATTTGCAGCTGCTTAGATCAAATATTATTTATTTAACAGGTATACAGCCATAAATCAGAAGTATGCAAATAGTACATCGGACAGGATACTAAGGCCTGATAGAACAGGTCCTGGTGCTGAAAGAATGCAGGTTGTACATCATTCTTATCCTTTACTGCTTGTGGGTGATTTTGGCTCTGCAAGAACTTGTTACTATCTTCTCAATTCCAACGAATATTAGCATGCAGAGATTATAAAACACAACATTAGAATTGTTTCTATAAATATTTCTCTCCCCTCTTATTGTCGCATCCTAAGCTGTAATAGTTGATTTTGTCCAACATATTCTTCTTTGTGTAGATTTTGGACGATGATGGACTTGCTGCACCTGGTGAAATTATTAAACCGAATGATGTTTATATCAATAAAGAGTCCCCTTTGGAAACCAGAGGTTCAATCATGTCTCCAACAGGACAAACAGATAGGTCAGCTATTTTTTTCTGGGAAATTGTTCTGTGGGTGTTCAGCAGATACTGACATTGCTGCATTTTCCGATATGCAGTAGATATAGGTCCGCCAGACAAACTTACAAGGGTCCAGATGGGGAGACCTGTGTAGTGGATAGAGTTGCTCTTTGTTCTGATAAGAATGGCGATTTATGTATCAAGTTTTTAATTCGCCATACTCGTAGACCAGAGGTAAGTATGTTTTTGGCATGATAGTGAAAGCAAAATAGTATTGTTTATCTATTTCCTCAAAAACTCTTGTCGATTTTTCATTTATCAAATTTACTCAGCTTGGTGATAAGTTCAGTAGCAGACATGGGCAGAAAGGTGTCTGTGGAACCATAGTCCAGCAGGAAGATTTTCCATTTTCTGAGCGTGGCATTTGTCCTGATTTGATCATGAATCCTCATGGATTTCCAAGGTAATAATTTCCACTTCACTGTTTACTGATGTCATTCATGTATTTATATTGTAATTATGATAGCTGAGTGAGAAAACGGAAAGAAGATGAGGTTTCAAGATATCTGACAATGCTGTTTACTTAGTTTGTGGGGATACAGAAAACTCAGATTTAAACCAATGATTTTATGAAAAATGATTAGATATACAAGGTGGACTATCTGTCTTCAAATATAAAAGGAGGAAAACAGGGGGAGGGAAATAATCTGCCTCAAAAGCATGATCCCCACATTGTATCCATCTCTCCCATAGAGAACCAAAACTAACCTCTAGACACATTGATACAAAAATTTGAAGCCTTATCTTTTTTAATAAGAAATGATAAGACTTCAAACTTCGTTAATTCTTGCAAAAACTTGAAGTCTTTTCTCATAAACCATCTATGTTTCTTCCCTTTTTCTCAAGAATCTCTTGCTACAGCTACGAGCTGGAAGCCACAACCCCAAATAAACATTTTTCCCTTTTATGAAAGGCAAAAATGTTCTTTAAAAGAAACGGTTGATCATTATTACTTGAAATATCAAATTACAAGGCAAATAGTTAATCATCAGTACTTAAGAAACCAATAGCATCAGCGCACACAAATTTATTGTAACAAGGTTGTAACATGAACATAGTACACCACCATTGAACTCACTTTTCATATGCCTAAACAGGATGGGGTTCAGAACATATTTCAGCTACTGTCAAACATCCTTTTAAACAAATACCCTTTAGCTTTTGGTGATACATGAGGCCTTCTGGTCCACCTTTTAAGGTTCTTTTTAGTGTCTATCAGTAAATGCAATTTCAGTTTCTGTCGCTAAGGAAAACACACACACACACACACACAAAATAATTGCTTGTTTCTTTTTGCATAAGAAATATCAGTTGTCTGATAGTTTTCAATTTTGAGGTCTAATTTTACTGCCAGGACTAGGAGAGAAGGAGAAAGGAAGGAGAAGGAGGAGAGGGGGGGGGGGGATGGTCTATTTCTTCAGGAAACATTTATTTATGAAGATGAAATTTTTAAGTGTCATAACAGTTAAATGGTTAAATCTCTCAAAATGTATGTAAATTAATTGATTTTCTTTTGTTATGTTCAGTCGGATGACAGTAGGTAAAATGATTGAGCTTTTAGGGGGAAAGGCTGGAGTTTCGTGTGGTAGGTTCCATTATGGAAGTGCCTTTGGAGAACCAAGTGGCCATGCAGACACAGTTGAATCTATAAGGTGCTTTTTTCCCTGTTTTCCTTTTTAATTTGTTTTCTATGGATTCTTGTCAAGGATTCTGGATTTAGTTTATCAATTTTTTTACCTTGCTTAATGACAGTGAAACACTTGTGAAGCATGGCTTTAGCTACAATGGCAAGGACATGATTTATTCAGGTTTGCTGTTTGTAATCCTGGCTGATTAAATCTTCATAATCATTGGAATCCAGCCAAAAGATTAGGATTACCTTACTGAAAGAGCATTATAAGACTGTATGCACGCATGTGTTTGTTGGGGAATCATCCTGATAACTTCAATTTTTCTCCAGGTATCACTGGATGCCCTCTGCAGGCTTACATTTTCATGGGGCCAATTTACTACCAGAAGTTAAAGCATATGGTAGATTCCGTAATTTCTTTTGCGCTGTTTTGAGTGTTGTTATGATTCATGATTATTTACTTTTTTCTCTCTTTCTGTGCAAGTGACTAGCCATTAAATATTAGCATGCAAGTTATATGTCTGAGGTACAAGAAATCTTGCTGCTCAACTAACCTTGGTGATATATACTTCAAATTTAACAATCACTTCAACATAAAAGGACATGCAAACTGCACATGCTTTATCTACTGTCAAACAGGAACGGATATTCCCTTCCTCCTCTTTTAGATAACAAAAATGAAACAGACAACAAAAGGAAAATAATTGAACACTCAAGTAGGTAGTATTATTTTGGAATTACCTGTTTCTTTCATTGCATCACATATGGACAGTATTTTTTCTTGATAACAACAGAATCAGTCATCTCACACTCTTGTACATAAAATCCAATCTTGCAATGAGAGTTTAATATCTTCATTGAAATTGAGACTCTTGCATGAGTTATGTCATTTAGTTTTGTTAGAAGACATAACTGTAGATGATATGTCATCTTAGACCATATGCATGATAGCCAAGAATTTGATGATGATCAGGTCCTGGATAAAATGCATGCTCGAGGAAGTGGACCCCGTGTCATGCTAACTCGACAACCCACTGAAGGGAGAGCACGGAATGGAGGTTTCCATAGCCTAACATTTCTTATGTTTAATATTCAATTAGGTGTTTTCTATTACAATAAAAATTCATTTTCCAGGACTTCGAGTTGGAGAAATGGAACGTGATTGTTTGATTGCTTATGGAGCTAGCATGTTGATTTTTGAGCGCCTAATGGTTTCCAGTGATCCTTTTGAAGTTCAGGTATCTCATGCTTGTGCAAATAGGTTTTCATTTATTTCATGTATGATTGTGAGTGATTTAATTAGTGAAGTCCAAGTTTAGCTTATTTTTTATTGTTTGATGCACTACTGATGCTATCAAACATTTTTCAATCACTAGCTTCAATTTCGTATTTGTTTAACGTAACTTGTCCATTTAGAGCTCCAGAATTCACTTGTTTATATAGTTAAATGTTCTGTTATGAATGTACAAAATGATACCTTATAAGCACTTTTGATTATGAGATTGTATCGTGCACATAGCAATAAGTTCTTCATTTTTTTCCCTATTGCTGCCCAAAATCTTCCTGTTAGGCTGTATTTACTTAACTTTGTAGTGATTGTTTGATAGGAATGTTTATGAACTTCTACCACTATCCATCTCCATTAATACTGGAACCAAACTTCGATTTGTCTTCCCCATTTTAGTTCTTGCTTCGTAGAGATCCACATATCTGTTTTTATTTGTCAATCTTTTTGAAGTTATCATAATGTTTAATAGTCTCTATACAAGAAAAATCTATATGCCATGAATGAACTGCCTAACCCGTGATAGCAATTCATCCATCACAATCTGCACAGCAATTCTTATTAGAATGAACAACTAGATCCGACTTTTAAAGCTCAAGTTAGGGTAATTCCTGATGAAGCCACTTCCCCTCCACTACGTTGTCTTTGTTTTGATAGAAAATCTTTGTTTTACCACAGAGAATAGATTTGATTAGATTTATTGTTGCTAATTGCTCAACATTTTCACAAATCTCTATTTTCCATTTTCCATAATCTACTAGATAGTAGATAACTTAGGTCCTCTGTGACACTGCAATCTTTCTTATCATTCAAAAATTTCTCCCTTTATATTTCCTCTGAATTTCTCCTCCGTTCTTAAATTAAATCTGCTCTGCAGCTTCTTCCTCTAAATTTCTCCTCAGTTCTTAAATTAAATCTGTTCTGCAGCTCCTTCGATGGACTAGACTACTTAACCAGTCTGCCGTCTTGATCCATCCTTTCAATCTACCTCCAGGATTTATATCCTTTTGCACCAAAGTTTGGACATTGCTGTTAGTTCATTTATTGTCAAATTTCTGCAGCAATTATAGATAGAATTGCCTGAGATTTTTTAAGACCTTTACAGGATTTTTTTCTTCTGTAGCCATCTAAACCTTCCTCCAGGATTCACATCTTTCAAGTAAATCTTTATGTTGTAATTCTAATTTTCGGTGTTCTTGATTCTGTATCTACTTCTAAAATATAATCTTTTGTTTGATACTGGATAGGGATGGCAATTATCCAGCTTAGGTATGAATAATTGACATCCTTGTCGAAATCCATGTTGTACATCCAATATTACCGTATCCATATTGATGTGCTTTACAGGGTGGATATGGATCTGAATTTAATTCACATGGATATGGATATCCATGGATAATATTAAGTCTTTTTTTTTTAATAAATTCATTCTCATTTAAATTAAATTTTTATGTATGAAGCTTTTTAATAGATTTCAATTAAATAAATCATAAAATCAAATTAAAATTAGCAATATTAAATTTTAATTTTAATTCAAAATATTTAAATTTTTTATATTTAGAAAAATAAAAATTTCTGTTTGTGACACAGCCCCAGGATTCCTGGAGTCCCTCGATATATATTTTTAACCCATTTCAAGATCTACTGCTATCTGTTATTGACCCAGATGATATGGGAACTTCTGTGGAAGTTGTTGGAATTTCATTTCCTGTTGACGAGTTGTATTGTTATGATCCATTACTCACTTAATGGTAGAATGCCTTCTATTGTTCAACATTCCTTTTTCAAACTGATTATGGAAATAAATAAATTATATGTGCTTTCCAGATAATTTCATACACCACAGACTAGGAGAAAAACTGACGTACATTTGGTCATCTTTACCCTTTCATGCCTCTGATATCAGAAATGAATCATATGATCCTTCTTTCCTTGATTGTGCAAATATTTGCCTTCAATCTAGTAGAGATATAGATAGCTTCCATTCCCTCAAGCTAATACTGCATAACCACCGGTGGTGTAAAAGAATTGTGATATTTAACCTGGTTGTGTAAAAGAATCGCCACATTCAAAAGTTACCAAATTTTTGTTAGTCTTGTTTATTTATCACTTTTGTAATTTTTGTCAAAGCCTGCATTTTATTATGTTTCTGTTTCACGGAGTTTGAAACACAAACATTATATATTTGCATGGTTGATTGTATATTACTTTGTATATATTTGCATGATTGCTTGAAAGGTTGGATTCAATTTCGTTAGTTTTTATGGTGGTTCACATCCTCAAGCCCAAAAACATCTCTTATCCCTTTTGAAAGGAAGGAGAAACGTGGAGGTATTATCTTTAAATGTAAGCTCTGTTCTTTATCTTGTGACTCAGGTTTGTAGAGTGTGTGGTCTGTTGGGCTATTACAACCATAAGCTGAAAGCTGGGATTTGTTCTACTTGTAAAAATGGCGATAATATTTCTAGCATGAAACTGCCATATGCATGCAAGCTCCTGATCCAGGTGAAGTTGTTTACTTATTGTTTTCCAAATATACTTGTTTTACTGATGACCATTAACCTCTTTTTGGGTATGCTTACGTGTATGGCTGAGTAGTTCATATATTTTGATTGCTCTCGAGAATGGCTGCCTAATTCTTTGCTTTCCTTAATACTCTGTTGATGACATTTCTAACATTTGTCCATTCTTTCAGGAACTCCAATCAATGAATATTGTTCCTCGCTTGAAACTGGCCGAGGCATGATCCCAATGGCTGTTCATTTGCAGATGTGGATTTTGATCTGGTCTGTACATAGTAGCAGAGTCATCTCAGATGGTGAGGACATTGAATTACACTTTTGCTGTTACGTAGGGATTTGCAGCATGTTTTAAAAATGTGCATAGGAGTATGAAGAGCTCTAGGTTGTGGTTTTCTGGCAGCATTTTTTGTATTTCAAGTGGTTGGAATTGGATCTCAATTAAGGCTTTATTTCTTGAGCATTTGCGAGTTAAATGAATATTTTCTCCGTTTCATCTCCTCGTACTGACAGAGGGACGAGTTTGGGGGGACAGCTGCAACAGCTTGGCATGCTGCAAATCAGTTGGCTGTAAAGGAAACCCATACAGTATCTCATACCTTTTAATAGTAAACCATTTTTTTAACATTATTTGTCACATCAAACGACACCAAATATTATCAATAGTTAAATACCTAGTTAGGATATTTTTTAAGATCAGGCTACGGTGCAAATATGGTACCGTGCCACAGTTTCATCCAGCCGTTAAATGTACTTGGATTGGTGTGGTCTATTGGCATCCAACGGCTGGATGCAACTGTGGCACGGTACTACAGTTGCACCACATGTTTCCCCATTTTGTACTGAGATTTAAGATTTTCAAAAGTTCGTCAAAACTCCTTGGAATATGAAATTTGATTTGAGACAAATTTTTCCTGATATTTAAAATAAAATACCTACTAACCCTACCAAACACGAGTAATGGGTATTGAGACGGGATGTTATATACTCTCAAAAATCAGCGGGAAGTTAATAAAGAATAAGATTGATGAATTAAAATAAATGAATAAAATTTGTTCTTAAGAGTGGGAATATGTTTACCTCATTACTTTTATAAATTCATCCTACTTTTACAAAATAATTGTAATAAGTTCACACTAATTTTTAAATACACCGAATAACAAAAAATTTTAATAATTAATTAATTAAGTCTGTTTTATAATTTCTTTTATACTTAGGTATCTTTAAAATTTTAATACAAGTTTATTGGATTATTTTATCCGAATAACATAAAATGACCAAATTATCCTTAAAAAATCTTCTCGTGGCCAATAGTTAGATCTTCAATCTTATTTGATTAAATCTTGAAACTTCTCCTTTCTTTGTATTTTTTTAAATAATGTAGACTTATTGCAATTAGTTCTTGGGAGCGGGGTGGATTTATAAATTGTGAGGTGGAGATATCACCACTCCGTTTTTATTTGTAATCGATCTATTTGAAAATATATATATTGTTTGAATAATGACAATCAGCACTTTTTAGTTGGCTAAAATTATTTTTAAAAAATAGAACCATCATAATTTGTAATTGTATTTCAGGAGAGAGTCTTCAGCGGTACAACCAGATTTTGTTAAGAATCCTCTGTAAAATCATTTGGAAATCAAACATATCTGTTTAACTTATTTATCTCAAATTTTGAAGGGTATAATGGTCATTCGGTATCTTTCAATTTTATTAACAAACTCTTAATGAAATTTGATTAAAAATGAATAAATAAGTGCTGTCTCAATTTTGTCTAATCCCAAGTGCTAATATGTCACTCACTATAAATGATAATTTTCATTACTTGTAAAATTACTTATGGAATCTAATTGATACATGTCGACTTGTAGATAGAGCTAGCAAAACGGGTCATCGGGTCATGTTCGTGTCGTGTCAAATTTATGTCGACTCAAACCCGACCCATTTAATAATCATGTCAAAATATTGAGACCCAAACCCGATATGAAAAAATAATCGGGTTACCTAATAACCCGTTTAATATCTATATATTGAACAAAAGTTACATAAAATATTTACACACTGTCATACATACGTATGTACATAAATACATACATACATAATTTATCGATATTATAAAATATATATATCTACCAATATATTACACATTTACACTATTGAAGTTTTAATTATATATATATATATATATAATATTATATTATATTATATATCAATATTATAAAATATACGTGTCTATCAATTTTTACACATTTACACTATTAAAGCTCTAAATGTATGTAAAATTTTATAAATAAATACTGTATTTATATTCACCCCTTTAAAGAATAAAAAAAAAAAGAAAATCATCTCTAATATTTGAGTTTTAATTATAAGAATATGTAAATTATTTTAAAATAGAAAATATAATCGGGTCATTGATCGGGTAAATGGGTCAAGAATTTTAATCCAAACCCGACACGGAAAAAAATCATGTTAACCCGGACCCGACCCATTTAATAATCGTATTAAATTTGACGACCCATACTTATTTATTTATGTTATGTTCGTATCAGGTAATCAAGTCGTGTCAAATTTTACCAGTTTTACTTGTAGACAGCTTTAATCATAGTGGGGCCAGTCGAAGAGTGTAAGGGCCTCGTTCCCTTAAGACTTTTAGTTATTTAGGATAGTCCAATGGTATCCATATATTGAGGGAAGGAGTTTAAGATCAACTTATTCCTTTTATAATAAGAATAGATTTCATACCACATATTAGTGGGAGTAGATATCTAAATTTAATTCAACAATTTAGTTGGTAGTGAATATTAAACACAAGAAATTATATAATTTTTTAATAATAAAATTGAATATTGGAAATTAAAATAATTATTTAATAGCATATACTATATATCTATTAACATAATTATTAATTCATTTTTATTTGATTTTCATATAAAAATACTAACTTAAATATTATTTAATTTAATTTAAATTTAATTAGTAATGTCTAATCCAATGTTATTCTAAACATGAATAGTATTATGCATAATTTAATTTAATCTAATCTTGTCTAATCTTATATGTCAAACATAGTTTAATTGTACCACAAGCGTCTGTATCTAGAATAAAGAAAAAATATAATTAATTTGTAGTATGAATATAAAGATTGAAAAAAACATTTGACACGAAAATTAATAAGAATAAAAAGGTCCATTTAACGACAGAATCAATTGGCGTGAATATTTAACCCAAAAAAAAATGGAAATAAGGACAAAAAAACAAGGAATCAACAAGGGCCATCATTATGATAATTTCAAAAAATAAAAAACAAACAGAAGTTGAATGGGAGGTTAGGTGGCTGTACGTGCGATGGTAGGTGAAGTTGAGTGCGTCTCCACTGACAAAAGCAAGATTTAGTCAAAAAGAAAATGGATCCTTGTGCTGAGCACTGGGTCAACGGTCAGCAATTACTCCGGACCCACATGGAGCAAGATGAAATAAAAAAGGAAACGATGGTTCTTGGTTCATGATTCACCTATTAATTTATATTGGGTTATTTTCGCCCTGCACCTAAATATTTCGATATTTTTCATCCCGCACCCAATTGTTTCAACAATGTCACTCTACACTTAATTCCGTTTATTTGAACGTTATGTTTAACGGAACTATTTGAAATTTAAGTAAATGACCGAAATACCCCTTATCTCATTTTATTCTTTTCATTTTATTCTTCTCTCATAAGGGGTATTTCGGTCATTTACTTAAATTTCAAATAGTTCCGTTAAACATAACGGTCAAATTAACAGAATTGGGTGTGGAGTGATATTGTTGAAACATTTGAGTGCGGAGCAAAAAATGTCGAAATATTTTGGTACTTGTTAAAAATAACCCATTTATATTTCATTATTTTGGGCTTCTTGTTTACTTTTCTAATTTCAGTTTTTTGCTCGTACTTCATTTTTCTAGTACGACTTTGGGTCCAATATATACGCTAACATCTCAGGTTTCGATTCGGTTTCTACAGGTTTTAATTTGGGTTCTGATCCTTTCGGTTTTGAGAATTCAATCCAAAACATATTTAAAAATTAATTTAGTCCGGTCCCATATATTTTTGGGTTATAATTTTAGGTCAAAATTCAGTTGGATATGAGATTTGAGAAAATTGCATTTTTTTAAAATTTTTTACATTTAAATGTAACGGGATCGAGTTTGATGGTTGGTTTGATTTTAACCTGATCGGTTTTTAATTCTCAATCCAATTAATTTGGCCTAAACTGAGCATCCACCCCTAGTACATTTCATAAAAAAGTAGATCTTATACAATATTTTAGTTTAAGTTTCTTTGTTGTGTATCATTATTCCAGTTTATTTTCTAATTTCAATTTTTTTTAACTTTCTTTATTTAGTGATTTTCACCTTCTTTGGACCCTAGGTCTGTAGAAGTAGATCTTATTCAATATTTTAGTTTAAATTTCTTTCTTTAACCAATTATGGTGCTTTTACTAAACAGAAATTAGAACGAGTTAGAATCGAAATTGGAATTAGTTGCATTTCCATTGATGTGTTTATTTTATCTTGAAATTAGAATGGATTGTTTCAAGTTACTAAAATGCCCTGATTAATTGTTGTCCACAATAATAAGAATAAACATAATTATAAAATTGAAAATAATAATAATGACAATAATATTATTTAAAACAATAAAAATAATAAAGTTTAATAACATTAATATTAATATAATAAGTAATAAAAATTAATATGAATAATAATGACGATATTAATGAAATTATTATTAATTATTGTTGTTGTTGATGTTGTTCTTATTGTTGCTACTGCTACTATTATTGTTGTTATTGTTATTGTTGTTACCGTTACTATTGTTATTATTATTATTAAATAATAGAGGACCTCTTTGTAAATAATACAAAACCTTTGGGTATTCTCATGAATCTATAGGCACCAAAATGTAAAAATGAAATAACTTGATTGAGGCAATTTGGGGATTATATAAAGTCAATAGGGATAAATGGGTAGTTTTGGAAATCAGAAGTTGATCCTCGCTCTTATTTTTAGAAAGTAAACACTGTCAATAATTTTGATTCTGAATTTCAATTCTCCAATTTGAGAAGTAAACACACAATTAAAGTATATTATGATAAGATTATACATAGAGTTATAATGTAATATTCCAAAAATAAACACATACATTTCTTTCTCATTGTTATGAATCTTATCCAATAATCGTTGACAAGGAAAGCTTGGGGTTTATAATGAGTTGAGCCCATCAAATAAGAATGCTAAAAACAGGCTGGCCGCCGCACCACCCACCATTGGGCAGTTCATAAATGTCAAGATTTTCCTAAATGAAAGCGATTGTCGATTGAGATAATGCAATCGTCATCCTTTTTCAAAATTTATTTTCAAATGACGCGAGATGTTATATAATATGTGGTTCGTTTAAATAATTGATAATTTTTATAAATTTTAAGTAAATTAATTATATTATTTCATATTATATCATTTAGGATGAAATTTTAAAATAAATTATGAAGTTTAAAAACTAACAATCAATTATGAATAACTGGAGCGAGTAAATTTGGTCCCAAGGTCTGATCGAGATTTTTAAAGAATTTTATCTAGCTCATTTTCCAAATTCTAATCATGGGAGAACTAAAGACTTTGCATGTCCCTCTACTTCTAAAAAAATGAATTGATCATAATAAATATATAAATTAGAAAAAAATTTATTCACCCATGTCACGTTTATCTAAAATACATAATATTATGCTTACAAAATTTGTATCATTAAATTCCACATCTTCTAATATGTTTTTTAATATGAACATACTGTTAACCCGTACGATTATAGTATTGTATTATAAAGTCATGTAACTTGGTAGTGTATTTCTACTTACTCCATTGACTTAATAACGTTTGCATCAAAAAAAAAAAGCACTTGCACTATATATATATATTGGATAAAAATATCATAAACTTAGACATTGAAACCATTCTCACTAATAATAGCAACGCCACATCGCCACCCTCATCATCAAGAGGAACTAGATTTTCTAAAACTTTGTTAAGGTAAAAATAAAAAAAAAATTCAACACAAAGTATAATAACTTTTTTAATAATATACACATAATAAATACATACATAAATTTTTATAATTTATTACAGAATTTTGATTAGATGCCTGCAATCGTATACATGTGTAAACTTTTTATTTGTGGGATTATGTTAAAAGAAAGAATAATTATCCATAAGAGTGGGAAACAGATTTCCCTCAATGGTGAATGAGGGAATGGGCTGGTGTGAGTTGAAAAGGAGAGGGGTTTTGAAAGTCCTATAATGTTGGTATTAATCAAAGTTAACATTTTTTTATGGAATAACATTGCGGACTTACTTATTTATAAGGGATGTATCTTTTCAATTAAGCTAACACATTTTTAACTACTTTATTATGAAATATAACTAATTATAAGAAGACATAACTTTTCCTATAATTTAAGAGTCATGTATGTATAAAATATGCGATAAACAATCATTAAAGAGTCTACAAATAGACTCTATTGTCCGTATTTTGTCTTAATAATTCTTACTTTTAAATTATTTTTAGTTCAACTTGAGATTACTTTCACAGGAACCAACAGGCATAGAAGTCTTTGTTAATGAACTACTTGATTTGGTTTATGAGGTGTACATATAGGAACAAAAGATTGACTCCCTTAAAATGAGCTACTCAAGTAATAAAATCTAAGAACAAAATCCGATATAATACAATTTTTGGTTTGTTTATAACATAGTATGACATAGTATTATAATACTATTCACGTTAATTTATTGCTGACCTATGTTTTGAAGTTTTGAAAATTAAATTGTGGTGCATTAATACAACGTAATGTGCCAACTTTTGTCTCAATTTACACATTAAATATATTTTATTTTTTTATTGTAAATAAGATATAAAAATAAAATATATTATAATATTATTTTATTTAAGAATACTATATCTTATTATTATGCTTATATATTAATAATTAATATAATGTACCAAATGCAATTTATCGAGCAAACGGTACAAATGTTGTTAAGGACAGCGGGGGGCATATGTCAACTAGAAAATACAAATTATTTTTTGAGTGGGAAAATAAAAACTGCAACTTAAAAAGAAAATTAATAATAACAATAATAATAATTAAAAAATGAAATAAAAGAAAATTTTGGCAAAATAATTAAATAATGAAAAAGAGTAAGGGAAAAAAAGGAAATTGAGAAGAAAATAAAAGCAGAGATACTTTTGGTTCTTGCAGAGAGTCCTGGTCAAACTCGAAAGCGGCAGCATTTCAATTTTCGTAGTATTATTATTATTATTATTGCTCCTTGCTGCTTCTTTTTGTCCACACCACCTCCGCTCTGACCCTATTATCTCTCTCTAGTTGTGAATCAACCGAAACTGAACAAAGAAGAAAATGGCTTTTCAGAAGATCAAGGTCGCCAATCCCATCGTCGAAATGGACGGTCAGATTATTTTTGGATCTCTTCTTCTTCATTTTCACAGATCTCTGTTAATCTTAATTTTTGATATGCTGTATTCATCAGATTATTTCATTTTTCATTTTTTTTGTTTTTGATTTTTTTTTATTAAAAAAAGACAATAATCTTTATAATCAGCTTAATGCAACCGAACATTCCGTGCTCGTTCGATCTATTCAATCTTGATTATCTTGTTTTTGTAATATACTTCGATAATAATCATACTGATTTATATTAGCGAAAAACACTATTTATTCATTTTATTAATCTCACGTAATCATTTAAATAATAAATGTTAAAAAGCAATCGTATAAATTGTATTATTCTAATATTTTTGGTATTTATGTTAATTTGATTTAATAAATGAGTATTATTATTTGATCTATTATTGTAATTTTTGTTATCTTGTTAATAGGCATAGAGGTACAGGTGATTGTTTTAATAAGTAATTTTTTTCATAATCACCGAGTTAGAATTTGAGTATTGATATTTTATGGAATCTCTATTATCTCCGAGACAAAATTACTGACGAGTTTTTCTCATGTCATCGTTTCCATGGTTCAGGAGATGAAATGACTCGAGTTTTCTGGAAATCGATTAAGGATAAGGTAATTTGGCATTCGGTTGAAGGAAATGATGCTACCCAATAGAGGAAATATAAATAGTTACTATATATATAGTGTGCGCGCGCGCGCGGGTGTGTGTGTGGGTGGGTGTGTGGGTGGGTGTGTGTGTATCAAGATTTAATTTCATTGGCATGTGTGGCAGCTTATTTTCCCTTTTCTGGAGTTGGACATAAAGTACTTCGACCTTGGCCTTCCGAATCGTGATGCAACTGATGACAAAGTTACCGTTGAAAGTGCAGAAGCCACTCTCAAGTATGTCTTGGCACTTTCTTTTCTGTTCCATTTCTTTCCTTCGTATTGACAGGACTACAATCACTCTCGTATTTTAGGTACAATGTAGCGATCAAGTGTGCTACTATTACTCCAGGTATACATGACTTAAATTTCCAAATGCTCATTCCTTTGACTTGTGTCACAGAACCATTTTGGTTCTTGCAACCTTTGACATAGATATGATTATTTTTATTCACATGGCAAGCTCATGACTGTAGTGTTGATAATTGGCAGATGAAGCTCGTGTCAAGGAATTTGTCTTGAAACAGATGTGGAAGAGTCCAAATGGAACAATCAGGAATATTTTGAATGGTCAGTGAACTTCCATGTATGAATAGCTTTTATTGCTGTTTTTTCTCTCTTACATTACTTATTTTCATATGATGACCTGCAGGCACTGTCTTCAGAGAACCAATCATTTGCAAAAATGTCCCTCGGCTTATTCCAGGTATCTGTTGTTCCTTGATGTTCAAGTTCAATGCTTTTCATGGTGCAGTGGAACAAACTATAGTCATTGGTATTGTTGGCAGGCTGGACAAAGCCCATATGCATTGGCAGGCATGCTTTTGGTGATCAATATCGAGCAACTGATACAGTTATTCAAGGGCCTGGCAAACTTAAATTGGTGTTTGGTAATATCCCTTTCTCTATTTGATGGTTTGTTGAGATTTTTGTATCTGTTTCATTTTAATTTTTGTTTATTTTGCTGCTCTGACTTGAGCGATATTTGTGCTCTTAACATTGTGTTTATTTTTAGTTTTTGTCGGTTATAAAGAGTCAGTTATGTGAATTCTTGCAGTACCAGAGGGAAAAGATGAGAAGACAGAGTTAGAGGTTTACAACTTTACGGGTGAGGGTGGAGTTGCATTGTCCATGTATAACACTGATGAGGTTGAGATCTGAAAAGTTCTTAGTGGTCCTTCTTGAAGTCTATTTTGTTTACTGCTGCATATAACTTGTACTTAACCTGGAATTGCAGTCCATCCGAGCTTTTGCTGAGGCTTCTATGAACACTGCCTATCAGAAGAAGTGGCCACTCTATCTTAGTACAAAAAACACTATCCTTAAGAAGTATGATGGAAGGTATAGAGCGCGCTTGAGTAGCTTGTCTTATGCTTCCTTTTCAATTTTAGTCCTTTGATAATGTTGTTGGATTCTTCATAAAATTATGTTTGTTTATTCAATGAAGATTCAAAGACATATTTCAAGAGGTTTATGAGGCAAACTGGAAGTCAAAGTTTGAAGCTGCTGGCATATGGTAACCTCTCTTTGTAAATTTCTTTTAATAGGAGGGTCTATGCAACTATGTTTTTGTTTATCATTGTTTGTATTATTGATTTTGTAGGTATGAACATCGTCTCATTGATGATATGGTAGCTTATGCTCTCAAAAGTGAAGGAGGTTACGTGTGGGCTTGCAAAAATTATGATGGAGATGTCCAGAGTGATTTCCTAGCTCAAGGTTTGTAACTTCCTGTAATTCATGTTTAGATTTTTGATAGGATGCAATAATTGTGCTGTTATTGAATGATATGAAGGCATCGACTGCTTTCTTTGGTAACTGATTTCCTGTTGTGTCTCTGTAGGGTTTGGATCTCTTGGATTGATGACATCTGTATTGGTATGTACCTTTCTATTGTTTCATTATTCTTTCCCAGATAATGCATGACATTTCTCAGCATGAAGCGACTAAAAACCATACAAAAGGTCTTGTGTACATTTGTAATTTCTACTTGTTGTTCCAAAAACAAGCCCCAGAACCCTCCAGCAAAGAAGACCCAACAAGAAGGCAATTATCTTAAAACCCCTTACAACTATAGATCAATAAAAGAAAAGATGAATCCTGGAACTCTTTAGAGAATGAGGCTCATAAAGATGCAAAAGTCGAGTTGTCCTGTAAACCACTGACTTCTTCCCCTGTTCTTTATGCGAAATTGTTTTTATCTCTTCTTGCCATGTCATCCACAAAAGAGTTATGTAGCACATTTCGAGAGTGTTTTAGCTTTCTCTTCTTTATCAAAGGCATTAAAATTCTCCATTAAAAAAATCCTTTCAAGTTCTAGCAACGGCCTGGGAGATTTAGCTTCTTTACAAAGGATATACTGCCAAAAAGATGGTCAACTTCCTCAAATAATTTGCATAATAGTTGGCATTATTTTAGATATGATTGGTAAAAGAAAATTATAATTAAGGAAATGAAGCATTTTGATGACAGGAATGTAAGAAAATTATATGCAGAATTGTGTAGGAGAGGAGGGGGTGCAAGTTTAGGATATAAATCATCACCGGGAGAGAGTTATACAAAAACAGTAAATTGGAGTTTGATGAACAGTAATAAGGATAATTTATCTCTCCTACTCTCCTTTCTTGGCCATGTGGACTTACTGGAGTGTGAATTGGATCCAGGTATGCCCTGATGGGAAGACAATTGAAGCCGAAGCAGCCCATGGAACAGTCACCCGACACTATAGGGTTCATCAGAAAGGTGGTGAAACTAGCACAAACAGCATAGCCTCCATCTTTGCTTGGTCACGAGGGCTTGCACATAGGTATAAGATTTAAATTTTAAAATCCGCAAAGTAGCATCCTTCAAGTTTTGTTTCTACTAGATGCATGAGAAGCTTTACTTATTTGTTTGATAATAAGAAGACATTGATGAGGATCTGAATTTGTTATTGTTAACAGGGCGAAGTTGGACAACAATGCTAGGCTATTGGATTTTACTGAGAAACTAGAAGCTGCATGTATTGGCACTGTTGAATCTGGGAAGATGACCAAGGATCTTGCACTTATTATCCATGGATCTAAGTATGCATCTGCTAAATTACTATAACATTTAGGCTAAGGGCTGGCATATGTATTTTCCTTTCTAATGGATGTTCTATCTCTTGTTTGTGATGTATTTATTATGTGTTTGTAGGATGACTAGGGAACACTATCTGAATACTGAAGAGTTCATTGATGCTGTGGCCGACGATCTAAGAGCAAGACTCTCTGGCAAAGCATGATTTTGTAAGTACCTCAACTTGGCTTGGAACTGGCATGTTCATACTGCAACAAGACTATTAAATTCTTGCTTTTAGTTTTGTTGCAGGCTCTACACATTCAAAGGTAAAGACTTGGGGAAGCTTCCTTTGGTGATCTTTTTCATATTATGCTGAGAAGAAATAATTGAAGAGGGGAAAATTGGGGATTGGGATTTGGTTCTCTTCTAATTGCTGTAATAGACTGCTTTCCTGTTGATCGACAAACTCTCATTTTCAAGCAAGCAAATGTCTTGAACATGGCTTGTTATAAACAAAACTATTGCTGCCAAATTTACGTTCATGGTTTATTTGAGCTGCACCTCTGTTGCCAAAGTTTTAAGATGCACGCTCACAAAACCTAATTATTTGCATTTCATCTCATGTTGACTTGCTCTTATTTTTGGATGGAACAAGGGTTCGAATGGTTCTTATTTTTGGGTGGACAAGGATTCAAATGGTTCTTAGATAAGAGAAAAAAAAATTCAAAATAAATATTGGTAATTGATTCAGCAAAAATAAAAGTTCAGCATTGAATTTTTGAATTTTAATCTTTTTTTGATATGCTTTGGAACGCAATCCATTTAATAAGAATTAATGGTTCTTTTATCTTTTTCGAAGCAGAGTTGTGGGTTAAAAATTATAAGGTCACGTTTGGAACTCAAATTCGGGGTTAATAATAATTGGAGCCTAGGAATGAAACAAAAATCACTTCTTATTTCCAATGCAAAATTCTCAAAAGGTGTCTGACATTGTTGAAATCCATTTAATTTGCCACATCACAAGAATATTTTTTCTCAGTGGCTTGGGAGGTTTGAAAAGGCAACTTGCCTATCTTTTCATTTCTCTTGGGCGAAATATGATCTGAGCGCTAATTCAAACCCCTTTAGGAAAAATGGGATATGCATTTGAACCGTTCTATGAATTTTCAAGATCCTGCCGTGCAAAAATGGAATATGCATTTGAACCGTTCTATTTTAATATTTTGCATGGAGCAAAATAATAATGGAAAATTTACAAAAATGGCCATAAAATTTTAGTTTTTTTCAACTTTAATCCCCCAAAGTTTTTTCTATCATAACCAAACACCCTATTTTTAGACTACATTACCCTCATCACTTTCATCAAATTTACAAAGGTATGCCATTTTTCCCTTTTCAATTCCAGCCCTACTAAACCTTAGCTCAACAACTTAACAAACTCCATCACTTTCAATAAATTAACAAATTCCATCAAACAAGCATTGCATAATTGAAGATATAATTATCAATTGGAGAGCTTCTTAAGGTTAGTTTATACTCTTACCATAACCTAAACTTTTAATCTATTGATTTTATCATTTGAGTTTGAAATTGAAGTGAGTTTTTGTTACAAACGTTGTTATTTTTCATTAATAAAATAATGTGACTTGTTAAAGTAGTTAGTTTGAGTTGAGAAATTAAGATAAATAATTGAAACCCCTAAAAAATCGAGCAAAATAAAAGCTCAGAACAAGTGAGACAGGCGTTGAAACTCCTAAAAAATCGAGCAAAATAGAAGCTCAGAACAAGTGAGACAGGCGCTTGTCTCACATAAAACCAGCGGGTTTATGTGAGACAGGCACCTGTCCCACTTGCTTGTTTCACCAAAATATGTGCGACAGGCAGTGGGACAAGCGTCTATCGCACATAAACCCACTGGTTTTATGTGAGACAGGCGCCTGTCCCACTGCCTGTCTCACTTGTGCCCACTAGTTTTATGTGAGATAGACACTTGTCCCACTGCCTGTCTCACTATATTTCAGCTATTTTTTTTTAAGTCATAACTTGGGCTACATGTGTCCGTTTTAGGCGTATAATATATCATTTCGAAGTTTACGATGAGACGAATCAAATCCAAAATCGTATACTTCATTTCATCCACATAAATGTACTGCATATTCACTTTACTAGGTTTTGTAGCGTGTAATCTTATATCTTTTGTTTTTTTTATAATTTTTATGTTTAATGGATTTTGTTGTACTTCAATTATGTTACGTCAGTTGATGGTAGACATTAGCAGATGGCCGCACGGAGTACGTGAATGTGAAGCATTTTTAGCTCGGAAATATTGTATGTTTGAGCAATTTCCGGAAAGGGTGTATGAAGTTTTACAGATAAATCCTAATGAATATAGTATGACGATGAAGATAACTTTAAAGTCTAGTAACACAATGTATCGTGCATGTTCACTACCTATGGACATATTTAATGATGAAATGGTTAATGTTGTGCTGCACATGGCCTCTAATGTGGTTAATTATGGATGCATCCCTATATTTGTTACTACATATCCTCGAGTTCCGGCTGAAAATCTTGAGCCACTTGTGGAAAGTGAAACTTCGTTTAGAGCAAACGAGTCTGTCCCCGATATTAAGGAAGAGGTGTTACCATAACAAATTGTTAACATGAATATGTTAATAATATTGATTTTGATGATAACAAACTTTAAATGGTTTTTGATAAAATGTTGGAGCTATTTCTTAATAAACGAAAGCCTTAATAATCATTCCATTCATACTTATAAAATATGGACTTTCAAATTAGAAAAAAAGATTCTCTGCAAAATCTGGTTTAAAATGTGATTATGGAAATAAACAGTGAACCGGCTTCTTTTAAACAGTTAACCGATTAATACCAGAAAGCAACATATTGCCTAAGCTCTAACCGTTTATGAAAAACGGAAAACACAAAAGATGGAAAGGCTACTGAAATTTAATGGTGAACCGTTTATTTAAACGGTTAACCGATTAATACCAGAGAGCAACATATTGCCTAAGCTCTAACCGTTTATGAAAAACGGAAAACACAAAAGATGGAAAGGCTACTAAAATTTAACGGTGAACCGTTTCTTTAAACGGTTAACCGATAACATTCATAATTGAAAGTTGTACTCCTCTGGCACTGTTTAACAAAACCGGATAAAGCTGAATTATTTTGTAGGTTACTGGAAACAAATGGCGAACCGTTTATTACAAACGATTAACCGATAATATCTAGAGAAGTCACTTCATACAAAGCCTTAACTGTTTACTATAAACGAATAACTGATGTTCATGTTACAGGTCTTTGGAATTTAATGGCGAAAGGGTAATCCTAAATGGCAAACCGTTTATTTGAAATTTGGCTCAACGGTAACTTTTGACCAGCGTAAACGGTTAACCGTTAATGGTTAACGGTGAACCGTTTTCGGGCCGACAGTTTGTAACGGCTAGTTTTTCAGCTCCAAATATAAATAAGCTCATTCAAATTCAAAGAAGATTGATTACAACACGACTATTGAGCTTATATTCGAGAATACAATCTTCGTAGAGCTTAGAACACATTCTTGCTTCATCTATTGGGGGTCATTGTGTAATCTTATATATTGTGAGAGGCAAAACAAATTTAAAATCTTTTGTTTTGAGTGATTGTAAGTGTTGGGATACACTTGGGTTAAAGAGATTGTGATAATCTCTTGTTGTAAAGGTTATTGACACCTTGGAAGTTAAGTGTAAGCATTTGAAGCCTTGGAGGCTTGCTTAGTGGAATCCTCAAGCCCGGAAAGTTTGGAGGCGTAGACGTAGGCGAGGTTGGCCGAACCACGTAAAAATCTCTATATTTGAATTTCTCTTCCCTTATCTTTTTATATTGTGATCAACTTAATTGTTATTGCTTTGAATTTGGATTATATTTGCTTTGAGTTTTTCTTTATAAATTGAATAATTTTTAGAATCCCAATTCACCCCCCCTCTTGGGTTGCATACTTGTATTTCACAAATGTCGTTCCAGCAACGTTACTCTCCACTCAGCGAAAACAATGACACTATTGATAAGAACGACATTACATTAGTGGATGTTGAAGAAGAGGTGTTACCATTAGGGACATCGTTAGGGCAACATTACTCTCCATTTCACAATAATGAGTTCCACAGTTATGATGATCCTGCTTATGACACCAACAACACAGAAGCTGATAATGCTTGTTTGGAACCGTTCAATAGTGTGCAAGACATGAACTCCAATATTAAAGTTGATGATAGGGGCATTGGTCATTCTGATATTCCTATCAATAATGAGGATGAGTAGCAGTACGATATTCCTATTAACAATAGAGACAACCGACCTATTCCTCCGATGGCCCGTTCGAGGAGGAGGACAACAGTTAATCCCCTGGTGAGTCTTGCTCTAGTTTTGCCTTCAAACTTGGTTGCTCCAGACTTAGTTAGAAGCTATAATTTTGCTAACATTGGCGTGGGAAAGTTGTTCGCTGAGAAGAATGAGTGAATACTAAAATTACCCAAAGTGGCCTTGCGGGAAAAGTTTGATTTCAAGATTACATGGTCCACAACGACAAGCTTTGAGGCCCACTGTTCTTCGGAATCATGTAATTGGCGTCTTCGCACAACGAGAGGTTCGGATGAGCAGAATGTTCATTGGGTAGTGAGAAGAGTTGACAATGTTCATACGTGCTCTAATAAGGTATTGCCTAGTGGTCTTCGTCAAGTAAGGAGTCGGGTTGTTGGCCATCTTATCGCGGATAAATTTATTCAGGACAAATGGATATACACGCCGAATGACATTAGAGCAGACATGCAGCAAGAATACGGTGTCCAGTTAACATATCAGCACGCATATCGGGCTAAAGAAGTTGGTCTTGAAATAGTACGAGGGAATCTTGCAGAGTCATACAACTTACTTTCCAAATACTCTCACGTTTTGACCAAAGCGAATAAGGGCACAGTGACACACCTCCAGCGGGATGGAAATGATAATTTCTTATACTACTTTGTTGCGCTTGGATCTTTCATCAAGGGCTTCATGCAATACATTAGGCCTGCGATCGTTGTAGATAACACTCATTTAAAAGGGCTATATCGTAGAATCATGCTTGTAGCAACATGTCTGAATGGTAATAATCAACTGTATCCGTTAGCTATTGGGGTCATGGATTCAGAAAACAATGATACTTGAGAATGGTTTATGACGAAGTTACATTGAGTGATTGACGATAGGCCAGAATTAGTATTTATCTTTGATCGATGCACTGCCATCAAGAGAGCAGTTTTGAAAGCATTTCACACTGCTGTTCATGGCGTTTGTTTTTACCATGTCAAAGGCAACATTAAGTCAAAATTCAGGATGTCCAAAGCTATTTGGGATCAATTCGAGCTAGCATTTATTAATGCAGCAAAGACGTATGGACACGAAGAATTTAAAAGGCAACTTGAAGGGTTGTGGATGCTCCACTCGGGCACAGCTGATTACTTAGAGAATAATGTGGGTACGTGTAATTGGGCAAGGTCTGAATTTAAGAGTAAAAGATACATCATACTTACCACCAACATTGCGGAAAGCGTGAATTCTTTAATGAAGGAACCGCTAAAATTTCATGTAACTCATCTTGTTGATCACTTTAGAAAAACATTACAGCAATAGTTTTATGATAGAAAAATTGTGGCTGAATCGATGAACACTCGTCTAACGACGTGGGCAGATGAGATAGTCGGCGAAAGGGGAATTTTGCCCAAAAGAATTACCGTTCGTCATGTGTCTCAGCATCGATTTCATGTTTTGGGTGGTGGTATGAAGGAAGGGATAATTGACATTCATGAAAGAACTTGCTCATGTAGAGTATTCTAACTCGATCAGCTTGTTTGTGCGCATGCAATTGCTGCTTGTCTGACCGTCCGTGTGGATTACATAAGTCTTTGCTCTGATTATTACTCTAAAGATTCATTGGTCATGGCATATGCAGAACCAGTGGAGCCGGTTGGTGACATGACAGATTGGGACATTCCAGAAGAAATCCAAGAAATCAGAGTTAACCCACCGATCGAAGCACCACCACCTAGTCGTCGTCCAAAGTTAATAATTCATTCTATCGGTGAGGATGTTAACCGAAGAGCTGTGAGATGCGGGCAATGCAACCAACCAGGTCATAATCGCAAGAGATGTAAAAATCCCATTGTGTCGAATCCAAACTGACTGTATCATTCTAACTAATTATGGATTTTGAACTCTTATTATAGTTTATTTTATAATTATATGTAATCAGGTATATTATTTTATGTTCATTTGCATAATAAGTACTAAAATAGATCAACAATTACTTATAGCTAAACATATGAATATATCGAAAGTTTATATCTATTAGAATAATCTATATTCATACATCAAGTCTGAATACAATACAATGACTTATAAGATAATATCACCAGTAAATATATCTATAGCAATTTTCTTCCTGAAATAATGCTCGTGGCTACCATCAAAATCAAGTTTTAGGCCAAACATCAAATACATTGTAAACATCAACATAAATACACCGCAATCACCACTTCTAGGTTCTTGTTGGGGCACATCCTTAATGATTCTTACTTTCCAAGGGTTGGCATTCTGTAGCTCAGGTCGGATGTTGTAGAATCCAACATCTTGAAGCCATTGAGGGAAGACGATCTGAAAAGGCTTGAATTTACACAAATATGTTGTCATCGCGAAAGGTAACCAATGAGTTGTAAATCCGCACCCTCTTCGCGCGGAGGTTTGCTCGAGCTAGTATCCAATGATCGCCACCCAAATTCACAGGGATGAATATCTACATAAATAAAATGTTAAATTATCATATGTTATACACAACTACCATAAGATTTATTAGCCTAAAGGGTTACACATAATGTAATTTTGATGATAACAAACATGTGTCTTAAGTAAAAATAATAAATATTGTATTTCACTTTTTCACTAGTTTTTGAAGGATAATATTTATGCAAGTGAATCAAGTGAAATCAAGCTCAAGACACTCAACGGACAACAACGAAATCAAGAATAAAGTTTAGAGCTCAACGGATAAATTCTTGTAAAGTCGGTATGATTTAATTGATGCATGATTTAGCATTTGAGAAGCTCAAGAGATTAATTTAATTAATTGCTTTTTATAAACTAAAAGGTTTTATTTTTATAAGATAAAGTACCTTGTGGTTTTGAGTAATTTGGACTTAAATGTAAAGTTTTGAAATCTTTAATCTTAATAAGTATTATTATTAAATTTCAGAGTTGGATGTTTTTACAAACATTTGAAACGTTTTGGGCCATACAATAATTTATGAATATTTTGGACTAAAGTGAAAGGTTTTGAGAACTTTGAAAAATATGGGTATTATGTTGAAAATAACCTTTTTGCGAAATAATAATATCGTTAGGGCCATATCATAATTTCAGAAAGTTTTGGAAAGACAACTATTCTTAGGAAATTCTGAAATTGGATTTATTTGCAAAGTTTTATGACATTTTTGGCTGTAGTATAATTATAAAAAGTTTGGGCTAAAGTGTAATTTTAGTGAATAGTATTACTATAGCAAATTCAAAAATAACGGCAATATCACTGTTCATGAGCGGCTAGCTGGATAAATCAAGCGGCTAGTTGGATAAATCAAGCGGCTAACCGCTTGGGCGCGGGAATTTGCCTATAACGGCTAATTTTTAGGCTTTAACTATAAAAACTCAACTCAAAATTCATTATAAGAACTAATGCAAGCAAATATAAGATCATATAACATATATTGAGCTTCCAAAACGTAAATCATCATAGATTGAATCATTGTTGAGCTATTATTTGCATATATACTCTTAAAGAGAGTTTTTGTTGTAATTTTCATTTCTTATCCAATTGTGAGTGTGTAAGTAAGTGTGAGAAGCACTTGGGTGAAGAGATTGGGGAGATAATCTGTTGATTGTAAAGGTTCATTGATACCTTGGAAGTCAATTGTAAGAACTTGAAGCCTTGGGAGGCTTGGATAGTGAAATCCTCGAGCTTGGTTGGCTTGGAGGCGTGGACGTAGGCGGGGATTGCCGAACCACGTAAAAATCCGTGTGTTTGTTTTTCTCTCCCCTTACTCTTTTTATTTTTATGCTTGTTTGAATTTATTGTTTTCTATTCCATTAAGGTGTTAGATTAATTTGTTGTGCGAATTGTATTGCATAATTTTTAAAAACTCAATTCACCCCCCTTGGGTTGCTTAACTTGCATTTCAAGATTGAGTGACAATTCTTATCACATCGACGTCCGTAAACGGTTTGGACATTATATCTTCCCGCCCATCTATATAACTTTTCAAGTTGTTGCCGTATTGTAATGAATGGACATCACAACTACCATTGTTCCATAATTGCTTTAGGAACACCTATTACACGATGAGTAGGAAATTAATATGATTTCGAGATATTTAAAACATTGAAATTATAGTTAATGATTATAGAGTTCGTAAACATGCCAAAAAATATGTATCTGTATGCGTGACGCGCTGCGGTAGTGCATTTGGAAACTGCCGTTGCTTCTTGCTGATCAAGCGGTAAAACGTGTGAATATGTTGTGGACGGATTAAACCAAGTAAATTTAGAAGAGAATTAATGCCAGCGGAAAGATGAACAATATTATAATGTTTGACCATTAAGCACACTTACCTTGTCACCAAGCCACCCTATCGAAGCATTGCCCATGAGTATTTTAAAGAAATTTCAGGATTGTTGGACAAGCCGATCCACCAAAATTTTACATTCGAACCGTAGCCATCTGGGGGCTGTCAATTCGAGGAGAAAAATATCTTAAACTAATTTCGGGTTTCAAACCATAATAACATAACAGAAGCATGTGAAACTTGCTCACTGTGTACGAGCGGCCAAACGGAGAATCACCGTACGCGCCCTTCAAAGAACCCGTACCTAGGAGTGGCAAAAAAGCCCGGGCCGACCCAAGCCCGCCCGAGCCCGGCCCAGGCCCGCGGGCTTAGGCCCGGCCCTCACCCATGAGGGCCTGGACAAAGGCCTAAGAAAAAAAGCCCGGACAAAGCCCAAGCCCACGACTTTTTTAAAAATTAATTTTATAAATTAGAATAATATAGTTAAAATTGAAAAGTAATTTAAAAATAAAAAAGAAAACTTAAATTCTTAACTTATAAATCAATTATGATTCAAAAAAACTAAAATTATGATACTAAATTATCTCTTTTATGTAAATTAATTAAGAGAGCGTTTGAATTAGAAAATTCAGTATTAAAGAAAATTAAAATTATGAGTTTTTATTTGCTTTATTTATTATTTTAATTTGAAATATTGATTTTCTTTAATTTATCTATGATTGTAATAACTTGTTAATCATTAATTTATTTCAAATTTATAATAATTTAAAAAATTTAAAATAAATAAATAAAACCCAAGCCCGGCCCGAGCCCGTACCCTTAACAGACAGAGGGCCTGGACATGGGCTTGAAAAAGCCCGGCCCAGGACCGTTGTTTGCCAACCCTACCCGCACCAAACGAAGCCATAAAACATGTGACCACTTCTCTATACTGTTGTGCGTCTCTGCGTTCTGCCTGAAGTTCTTACCTCAGTTCGTTAATGGAATTGTGTTTTGCCTTAAGTTCCGACCTCAATTCGTGAATGAAACACTCTATTCAATCCAGTCGTTGAGCAAAATAATCATTGCGGAACTTAGTCCTTGCCTATTATTACGAATTAAGAAAGTAATGAGAAAGTATTGAAGTTAGGTATATGTGGTGAAACAATATTATCAAGACGACGGAACTAACCTCCGGCTCATGTCTGTCATCTGAATCGTGTACGGATTCGTAATGGTTGTCGGCAGTAAAGTCATCCTCAACAGGACTCTGCTATAGTTTTGTTTGGCTCATGGTGTCATGCTCTGCCTCTTTTGTCCCTGGAATGGATGGCGCATTGATTGAAGGCTGGTGCTGCACCAAGTAAAATAAAAAAATAGTAAATACAAAAAAAAACACAAATTCAATTTTGTTTATATTTTAAATGATACTGTAAAGGATACCCACATTATGGACCCAACTTGGCATATATGGCATGTAATCCTCGACACTCTTCCAATAATTTGTGGTTCTCTCCTGTGCATCTGGCTCGAGGGTTTGTAAAATATTGCCATCCTATCGTAAAGAATACCAAATTTTCAATTAGTATAATCATCTAATATTTAACAGTTATATACAGACATACATATAAATGACTTACAAGATGCTCCTTGAGGTATGAATAGACTTCGCCGAAGTTTATATTTGAAGAAGCCACGGGCTTCCATCGCACGATCCGAGGACTATTCCTCTTAATTTTCACCACCCACTGTTCTGGTAGTCCTTCAATCAATTAAAAAATTCATGGCTTCAACAACGAAAGATATAAAGTCAAAAAATGTTTCATTAAATATTCATTATAACAAAGCTAAGTTATAAAAAAAATTAAATCATTTACTCACATGCACTGCAGACGTAAAGCCATAAAAATTGTATTTTTCATTTCTATGTAAGGGATTTTGTGCACATGCCTTCTTACATTTATTGGCTTTGTCGTTCAACGCATTATCAAGGCTTTCATAAATTGTTTTCCATGACAAACGACCCCATGGACAACTTCGAAAGTGATTTAAGTAATCTACCTTATTAAGCAAATCGAAATTGATTAGACAATGATCTTTTCTTCTGTTTAGTACTCTATCAGCAAAGTAAAACGTGACGTTTTTTAGCGCATCAATGTCATCCATAGCCTTGAAGTCTAAGTTCATAAATCTTTCCTCAAATTGGCCAAGATTTATATCGCGATGCATGCCGCCAAAATACTTCTTAAGTAACCTATGCATTGTTTTGTGCTTCATCAGGACGACATGTTCGCCATAGCAAAGTCCCGTTACTAGGCACTACTCCCCAATCGGTAAGTGTATCAAATGGTCGCCAACTTGAAACCATAACTCATCTTTTTCATTTCCAGCGCCATGGGACACTTGCTGAAGCAATATATTATGAACAATTACGCCACTGAATGGATAGTTTCAGCACTGGAGGAAATGTCCAAATATATTATCTTTGAATAGTTTCAACTGTTGCTTTGTTAATGTTTCCCAGATGTCATTAACAACGACATTTAATTTGCACATACTCGTGATACACCCGGGAAAGTGATCGCCATAAGGTATCTTCATCATTCCCGATTTTTTCCTCGGTCCGGGCAGATTATGCAATGCTATTTTTGATTTGCCTATTTGTCTGGTACAAGTTAAAAGTTTACATGTTAATAAATTATTAACAAAAGAAAAAAAAAGGTTTTGTTGTCACACCAAGAGGTGCTGTCTCATGGTGCGACGGGGTGCTTGTCGCACCAAAAGGCAGAACCTCTTGGTGCGATGGGGTGCTTGTCGCACCAAGAGTTGTGCGTGCGCGACAGGCTCATCCTGCGGATGGGCATGTTGTACGCTAGATGAACGCAGGCGAAACGCTTGCGGATGGGCCTGTCGCACGTGAAACGCGCGCCAAAGGCGCATCCCAAGCGCGCTAGGCCATGCCTGTCGCACGCGAGATGCGAGCGTTTCGAGTGCGACAAGCGCAGACTCGGACACAGGATGCGCCTGCCGCGTGCGTTTTGCCTACACCACAACCTTCTCTTCCCTTTCCTTTTCCCTTTCCTTTTCCCTTCCCTTTCACTTCCCTTATCTTTCTCTTCCTTTCCCTTTCCCACATGCATCTCACCCACCATTAAACACCAACAACCCAAATACTCAATCCATCACCAATGCAACCAACACAACACAACAACAACAAAACACAACAATGTTGGGTTTTAATAACTCACCTAGGGTTTCCAATTTTTGTCTTTGAGTTTGGAGATCTCCGAAGATTTTCAACGTAATTTAGCTTGTTTCAGTCACCGAAAAATTCCTCCGCTGCCGATCTACGCCGCCGACAATGTATACAAGATTTCGGTGATGAGATTTAGGTGAGAGTGAGAGGAGTTAGGCTTAAGAGAAACGTGAGAATGATGAGGGTAATTTCGTCCTCAATTTTGTGATTTGGCTAATGTTGATAGAAAAAATGTTAGGGGGTTAAAGTTAAAAAAAAGCCTAAATTTTGTGGTTATTGTTGTAAATTTCCAAACAATAATTCTGATAAGACAGTATATACTTTTATGCATATGCACTATTTTCATGGATGCATACAACTATATTACTTACACGACCTACACGATCGACATGACTGACTATATGACCTACATGACTGAGTACCTGACCTACATGATTGTCTACATGACATACACAATGTCAAAAGGAATGCACGACGCGAAACATTTTTGCCACAAATAAATTATATTGCTAAAAATAATTAAACAACCTACATTGCATATATTGTTAAATATAAGGAAAAATGGTGAAAATAATTGAAAATGAAACATTATAATGTGAATTTTCTTAAAAAATAAAAAACTTAAAACCTAACAATGTTAAAATACCATATTGAGTTGTTTAATAAATAATGCACCTCCTTTCAATTAAAAAAAGAGTGGGCATTAAAGAAGTCAATACATGCTTGCATTTGTGTAAGAAGTTACAAGAGATTTTAGGAAATTTTGAGAGAATTTCGGTAATAAGAGATTTGAGTGAAAGAACTAAAAGATAGTGAAGTAGAGTGAATTTGATGCATTCATTAAGGGCATTTCAGACTTTACACGCATTTGTTAGGGTATCTATGAAAATAAAAAAGGAGGGGGTATTTAAATAATTTTACAACTATTAAAGGGTATTTAATTAAAACCCCCCATTTTTCCTTATATTTAGAAATATATGCAATGTAGGTTGTTTAATTATTTTTTCAACAACATAATTTATTTGTGGTGAAAATGTTTTGCGTTGTGCATTCTTTTTGACATCGTGTACGTCATGTAGTCAATTATGTAGGTCACATAGTCATGTAGGTCGTGTAAGTAATATAGTCATATAGGACGTGTAGGTCATATAAGTAATGTAGTCATGTAGGTCTTGTAGTTACTTGTGTATAAAATTTGATATTATTGTTTATTGTATCAACAAATATGGTTTTGGTACGTGTGCCTATTCTCTTCAATGGTGAATAGATTGCACATAATGACGAGTATAAATTCAAAGGTTCTAAGGCTAAACAAATAACGATACCACGATCGACAACACATGCTGAATGGGTGGAGAAGATACTTCGGAATTTGAAATCACAATGAAGTTCAAATTTAAGATATCTGATCCTATGCCGCCAGTTACAATTCAAACCAATAATGATGTGGAGTTTTTCTTAAAGGAAATAGCTAGTGGAATGAAGTTACTTTTGAACATAGATCAATTTCAAATGCCTAGAAAAATTATACTAAAGGAAACATTTGCTGTCATCAAAGAATAAATTGATCATGTACGAATAAATTAATAAATTGATTATTAATGGATTAGTGTATGGTGTTGGGACTTGGCTTTAACAAAAACTATATAAATATATGGTATTTTTTTTTGGTAAGTATGACCTGTAGTAATATAACCCAATAAGAACCTTGGCTGTACTCACGGTTAATTAAAAATATGTGTATACGCTAACCCATTAATTATACATGACTTATCATGGCTTATAATTTTCCAATCACCCCAATTGTAAATGAAATCAAATCTAAAATTGCAACAAGTTCGCTAAATTTGTATGTCCAACATTTCAAGAAACGATTAAAGTAATTAGTATAAACAAACAACGTTCTCTCAAGATTTTTTAATATCTAGATAGAATACACTAATGAACATAGCAGTTAAAAAGATTACATTCATTTTATTCTTTTTTTATTTTGAAAGTGCTTTCTTTTTAAGTTCAAGCTTCTATGTATACATATGAGGACTATGTGCATATGATAATTCCATGAAATCAATTAGGAAAAAAACATATCAATTCATGGAAAAGAGTGTATCAATGAGAGGAAATTGACTAGAATAATACATGAAGGTCGTGTAATACATGAAGGTTGTGTAATCGTGTAGTATATGAAGGTCGTGATATCATGTAATAAATGAAGGTTGAGTAATCGTGCAATGCATGAAGGTCGTGTAATACACAACTAAAGGCCGTGAAGGTCCTGTAATACATGATTGAAAGTCGTGTAATATTACAAAAAGTCATGTCATATACGACTGAAGGTCGTGTATTACATGAACTCATGTATTGCACAATCTTGAATCCTCTGTTACATGACCTCACACGACCAAATTGTGTGTTACATGACCAACTTATAATCGGTACAATCTATCAATTTTTCACAATTTGCATGCAGCAAAACAACTAGAAAATTATTTTTGAATATGTTATGAGAGACCCTCATCCAATTAATCTATTTTTTCAATATAAAACCCAAAATTTTGATTTTCCCCTAAATATCAATAAGAAAGCTAATTACAAGAAATTATTTACCGCAAGTAATTAGATTCTGACAATTTTGCAGTAAAGGATCAACCCTCGCCAGCGATTGTGCAACGACGAATTTCTCTTTCTCAATTGTGGGAATTTCCCCTTCTAAGGCTCAATTTGCTCGTGTTGATGTTCAATTTAGCATGTATGAAGTATGAGAGTTTGTTTGAGCAAAGTAGTTATGTTTGAGTTAAAGTGTTTTAAAATAAGGATAGTTTAGTAATTTCCTATCAGTTTTGAAAGAGTATTGATGAAAATTTTAGCCAATTCTGATTTTAGGGCATTGAGATAATTTTTAAAGTATCAAGGTGTATCTGCTGCAATTCCCTTGGTGTCTCTTCATTGTGAAACTTAAAGGACCTTGTTATCATTTTGCATATTTTTTTTGTAATATTGTTGGTTAAATGAACATACTAAGAGTTCATTAGAGAGACATAGAGTCACCGATAATACATATTCTTAGCAGGAGCTCCTTGCAAGCTAAGTGATAGAAACAAACATAAGAATACTGCCACAAACTACAAAATAGATTAAAGCAAATATACTCCAAGTACCAACAAACATGGGACTCAATGGTGACACATTGAATGATAGCAAGCACAAATTGAGTGGTGATACTCCTAGTCCTATAAAAAGAAGGTAATGCTTGTTAAGACTTGAGAGAATCAGAATGATTTCATCATAAATAACTTTCTCAAGGTCATTGATAACTCTAGGAAATGAGAGTTATTACCTCAATTCTAGATTTAATTCAAGATTATTTAGAGAACAAATAAGGTGTTTTTATTACATTTTGGTTACCTTTTGCATAAACATTCATTTTAGTTGGGTTTTAATAAGTTTTGTTTAAATCAAGTAATTTGTGCTAAAAACAGGTGCATAATTGTAGGTTTTAAATTCATAAGGGAATGCTGAGACATGAGATTTGCAAGAGGAGGAAAGAAGATGGCCACAAAAGAAGACAAGCACAATCGAGAATAATGCAGTGCTGTTGTGGATGCTAGGGCAACTAGTGTTGCAGCAATCAGAGAGCAATGCAGGAGAAAGCTTAAAGCGTGGGTCAACTATAAAATCGCGATCTGCATGTTTCCTAATTTAAACGCATGCACGCGCATGGACTTTGGGTCTTTACCCTAATTTGCAATATAAAAGGAGGCGTTCACCACATAAAAAGGCGGCAAGGAATTATCATAAAAAATAATTACAAAGGCAAAAAGAAAGAGATCAAGATTGAGGAGTGCTATTCGGAAACAAAGAAAAGAACCGTGCATAATTATTTGTCTTTCATCGTGCTCAACTTATATTTTCTCTTCTTCCTTGAATTGTTTGGATGTATTCCGAGATCAATATATTTATGTTTATTTTTCTCATCCAAATTATGAACTAAATTTACTTGTAGTTAAATGACAAAAAATCCAATGGGTTCTTGACTGTTCTTTTATGTTGTTATGGTAATGCTATAGCATTATACTCTAGTAGTTTTTATGAATACAACTGTTATTTCGGTTGACTACCCATTTAATAGTTTCAATTAAGATAGAGCAGCAAAATGGCATGTCTTAGAGGATATTATTAGAGTATTACTTGTTCTTAAGTTGAGTTTTCTGGATTAGGTTACCTTAAATCCCATAAGGGCAATACTTGAAGTTAAGATTTGTGACACTCTAGACATAGGTGTTCACCTTGTAGGGTGGAGAGATTAAAAGCTATAATGCCATACCATAAATATATGAGCAACTGGTTATTGTTAGTAGATTTAAAGGTATGAGATTTCCAACATGCGATAGTTGCGGATGCAGATTCATTTTACCTATTGCTGCAGCACTTATTGTAACAACTGGTGCGAATTTGGTAAACAACAGTCACCCCATTAGGAGAGTTTGATCATTCAACTACTATATTCTCAATTAAATCTTAGACGCATTTAACTTAGTTTATTTCATTACAATATTGTTTTATTTCCATCTCTCACAATTATTAGTTACGATAGAATTATTTGACAATTGTTTGTTTCGGTCTTTAGTTGATTTGCATTATTGTGATTGCTTTAGCATTTTGAAGTAACATCAATCCCTATAGAGACGATCTTGAATACTCATCACTTTATTACTTGTTGTGTATACTTGCACATTGGCATTGATAGTAATTGATTGTAGAAATCAATCAATAAGTTTTTGGCGCCATTGCCGATGATTGATTGTTTATTTTTGAAGTGTGAAGTAAGAGATTATGCTGTGCTAACTCCCCAAGTTGTACATCCTAGCATCATCATACCTGAAGTAGAAGCTGCAAATTTTGAGTTAAAGCCAGTAATGTTTCAAATGTTGCAAACAATTGGGCAATTCAATGGATTGCCAAATGAAGATCCTCATCTCCATTTTAAATTGTTCTTGGAAGTAAGTGATGCTTTCAAGATTGCTGGAGCAATACAAGATGCCTTAAGGCTGAGGCTATTTCCTTATTCCTTAAGAGATCGAGCAAGAGCATGGTTAAATTCGTTACCATCTGATTCCATCACTACATAGAATGAATTGGCTGATAAATTCCTAATGAAATATTTCCCACCAACAAAAAATGCAAAGTTACGGAATGAAATTGCTTCATTCCATTAATTGGAAGATGAAAGTTTGTACAAGGCTTGGGAAAGATTCAAGGAATTGCTCAGAAGGTGTCCTCATCATTGTATTCCTTGTTGCATTCAATTGGAAACTTTCTACAATGGGTTGAATCCAAGTACAAGGTTAATGGTGGATGCTTCAGCAAATGGAGCTCTGTTATCCAAATCTTGCACTGTAGCTTATGAAATTCTGGAAAGAATTGCCAACAATAATTACCAGTGGCCCTCAGCTAGGCAATTAGCAGCAAGAGGATCAGCAGGGGTACATAATATTGATGCAATTACAGCCTTATCAGCACAAGTAACCTCATTGATTAACATGGTAAAAGCCATGACAGCTACTCCAGCAACAGTAAAGCAAGTTACTGAACTTTCTTGTGTTTATTTTGGTGAAGAACATTTTGATCATTATCCTGGAAATCTAGCTTCAGTAAACTATGTGGATAACTTCAATCGACAACCTCGGAAACAACCATATTCAAATACTTACAACCCAGGCTAGAAACAACACCCAAATTTCTCATGGAGCAGTCAGAATCGAAATGCTCCAGCATTGAATGGACTGAGTAGAAACACACAACCACCTGGTTTTCATCAACAAAGTCAAGGGGAAAAGCATATTAGTTAGGATCCAATCACTTCACTGGAAGCACTGATCAAGGAGTATATTGCAAAGAATGAAGCAATTGTGTAGAGTCAAGCTGTGTCCTTGAGAAACCTTGAGAACCAAATGGGACAACTAGCCACAGCAATGAGCAGCAGAACTCAAGCAAGCCTACCTAGCAACACAGAAGACCCTAGGAGAGAGAGCAAAGAACAATGCAAAGTAATTAGTTTGAGATCTGGAAAGAATGTTGATATCCCAGTTGAGGTGACAAAAAATAAGATGGAATACAATTCAGCACAAAAACCAACTTAAAAAGAAAGCCTGTTACAGCAAACTCCTCTTCAAGACACTGGTTACATAGGCCAAGCTACAACAACTGTAGAGGAAATTCAACCAGAACATGCTGAAAAAGAAGTCACAACACCAGTAGTTACAACTTACACCAAATCAAACAAACAAAGTTTGATATCTCCTGAAGCTACCTAGCAGTTTAGACATCCACCACCTTTCCCACAAAGGTTCCAGAAGCAAAAACAAGACAAGCAATTTAGCAAATTTCTGGAAGTGCTGAAGCAATTGCACATAAATATACATTTTGTGGAAGCTTTGGAGCAAATGCCAAATTATGTGAAATTTCTAAAAGATATCTTGGCACGAAAAAGAAAGCTGGGAGAGTTTGAAACTGTTGCTTTAACACAGGAAATCAGTCATATGCTCCAGAGTAAAATTCTCACAAAATTGAAAGATCTAAGGAGTTTTACAATACACTGTTCTATAAGGACTAGATATGCTAGCAGAGCACTTTGTGACTTGGGAGCTAGTATTAATTTGATCCCATTATCTATATTTAAGTAGCTTGGAGTAGGGGAGTGCAGACTAATAACAGTCACTCTGCAATTAGCTGACAGATCTCATGCATACCCTAAAGGAAAGATAGAGGATGTATTGGTGAAGGTTGACAAATTCATCTTTCTAGTGGATTTCATTGTGCTGGGCTTTGAAGCTGACAAAGAGGTACCCATTATGCTTAGAAGACCTTTTCTAACAATTGGACAAACTTTGATAGATGTGCAGAAAGAAGAGCTCACCATGAGAGTGAATGATCAGCAAGTCACATTTAATATACTAGAGGCTATGAGGAACCCTGATGAAGTAGAAGATTGCAATTTCCTAAGTGTAGTAGATCTTGTTGTAGCAGATAGAATGGACAGATGTTGCAGTAATGTACTTGACAAAGTCACCACCTTTGAGGATGTTGAAGAGGAAGATGTTGTAGCAATCCAAACAGATTGGATGGACAAACAACAATATGATAGGCACAACAGGTTTATTGAACACCTGAATCTTTCAGGCAGGGAAGTAAAAACAACTTTACCATCTATTGAATCACCTCCTAGTTTTGAATTAAAACTGTTACCTTCAAATTTAAAGTATACTTATCTTGGTCAAAATAACACACTCTTTGTAATCATTTCTTCTACTTTGAATGCAAGTAAAAAACATACTTTGAATGCAAGTAAAAAACAGAGTCTAGTAGATTTGCTGAGAAAATACAGAAGAACAATTGGATGGGCCATGACAGATATAAAGGGGATAAGCCCATCCATATGTATACATAAAATCATGTTAGAGAATTGTTCCAGCAATTCGGTGGAGCACCAGAGAAGGCTGAATCCTATTATGAAAGAAGTGGTGAAGAAGGAAATCATTAAATGGTTAGATGCCAGAGTCATATACCCAATATCAGACAGTTCATGGGTAAACCCAATTCAATGTGTTCCAAAGAAAAGAGAGATAACAGTAATGGCTAATGAGAAGAATGAACTTATTCCTACAAGGACAATGACTAGATGGAGAGTGTGTATGGATTACAAGAAGCTCAACAAAGCCATAAGGAAAGATCATTTCCCACTTCCATTCATAGATTAGATGTTGGACAGACTTGCTGGAAAACAGTACTACTGCTTCATAGATGGGTATTCAGGCTACAATCAAATTGCTATAGCTCCAGAGGATTAAGAGAAAACTACATTTACTTGTCCCTATAGAACATTTGCCTTCAGAAGAATGCCATTTGGGTTATGCAATGCTCCAATAACTTTTTAGAGACGCATGATATTTATATTTTTTAATATGGTAGAGTAGACTTTGGAAGTTTTCATGGACGACTTCTCAGTTTTTGGGGAAACATACAATGATTGTTTACACAATTTGGAAGAAGTTCTTAAAAGATGTGAGATGAGCAACTTAGTACTCAATTGGGAAAAGTGATATTTTATGGTGCAAGAAGGAATAGTGTTGGGTCACAAGATATCCAATGATGGTATTGAGATAGATAAAACCAAGATAGAGGTAATAGATAAACTGCCACCTCCAACTTCAGTAAAGAGTATTAGGAGTTTTTTGGGTCATGCTGGATTCTACAGAAGATTCAGTAAGGATTTTTTCAAAGTAGTTAAGCCTTTGTGTTCATTGTTGGAACATGACAAACCATTTTACTTTGACAAAGAATGCCTTCAAGCATTTGGAGAATTAAAGAAAGCTCTGATCATTGCTCCAGTAGTTATATATCCAGATTGGACTTTACCATTTAAATTGATGTGTGATGCTAGTGATCATTATGTGGGAGCAGTATTAGGGCAAGAAAAGGATAAGGTTTTTCATTCCATATACTATGCAAGCAAAACGTTCACTCCAACTCAGATCAATTACACCACTACAAAGAAAGAGTTGCTAACAGTAGTTTTGACTTTTGATAAATTCAGAGCTTACTTGGTGGGTACTAAAGTATCTGTTTACACAGACCATGGAGCCATCAAATATTTAATTTCAAAGAAGGATGCCAAACCAAGATTAATCATATGGATCTTACTGCTTCAAGAATTTGATATGGAAATTAAAGATAGAAAGGGGACTGAGAATCAAGTGGCAGACCACTTGTCACGGTTTGAAACAGACACTAGTACATTAACAAAGAAGGGCATCACCGAAACTTTTCCTGATGAACAACTGTTGGTAGTACAATAAGCACAGATGTTGCAGCAGACATAATCTCCATGGTATGTAGACTTTGCTAACTACTTAGTAAGTGGGTTGCTACCACCTGAGCTGAAGTTTCAAGAAAAAAAAAATTTCTTCATGATGTTAGAAGTCATCATTGGGATGACCCACATTTATATAAGCTATGCTCATATCAAGTAATAAGAAGATGTGTTGCAGCAGAAGAAATACCTCATATGCTGGAGTCATGTCATGCTGTAACATATGGAGGACATTTTGGCGGTCACAGAATAACTGCCAAAGTTATGCAATCAGGTTATTATTGGCCCATTATTTTTAAAGATGCTTATGAATTTGTTAAATACTGTGACAAGTGTCAAAGGACAGGGAACATAACCAGCAGACATGAGATGTCATTGACTAACATACTGGAAGTGTAAGTTTTTGATGTTTGGGGAATAGATTTCATGGGACCTTTTTCCCCATCCTTTGGAAACTTATGTTTCCTTGTTGCTGTGGATTATGTCTCTAAGTGGGTAGAAGCTGCAGCATTACCTACCAATGATGCTAAAACAGTGGTGGCTTTTCTTCAGAAAAATATTTTTTCCAGGTTTGGCACTCCTAGAGCAATTATTAGTTATTAGGGCACATATTTTTGCAACAAAATCTTTACTGCAGTAATGATGAAATATGGAGTCAGCACAAGATAACAACAACATATCACCTACAATCCAATGGTCAGGCTGAAGTGTCCAACAGAGAAATTAAAAAGATCTTAGAAAAAGTGGTGAACCCAATGATGAAGGATTGGTCTTTGCACTTGCATGACTCTCTATGGACCTACAGAACAGCATACAAAACTCCACTTGGCATGTCTCCTTACCGAATTATTTATGGCAAAGCTTATCATTTGCCACTAAAGCTCGAGCATAAAGCACATTGGGCACTGAAGAAATTCAATTAGGATATGCATACTGCAGCAGAGCAAATGAAACTTCAACTTTGTGAGCTTGAAGAATTATGACTATTTTCATATGACAATGGAAGAATCTATAAAGAAATGACCAAAAACTGGCACGACAAGTATATTTAGCACAGGCAATTCAATCCTGGTCAATTAATGTTGCTTCAAAATACAAGACTAAGATTATTTCTGGGAAAGCTCAAGTCACGATGGTCTGGCTCGTTTAAGCTATTAAAATCGTATCCTCATGGAGCTGTTGATCTTCTCGATAAACAAACAGGCCACGAATTCAAGATTAATGGACACAGGGTTAAACATTACATACATCCAGCAGCAGAATGTTCAAAGGAGATGTTACTCCTTAAATAACCCAGCTATTGAACAAAGAAAGAAGGTCAGGCTGAAGGACCTTAAATCAAACGCTTCATGGGAGGCAGCCCATTGAAGAGATAGCCACTTCAAACTAATTTTGATATCATTTGGTTTTGTAGACAACTCTTATTCTTTTACATTTTATTGAATCATATTTTTTTCATATTAACCATTTATTTTTATCCGTTTCCATTATTGCATACTTTATTTTCACTTTAATTTGATATATCTATTTCTTTTAATAATTTTATACTTAATTTTAGTAAGTGTGACAATTGAATTCCATATTGACAAGTGAGAGTGTATAATGGCTGAATTCAGAGGTGAACCACGCGTCAGAAGCTTTCGTGAGGAGTATGTATCCGTTGTTAGAATAAGCGAATGGATGCTGCAACATCTAATTTTACCATTACAGTAAATTAAAAGCTGGAGCCTTTCACTTACCGTGGAGATAAAATCATGACAGATGGACGCATGCATATGGATAGAAATTGCAAAAACAAATCTATGAAATTAAAGCTTTAAATTCACTGGCCGATGATTTTGGGATATGCACATTTAATTTAAAATATTTTATTCCCATAATTATTTCAAGTTACTGTATTTATCTCCAATTAAAAGTCCACTATAAAAAGGAATCATTGTGCTTAGTACTCTACGCCACTATTCCCCATCTCCTTTACAAATCCAACTCTCCTAATTCTTAACTTCTTCTTCTCTTTTTACTCTCAGGAACAATAGCCTCAATTTGCTATTGCTACAACAATACCAAGATACAAGAAAACATCAAGTCGCCTCAAAGATCCGTCACGATTCTAGAGTTACCACGCTGAAGAAAAATATGAATAATTCATAAAGCCGCGTCGAATTCTGGAAGAAAAAGGGTTTCAATTTCCAGACCGACTCATGGGAATTGTGCAAACAATTCATAATGCTATAGCAAAGCGAGGATGGCTAGAGTTTTGCAACCACCCTCGAAACCCTGTGCTGCCTGTAGTCAAAGTGTTTTACGCCAATTTGGTAAGCCCTGATCAACACAACATTTGGGTAAAAAAATGCACTTGTCCCATTAGACTCCCGTGTTATCAATGCTTTTTATAACTTACCTGCTAAAATTATTTGTGAGTATGCTAAGTTGCGTGATAAATTAACCCCGAAAAAGTGGAACACCATTTTCACAACTCTTACAATCGAAGGGGCATCTTGGGCTAACAAGAAAGGGCATGTAGTTAATAGGATAGATTTGAAACCTTTTGCTAAGGTGTGGGTGAAATTTTGAAATCTAAGCTTATGTCCACCACTCACACCACTATAGTTTCGCAAGAGAGGTTGGTCTTGCTATATGTCATTGTTCGTGGGCTCCCCATAGATGTGGGTAGTATCATCGCTAAAGAAATCCGAGATTGTGCAACCAAGACTCACCGAACTGCTGCCTTGTTATTTCCTTCACTCGTCATCAGTATTTGTGTAGTTTCTGGTATTCGTCTTGACGCCAGAGATGATATGTCAAGAATGATGGTGCCTTTACGGCACGTACCATTGAGAGAGTTTCTGGTGAAAGTGCTGGAATAACCTCTGAACCAGCTGTCGTAACAGGAGCAAGACGAGCTATTGGCTTTGAACAGACCATCCAGACATTAAGCGCAAGTGTAACTCAATGTGTGAAGCTCAGCAGAGGGAAAATGATCGATTTTGGAGTTATCTACAGCACCTGGACAACTAACTGCACCAATTTGCTCTGTACATGAAACGCACTCATCGGAACTTCCCTGACGCACTACTCCAGCAGTACAATTTCGACACCCACACCACAGGTGCTCCAGCAGAAGCCAGTGAGGAAGCCATTGCCATAGATGAACTAGCAGATGAAGCTGCAGCTGAACCACAAGCAGAGGTAGAATCAGAATATGCTGAACCATTTGATCCACCTGAGGAAGAAGGTGACAAGTCTGAGACTGATAGCTCACCCACAGAAGGAGAGGACAATTCGGAGAAGGAACGTGAGGAACCAACCATCCCAGCCCAACCCAAAACCAGGAAAAAACACCTTATTCAAGAAGAAAAAGAGGAAGACCTTGAAGAGGAACCGTCTATTCCAATCCTCGCGAGCATGAGAAAGGTCAAGGATAAAGCAAAAATTACAACACCTCCAGCCTCTGAAGATGAAATGGAGCAAGTCGATGCTGAGCTGGCTGCTGCAGCAGCCAGTGCTATGCCTACACCTGAGCAAGCCAAGCAATTACTTACGGTCATTGCTGCCATCACAGCTGAGGGCGAGGCAGCTGATGCATTAACTATAAAGCCTCCCCAGCAAACTCCTAGCCAGCCTATTCGCACCAGTCCAAAAGAATCCAGCAAACGAAAAGGCAGTACATCTATAGGTACAGCTACAACAACCTCAACTCCTCTCGCTAGCCCCGTAGCGAAAAAGACAAAGCCATTGCCAGCTGTTTCCCCAAAAGCTTCGCCAAAGGATAAACTGCGCAGTGCATCCAATAAGCGCTGATAGCATTCCATCATGTGCTGCAATCCCCACCACAGGGGAGTACTCTTACCTTATTCGTTTGTTTTTCAAAAAAAAAAATTTTTTCTTTGTTTGTCAATTTGTGTGGTATTTTCTCAGGTCTTCCATATCCTTGTCAAGTTATGTGCATTTGTTCTGTATGCTTGCGAGGACACAACATCTCTCAAGTTTGGGGGGGTTGTTTCCGAATGCATGTGTTTATGTATGTGTTTATATTTGTGCTGTATGAAGCTCTTTATCTAATATTTGTGTATGGATTTGAAAGCCTAATGAAGATAAATTGAGTGTTAGTCAATATTTATTAGAATGCCAAGTAGAGACAGTTATAGATAGAAGTGAAATTTTGTCCCAACACTTAGACTTTGGTTGAATTGTATGAGATTGCTAGAGCAGAGCCAAAAGAATAGAAAAGATCTTAAGTTTGGGGGAAGAAGCAAGTTTTAATAACTGTGATATCTATGGAATACAATATGTTCCAATGGCTTAAGTTGCTGAGTAACCAGATCTGAGTACGTACCCCATATGCAGAACTGTGTCAAAGGTAGCGAGAGTTCTGAGCAATGATGTAGTAGTTCTAAAACAAATTAGAGAGAAAGAAGTCCTCTGTCTAAGGCATTGAGTAGCCAGGTCTGTTCATGAGCCCCATGTTCAGCCTTGAGTAAAAGATACTTCTAGATAAGATTATACTACAGATATTGCTGCAGCAACTCTGATCTGGGCATGGTTTAAGTAATTGGGTGTCATCATTACAAGTGATTGACATTCACATGAAAGATAAATGTTACAGTGAAGAGGTTGAGTACTCCCCAGTTTAATCAATGTTAAAACAATCACAGTTTGAGTATGTGAAATTTAGGCTACCCCATTTATGAATGAAGTATATCACTACGGAAATTTATGCAGTCTTTTGGTAATGTTACAGCATAACTGGAATTCAATCAAAGGAAGCACACACACACTATGGATAGAAAGAAGCTTAAATCTAGAACTGATTTACTATAGGCATTTTGTATGATTGAGATTGTGATTTGAAGGTGGAAGAATCCTTGTAAAGTTGATAAAAGAGCTAAGGTTTTGTGCATGTTTATTTGGGGGAAATGTTAGTATGTGTCATTGCTTGAGGGCAAGTAATGGTTGAAGTTTGGGGGTGTGATAACTCTAGAAAATGAGAGTTATTACGTCAATTCTAGATTTAAATCAAGGTTATTTAGAGAACAAATAAGGTGTTTTATTACATTTTGGTTACATTTTGCATAAACATTCATTTTAGTTGGGTTTTAATAAATTTTGTTTAAATCAAGTAATTTGTGCTAAAAACATGTGCATAATTGTAGGTTTTAAATTCATAAGGGGATGCTGAGACATGAGATTTGCAAGAGGAGGAAAGAAGATGGCACAAAAGAAGACAAGCACAATCGAGAATAATGCAGTGCTGTTGTGGATGCTAGGGCAACCAGTGCTGCAGCAATCAGAGAGCAATGCGAGAGAAATCTTAAAGCGTGGGTCAGCTATAAAATCGCGATCTGCATATTTCCTAATTTAAACGCATGCACGCGCATGGACTTTAGGTATTTTACCCTAATTTGCAATATAAAAGGAGGCGTGCACCACATAGAAAGGCGGTAAGGAATTATCATAAAAAAAATTACAAAGGCAAGAAGAAAGAGTTCAAGATTGAGGAGTGCTATTCGGAAACAAAGAAAAGAACCGTGCATAATTATTTGTCTTTCATCGTGCTCAACTTATATTTTCTCTTCTTCATTGAATTGTTTGGATGTATTCCGAGATCAATATATTTATGTTTATTTTTCTCATCCAGATTATGAACTAAATTTACTTGTAGTTAAATGACAAAAAATCCAATGGGTTCTTGACTGTTCTTTTATGTTGTTATGGTAATGCTATAGCATTATACTCTAGTAGTTTTTATGAATACAACTGTTATTTCGGTTGACTACCCATTTAATAGTTTCAATTAAGATAGAGCAGCAAAAGGGCATGTCTTAGAGGATATTATTAGAGTATTACTTGTTCTTAAGTCGAGTTTTCTGGATTAGGTTACCTTAAATCCCATAAGGGCAATACTTGAAGTTAAGATTTATGACACTCTAGACATAGGTGATCACCTTGTAGGGTGGAGAGATTAAAAGTTATAATGCCGTACCATAAATATATGAGCAATTGGTCATTGTTAGTAGATTTAAAGGTATGAGCTTTCCAACATGCGATAGTTGCGCATGCAGATTCATTCTACCCATTACTGCAGCACTTATTGTAACAACTGGTGCTAATTTGGTAAACAACAGTCACCCCATTAGGAGAGTTTGATCATTCAACTACTATATTCTCAATTGAATCTTAGACATATTTAATTTAGTTTATTTCATTACAGTATTGTTTTATTTCCATCTCTCACAATTATTAGTTACGATAGAATTATTTGACAATTGTTTGTTTCGATCTTTAGTTGATTTGCACTATTGTGATTGCTTTAGTATTTTAGAGTAACATCAATCCATGTGGAGACGATCTTGAATACTCATCACTTTATTACTTGTTGTGTATATTTGCACATTGGCATTGATAGTAATTGATTGTAGAAATCAATCAACAGTCATCTAGCTAGCTTAGTAGGTGATGTGTTAATTATGTTCGAAATTGCACGATAGACTAAATTCAAGTTTTAAAAGTTGGTGAAATTCTAAATCTGAGGGTATTGTATAAATAATTATGTCCAAAAGCAAAAATTGCCGAGGCCAAAGACGTTACAAACAAGATTGTAAAGCGGAATCCTTTACTTGGAATGGATATTAAATAGAACACAGAAGGGCTAAAAGTATTACAGAACGGGCATATTTGCATGATGATATGGCAAAGGAAATTAAAACTAGGGAGATTGCCACTTTCTCCCCTACAATAATTAAAATATACCACTTTCCCCCTTACTGTTTTTATAATGGCTAAAAATCCCCCTAATAGCATAAGTTTACAATATTACCCTTATTTTCAACTAATCTTTTATTTATATTTATTATAAATTAAATAAATCTCATGAATAGAAACTAAATAAAAAATTAAGCATTAAAAATAAGAAACTATATTTTGATATGAGCAAAAAAATTAATAATAAATTTTTTTTCTTGTACTTATTTATTTTGTGAAAATTTTCTTATAATGAAAATATAAGAAAATTATTATAAAATGATAAAAAAATTATTATAAGAAAACTTGAATGACAAATAAAAATTTATTATAAGATAAATAATAAAATATTTTGCCTATACTTTTTACATTTAATTTTAAAATATTTATTATAAGAAAATATTCACAAAATAAATAATTACAAGAAAAAAATTTGTTATTAATTTTTTTACTCACATCAAAACATATATTTCTTATTTTTAATACTTAATTTTTTTTTATTTAGTTTCTATTCATGTAATTTATTTAATTTATTTAATTTATAATAAATGTAAATAAAAGAGTAGTTGAAAATAAGGTAATATTGTAAACTTATTCTGTCATGGGGGTTTTTGGCCATTATAAAAACAATAAGGAGGTAAATGGTATATGTTGATTACTGTAGGGGGAAAATGGTAATCTCCCTTAAAACTAAAACAAGAGAGTAATATCTAAGGACAAATATAAAAAAAAGAGATTATTCTTGATGCTTACAAGTGAAGTATGACATTTTAAAAATCATATGAGAGATGAAGAGAGACCTTAGCACAACAAGTTAATTAGGATTGTGCCCAAGGTGCTCCATCAATGACACAAAACACCAAAATGATTCTGACCAATCTCCCTCTACTAGAACGGATGCAAAAAACAAACAAAGCAAGTAATCTTGCCTTGTAAGATAAAAAAAAATCCAACATAAGAAGCAATGACAAAGAGAACGACAAGCAGCATATAAAATAATAACAAATACCAATCATATAAGTATCATACACAGGATTTCAATAAGACACTACTAGAAAAATGGGCTTTACTGACACTAATTTAGTGTCAGTAATCACTTTTGCTGACACTTGTTTATTGTGTAAGTAATGCTCAAGCCATAACACACTGACACTAATTTTTGGTGTCAATGATTTTTGCGTCAGTATTTTGTGTCACTATAGTATCACCACAATAGTGATACTATGATGTTAGTATCAGTTGATATTATTTATGTGTCACTATTTTGTGTCACTAGAGAGTCACAAGGATAGTGACTCAATCGTGTTAGCATTTAATGATACTATTTACATGTCATTGATTTATGTGACTACAGTATCAGGAATCCACTGACGCAGTAACATCAAAAATTCTTATCGTCATTTAAATAATTAATGTCAGTATTAACGGTGCTATACCGGTTGTGTTTTATTTTTTTTAATCACATTATTCATGTTTATTTTACAATTAAAATAAACCCAAAATATATTAAACATACCAAATCTTGTAATGCAATTCACATAATACACATTTCAAATACATCATTTAAATTAAAATAGTTCAAATACATCATTGTTTGGGGGTAAAAAACAAGTTCAAGTACTAAATTAAGTTTTGAACAAGTAGTATACACGATAAAGTACTGAATTAATTTCGGAAAATTTAGCCAAGAAGAAAAAATAGATAACAATGTCACTGATTTTGGAGTCCGCATATGCCTTTATTTTGTTTCCACCTACAAGTATATAAAATCAATTAGCACACCACAAAAAATAAGTCAGATTTGTCTTAAGGAAAAATAATCATAAATTACTTGTATGTTACCTCGCGATTGTAGGCTGTAATTAACTTGGCAACATATGTAGCCCACTTATCACGAAGTCGCGAGAGGTCCTAGACAGTGTATTCCTCAACTCCCTTGAACTTTAATTTTAAAATAACAAGTTATTCACATATACAAAATACCAATTTTACCTTACTTTAATGAAAAAAAAACGAATATGGTGTACCCAACTGTGAACCTATTAAAACATTTGGAAACCATAGTTGTTTAACTAAATGAGAGGTGGGCAAGAATAAATATGGAGAGCCAGCCTACTTTCCCTTAAGGTTATCTGTTCTCACCAGAGCAGGAAAATGAGTAAGACCTATAGAAGTTTAACTTCTCCCTAACTAATCAATTTAGATTGTGAAATTACTAGAAACTTGGTCACAATAAGTATATTGCACATTAAAGTTTACCCGAACAACTTATTGGAATTAGTCCCACCGCAACAGTTACTGAGAAAGGTCAAGGCAAGACAAATAGAAATATGCCTTAAACTAAATCAACTCTACCAAGCCCCTTGCATGTAAACATGAAGGATAAAAACATGCATCTTACAATTTAACTTGAATGTTTATCTGAATAACTCTTCCAACACAGAAAACATAACACGTAAAACAATGAGTCAAACTCAAGCTTCACAATTTTCAATAATTTAAAAAATTAGTAACTTTTATCAAGATGAAAACCAGACCTGACCCATAATGACACAGATCAAGATACCACCAATAGCTATCTCTATTAAGCTTTAAAGAAATGTACATCTCAAATCCTAATTCATGTCTATATGGATATTCATATACTCTATTCAACAGTATGCAACATAGTCACCATTATAAGTACCCTCACAGTTTATAAAATGCATACAATACGCAATAAAAAGATAACTGTAAAGAAGCACACAGGTGTTTGAGCTGATTCATTTCACAATAAATTAAAACGATATGATGCAGTATTGTAAAAATCATTTTCAATACTTACATTATTTTTTAGAACGTTCACATTTGTGATGATATCTTGCATGTATTTCATCACATAGTAACCACATTCAAAGCTGCTCGGCTGCCTCGAACACTACAAGATCAAAATTACATTAATTTTTTACTGTACGTTAACAATAATTAGTTAGGTTTATCTGATTTTTACCTTGACAGGTATCCGTTGAACATTGGCCTTTGTATCAGAATTTAAACTCTGATGTATTCGAATCCCCCTACAATTAAGAGACATAGCTAACGTTAGCAAATAATTAGCATAAGACATAAAAATAAAATAGCATGATCAAAGATACAAATAACAAACTTAACTGATTGACAATCTGTATTAGCTCTTCATCAGGACCACCTTCCAAAGGATAAAGGTAATAGTTTGTACGTCTCACCATATCAATTGCCAATAACACCCAGTGGGCGCTAAACAAAGTAAAAATTGCTCTCACACATGAATTACAAGTAAAAGTTTTTAACTTCGTGATTAATCTACAAATTAAAGAATATAACTAGCAAATGAAAAAGGTTATACCCAGGGTTATACGGGAATACGATGACTTGTCCCAATTCTGCCAAGCCTAACCGTTTTGAAATGTATTAAGTCCTGTCTTTGAAGCTAACCCTTGGATATAACTTCTCAAAAAGCCCAAACTTAACTGGTTTAGTACTTTCATTGCTCTCCATCTCCTCATACAGGTGTCTAAGAGGAAACAAATATATATAACGAAGTAAGTTTGAATATAGGAAACAAACTAATAGGGCCAAGTTTACTAAAACATAAGTTATGATTTACCGTACTTGATCCATATGTTAATGACGCAGTTTGAGACCTCTTTAAACTTGATGATTTCAGCACAAATCATTTTGTCCAAGTGTGTTTCCCAAATTTCACCAAAGGTTGCTGTGTCATGCCGAATCCTGATCAACTGAGGTGAAGAATTCTCGATGAACATGGTAAACATGTTCATATATTCACTCCTGTTATTCTTTCTTGATCGTGTTGCTGCCCGTGTATCATTCACACGTACATTGAGGTCTTTTGCTGCTGGTCTGATGACTCGGGGTTCTTTTTTGGGTACTTCTGCTAGTCTGATGACTAGTGGTTCTTTGTTGGGTAGTTTGTCATGACAGGAGAACTGCCTATCTAGTACTTTAGGAGTTAGTCTAGGAGATCTTCTCGGTGTGGGCTTTGAAGTAATTTCACACTCTACTTTTTCGAGGATTTGTTGAGGAGTTGCTTGGGAAATTGTGGTGGGACTGTCTTTGATTTTACTCTTCACAGATTTTGGAGTCGACTTACCCGATGGGAAATCAGTCTATGCAATAATCAAAATACATACCATTAGTAGTAATATATGCATATACAAATGGAAATAAAATAATGACATGTAACAGGCCATATACCTTTCTTTTTGCAAGAGTTTTCAAGGGATTGTTGATCATTGTCCATCTGAACACCAGTGGAAGTTTTGGGCTTCGAAAAGTTAGAACTTCCAACTTCAGTATTGTTGTATGCATTTAACCTTGCATTCATGCGTTCTAATTGAGCAGACATGAATTGGAAACTCTTTTGATACATCTTTCTTTCTCTTGCTAACTCAGTGGCATCAGGGACATAAAAGTACATAGATGGGGTGACAAATTGCCCCACTCCTTGAACCCTGCTTCAATTTGGTTGCTTCTGAGAGCTTCACCCAGAATGTCATGTGACCCTTGTGATTGGAATGTTCCTTGTTCAACCTGACTCTTCAGCTCATTCTACAAAAAAAAATATTGTAAATCCTCAATTACGAGTACAAGACATCAGCTAAACTAAACTAATATCCTTCTTGAATCTTTAACAAAGAGCAAATCCATATACAGTTCAAATTGAAACTACAAAAAATATTACAAGACAACACCTCACACAAGTTTTAACCTTTTTATATGCGAAGAAATAAGTTCTGATGAAATCTTACTGTTTTTCTGGCAATTGTAAATGTTGCCATACAATTATTACAAAAAGTAGTATATATGTACGTAAATATCTACCCCTAAACACACATATTATAAAGAAAATTCATAAGAATTAAGTATACAAATGACTTACTATTTTCTCAGCAATTGGCGTCACATCAAAAGCATATTTGTCATCTCGGTCTGCTAGTGCCATTAACCAAGCTTCACTGCGATCAATCTCCCGCTCAGAAACTCCACTCTCCTTTTTCTGTTACAAGGTGACATAAAACATAAATAATTGATTCTATTATATTATTCGTACTAGATTACTTATGTTACTGTAATTACTCCATATTACCACACTTACTTTTCTATACAACATGCCACCATATCCTGTGCTACCCAAGCGATGGTTGTAGACATTCTTTGCTCTTTTGTCTTTCGCCTTCTTACGTTTTTCCTGCACAAATAGTTTATATGAAGAACAAAAGTTACCACTGATTATTAGTAACTACCAACAATTAAATCAGGTAATATTAACAAACAGCACACCTGAAATTGTTCAGACAAAACTTTGTCAACAAAAAGTTTTCAATCTTCTTTTTTAATGCTTGGATATTCAATAGGAGGCAACCTTAGTGACTTTCGATCGTCCTTGTTAGGTAGAACGAATTCAGTTGCCAGTTCACATCGAAAGTTTCTTGATGCAACCCCCATCCACTTTAATACTTGGCTTTTGCATTTCAAGCTCAATTTGAATTTTTTTTGTAAACCAATAACATGGATTAGAAACAACTTTAAACAAATCTGGAAGTTATATAAAATCTTTAAACATACTATGAAACAAGAAAACAAAACCTGAAAATGAACCCACAAAGTTTCCTTCATCTCCAGTAGCATACGCTGCCAATTATCAAGTAAAATTGAAACTGTTTCACGTACAATGACTCCAATGTAACTCCTAAGATCATTTCTTCCCTTTCCAACTGGAACACCATAAGAATTGTACTCAATTGCAGCTTCATGACTAACTTCTTGTTTTTACAAACCTTTTTTTGTTTGTTTGTTTTATTCTCCTTGGTCTTCCGTCCAGCTCCGGAAGAGTGAACTCAACATCGTCAGCCATCTCCTACAATCCTGAAAATGATTAAAATAAATAAATCACTTACTGAAATAAATAAATCACTTACTGAAAAACTTAGAAATTTGGTGCTGAAAAACTACAATAATGCATTCACTGATTTTCTAAATCAATATCTATTGGAATAACATCACAATCTTTCCTGTCATAAATTCCTTCATCATCTTTCTCATCCAACTCACATACTGGAAGTTTGTTAGATAATGGAGAAAATACATCCACGTCTTCACATCTTTCCCTATTTAACTTATAAGCTTTGTCTGTCACTGAACAAACTATTGATTTATTATTATCTAGCTGGTCATTTACATAAAATACTTGCTTTGCATGACAAGCTAGAATAAAGCAATCAGATTTATAGCAAATCCGATTTAAATCAACTACAGTGAAACCTAAATTGTCAGTGCAAACCCCTCTATCATCTACCCAATCACACTTGAAAAGTGTTTTTTTAATCATTAGATAATCAAGCTGCCAAATCTCATCAATGACTCCATAAAACGTCATGTCTCCAAAATGAGGACTTTTATCTTTTGAGCTTGAAATCTGTAGAGTGTTAGCAACAACCCTAACACCACTATTTTGGGTCACACGATTACAGTCCCGGTCCCTCGTTGTAAAATTGAAGTCATTTATCTCGTAGCAAGAGAAGGTCACCACGCTTGAGCATGGTTTGTTTGCCAACCAACACACTATTTCGTCAATCGGCACATTATTTGCTTTATCATGTGCCACCTATAAATTAAATTAACAAGTACAGTAATTAGACACATGTAGAAAAAACTTATTAAGTTTATATCCTATATTGTATTAAGTAATTCTAACCTTTGCTTGTAACCAACCAGAAAATGTACGTATGTGTTCATTTTGCAACCACAGATTTGTTTTTGCCTTATAGGGATTTCTTGATGCCAAATAATGCATATGCTCCCTACAGTGAGACATATTAAGATTTAAAAACTAGCATATTAATCTAATAATACAATAGTAATATTTTTTTTGGAAAAATTAACAACTTACCCGATATATATTTGGATTTCAAGGGTGTTCACTAGAACACACCGGTGTACTTGTGCCAACAAAGGATCATCAACCACCTTTTATATTTGCACCTCCCAAAGGCTTTTCGATAGATAAATCAGTTGGACAACCAGTAGGCAGCCCAATAACATCACAATTTGAGAGGTACTCAGCACAAAATGCAAGTGCTTCTTCTGCAATATAACTTTCTACAATACAACCCTCAGGGCGGTAGCGATTACGAACATAATCCTTGAGAGTTTTCATTTGTCTCTCAAAAGGATACATCCATCGAAAATAAACAGGCCCATATAACTTAACTTGTTCAACTAAGTGGACTGTTAAATGGATCATTATGTCAAAAAAGCTAGGTGGGAAGTACTGCTTCAGTAAGCATAAAGTGATTACAAGTTCCTCTTGCAATTGGTCAAGAGTATTGGGATCTACCACTTTACAGCACAATGTATTAAAAAAAAAGCACATCCTGATTATGGCCCTTCTCACATTTATAGGCAAACAGCTTCGAATGGCTAGTAGTAGAAATTGTTGCATCAAAGTATGACAGTCATGGGACTTAAGGCCTTGAAGCCGACAATCATCTATTGGAACAAGGTTTTGGACATTGGAAGAATACCCATCAGGGACTTTCACACTCAGCAAGGTTTCACAAAACTATTTTTTTTCTTTTTTACTCAAAGTATAAGGAGCTGGAGGTAGGACTTTGTTTTTTTTGTTTATTTCATCAGGAACTAGTTTTCCCCTGATCTTCAAAGACTCAAGATCTTTTCTAGCATTAATCTCATCTTTTGTTTTGCCTGGTTGATGAAGTAATGTGCCATATATGTTCTCACACACATTTTTTTCAATGTGCATCACATCTAATTGATGGCGAACTAATAAATGCTTCCAATAATCTAACTAAAAAAAGATTGACTTTTTTTTGTACAATTTTTCAGTTATGTTCTCATCACCACCACTGCCACCACCGCCATCATGTTTATGCTTTTTGGCCTTCTTTTTCCCGAACTTAATATCTATATCTTCCACCATATTAAAGATTTCCTCACCAGACAAAGTTTAAAGAGGCTCATTCCACTCTTGCTTCCCATTAAAAACCTTTTTCAATTTCCGAAATAGGTGACCGAGTGGTAGAAAGCGGTGATGGCCCATATATGACATTTTCCTACTATGTGGCAGCCAACATGCACAAGTGTCTATCCCACAAATTGGGCAAGCATAATAGCCCTTAACAGTACAACTAGAGAGGTTTCTGTATGCTGGAAAGTCACTGATTGTCCACATCAAGACAGCCCGTAAATTAAAGGTTTCTTTTCTATAAAAATCATAAACATCAATACCTACATCCCATAGAGTTTTTAAGTCCTCAATCAAAGGTGCTAGGTATACATCTAGATCATTTCCAGGTTGTTTAGGGCCAGATATCAAAAGTGACAACATCAAAAACTTTCTCTTCATACACAACCATGGAGGAAGATTATATGTTATTAATATAACAAGCCAACAACTATTAGTAGTGCTAAGTGTACTATGTGGGTTAACCCCATCAGTTGAGAGAGCTAAACGGAGATTTCTAGGTTCTTGTGCAAATTTTGGCCACTTATTGTCAATTAGTTGCCAGGCTGGTGAGTCTGCTGGGTGGTGAAGTTTGCCATCTCTAATTCTTTTATTAGCATGCCATGTTAAATTTTGAGCTGTTTGTGGTGATTGAAACAATCTTTTCAACCTAGGAATAGGTGGAAAATACCATAATACCTTTTTAGGAACCCCTTTCCTAAATTTTGTTGAGCAATCTTTTTTTATTTGATACCTAGATGCTCCACAATTTGGGCATTCAGCAAGATCAACAAATTCATTCCTATACAAAATGCAGTCATTTGGACATGCATGTATTTTTTCATACTCTAAGTCTAGCACTTTCATTGTTTTCTTAACCTCGTACATTGACATAGGTAGAGTATTATTATTTGACAAAATATCAGCAAGGACTTCTAACAAAGCAGAAAACCCTTTATCGGACCACCCATAGTTCCCTTTCACATTGTAAAGTCTCATTAAACTAGATAACTTTGAATGTTTTGCACCCGGGCACAAAGACTTTTCAGCATCTTCAAGCATATCCTTAAAAGAACTAGGATCTCTATCATAATGCTCGTAAGCATCTTCGACCATGTCAATTATATTACTGTAATCATGACATCTAAATATTTGACTATGTGAATGGTCTTCACAATTTGTAAATGTAGATTTAGAGTCAGTCTCACCATGCCAAGTCCAAACAACATATCTAGGGAGAAAACCTTTTTCAAATAAATGATCCTTCACCTGTTGAGGAGTATGAAACTCCATATTACAACAAAAGGTGCAAGGACATCTAATTGACATTCGATTTTCAGCATTCAAAATGGAAAAATCTAAGAAATCAGCAACTCCAGAACGATACTCTACATACAATCTATCACAAGTTATCCAACTTCTCTCCATTTCAAATATTTTACCTGTTCACATATGTAATGTCAGTTTAAGTTTAATTAAATTGCATGATTAATTTAAAGTTCAGTGTCATTATGATTATAGTTGTAATAATAAACTTATAATTCTGGAAAATCATTAATAGCCCCTATAAATCATTAATTATAATAATAATTTAGACAAAATCCTGAAATTGAAACAAAAGAAGTTTTGAAACTTAAATAGGAGATTAATAGGTAAGATGGGTGCTAATGGCTTTTTAAGTAGTTGAACTAATTCACAAGTCAAGTAACTAACAAAAGTTAAGAGTTCAAATAAATAATGTCTTCATACCACTTTGCAAGCCATTTTTTAAGATTCTATAAATCATTTTTTAACTTCAAATACAACATGCAGAACTACTTTAAAACAAGCATTTCTTTATTGAATCAAACACAAATCATCAACTTTATACAATCTCAAAATACTCACAACCACGAACTTAATTAATTCATATCATAGTCATTGTCTCTATTACAAATCGTCCAACCAAAACAGAATAAATAAACAAGTAGGATTATATAACAAAATTTGCCTCTCTTTACATGAAACATAGATGTAAATAGTTTGTAACCACTAAATACACAGTCATTCAGCCAATATAACACCCAAACAATCATCTCCTAATCACAAAGGTAAAAGCTAAAATGAAATTTCATATTTTAGTACATTCAAAATCAACTAACTTATTGCTCATAAGTTAAGAAACGGAGCTAACAGTTTATTTCAGAAACTAAAAAAATGCACATTCTTAATTTTAAATAACAATGACGGTAAATCACATGCACAAAAGTTTGAAACTGACCTCAAATGTGGTAGAAAAAACAGAGTCGTAGCAGCAAGTGTTTTGAGTTTAAGTAATGCACCACTTAAAATGCCTGTATTTTTGGACTGCATGTGAGTGAAGATATAGAAAAATAAGAACAAAAATTTTAAGTTACGAATAAATCAAAGAAAAAAAAGATTTAAAAAACAAAACCCACCAGGGTTTTCTGAATATCTGAAACAACCCAAAAATAATAATTCAAAAATATTATTCATAAGCCAAATTAAAACAAACCCAAAAATTAAATTGCCCAAAAAAATAAAATATTCTGCCATTACCAGCTGATAACCTCCTCTACAGTTCTTTCTCTGGACTTAACTTGTCAAGGAGAATGAGATTACCTAAATACCGAACCGATGGTGCCACTTTACCTCTTGTCGATGGCTTTTACTTGCTTGCCTAGTATAGGCACTGGATAGTTTAGTTGGAGAAAAACCCCTTCGATAACAAGCGATTAGGATTTTGGTTTGTGTTTCAATTTGGGGAAAATGGAAAAACGAAACAGAGTTTTAGCTTTTCATTATCTATCTAAATTAATTGAATTTGATTTGTAAATGGATAGTGCAAAACAGAAGAGATCGAGAAGAGAAAAACGAAAGCGAAAGTAAACGATGAAAGCAAGATAGAGATTAGAGACAGTCGATATAACCTAGATGGGGAAAAGTCAAGTGTGTTTTATGTTGTTGTTATTTATATTTTCATTTTTTAATAATTTAAATATTATCATAACTTTGACTCATCGAGATTTGATGGTCTGTGCTCCAAACATTAAAGCTTTAAATCTTAGAGCTCTCAGGTTCGAGTTGGAGCTAAAACAAAATTTTTATGAATTTTTTTTATCATTGATACTTTAGTGTTAGTGATTTTTGATATTTAGTTTACTGACACCCTAGTATCATTAATCTCTGATTCCTATTTGTCAAAAGCGGAAAATAGTGCATATGTACATAGGTACTGACACTTTTTACAAAGTGTCAGTAACGAAGTGTCAGTAAAGCCCATTTTTCTAGTAGTGAGACAACTATTAATTGTTAATACGACTGAACTTGATAAAGGCACATAGTGGTCATTAAGATAATCTCTAAGTATTTTCTTTAACAAAAATTTCTACCATTTTTTCTACAAATTCACATCAAGAACAAAGCCCATCTGGCACTCAGATCACCTAAAGTAACTTAGGGTGTGTTATAACATTTGTGTTTTTGTTAACTTCGTAAGCACAGTAGTTAAAGTGTTTCACCCTTGCCACTTTTAGTTGGTAGCAAATGTTTACTCAACATCCATCTGACGATTCTATTTAAATGTCAAAACATTTAATTCCTGAACATAGCCTTAAACAAGATTCAGTTTTCCCAAGCAAAACAAAGAGAACATATGTTTCTGATTTGTTAATATACCTGTTGTTGCGAAAATTAGTAAGTGTACTAGTCGGCACAAGTAATATAATGAAGAGTAGAGTATCGTCCCACAGAGATTGTATATCCTATTAGTTACCGAAATTATTCTAACCCTAAGTTATTTGAACAATCGAATAAGCGAATTTATATTAAAATTAAATAAAATAAAATAATTAAAAATTAAATAAAGATGCAAGCAGTAACAGAAATCACTAAGAGATTAAAACACTAGGACATCCGATTTCACCATAACCAATCCAATTTAATCCTCCATCTATGCTATTAAAGTTTATTACCCATGTTGACAGTGAATTTCCCTAATTTATCCAATATTCTCTCTCGAGTAATATCAAAAATATCTCCACATATCAACCCACTATATCTCTATGTGAATTTAAATATGCAAAGATTTATTTAGTTCTATGGAAATTCTTAGATAAAACTGCACAAATCACGTTGGCACATCTCTGTCTTTCGTTCAATTCATGGCATCCATTACACAGAGCAAAAATATATAAATCTCCTCTCGGTCTCATTATGTATTATCAAATCATTCAAATATTGGCCAGATATTTAAAAGCATTAAGCACAATAATGAACACTCAATCATGGAATAATTAATTAAAAATAACATAGATTTATGGAATTAAATCTTCATAGTTAGGCTACATCGTAGCCCTAGTAAATAAATTAGTTCATGGGAATATAAAGAGAATCCATTAATTTAATTGAAAACATTCAAGTAAGATAATAGAGAAGAGAGAAAGAAAAACTCAAGAATTAATGCATCTTCCTCTTGCTCCAAAAAATTCCTCCTGCTCTCGGTTTGTTGGTTCCCGTGGCTACTACTTCTTTTCTCTTTTTCTTTTCTTTTTTTTTTCCAAAAACCTCACGGCTGCCCTCTTTTTATAATGTTTTGGCCAACTCCAAATCCTTAAATGAAAAGGATTTAAAATAACAAAAAAACCTAGCCCACTTTCTAAGCCCATGCACGCTTAACTTGTAAAATTCAATTGGCCAATTTGCAAAGCCAATGCCCATCACGTGAATCATTCAAATTGCCATTTGCCAATTAATCTTTTAATGCCCTCCACGTGCTTGCCATATTTGTCAACCAAAAATTCAACACTTCCTAATTTGGCTTTTTATTTCTTTCCCTTTTACTTCCATATTATTTCCATTATACTCTAATTTGTCTCCTCTTTAAGCTTCTTTTCTCATGAATATTCCCAATATTCCTACAATGACAAAATATAAAAATTAAGATAAAAATTAATATAATAAAATATAATTTAACATAAAATTAAGTTATGAAAGCATTAAAATAATAGATAAATTATGAGCACATCACCTGTGAAAGGCCTCATAATATTTCTGCTTCCGCAACTCATAAAATAGTTTCTTTGAGTACCTATTATCATCAATATTTGTGAATGCTGACATGTATTTGTTAGCAACTTCCCATTCACCATTGATTAGGTCTCCTCAAAATGCTTCATGTTGAAGAAAATCTTTGACTCTTGCTCCAACCTTTATAAAAAAAAGTACACTTAAATGAATTATATCCAACAAACTTCATCAGCAACTAAGAATTTTGATTTTGAAGTATCAATCTAGCAAAATTTCAAGACCCAAATACACATGCAAACGTTTTGCTGAACATTAGCTACAAAATATTTAAAAGTAAAATTGAAAAGCAACGAGAAGGTGAGTGGAGCTTACGCATGAAGACTTTGAGTACAATTGTCTTCTTCAAGAAACTTCATAATCAAGATTATGAGGTGCCTGTAAGTATTGTTCTCAATGCTCATTTTCTCTCTCAACCTGAGTCTCAGGAGGTTCTAGAATTCTCCTTGCGCTTAGTGCCTGAGAAGCTGTTTATTAAACTTCCTTCAATGAAGAATGACTTTTTAAGTATTATGATAAGTAGGAGTAAGAGAATGTTGTTTATTGAGATAGAAATATGAAATCAAAATCAGAATTCAATTTATGTGATTACTTCGTCTTAAAATGCGAATAAATAGTTTTAAATTATAGTTTTATCATTATTTAAAAAATTATAGCTTTCAATTACAAAATTAATAAAAATATTTAAAAAATAAATATTTATTTTATTATATTTATAAATTAATAATATTAATAATATTCTTAATTATGTAAATAAATTTTTTTATTAATTTTAATTTTGCAAATTAATAATTATTGATAAAAGTAACTCAAATGAAACATTATTATTAATAATATAGTACAAAATTAATATTGTCTTAGATTAAACTATTTATTACTATTAATTATTAATATTAATATTTTTAAATAAATATAATAAGTAAACATATTATATTTATTATTTTAATGAATATGGTATTATTTATTTAAATGAATATGATATTATTTATTTATTTATTTTATTAAATATAATTGTATTAAATTAATAAAAAAAGGTAAAAAAAAAAAGAAGAGGTGGGAGTGGTAATCTCCGTGGCCGTGAGAATCTCACTCCACACTCCAGAAATGAGTGGGACCTGCGGAGTGAGATTCCCACTCTTCCCTCAAAACATGTAAATAAAAGTTAAAATGGGAGAAATCGATACTCTTTACTCTCACTTCAGTAAGTAAACATATTATAAGTGTATTCAATAAATTATTTTCAAGGATGTCATGGGATAAGATGGGATATAATAAGATTATATTTAATATGGTATTTCGTTTAGTGTAGCTCATGATTAAATTGATTTGTAATAATATTTTTATTTTATTTTATATTGATTAAAATAACTAAACATTTATTTAATCATAGTTTAACTAAGTTTTTATAAATAAAAAAATTTATTTCATCATAGTTTAATATAATTTTTTTATTATCAACTAAACAATTTTGTATTATTAATTATAACAATCAATGTCAATGATATTAATTAAATATAAATCATGATCTAAATAAGTTTTTATTCTTATTTATTAAATGTTTTCTCAATATTTATGTTATAATTATTTAATAATTTATAATTTTATCAAAATTTAACCAAAAACATTTTGAATATTAATTTAATATTAATTTAAATGTAAACTTCAAATTATAAAAACATTTAATAATAAAAAAATCAATAATGTTATAATTTATGCGAAAATATGAATTAAAACATTGAAAATATAATTTAAAGTAATTAATTAGTTATTTTTAAGTTAAAAATTTATTTTCAAATTATTGATTTGTGTTATTAAAAAATTAATAATGATATTATTTTAGTTTAATTATTGACATTTTCAAAATCAATATGTTTATTACATTTATCACATATTAATATAATTTTAATAGTTATAAATTATAATATATAGTTTAGTTAACAACACAATCCTAATTTAAAAAAGGGATACCTTTCCTTTTATAAGTGGGTATACATGATAGGCTCTAGGATAATTTATTCTAACTTTGAGGCACTTTAGCTCACCAAACATGGGATGGGATAAGATTTATTTGAAATATCTTGTTCTTTTTATCCCACCACCAAACAAGACCTAATTTATAAAAAAAAAAAAAGACAACATTGGGTATATGTAGTGGAGGAAATCTTGTCGCCACGCACTAAAACATAACACAAATAAATAGATTTAGACTGGTCAAAATTAACATAATTATTAAATAGGTCAAATTTAGAATACCTGTTTAATAATTATATCTAGTTCAAATTTAAAATTTCTAACACAATAACTAATTTATGACATGATTTTTAATTGGATTAATTATATTACATTTATTTATTTTGTAATAAAAAATATTGTTTTGTATTTTTTTTAATTCAGAAAGCATTTTTTAAAAATATAACTAAATTTATTTAAAGTAGGTAGTACTACAAATTTTCAAAAAAAACTAAAAACATGTTAAACAAGTAATTTAAAAAATATTAAAATTATGATAAATGGGTAACACAATTATGACAAGATAATAAAAGGAATGACTTAGTGTAAGAGATTCTTGACACAAATAATAAATAATCATGTTCGGATTAGCTCAAATTTGGCACGTTACACCAACGTAAATTGTCACTTTTAAATAAATGTGACATTCTAATAAATAAAGGAAAATTATCCACCGTCCACTCGTTTTTTCACCGTTTTTCATAAATACACAATTCTTTTTTTGTTTTGCTGGAATCCACCTGAAATTACATTTCTTTTCACTTTTCCACTTCCATTTGGAGACCGTTATAACTTTGCTAACATCATAAGGGTAAAATCATCATTTTACAACGACACAGTGGTGGATAGGTGTAAAACAATACAACTTCGAGTGGAGGTCAGCAAAAAAAATTAAGAATTGTATATTTTTGAAAAAAAAGAAAAAAAAATAAGTGGTCGATGGATAAATTATCTTTTACATTTGAGCGTAAAAAATTCATTTAAGCAATATTCCGTTAATTTCCTTAACGGATTCCAAACGGAAGTGGAAAAGTGAAAAGAAATGTAACTTCAGGTGGATTCCAGCAAAAAAAAAGAATTATGTATTTTTGAAAAAGTTGAAAAAAACGGGTGGACGGTGGATAATTTTCCATAAATAAATTTACAAAGTTTAATTAATAGAGATTTTGATTATTGATTAATCAATTTATATGTAAAAATATTGTATTTTACTTTTCAGCAATATACTTTTTGGTGCCTCCAACATGGTTGTCCAATTGATTAAGAGCTTGGGATCTAGTTGATTGTATTGAGGTCTTAAGTTCAATCTTTCTAGTGAGTTGAAAAATTCCACCTTTTGGTGTCATAGGATTGGAGCACTGACCCCTCAAGGACTTGGCTAAGGCGGGCTCATAATTCGAATCGGTATGAGGGTTGTATAAACTAATACTCTTTGTTATTATTATTACACTAGATAAAATAAAATAAGATAGGTGTTCGGGGTTTTTAATTAAAGATACCCAAAAATAGGGTATTTAGTTAAATATACCCCATACTTGAAAATTATGTAAGTATGTCTTTTAAGTGGCATATTATCTAAAATACCCCTAAAGAAAAATATAAATCACACACAACTCACCCCCCCCAACACACTCTTTACTTCCCACACTTTTTAATTCCACACTTTCAAAATCACTCATGAGCAACTAATGAATTGAGATTTTAGTTTGTAACTAGGTGCATTATTCATTCAATGAATAAGGTATTTGAAACTTTATATTTATTTTGTGTTATTTATTCATTTTGTTGACATTATATTATTTTTAAGGTTTTGTTTAGTTTGGGATAAACAATAAAGCAACTCACATTTTTATTACATTTGCATCATATCACTACTATTTGATGGATTTTATAATTACATTCGTTGAAACCTGAATTTGTTGTCAACATTTTATTCTACACTTGACACACATGGCAACAATCATGTATGTATGTATGAATTTACACAACTGTAGTCGTGCAAGTGTGCAAAATGTTCTAATTGTCATGACACCCTAGCATTCTATTAATATATTTTTTCACTAGATATGTCCTCTGACTATTATTGGACTATAACCGTGTGTTTTAATAAGTTACATAACTATTATTAGACTATAACCGTGTGTTTTAATAAGTTACATAACTATTATTGTGTACGTATGAATTTACATACTATAGTTGTGCATATATATAAAATGTTCCAACCGTTATGAAACCTTAACATTCTATTAGGGCAAGAAAATGATTTTTCGGAGAAGAAATATATCCTCTGACTATTTATTGGGCTGTAGTCGTGTATTTTTACAACTTACATGACTTTTATTGTGTATGTATGAATTTACACGATAAATATTGTGCAAGTGTAAAAAATATAGTAGTTGTTATGACACCTAGCATTATATTAGTGTAAAGAATACATTTTTTTTACTTAATATATCCTCTGACTGTTTACTAGACTATAGTTATGTATTTTCGTAAGTTACAAGACAACAGTCGTGTAAATGGACAGACAGTTCCACATTTCATTATATGTCTTGTTTGATTTTATTTTTGTATTTGTTTTATAATCATGTGGTGTATTATTACAAGAAATGACTTTAGTATGTGTGCCTATTATGTTTTGTGGTGAATGGTTTGAGCAAAACAACTATTATAGATTTAATGGTACAGAGGCAAGAGGGATCATGGTGCCCCGTTCTACAATGTATGCACAATTGATAGAAAGAATATCTAAGGTTATTTGCATTGATATTTCTGAATTTGACATTGAAATAAAATTCAAGCTTAAAACATTCGATCCAATGCCGCCAGTCTATATCATTTTCTAGAGAAAACAATTAGTAGAGCTGAGTTGAAAATTCCTTTTTGTATAACTTACAAGTGAAAACAGATTTTGGTGACCCCTATTGCTGATGTTGACCCTAGCTTCAGGCCAGGTAACTGTCTAGAAGAACCTATTGGGCTATATGTTGGAGGTGAAGGTTTAAATCCAAACAATTTGGTTGCTGAAGTTTAGTCAGTATTAGAATTTGTTCATGAGACACTGCCTAATGATAGAAGGGGGCCGAATTTAGAAAATGTGAATGTTATCATTCATGATTATTTTAATGGGATAACATTTAGTGATCCAACAATGGGGAATGTAGCGCCTTTTAATATGAGTTTCTCACCCCCAAAATAGTAGATATATGCCTAGAATCAATTTGTTTGCATGTAGCAGTTCATTAGAGAACGACAACTCGCATTCTAATGGTAATAACTTGCCATCCATTGAAGTTGTTGGTGATAGTGATGGTTTAATGGGGAAAAAGTTGTTTAGTTCGAAAAAAAAGTTACAAAAAGTGTTTACTATGGAAGCTTTAAAGAAAAATTTTGAGTTTAAAACATTCAATTAAGAGAAAAACATACTTATTGTTAGGTGTATTAATGATAATTGTAAGTAGGGATGACAAAAATCCCCATGGGGACGGGTACCCTCAGGAATTTTCCCCATTCGGGGAGGGTATGAGGATAATTTCATACCCAATTTCTTATTCGGGGAAGAGATGGAGAATTTTTTTTACCCAATTTCTTATTCGGGGAGAGGACGGGGATGAGGTGGAATTCCTATCCCCTACCCATTTCCCCATTTTAATTTTTAATTTTATTTTAATTTTTTAAAATTACTAGTAAATAAATTATAAAATTTAAATTATAAATTATAAATATTGGTAAAAATATCAAAATATTTATATTATTAAACTTTTGGGCCTAATTAACTAATTAAAATCCTAAATTTTTATTTAGGATATTAAAAAGACCGAGTATATTATTTAGCCCAATTTTTTTTAATTTTAATATTCTTTAAATATTTTAAACTTAAATATATTTTTATTTATTTTTAGATGTTATAATTGCCCACAACGAATCACAATTTTAATATCTAATCTAATCTAATATAATATTTGCTCTTAATTTGCTCCGATTTAACTATTGTGTTGTAAAGGGAATAGTCCACATTTATAAAGTGCCCACGCCACCATTGAAAAAGTTAATTTTGAATCTAAATTAGATTGTATTTGTAACAATTTTGTATTAGACTATTAATTTGTTCATGATAGTTTGTAAAAGAAGTTTGTATCCCTTGTATGCCGCGTTACTTACTAATTTAATGTATGTGACTTTTGTAATGGATATTAATGTAAGATATATTTTAAACTTTACTTTTATTTGAATTTTTTATTTTAATATGATTAACTCAAAATCGAAAAAAAAAATGTATTAGTTATTTGGGGATCGGGGACCCTCGGGGATCCCCTGTTATTATTCGGGGAGAGGATGGAGATTCTCTAATTCTGACAGGGACGGGGAGGGGACGGGGACATACGTAAAATATCAGGGATAGGTACAGGGAGATTGATCCCCTCCCCTCCCCATTGCCATCCCTAATTGTAGGTAGCGACTCCGTGCTACCAAGTTTGGAAATTCGAATATGTTTGAAATCATAAAGTAATATAGCGTCATCCATAATTGCACATTTTATTTCCATAAGAGAGATCATTGTCATGCTTCATTTCAGCTTATCGCACAAAAGATTTATCACAGGTTTAATGGTGCTTCATTCTCATATAAGTTTGATGATATTAAAGAAGATTTCCAGAAACAGTTTGGGTATGAAATAAGTTACCACAAAGCATGGAAAGTAAGAGAATATGCAATGGAGAAAGTTAGAGGCACACTTGAGGATTCATTCAAGTTATTCCCTTTATACATGGAAATGTTAGAAAAGAAAAACTTCGTCACCCACACATTTCTTGAAGTCGACAATGCAAATAACTTTAAATATTTTTTTATGGTTATTGGGGGTCGTATACTTGGATTTTTTTCATCTGTTGAAAGGTTGACTAAATCAAATTGATTTGGTTTTCTTTATATATTTAGATGCATATTTCTGTGTAAATATAAAGTTATTGCTTCTTATAAATCATTGTGTAATATTCTGCTTTAATTTTTTCTTTCCTTTCTTAGTCTCTTGTATTCCTATATTAAGACTGTGTACAATCTCATGAATATATGTATAAGAATTATTCCATAAATTTTTCTCCACTTATTTTTGCATGGTATCAGAGTTAGGCTCCCTTTCTTTCTGATCTCTTCCTCATCATGTCTGACTAATCTTTTGAAACCACAGTCACTTAAAAAAACTAGAACAAATTTTTTTCTATTTTGAATCTTATTTTGCCCAGATTAAAACTATCTGGCTAAATGAAGGAAATTTTCAAAGATAGTCCCAGTCGGTTAGAATGTATATTAGGGGAAAAGGGAAGATTGGTTATCTTACTAGAGATGTCAAGGCTCCTGAAATATCTGATCCCTTTTATGGTGTTTGGATGCCAAAAACTTCATGATTATGGCATGGTTAGTTAACTCCATGGATGAAGACATTAGTGCAAATTATTTGTGCTATTCTACTACAAAAGAACTTTGGGATAATGTAAGTAAGATGTACTCTGACTATGGAAATCAGACCTAGATCTATGAGTTGCAGCTTGCATACTATAAAAAGATTGTGGCAAGATTTGGATTTATTCAACGACTATGAGTAGAAGAGCACAGAAGATTTTAAACACCACAAACAAACTGTCAATAATGAGCGAATCTTCAAGTTCCTGGTTGGGCTCAATGTTGAATTTGATATGGTAAGAGGAAGAATTATTGGGAGAAAGCCACTTCTTACTATTGAGGATGTTTTCTCTGAAGTAAAGAGAGAAGAAAGTCGTCGAGGTGTTATGTTGGGAAAAAAGAACTCAATTGTTTGTGTGGAAAAATATACTCTTGTCACAACATATACTAATGCTACTCGTTCCTTGACTTAACAGCAACAAAAACCTCGAGTATGGTGTGATTACTACAATAAACCACGCCATACCCGGAAGACTTGCTGGAAACTCCATGGAAAGCCTACAAACTGGAAAAACAACAAACATAATCGTGCACTGCCCTCTGCTAATGAAGTGGAGGATCTGGAAAAAAATCTTAACAAGGAGCAAATTGATCATCTCATAAAGCTGGTGACTTCTAATCCTCTACCTGCTATTCCTAGTGGTTCACTAGCCCAAACAGGTAGTATTATTAATGCTCTCTTTAGTTACTCAACTACTGCATCATGGATTATTGATTCAGGTGCTTTTGATCATATAATTCGCATTTCTAGTTTATTTGATTATTATTTCCCTTGCCTTGGTAATAAAATGGTAAGAATTGCTTATGGAAGCTTATCTTCCATAACTAGAAAATGATCAATAAAAATCTCTGGAACCATTGAGCATAGAAATGTGCTACATGTCCCTAAACTTTCTTGCAACTTATTATTTGTCAGTAAATTAGCCAAAGAATCTAATTGTCTTACTCCTATTGTGAATTTCAAGACAAGGACTTAGGGACGATGATTGACAGTGCTAGTTTGCGAGAAGATCTTTACTATTTTGATGACTACTTTTCAAAGAATAAACAAGCTCAAGGTTTGAGCAGTAATATTAGTTCAAACTCTACTAAGGATCAAATAATGCTTTAGCACCTTAGACTAGGATACCCTAGCTTTCCTTATTTGAAATATTTGTTTCCAGATTTATTTAAAAATGTTGATTGTACTACTTTTCAGTGTGAAAGTTGTTTTTTTTATTTAAAAGTCATCGAGTTTCATATAAAACACTTACTTATCATGCCTTAAAACCTTTTATTTAGTTCAAATTGATGTTTGAGCACCCTAAAAAATCAATACTTTAATTGGAAAAAAATAGTTTATATCATTCATAGATTATCATACTCGGCTTTGTTGGGTTTATTTAATGAGAGAAAAATCTGAAGTTGAGGGTTATTCAAAGATTTTTATAACATGGTTGAAAATCAATTTCAAACAAAAATCAGCCTACTCCATACAAATAATGGTACTAAATATTTTAATAATTGTCTAAGGGTGTTTTGTAAGGAAAAATGTATAATTCACACATACACTTGTCGTGATACTCCACAACAAAATGGAATTGCAGAACGAAAAAACTACCGTTTACTTAAAGTTAGTTGGGCTATCAAGCTCTTTATGCATGTTCCTAAATATTTGTGGGGTGATGCTGTTTTAACAGCATGTTATTTGATTAATAGGATGCCTACCCGTGTTTTAAAGTATTAATCACCTTTAGAATACTTTACACTTATATATCCCTCTAGTAGGATTACCTCCAATATTAAGTTAAGGTGCACTGTATTTGTTCATGTACTTAACCATCTTAAATCTAAATTGGATCCTAGATCTGAAAAATGTGTTTTCTTAGGCTATGCTCCTAATGAAAAATGCTACAAATGTTTCAATCCTCAAACAAAGAAATTCCATGTTAGTATGGATGTTATATTTCCCAAAAATCAACCTTTTTTGGCCAAGATTCTCTTCAGTGGGAGAAAAAGAATAGTGAAGATCATTTTTGGCATACTTCTACACATGTGCCTAATCTGTTTTTACCTTATCTGAGCACTTCAACTCAAACTCAAAAAACTGATATTTCTAATAATGAAAACTTAGGAAACCTTGAACTACAGGAATCAAATGTTAATGTACCAAAAACGGACGGAGAAATAATACAAGATAAAATTCCACCACCAGAGCTTTGTATTTATACTCGACAAAGTTATCATCACAGCAATAAAGGCCCTCTCATAAACTTGGTACAACCTCAATTGTCACCTCCAAGCAATAATTCCTCAGAAAATTCAGGTAACATTTCTTCTTCTATATATTCTAGCACTCTATTTCCTCATCTTCACTTACCCATAGCACATAGGAAAGGAACCCAAACCTATACTAAACATCCTATTGCTAGATATGTTTTCTATGAAAAGTTGTCTAGTAAACAAAGAGCCTTTACCACAAAAATCTCTCAGATACTAATTCCTAAAACCATAAAAGAAGCCGTAGACCACACAGATAGGAAGTTAGCAATTTTAAAGGAAATGAATCCTCTAAAGAAGAATGGTACATGGAAGATTGTGGATTGACCAAAAGAAAAGAAAATTGTGAGTTGTAAGTGGGTGTTTATAGTTAAATGTAATGATGATGGGAGTGTTGAGAGATATAAGGCAAGGCTCATAGCAAAATGATTCGCTCAGACCTATAGATTTGACTAGCAAGAAACTGTTGCCCCTACTGCAAAGATAAATTCCATCTGGATCTTTATCTCATTGGAAGTACATTCTAATTGGAATCTAGACCAATTAGATGTTAAAAATGCTTTTCTAAATGGGGAGCTAGAAGAAGAAGTCTTTATGGACGTACCGCCAGGTTTTGAGGGAAATCATGGTAGTAGTAAAGTGTGTAAACTATAAAAGTCTTTATATGATCTCAAACAGTCTCCTAGAGCATGGTTTGAACACTTTGATAATGTTATAAAGGGACAGGACTTCTCTTAAAATCAGGCAGATCATACAATGTCTTACAAACATTCTATTGAAGGGAAATTAGTCGTGTTAATTATATATGTAGATGATATAATTTTGACTGATGATATAAGGAGAGTATACGAATACAATACATATATTATTATCACCACTGCTTCCACTGCAGGGTCCACTAAGCTTCTGCTACAATCCAAAGTTGCCACTTGCAAATTAAAGAAAGTGCTTGCACGTGACTTTGAAATCAAAGACTTAGGCAACTTGAAGTATTTTTTGGGCATGAAATTTACTAGATCAAAAGATGAGAATGTTGTGTCTCAACGTATGTTCTTAATTTGTTTGGAAAGACAGGTCTACTCGGATGTAAAGCAATCGAGACACTTAGATCGGTTCCAATGCCTTGTAGGTAGATTAATCTACCTTTCATATACACGCTCAGACATAACCTTTGTAGTGAGCTTAGTCAGCCAGTTTATGCATGCTCCAGGACAAGAACACTTTGAAACAATATATAGAATCCTTAGATATTTTAAAGGATCACTGGGTAAAGGTCTTTGAAACAATATATAGAATCCTTAGATATTTTAAAGGATCGCTGGGTAAAGGTCTTTTATTCAGAAACAAAGAGTACCTGCAAGTAGAAGTCTACACAGATGTTGACTCGGCTGGTAATGTAACTGATAAAAGATCCACTTCTGGTTACTGTACCTTTGTTGGAGGAAATTTAGTCACTTAGTGCAACAAGAAACAAATTGTAGTAGAAAGAAGCAGTACAAAGGTAGAATATAGAGCAATAGCTCTAAGAATTTGTAAGGTTCTTTGGATCAAAAAAATTCTTGAAGAACATAAGGCAAGTATTCTCTACCTATGAAAGTATATTGTGACAACAAATCTGTCATTGCAATAACACATAATCCAGTACTCCATGACTGAACTAAACATATCGAAGTGGACAAACATTTCATAAAAGAAAAATTGGATAGTGGTTTGGTCTGCATGCCCTACATTCCTATAGATGAGCATATTACTGATATACTCACCAAGAAACAGTTCGAGAAATTGGTTTACAAACTGGCCATGAAAAATATTTTTAGACCAGCTTGAGGGGGAGTGTTGAAAGGTTGACCAAATCAAATTGTTTTGGTTTTCCTTATATATTTAGGTGTATATTTCTATGTAAATATAGAGTTATTGCTTCCTAAAAATTAATGGGTAATATTCTGCTTTAATTTTTTCTTTTCTTTCTTAGTTTATTGTATTACTATATTAAGAATGTGTACAATCTCATGAAGATATGAATGAGAATTATTCCATAAAATTTTCTCTACCTATTTTCACATCATCAATAAGGCCAGTTGTTGCAATTGATGGCAAATTCTTGAAGGAAAAATTTAAAGGAACTTTGTTCATTGTGATAGCACTTGATGGTAACAATAAACTTTATCCTGTTGCATTTGGCATTGGTGACAATGAGAACGATGCATCATGAAGGTGGTTTCTAATGAAGTTAAAGGACGCAATAGGTAAAGTTCCTAATTTGGTTTTCATTTCGGACTGGCACCCAACTATAAAGAAAGATGTTACAATTGCAATCCCAAATACTACATATGGTATTTGTATGCATCACTTAAAGCAAAACTTACGTGCTCAGTTTTAAGAAATTGAGGTAGTTGCAATTGTTGAACTAGTTGCAAAGATTTATCGACCACAATATTTTAATTACTTTATGAATAAGATACAGAAGATTGATGAAAAAATTACAAAATATCTTTAGGATGCAAGGTATGACAAGTAGGCTCGTTCTCATTTTGATGGATTACGTTATAGTATTATGACAACGAACATAACAGAATCAATGAATTCCGTTTTTAAAAATTCCCGACAGTTGCCCATTCATAAATTATTGGATTCGATCATTAATAAGCTATGAGAGTCATTTTGTGATAGGCGAGAGAAAGTAGTTAATTATCACACTCGACTTACAAAATGAACTAAAAATGAGTTGTTAAAAAAATTAGAGTATTCATGTACTTGTAAAGTGTTGACACTAAATATGTATGAGCTTATTGTTAAAGATGGTGACCTTAATGGTCATGTGAACATTCTTGAGAAGACATGTAGTTGTTGGGAATTTCAACTCGATCAACTACCTTATGAACATACATTAACTGTTTGTAGGTTTCACGAAATATTCTTTATATATAACATGTGTTCTCATTACTATTCCAATGAAACATGGGTTGCAGCATACACATAAACAATCTATCATGTTCGCACACAAGAAGAATGAGACGTTTCAGAGGAAGTGCACAATAATGAGGTTTTGTCCCCTGTGGAAAAGTGAAAAAAGGGTTGACCACAAGAAATTAGGATAGCATCACAAGGCGAATAGAAGTTGTGTCGTAAGTGTGATAGGTGTGGTTCTCGAGGACATAATCGATTAACTTGCAGTGCACCAATCTCCCTGTCTAACAATGAGCCTGTAGTTAGACCGAATGAAATAGAAACAAACACATGTACTACTATAAACTTTACATACTTGACATTTTTGTTGTTTTAGTTTCTTTAATATATATAATAGTTAGTTGATAAATTCCTACATTTTTTGTTTCGTAGGTTGCTAAACATGTTTGTGTAGCTTATGTTGTTTGCAAAAGGAGGCGACCAAAGGCTTATAATACATGGGCCAAGTGTTTGGGCTAAGCATGCAAATAATTATGATGATTATGAAACAATTTCTGTTCTATTAAGACTTATTTACAATTCGAACATTTATTGGACCTATGTTATTTGATGTACAATAACTTTTTTTATTTGCTATCTTCTGGAATAACAGAGGTATCATATCTGCAACATGCAACAATTGTCTTACCAAAATTGAATCTTTTGTGTAGTCTACCATGGAGTCATAAATAAAAATCTTGCTCCCAGGTATATCGACCATACTGAGAATCCAATGCTCATTCATGAATATTGAAAAATATACCTATGAAATATGGACAATATTTTCAACAACAAAATGCCACATAATGTAAAAAATTAAGCATACAATGTGAAACTTATTGTTGAAATATTTTTCCAAATAGTGGCACGGTCTAATTTTACACCATTAGCATAATCAATACAATAACAATCTTTTTCCAAAACCCTATTTGGGTTTTGCATGTACACCTTATATTTGTCCTTCACATTATTCTAGAAAATTTAACAAGAATATATTAGCTATTATAATTTTTAGAGGTTAAGGAATATGTAATGAAAATTGACTATACCAAAAATTACAGTCCATAATGGCAAAAGCTTTGTTTTTGGATTCATAGTCTTAGACATTTCTTTCCTTAAGTAATAGCATGTAATGTCGATGTGTTGAACATAAAATGCGAAAAAAGTAAAGAAAATTACAAATGTTTATCAAAATAATCCCCAAAAAAATTTGTGCTAGAAAAACTTACGAGATTAGACAACCACATGTCCAATGTATATAATTGACGAAAAAAATCTCAATTAACCTCAGTAAGAGTCAAATCGATAAATTTCTTGCATAAAATAGATTATAAGATGAATAAAGGTGTTAAATAAACATACATTATAATAATCAAAATTTATAAAAATCTAATATCATAATATGAGATAACTTACGAAACTTTTTTATCATCGGTGATATCCATCCATCGTTGCAACTCCAATAACTCTTCCTGGGGTATATGGGGATGCACTTCAAAGTCCACTGTCTCTTGAGGGTACACCTCAACATCCGATGTCCCTTGTGGCTTCTTCAAGGGATGGTATACCGTGTCCGTAAGAAAGTCGAAGTTTTTTATATCTCTTCTATTTCGTAGATTATACACTAATCTACAATCTTTTCATTGCGTTGAGATGATAATAAGATCCGTCTTTGTACTAGGACAATCATCTGGCATCTTCAATGGGAGTTTATCCTTTTCTGTGCTACAAAGATTGATGAGGGTCTTCAAAGGTTGTTGCATCGGTTAGACCAATGACATGTCTATAGGATTGTTCATAGGCTACAGACATAACAACGAAATTGTTTGAGAATTAACCAAACATAAATACTCAATGAACAAATATTAACTGTTTTATGTATCAAACCTTATAATCAAATGCATAAGACTCTAGCTGAAGACTCATCAAGTAACAAAATAAGCTTGTTCAATTTACCGTCGATCAAATCAATATGACCGATTTTCTCCTCAATGTTATCAATCTTTGTGCCCATATTCATCATTATATTTTCCATCTTTGTGATATTTTCTTTAATGTTTTGAATGCAACAACCAAGATGATTAATCTTCTCCTCGACAATAAAACCATGAAATGCATTAGAGGCATGTCGAGATGGACCATCTTAATAATTAAGCAAAAAATTTCGAAATATTAGATTTGCGTGCACAATCAAAAAAATACTTATAAAGTAAATTGTTTAATATAGCAATAACTTACCCTTTTTTTGTGACGTTAGCTGGTATTGATGCTGGTTCATTTAAATGTTCTGGGGGCAATGCTTTTGGACCACTGGAGGTAGGAACACCTTCTGATTCACTATCATGTGATTCACTATATCATGTGAAGGATTCGCCTCTGGGTGACTATCTGACTCAATATCATTATTATTCTCTTCACCAATCTCTTTAAGCCATTGTTCTTCACTAAAATACCTCATGTAATGTTTATTTGCCTCCACATCTTCAGTAGCATGCAACGTTTCTATGAAAATCATCCTGGAGGTTTTTTTTATTAAATATCTTCTTTTGAATCTCTTCCAAATCTTTAAGTTTTTTTTATTTCCATATCAAAATCCTAAGAAATAAATCAACATAAACATTTTGCACATTTATCACCAATGACGGAAACAACTTCATATGCCCACACTTGTATAATCGATGACACAATTTATTTTCAATATAAATAAAAAGATGGTAAATTATAAATAAATAGATGATACTAACAACTATCCTTACTTCTTAGTTGTTGGTGGGTCCAATTAAGCAATTACTAAAATAAGTTTGCATTAAACAAACTTAATTTGAATATTTTAATTTAAAGCCACGACCATGGATGGAAATTGAGCAAGAATTCTTGTTAAAGCCAAGACTATGAATATATCATACAATAGTTAAGCAAATATTATTTTATTTTACAATAGGTAAAGATTGGTATTACACAATTAAAATTCAACTATAAATTCATTAAGCAAATATTATCTTATTTTACAAATAAGGAATTTCCTTGCAAAAAAAAAATAAATAAAACAATAAGCACTTGTTCTAGAACTCAATAAGCAATATAGAAATTAGTTTAGTTTTATTACTAGAAAGGTGTAGGGGAATCCATGCAAACTATACGTTGCTCATTTGTATTTACAAGCCGTATTTGACTTCTCCTTATGCTTAGCCACATGATCAGCAACGCCTTTTCTCAAACTGTCAATGGTCATCTTGAAAGAAACGCATCCCTATGGATATTCATTAAACTCATTAAAATTATCCATAAAGAGGACATTAGTTTCATTTATATAATTTCTACTCTCCTTTCCAAGTAACACTGATTTTACAAAGTATAACACAACAAGCTTGACTATTTTCATGTCATCATCTGGTTCAGGCTTCATGAACTTTTTACGAAGTTCTTTTGTTGTGATTGCATAATTTCCATCTAAGAACTCATCAATATTCTATCACCATTGTCATTATTTTTAGTATTGGGCTCATACGAGGTATTGCAATTTAATCATGTTACCAAGGCAAACTCCTCCATTAAAATTGAATATTTTTATGTCCAATCCTAAACCACATTTTTTTCAAATATGATTTTACTACTCTCAATAATATGTTGTGGAGTAACTGAGCAAAAAACCTCAACTCTTTCACATTCAAAAAATGACTGAAACATTAACGCCTGAAAATACTTTTATGCTCTTCAGAGAGTTTAATTTTTATGTCCTCCACTGTATCTAATGGTGATCGGTTAGAAATATTTACTTTGAAGTACTTATATTCCTTGATTTATGGTTCCATCTGCATAAACACAAAAATATTTGTATTATAATATAAATACAAATAAAAAGTTGCATAATAATAAATTCTAAACCAATCAAAAAAATTACAAGGCATTTTGGTCGAATAAAGTATTCATTACACGTCTACAATTGAGTAAAATATTCATTACACGACTATAGTCGAGTAAAATATTTATTACAGTTAAGTTTATAAAACATAAATGATTCATTGCCTCTGTAGAAAATAAAGTAATGCATATAAGATATGAAGCAAATATGTTTTTTTGAGGACTTAGAAACAAATATAAATATAAACAAGGCAGAAGTTATTGACCATAACAAAAATAATTTGCCTTAATAGAAAATGAAATAATTATTACAATAGCAAACCCATCAAATCAAAAGTTATTGATCATAACCATGAACTAAAATAATTTTTAAAGGATTACTGTCACATGATATATAAGAAATAAATCGATCCACCATACGAGTATGTGGCATTGTTCTACCAAATCGATGGAGAACTGAATCTGCCTTAGGGACCAGATCTGTCTTAGAACATATCAATATCCCGCACGTTCTGGTTTCCAACCGATATACATCTGAGATCAAAACCTAAAATGAGTTCTTTTAAGGTTATAAAACCCAAAACATACTTTTCCTTAGTCTCTAAACAGGGTATTAAACCATTTAAGAAATCATCGTAAGTTTTCTGATGCACAGGATCCTTATTTGAAGGCAAGTGCAGAGCATACTTCCTTAAGTTTTCAAAATGAACAAATTTAATTCTTTTGATTTGTTTCTTTCATTAGAACTTTATTTGCAGAGAGAGAGAAGAGAATTTAGAAAGTCATAGCTTATGAAAACACACGAGGTTATTTTTGAAAACTTCTATCTTACAAGTGAGAGGAGAATTCTTTATATAGGAGAATTCTCATGAAGATAGGACAAGACCCCTATCTTTTACAATAGCAAAAGTAAGATAAAGATGCATTATTATGGTACATCATTACATTATATAGGACAAAAGCATAAAGCAAAGAACACTTATGACAACAAGACAAAGAGGGAAGGTTCATGACAACAAGATAAAGAGGGAAGGTTCATGGCAACAAGACAAAGAGGGAAGGTTCATGACAATAAGACAAAGAGGGAAGGTTCATGACAATAAGACAAAGAGGGAAGGTTCATGGCAATAAGACAAAGAGGAAAAGTTCATGACAACAAGACAAAGAGGGAAGGTTCATGACAACAAGACAAGCTACTTTATGGAGAGTGAAGGTTCATGTATTCGTCTTCAGAGGAGCTTTCGATTGCATATGGGTCATCGTCATTGGTTGGTGGGAAAAAGGTCTTGGAGAGCTTTGGGTACTTGCAGGTGGGACCACGGCAAGGTGGATAAGGGCATTCTCGTCTGTATCTTGGTCTGGGTGATGTATGAGTAGCCTTGTCTGCTTTTGAAGATTTGGGTGGTTGTGATGATGATGGTTGTGATGAGGATCCTGGTTCATGCACGGATGGTTGGGGGAAACTGCTGGAGATGTTGACTTAAAGGAAGAAATTCTTCCCATGGGTCCTGGGAGTCTTGGTAAAGAAAGTCTGTGTAATCTGATTTTTCTTCTTTGATGATGGTTCCAATGGACTTTGGTTTTGATATGACGGATGGAGTGGGGATCATAATGAGGTCATGTTGTGGGCCTAAGGAGATGTGAAAAATATCTCTGTGTGGCGGAGTCTGATGGTTTAGTTGACAGAGATAGTTGTGCAGGGTGGTTTGGATTTCATTGTCAATGACAGCTGGTGTGGTGCAGTAAACCATTCATAGACTTAGTCTTGAGACCAGAAAAGATTTGTATCTGGATGTTGGAAGTAGGGCCTATGGATGATAAATACTGAGGTAAACAGCTGAGGTAAACAGTCGTGCTTTTGAAGCAGGCATACGTTCAAGATTATAAATTTCTGACAGCTGTTGTAGCTTCTTTCTCCACCATGGTATGGGGAAAAACCATTCAAGTAGTGTCCAAAGGAGAGAGGTGGCTTTGTCGGGGTTGAGGAGATGTTCTAGAGTGAGAGTGATGGGTAGGATGAGTTTGGTTGCATAAAGAACAGTTAGGTACCATAACTCATCTTCAGTTATTTCTTTAGATGGGTCAAGGGTGAGACCTGTAAGGAATAAATTTTCTGGGTGGAAGGTAGAAAATGGAAATGAATCTGCCATAAGGTAGGCTTTCATAAAAAAACGAAAAACAGCTTTTCGCGCAAACTCTTGGATGGCAAAGACAGAGGAGAAGGTTTTGTCAAGGGGAAAAGTTTTCTTGGTGAGAGCTTCTAGGGGAAGTGAAGTAACCATGGAGATGATTGGAAAGTGGTAGGTTGTGGAAAACAGGGTGAGTGAGTTTTCTGGTTTTGAGAGTCTGGAAAGCATATCAGGGATAAGGTTCTGGGACCCCTTTATATGCTTAACCGAAAAATCGTATTTAGAAAACCAATCTTTTAATCTAAGTAACATCTTTTCGGAAACAATTTTACCTTTGAAATTGAAGAAATTGAAGAAATTGGGGAAGGCTGAACTGTCCATTCGGATAAGAAAATTGTGTCCAATCAGATGATACTCAAATTTTTTGATGTCATTCTTTACCGCTAAGATTTTTTTGAACACGCTGTGGTAATGCTTCTGTATGTCAGAAAAATATCCACTAGCGTAAGCGATAAAACTTACTTTTCCATTGATTTCCTCGAGGAGGATGGCACCCCATGATTCATCACTTGCATCTGTCTGTAGTATGCACCTTCCATCAGCAATCAACTTTAAAGAAGGCGGATTTTGCGCAATCTGCTTTAGAGTAGTGACGGCAGTGGTGTGGACATCATTCCACTCTGGGGGCTTCTTTTTCAATAATGTCGAGAGGTGTCGAGTGTAACGGTCCACATGTGGGATGAAATCACGGATGTAGTTAATGATGCCGAGAAGCTGTTGAACTTGCTTTTTGGAAAGGTGCTGATCTGGAAAGTGAAGCACCTCTTGGGCAATGTGCTTTCCTGGCTGATAATGGCCGTCTTTTATGACCATTCTAAGAAATTCAATAGTATCTGTAGCAATGGTGCTTTTCTTGGATGATAACATAATTCCATGACTTTGGACAATATTATAGAACTGAGTTAACAGCTGGTGATGTTCTTCATGCGTTTCTAAAAAAAGCGAGATATCATCAATGTAAATCAATGCATGATGCAAGAGAGGCTGGAAGATTTTGATCATAGATTTTTGGAATATGAATTGAGCAGTTTTGAGACCGAAGGATAAGACTGTCCATCGGAAGTGGGCATTGGGGATACAAAAGGCAGTTTTGTATCATTCAGAGGGTTCAATGCCTAATTGCCAAAAACCAGATTTTAAATTAAATTTTGAAAAGATCTGGGCATTACCACAGCGTGTTCAAAAAAATCTTAACGGTAAAGAATGACATAAAAAAATTTGAGTATCATCTGATTGGACACCATTTTCTTATCCGAATGGACAGTTCAGCCTTCCCCAATATCCTCAATTTCAAAGGTAAAACTGTTCCCGAAAAGATGTTACTCAGACTAAAAGATTGGTTTTCTAAATACAATTTTTCGGTTAAGCATATAAAGGAGTCCCAGAACCTTATTCCTGTTATGCTCTCCAGACTCTCAAAACCAAAAAACTCACTCACCCTGTTTTCCACAACCTACCACTTTCCAATCATCTCCATGGCTACTTCACTTCCCCCAAAAACTCTCACCAAGAAAACTTTTCCCCTTGACAAAACCTTCTCCTCTGTCTTTACCATCCAAGAGTTTGTCCGAAAAGCTGTTTTTCGCTTTTTTATGAAAGCCTACCTTATGGCAGATTCATTTTCATTTTCTACCTTCCACCCAGAAAATTTGTTCCTTACAGGTCTCACCCTTGACCCATCCAAAGAAATCACTGAAGATGAGTTATAGTACCTATGGTGCCTAACTGTTCTTTATGCAACCAAGCTCATCCTACCCATCACTCCCACTCTAGAACATATTCTCAACCCCGACAAAGCCACCTCTCTCCTTTTGATACTACTTGAATGATTTTCCCTCATACCATGGTAGAGAAAGAAGTTACAGCAGCTGTCAGAAATTTATAATCTTGAACGTATGCCTGCTTCAGAAGCACGACTGTTTACCTCATTATTTATCATCCATAGGCCCTATTTCCAGCATCCAGATACAAATTTTTTATGGTCTCAAGACTAAATCTATGAATGGTTTACTGCACCACACCCAGCTGTCATTGACAATGAAATCCAAACCACCCTGCACAACTATCTCTGTCAACTAAGCCCTATTTAGAGACTAAGGAAAAGTCTGTTTTGGGTTTTATAACCTTAAAAGAACTCATTTTAGGTTTTGATCTCAGAGGTATATCGGCTGGAAACCAGAACGTGCGGGATATTGATATGTTCTAAGCCAGATCTGGTCCCTAAGGCAGATTCAGTTCTGCATCGATTTGGTATAACAACGCCACGTACTAGTATGGTGTCAGAGCCATACAAAGAAAAATAAGAAATAAAGCATTACTGTCACATGATATATAAATCAGTATAACACACAACTAAGCAATCAACAAGGCAGAAGAATTTGCTTATCAACCTGCCCAAGAAACATTAGAAAATCATAAATTACTAATAGAAAGAGTGGGTTGCGGGAAAAAAATAAAAGAAGCAACTAAGAGCAAATTCCAAGACTTCTTGAAATGTTTATAATCATCATTTTTTTCATAAACTAAAGGTTTTATAATTATAAATCAAGTATTTTATGAAATTGGTTGTTGTTTAAGATATGGACTAAAATGAAAGAATTTTGCAATCTTTGATTTCAATAAATATTGTTTTAAATTTTAGAATTAGATCTATTTGAAGAAACTTAAAAATATTTTAGTCCATATTATAATTTCTAAAAGTTTTAGGAATAAAATATAAATATTAGAATTATAGCGGCTAGCTGGCCAAAATGTGGCGGCTAATCGCTTGGGAACACGGAAAGTCTAGGCCAATTTTCAAATTAAAAAATACACATAGTCTAAACTTATAATGCATATGTACATCATCAATTTCAGCTTCTAATAAAAATAATACTTCAAATTCATTATCATTGCTATTATTTTTTCGATCAAAATACATGATGTGGCAGTCGAGTATAGTAGTGATTAGGCAACTAAGGTCTAGTAATTTTTATATGACAATTGCAAGAAATTTTATTTATTTATTTAATTTTTTTGGATGTGAATTCAATATGCTAAATGATCACACAACATAGAAGCAACAAATATAATTTTTTTTACAATAAAAAATAAATTAAGAAATTTGGCCAATTGTAACCAATCATTTTGTATTACATGCGGAGAAAATAGAGTATTTGAAACCACATCACAGCCAAACATCAGAAAAATGAAGATTTGAAAACAAAAAAGGTTTCATATCTCTTCGATTACCAACAACTACAAATACTAGCAACACGCGTGACATAAGGAGCCTAAGAACAAGAATATGAGAATGAGATAATGAAGACCAAACTTCTTTTGCTGTTTTTTTTTTAAATTAAAAGGAAGACCTTAAACAGGCAAATTCTACATATTATTGATTGATTATAAGATATAGTTTTTATTACAATATACAATTTTTTGTATCGATCTAAACTGTAAAATAAAATAACGTTTGTATGGTGGAGGCTAACATGCATGCATGCACACACTGGTTCTATAGTTATATATTTTGACATTAATTAGTATCTAATTTGTTTTAATTAGTATATTTTGACATTTATTCTTTGCCAATTGATATTTAAGAATTTTTCAACACAAATCAAGCACTATAACTGATTAGGATGTAAAGGAAAAGAGATTGATTGAATTTTTCACCTGGGAATGAAGTACATAAGCTTTGGAATCAATTAGCCCTTCTCTCTTTAACTAATTTTCAGTTCTAAAGTGTGAATTGGAATCAATTGTCCTCTTAATACCCGCTTGCAGAGTAATCAAATCACATTACCATAAGTAAACTGTCTGCCTAATAGATTTATTAGATCAAACAGAAGGATTATAGTAAAGATGATTGACTAGCCAACATCAAGGCAAAACAAAATAGGAAAAAACAAGTCCCTCGTAAGCATCATCAAGAACTCTCCTATTTTTTCTTGCCAAATAATCTAAATAAAAGCTGCACAATTTAAATTCGACTTGGCTTTCTACCATCCAAGAAAAATAATGATTATCCATAAAAAAATAAAAATGAGGTACAGGAAGTTCGAATGACGTGAAAAAACTTCACTGCCTTTTTGTTAATACAACACCCTTAAACATGAAGTAATAAACAAATGATCAATTTTCTCAGCCTTTCTATATACAAAAAACTCCATTTAGGCAATACACAAGCACTATATTTACTCCTTTGTAATATATCACAAGTGAATCCTTCCTTGAGCCACAGATGAAAAACTTGAAATCTCACAAGGAAAAAGTATCCAGCTTCAGTTGCATTTGTGCTGATAATTATAGCAAAAGATTCCTTATCCTAAGGTTTTAAGCACATTGGATTTTAATCTTCACACAAACAGTTAAATATGTATAGAGTTGTTGCATAAATAAATATTAAATTGTGAAGGATTAAAATTAGTAAATTAAAACCCCTGTCATAAAGTTCCATTGATGATTGCCTCTTGAAGCAAAGCTAAAACCCATCGTGGGTTTTACACAAGATTGTCACGTTAAAGTTTAATAAAATTGACAAGATATTCAAAATAGGACAACAAAAAACAGTGCAATAAAACCAGCACAAGCTACAAATCAATTGTAGATGTGGTGACTCACCTTTAATTTGGCCAATTTCCATTTAAAACAATAGATTTGGGTGCCAGAACAAGCAGCAGAAAGAGCGCGAAATAAAAGCAATAGAAGCGTCATTGGTGTTCACCTCATCTCAAAGCCCACCGGAACAACTTCATCGGACACCTTAACGAACGCTGGTCGTGAATGAAATTTGGGGGTTGTATTATGCGACCTGGACGTGAGTGGATGAGATGATTTAGGTCTTGAATTAGTGTAATTTTGTAATTGCATATAATAAAAGACATATATGAAGAATTTTGGAATATAAGGGTGTATTTAGCTAAATACCCTGTGTTTGGGGTATGTGAGTATGTCCGGGTCAAATCCCTAATAAATTTCTTCCTTAATCTTCCGTTTTGCATCCCTCTTTTATATTATATGACATTTTTTTTCAAGACACTATAATTACGTGGCAGCCATGTGTACCCAGTTACACGATAACGTAATACAACTACCCACATATTATTAGTAACAAGGATAAAGAAATCATAACCGCCATTGTCATCTGTTAAATGTCAATATAGTGGCCGGCTAGCTCCAGGTTTACGCAGCTTCCACGTCGGTGGTCCGCCGGAAGCGTCGACTGAAGTAAGTTATTTTTATTATTATTATTTTCACACTTAATAAAACAACAGTTATTAAACTCTGTTAAAGATGTGGGATAAAATTCAAATTTGAAAGTCATCCTTCCATTTGCTTATCTAAATTCAATTGCTTCAATGAGATTGTCTTTTGCCTTGTGACTTTAACCTGTTTTATAAACTTTATGTGATCTCTCTCTCTCTCTCTTTTTGTAAATTTTATTTTATCTAGTAGAAACTTGATGATGATAATACAATTTGGGAAGATAAAGAACAAACTATCATGTCACTTTTTGGTGTTTGTTGTGCTTTTCTCTTTTTTTTTTTTTTTTTTTTTTTTGCGTTTTCTAATTTGCTACACTTCAAATTTTACCATTTTGAGGTTTATTGGGAGTCTAAATTGAATTCATATTATAAGTATTTAGTAATAAGCATTCAGTAAAGCTATCGACAAACAACCTTTTCCTGGGATTTCAGGAACACAACAATCTAGAAAACAAGTAGACACGGCACCCTTTTGCTGTATCAAGCAGAGGAGAAGTCGGGTACCCTTCCTCCACAGAATGGGCCATCCACTTTTTCACATTTGTGGGAAGGGAATTTATTGTTGAGCCCTTCAGTGAGGGTTTTTTTTTTTTAGGGCATCAGCCCACCATTATTACATTAAGTTGGTAGCTGTACATATTAATGCGGATAGATGAGGGTAAAAATATAATGGATTGTTAGCATCCCTTTTCAGCTCATTTAACCTTTTTAATATGCATAAAGTTCTCAATGGTTTTTGGTTTGTTTCTAATTAAGGCAACTGCATATGTTGGTTAATTGTTAATGCCTTAGCCCTTAGGTCTTCATTTAATAGATGGAGGATGATCAGGCGAATGTAAGCCATGGAAAAGAAAAACAAGCATCTGTAGAATTACCTTTGCATTGGAGTGAATGGCAGCTTCTCGATTCCATTCTCCCTACGGGTGGATTTGCACATTCATTTGGTCTTGAGGCAGCAATTCAAGCTCGGTTAATATCATCTCCTGATGATCTTCGGACATATGTGATTCATATCTTGGAGAATACTGGCAGCTTGCTCCTTCCTTTTGTGTGCACCGCAACTATGAGTCCAGATTTAGAAACCTGGCATAAACTTGACAGAATGTTGGATGCCACTTTAACTAATGAAGTAAGTCGAAAAGCATCGACTGCGCAAGGTTCAGCACTTTTGAGGGTGGCTGCCTCGGTGTTTACAGAAGTCCCATCGCTGAAGAAAATGAGGGAAATCTCTCTCAACTTTGGAGATGTTGCTTTCCATCATGCTCCTCTTTTTGGGATTATCTGTGGACTTCTTGGATTGCATAGAGGAACTTCACAGAGGGCTTATATGTTTATCACACTTAGAGACATTATTTCTGCTGCAACAAGGTTGAATTTAGTCGGACCACTTGGTGCGGCTGTATTGCAACATCAGATTGCTTTTGTTGCTGAAGCTATGTTGAAAAAATGGAAGGACCGTGCTGTGGAGGAAGCGTGCCAGACTTCTCCTCTGCTTGATACAGTACAAGGGTGCCATGCCTACCTGTTTTCTAGATTGTTCTGTTCCTGAAATCCTAGATAAAGGTTGTTTGTCAATTGCTTTAGTAAATACTTATTATTTATTATTACTTGTCACTGAGCACAACTCTGTCTCAACTAGTTGGGGCAAGATAAAAATAAAAATATTTTCATCATCATAATTCCCTATGCTTGAGTGTCTTCTCTACATTTCCCTATTGATGATTGTGAATTATTTCAATTTTGTCAATCTTAAATACAAATACAAGTTGATATGGATTCTTTCATTGAAAGAAGTTTCGAAAATTTTCTTGATACCATTCTGTAGTAGTTATGTATCATACTTGTGCTTCTATTAGTATCATCAGAATTTTTTTTTTTTAAATACATTGCTGGCACGATCTGCTCGTTAATTATTGTATTTTGGAGACATAAACACAAAGTTGTGTCTTACAAAGTTGATTGCTTGAGTTTGGGAGCTGTACAAGTTAATGACATGGTATGATGACTCTTGTCAAGTACAAGGAAAAAGCTGAGATTAAGCTTCTACCTCATTTTTGTTTAGTTTAGAAAGAAAGAGTTGGGTTGTTTATTTTCCCATGATTTTGAACTTTGTCTGGGATTTGAACTGTTTTATGCAAACATTAATTTAGCTGCCTTTATATAGATTTAATCTTCATGACAGAAATCTAATATATAAATAATTGCTTTATCTTTGGAATATGAGTCCTCACATTGACAAGTGCTTTACTTTAACGAGGATGCAGTACTAGTACGGATTACTTGTCTGCCTTTCTTTGTTTTTCGTCGCCTGGTAGTTAAACCATTAGTATTTATTTTTGCAGGAGAAGATTTCAAAACTGTGTTATGATATTTTCCTTTTAGTGATTATTATCTATATTCGTTAGGGACAAATAGCTGAAATTGCAGTATCTCATTGTGGTGACTGGTGAAGCAGGGACATGGAGGTTTTAACTGTACCTATTTTCCTTGTTCTTAAGTTACAGATAATCCAACTTAGCCGATTCAAAATAATTTAATTTGTTTTCTGGAAACACCAAAAACATTTTTAGGAAAAGAAAACAAATTGAATCCATCAAAAGCTCTCAAGTTAAAAAATAAAATCCAAATTGTGGAGAATTGATGCTAAAGTATTTCTTCAAACCCCCCAGGTTATGTCATTGCTGCGCAGCTTTAAAGAAAGCCTAAAACCCTGTTCAAATTTCCCATCAAATTTCAGTCAATCTTCATCAGTATCCCAAGAATCATCAAACGACACATTAATCATACCAAGAAGGCCCCCAAAATCATCTCTTGCACAGCAACTGCAACGACTTGGAGAAACTTACAACTTTTCTCTGCCACAACAGAACCCAGAAACCCGAAGAGAGAAGGCCCCGGTTGAAAAAAGCAATGTTTTTGATGATGAAGAAAAGGAGAAAGAACAAGAACAAGAAAAATTCGGTAGACACCAGTTGGGTCAGTTTCAGTTTGATCATACAGGCCCATTTGAGCCATTGGTCTTGTCAAAAGATGGAGAATTTCCAATTATACAGGTGTCAAATTTCTACTTTTTTTTTTTGAAGAAAAGTTCTTGTAATGATTATACAACTATTTTCTGAGCAAATTAAATTTTTAATTTGTTTAGATTCATTGTGGTTAGAGTATGAGTATTTGAGAATATGCTTGCAGGTGTATTATTAGAAGTTTGAAAGTTTGTTTGACTTTTTTTCAGGTTCCGGCATCGATCAACTGTAGGTTGCTTGAACATCAAAGGGAGGGAGTGAAGTTCTTGTACAAATTATACAAAAACAAACATGGAGGTATTCTTGGTGATGACATGTGAGTACATTTGTTACATTGATCACACTTTATCTCTCATTTTCGACTGAAGCAATGGGTGTGGATAGGGTCTAGAGGCAACGTTGTTAGCCTGACAACAAGTACCTTATACTTTTCTGTTTCGGATTTTGTTAAATTCTTTTTGCTGTGCTATCAGAGCTCATTGTGGCCTTCTAAATGTTTGATTAGGGGGCTTGGAAAGACAATTCAAACAATTGCATTCCTTGCTGCTGTGTTTGGGAAAGATGAATCTAGTGACTCTACAATATTGAAAGATAATAAGGTGGACAAGAAGGGTTATGTGCTGATAATTTGCCCTTCTTCTGTAATCCAGAACTGGGAGATTGAATTCTCTAGGTGGTCTACCTTTAATGTCTCTATTTACCATGGTCCAAATCGTGATATGATTCTTGAAAAACTAGAGGCATGTGGAGTTGAGGTGCTTATTACTAGTTTTGACTCATACAGAATTCATGGAAGTATTTTGTCAGAGGTCAATTGGGAGATAGTGATTGTTGATGAAGCCCATAGGCTTAAGAATGAAAAATCAAAACTTTATATGGCATGTTTAGAACTAAAAACACGAAATCGTATTGGTCTCACGGGAACCATAATGCAAAACAAAATTATGGAACTGTACAATCTCTTTGACTGGGTTGCACCTGGATCACTGGGGACACGGGAACATTTCAGGGAGTTCTATGATGAACCTCTCAAGCATGGCCAGAGATTAACTGCTCCTGAAAGATTTATCCGGATTGCTGATGAACGAAAACAACACCTAGTTGCAGTTCTCCGTAAATATTTGTTAAGAAGGACAAAGGAAGAGACTATTGGACATCTTATGATGGGAAAGGAAGATAATGTGGTTTTCTGTACAATGAGTGATTTGCAAAAAAGAGCATATAGAAGATTGCTTCAACTACCAGAGATCCAGTGCCTCATTAATAAGGATCTTCCTTGTAGCTGTGGAAGCCCTCTTACCCAAGTTGAATGTTGCAAAAGGATTGTACTGGATGGGATTATATGGCGTTATCTTCACAGGGATAACCTTGATGGGTGTGATTCATGCCCCTTTTGCCTTGTCCTTCCATGCCTTGTCAAACTCCAACAGGTAATGATCTTTAAAATTTTGCAGTTTAGTTAGCTTTGATTGGTCAAGAAATGGCTACTTATAGTTGCCGTAAGGCTACAAAATCTTCACAGTTTTATGGTTGGATTTATTTTTTTTTTTTGAAGAAAAGTGGTTTTGGTCTTTCAGTGAGATTATACTGAAGTGAAATGTAGTTGAACTAAATTTTGAGTTCTAAATTGATTGCTGTTTGCCTTATGAAACTGGAACTCAATAAAACATTTGATAAGGAAGGCAGGTTATTTAAAATACTTGGTGCAGTGTATTCTAACACTTTCTGCGGATGTGTCAGAATTTAGGAGGAAGTATAGACCTAAAAATCACAAAAGATCTAGCAATCATTTCAGCACATATATAGCTATTGAATGTTGTTCTAGATTAGCATTCCTTTTGTGACTGGAATAAGGATAAATGCCGTTTAGTCCTTATATTTTGAGTTAAATGCTCCTTTAATTTTTATATTTAAAAAAATACCTCAAGATACCTATGTTGTTAGATATGTTACACTTCTGTCCTTACTTTTTGTTTCCTTTTTACAATAATATTCTTGTAACAATATTCGTGAAATAATAATGGAAAGAACAATATGATAATTTATCAAATTAACCTCCAAAGTAACATAAAAATTTACACAAATATTTTTATTATTATTTACTTTTACGATTAATTTGGTAAATTGACTTTTTATAAAATAACTATTAGTATAATTGTTGCAAGGATATTAAATATTGCTTTAAGTTGGCTGATATTAGTTTATTTATAACAGGAACAAAAAATACTAGTTCTTTCACACGAATTGATGAATTTGTTAATAAATACTTATTGGTTAAGTTGTTATTAAATTTTTTATAGATAAATTAATTAATGTCAAGAATATTGTTGTGTAGGTACTATTGTAATAGAAAAGAAAAAGAGGTAAGAATGTAACATATTTAACTGTAGGGGTGTTTTGAAGACATTTTTTAAAACATAAGGACTAAACGAGCTCTTAAGTCAAAATATAGGGATTAAGCGAAACATTTACTGTTCAATAAAAAAGATTTTAATGATTTCATAAAACCTTATTTATGGTTATTGAAACCATTTTTCTTTAGATTATGGAGAATACATACTTCCAAACATAATATGGACTCATGATATGTGCATGTGCTTTACAAGAGCCTTGGATCTTGGGAACAAGCCTTTGGTGACCTAACACTTAGGCTCTGAACGAGTTCTCAATCAACTCGATACTCTAGGTATAAGCTTTACAAGCCCTTGAGTTCACTGTATATGCTGGAAGGACCATCCACTGAGCCATTGGATTAGCTGGTAGTTCTGTTATCAATTCTTTGAAAAATCATACACTTGCTTTTTGTTGAAACAGAGTAGTATTTTATATGGTGTGAACATAAGTCATTTATGTTATTTTTCATAAGGTGGCGTTACATTCCTCAAAAGTATGTGTATCCTCAAATCCTTAGGTGGTAGATAATTGCTGTTATCAACTGTATCCTGGGTTGATGCTTACATTTTGGAACTGTGTCACAGATTAGCAATCACCTGGAGCTTATTAAGCCTAACCCCAGAGATGAACCAGATAAACAGAGGAAGGATGCAGAGTTAGCCTTGGCTGTCTTTGGACCTGATATTGATTTGGTGGGAGGAAATGCTCAAAACGAGAGTTTCATAGGCTTGAGTGATGTTAAAAGTTGCGGTAAAATGCGAGCCTTGGAAAAGCTAATGTACTCTTGGGCTTCAAAGGGTGACAAAATTCTTCTCTTCAGTTACTCAGTCAGGTGATGTTAAATCAACCCACTTATTAAAACACTAAAGTATGAGAGAGACTACAGCCATTATCATCCTATCTTAGTATTTTTTATGCATTGGCTATTTGCCAAAATAATAATGAAATTTTAAGGGTTAGTATCCCAGCTTCAACTGAAAGACATCTAGTAATTGATGAAGCTATACTAGGTATTAAGTTTATCTTTAGTTTTAATGAGAAGTTTGTCGCACATCAATGGGCCAGTATCTCAGCTTCAACTCAATGACATCAAGTAATTGATGAAGCTAGTAGAAATTAATTTGCGTCACATATCAGTTGATGCGTGGAAGTTATCCAGCCTCACATTTTTCTGAATGGCAGTAGATGGAAATTGGTCATCTGGTGATAAATTTGATTGATTGGCATTTCTCAGTTTGTTGGATATAAAATTTGTTGCTGAGTTAACTTTTTATTCTTTGGGACACGGTTACAATTTTTCATCATCCTTGTTAGTGAGGGCACCTTCGTTTTGATTGGACTCCTTTTTCTGCTCTTAACATTGAACTGCTGCATCCAGGATGCTGGACATACTAGAGAAGTTCCTCATTCGGAAAGGATATAGCTTTTCAAGACTTGACGGCTCTACTCCTAGCAACCTACGCCAGTCTCTTGTTGATGACTTCAACTCAAGTCCAAGCAAACAGGTATATTCTAAATTGAATAGGAATTTTGTGCTCTAAATTCCTTTTGGACACTGATTTCTTAATTCCTACTTCAGGTGTTCCTGATATCAACTCGAGCTGGTGGGCTTGGATTGAATCTTGTAAGTGCAAATCGTGTGGTTATATTTGATCCAAACTGGAATCCTGCCCAAGATTTACAAGCCCAGGACAGATCATTTCGTTTTGGGCAGAAGCGGCATGTCATCGTTTTCCGCCTTCTTTCTGCTGGCTCCCTCGAGGAACTTGTTTATACCCGTCAGGTGTACAAACAGCAGCTATCAAATATTGCTGTTTCCGGAAAGTTGGAAAAACGATATTTTGAAGGTGTCCAGGTATTATTATTATTATTTTTTCCTGGTTGCATGGTTAGAGGGAGCAGAGGTGTGTATAGAAGAAATGTTTATCAGAAGCTGACTGCTTTGCTCTAGTTTTTAGATTCTGTATTCAAATGTTTAGCGTGCTTGCATTTGACACAATTACCTTTTGTCAGGATTGCAAAGAATTTCAAGGCGAGCTTTTTGGAATCTGCAATCTATTTCGTGATCTCTCTGATAACCTTTTCACTAGTGAAATTATCGAGTCACATGAAGAACAGGGACAACAACAGGAGCGGCATCATTGTACAAATCAGGGATTTAAGGGGCTTGAAACCCATATTGTTTCCTCTAAAGACGCAAATACATTACTTTCAACAGGATCTAAGACTAGAAAGTCCAGTGATCCGGAGATGGCTAGGACATCTAAACCGCTCCTTGAAGACATGGGTAAGTTCAACTTGTGTGTTTTTACCATAGTTAAGATTTTATACATTGATTAGGGAGTATAGAGTTGAATATGAATGGAATAATGAGTTATTAAGATATCTGGTCAATCATCTAACCATTGATCATGTTCAGGCATTGTCTATGCTCATCGCAATGATGACATTGTCAACAAGCAGCCTGGTTTTCAAAGGAAGAAAGAAGAGAGCATCCCCCAGGATTTGAGTTCATGGCCTCCGCAAATCCCTTCCAAGAGAAGAAATTTGTTGGATTGTGCAGATGGTAAAGAGAGCCTCGCTTCATCCAAAGATCACAAGAACATAGAATACAGCCTTCTCGCTAGGTTCATGGGTATGGATGTGTTTGAATTCAGCAAGTGGATCTTATCTGCAACTCCTTCAGCAAGGGAGAAACTACTGCAAGACTATAGGAAGAGAAAGAAGACACCCAAGGGTTGAATGTGTTATTTTTGCTGATTTGTAAATATATCAAAAGCATGTAACTTGCCATTGTATCATGTCATTGTGCAAAGACGTAGATTCTTTTCTCTTTTCTTTGGGGTGGTTGCTTCAGATTCTACCAAAGAAAATGTAAATAATATATACTTTTCCCCATTTTCTTTTCAGAAAAAGAAAAAACAAGCTACAGCCTAGAGTTACTTTGGCAACTACTTCCTCTCTGCATCTTAAATCTGGATACTGCCTTTGATGAATGAGAACCAGATGGCTGCAGCAGTCAAAAATACAATTAGGATTTAAAGTTAATGAACAACATTTTTGTCACTGTGTATGGATCAACAATACCTTCGATGTCTTCCTGATTTGTTCCGGCAGATCTTTTTGTAGGTTGGAATCGTTCTCTGCTGTCGATTCTGTAAAAGCCTGTCAAAAGAGAGAGTTAGCTTGTCACAACAATTAACACTCATGTAATCACACTATTTTCTTCACCTCATTCACCCACCCACCACCCTTCAACCCCCCCTTTTTCCCCTTCAAGCAGAGGCACATGTTCATCTCACTGAATTGACAATAAACAATGGTGGAAAATACCTTGTGATGATCAAAGTCTGGCTTTGAAGCCTGGGCAGAGATCTGTTTAAGGAAAAATACTTGTTAAGGCTTTGGCAGGGCAAGCTCTTCACCGTACAAACAAATTGTGTACGCCTCATGGCAAACATATCTTTTTGTAATAAGAACAAAATATTACTTCTATTATGGTGCTAAACATATCTTTTTCCTTCCCTTCCGAAAAATAGATGAGCAGCACGAGGTTGTTCTATTATTCATTTTGTAATAAGAACAAAATTTGGATTGATAGTGTGGGTTTTACAAAAAGCAAAGGAAATTTTACTCGGCATCAGAGCTTAATCAAGATGAAGTCACCAAAATTTGTTCTAATCACAAAATGATTATCAATTAGGTCCGTAACTTTCAAAAGGAGGCTGTGTTGTAATCTGCAAATGGATGTCTGCCATACCAAAAATTGGAATTAGTGATGACTGAGGATCAGTTCACACATTTTGAATTCTTCACTCTGAATCAACAAATCATATTTCTTGAAACTATTTAGGTAGCTTCTTTTTTAAAGTATGATACATTGAATTAGATAATGTGGTAACCAAACACGTTTTGTAGGCTGTCAATAAAACAATAGATTTCATTGACCAAAGAATTCTACTTCAGAGATATAATAAATAGTTAAGAAATGGGGAGCTGCGGCAGCGTATCATAAGAAAAATTCCTTCAACTATCAAGACGCTTGGTTTTTTTCCATAAGAACAATTTGTGTAACTAAAAATTTAGTGCATAAAGCTATAGAACGTGCGACATTTATGCTGTTTGGCAAGAAGTTAATATGCCAATTCCACAAAAGACGTGAAAGAGATATAATGCTTATTGAGCTTGAATACAATTACATCCTTTCTTGATAAAGGTGCTTTTGCAACATTGTCCTCTTTAGGAAGCACTAAGGCCTTCCCAGCAAAATCAGCCTACACATTGGTTGTCAAATTTTTGCTACGTGGCTGTGCATCTAATAGAAAACTTATATTTACATTTCGTAAAAAAGAGATTGTCTCCACTCAATTATATTGATAATTGAAGGAGTACTGAAATTAACCCCCATAAAACTCTTACGGAAGCTTGTTGCAAGGCTTCTCCCATGGGACCAAAGGTCATTAGTGAAAACTTATACTTAAAAAGCATCAAAACATGAAACATGCTCACCATTCATAGAATTGCCCATACGTTAGGTGACTGTCTAAAGAGTATTATTGAGATTACTGATTTATGAAATCAACAAATCATGATACAATGAGAAGTGCCACAAAAACAAATATTTGTTTCTCGTGTATTATAAGAATCTGAATATTACTACTTCTATGTCTCCTAAATTCTTTCAAAGAGAATGATTAATGCACAAAACCTACAAATAAGTAATCCCTCTAGATTAACCTTTGCAATAAGTTAAGAATAAGACAAATTAGCCACAAAAGCCTCCATGCCAACCAGAAGCCACTATAGAAAATTGTTATATCTAAATAATAAAGAATTAAACTTCCTCAAACAAAATTTTTCTGTCTTCTTGTTGGGCAATTGGAAAGTAATGAAAGAGTTCCAACCGTGGCACACAAACAAAAAAATTATTCAACCCATACCTTGTAATTTGTAAACCATATATGCAAACGTGTAATACTAATAGTTACATCTTTATTCACACTCCTCATAATCTTCAATCTCACTTTTATTCATCTCATTTATATTCCTCTTTATCCACATTTTATATGTAATACTAACAGTTACATGTTTATCATTTAATGCTTCATATCTAACAATAGTAATGTTAATGTCTAATGTCACATATTTAACTTTTAGTTTTTCATATTTTTTGTTAGTATTTCATATATAAATTTCATGTTTCATTTTGTTAGTATTTCATATATAAATTTCATGTTTCATGTCTCATATTTATATCATTTGTTGCATGTTTGAAATTTCGTGTATCACATTAAAAATGACGCCAAAAATTTTCGATCGTGGAGGAAGAAGAGAGTAATGTGTGTTGTGCTCTATTTGGGCTTTGACTGCCTGAGCTGGTTAGTTTGTTTACTACGCCACCGCTAATCATGCAAGGCCCAATTGTTTTCCCCATCAACACTCGTCTTTTCTATAGTCATGGGATGATTTTCAAAAGGAGTTGTGCCACTTATCATGTGACAATTAAAAAAGAGTTGTGTTCTTGATTTTGAAATAAGTAGTGTTGCGAATTTTAAATTTTTTATTTTAAAAAATTATCTTAAATAATATGACATTTATTAATTGATTTGTGAGATAATATAATTAATTCACTTAAACCTTTGTAACGAATTACCAGTCACTCAATTAATGACAAATTATTTAGATCAAATTTAAGATAAAAAATTAGAATATCTATCATTAGTTCATTACTCTATTGAAATGAGTAGTTCTACACATTATTGTAAATTAATTATTTTTAAATTACCTTTTTATTTTTAAAATATGTATTTATCTCTTTTTTATTAAAAAATCAATTCACATCCATTTTTTCCTTATTTTTTGAAAAAAAATATGAATGACTTAAAATTTTTAAAAATAAGAAAGGTAATTTAAAAATAGTGAATTTGTGGTGAAATTTATCTTTTTCTATTAACATTATAGTCAGATAGAAAAGAGGACAGCTAAGTTTTCTTTTCTTTTCTTTTCACTTTTTTTTTTTCAATCAAACGAGGAGGACAGTTAATATGGGATGAAAAGTGAACAAAAAACAATGATAATTTATTAGTCAAAGATAGTGTGATACCCTTATTTAGCTCCTCTTTCTCAGCAACTAAACAAAATCTAGCAAATCCCGATATATATGTTAAGTAATTCTTTTTTCTTTAATCATTGTTTCTCATCAATATTATTGTGTTTATTAAACAACACTAGACAAAAATATTAATTGGGATCAGCGCTTAGCTGATGGGCAGGTCTAATTACCTCAATTAACTATCATTTTTTTCATGTGGCTAAGGCCCTCTAATGTGCCTCATTGACCCTACGAGAGATCTGCCTCTTAACTTATTCTTCTTCTTCTTGGTATTCTTCTTCTCTGTTCATTAATATATAATTTAAAAAAAGGAGTTTTCTTCAACCACAGACATAAATCTAATTATAAATTAGATTTAGCTTGGGTATTTAAGAAACAATTGTTCGTAAAAATAAAGCACATTTTATAGGGGAAGACAATGAGCCTTAATCACTAACCTAAATATGATTTACTTAAAAACAATTAAAAAAAACCACGACATAAATAAATTAACAATAATCTATGGATCCAACTAGGGGTGGGTAAAAAAACTGTTGCCCCAAAAAATTGTTGCCTCAAAAAATTGAATCAAACTGATTCGGTTTTTAAAATAAAAAAAGACTGATAAGTTTATATGAGAAAAGTCAAAAACTGAAAAAAAAAATATAAAGGAAATTATGGTTTAAAACTAAAAAAATCAAATCGAACCAAAAACCAAATCAATTCGGTTCCGATTCTTATTTTTAAAATGATGGAGCAAGCGTAGCTAAAACGAAATTTATTGGATAGAAAATACTAGATATCATTCTACTACCGGACCAAGCCAACGCGATTAGCTTACACTCTAATCGAAGCGTGATTAGATCTCATTCTATTCTAAGCGACTCAATGAGATTTTTAATAACGCATGACGCTCTAATCCAAATGACTCTATAAGAGAAATTTTGATAGATAATCCCATAGGAAATTATAAAATGGTAGTTTTATTGAATAATTGAATCTAAGGTTCTCAAAACAATGACAAGACCTCTCTATTTATAATAGAAGAAATCAACTTCCTTAAGTTAACCTAAAAAGGAAAACTAAATTACAATTATAATGGAAATTGTGATTTGGTGTTAGGAAAAAAAGTCTCAAATATTCTTATTACTTTTCTTATTTACATATATGTCCTATTTTATATAATATTTTAAGTTATTATTATTTTTTTAATTTCATTTTTTAATTTTTGAATATCATACTAATATTTTAAATAAAAAATATTCAACACAAAAATTAATAATAAAAATAAAATGCCAATAACATTAATTACTAGATTACATATTACAAAATTAAAAATACAAAATTAAATTAACATAAATTAAAAAAGCTATTACTACTAGCATAAATTAGAACAATTATTTAGTAATCTGAGAGATCTTTGTTAGATCCTCCAATTTAGTACTAATTTTCATAATGTACTAATTTAGTTAATTAATACAAATTTAATAATTTTCTATATTTTTTTTGTTAATCGATATAAAATTACTTATTACTTAATTATCTATATTAATAGTAATATTTATTGTGTTAACTGAATTAATTCTTCAGAATTAAAAGAATAAAAAGAAGAATATCCTTTTTAGTGTAAAATTTGATGTAAATAGGAATTTAGTGTGAGAAAGGTACATTTTTAATATTGGTGTTACACCAAAATGGTGTTAAGCATTGGAGATGGCCTAAGAGTCTTGATGCAGACTTTCACGTGAAGGAACAAGCTGCTCATCCCAGTCCCACCAAGTATAAGACGAATAAGAAATTTCCATATTATTTAATCTCATCTGCTACAGTATTACACTTATGATAGATATGACTGTAATGAAATTGCATTTTATTGATCATACTCTTGCAATTCAATCATTGTATTCGAAGCTGCTAGGGATGACAGCAACGAGGACTGTGAAGGCAAGCTAGTGCCGCTGTGGAATCATTTTCAAGCCAAATGAAACACCAAATCATAGATGAAGCAATCTCAATAGCTTTGATTGCAAAAATTTCAGCAAAAATGGAAGTACGATAACCAAGCAGCACTGTGAAACAACCATGGAAAGCTCCATTAAAACCTCGAAAAGTAGTACCATTTGCAGAAATGCCTGCATTACCCATGTTTATTAAATAAAAAATAATAATAATATTTATATCTATTTTAGTAATTTTATAATAAAATTTACTAAATGCACATATTCTATTTTTTAAACTCACAACAACAATAGTAATATAACTTACTAAATATAAAATTATTTTTTTAATTACAACTTATTTTATCTACACAGTAAAAACAATTTATTTCATCAACCACCGCAATTCCAAACTCTTTAAGTTTACACACTATGTTTATTAAAGTTTGTTTGTTTGTTTTCCAAATCTATCAATCATTATGTGATAGTTTAACATTTTATGTTACGTTAGTGTGGTTGGTGGTCCAATGGTAACTCACACCCTCAAAATGCTTGACTGCGTGAGTTTCAGCCCACGGGAGCTCTTTCCAATCCCAAGCAAATGCTCGGCAACATATCCTGTCGACATTAATGAATAGATGATCCCTTTGAGTATATACATATGATCTTTATTTTATTTTATTTTGTTGATATAAAGTTGATTCAATTGAAATACGGTTCGTGGCATATCAGTACGGAACTAGAATTTCTTCATGTTATAAACTTCTCCATGTAAAATTCAAATTTAAATTGGAGATTGATGGTTAATGAAAGAGATTGAAAAAAGTGAATTGGAGATCTTATGGGGAATGGGGGAGGCCTAGATAGACGAGAGATTGAGAGCAAATGGGGCATGGTCTTGTGAATTACAAAACGCAACTTGGCACTTGCTAGCTTGATCATCTTACTTGATACAGCTAGTACTAGTCGTCTGTTTGTCCTCAAATCCTTCAATTAGCAAGTGGGTGTAGTTCAACGCAACCTATGTAAATTTTCATTGATCAAAGTCCTCCAATTCTATAAAAATCCTTCAATTAGCAAGTGGGTGAAGTTCAACGCAATTATAGTAAATATTAAAATAAGTCTATACTACAATACATATTAAGGTAATATAATAAAACTATTTTGACCAAAAAAAATTACAATTTTTTTTAAAACCCAAAACACAGTACTTTGTTTTAATAAAAGAAAAGAAATATAACTTTACAATAATGTTATCTCCACTTAATTTATATATTAACTGATGTAACATTATTTGATTGTCGTAAGTGATAATTAATTATTAAAAATTATCATTTCATATTTAAATGGTGAATTTCTATTGATAATACATCAGTTGGTATATAAATAAAATATCCTGATTAAGTAAATATAATATTTAGTCATAACTTTAACCAGTATCAAATAACAAATAGCTTTATAAACTGTTGTGAAATCAGAAATAAACAGCAATGATTAAAGCTCTAAATAACATCAGAAGTAGCAATAAACAGCCACGAAAAACCCAATTCAAAATTAAAACCCATGCAAAAATTTAGCAAAATAAGAAATTCATCAATTTATAGAAACTGTCCAATTGTGAGTACATAGTATCACTTGACGCAAATTTGAGAAATTGGGGTTTGCATGCTTTCAACTTTTTTTTTTTTTAAACTTTTCAACTGAAATAAAAACAGTGTTTTGGGATTTTTTGTCAAACTTTTGTAAAATTTCTTTTGTCAAACCAGCATTATTGTTCAAACAATAATGCTGCACAAGAACCGCAAACATGATCTTAATCTGATATCTTAACAAGCCCCATGTCTTCAAATGTAGCTTTTGCTGCTGCACTCTCTTAACAGAGCAAGCTTCTTGCCATGATTGCAATATTGTCCGATTATCTCTTTATGGGTTTAAATTGATCATCATCATTATTAATGATTGAATACTTAATCACTAACCAAAAGAAATCTTAAACAAACAAATCTTGTCATTAGCTTTGAAAGTCTAATTAATTAATTTTTAATTTTATAAGAAGGGACTGTTGGTTGTATCTGTTGGTATTGACTAGTAATAGTTTTATCTAATTATATCACAGCTTGAACTGACCAGACAAGGCCATGTGTGTAGGACCTTCTTCCCTTGCATTTCCTTCCTGAAAATCAGTTATTTAATCATTCGCCCCCTCCCCCAATTATAATCTTTCAGCAGCAGCTACCCCTCAAACACAAGAAGCCTTTTGAAAATAATATGAATTGTACTGCTTGATGAACAAACAGCCGGTAACATTGGCAAGGATGTTGCTACCACCACCACACTATGATCCAAATGATAACGAAGCTGGAATGAAGCTTTTGGAGGACCTCACCACAAATGCATATCAAATACAACTGCAGGTTCTCAAGGAAATTTTAACCCGAAATGCGAAAACTGAATATCTTAAAGGCTATTTCAATCTCAATATTGGCCATTTTGATGTAGACGCGTTACAAGTTTTCAAGAAAAATGTTCCTGTTGTGAATTATGAAGATATCAAGCCTTACATTGAGAGAATTGCCAACGGCGAGCCTTCAGATATCATTTCAGCTCAACCAATTACTGAGTTCCTCACAAGGTGCAAAATACACACACACACACACACACACACTATCTTGTCATATTAATTCATGTTCTTTGTTAAAGTAATTGACTTATTATTATTATTTGTTGCAGCTCTGGAACTTCAGGTGGTCAGCCGAAAATGATGCCATCAACTGATGAAGACTTGGAGAGGAAGACATTTTTTTATAACATGCTTATTCCCGTTATGAACAAGTGAGTAGCAACGTTTTGAAAAATGAATGCAACAGTAACCCAAAAGAGGGGGACAAGGGGCAATTCATACAAATGTCACTGAACAATTTTTGTTTCTGTTATTTCTACTTGCAGATATGTGGATGACTTGGACAAAGGGAAAGCAATGTACTTATTGTTTGTGAAACCAGAAATTAGAACACCATCTGGTTTGATGGCGAGGCCTGTGCTAACAAGCTACTACAAGAGCAATAGCTTCAGGAACAGGCCATTCAATCGGTACAATGTTTACACAAGTCCTGATGAGACCATCTTGTGTCCTGACAGCAAGCAGAGTATGTACTGCCAATTACTCTGTGGTTTAGTACAACGCGACGAGGTTCTAAGGGTTGGTGCTGTTTTTGCATCTGCCTTTTTACGCGCTATAAAGTTCTTGGAAGATTACTGGAAAGAGTTATGCAGCAATATAAGAATTGGTCATGTAAGTGACTGGATCACGGATCCCAGCTGCAGAAATGCTGTATCCCTAATACTTGGAAGGGCTAATCAAGATTTGGCTAATTGGATTGAGAATGAATGTGGTGGGGAATCATGGGAGGGGATAATTAAGAAAATTTGGCCTAGAACTAAGTACATTGAAGTAATTGTAACAGGTTCTATGGCCCAGTATATTCCAATACTTGAGTTTTACAGTGGTGGGCTTCCGTTAGTTTCAACAATGTATGCATCTTCTGAATGCTACTTTGGAATAAATTTTAAACCACTTTGCAAGCCTTCTGACGTCTCTTATACCCTCCTCCCTAACATGGCCTATTTCGAGTTCTTACCGGTGGAGAAAAGCAATGGAGAGTTGACTCAAGAGTTCCAGTGCAATGGCAATTCAGATCAGGATTGCCAACATGATGAAACCGAAATTGTTGATCTAACGAATGTGAAACTGGGTCATTGTTATGAGCTTGTTGTCACAACTTTTACAGGTGAGCTTTACCAATTCATTAGCATAAAACTTTTCATACTGTATGTCATTGGGTGAGTGATCTTTTTTTCCGTTTAATTTTCTTTGCAGGCCTATATAGGTACAGAGTTGGAGATATTCTTATGGTTACAGGATTTCACAACAATGCTCCTCAATTCTGGTTTGTGCATCGGAAAAACGTGATCCTGAGCATTGACACAGATAAAACCAATGAAGAAGATTTACTAAAAGCAGTGACAGAAGCAAAGCTACTTATTGAGCCTCTTGGGTTCCTGCTAACTGAGTATACTGCCTATGCTGACACTTGCTCCATTCCAGGTCACTATGTACTATTTTGGGAGCTTAAGTCAAAGGGAAGTAATAATTTGTCAGAGCTTGATACTGATATAATGGAGCACTGCTGCTCCAGAGTTGAAGAATTACTTGATTCTGTGTATAGGAGGTGCCGGAAAAAGGACAATTCAATAGGTCCATTGGAGATAAGGGTGGTGAAAGATGGAAGCTTTGATGCACTTATGGATTTTTCTGTATCTCAGGGCTCTTCTGTTAACCAATACAAGACCCCTAGGTGCATCAAATCTGAGGAGGCAATAAACTTATTGGATTCAAAGGTGGTGGGAAGGTTTTTCAGCAAAAGAGTTCCATCATGGGAGCCATTTGGAATAACAGTAAACAAATAAATGACTAGGAATCAGAATTTGATTTGTAGAAGTTGTACTTGGCTTATTATTAGTTGTATGCCGGACCCCAGAATTAATTTGTATGCCAATTATATTATTTAGTAGCTTGTGTTCTTTGTTCAATTTGCAAAAATTCTTCTTAATTTGCTAAGTTAACAAAAAGCTAAGTACAACCATTGCTATATGATGATGCCATTACACCTTCGCACATGATGAATGATTTTTTTGGTAAGGAGAATAGACAGATTTTCATCCACCAAATTTATTTAGCTAAAGTTGCATGGATGTGCTAAGGAACTGTTATTTCACTTCCGCTTTCAAACATTATCATTTTCTTGAAATTTATTCGTAAAATATATCAAGTGAAAAAAATATAATGGATCAATTCTTATGGATTTGTGTGGTGGGATTTTGTTTATCTCCTTGGTTGTGTTCGTATTTTTTTTTTCTGGCCCCTCAGTACTCATCAGGTATGTTTTACAAGAGACTACATGTGGTATTGGTTTTATAGGCAAGTGGGCGTGTTCTCATTAGTTTCGTCAGCGGTTCCTAGGTTACAGTGGCGGATCTAGAAAAAAAATTTACCGGGGGCTAAATTAGATAATAGTAAAATATAAAATATAAAAAATTAAAATTTTGAATATATAAAATATTTATAATTAGTCTCTACGCATTTTTATAGTTTAAAAATATTATGCAATAGACTCATTATCAATCTTATTAAATTTATTGTTTCCTATATAAACAACCAAACTATTACTTATCTCATCCGATTCCCAAGATGATTCTTCATGAGTTTTATTATTGAAAATGTTCGTTCTACTATTATTATATAAACTGAAAGAATTAACCATATTTTTTTAGAATAGAAAATATTTTGAATAGTGGACTATCATTATTTTTAATTAAAATATATGTTTTTATATTTCTTAAAAGTCAAAGTTTAAATTTTATATTGACTATTTTAATCAATTTAATGGGGTTAATTAGAAAATTAAAATATTTTTTTCTTTTATTTTTTTAATTTTTTTTGGCATGCATCCGCCTCTGCTAGGTTATCCAAACCTTCGAGTTGGTTTGACTGATATTCTTCATTTGGATGCTTCTAAAACTCTTCATATTAGGTGATTGTTTTTTTTATGCCTTGTTATATTTTTTCCTTTATATTAGAGGTTTTGGTCTTTCTTCCTCCTTTTGTATCTTATTTTTTGATCTATATTACAATTAGGAATCTAACATAATTCCCCCACCATCTTGATGATTTTAACGAAAAAAAAAAGAAAGATAAAATAAGTTAATAGCTGTCTCATGCTCGTAACCGAATGGTTTTTAAACATTAGATCCCACATAACGTAAGGTAGGGAAACCAAAAGATGACATAATAGATGAGGCAATTTTAAAGAAAATATTGAAGGACACCCATGGAACTCAACATGTTGCTCCCAGGCTGTTACGTGGCTCTGAAAAGCAATAAGCTCAGAATTAATGGACATTTACATAACTTCCTTATCAATCTTTGGTCTGCCACCCAAGATAGAAATAATAAATGAGAACTTTCTATGTAGTTATATACAAGGCCCTTATACGACGAGGTAATATGTAGGCAAAAGCCAACAACTGGATGGGTTCTTGACTTCTAGCGTTGCATCTTGAATATAGAGAATATGGGCCCAAAATTGGCCAAATGTACTTAAAAATATGTGAACTAAAAAATTAATATTTATTATGAAAATAAGAGAATATACAAGGTCTAAACTTTTAAAAAAATTAAATAAACAAGTATACATCACTCGATTAAAAAGTAATTTTGCAATAATATAATTATTGTTCATGTTATTTTATAAGAATTTGAAATTGAAACTTTCGTGTCTTATTAGTGAGCCAAATTACCACCCTAATGGCCAAACACGGAGGCAAAGGTCAACAAGCGGCCACGAATACAGGAAGTTAGGGTGAGATTCATGAACCGTGGACAAAAGAAAAGGGGACAATGAGAGCAACCCAAGGCGACATAAAACTGTACAAAGGGATATGGAAAGTCTTTACAAACAGGCCTTTGAGCTTTGTCTCAAGCATTTATGGGGAACATGTGGCCTAAACCACCTCCATCTCTACCCATAATCAGACACATCTGCTCCTCCCTCACCTTTCATTATACCATCACAGTAGAATGTATGGCTCTATTTGCATTTCTTCTCTGTCTTTTCTTTAACTTCTCTAATCAAAAGAGAGCATCCATTTATTATTTGTGGGTCTCTGCGAAGAAAGGCTCTTGCCACCTAGCTTTCATCATATTTTTAGATCTTTCTAAAGCCATCTTAATTCTTAAGTTCTTAACAAAAGCCTTGATAGCTTAATTAATTCAATGACATTCTCGCATTGATGTTGTCTAATTAATCTACATCTTCAACTCTAATTAAAGTTTTCTAATATATCATCTGTGCTCTATGATTTTAGGATTATGATATAAGTGATCATAAGGCTAGTTTGATCAGAAAAAATAGTCTATATTATTGGGACCTTCTACTTTCACCGTAAAAATCAAGTTCATTGGCTTATTTGGGACAAGATTAACATTTCTATTAATTGTTGCATTGTATCCCTTCGGGCCTCCTGGCAAAAAGTAGGAAAATCAAGAGAGTGTCAAATCAATGTCTAAAGTGGTTGGCAAATCAAATGAGAAATGACAGTTCGTTAAAGCACTCGTGTGCTAGGGAAGAAAGACAAGCTCTGTAGCTGTCTTTGACTCAAACCCCGGAGGGTTGTGTGCCCTTATAAAAGCCCCAAGACCCCACAAAATAGAATTGAGATCGGGACTATTCCATTGCCATGTTGTGTCCTTAGTCTCTAGAGATAAAAAGCTTATGGTGTGAAAATGAAAAGACTATAATTGTGGGTCTTTCTTGTTTTAACCAAATCGGCACGCACGCACCCTCCGTCACACACCGTGTATTAGATTTGACACCACATGCCCATGTCCGCCTTACTACTCTATCTTGATATCTAAATAAATTCATTGGTATGGGTAAGTCTTCCATGGTGTCATCACTATCATGTCACAATTGTGAGGGTTATAGTTTGAGTTTTGTAGAGACTAAATTTCTTCCTTAATTATTACAAATAATTCAGTGAAAACAGTCTTTTTCTTTATGAAATTTGAGAGACGGTGATTCATAAAAATTAATATAAACTAATCTTAATAATAATATGATTATAAATATCAATAGTAGTCTCATATAATATATGTTATACTTTGATTGTAATATTATAGCCAGATTGTAATATTTACAATTAGTGTAAAAAAAAGATTATTATTCAACCATTGATCTCCCATCCAATTTCGCAAACGATTTTTCACAAAATTCATAGCTAAACTGCCCTTTCTGTTATAGTTGTGGCAACTGGTAAAATCAATGATAATATCACCATTAAATAAGCTAATGAATACAATTTATTATTTTTAGTCTCAATCATTTTTCTTGCTGGCTTATCAATTCCTTTGAATCTTAAAAATTTGTTTTCACAACCCACATCCACAGTGTAAACATCAAATTGAATTTCAAGTACCATAAGATCCATTCTGAAAAAATTATTTGGATAAAACTTAGCAAGGTGAAGTAGTTTTTATTTGTCAAAAGTTACAAATGAGTCATTAGGGCATAAACATGCCAAGGAAAGAAGCAACTCAATATTGATCTCATTGAAACAATTGTTTAATTCTTAAAGTTGCATGTCCCTAATTGCATAAAATAATTCAACAAGAAAATGATGCATATTTGCGAACTTTTGAAGCTTATGTTGTGATCTTCCTTGAGCTTGAAAGGAATCATCCCTATTAGGAACATATCATGCTTCATATAATAAGAAGAAGTTTCACTAAGTAATGTCCCATCCATTCTCTCTTATTTTTTTACGAGTTTCTCTTATACACTTAAAATAATTTCATAGTATTCACAATGTGTTGGTCCTTTTTTTTTTGTAATGCTTGTGGTAACTCATGTGCAAATCCAAGTATTTTTGTTATCAACAACAAGCTAAACACAAAATCAAATGACTACATGCAATTCAATAATATTGTAGCTCGAAATCTTTGTTCATAATTCCCTTATTTCAAATTATCACAAGCACATCAATAATAGATCGACACACGGTGATTATTCTTAATAATGTACCATAGTGTGAGCCCTAACATGTATCAACAAATTGCTTCAAAGTAACCTCTTGATTTAAACCTTGTCCACTTAAAAGTACACCATCATTGAGTGCTTTAGTAACAATTTGAGAATGTTTCTGTTTGAAAAATATTATGATGTTTTGTAGAAGCACCAATAACATTGACTAACATTGTAACTAAATTGACAGAGAATTATGGCCTATTTAGTAACATCTTTTGGGCCACTTTTGTTTTTTTTTTTTATGAATCCAAGTTCAGTGGACCAAATTAAAGAAAAATTATAATATGAATAATACAAATTTTCGTTTATAGTTATAAAACTGCGAACTTTTTTTTGAACGAATTACAAAATAAACTTAGAAATAAATCACAAAATAGAATCCAAGACTCACCATCTATTTCTTTCTCCTAAAATCTTATCATAGTCTTCTCATTCTCTCTCCCTTATCACAGATCTAAATGCTCTTTCTCTCTATCATTGGTGTTGCTGCTCTTTCCCCTCTCTGCTATTACTTACGATCTTCTTATTCTCTTTCCCTTATAACAAATTTAAAGGCTCTTTCTCTTTATCATTGGTGTTACTGCTCTCTCTCTCTAACTCTCATTTCATAAAGTTATCAGATATACTTTAAAACCGAAGACATTCTCCATGTCAAAATCTTAAAAAAAATATTTTACAAAATATTACTTTATTATACCACTGTCCACTCACCCACTAACTTACCACCCACATATATAGCATTATTATTTTATTTTTACAATAATTAGTAGACAATAAGTTCAAGGTAAGAATATTATTTAATAAGTAAAGTATAAATATTTTGAAAAATTAGAATAATTTAATTATAAATTAATTCTTAATATAAAAACATAATAGCAGCGAAGCTGAAAAGGTGCGATGGTGCGAGTAGCATTGCAACAACATCGATGGCATAAAAACAAAGAGGTGTAATGGCATGGGAATCGAACAAAGCTAGACAATAGGCTGGCGGTAGTCAGCAAATGTCTTTTCTTTGGCAAAAGAATCGATGACAAGTGAAGGACAACATTTGTCCATGAGGTTCCTAATAATGCAACTTTTTGTGCAGTAAAATTAAAACAGATAACGGAAGCTCTAGAAACCTCGGATCGACTTCCTTCAAAAACGAAAATCAAGCGGAAAGATTGAAGTTTAATTACCTCACTTGTAGTTTCAAAAACAGTAAGCTACGAACACTGTCCAGAAAATAGAGCTCTGCACGAACAGCTTTTGTTTTGCCACGATCTGAGATCCTTTAAGCACCCCAATTGTGATGCCTCTAGTCAGTCCACACTTAGAAATGTTCTAGGAGTTCATAGGATTTGGAATCTCGAAATTTCGTTTAGAAAATGAGAGAGATAATGAAGAAACATGAATGCTAGTTCATGATGATTCATTCCACCAAAAATAAAGCCACCATTATCTCCAATAATGGCACCAAACATTATCATGTGCTAGACCCACCTACTTAGCCATTATTTATTGAAAGTGATCTTATCATTTCAATAAATTATTTAATCAAATAAATAAGTAACTAAATTAATTAATTTCATAATTAATTAATTAATCCCATTTTGATCAAATCAAATGGTTAAATGTGGGCTTCTTTTGTGACATGTTCTAATGCTTTCTCTTAATCAATATTAGATCCAATAAAAGCCCAAAATTTTAAACCTAAAATTGGTCTAGAAGTCCATAATCATATATGAACCGGAACATGTCCAAAATGGTCATTTTACGTGCTCGATATTACATAATGTTTAATTGAGGATTTATGAAATTTATTTTGTTCCTTAAACTATTTATGGAACATCTAAATTTCTATCTTAAATCATATTTAAGATATATTTATATATATATTCATTCTCAATGAATTATATATAAATATTGATTTTCCTAAAATTAGGAAATTTAACTTCTCATTTTCTAGTAACTCCCTTTTTTTCATTTCTATTGGTGTGTGAACTTTTAGGTTCTTAGTTATAAGGTAGTAGAACTATTTTAATGATAACTCTTTATTCATTAAATGATGCTAAACTCTTTAGTCATCAATTAGAACTTTTCTAATGACCTTAAAATGCATTGCTAATACGCTTTACCAATATTGATCTTAAGGTTTCTACAAGTCATGAGTGACACCTAGCAGTATATCACAACTATCCAAATAACAAGAATTGTTGGATCTATAGAACCTATTCCATTGTATCTCTATGTCTTGGTCTCTTCATCATCCATGTCCAGAGAAAAGCACGGCTTATGGTTTATTATGTTAAGTAGTTATGTTTTATCTCAAAATAAATCTAAATGAACTTGGCATAAAAATATAATTTGAACTCCTTCAAATATATTTCACCTTGGCCAAGGATTTCTCATGTCAATTCATATTATCTCATAGGGACATCCTTTTCGTATATTATAAAGTGATGAATTCCATATTGGCCATACACTTGTCTTCATACATAGCCAACCATGACAGCTATTGCTAGATCTCTTCCGTGATTAGGAATCAATCATTATGCTTTCACATATCAAAGATGTCTATGTATAAGACATCTGTTATGCCTCAGGTCTAAAGACCATTACTAAACATAGTGTCTGTTACAATGTATAATAAGCCATTAACACTCAAAACCATATGGCTTACTATATTTGGTCAAGTTCAGTACACTCGTTCTCTTAACAAGTACCTATGTGTTTGACTTGAAATCTCATGTCAATAATATGAAACTCACCATCCATTTTAGTATCACATACCATAAGGAGTCATAACACATACTAGTGTTTATAGGAATTTAAAATGTCCAATCATAAATCCATCACTAAGAACTATTTTAGAAGTATAGTACAAAGGATGCACGTTTCATATCTCGACAAACTCGAGAATGTGCTCCTTAACTATTTTACTTCTTGGACTATATTCATTAAATTAATTAATGAATGTTGATAACTTTGCCATTTTATAAATATCAAAATGCTATTCAAATACAATCATTCCCTAAACAAACAAACACTATTTGATTGGCCTTTAGGGCATATTACTAACAACAAACTAGGGATTTGACTTATGTGGATTATATATATATATATATATATATATATTAATTTTTTTATGATTTCAAATATCGTATAAAAAATGATATTTTAGTTATTTTTAAAATTTAGCAGGGGACTTTCAATATCAGAATAAATTAAAAAAATTTTTAAAGTCAAGAAAAGACTTCAGTCCCTGTTAGCTTCAAAGTGGCACCGCCACTACATCAATGTGCCTCCCTACCTCAAAATACCTCATGTTTACCGGCTTCAGAGTGAAAAGAGCACTAACAAGGCTAAATATATAGAAGACATCTATACTCTCTTTTTCTTTTTTGTTTTCATTTTTCCTCTAATTGTTCATCATTTTCAAGTTGAAGTGGCTTCGTTTCGGTAAGTTTTTGATGTATGATGTTAATTTGGGTTAATTTAGGAATTTAGCATTTTAATTATTCTAAGGCTTTCTATTTTAGTTGGAGTCCATTATGGTATGTGATTCAACATTTATTTCCATTATTATTATGATTTACTTTCTCTTTTTCAATCAACTTAGGGAAGTAGATTTTCTTTACTATGAATAAAGAGGTCTTGTTATTATTCTCATAGCTTCAGATTCACTTATTCAATAAAACCACTCCTTTATAACTCCCTTTGGGATTATTTATAAAAAGTCTCTCGTGTAGAGTCGTTTGGATTAGAGCGTCATCTAATCTTGCTTAACGCATTATTAAAAATCTCATTAAGTTGTTTGATTAGAACGAGATCTAATCACGCTTCGATTAGAGTATAACCTAATCGTGTTGGCTTGTTTCGGTACCTGAATGATATCTAGAGTTCCCTACCTAGTTAACTACCGCCATTTAGCAGCCTTCACCACCAGCCAATACGATTATAACCTAACCAAACCCCACCAATGATCGCTTATATAAACCACCACAATAGCCACCCAAAAATTATAGCTCCACCATTAACGCCACCACCAATTTCACTGCCCCACCGTCGACCACACCCATGATCAAATTGCACTCTGGAAACTCATTAAGTCCCAGCCACCATTGAGTCCGATTAACCACTATAATATCTTTTACGACCCAGGCACCACAACCACTATTTCAAGTTGGTTTTTCGACCAACCAGTTGTGAATTTGGCCAATCCGCATATACCATCATGTTTCTCACCATCAAATCCTCTAGATCTGAATCTTTTCTATCCTAATCATGGCCACCAGCCCCTGACCACTCTAAATATGAAGTTCAGCCTTATTTACAGTTTTACCACTAGCTTTGAATTTTTTATTGAAATATTCAAAAGGCATAATGCTTTGGAAGATTGATGGAAATTGCAGTCCTAAATATTTTCTTTCATAGTTGGAAAAGGTTGATCAGGAATATATTATTAGATTGCTGAGGTACAATCAAGTACATTTTGTAGCAGATTTTCTCTTAATAAGGAGTGCTTTTGAATGATGGACCAGAGTGCAAAGATTACTCATCGAAGGTCTTTTCAAAATTACTTTATAGACTCGTATGAAGCAAATGTTGAGATCGAGATTTATTCCTCTTAGTTATTGTTTGGTACAACAAGGTATGAAATTAGTTTCTGATTATGCTTTTGAGTTCGAATAGTTTTATGGATGCAAATATTATTATGAACTTAAAGAGGATACAACTGCAAGATTTGTGAAAGGGGCTTAGTTTATATATTAAAGACAAGATGCCTATATTCACTATATACAACTTGCAACATGCAATTCCTTTAGGAAAGCAAATTGAATCACAAATCAGAAGAGAAAGAAGCCAAGCATTGAAGCAATTAAGACAACCTCATTCTCAACACCAGTTTGAGATCCCTAGTCTTATCACAAGTCAGCCATCTCATATAATAAATCAACAGCCTGAAGAGAAAGACATACAGATGAAAGTGGTTTATGCCTCTCCACATGTCAAAGATGTGCCTAATATTGCAGAAAAAGGTACAATTTATTATTGATTTAAAATTTTCAATATGACAATTTATGTGAAAATGTGCATGATATATCCTTGGAGGACAAGACAAACGTTAAAGATGACGATGTTATTGATCTCTCTGGGAATTTTAAAGAAGAAAAACAACCTACTCTTGATTTTTTTTCCTTGACCATAACAAGACATTTAAAGTTGTGTAGCAAAATCAAGTTGAAGCTAAAGTGATTGAAATGGTCTACCTATTCACATTGAAGACAAGAAGATTGTGTTTGAAGAAGATTTAATTGCAAAGGTGAAACTTATTGGAGAGCGCATTGAGCGACAATTAGGGAAAGGGAAACGTTACTTGATCATTATTTGTTCTTGGAAGTCTTCATCGTCTCGAAGAATGTACAAGCAAAGGAAGTTGATGAAGTATGAATTCTTCAAAGCTTTGAGAAAGATTATGAGAAAGACAACAAGTTCGAATTACAAGATGATTTAGTTTTGTACTACAAGTTTCATCCTCCAGATTGTATCTAAACTTGAGGACGAGTTTCTTTTAAGAGGGGGAGAATGATGTAGGACGTTAATTTAGGATTTTAGAATTTTTATTCTTCCAGGGCTTTCTATTTTAATTGGAGTCTATTATGGTATGTGATTTAATATTTTATTTCCATTATTATTATTATTTAGTTTTCCTTTTTCAGTCAATTTAGGGAAGTAGATTTTCTTACTATAAATAGAGAGGTTTTGTTATTATTCTCATAACTTTAGATTCACTTATTCGAGAAAACCCTTCTTTTATAGCTCTGTTTGGGATTATTCATAAAAAATCTCTCTTCTAGAGTTGTGTGCATTAGAGCGTCATTTAATCTCGCTTAATGTATTATTAAAAATCTCATTGAGTTATTTGGATTAGAACGAGATCTAATCACGCTTCGATTAGAGTATAACCTAATCATGTTCGCTTGTTCCAATACTAGAATGATATCTAGTGTTCCTTATTAAATCAATTCTGCTTCCATTGTCCCACTCCATTAGTTTCCGTCAAAATGTTTATATAATTTTTTCTTTTTTCATTCTTAGATTTCTCACTTACTATTAAAATATATATGGAATTTTATGTTAAAATTATAGTAGCTTAAAATCAGACTTTTTTAAATTTTTGTTAAGGAATATGTAAAGTTACATGGTTTTGGTTACATAAGATAATATAAAACTATTTAGACAAATAAAATTATTTTGCTCCAATTCTTATTTCACTTTAAGTTTCACACAGTCCTTATAAGAAAACGATAATGATGGTGAATTAAAGGTGGGCATGAAGGTTTTTTCTAATTAGTAGGCATACGATTTATGCAATTGCTTATTCAATAATGTGGCATATAGGCAACTAATAAAATAGGCTAACAGCCTTTTGCGAATATATAATAAAATATATAATGGGTTGAAATCCTATTGGTCAAGTGGGAAAAGCTAACTGCCTACTTTAATGGAAAGTGGGGAGTAAGGGCTTTATTAAAATTGATCCTCTCTCAAATGAGTTACTCTAAAGAGGTCAAAAGAGAAATCAATTTTTGCTAACCTTTAAGTTCTTACAGTGAAACTTGATCAAGAAAATTGCTACGAATCAAGGCATATATTCTCTCAATTATGATGATGTGAAAATCATGATATTCTATGATCTTAAGAAATGAAGTTTATTCAAATTAGGATTTACCTACTTGATGGGAATTGTAGAACATTCCAAACAGTTGGTATTAGAACCTTATTTGAGAATTCATGATTTTCTATTAAGATCTATAATAACAATATCTTAGTTTTCAATTGTCATTATGGATATATGCCAATTTGGATTATTACTCTATATAATAACAATATTTTCACGATGATTATTGCTGAATTACGAAATTAAAATTTATGATTGAATTTATGCATGTCACATGTGAATCACAAATCACCTTACCATTGCACTAACCTCTTCACATCATTTTAGTACTAAAATATTAAGACTAATTTCTCATTGGACTAATGATTTATGTTTCGGTGTCCCTGCCAAAATATTAAGGATTTGGCAAATAAATATTTAAGCCTAAATTCATATTACTTTTGAATTTTTCATGTCTATAATTGTTGAAGATAGATTGTTGCATTTGTATATTTTGCTGACAATTGTTGATAATAGTCAGCGAAATTTTATTTGGTGAATTAATTATATATGTGCAATTTGAATTTAGTTCTTGAATGGTCTACACATTATTGTATTTTTCTTGTTGGCCCCTAAAACTTTAATATATTAAGAATAACTTTTCTATGAGGTGATAATGTCTCTTAAGGTATTACAAAATCTAAAATTTGGTATAAAAGTGTTTAACATTATAGGGACATTTATTGTTAGTTAAGGGTTATGAGATATTTTATATGATTATCATATATAATTTGTTAGTCACCAAAGTGGCCAAATTTAAAAGTTTCTTATAAATGTCAAATTAAATTTAGATTCAAGTACTCATAATTATTGTGATGCTTATGATTGAATGATATGACGATTTTTTTGTTTGGGTAAATTGAAAATTCATGGATCATGAAATATTTACGAATCTCTCAAATGTTGATTAATTAATTTTATAATCAATGATTACGATTGTGAGTAAATAGTATGCTTGATTAGATATGTTTAGAATATCCAAAGATAGCAGACATGTCTAGTTAATATGTATTTGATTACTAATTATGTGAAATTAAAGTTAAGCATCAATTATGTTTATTATAGTGTATTTTTGTATTACCTAAAGGTGAACTTCAATATGCGATTAAAGTTTATGTGAATTTTATTTGAATCGGTATTATGTATTTAAGTACAAAGCATTAATGTGTGAGAATTTATGTATATTTATAGCATTTGTGTTAGTTGCTCTTCATTTGCAAGTTTCGTCTGTTGTTATATTCAATGGCCTTATTTACCTAGGTTGGCCTGAACAGATCCAATTTCACCTAGGTATTCTGGATCTTGACTTAGCACTATTAATTGAAAGGCTAACTACTATTACTGATGAAAACAAAACTGAAGAGAGATCTCTCCATAGAGCTTGGGAGAGATCAAACGAACTGAGTTTGATGTTTATACGGATGACAGTTGCTAACAATAGGTCTATAATTCCAAGAACTAAAGTGATGAGGAATGTATGGAAGTTTTGAAAGAGCATTCTCAATCTAAGTCAGTTGATAAGTCCCATGTTGGGGCATTAATGCGTACATTGACCACCTATAAGTTTGATTGTACATGTACCATGCATCAACATGTGACTAAGATGATAGACATAGCATAAAATTGAGATCCATTAGGATGGAAGTGAGGAAGAGCTTCCTTGTGCTATTTATTATTAACTTCTTGCCTTTTGAGTATGGTCCATTTAAAATAAACTATAATACCATTAAAGACAAACAGAGTATGAATGAGCTCCAGGCCATGCTCATTTAGGAAAAGGCAAGACTTAATAAACAATGAACTCACTTAATTAACCTTATAGGTCATAAAGGAACTGAAAAGAAGTCTGAAAGAAAAAATTGCCACAAGGGCAAGAAAGAAACATCAAAGCTAAAAGTGTAACCACCTAAGTCCACAAAAAGGACATTAAGAATAAGAAGTATCATTTCTGTAATAAACATGGATATTTCATTAAATATTGCTTGAAGTGTAAAACTTGGTTCGAAAAGAAAAATAGGTCAAGTGCTTTAATATGTTTCCAATCAAACTTAGTTGAAGTTCCTTATAACACATGGTGGATTGAATTCCGATTGCACTACTCATGTTTTAAACATGATGCAGGGATTCCTTATGATCTAAAACCATAACCTAAATGAGAAGTTTATTTTCATAGGGAATCGAGTTAAAGCTCCAGTTGAGGGCACAAGGACTTACCACTTGATTTTAGACCCTAGACACCATTTAATATATTTCAAACTCTTTATGTTCCTTCTGTTTCTCGTAATTTAATTTCTTTGTCCAAACTTGATTTTGTTAGATATTCTTTTACATTTATGAATAGGTGTTTTAGTTTGTTTAGAAATAAGAATATTATTAGTTTTGGAATTCTTTCTGATGATCTATACAAATTAAACTTGATAATATTTTTGTTGAGTCTCTACTAACCCTGCATCATAATGCTGGCACTAAACGTCGTTTAGTGAATGAAAATTCAGTTTACTTATGGCATAGACATTTCGGCCACATATCTAAAATAAGAATAGAAAAATTAGTAAATAATAATCCTTTTCAATTTGGATTTTACTAATCTTGATATTTGTGTGGATTGTATTAAGAGAAAATAAACAAAACAAGCAAGTACAAAAGGAGCCATAAGAATTATTTTATCACCTTTATTAATGATTTTTCATGTTATTGTTATATCTATTTGTTGCATGAAAAATCTCAATTAGTGGATGCCCTAGAGTTATTTATTAATGACTTTAAAAGACAATTGGATAGAAAGGTGAAAATTATCAAATCTGCAAGAGGCAATGAATATTATGAAAGATACATTGAGAATGGAGAATGCCATGTTCATTTGCTAAGTTCTTGAAGGATGTGGCATATGTGCTCAATATACAATGTTTGGTACACCAGAGCAGAATGATATAGTAGAAAAACGTAACCGTACATTAATGGATATCTTTAGGAGTATGTTAAGTTACTCATCTTTATCCTCATCCCTGTGAATGGAAACATTAACCATCATCGCTTATTTGTTAAATGAGGTTCTTAGTAAGCCAGTTCTAAAGATTCCTTTTGAACTGTGGATGGTAAATAAGCCCAATTTAAGAAACCTACATGTTTGGGGTTGCAAAGCAGAAGTAAAGATTTATAATTCACGTAAAAAGAAATTGGATTCAAGGACAATTATTGGATATTTCATTGGTTATTTAGAAAAAGTCTAAAAGGTACAAATTTTATAGTCTTAACCATAGTATGAGAATTGTTGAATTTGGAAATGCTAGGTTCGTTAAAAATGGCGAAATTAGTGGGAGTATGGAACCACAAAAAGAGAAAATCCAAGAAGATAGAGTGCAAGTTCCTTTGCCTTTGACTTCTTCTAAAGTTGTTTTTCCTATGGTTATTGAACTCATTAATAACTTTCAAGTACAACAAAGAGATGACCCAATACCCCATAATGAACTCGTCAATAATAAACTTGTGGTAGTTGAACCACAAGAAATAACATTATGACACTTGTAGATTTTTTTCATAAAATAGTACCTATTGTGACAATTTTTTTAAAATCATAGCCAATAATCTCAACCTAGCTCGTGTTATATTTTGTAATGAATAATATTTTTTTAGAACCCATTAATTGGTTACCTAATCAAATGTTTGGCGATAAACATAAAATTAGTCGCAAAATGTCATGCTTTTTTTAGTGCAAAACATTCCTTCCAAAGTTGATCATTTTTTGACAAAATATCATCTTCTATGACAAAAAATATGGTAGCAAAATATAATTATAGGTGACATAATTATTTCGCAACTAAAAGAGGGACGTAAAATTAATTAAACCATTTGTGACAAATATATTAGTCTCCAAATCTAATATGGTTTTGATTAATTTTAAGACCTTTTTTTTGCTATAGATAATTACTTATTGTGACAAAATTAAAAAATAGTAGTTTAAAATTTTGTCCTGAGTAATATTATATTTCATGACCTTTTCTTTTTCAAAGCCACATTATTTAGTATTTGATTATTTTATTTGTGACAAACTTTAATACACTGAAAAAAAAGAATAATAATTAATAATTTAATAATCAATAATTTTCCCAATTGTATTATATTTTGTGACCAACAATGTTTTTTATGTATTTGATTAAATAGTTGATATTTTATCTTATTAAAGTGTGAAAATATCAATTTAGCTCTATTTATTGTTAAGAAGATTTAAGAAAAAAAAAGTCATAACCATCTTCTGAACGAAAATTAGAGTAAATCGAAGTTTTTTCTGCTTTTAGGTGATAAATTGATGATCGTCATTCTAAGTAGGAAGTAAATTGAATTTTATCCTAAAAAATATTGAAGGACAATTTTCAAATTTTAAATAAAAGCTTGAACGTGCTTGAATGAGAGCTTCCCTCAAGACTAATCAGTTAAATATCTTTTCCTTGAAATTAATTACTCACATTGTTGTTTATTAGGGATATTATCATTCATATACCCTATAGATGCTCTATTATAAAAAATACTACAACACTTTGAGGGTGTACCAATCGTCCACCCTAAATTAACAAAAGTTATCTGCCGACCACTAAACCGTTAGCTGTCGTTTGAAAGTTAACAGAATTATAGTGAATTGACGATTTTACCCTTAAAAATTATCACTCGTATACCCTTAAATTCTTTTATTATCACTTCTATACCTTTAAATTATCACTTGTATCATATGAAAAGACCAAATTACCCGTCTGGCGTCATCCTATTTAAACGACAAGTAATGGTTTGGTGGATAGCAGATACATTTTGTCAACTTAGGGTGGACGATTAATACACCCTCAAAGTGTTATAGTATTTTTTATAACAGAGCATCAATAGGGTATACAAATGATAATTTCCCTTCTTTATTATTTAGCTCCATACAAATTTTGTTTAACTAACTATGTTAAATTAATAAAAATTAAAATAATAGCCTTAAAATAATTAACTTGGATTAATAAAAATGATAATAGACTTTTTATTAAACCAATATTAACAAACTTGTAATTGCTTCTTTTTTATTTTTAGAAGAACCCTATAATAGTTAATTACGTTGGATTTATAAAAAAATATATATTATATTGGATAAATATTAAAACAATCACTTAAATTTCTCTGAATGAAATCATGAAACACAAATTAATCCCCCCCCCCACTCCCTCCCTCGTCACTTTTGTTGTAATTCAAACAAAACAAATGAATTCCCTCGCATTCCCTTCCTTGCCACTTCACTTTGATTGGTTTTGAATTAAAAAACTACCCATCTTTATCTTTTTTTCTTTCCAATTTGTATGTGTGTGAATGAATAAAAAACACGCAACTAGGCAGGCAACATCATAACTCCGCCGCAAGGGCCATTAGAATCATGTCGTTTGCTGCCGCCCAAAAGCATGCCACCTTCAGTACCAGTGCACTCACACATGTCAAAATAAGCCACTCAATGAAATTCACTCTTATTGTGAGCATATATAAACTCAGCCAATTTAATCTTGATTAGTTTAGTTGTGATTGGGTTATGTAAAATTTATATTTTTTGTGATTGGTGAAATTAGGATTGAAATTCTTATATCTATTATTTGAATATTTTTATGCTTATCAAGAGCTTGATAAAATTCCTAAGAGAATGTAGTAAAAGAAAAATAGAAAATATATTCAAATAAATAAAGAAAAATTTTAATAGTTTTTGGGAAACTTTTGCAAAATTAGTATATTAAGATGAATTTTCAAATCAGGCAATGGGTTTAGATGTGATGACATTAGATTCTTTTTTCCTGATATTCCTTCCTAAGAACTTTTGAAAATTGGGATCTTTCTATTATTGTTCACTTCAACTTGGTAATTAGTATATAAGTAATCATCTTTCTTTATTTTTTTAAAGAAAATTGTAGTTAGTATTAATATATTGAAAAGAGCTAATAAGTTATTCAAGTCCAGCCAATATAATTAGAAGTTAGAGTTACAGAATATTTAAGCTACAAAATTTAACTTATAGATATTAGGTTTAGGTAGCTTTGATGTGTTGGTTCGAAGGATGGTGTTAAAGCTTGGGTTGCTGCACTTTGCTCAAAATGTTGTTGGATTTGCTAGGAAGTGAACATGAAGTGACTAAATAAAGGTAAACAAGCCTTGTTTTCTTTTCTTTGTTTTTTTAAATGTGGTTGTTATATGTTTAATCAAAATTAATTTACTTATCTTCTTTTGTACTAGGATAACAAAATAGTATGGAGAAGTCTCTTGAATTACTTTGTTTCGAAAGATGCATTAGAGAGGCAAAAAAGGTACAATTAGTCTCCATACAAAATCTAAATGTGTAAGGGGAGTCTTCTGAATCATCCTCTTATGCACTGGGATAACAAAATAGCATGGAGAGTCTCTTGAATTACTTTGTTTCGGAAGATGCATTGGAGTGAGGAAAAAATGTACAAGTAGTCTTCATAAAAAATCTAAATGTGTAAGCTATCTCTCTCTCTCTCTCTCTCTTTTCTTTCAACTAAATGTAAATATTGATTCGTTGACTGCTTAATAATTTAATTTAGTTCAAGTTTGAAACCAACTATTTAATAGATTAACTTAAGATTTTTGGATGCAAAATTTGTGCAAGTGAATCGAGGTTGATTATGTGCTTTTAATCTTTTGATTATACTATTAATATGAAGTAATAATGGAAGCAAGTATGTGCTTGTAATCTCTTGATCTTTCCTTTAGATTTTTTTTAACATATTTTTATTGGATGAAAGAATTGATTGCGGAATGTTTCATTGAGAAGTTTAATTAATGTTGCATTGTTACCTAAATATTTTTATTTATATCTATTTGCCTTGCTATTTACTATTCTTTTATGCATTGGCAATGATATTTTCTTTTGTAAGGTATTCTTTTACACCAATTAAGTGTTTTCTCAAGTTTTTTTATTATTAATATTATTTTTTTAATCATGTAGGGCTTAGTGATAGATGGAGGAAAATGATGTACCAATAATAGATGATCAAATCATGAAATGCTTTTCGAAAAATCTTCAATTTTATAAATATCGAAAATGATAGGTACCTTCAAAGTTCGTTTGCTACAACACGGTCTCAGCAAAATAAGGATAAAAAATTAAAATCAAGGAATGAGATAGCAGATTAAGAAAGCTAAAGCATTCATTAAACAACATTTGCTTTTTACTTAATTCTCCTTTTGTGTAATGTTATTTTTTTTTACAATGTAATCTTATTTTTAGACTATTGAGTTTTTACGTTTTAGATTTTAGATCTCTTTGTGATGGATTATATTTATGTTAATAGTATTCCTCACTTTAAAGTTCTTTTGTCATTAAATTTTGAGTTCGATGACCATATTTTTATTAAAATTTGTATGAGACTATACAAATTGTCCTTAAAACAAATTTGAAACTAAATTAGTTACCATTTGTATTTACAAAAATTGTCATAAATGACAAGTACTTAAGACGATTATGTAATGCCGCGATATGTAAACTTCAACAAAAAAAATTGCATTGCTAATTGTATTTTCAAACCTCTAACATGATGATTTTTAGTAATTATTCGGACTATATTTACACTCTTGAGACAAATATTATAGTCACTATAACTCACTTATTGTGACAAATATAAAGTGTCATTCATTACATTTTTTAATCTCTAATTTAACCATTTTGAAAAGCATTTGTGACAATTTTAACTTAATTTTAAGGCAATGATTTTTGTCACAAAAGCATATTTTGAACATAACGAAAATAGTTTTGGTCGCTATAACCTTTTAAGACAGTCTTTCTACAACTGACATGCGATGATTTATTAGAAAGTATAAGGTGAATAATTTGTTATCCTTAGTGACTAAAGTTTTGTAATAAAATATCATTTTTCTTGTAGTGAAGACAAAAAAAGATCTATCATTTCTAATGATCTTGTGGTTTACTTACAAGAGTCAGAATTTAACTTGGGAATTAATGAAGATCTAAATTCATTTTCATAAGTCATGGAAAGTGTTGATTCTGCTAAATAGTTAGACGCTATGAAAGAAGAGTTGAAATCAATGCATCACAATGATGTTTGAGACCTTGTTGAATTGCCTGAAGGTTGTAAACGAATCAGATGTAAAATGGTCTATAAGACCAAGGATGATTCAAATGGCAATCTCGAACGATACAAGGCCAAACACATTGCCTACGGTTTTACTAGAAAGGACGATGTTAACCACAAAGAGACCTTTTTCACTAGTCTTTAAGGACTCATTGAGAATTATTCTAATATTGGTGGCTTATTAGGATTTGAAGTTACACCAAATGGATGTGAAAACTGTATTTCTAAATGGAAATTTAGTGGAAGATGTTTCAGCTGAACGAAAGGAACACCTCTTATGTAAATTAAATAAATTAATCTATAAACTTAAGCAAGTCTCTCTATAGTGGTATCTTAAGTTCAATGATACCATTACTTCTTTTGGATTTAAAGAAAACATCATTGATCGGTGTATATATCTCAAGGCCTATAGGAGCAAGGTTATCTTTATATTGATGAAATTTTGCTTGCTGCTAATGATCTTGGTCTACTTCATGAGACCAAGAAGCTTTTATAAAAGAACATCAAAATGAAAAATATGGGTGAGGAATCTTATGTGATTATAATTGAAATATTTCGTGATAGAGCACAACAATTGTTAAAGTTATATTAGAAAGCATACACTAATAAAGTTTTAGATTAGAGTGGAAAAATGATCTACAAGTGCTATTCCAATTTAGAAAGGGGATAAGCTCAAGCTTATAAAATGCCTAAAGAACGAATTGGAATGCAAACAAATGAAAAAGAGTCCTTATACATCCATTGTTGGAAGCTTAATGTATGCTCAAACATGTACTAGGCCAAACATCACTTTTATTGTCAGAATACTAGATAGATATCAAAGTAATCCTGGATTGGATCATTGCAAAGCTGCAAGCAAAGTACTGAGATATTTGTAAGGAAAGAAAGATCACATGCTCACTTATAAGAGATCTAATCATTTCGAAGTGATAGAATACTCACATTTAGATCATGTTGGTTGTGTGGATACCAGAAAATCCATATTTGGCTACTTATTAGAGGAGCCCTCTCATGGAAAAGTGCAAAACAGTCTGTCATTGCTACTGGAACTATAGAAGCTGAGTTTGTGGCATAATTTGAGGCTGCTTTTCATGGATTATGACTACAGAACTTTATTTTAGGGTTAAGAATTGTTGACAGTATTGCCAAGCTATTAAAGATTTATTATAATAATGGCAAAGCAATCTTCTCCTCTAAAGACGACAAGTATCGAAGGGTACTAAACATATTAAACTGAAGTACCTTGCCATTAAAGAAAAAGTTTAGAAACGAAAAGTGTCAATTGAGCGTATTAGCACCAACGTTATGATTGCAAATCCTTTAACAAACAGAATAAACCTGAAAGTTTTTTTTTTCTTTTTTGGAACATGTTGAAAGGATAGTTATTGTTGGATTCCATTATTGACATTATGAATTTGTTTTAGGATATTTATGTATTCAAAACTCTACGCTCGTTTAAGTATTGTTTTGATTCTTTTATATCCTATTTGATTTAATATTACATACATGAATGATGGTATGATTGTCAGTAGGTTTTATCTCTGATGAGACATTATTGTTGGATCATTATTGTTTTTAATAATTATTTTTTTTATTTAGTTTCTATTCATGTGATTTATTTTATTTATAATAAAATAAATAAAAGAGTAGTTGAAGATAAAGATAATATTATAAACTTATATTGTTAGGTGGTTATTAATTATTACAAAGACAATAGGGAGATAAATGATATCTATTGATTATAGTAGAGGGAAAATTGACAATCTCCCAACACTCTCATGGCTGTCAAAGCGAATCAGAGTTCAAAGCATCATAGAATGATATGATCAGAAAATGCACTTGTATAAGATGGAAGATGATTATCGTCGTAAGAATGGAGCATCTCATATGAATATAAACACTTGAATTTTAAGGCATGCGCATTCAGTTTACAGTATCAAAATGTTTCATTTATCTCAAACAGAGTTATTGGGTTGTATTGACATTGGCGGAGCCAATATAGGACCAGTAGGGGCACGGCCCAGTTAGCTTTAGAAAATGTTGAAAAATAATTTTAAATTAGGGCATAATTATTCTGAATTTATGATAGTGCCCCAACTCAATATTAAAATTATTAAAATTGCCTAGGTAATTTGGAAGAGTTTCAAATTTAACCTTGGTTAAAAAAATAATTGAAATTCATTAGTTATTTTGACTCTATAAACATGAATTAACAAAACAAGATAATAATTAAAAAATATAAAAATATGAGAAAATAAGTTTCTCTATTTTTTCCTTCGTTATCTTCTTCTTCTTATTTGTATACATGAAAATATTATATTATATTATCGTGATAGTAAAATCATTATATATCGTTTCCAAAACACAAAATCTTGCAGGGACAACTTGCAGGGACAACGGTAATCAATCAATAAATAATAAAATAATATTGTTGTACTGTCATATATTGTTATTTAGATATTTTAAAATTGTATTGATCTTTAAAAAATAAATAAATAAAAAACAAAAGTTTGCATAGGGATGAGAAATCTCAGTGGCTAAACATCAATCTTTCTTCTTTATTATTTCTCAAACAATGCAAAATGCATTCATGGTCAACTAAGCTACATTCATAGTCTATGGTGACGTTTGTTTTTTAACTTAATGACTTAAAGTGACTTAACTTAATTAATTAAGTTAATTAGATGTATTTGTTTTTATAACTTAATGAGAGTTTTTAGATAATTTTGACTTAATAAAATAAGTCAATTTTTTAAGCTTTTTACTTAATGAAGAAATCTTAATTAAGTCAATTACTTGCTAATGTCAAAAATATCTCTGCTTTATAATTTATTTTTTATATCTATCTCAAAACTCACCTATAGACATTTACCCCACATAAAAATATCTATGTTTTTTCTTTCTTATATTATGTACGCTAAAATTTGAAATTTATGATATTTTATATATTAAAATTCTAAAATAATTATGTATTCACTTTAATATAGTTTTACTTATAAATGTTAAAATATTATGGTATTTAATATATTATTTATTTGACATTCAAATTTAATAAGGATACAAATGTAAAAGTACATATTTTTAACTTTTTAAGTTGAAAAAAACAAACAACTTAATACTTATTTTTTGAGATTCAGACGAAAAAAACAAACATATTATTTAGATTCAGACATTCAGATCTATTCAGAATTCAAATTAATTCAGGTCTATTCAGATTTCAGACAAAAAAACAAACGCCACCTATATTATATAGTCAATTAAGTTGTATTCATGGCATATATTATACATTGAATGTGCCCCAGTTGAAACAATTTTCTAGCTACATTGTTACGGGTGTAAGGATGAAAGAAGTTTGAAAGAATGAGGAGCAATTAATAGACTTATGAACCTGTTGAAGAGGCCAGTAAAGAATTTGGGTGATTTGACTATAATTTATTCATAAGTATTATGTAACTTTCTACTTATAATATAAAAATTCAATTTGTTCCTTATACTCTTTTTCATTTACTATTTTTTTGTAAGTATCAAAAGAGTTTCTATTTACAACCACGATACATTAATAATCATAACACTCTAATATTAATAAAAAGATAAAAACATCCTTAAATTAAAATAAAAAACGCTTTCCTTTTTTGAGGAATTACGGTATCTCATCTTCCATCACTCATCATCAACAAAATTTTTAAGGATATGACCATTTATCTTCTTTATAATATCATCTCATAATAATTAATACTTTCATGACAAAAGAATTAACAAAACAAAAAATAAATTTCCTTTGAATCCATCCCTCTCCACTATTAATTTCTCTTCATCAGCAACCTTTGTCGACAATTAAAACCACCATTAGACTCGTCATAGAGAGAGAGTGAGAGAGAGGAAGAAGAAATGGGAAAAAAATACATGAAACTTTTATAATTTTATAGTGTGTTCAGCAAACGGGAATCGAAATGAGCTGGAATCGGAATGAGGTGGAATCAAATTGAGGAATTAAAATTTGAATAAGTTATTTACTTGAATTATATGAATCGTAATTGAAATGAGCTGCATTGTTATTGATGTGTTTATCTTGTCTTAGGATCAAAATTGGAATGAGTTAAATTATAACAAATTACTATAAAATCCTTAATTAATTTTTATCATTTTATATACATTTTATATTTTAATTATTATTATTATTATTCAAAAAATTAATTATTATTAATAATATTGTTAATTATTATTAACAACTAAACTAAAAATTACTATTAATTATTGTTAATATATTAATTAATTATAATACTTTTATTGTTAATAATAATCATAATAATAATTTTTTTGAGTTAATTAAATGGAGAGTATTTTGAAAATTTAAAAATTATGAGGGCGAATTTAATACACTAAGGATTTATACGAAATAAAATAGTGTGCAAGGAGCTCAACGAAATTTTACAATAACAGACAAAAGCTGCTATAACCTACAACATAGGTAGCATCGGCAGATCCCAGGATTTTCTAGAGACTTATTATAAAATTCGTAGTATTTAAGTTATTTAATTAACAAAGGAAAATTTTATACGATCTATCTTCATCTTTCCCCAGAGCAGCTTCCTTTAAAGTACAGCCTCATATTAACATGGTTTAAGATTTAATTGAAAATTCTTTTCTTTTTGTATTGATTATCATAGTGAAAGTGAAATTACAAAAGTATATTAACAAAGTTCTGATGTAGAATGCTGGAAGCATTAATTTTGATCAATTCAGGCATCAGCAAAATTAATGATTATAGATGATCGACTCCTTTCTAAAAAGCAGAGTACATGTACTTAAAATATGATAGTATTTAGATTCTTATTATATTTGTTTTTTATTGGATTTTATAATTTTTAAAATTTTGGTGCAGTCCATCAAAATGTTCAAAATGGTAAGATGTTTTTCTATGCCGGATTTTAAATTAATCTTGTAAGTAAGTTTACAAGTAGCGTTTGTTTTTTTATTTAAAATTTGGGTCTGAATTTTTATGAAGTGTAAATAAATTTAAACACGAATAGCTGAGTGACATTTTTTTTTAATATCTAAATGTAAGTAGTATCTTGATTATTTTTATTTGACATTTATATAATTGAAAATTAAAACAAAAAAGGAGATTAAATTTTATAATTTAAGAAATTAATTTTTAAATATAATATTTTATTTTCTATTCAAACCCTTTCTTATTGAGATAAAATTTACAAAAGTTTTCTAATTGAATTATATATACGTTTTCTTGAGCCCGAATAAATTATTAATAGAAGTTGATGCTTCAGAATATCATCATGAAGAAGTTCCCCGTTGGGGAGTTGTAAGACTCCTAAAGGAAAACTAAATAAGAAGAAATATTACAATCAACCATATTTACAGAGCTTGTAATTTAACAATAAAAACCCACAAAACGCAAACCAGTTCTGCAACACTGGAGGATACTGAGCATCCGAACTGTTACTTCAATCTTGGACTAACTCGTTACAACTTTTGATGGAAGGTTATTCTGAAAAATAATGCACAATAAATGAAGCCCAAATGATCATTAAAGCTTTTCCATTAATGTCTCAATGAATTACAACAAATTGTAACCCCAATTCGAAAAATTGTCTAGTTCTAAAGTTGAGTACAGTTACATAAATGACCTTAACCAGTAGCTCCTTAAATCAAGAAAAACGCTACAACCATCTATCCCAAATAAAACTCCATCAACAGCCCAAGTGTAAAAGAGAACACCAATGCAAAAATATAAAATATTAATAAATTATAGAGAAATAAAATTTCTAAATAACTGAGTATTATTGGTAAGTCTAAATAACCAAAATTAGGATTTTAGATCCTTTAATACTAACTTTAAATATTACAAATTTATTAAAATAGGTCAATTAAATCTGTTATTTTATAAAAAATTTCTCTTGCACTAAATAAGAAAAAGTAAAATAAACAGTAATCAAATATGATATCTAAAAAAAAGAGGAAAATTTACACTAATAACCATTAAACTTTTGGTTTTTTATATCTTAAACCCCCAAACAAATTTCTATCAACATTAGTCATAAAACAACCTTTGAGACCAAAATACCCCTCTCCCTCATCTCTCCCCCAACACGTACTTTCACTCATCTCTCCCAAGCCGAATCAACTCCCATCATCGGCGGCAACATCATCCTTCGTCGGCGGTGGCTCCATCTCTCATCGGCGACCTTCAACAAAACCTAGTGTTGTGAATTTGGCTTTTGATAAGACTAACCAAATTCTCCTCAAGACTCTAGTTCTGTATCGATGGTTTAAGAATGATTAACACATATTATCCAGCAACAAACGCACACACGAATCAAAGCTTTAAAGAAACAAATACGACACCAAGTATAAGTGGTTCAGCACTAAGAAGTGGTGCTTACATCCACTGGAAACAAAGCAACAGTCTTTCACTATTTGAGATCACAAAACAATACAAAAATAGAAATCGATTTACAGAGAACAAGAACTTATAAACCCCTTTCTCTCTCTATCTTCTCTCTACTCTCAGTGTTTCCCAATTCATCAGTAGACGATGACAGAGCCCTTACGTTTTAACCTCTGTTTCTGGGTTGTTACACTAACTACCCTTCCCGCCAATTCCAAAGAGAAGCTCATCTCTCACGTGCTTGTCACAAGTTGGCATAAGTGAGCTTGAAACGACAATCACAGATGTCGTTCTTGAGCTAATGAGATTTCAGGTTCACCACACGTGCAAATCACGTGTATTACTTAAAGGTTGAATGACAGATGAGAGGATGTCGGTTTTACTCTAAAGAACTCAAGTGACAAGTCAGCTGAGATTGAATCCTCTAAACGACTTGTAGCACTTGAGTTTCAAGTTCATTGTTTATCAATCTCCACCTTGAACTCAGAACTCTAGTTACTCATGTTTACTTCATTCCCTTTACTTTGCAGCTGATCAGAAACTGCAAATTCCTGCTAAGCTCAAACAGAAGTTGAGCTTGGCAGATGGCACAGCTTTAGTCAACATATTAGCTGGATTTTGATCAGTGTGAACCTTGAGCATCTTCACAATTCCCTTTGAAACTTCAAGTCTAACAAAATGTAGCTTTACATCGATATGTTTTGTTCTTTCATGATGGGTCTGGTTTTTACTCAAATGTATTGCACTCTGGCTATCACAATATACTTCAACTGTTTTTTGTTTTGCTCCTAACTTTGAGACCATTCCCTTTAACCATATAGGTTCTTTAAAAGCTTCTGCAGCTGCTATATATTCGGCTTCAGTTGTGGACAAAGCTACCACATTTTGCAAAGTAGCTTTCCAGTTCACAGTGCAGCCTCCCAAAGTGAATATAAAACCTGTCTGAGACCTCCTTTTATCAAGACCTCCAGCGAAGTTTGAGTCAACATACCCCACCAGCTTGTGCCCTTCATGTTTTAACCCTCTATATAGTAGACCAAACTCCATAGTGCCTTTTAGGTACCTCATGATCCACTGGACTGCCCTCCAGTGCTCATAACCTGGATTTGCCATGAATCTACTCACTATACTTACAGCATGTGAGATATCTGGTCTAGTGAGAACCATGGCATACATGAGGCTCCCAACTGCACTGGAGTAAGGTATCCTTTCCATTTTTCCTTGCTCTGCATCAGTTTGTGGACACTGTGCAGCAGACAGCTTGAAGTGATTTGCCAAAGGTGTTTGAACAGACTTAGATTCATGCATCCTAAATCTAAGCAATACCTTCTTAACATAGCTCTGTTGGGTTAAAAACATAAGCTTCTTTCTCCTGTCTCTGATGATTTCCATACCTAAGATCTTCCTTGCAGCTCTAAGAACTTTCATATCGAATTCACTACTCAAGAGATCCTTTAAATGATTGATTTCATCTATGTTGTGACATGCTATAAGCATGTCATCCACATACAGCATAAGATAAATCATCTTTCCATCACCAATGTCTCTAAAGTACACACAACAATCATAATTGCATCTCTTGTAGTCATGTTTTTTCATAAAACCGTCAAACTTTAAGTACCATTGCCTATGAGAATGCTTTAATCCATATAAAGATTTCTTTAGTAAGCATACATGATCTTCCTTACCAAACACCACATACCCCTCAGGCTGTTTCATTACAATTTCTTCTTGTAATTCTCCATGCAGGAAGGCTGTTTTAACATCCATCTGCTCCAGGTACATGTCTTGAATGGCAACTAGAGCTAAGATGACTCTGATGGAGGCATGTTTCACAATTGGAGAGAAGATTTCATTGAAATCAACCCCCTCTCTTTGTGTGAAGCCTCTTGCTACCAGCTTAGCTTTAAACCTACTAGGTTCAGCATCAGATATTCCTTCCTTAACTTTGAAAATCCATTTGCAGCTAACAGTCTTCCTTTTTTCTAGTCTAATTATCAGCTTCCAAGTTTCATTTTTCATCAGTGATTCAATTTCATCATCCATAGCCATCTTCCATTTCAGCTTATCCATGTTGTTTATAGCTTCTTTATAGGTTCTTGGCTTTTTCTCATTTACCTCTTGTGTAGCTGTTAATGCATAAGCTATCAAATCTGCTACTGCATACCTCTTAGGTGGTCTTACAGCTCTCCTCTTTCTATCCCTGACCAACTGATAAGAGTTATTTTCATTCTCAGTTGGCTCTGACTCCTGAACACCATTATACCCATCAGTAACCCTTCATGTATCTTCTTCAATTTCTGATTCAGTCCTATCTTGTTCATGGGACTCCACCTCAAACTGAACACTCCCAGGACTTGTTTCTGATCTATAATCTTTGGATTCAGTGGCTTTGGATTTGTTCAAGATTTCTGACTCATTGATAGTTATATCCCTGCTGATAATGCATTTTGGTGGCTTACGATCAATGCACCATAGCCTATAGCCTTTAACTCCATCAGGGTATCTTAGAAACCTGCACCTTAAAGCCCTTGGCTCCAGTTTGCCTTGTTTGACATGTGCATAAACAACACAGCCAAAAATCTTCATTTTAGAGTAATTTGCAACCCTTCCAGACCATAGCTCAATAGGTGTTTTGCTTTCTATTGTTGTAGATGGACTTCTATTTACCAAATAATATGTTGTATTTAAGGCCTCTGCCCATAGTGACTTAGGCAACTTTGAGTATAGCAGCATACACCTCACCTTGTCCATTAAGGTTCTGTTCATTCTCTTAGCAAGACCATTTTGCCGAGGTGTGTGTATGACTGTTTTGTGCCTCATAATCCCATGTCTTTCACAGAACTCTCCAAACTCTTTATTGCAGAATTCCAATCCATTATCTGTTCTTAGAGCTTTTACTTTCAAATTTGTCTGTGTTTCTACCAGAATTTTCCACCTCTTAAACCTTTTCCAAAACTTCATCTTTTGATTTGAGTACATACATCCAAACCATCCTTAAATAGTCATTTATAAAGGATAAAAAATACCTACAGCCACCAAGAGAATCTACTTGTACAGGTCCCCACAGATCAGAGTGTATGTATGCAAGCTTCTCTTTGGTAGAATAAACTGCAGATTCAAACTTGAGCCTAGAAGCCTTCCCTAGGATACAGTCTTCACAGAACCCCAAAGAGCTTAGCTTGTCACTTCCAAACACCCCCTTCTTTTGAAGCTCCTTCAGTCCTCTCTCACTCATGTGCCCCAACCTCAAGTGCCATAGTCTTGCTTTATCTTCACACTTCTGAGTGACACTTGCCTCTCCAACAGTTGTATGTCCATTCAACACATACAAACCATTTTGTTTGGTACCTTTCATTATGACCATTGAGCCTCTTACAACTTTCAATGTCCCATTTTCAGCCTTAATGACATATCCAGTTTGATCAAGCATACCAATAAAAATCAGATTCCTCTTAAGTTCAGGAACATGCCTAGCCTGAATTAGTTCTCTAACCATGCCATTATACATCTTTAGCCTTACAGTCTCAATCCCAACTACTTTACAAACTGAATTATTTCCCATCAGCACCATACCCTCATCACAGGACTGATATGTAGTAAAGTAATTTCTATTTAGACTCATATGAAAAGTACATCCAGAGTCTAGTATCCACTGACCTTGAGTTTTTTCTTTTGTGGTAATGAGGACTTCAGCTGTCTCAAAACTGGTTTCTTCTGTGGTTATTGCTGCATTTCCAGATTTGTCTTTTAATTCCTTTTGCTTTGTTTTTCTCTCAGGGCAATCCCTCTTGAAATGCCCTTCTTTGTGGCAGTGAAAATACTTCAAGTGTTTTTGCTTTGACTTTGATCTTCCTTGCTTCTTTCATTTGTACTCCATTTTTTCAGATTTGCCTCTTGCAATTAGCCCTTCACTTGATTCACTCTTTGGGTTGTCTTGTTTGTTTTTTAACTTCTTGGTACCAAGAGCATATTTAACCTCTTCCAAGGAGAGTGATTGTCTTCCATATAACAAGGCATCCACAAAATGTTCATAGGATTTTGGTAAAGAACTGATTAACAGCAAAGCCTTGCTCTCATCACTCAGTCTTTCATCAATTGTTTCCAGTTCATCACAGACTTTATTAAACTCATCTATGTGTTCATCAAGTGATGCTCCTTCAATCATCCTCAGTGAGAACATCTTTTTCTTGATGTAGAGTCTGTTTGCTAAAGACTTTGTCATATACAATTGTTCCAGTTTTGCCCAGAGCCCAGCAACAATCTTTTCCTTGGCAACTTCTTTTATCACTGAGTCACCAAGACTGAGGATGATGGTGCTTCTTGCCTTTTTGTCAATCTCAGCCATCTGTTCTGGAGTTCTTGAAGAAGAAGCTTCTGCATTTTCACTCTTGATGACTGGATCAATGGCATCTCCCAGACCTTGTATGATTAACAATGCTTCTATCTTGATCCTCCATATATTGAAGTCATTCTGACTCGTGAACTTCTCAAGATCCACCTTGTTAGTCATTTCTTGAACCTTGATACAGAAAAGATAGATCTGATACCAATTTATTGTGAATTTGGCTTTCAATAAGACTAACCAAATTCTCCCCAAGACTCTAGTTCTGTATCGATGGTTTAAGAATGATTAACACAGATTATCCAGCAACAAACACACACACGAATCAAAGCTTTGAAGAAACAAGTACGACACCAAGTATAACTGGTTCAGCACTAAGAAGTGGTGCTTACATCCACTAGAAACAAAGCAACAGTCTTTCACTATTTGAGATCACAAAACAATATAAGAATAGAAATCTATTTACAGAGAACAAGAACTTGTAAACCCCTTTCTCTCTCTATTTTATCTCTACTCTCAATGTTTCCCAATTCATCAGTAGACGATGATAGAACCCTTACGTTTTAACCTCTGTTTCTGGGTTGTTACATTAACTACCCTTACCGCCAATTCCAAAGAGAAGCTTCCCTCTCACGTGCTTGTCACAAGTTGGCATAAGTGAGCTTGAAACGGCAATCACAGATGTCGTTCTTGAGCTAATGAGATTTCAGCTTCACCACACGTACAAATCATGTGTATTACTTAAAGGTTGAATGACGGTCGAGAGGATGTCGGTTTTACTCTGAAGAACTCCTCAAGCGACAAGTTAGCTGAGATTGAATCCTCTAAACGACTTGTAGCACTTGAGTTTCGAGTTCACTGTTTATCACCTAGGTTAGCCATTTTACTTATTTTTATTAATTTAAAATGAAATTTTAAAATAATAATGGTGGTAGTGGTGGTGTTTGTGGTGGTTGGTGGTGTTTTGAGAGTATGTTGATTTGCAAGTATTGTTTTTAGATTAATTTTGGGGGTGGGGAAGGGGGGATGGGCAGCGCACGCGCCCTGCGCTTGGCAGTAGCTCGCGCGCATGCGCGGCCCGCTGTCACACCAAATTGGTGCGACAGAACATTTTGGTGCGACAGGTTTGCCTATCGCACCAAAACTTACAGTGGTCTTTTTTTTTATAAGTCAATTTTTTTTGCTGTAAATGCAATGTAATAATTTTATAAATATTACAGATACATGGCAAAATCAGAATCATCGGATATCGAAGTAGGCAAGATGTATTTTGGTTATGCCGATCACTTTCCTGGTCGAATTTCGAGCATGTGTAAGTTATCTTCAGTCATAAAAGTGATCGAGGAAAAATTAACAAAGCGACAGTTGAATATGTTCAACAAGGATATATTTGGGCATTTCTTGGAGTGTCGAAGTTTTTCATTTAGTGGGGTAATTTTGGACAATCTTTTATTGAGGCAAGTGGCCCATGAAGAAGATAGCCGTGAGGATCAGTTATGGTTTCAAATTGATGAGCATTTGATTCGCTTGTCAATTGTAGAATGGTGCCTGGTTACTGGACTTTCATATAGTGTTGATACCGAACTAAGCGATGACAAAAAAGTGGATAGGCTACGGAAAACGTATTTTGGTGGTGTGCATCGCAAGATCAATGTTAAGGAATTCGATGCATTATTTAAGGAGTTGAAATTCGAGAAAATGGATGATATGGACGCATTAAAGATTGCGCTCTTTTATTTTACGGACAGAGTACTAAATGCAAGAAAAAATCACTGTCAAATCAATTCCGATTGACTTAACGAAGTTGATGATATACAGTACTTCCGAAACCGTCCATGGGGTCTTGTGTTGTGGAAAATGGTATACGATAGTTTTGATGATGAACTGTTCAAGAAAGATGAGAAATTTAAGACGACTCGGTTGAAAAACCCATATCATAACATTGAAAAGTACAATCTTTACGGCTTTACGTCCGGGGTTCAGGTGTGTTGTTTTTTTGTTTATTAATAAGTTTTATAGTATTAAATATTTGATAGATGTGTTAATAGGTTTTTCACTTTGGTTGTTGCAGGCTTGGATTTATGAAGCGATCAGAGGTTTGCCATCAACATGGGTCGTGAAAACGAAGAACAAGATTCCCCGCATCGTGCAATGGAAGCCCATGGCGTCTTCGAGAATCAACTTTGCTGAGGTTTATTCGTTCTTCAACGATGAATCTCGTATTGTAAGTAATATGTATTAGTTATTTTTTTAACTTTACTAAATTTAAGTTAAAGTATACTTAAAATTTTCAATTGAATTTATGACAGGGGGACGTTTTACAAACCCTTAAGCCAAATTCAAAGGAGTGTAGCAGAAAATATTGGCTCACTATGAAGGATTACATGCCAAGCATTCCAGACTGGGTTCATAAGGTCGGTTATAAATCTAAGTACTATAAATTATATTTAATCGAAATTTTTGACTTTTCATTTATTAATTTTAAATGATACTTGATACAGCACCAACCCGCAATCAATGCGATGCCGTTGGTTTTAAGGCAATCAGACGAGCATGACGACATACCAAACCCAACACAAGAGCAACGTCATGACACTTTTGAGGATGAGGTGGTTGTTGATGACCACCAGGAGCAGACACATGCCGACTCTGATGATGCACATGATTCTGAGGTTATAAATAATATATGATATTCTTATTTTATTAATCATTATTGTTTTACTGTTATTCTAAAGATTTACTTATTTTCTTTTGTAATAGTCGAGGACAAAGCAGTTTAATGATTACGTGCGACGACGGCTGGATAAGATTGATCGTAACGTGTATGAATTGAAGTCGGAATTAAAAGATTTTAAAGAAACCATGGTTGGTTTTATCGATACCTTTTCTACACGTCCAAATAAGGATTCTCCCACCGGACGCTCGTATGCGGTGAGCATAATTAAATTTAATGATTATGTTCGTTTAACGTTTAATTTAAATGTTATTTAATATATTCATCTTGGCGAATGGACAGGTCCTGGATGACTATGGAGTGTATACTGACGTGGGTAATCAATTTTTGTCTACGCCCACATCATTGTATAGTTTCTACGGGGATGTTAGTAGGGAGAGCGTGCAGGTATTCTCTGAGGTGCCTCCGGGCGTTAGTAAGTTCGGCCGTGCATACATACCGTCGTATGTTTATAACAGTCCTTACATGATTCCTCCACTCAGGCGAGGAAAGAACACCCGGCCCATACCTTGACCCCAAATCATGGACCATGCCCAAAACATGAATACGAGTGTAGATATAAATCCACTGAGAAGATTGGAGGATTCTAGTCTGTTTGCTGAGTTTGATCGATGGTTCGCTGATGATATGACAGTGGTTCGGAGAGTCCAGCACCCGCGGTCATTTTTTTAAATACTTTTGGTTTAACTTCGATTGGATGGTTAGGCGATGAGGTAATTATATTTTCGAATTTTTTTGAGTGTTGTGGATTTGTGTATAAATTTTATCTTTTAAATCGCAATGTTTCTGTTTCTCAACAGCATATTCACGAGTATCTCCGCTTGATTAGCGAGAAACAACAGCTGTATCCGAATGCCTTAGTTCAACGCGTCATACATACTGACACATTTTTTTGGGTAACGTGCCGACAAAACTTATAAATACTATTTATGTTTTTTTAATTATTGCCTTTAAGTTTTGTTAATTTATACATTTCTTAGTTATCTGTGTACTAGGTGTTCTTGAATCAATTATGGAACAACGGGGATTGTGCGGTCGATTCATTAGTATTCGACGACCGCTTGAATAGTTATCTTTGTGGGCGACAACACATAATGTCCAAATCAATAGCGGATGTCGATATGGTATATATTTTATTACATTTCACACACTCCATAATGAAAATATTTAAGTTGTCGCTTTTTCTTGGTTGTATTTCAATTTCATATATAACGAACATGTTTTTCAATTTTTATATATAGTTACTCATCCCTGTTAACTTGGACGACGCGCATTGGGTAGTAGCACGAGTTGATTTTTGGAAAAACAAAGTATGGATTTATGACTCATTACTCACATTTGGTGACGACAAAAGGTACAAGTTGAAATTCAAGCCACTTGAAGATATATTCCCTCGATGGTTGGAATATGTTGGCATCTACAACATCCGACCTGAGTTGCGGAGTGCAGACCTCTGGAAAGTTATGGCAGTTAAGAGCGCGCCACAACAAGAGTCCGGAACTGGCGATTGCGGTGTTTTTGTATTGATGGTTACAATGTATTTAATGTTCAAGCTTAGATTGGAGTTTAACGCTAGTCATGTCGAGTACTTTAGAAAAAAGATTGTGGTTGACATATTTAATGACGATATTGTATTGTAAACTGTTGTAGTAATTGAAATACACGCATGCAACCAAAGAGGGGGGGTGAATTGGGATTCTAAAAAATTATTCAATTTATAAAAAAAACTTAAAGCAAAGATAATCCAAGTTCAAGGCAATACAAACTGTCGCTCCGAAAACGGTTAGCCGTTAACCATTTACGGTTAACCGTTTAGGTTGGTCAAAAGTTACCGTCGGGTCAAATTTCAAATAAATAGTTTGCCGTTTAGGATTATCCTTTCGCAGTTAACTTCCAGAGACCTGCAAGATGAACATCAGTTATCTGCTTACATTAAACGGTTAAGGATTTGCATGAAGTGACTTCTCTGGATATTATCGGTTAACCGTTTGTAATAAACGGTTCCCCGTTTGTTTCCAGTAACCTGCAAAATAATTCAGCCTTATCCGATTTTGTTAAACAGTGCCAGAGGAGTACAACCTTCAATTATGGATGTTATCAGTTAACCGTTTAAATAAACGGTTCACCGTTACATTTCCGTAGCCTTTCCATTTTTTGTGTTTTCCGTTTTTCATAAACGGTTAGAGCATAGACAATATGTTGCTCTATGGTATTAATCGGTTAACCGTTTAAAAGAAACCAGTTCACCGTTTATTTCTAGAATCACATTTTAAACTACATTTTGCAGAGAATCTTTTTCTAATTTGAAAGTCCATCTTTTATGAGTATGAATGGAATGATTATTAAGGCTTTCGTTTATTAAGGAATAGCTCCAACATTTTTATCAAAAATCATTTAAAGTTTGTTATCATCAAAATCAATATTATTAACATATTCATGTTAACAGTAATTTGAATGTTGAAACTTTAATTTTTATTTTAATTTGCGCACTTAAGTTTATATAATTTTAATGCTTACATATAAGTGTACAATACACAAAAAACAATAACAGTTTTAACCAATAAATCATTGAAATAATACAACTAACTTCGAGTCGACGCAATGAGATTCTTAGATCACTTACGATTATGGCCCAGTTCATGACACCGCCCACATCTTACAGTCCGCCAGTTAACGTCCTCGCCAGCCGAGGATATTCTGAGCTCTTTACGACGGCCAGGTGGTGATGCCTCAACTGGTGGGTATACTTGCATCTCTTGAATTTCATCTAGAACTTCTCAATCAGCCACATCACCAACTGGCTCCATTGGTTGTGCATAAGCCATCGTCAATGATTCTGTAGTGTAAAAGTCCGAGCAAAGGTTAATAAAATCCACTCGATCTGTTAGACACGCCACAATTGCATGAGCACATAAAAGCTTATCAAGCTGAAATACTCTGCAGGAGCAAGTTTTCTTTTGCAAGTCAACCAAACCTTCCTTAAGCCCACCACCTATAACTTGAAATCAATGCGGAGACACCGGCCGAACTATCATTCTTTCAGCTATAGTTCTCCTCTCAGTGACTATTTCATCCTCTCATATTGTTAGCCGAGTACTCATTGATTCAGCCACAATTTTTCTATCATAAAACCATTGCTGTAACATTTTCCTAAAGTGATCAACAAGATGAGTAACAGGAAATTTTCGCGGTTCCCTCATGAAAGAGTTAACACTCTCCGCGATGTTGGTTGTAAGTATGCTGTACCTTCTACCTTCAAACTGAGACCTTGCCCAATTACATGCACCTGAGTGGATCATCCATAACCCTTCAAGTTGTCTCTTAAATTCCTCGTGGCCATATGCTTTTGTTGCATTAATAAAGGCAGGCTCAAATTGATCCCAAAGAGCTTTTGACATTCTAAACTGTGACTTAATGTTACCTTTCACGTGGTAAAAACAAACGCTGTGAGTTGCATTGTGAAATACTTTAAGAACGGCTCTTCTTATGGCAGTGCATCGATCAGATATAATTACCAACTTAGGTCTATCGCCAATCACTCCATGTAACTTCATCATAAACCATTCCCAAGCATCATTGTTTTCTGAATCCATGATCCCAATTGCTAACGGATACAATTGATTGTTAACATCAAGACATGTTGCCACAAACATGCTTCCACGATATAGCCCCTTGAGATGAGTACCATCTACAGCAATGACAGGCCGAATGTACTACATAAAATCTTTGATGGAATATCCGAGTGCTACAAAATAGTACAAGAAATTACCATCTCCATTATGCTTGAGGTGAGTGATTGTACCCTCATTCGCTGTAGTTAGTACGCGAGAGTATTTAGGGAGCAAATTGTATGTCTCTACAGGGTTGCCTCGAACTATTTCAAGACCAACTTCTCTCGCCCGATATGCCTGCTGGTATGTTAACTGAACACCGTATTCTTATTGCATATATACTCTTATGTCATTCAGAGTATAAATTCTCTTGTCTTCAATAGATTTATCTGCGATAATATGACCGACAACCCAACTCCTAACTTGATGACTTCCATCAACCAATACCTCATTATGACAAGTGTGTACATTATCAATTCTCCGCACCACCCAAGGAACATTTTGCTCGTTCGAACATCTAGTTGCTCGAATACGCCATTTACATGATTCTGAACAATAGTGAGCCTCGAAACGTGTTGTAGTTGACCGTGCAATCTTGAAATCAAACTTATCCCGAAAGGCAACCTTGCGTAGTTGTAATATAAACTCATTCTTCTCAGCAAATAGCGAACCATTTCTTCTATGGTTCGATCGAGAAGGAGAATTGACCCCCTCACAAGTCTTGCTCCAACTTTGCCTTTGAACATGGTTGCTCCAAGCTTTGTTAGTAGTTGTGACTCATATGATATCAATGTGGGTAATTGTCGTGGATTGGAGACATTAGAGGAAGGGCGTATGGAGTATAACACCGTTATCATCAATGTTGTCATAATTGTCGTGGATTGGAGAGTAATATTACTGCAGCGATATTGTCCTTGGCAACACCTCTTCTTCATTATCGGGGCCAAACATATTTGCTCTAAATGAAGTTTCTGTATCGACATGTGGCTCAATACCTTCGCTCGGAACTCGAGGTGATGTGGTCACGAATATAGGAATACATCCAAAATTAGTTACGTCGGATGCCATATGTAACACAATCCTCACCATTTCATAATTAAATATATCCATGAGCAGTGCACATACACGATATAATGTGTTACTAGACCTCAAAGTTATCTTCATTGTAATATTATATTCATTAGGATTAATTTGTAACACATCGTATACTCTTGCCAATAACTGATCAAAAAGACAATTTTTCCCAACCAAAAAAGTTCTATTTTTACCATTGACATACTCCATACGCCCTTCCTCTAATGTCTCCCACCAACCATCGTAACACAATTTAAGTACAACTGAATCCATTAAGTCTGAAATTATAAAAAAATAAATTATTTCAGCCCTATCAAATTAATAGTTAATTACAATGAATCTGGTTTTTCGTGCGACAGGCTGCCTGTCGCTCCAAGTTTTGGTGTGACAGGGAGCCTGTCGCACCTGTCGCACGAAACTTGGTGCGACAGGCAACCTGTCTCCAGATTCACCCACGAAACCATCCGCAGTTCAGTCAAACTCACGAGCAAGTTCAGAAAATAACTCATACCACTATGTGATTCCGATTAGTGTTGGATCCAGGTAAATTATGATCGGATTTCACTTTTTATCGTTGCCTTTTGCCGTTGCCGTTGGTTGTTGATTCAAGAGTGGAAGCTGCCTTTAGTTTGACGAAAGGGGAGAAAGAAAGTTGTTTTTGGTTTGCAAAGAATGGTAATTTGGGGAGAAAAGTGTGTGTTTGGCTAATGTTGATAGAAAAAAGTTGAGAGAGTTAATTGTGAAAATAACAAAAATTTTATGGTTATTTTTGTAAATTTTCCAAAAAAAGAAGATAAAAATCTTGAATGAAAGAGAAAAATAGCAAAATGACTTAAAGATACAAAATGACCACAAAAGATATGGATTTTTTGCTTGAACATAGGTAAAATGGCAATAATTGTTCTAGGTCTGGTTCATCTCATTGAAAGCTTTAAAGCAATATATTATACACCTAAAACAAACATTTGTAACCGAAGTTTTGATACCCAAAAGTACCCTACTCATTCTATGTAACCATCCTACATCAACCAAGTCCGAAGAAGTTGGTCCAACAGTTCAATAATACACCATATGGCCTTTAATTAAACACAAATAACAAAGTAATAGTCTTATCTTTCCATTACAGAAGTAACTTCAATTTAGCTAGTACTCCACAATTTAGACACAAGCACCAATTTCCACGAAGTCTACATGTATGCTTTAAAACTTGATGTACTTCTTCAATCTTTTATTTAAATACATAAGCTAAAATTATGTCTTCAAATATTGATTTATTGATGCAGTGCGGAAGTAATACATGATGTCATTTTAGCATACGTTCTTGAAAACTCAAGAAAGATGATTCTCACAAGGAAGAAGATATATCAAGTGAGAAAATACTTAAAATTATTGATGAAAAACTTGTGTCAAGAAATAAGCATAACAAGCCTATTTATACTAGATAAGATCATCGTATTCCTAATAAAATTATGATTCCTTAAAAGAAAAGGAATCTAACTTAAATAAGAAAATATAAAGCAATTCCTAATTAAACTAAAATTATAAATATTATTCAAATAAGTTTACTAAAAGAAGATAAATTCTAGCAAAATACTAAATTGACTCAAAATCTAAAATTCTTAATTTAGCCTACCCTGCATGCTTGCTACCTTAGTCTCTGCCTCTTCAAAAAAAAAAACTCATTCTTGAGTTTTGTTGAAAAAAAAAACAATCTAGAGGATAGAACTTGAAGTAAAGGAGTAAATAATCTTTTAATTGTGAGCATGCAACACTTTGCATCAACTTTTCCAGAAACTTGAAAATACCGAAACCTCAATTTCTTCGTGATCTTGTTAGTCACTCTACAAAATGGTAAAGTCTTTTATGAAGAAATAACTTCTAAGCCTCTCAAGTCCTTTGCAAAGCCTTGCTCAGTGTACTCGCCGATTAACTTTATCTTGACAATCATATTAACTTTCTTATCTTCATTATGAATTGGCAAAATCATATAAATTATCTCTGGACCTTCTTGAATAATTGGTTAGGTTTTTAACTTCAAAATCAATTATCTCTACATGATGTCATGATCATTTTGAAGCATAAATACTCTTATCATCAACTTTATTGGATGAAGTCATATTAATCATATTATCTTTATAATAATTGATGCCTCTTTAACTTGAGTTTCTTGACCTTCAATTATATCATTCAACTTAGTGTTAAATTAAGATCAAAAGCTACTCCATATTGTGTAATTTCAAGCATGATTTCAATTATTTTATAATTCTTATAGGAATATCTTTGACAAAGTTGAAAGTCTAAAAATAATTCTAAGATTCTCTTATTGAACTCTCTTTTGGCTCAATTAAATTATGCATTGATTACAATGCCTTTGATGATCTTTCAACATGTTTTTCTCATTATTCATCTTCTATTTCCCTTCATTTGAATTGTCTAAACTTGGAAAGGGAGGAGTATCTTTTTTATTTCAACTAAAGCTACTTATTTCCTTAACTCTGTTGGTCTTCTTTTGTTCACTAAAATTATTGCTTGAATCAACATTGTTAGCAACCTTAACTTCCTGATTACTATTTTAGGCAAATCTAACCTCTTTTAAATCTTGTTTCACGCCAAGTAACGTTTCTTGCATTGCATTTCCACTGACTGTAAGGCTTTTATTGTTTCGGTAATGCTTTTGCTGAATGGTTTTTTGATTTTTCAAGTTACTATGCCCCTTGCAAATCAATCTTCAAATGATCACTACTTTCTTTAGAAACCATTGTTTTTTTTTTCTTTTCTTTTTTAATTTTTTTAGACCTTTTATAAGAACAAAAAATTATAGGGTAATACTGTAATGAAAAGAAAGTGTTAGGTAAAATTACAAATAAGCAAAAGATGGGGTTACTGCTGACTGAGGTCGAAAAATTACACGAGGATCGGTGGATCTAGAAGATTTGAGGGTGACAAGTGTGTTAGTCATGGTGGTTTGACTTGGATCATTATGATTTGATAAAAAAAAATTGAATTAAAGTTTGTGGCAGGAGGTTTATTTCGATTTTGGTGGATAGAACAACGTATGGTGGCGGGAATTGGCTAGGAAGAAAGGGTCGATGATGGTGAACAGATTAGTAGCGGTGGTGGCTAGTAAATCGTAGCAAAGAGTAGCGAATTAAGTTGCAATTGGTCGGCAATTTGAGATTGTTTTAGCATGTTTTGGTGGTTACAATGGCATATTTGTGGTGCTTGAGGGCTAGCATTTGGTCAGCAGCGTGTGGGTGTTTAAATGGGGTGAGGGTCTTTAGGAAAATGAAGAAGAACGGTAGCTTTGTGCGGTAGCTGCGAAAAAGGCTATTGATAGCTAGGAATTTGTTGATTTCTCTCTTTCTTTGTAACAATTGGTGGAATCGGAGGAGGTAATGGATGAAGGAGTAAGGATTTCATATGGAGGGTGGTTGATAGTGAAGAAAGCTCAGCTTGGTACGGAAAAAAGCTCTAATACCGCTTGACATTGTGCGGAAGTGATACTAGATGTTGCTCTAGCATATGTTCTTAAAAATTCAAGAAAGAGGGCTCTTACAAGGGAAAAGATATCTTAATTGAAAAAATACTAAATATTATTGATGAAAAGCTTATGTCAAGAAACAAGCATAGCAAGTATATTTATGTTAGATAAGATTATCTTATTCCTAATAAAATTATGATTATTTAGAAGAAAAGGAATATAACTTAAGTTAGAAAATATAAAGCAATTCCTAATTAAAGTAAACTTACAAATATTACTCAAATAAGCTTTCTAAAACAAGATAAATTCTAATAAAATATTAAATATTAAATTAACTTAAAATCCAAAATTCCTAATTTATTCTACCTTAAGTGCTTCCTACATCATTTAAGTGGAACATTTTGACTTGCATCTTGCATATTTGAAGGTTTCCTAATTTTTGATATGGTAGGTATATTGTAGCTATAAATAATAATGAGTAATTGTATTTGGTAATTAGATATAAATACATTAACTTTCTTGTAGGAAAAAAAATGATGGAGGATAAAGGTTTGCCAAGATTCTACCAAATGGTAGCTAAACCAAACCACCATTCCTTCTTGATGCCTTATAATTGTCATAGCACAAGTTTTGAAATCAATACATAAGCAACTTTAAAATCAAGCAAATAGTAAGTTGCTTTATCAACATCCATAGCTATTCTAGTGTAAAACATTGCAATTGCATTTTTCTTATAGATTACTTTATAAATTTCAAAAATTATTGAAATATAAATAGATAAAGATTTACGTTAGATCTTAGGTTAATAAACATTTTTTTCCCTAAAAACAAGTTAACAAACATTACTCCAAAGAAAATTAATAAATTGTACACCAAATACCAACTTTAATTAGGTTGGCACGAAGAGTACTATGGTGAACAATATGCTCTACCAATTAAACAGAGAAAAATATGGTAAGAGTATAATATACCAAAATTATAATTTGTAAAAGAGTTCAATACCTAGGGATAATAAATTTAAGATTGTAAATGGTGCTTTAGTTCTTATAATTTGATTTAAGTGTTTGTTTAGTCCATATATTTTAAAAAGCACATCACTATTTAAATATGTTACATTCTTACTCTTTTTTTTTCTTTTACATTAATACACTTCTAAGAATGCTCTTGACATTACTTATCTATAAAAAAAATTTAATTAGCCAATTAACCAATAATTATCTATTAGCAAATTAACCAATAAATTTATTAAACAAAGAGCTAATATTTTTTGTACTTGGGCAACAGTCTTACAAATAATTGTTTATAAATAAATTAATATTAGCCAAATTAATCCTAAAAATAAATTAATAATGTAAAGGTCTACGTAAATTTTTTGTTATTTTAAGGTTAATTTGATAAATTATCACTTTTTCTTTTCATTAATATCACCAAATTAAAATATTCTTGTAAAGGTGTTATTATAAAAGGAAAGAAAATAAGGATAGGATAGTAACATGTTTAAATATAGGAATTAAATGGATACTTAAAACAAAATATAAAGATTAAATAAACATTTATGCAAGATATTTAGTAGAAAATGGCAACACTTAGAAGTATAAAATACCATAATACATTATCATTGATTTCAACTAAGGTTACTCATAGATGAGAAATAACATGAGAGATACATGTACTCTCAAATTTATGACCTCCAAAAAATAGTAGTTATGCATTTATGTTTGTTTAGGACCTCAAATTTAGAAGTCAATTTTATTGTTGCATATGAACTTTTGTGATAATCCCATTGAGATATTTCATCAAAATATCGTGGGATGGTAGAGACATTGTTTCAAGTCAAAAGAAACTCTCTCAATCAATAGCCTTCTTTAACTCAGCCTTAACTTACCGACTAACGAGCAATCAACAATATAAAAGAAACAGTAGTGATATTCAAACAAAATTTAGTATAAAGCTAAGTACAAAAAGGGCCTATTTTTTAGATTTGCTAAAACTTCTTAATAAATCCCGTAATTGGGATTTCTTAATGCATTACTCTATGTTTATTCTTGGGGTAATCTAATACTTTTACACACATCTACTAAGTTGAAAACAACATAATGTGAATAATGCTAGAGATGAACTATTTATAATACTTCTAATTATAATTCATCTATAGCTAATCTTTTTGAATCATCAACTTGTTTAATGTCTTCACTAAATGCCTCAATAGAACAACAATGTCATAACGTAAAATAGGTATAATTATCTAATGGCATGCAAGCAAAATTTTTTATTAAAAATCCTATGAATAATTGCCCTTCTCCTCTAGATACTTCTTGATTTTTTTATAAAATTCTATTGAATTGATTGAGTAATAAAGTGTTTTGTCACGAATACTAACCAAAATTTAAAAAAATGTTGTTTTCCCAAATGTTTAGCGTAAAAATCAAACTTTTGGATTAAAACCCAAGTTTTTCAAAAACAAACTTCTTCTTTTTAAGGGCTTGGAAATCCCGACACAAAGTCTCCCTTATTCCTTAAAACAATTATTCTTTGGCTAAAATGGTACTTAGGAGTAAAGCTAGGCACTCAAAGGTCCTTTTTCAAGGATTTAGGTTTTTCGAAAAACATTCATTATTAACAAATTAAAAGATACTTGATTTATAATGAAAGATCTTAAACATATAAATTTGTTCATTTATAAACATATAGAAGTAACTTAGCTACAATACAAGGAGAAACTAAGCAAGAGCTTAAAAACTTTTACAGATTGAAAAACTACTACAAGATTCTTGATTTTTTTTCTTTTTTGATCTGGTTTGATCTATCTTTCTTAATGATCAACAAAAAGAGTGGCTCTTCCTACCTGCTTATCTTTATATTTTATTTCTTTTTCAGCTACTGCTTTATGTGTGTGGACTAAAACACTTCTTTAATCTTCACGTGACTAAAAGGGAGTGTCCACAGAATTATCACCATAACTTTTCCTTTTATTTATAGTTATTCTTTAAAATAGGTAGTGAGTGAATAGTGACAATTGAAGAGTGGACTATTGCTGAGTCATGGTTCTACTATGTTGTCAAGGGTTTGAGTCTCAACATCATCTAGGTTATTGTAGAAGTCTATACCATTATCTTCTTTTTCTTTGCTTGATTAATCCCCTATAAGAGATATATAAGCTTTAATATCTTCATCATATTTCCCTTGATAGAAATTTATAAGTTGATTATTTGTGATCTTTGAGATGGACTTTAGGTATCTTCATCATATTGCCCTCGATAGAAATATATTCTAGCAAGAATATAGTTTTTTATTAAAGTCTTCAGCGATCTCTTTTGGACAACCTATGAATTCTCTAATATCAAATTCCCTTGATATTATTATACTTCTCCAATATCTAATTAGTGTTAGCTTATATAGCTACACATATTGATTTTGATGATAACAAACCACATGTATTGATTAAGCAAAGGTTTATGAATTGTGGTTTATAAATAAGAAAATGAGGTTATAAAATCAAAGTGTTTTGGACCAAAATGAACATGTTTTAAAACCTTTAATATTGTTTTTAATTTTCGGATTTGGACCTATTTGAAACTATTTAAATATTTTGGGTCATTGTACAATTTCACAAAGTTTGAGAAAAATCATAATTTCAGAAAAGTTTTGGGATTAACAAAGTAATATTTATAAATTCTGAAATTGGACCTATTTGCAAAGTTTCATAACATTTTGGGTCATAATACAGTTTTATAAAGTTTTGGGTCAAACTGTAAAATTAGAAACTATTTCACTGTAGCAGTTACTGTAGCAACCGGCAATCCGGATGTGTAAATCCGGAAATCCGGTTTCGGGCAGAATGTAACCAAAATGCAAGCGGCAATCCGGTTATCACAAACGGCAATCCGGTTTGCTGGGCAGAATTCATGCAAAACGAAAGCAGCAATCCGGATGTGAAATCCGGCAATCCGGATGCGGGCAGAATGTAACCAAAACACAACCGGCAATCCGGTTTCAACAAACGGCAATCCGGATGTTTAGAATTTCAAATTTGTGCTTGTAACGGTAACATCAAGCGGCTATCCGGTTTCCATATTCGGCAATCCGGTTCCGTCCAGAATTGAACATAACGGCTAGTTTTCAAGCTCAAACTATAAAAACTCAAATCCAACTCTTTTTGAAGCTCTCCAACAAGCAAAAACAAAAAGCACACGTGATATCTTGTGTCTTCAAACTTGCAAACTATAAACATTGAATCATTTCTTGTTCTTCATTTTTGTATATCTACTCATTGAGTGAGTTTAGTTGTAATCTTCATTTGTTCATCACAATTGTAAGAGTTTGAGTGTGTGAGACACTTGAGTGAAGAGATTGGGAGATAATCTCTTAGTTGTAAAGGTTTATTGACACCTTGAAGTCAATTGTAATCGGTTGAAGCCTTGGAAAAGCTTGGATAGTGAAATCCTCAAGCTTGGATCGCTTGGAGGCGTGGACGTAGGCGGGGTTTGCCGAACCACGTAAAAATTCGTGTGTTTGTTTCTCTTCTCCCTTACTCTTAAATTATTGTGCTTTTATTGAACTTATTGCTTTGAATTTTTATTAAGACATTAGATTGCTTGTTGTGTGGATTTGCTAGAATAAGTTTTAAAATTCCAATTCACCCCCCCCCCCTCTTGGGTTGCACACTTATATTTCAATTAGTGGTACAGATCCAAGGAATATTAGAACCTTCTAAATTGTCAATTTCTCTAAGGGTATTAGATCCCATGGCAAAAATATAACCTTAAAATTCATAATAAATCTCTTCATTGAATCTTCATTCTGGTGTTGGATTTTTTTAAATCTGACATTGTTGGATCTTTAATCCAACATTGGGCTTATATGTGAATAATTATGTATTGCGAACTGTCATATAAGGTTAAACCCAATTAAGGGTGATCTATTAAGTTTTTTGTTATCACGGACTTTAATATATCTAATATGGTGTTGGCCTTTAATATGTAAAGGCCCAATGATATTCAAATTCTATGATGGACAGAATTAGAAATACTTTATGACAACAGGAAAAAATTGTTATATAAGTGGTTATGGTCCCCAGGTTACATGTGTCATTCTATTCGCTACTGACATCCCATCATCAGAGAGAAAGAGCGTAGAGAATACTAAAGGATTCTCTAGGAGAACTTGTTGATCTAGAAGGTCAACCACATAACCCTAAAGAGTAGTTCAATATTATGGATTCAGGTACACTTTTGCATAATTCGTTATTGATTCTTGGTGATACAACATAAATTTCCTAGCATATAGGTGATGGTTTTCACCAAATTTTTTCTTTTTCTAACTTCTGGTGCTTTGGATTGGAAGTATGCCACAGTGAGCCACTTATCTATCACTATTAAGTTAAGCACGATTGATGCTAACTTTCTTCTGAATGCATCTGTCTGATCCGATCTCAAACAATGACTTGATTAGGAAAACCAAAATCTAATAATAATTGTGGAGTTAATATTAACTAGTTTGTCTTTAATTGTTAGTTTTACTATGTTATATAGTCTTATATCAGTATTGACTCCTGCAATACCATAGGTAAGATGACCTTACAATCAACGTATTCTAGAGTCACTTCTTGACAAAATAGGTCAATTTATAAGCAAAACTTTTAAGTATCACCATAATGAGTCTCCTATTTGATAAGAAGTCCAAGTGTTTGATAGGCAAACCGTGGGGTTTTATAGATGTGTTTGACATGATCTTGGAGGAAATGTTGAATGAACTCCATTTTGTTGTTTTGCATTTTGGCAAGATGCTTTTTAATGATGAGTTAGCCATAGTGAGATAACTTTGAAAGTTCAATATGGGTAAAGAAAAAGGTTCTACTTTCTCTCATTTCTAACTCATCGGAGTTAAGTGTTTTGCACTCACTGCTTACTTAACGAGTGGGGTTAAAGCTTTTAGGCCTTTATCTGCTAGTGTGGCCGATAAATTCTTAAGCTTATATTTTAGAGAATATCTTTTTTCATATAAATCCTGCCACCTATCCTTTAGTCTTTAAATTTTTTTATCATTATTTGGTAATTATCACAAAAATACAAAGTGGTAGTGGAAGATAAAGTGACCTCACTGTGTCATTTACTTTGAACACATGGTGATTGGTGTTGAGATAAAGATGGTACATTGCCAACTATGTCTTTTGTTAATGGGCTTATGAAAACGCTCAAACCAATTTGCTATTTTGCAACATCAAAGGCTAATTTGAAAAACCACGTAAAATTTATAATTTTTACCTAAAATTCTAGTTTGAATTTTTGAAAAATAAAATGGTAATATATTTAAAGTTGTTAAAATTTTTCTATTATCATCTTTTACATCCTAGATGTTGTCTACAAGGCATTGTTGTGATTCACCTATCTGGCTATCGGGTTATAGCTTGAAGATAAATTAGTCCTCTTTTGGAATATTGGTAAACTAATCTAACTTGAGGTCATTTTCTTGTCGTCCATCATAAAGTATCTTAGAATAAATTTCTTTATTTAAGTAATCAGTCAATCTATTATATATTCCTTTAATATGTCCAAATGCCATCGTATATCTGTTACCTGTTATTGTACTAACAAAATTTGACTATCTTTTACTACTTAATTTTTTCTCATTAGTTTTATTATAAAATATAACTATTGCTTCACAATTTGTTTTTATTATGAAAGGTTGATTGAGAAGTAATCTAAAACTTTCCAAAGAATTAATGACTCTTAAGATTTCGTAATGAGCAATTATCCACCAACCACCTGTTTTTTCGCATTTGCAAAAATACACAATTCTTAATTTTTTTTTGCTGAACTCTACTTGAAGTTATATTATTTTGTACCTATCCACTCCCCTCTTCAAACTGTTATAACTTTGCTGATATCATAAGAGTAAAGTGATCATTTCAACGATGCTTCAAGAACAACGTCGTTTATAATCTGCTACTGCTGTTGGTCCACCTCAAACTTACAGTGTCTCCTTGACATAAACTCAATCATATCTTCCAAGCCTCTTGATTTTTCCCCATTTTCATAATGCTCATAGCTTTATTTTGTGTTTTGCAATGCCTTGATCAGCTTCTTCAATTTTGTTTTTTGTTCCTTCAAACTCTCCTGAACTCCACAAAATCAAATCGGCTATTAATCTATCTGCAAATTCTATGAACAACTTTATTACATTTGTTCTTTTCCATTTACACTACTCCATCCACCTCCCCTTTACTATCTCTTGGCATTTTTTGTATAGACTCCACATACCTTCATAATGTGCTCGCAGAAAAGTTTTTACAATAATCATCATTTTTTCCCCTCTCTATAAAGTCCATTACAATTGGATAGTAATTTAAACTCTATGTTTCAATGTGTAATACAGGCAACTCCTGGAAAGTACTTCCCCATTTTTTACTGAAAAAAGCTCTATCTAATCTTTCTTCAATAATATGTGGGCCAAACCACTGAAAAAAGCTCGCAGAAAAGTTTTACAATAATCATCACTTTTTCCCCTCTCTATAAAGTCCATTACAATTGGATAGTAATTTAAACTCTATGTTTCAATGTGTAATATAGGCAACTCCTGGAAAGTACTTCCCCAATTTTTACTGAAAAAAGCTCTATCTAATCTTTCTTCAATAATATGTGGGCCAAACCTCCTATTGCACCAAGTAAAAAGATATCCTTTAAAACCAAGGTCAACCAAACCGTTAGCATGGATTACTACCTTAACGTCTTTTATTTGCTCTACTTTTCTTTCATTGCCCCCAATTTTTTCATTTAAGTGCAAAATTTCATTAAAGTCTCCGAAGCACAGCCAAGGAAGTGATGACAAACCTGAGAGTCTTCTAATCAATTCACATGTATGTTTTTTATCCTCTGTTTTTGGATGGTCGTATATGCATGTACATCACCAATAGCTGCCTGTTTACTCTGAGCTACTGCATCTATATAGTGCTTACTGTATGACTTGATATCTACCATTACATTCTCACTCCACATCATTGCCAACCCACCTCCTTTTCCATTACTACTCACTGCAAAACAGTGTTGAAAGTTTAAAGCCTCAGCTTTTTTATTTATGAGCTGCACCCGTAATTTTGTTTCACACAAAAACATAATTTTGGGTTTATGCTCACGGAGGATCTTTTTTATTTCTTGAAACACTCGGTCCTTCTCCAATCCCCAGACGTACCGACTAATGAGCTTCATGGTTGTCGATGGGGCTGGCAACCTCCGTCGTTTGATTATTTGTAGTTGTTGTTGAGATTTCCATTTCATCACTGCCTTGAGTCTCCCATCTTTGTTTGATTTGTGCTTGAAGGGAGTTGAAACTGTGTTGAGTAATTTTCATTTTGCTTGAGTTGCTTACTTTGCTTCTTTTTTGTCCCAAGCTTGGTCACCCCATTTCATTACTTGGCCTTTTCACAAGAACTGACTCTCTCTTACCTCCCAATTTTTCTTCACTTTGTCTTGCCAAGTGCTTCCATTTTCCTTGTCTTGGCTTCACATGAGTTCTTCTTGGCCCATCATCCATATCTTCTATTTCGTTTTGGCCCACCTCTTTAGAATTACCAATATGCCTCCTCACCTCTGTTAGCCTAAAGGGCTACACATATCGTAATTTTGATGATAACAAATATGTCTATTAAGTGAATTTAATAAATATTGTATTTCACATTTTCACTAGTTTTTAAAGGATAATATTTATGCAAGTGAATCAATTGAAATCAAGTTCAAGACACTCAATGGACAATGGCGAAATCAAGAATAAAGTTTAGAGTTCAACGGACTCATTATTGCTATAATTCTTGTAAAGCCAGTATGATTTAATGTATGAATGGTTTAGCATTTGAGAAGCTCAAGATTTTATTTAATAAATTATCATTTTTCATAAACCAAAGGTTTTACAATTATAAGCCAAAACTTTTATGTAATTAAGTTGTTTTTCAAGATTTGGACTAAAAGAAAAAAATTTTGCAATCTTTGATTTTAATAAGTATTGTTTTGAGTTCTGGAGTTGGACTTATTTGCAAATATTTCAAATATTTTAGACTATACTATAATTTATAAAGTTTGAGGACCCAAATGTAATTCAAACATTTAAAATCTAAAATTGGACAGAAAGTAAGCGGCTAACCACCTGAGGGCTAGCGGCTGGCCACCTGAGGAAAATCTTATATTTTCAAATTTTAGACTAAAGTGAAAGGTTTTGAGAATTTTGAAAAATATGAGTATTATGCTAAATTTTAAAAAAGACATCTTTGAAAAATATCATTCTATTTGGGGTCATATCATAATTTTAGAAAATTTTAGAAAAAATAATCATTGTTTAGAAATTCTAAAATTGGATCTTTTTGAAAAGTTTTATGACTTTTTGGGTCATAATATAATTATAGAATATTTTAAGCCAAAGTGTAATTTTAATGAACAGTATTGCTGTAGCAAAATTCAAAAATAACAGTAATATCACTGTTACAAGTGGCTAGCCGAATCAATCAAGCGGCTAACCGCTTGGGCGCTGGAATTTGCCTATAACGGCTAGTTTTCGAGCTTTAACTATTAAAACTCAACTACAACTTCATTTTAAATACTCTAGCAAGCATAAACAAGTGCAAATAACATATATTGAGCTTCCATTTCGCAAATAACATATAATTTTCAGTCCTCATTAAATTGTGAGTGTACAAGTGTGAGAAACACTTGAGGTGAAGAGATTGGGAGACAATCTCTTGATTGTAAAGGTCCATTGACACCTTCAAAGTCAATTGTAAACATTTGAAGTCTTGGGAGGCTTGGATAGTGAAATCCTCAAGCCGGGTGAGCTTGGGGGGGTGGACGTAGGCGGGGATTGCCGAACTACGTAAAAATTCTTGTGTTTGTTTTCTCTTCCCTTACTATTTTAATATTGTGCTTGATTGAATTTATGGTTTTTGATTTGATTAAGGTAATAGATTAAATTGTTGTGCAAATTGTATTGCATATTTTTAAAATCTCAATTCACCCCCTCTTAGATTGCATAACTTGCATTTCAACCTCCTTTCTCACCTTTTCCTTATCCTTTTTTTTTCATTTGCCTCCCCATTTGCTTGTTTTCCCTCTTTGTTTTCCCTTTATGTTTTTCCCGCTCTCATTTTTTTATCCCCAAAAACTGTTCCATTCTCAACTGTGCTTCTCAGCTTCAAATTGTTGTTTTCTTCTTTTCTCAGGTTCTCTACACACTTTATTTAATGCTTATTTTCCATTGGTTTATGACCCACCCTCTGATGTGTCTCCTGGTCCGGTTCTCTTTGGTCTGATCCAACGGGTCTCTGCTCCAATTCTTTTAATTCTCTTGCCAGTAACTGAGTTTATTGCAATGGCTTTTCAAGACTTTCACCCTCATTTTGAGTTTTCCTCTCATCTCTCTTATTCACATCTGTAGTCCATCATTCCTTACTCCTGTTCTGTTTTATCTTTTCCACCCAAGATAGAGCTTTCAGCCATGGTCTATATGCAAGGTCCTGTTTGATTGCCCTTCATACTTTTCACATTCTTTATATGAATGTCCCAACCGCCCACAGTAGAAACAAAAATCAGGGAGTTTTTCATACTCTACTAAAACTGGAACTTTTTTCCCATCTTCTGATTCAATGAACAAAATTTTCTTTAAAGGTTGAGTGATATCAATTGAAATTCTCAGCCTTATAACTTGCCCCAGATAGTCGCATATTTTATTAGTATCTATTTCTTCCACCTTTCCAATAAGTTATCCAATTCTCGTATAGATTTCTTCATCCATACACATAATAGGAACATCTTTAATCTGCACCCAAAATGTTGCATGCGTGAACAGTTGCAATGAGATTTCCCCAATGCCCTCCGATTCTTTGAGAACAATCAATGCTTGATTAAAGTGCCACAATCCTCCCTGTGAGAATCCTTTTTTTTTTCTGCTTCGTTTCCAAACTTGAAGATAAAGATGTTTTCTCCCAACTTTTCAATTTTCACCTCTTTTTTTGTTTGCCACACCTAGTTTAAAGCCGTTCTTAATCCCTCTATATTGACTCCTCTTGTGTGTAGTACTTTACCGATTAAACATCCGCCATTATTTGCATTCCCATTTCTCTTATTATAGCTCTAACCACCATCACTTTAAAAGCTATGAAAGCACTAAAGAAGATAAGAAAAGCGAATCCTCTGACTATTAATACTACATAAACACTCAGTATGAGTGATTTAATAAGCCATTGAGACTTAGGTGGCGTTTTTTTTTTTGTCTGAAATCTGAATAGACTTGAATTAGTCTAATTCTGAATAGATCTGAATGTCTGAATCTAAATAATGATATCCATTAATGAGCTTTAGGGTTAGGATGTCTTCAAAAATAAGACCAAACATCCGGTCGAACCATCTTCCTTTGCCATATCTTCTGCTGGTGTGAATTTGATTTGGTTCAAACAGTATTGCCACTGAATAGATGTTAAGCTAGTACCACATTATATAATAGGCTTGTGGGGTGATGTCACAGATGACATAGTGACCCCAGTTGGTGTTTTCGTCTATTATATAGTGGAAGTTGCATCCGACTTTAAAAATGGTTTCATCCATTTGATTTGGATTTGGATGAGGATGAAATGCTCTCTGGCTTCTGCCGTTGTGAGCAGGTCTGTGTTCTTGCATGGCCATGAGTTGCCAGACTCACCATGTAAGAGCCTGGTCTTCTAGATCTCTCTTATGGGTGATGACCTTTTCAAAGATATCCTCTTGGACTTCGGTGGGAAGCCAAGTAATGAAGGTATTAAGGTCTTTAAGGAAATGAGCTCTAGCCTCATGGGCACTAGAGCTACCTTCTTCCCATCTTCTTGGAAGGCTCTTTCTTTTGATCATATTGACAGGTCATGAGAGAAAATCTGCAACAGTATTGGATTCTCCCTTAATATGTTTGACTTCAAACTTAAATCTGGAAAGGGATTCAGACCACCATGCTAACTGTGGATCTCGAATTTCTCCTTCTTTTCTCCTGAGCAGTCCTTGGAGATATTTGTAATCGGTTTCGATGACAAATGTAGTGAGTGAGAGAAAAAACTGAAATTTCTTTATTCCTTTGACAACTGCAAGGACTTCTTTTTTGGAGAAGGGGTAATGGCTTTGAGCGTCATTAAACTGACCAGATTTATAGCCACAGATTCTCTTGTTTCCCTCGGATTCTTCTATCAATAGAGCTCCCCAATAATGGTCACTAGTGTCTGTCTGTAGGATGAGCTGTGGCTATCCTTTGTCAGGAATCTTTAAAGGCGGAAGTGACTGGCACTTTTGCTTTAATTCTTTCACAGCTTTTGATGCCTATTCCGACCACTGTGGGGCATCTTTCTTTAGATGCTTAGAAATCTGACTCGTCATTTTGGACAGATCTTGCACATGGTCTGCTGCATAATTAATTATTCCGAGGAATTGCTGTATTTGCTTTCTGGTTGGCAGCTGGTCCGAGAATTGTGTTATCTTTTTAGCAATGTGTGGCTGAGGAATAATGAATCCCTGTTTGATGTGTAATCCTAAAAGATCTACTTCTTCAAGGCCTATCTGCATATTTGGTTCTGACAAAGCTAACCCATGTTTGTAGGTTAATGCCTTGAATCTAGACAGGTGCTCAGCATGTTCTTCTTCACTGTTGCTGAAGATAAGTGTATCGTCGATGTAGATAAGTGTTTGTACACTTCATCCATTCTGTTCTGGAATTCTGACGGTGCATTCTTTAGGCCGAAAGGCATTACGTTCCACTCATAGTGCCCATGGGGGACCACAAACTTTGAGAAGACTTTTGCTCCAGCAATGCGTTTTAAAAGGTGTGTCCTTCGTGGAATGGGGTATCTGATGTCCTGCAAGCAATCATTCAATTTTCTGTAGTCGATCACCAATCGTTTCTATCCACGGACCTGTTCTGAATGCTTGTTGACATAGAATGCTGGGCTGGCCCAATGAGACTTAGAGGGCCCGATAAGCTTAAGATCCATCAGGGTTTGGATTTCTGATTTGCACAGTTCCTCATCATGAGGCATGCCTGGATGAGAGGCTGTCTGGTGAGGCATGGTCCATCCATCTTTGTATGATAAGGACACGAAATACTGTTCTCTAGCCCAGAACTGGTTTGGTATTTCTGCACAACACTCTAAGAGTTCCTTGATCTGGGGTTCATATTTATGGATAGGGTAGTTTGGTATTTTTCCACCCTCCCCAAAAATAGATTGTTTTTCAACCCAAGGAACTTGGAATGTATGGGTAGTACCATCTAGAGGATTACGAATGGTATAGGAGAAACCTTCGGGAAAAAAGGCAAAGGGGGCAATTAGACTGAGGCAATCTTGTATTCGTATGTATGTATTTATATATGTATTTGTATTTGTATAATAATATATATGTATGCATCCTAAGAGATAAGGATAAGAGTGTGAGTGTGGTGTGAGCTGTAAAGTAGATTCCGTAGAGATAAAGATCTACAGTGTGTAATAGGAGTTCCCTTGTGCCTATAAAAGGGAGCTCTTGGTTTGTGTTTAGGCATCGAGTCTAAGAGTACAATCTTGTATTGTAAATCTCTCATTCCTCTTAATGAAGTAACCTTCCTCTGTTTTCAACAAATTGGTATCAGAGCCATATTTCCCAAAAGGAAACCCCTGGGTGAACAACAGTAATATGCTCTGTGGTTGCCAAAGTATTTTGGATCCTCCACATCAGAAACTTGTTGGCCACTGATCTATCTATCCCAATTTCCATTTCTAAAACTTACAAAGTATATTCCGTAAGGTATGGCGCACCCTTGATAAGGCCAGGAGAGCCGTGTTTAGGGCTTATCACCTAAAAGAAAACCCTTTGAATCATTTTAGTCATGGAAACCCAAAACAACAATAGATCTGGAAACCAACCAATTTCTGATCAACCTTCCACCTCAGCCATCAGAGTCTCAACAGAGTCCTTACCTTCTATAAATTTCCATTTTGAAACTCAAGAGGATGAAAATAGTGAAAGAGCAGTTCAGTCTTTCACACTTGATCCACTAGATCCTTATAGATACTACCACATCAATCCCACCTTAAATTCTCTTCGAGCTATGATACCTATCCGACAACTCAAACTCAAAACCATCTACAAATCATCTGAAATCATTGTTCAATTTATCTCCTCCAACTCAAAAGAAACATATCTCCCCATAATCTCTACTAATGAGATTACGAGATATAGAATGCAGGGATACAAGGGTCTACACCTTGGAGCCATCCAGATAGGAATACAACCATTATTCCTAGCTGGAAAAAATGTTACGTGTTTCATAGCCATTCTAGATACTAGATGGCAAACGTTTGAGAAAGCTCTGATCACTGTTGTTGAAGCAAGACTCAACCAGGGCCATATTGTACTCCAAGTAGAGCCAAACTTCACCCTTGACATAAATAAACCATCCCTCTCAGAAGCCATTAAAGTTTTGATCCAACTTAATGGTCTAACCATGAAGCCTGATGAGTCTGCCTTAGCAATCCATCACTCCATGACCTATAAAGTCCAAACACACATGTTCTCAATGAGTAATACAGGCAAGCCTATTACCATATTTCTTGCTGGTGATGGCAGAGTCTTTCAGCCAAGGACTTATAGGCAAAACCAACTCATTTTTCCTCCTCAATGGATTAATGAGTATGAGAAAAACAACAGGCCTCAGCAAATCCATGAGGTCCTAAAAATTAGCAGATTGCAAGAAGGAAGAGTTTCAGTCTCTTTTCCTACTGAGACTAAGGCCCTTTACCCATGTGAAAAATGCCAACTTGAAGGAAAGCATACATCCTTGTGCACACATATGCCAAGAAGAACCACCTCCTGCAGAATTATGGGACCAGTCAACATGATCACCACTCCAGACCTTGACAATGAATTTGTTAGCCACATCCTTGGAGGAATGTACACTGCCAAATGGGTAATTCAGAAAACTAACCCAACTGAATTTGGCCCAATTGAGAAAGCAGTCAACTAGTCAAACATCAATGCGATGGAACAAAATCAAATGTTGGGAGACATCATGGTTACCCAGCAACAAATACTTGTTGATCTAGCTGTACTTAGAAAACAGCTAAAGAAGACCAAAAAACAGCACAAAATGACCACTAAGCAAATCTCTCAACAACATGAGAAAGCATCTAGGTCAATCAACATGATTGTAATGACTGGAGCAGCAGATGAAGAAGAAATGGAGAGAACCAGACAGTGATTCAAAAGAAAAATATCCAGACACTAGAAGAGCAAACCTACAAAGCCATGGCACATTTGGGAAGAGAATGCATCTGGTAACTGCCAGAAAGCATTTTGGAGAAGCTATGCTCCTCCCCCTCAATATCCTTGGCCCCAAAAGGCAACAGGATGGGATGATAAAACTACCACTGATGATGGCTCTAGTATCTCTTCTAATAATACTATATAAATCCTTCATATTTCTATCCTCATGCAGCGGGCAAATCCTCCAAATCCATGTTATGTAGATACCCGGGCAAGATTTGCAGCCTCAACACCAACACCTGGCCAGACATCTGATCCTACCAGATAAACACAGCATCCTTCAGGGACAACACAATTCACAGCTCCTGAATTCACTAACCAGCCTGCAGCCTTTGAAGAACAATCCTCCCATCCAGCAGAACAAACAGCTGAACGTGCTCCGCACATAGATAAAGTTTCCCAAGGAGAAGAATGGGAAACCAGAGTCAATTTCGGGCATTCTACAACTGGGAAAACATTTTGGAACATAGACGGAATGAAGCCAAAAGAAAGGTTGGCTTATTTTGAAAAAATGATAGCATGGTATGAAGGAGAATGCCAGCGAGCCCCCCAGTTGTCCAGAAGGGCGGCCACTCTGCGACTAATAGCAGGATTTGTTGGATCCTTAAGAAGATGGTGGGGTCGAAAGCTCACCAGAGCTCAGAAAGAATTCATCCTAAACAGGGACGATCCATGCGGAAGTTTGGTAGAAAATCTATCCTTAGATTTTCTAGGCCAATACACGAGAGAAGAAGAAGTTGCTGAGAAGCAATTTCTTCAAAACAAATGCTGTGATGTCAGGAAAATGAAAGAGTACTACTTGGAACAAGAAATGTTGTACTACATCTTTGACAAACAGTCAGACACCCTTCACAGAACATTTGTCTTCAACATGCTAGGACCAGTTGCAGAAATGATGGAAGCAAAATTCAAAGCTGATGCAGTCACAGACTTAACACAGTACAACCTTGTACAGCTTTACCAGATTTCAATGGAATTCATCCAGAGCCATTGCAAATCCCAATACCTCAGGAGACACATGAAGCAGATTGAGAAATCCTCTCTGTAAAAATTCTGTAATAAGGAACTAAACAAATTTGATTGCCCGCATACAGATAAAATGTGTACCTGCAACTCCAACAAACAGAAAAAACCAAAGAAGCACTGGAAGCCCTATAAAGGGAAAAAGTACCGTTTTATAAAAAAACGAAATCAGAAAAATGGATCAAGCAGGTGCTTTATCTGTGGAAAGAAAGGCCATTATGCTAGACAGTGCAAATCCAAAAAGAAACTTCCTGCGAAACTTCTCCAACTAATTCAATAGGAAGATTTCGATGATGACATCTATACCTGGTCTGATACTCCGATGGGTTCTGTCTACACACTAGATGAATATCCTCCTTCAGATTCTGAGGATAATGACTCTATTTCTTGTACTGACAGCAATTCTGAGGAAGATGACCTCGTCATGGCTGTTCATGACAAATTAGCAATGCAGCCATCCTCTCTCTTCAGACCACATATCAAGATCATCCTCAACCCTACAGAGGATACTCAAGTAGCAGTACTCACTGCTCTCATTGATACATGAGCAATGTGCTCATTCATCCGAGAAGTCTATGTTCCAAAAAGCTTTTATGTTCCTACAAAGGTTTCCTTCGGATCTGCCAGCAGCAGAGACTTCTATAGCAAAAAGATTACCCGGCCAATTGAAATCCAGCCATTCATGCTCCGGCATGGCTTTTTTGCCTTTGATTATTCTGGCGAATGTATCTTGTTAGGCACAGACCTCCTCAGTCTAATTGCCCCCTTTGCCTTTTTTCCCGAAGGTTTCTTCTATACCATTCGTAATCCTAACAACTCATCCTGCAGACAGACGCTAGTGACCATTATTGGGGAGCTCTGTTGATAGAAGAATCCGAGGGAAACAGGAGAATCTATGGCTATAAATCTGGCCAGTTTAATGACGCTCAAAGCCATTACCCCTCCTTCAAAAAAGAAGTCCTTGCAGTTGTCAAAGGAATAAAGAAATTTCGGTTCTTTCTCTCACTCACTACATTTTTCATCGAAACCGATTACAAATATCTCTAAGGACTGCTCAGGAGAAAAGAAGGAGAAATTTCAGATCCACAGTTAGCACGGTGGTCTGAATCCCTTTCCAGATTTAAGTTTGAAGTCAAACATAGAAAGGGATAATCCAATACTGTTGCAGATTTTCTCTCATGACCTGTTAATATGATCAAAAGAAAGAGCCTTCTAAGAAGATGGGAAGAAGGTAGCTCTAGTGCCCATGAGGCTAGAGCTCATTTCCTTAAAGACCTTAATACCTTCATTGCTTGGCTTCCCTCTGAAGTCCAAGAGGATATCTTTGAAAAGGTCATCACTCATAAGAGAGATCCAGAAGACCAGGCTCTTACATAGCGAGTCTGGCAACTCATGGCCATGCAAGAACACATACCTGCTCACAACAGCAGAAGCCAGAGAGCATTTCATCCTCATCCGAATCCAGATCAAATGGATGAAACCATTTTTAAAGTCGGATGCAACTTCCACTATATAATAGACGAAAACACCAACTGGGGTCACTATGTCATCTGTGACATCACCCCACAAGCCTATAATATAACGTGGTACTGGCTTAACATCTATCCGGTGGCAATACTGTTTGAACCAAATCAAATTCACACCAGCAGAAGATATGACAAAGGAAGATGGTTCGACCGGATGTTTGCTCCTATTTTTGAAGACATCCTAACCCTAAAGCTCATTAATGGATATCATATTACTCACTCTACTATAGTGATTGTGAAACTCATAGATCTTTGGGGAAGGTACAAGCAGCCCTTAGTTCATGTGATCCAGCATAATCACTCCCATGATGACGGAGATTCTATGTGGACAGGCTGCTGGAATGCTAGAAAAGCATTGGCTGAAATATATGGGACTGTCCCTATGTACAATACCCACAGTCCAGTATCCCCTCAAGTCTGCACTACTCCAGATCTATTCTACAGAGAAGAAATCAGAAATCTCAAGCTCCATGGAGAAAAAGACGAAGCAGTAGATATGCAACACAAGTACAACGATTACTTGACTCGCCACGGTAGACCAACAGAAGTCACTTATCTTGACAGACCAGATATTGACAGATGGCGAAATGAGCTTGAAGATTTGGCCCACTGGTTGGAACTCGAAGAATGGCCCCAACTAGAGCAGGACCCACATGTAGACAACATTGAGGATCCCATATGACCAACCATGGACGCAAATATGGACGCAACATCTGAGGAACGCTGGAACCATAGGTCTGTTTATTTTTTCGTCTGAATCTCAGAAAATAAGTATTAAGTGGCTTGTTTTTTCAACTTAAAAAGCTAAAAATATGTACTTTTATATTTGTATCCTTATTAAATTTGAATGTCAAATAAATAATATATTAAATACCACAATATTTTAACATTTATAAGTAAAACTATATTCAAGTGAATACATAATTATTTTAGAATTTTAATATATAAAATACAATAAATTTTAAATTTTATCGTATATAATATAAGAAAAAAAAATAAGGATATTTTTATGTGGGATAAATGTCTATGGGTGAGTTTGGGATAGATATGAAAAATAAATTATAAAGTAAGGATATTTTTTACATTAGCAAGTAATTGACTTAATTCAGATTCTTCATTAAGTAAAAAGCCAAAAAAAATTGGCTTATTTTATTAAGTCAAAATTATCTAAAAAGTCTCATTAAATTATAAAAATAAACACATCTGATTAACTTAATTAATTAAATTAAGTCACCTTAAATCATTAAGTTAAAAAATAAAAACTACCTTAATTTATTCTTTTATTCTCCGAGTTTTTCTCTATAGAGAAAACCTCGTGAGAGAGAAAATAGTAATGGGTGGTTATTTTAAACCATTTCATGGTATCTTTACCAGGTGTTTGAGCCCATTTAAGAATAATTTGGCCCAATTACCAGGCCCAGCCCTTATTGCATGAACCTCATGAAAGTGTTAAAAAGTAATATTGGAAATTGTACACAAATCAAAGAGGGCAGCAAGAAACAATTCCGCAAGCCGACGGCAAGTAGTCTAGGCCAACTCAAGCAAGGATTCCATGTCACAGGCACAAACACACTAGTCGACGAGCATAAGCAAACACCACAAATTATCACAACAATTGGTGCCATCATTAGGAGTCTGAAATTTTTTCTCAACCAAAGGTGATGACAAAGAAGGAAGCCAATCATCAAGCAAGAATGAAGCAAATTGTCAAATTAAAAGAAAGCCAAGGCAAACTATGGTAAAAGGAAGCAAAGCCAATAAATCAAATTTAGGAAAGAAGCCAAGCAGCACCACAAGCCAAATGTCACCAAACCATTGACCTGTCGAGCTGTGAAGCAACTCCAACGACCTCAAGCTGTTTTTGAGATTGAGGACCCTTTTGGGTTTGATTTCCAGCACATTTGGACTGTCACAACTCAGCTGTTAAAGGTGTTTAATAAAATCTATTGGAATATAGCTCCACAGATCAACTGGTGGTTTTTTCTTTTTTATTTCATAATTTTTGTAATAATTGTTGAGTATAAAAATTAATGAAAAATTTATTATTTACCATAATCTATAAACTTCAATAAATTAAACTTTTATCCGACAACAGCAATAAACTAAAATCCATAGTATTTCTGTACCAAAGAACTTAAAAATAAAAGTCTAGCTTATATTGTACAAACAAGCTGCATAGATTTATGTGACAACAATGTGCAACTCTCTAAAATTGAAAACCCCAACCACCCCCCCCCCCCCCCGGGCCGCATCCTATTTGATAACTAAATCATTTAATAAGCAAATAAAGATCCATATGTTATCCCAATTTTTTTTGGCTATCTTCGTTTTTTGAAAGATTATTTTTATTTACTCCCAAAATATTCCTTTCAAAATGGTCATGCTGCTCCCAATCCGTTAGAATATCTTGTTAACTGCAATATTTAACTGCCGTTGAATAAACAATACTTTTTCTTCCCCTTCAATATTAAAAAAATATAATTTTAATTTAGCCCTAAAACGTAAAGGGTTTTTGAATCTAAAATGTGAAATTCTAGTTATGCAACCCAAGAGGGGGAGGGTGAATTGGGATTTTAAAAATAAAGCTAAGCAAACCACACAACAATCCAATCTAATGCCTTAATAAATTCGAAAACAATAAATTCAATGAAAGCACAATAATAAATGAGCAAGGGAAGAGAAAGCAAACTCAAGAATTTTTACGTGGTTCGGCAATCCCCGCCTACGTCCACGCCTCCAAGCACACCGGGCTTGAGGATTTCACTATCAAAGCTTTTCCAAGGCTTCAACTGATTACAATTGACTTCAAGGTGTCAATGAACCTTTACAACAAAGAGATTATCTCTCAATCTCTTCACTCAAGTGTCTCACACACTCAAACTCTTACAATTGAGATGAATAAATGAGAGTTACAATAAAACTCACTCAATGAGTAGATATTCAAAAATGAAGAACAAGAAATGATTCAATGTTTTGTGTTTTGCAAGTTGAAGGCTCAAGATATCTTGTGCGCTTTTTCTTTTTGCTTGTTGGAGAGCTTGAAAATGAGTTGGATTTGAGTTCTTATATATTGAGCTCAAAAACTAGCCGTTATGCACTGTCGGCCCGAAAACGGTTCAAGGTTAACTATTAACGGTTAACCGTTTCGCTGGTCAAAAGTTACCGTTAGGCCAAATTTCAAATTACCCTTTCACCGTTTAGGCTTACCCTTTCGCCGTTTAGACTTACCCTTTCGCCGTTTAGGCTTACCCTTTCACCGTTAACTTCCAGAGACCTGCAAAATGAACACCAGTTATCCGTTTATAGTAAACGGTTAAGGATTTGCATAAAATGACTCTCTGGATGTTATCGATTAACCGTTTGTGATAAACGGTTCACCGTTTGTTTCCAGCAACCTGCAAAACAAATTTGGTTTAACCGTTCTTACTAAACGGTTCAAGGTTAAAATAAAACGGTTAACCGTTTTCAGTAAACGGTTCACCGTTATATTTCAGAATCATCATTTTAACAAAACTTTGCAGAACATGCTTTCTGGAAATTATCGGTTAGCCGTTTGCTACAGTGATTGCTACAGTGAAATTATTTTCCAAATTTACCGTTTGACCCCAAAACTTTATAAAACAGTATTATGGCCCAAAACGTTATGAAAGTCTACAAATAGCTCCAATTTCAGAATTTCCAAATAATACTTTGTTAATCTCAAAATTTTTTGAAATTATGATATAGCCCAAAATGCTATGACACTTTTCAAATAAGTCCTTCTCCGAGATTTCAATCAATACTTATTGATTTCAAAGTTTTTAAAACTCTTTCAATTAAATCATAACTTGAAAAACAACCAATTTCATAAAATCATTTTTCCTTTAAATATAAAACATTTATAAAATGAAAATAATGATTTATTTAAAAAGAAAATAATTTGAGCTTAAAAGATTAATCATTCTTAATCTTATTTGTTATCATCAAAATCAACATTATGTAAACATATTTGTTAACAAAATGTAGGGATGGCAAAAATTCTCAAGGTGACGGGAACCCTTGGGGATTTTCTCTATTTGGGGAGGTTATGAGGATAATTTTATACCCAATTTTTTATTCGGGAAAAGGACGGGGATGAGATGGAATCCTCATCCCCTACCCATTTCCCCATTTCCTCATATTAATTTTTTATTTTGATTTTATTTTTTAGAATTATTAATAAATGAATAATAAAATTTAAATTATAAAATGTTAAATATTAGTATAAATAACAAATATCAAAATATTTATACGCATCTACTATAAAAATTTCAAGCCTGGTTAACTAGTTGTAATCCTAAATTACTATTTGATCATACCTTATTTCAAAGGCTTTGACCCAAAACTATTTTAAATTATGAGTCAAATTACATATATTATTTTTATTGTTTTAGATTTGAAACTTGATCATATCTCTCAATTTCCAATATTCCTCGAGGAAGAATAGGATGAGTATGAGATACAAGAGTAAATGCTTTTATTAAAAATATTAATTTCAATATCTATACCCATTTCATTTATTTCATTATTGATATCAAAGTAATTTCTTTTTATTATAGGATTATAAAGGTTGAGGAAGTTAATTATTCTAATTATTTGTATTTTTTAGTGTAATTTTTGTGTTGAATTAATGTTAATCTAAGATATATTGTCAAACCTTACCTTTGTTTAAATTTTTATTTTAATATGATTAAATTAAGTTCAAAAATAAATAAAAAATATATAATTATTCGGGGATTGGGGACTCTTCGGGAATTCCCTCTTATTATTCGGGGAGGGATGAGGGATCCCCTCAAGCAATTCTGATGGGAACGGGGAGGGAATAGGGATATATGAAAAACATTGGGGATAGGTGCGGGGATGTTAGTCCCCTCCCCTCCCCTCCCCTCCCCTCCCCATTGCCATCCCTACTAAAATGAGATTAAAATAAATGTAATCCAAATTGATATAAAACATAGTCTAAAAGAACAAAATATCATAATATAAATTTAGAAAAGAGAAAAAGATAATTGCACCCCTAACGTTTATAGAAATACTAATTAAAAAATTAACTCTAAAATTATTTTAATGAATGCAAATAAAAAATAAGTAATTTAATCTATCTAACAGACTAATAATATTAATGTATATCTAGTATTTAAAATAATTTTAACATATAAGTTATTATATTTATTTTTAACAGCACATTTTTATTATTATATAATTTTAAATAAACCATTGAATATATAGATTTTGCAATTAAATAAAATACATATCACATATTCATGTTATTAAATTATTTTATATGATATCCAAAATTATTTAGATTTTTATATATTTGTTTTCTTTTTATGTTTCTATTTATTATAATATTTAATTTGATATTAATAAAATATGTCTAATAGATTTTTAATATTAAATCATTTTTTAAGTATTGAAATTATTTTAAAACGTATATATTATAATATTTATTTTAATGTTATATTTATATTTATTTTAAAACTTTATAATCAAATTTTTTTGAATTAATAGAACTAAATAATAAATTAATCAATAAGACGTCAAAGTGTCTCTTATTAAAAATTTGAGAGGTTGTATAATAATTTTTTTAAACATAAGGGGTGTAGAGAAAAGTGAAAGAGCCGAGGAAATACAATAATGAAGAGGAGTTTTAAGTTTTAGTGAGCTATTTGAATTTTGATCCCACCACAAAATATTCAGATTAATTTACCCCATGTCTTAAAATTGTAATAAACAAAGATCTAATTTAAGGGTCTGACTATATTAAAACCGTTTTACGGTATAATGTTATTTTATAATCACATAATTAAAATTATAACATATTTTTTTATTATTTATCACTTTATATATATAATTATAATTCATGTTCTATTTTAATTTTTAAAGTAACTCTAAAGTAGCCGTGACTCTAATTCAAACCTCATTTTCTTTATTTCACGGAAGCATTATCAGACAATCAGATTGGGGGTGGGGTAACAATGTTTGATAAGTTTGGAGCGGATATTGATATTGTCGAAATTATTGTGGGTACATTGAAATTGACAGAAAGGAAAATGATCTCGGTTTTGGCGCGAAAATTGCTTCTCATGAATTAGTGCGCGGCCCGGTTTAGTTCACTTTTGCTTCAATGCCCAGCTTAGGGTTTCGTCATCCGCAATTCTCCGAGGTTACTACTCACTTCTCTGAAATATTTTACAATATTTCAGGATTTAGCTTCGCTTCAGCGAGATCAAGTGGATGCAGCATCTGATGAATATCAAAATCAGACTACTCCTAATCACTCAATCAAGGTTTTCATCTCTCTCTCTCTCTTCTCAGTTTCCTTTCGTATTTTCTTGTTTGTGTTATGGAGCTTATAAAGTTGTTGAAAATTGTGCTGGTAAAATGGAAACAAACCAGGGAATTTTTTTTTATTATATAAAAATAAAAGATTGCGTTTTGGTTTTTGCCCAATGAGACACTGAATTAATTATCAAAATAGTTGGCTGCTTTTAAACTAAATTTGATGTCTGCCTTACCTGTGGTCTTTTTTAAGGGTGTGTGGGGGATATTCACCAGCTGTTAATTATAAGCGGGTAGGTTGCTGATAAACATTAGCTACCAACTAAAACAGGTGTTAACGAAATCTTTAGTTGTTTTTGCTTTCAAAAATTTAAGCTAAAGCACAACAGTCCCAAACTTTCCCCAGGGCTAGTCTAATCAATAATGGCAAACTTCTTGTTCTTGAAATTTTTGTTTTCTTTAGCTTCTCATTATTTGCATAATCTGAAGAAGGTAAATGCTAATCTGAGTTTGCTTTAAGTCAAATTGTCGTTAACATAAATTGATCCAATCATATCATAGATAATGATTGGGAAATTTTTAATTTATCTTCAATCATTCCACTCTTGCATGGATTCTGCTGTCCTTCAATATGTTCCGAAAAATAAAATGTTTATTTTCTAAAGTTCTTGCTGGTGTTTTTTCTTGATTACAATGCATAGGATTTGGTGAAAAAAATTCAATCAAGGAAAAGATGTGTATTTGTTGTCAAGAGAAGAAGGTAGATACGACAGTTATCTATTTCTATCTGGAGAAGAGAATTCAGGTGCTAGTTTTCTGCAACTCCTGGAAATATAAGTTGTGAAGCATACTTATTACGCTATTTTTTTCTTGTTTTGTTTTTTATACTAACCTATATTGCATTGTTGAGTACTGATTTGGTCTAGGATCCTGGACTTTGTTAAAGTTTGAGAAAACGATTAAACCAACAATGTAATAGTATAATGCTATTGTACTATTACACCTTATGGTGTAATTGCTTTTAACAAATTCTAGGATCTGGGATTATATAATTTCTATTGCATTGTTAGCACTAGCTTTATGCTATTTATCTTGTTTTGTTGCTTATACCAACCTGTATTATGTTCTCAGCACTAGCTTTACATTGTCGTTGTTCATAGTTAGAAGAGTTTATCTATACTAAGTAGTTTTCAGAAGAAAATATTCTAAATTTATAAAGAGTTGCATCTTCTTAACATGTTAAGAGCTGAGATGGAAAGGAAGCTAGAGTAAGATGTATTTAGAACCACCTTACCTTTTTTATTTAGAAAACTTTGTATTTTCTCTTTAGATGTTGAAAAATATAACCCAGCTCTGAGTTATTTGTTCCTAATGAATTTCATGCTATGGGAGAAGGGACAAGGCCTGTTTCTGGACTTATGTTGTGATGGCATCATTCGGATTATTTGTATGGAGAGGACCAAGAAGATCTCTAAGGATTCTAGCTGGGAAGAGATATAGTAGAATGTTTTGAGATATTCCATCTCCATCAGTGCAAATAACTCTCATGTTCTGTGTGTTGGTTGCTGTCTTTTGAGTTATTGACTTTCTTTTTTGCTGTTTCTTCATCAGAAAGTACTTCTTTAGACTCACTGAAACTTCTTGCAAGAAGACTGTCAGTCTCTAACTTCCTCATTTCCAACATGTTTATCATTTAGTTCCTCAAAAGTGTTAAAATGTTGCTAGTCTTTTAGGAATTATTTTGTTGGGACTTAGCCAACGCTCTATTTCTCTATTGTATAGGGTTCTGCATTTTCATCTACATCTTTCCTCAAATGGAGATTCATAGCATCCTCAGAGTGAACTTTTCGGTTAAACTTAAGCTCAGTCTGAGATTAATAAGCATCTACCAATGCCAACATCTGAACCCTCAGCTGGTGCTGGAGAGAAATGTGATGCTAATAAAGCTCTTTTAGTACCAGAAGTGAATACTTCAGCTGGTGCTGGGAAGAAGACTGACTGCGATAAGGTTCTTCCACTGCAACTAGCTGAAACTTTTGCTTGTTCTGGAGAGAGTGGCAATCAATTCAAGATAGAAAATAATGCAAGTGATATGGAAGTATTATCTACCTCTTCCTACCCAAAAACGGAGAAGATTCGTAGTGTTCGGTCTCTGGTCAACGACCAGGATAAAGTAGGGCGCCGTGAAGAAAAATTCAAGAAAGTTGCAGATGTCAATGATGCAGTTGAACTCTCTATATCTGCATCAGAAGCACTAGTTATACATGAATTAGCTAATAATGAGCCAGATTCAGAAGATTTGCTCACTACAATTGTACTTGAAGCTGCTCTTCAAGTGAAGCAAGCACGGTTAGAGAACCAAGAAGATACTTCACATTACCCAAATAAGGAAATTGATGAGACCCATTTGGTTTCGGAATTGGATGATTTGACTATGGCCAGTGCATGTGAAGATGTAGGATTACCTTCAGCTGGCTCTGATGAGAATTTTGTTTCTGGTTCAGAATCATTTCTAATAAAATGTACTCCTTTATCAGAAAATTACTATGAGTCTAATGACAATGGATTTAAACATGTAGAGTGTTTGGCTCAATCAACTCAGGAGACTTCACATGTTTTAGTTGCAGCACAGGTAAAGCCCTCTTATTAGCATCCTACCGTGCTTTACCATTAAAAGAATAACAATGTATCGAAATATCTACTTTCCTCTAGTGGTGGGGCTAAATTGCTTAAATTAGTCAGGATGAAACCTTTGGCTTAGTATGTCCTGGGTTTATTGAACTGTCTTTTACTTTCTAGAATAAGAATTTTAGTTTGCTTCCAAACTGAACTTTTTTATTGTGGGAATTTCATTTCAGCCTGAAGCTAGTACAAACTCTATCTATGCTTGGAACTCTAACAATGCTGGTGAGGCTATGTTTTCACTCTTCACATTCCTTTTTTCTCTCAGTTGCATTGAACTGTGCTCAGATTTTCTCTCTTTGTTTCCTTACTACAGTAGGAAAAGAAGAAATATGTTGTTCAGTTGTAGATAGATTCAGAAGCCGCTGGTTTGGTGGTTGGACTGGAAAGGTTTGCACTTCAATATGTTTTATCTCAGCTGCATTTAAGTTGGCATGTTCTTTGTTTCAATTACACTAAGTAGCTTTATGGAGTAAGAGAGGAACAAATGATGAACTGGAATGACATTTGACTGCTCTTAGTTTCTGTCTCTGTAAATTTCCTTTAAATTTTTTTCTCCTTTGTTTAAAGTTAGTGAACAGAATGATCTCTTGTTTTTTAATCATCAAACTGGCGATGCATAAAATGAAGTTTGTTACTTAGTCAACACAATTTCCTCAAATTATGTTTATCATGTTATTAAATTTCAGGTTTAACCAGTTTTATGCCTGATGATGGTTGGTTTAGAACTTTAGTTGTGGCTTATCCTTTAAGAATTTACTTAAATCGTGGAATATATAACTTGTTTCTCAATGTTGTAGCTTTATTTGCACTCTTTTACTGGCTTGTTCCAAAAAAATGCAAACTTTTTATTTTGCTATCGCATGATATAATAGTTTCTTGGTGGGTGGACCTCTTTCACAGTTTTTACTGTCAGTATCAGATATCCTGTTAATTCGTCATTCATTAAGTTGGTATGGCTTTTCAAAAATTGCAAAATTTGTATGCCTATTTCCCTGACTATTGTGAGGCGTTACCATTTATGCACTCAAATCTATAAGACATATTTTGAAAATACTATTTTGACATTCTGTCTGATTCATTTTCTAACAGATTCTGGTCTTTTACTATTCTTCCTTCTTCTTTTGAAGGAAGTAGATGTGCAGATACAGTTGGAACAGAGTAACAACAAAGGCATCCCAAAGTTTTATGTTAATGAGACTAGCTCTCTCTCCGAATTGGCAGATGTAGCTCCAGATGAGAACTCCTTTGTGCAGAAACATGAAACTGGGTCTAAGATGGCTTCACAGTCTAGCATACCCTTTGAAGGTGTTAATAACAAAGCTGATGAAGAGATTTCGTTTTGTCAAGATGTGATCTCATCTGCTCAATCTTTTGTTGATCCTCTCTGTTCCTTTGTTCCCTGCAGTGTGTCTGCTGTGGATGCCAGTTGCCCTCAGACTATTAATGTAGCTACTGCTCAAAAGCAGTTACTTGAGGTGGAGAATTTGCAGAGGACCTCAGATTTTAATGCTGAATTCATCAATAGGGACAGACAAGATGTGCCTACATTTACTGTTGAAGGATTTGAGAACCCAGTTAAAAGGCAGTTGACCCTACTCAAGACTTATAGCACCCTCTCACCTATAAATGATCCCAACTTGGAGAAAAGAAGTTGTTTTCGTAATCATTTGGTCCCACCAGAATGTCATGAAGAAATCATTTCCTTGGAACAGAATATCGGCTGCATTTGGTCCTGGGATAAACGATACTGTAAAGGACTCTTATCTTTTGGCTCCGCATCTAAATTTGCTGCTGGTAGAGAAAATGAGGAAACTTACAAAACCACTGTCACCGGGAATCCTTATGCTGTCGCAACAAATTGCACAGAAAATAATGATAAACTAGTCGGTCAAGGGGCTGGATTGCTCGAGCCTTTGAAGGAAAGTAGGCTGCCTCCTTTTCCAAACCGAGGTACATGTCGTTCACATGCTTCCAAGCTTATTGGTGATGTTAACAATTCTTTTGGAAAGACAAACCCTGATGAGGCTGGAGTACAGGAAACTGTAGTTATGCTTCATAATTTATCAGAAGAGTGCAATAACTACCTTGAAACTCAAGTTCCAATTAGAAAGAGAATTCGTTTATCAGAAGTTGAAGTTGACCTTCGGCAGAATAGAGATATTGAGAAGCTACAATCTTCACATAAGTTTCACTCAGCGACTAGAGCTAGTGAAATGTCAAAAAATTCCAATGCATGTAGAGATTCTCAACTTCAATATGTGAAAAGGTGTTCCACAACTCGCAGAAAGTATGTGAAGAGATTGATATTCCAAGGTATCAAATTCTTACTAACAGGTTTCTCAAGTCAGAAGGAAAAGGAAATTGAAGTGCTGATTCAAAAATATGGTGGTTTGGTTCTCTTGGATATTCCTCCCCCAAACTCACAGGGAAAGAGATGTTCAAGATCTCATTCCCAGCAGCTTCCTGTTGTCATATGTCCAAAGAAGCTAAAAACCACCAAATTCTTGTATGGGTGTGCAGTGAATGCCTTTATACTAAAAGCCAAGTGGCTGACTGATTCAGTTGCAGCTGCTTCAACTGTATCACCGGCAAAGTACATGATCCTCTCAAGTCAGGCTGATCTGAAGAGAACAGGAATTACAGAGCCAATTTGTAGGGATAACCATAAATATATTTTTGGCAGGGTGGGGATCATGCTTCACGGGAAGCCCAGTTTCTGCACCAAATTTGCAGTAATAGTTAAGCATGGCGGAGGGCAGGTGTTTAAAACCCTCCATTGGTTAGTTTTGAGTCTTGAGACTCAGAAGAATATTGTGGGAGTTATTGTTGCTGAGAATGAGAGAAGGGTGTCACGTCACTTGAGACACTGTGCCTTCGAGAAGAAGATTGCCATGGTGCCTGCAAGCTGGATAATAAAGAGCTTACATATAGGGATGCTCCTTCCTCAAACACAAGACAAGCATATTCCTTCTCCCACTGTAAATGTTCCGGAGTTTCCAAGTTCCATTGATTGGAGTGAAGAGATTTGAAACTTGAGTTCCAAATGAATCATTTCACAGTGAATATGAACCTTCATACTTAAAGTGCACCAGAGATTCCCAAGGAACTTTAATATGCGTCATTTATCGATGGTCTAGACATGATTATGGCTGCACTGGTCTTGTCTTTTGACTAATTTTGTTCAAATGAGTTACAGTTCTGGTGTTACGCCAAAGTTGAGTTTGTGGTGGAAATATTCCAAACTGTGTTCCTTGCTTATCTAAATGTGGAAATTGATGGGTTGCAATGGGAAAGAGGTGACCAGTGGCATCCTAAGTGATCTCTGGTTTATAAAGAAGAAACTAGAGTAAGAATTTTTTTCTTTTCCCAGGTTGCTTATTTATCATCATGACATTCTCTTTGCCTGTTCAAGAAGTTTCCTTCAGATTGACATTCTCTTTGCCTGTTCAAGAAGTTTCCTTCAGATTCAAAGTAGATGCGTTGATTGAGCCTTGGTTTGGTCCAGTTGATGCTATCAGTTCAGCTGCTTCTTCAGTTTCTACTGTTATTCTCTAACCAAAAGCAGAAGAATAGGCAAGACAATAATGTGTCTATTGCACATAAGCTGGTAAGTGTTATTTCACATTATCATTTACTTGCCACGCCAATACATGTCATTTCATCTTGTATAACATATACCCTGTTTACAATTATTTAACATTATATCGACATTCAAGTAAAAATGTATAGAAATTGAATTCACATGGTTTCTGAAATCATGTGAATTCACATGGTTTTGACAATAGTTGGTCTAGGCAGCCACATGGTTGTGGTGAGTTAACATTGTTATTGTATTAAATTTTAGCAAGCAATTACGTGTAAAAAAAAAAAAAAAAAAAAAATTAGTGATGCATAATGTCAAAAAAAAAAAAAGCAAAAGACAAGAAATAAAGGATGTCTTATATCTCAGTACAGAACAATAACTTTTTCAAGTTGCAAAACCAGAGATTGAGAAGGATTGATGCAATAGAAGCATGGATTTAGGATACATTCATTATTGTTGTTTAATAGTACTGATCAGGCTTGGAATCTTGAATTTTATTAAAATTCAAAAAAAATTATTTAGCCATATGGTTTAATAGTATAATATCATTTAGTAGAGTTGGCAAAATGAGTTATCGGGTCGTGTTCGTGTCGTGTCAGGTTCGTATCGTGTTAAATTTAGGTCGACCCAAACCCGACCCATTTAATAATCTTGTCGAAATATTAAAACTCAAACCCGACACGGAAAAATAATCGGGTTACGCAATAACCCGCTTAATATCTATATACATATTTATCAAAATATTACACATTTACACTATTGAGGTTTTAATTATATATGTAAATAATATTATATATCAATATTACAAAATATACATGTTTACCAATATTTTACACATTTATACTATTGAAGCTCTAAATATATTTAATACTTTATAAATAAAACAATGTGTTTATATTAATCATTTTAAAGAATAAAAATAAAAAATAAAATCATCTCTAATATTTGAGTTTTGATGACAAGAATTTATGAATTATTTTAAAATAAAAAATATAATCAGGTCATTGATTGGGTAAATAGGTCAAGAATTTTAATCCTAACCCGACATGGAAAAAATTGTGTCGACTCGGATTCGACCAATTTAATAATTGTGTTAAATTCGACGATCCATATCTATTTATTCGTGTCGTGTTCGTGTCAGGTAATTAGAGTCGTGTCAAATTTTACTAGTTCTATCATTTAGCATTAAAATACGTGGCTTAATAGTTTTCAAAGATTTTTAAAAAGTCCAAAATGCTGGACTAGAACATTTCTAGTTGTTTAATAGTTGTAGCTTTTAGGTCGCACCACCACTGTTTGTAGTCTTTTTTGGCCATTGTCAGATTAAACAACAATGAATTAAAAAATTAATTCATCACAGTCTTGCGTTGCTTGTTGTAAATTTAATTAGAAAGTATCCAAACTATGCAAAGAAAATGAAGAAAGTGTTGATAATCAAAATTTAAACTTAGAGATGGAGAATTCTTTTTCTGCTTTTTTTTCTCTTACAAGTGACACCGCTTTAGAAAAAATGGGATAATATTACAAGTAGGAAGCTCCCTATTTATACTAAAACAAAGCTTCTCGATTGTTGACAGGGGTTGACACACAAATATTATATTATTACAACAATGGAACAATATAGGTAATATGCTTCTATCAACTCACAATTTAAGTAAATTGGAGGATTTAGGTGAAGTGGTGAAAAATCCACAATAATCATGACATTGTTAACTTTGTTAGCTCATCAATTCGATTTTTCAAATATCATATCAAAAGGAAATAATGGATGAATGATGCTCTGCTGCTTCCCTTTTTGTAAAGAACTTAATGTGTGTCATCGGTTAGGTATGTTATTGAGATTAAACGTAGTTTCATTATTTAAAAATACATATTTTTTATTTTTTTTTATTAACTCAGTCACCCCTTGAATCTCTCTGAAAGGTCACTCCTTACTTGAAGAACTAGAACTTTGACTTCTTAAAGAATGTATAGATTTAAAAATGGAAAACTCAATAATTATAATCTATCCAAAAAAAAATGAGTTCCTAGATCATTAAAGTATTTGTTATTAATCTTGGAACAACGAAAGTAATTAAAAAAAAAACTAGTAATATCCTTCAATTCATTCTACCTGTGAATGTGATAGTTGCTTGAAGTTGAAATATGGGTGTCTAACCAAAAGTTAAGTAGGTGGATGAGCAATACCCTAAAATGAAAAATATTTACTTTATGAATATCATGCTGACCTTCTATTTGGTATAATTTTTCAAATAGTACTTATATAAATAGAATTTTTGTCAGTAAAATTTTTATAAATAGAGTTTCTATATAAAAAAAATTAATTGTTTAGTTGTTAATGAAAGTTTATATTAAAAATTATAAAATTATTTTAATAGATAAGTTTTTATATTAAAAATTATAAAATTACTTTAATAAATAAGTTTTTAAAGTTATGTTATGAAAATAATAAAATAATATTGTCAAATAATCAAAGAATATTTTAGATATTAAAAAAAAACTAATCTCTACTCCCAAAAGCATAAAATTTGAGTTTTTATTAGTAGAGGTAAAATAGTTTACTTAATCTTCAAAAGTTCTACTAAAAAAAATAAATCAAATAACAATAAAAATTTTGATAAGAACTTATGAAATTAAATAAACACTTATAACTATTAAATAAACTATACTAAACAGACACTTAATGTGGGCAAATTCAGATTTTTGTTTTAGGCTCTTATGAACTATTCTATGTTAGAGAAATGTATTGTACCAGTTCAGTTCAAAGGATTTTTTTTTCTCTAAATCATTTTAAAAAAAAATCTAACATGACCCAAACCGAATAAAAACCAATTAGTTTAGAATTCTTAAAATCGAATCAAATTTAAAATTTTGGGAGAAATCGAACTAATTCAAGATAAGGTTAGCTCGTTTCAAGGACTATTTTGTCCACCCCTACATTAAATTAAAAAAATTCAGTTCGATTTTATGAAGAAAATAATAAAATAAAAATCTATCAACAAAAAAGGTTAGATAGTTAGAAGCACTAAAACGAGAGGTGACAAAATGGGTTGTGATGCGATTACATGGCATGGATACAACATGATTTTTTTCGTATTCATGTTAACAAATATTGATATGATTAATAAATGAAATGACACAACATGACATGATAAATAATCATGTCATATTAATGTTGGACTATCTTACCATGATTACATCTTTATGATACGAGTATCAACTAATACGTGGTATATTGTTAAAAAAATTAACTAATATATTAAACACTAAATTAATTACTCATCATATCCATATTGTGTGATAAATTTATTTATGTCATGTTAACTTATTTATGACATATTTTTAAGAAAAGTAATGTTGACATACTTGTTATTTTTTAAAATAATTTTCTTTATTTTTTATTAAATAAATTAAATAAGTCAACACGATTAATATGGTTAATAAACGGATCGTATCTGTGTTTTGATGTTTTGATGCGATAAGTAAATAGGTAATATCAACATTTATTTAAATTTAACGCAACTTTCACGCAACATAATTACATGAATTGACACACCTAACTAAAACTATTTGTTTTTTCAATAAACAAAATGGGTTACCAATTAATGCCTATATATTTATATATTTTTTGGGACCACATTCCTTGCCTTTTGAAAATACATGGAAATTTGATTTTGTAGACCCCAGGCAATGCCCATGCTCATTTATTTAGGCCCATTTTAGTATTATTGTAATTTTTAAAATAATTATTGTTACGTGTGCTACAGAAATAATAAGTTATGATGAGAATTAAATAAACGTTTAGTAAAATTTATTTTTAAAATTGTTACAAGTTCTTAAAAACAGTCGAATGTTTTCAATAAATCTTATTATTAAATTGTTGTAAGACTATATATAATTAAATTGCACATAGTGTTGAATAAAATTAATTTACGCACGTCTAAACATGTATATAAATTTTTTTATTGTGTATATATATTAATTGACAACTAAAATAAGTATCTTATGCTTTTTTACTTTGTATCTCAATAATAATAATAATAATAATAATCTATTTAAATTCAATACTTTTATTTCTTAATTAATAAGGATAATTTAAAATTTTTTATGTGAGGATATACATGAAATTGCATTAAATATAAAACTGATTCTCAAAATTAAATTTTAAAAAATTATTTCCTCCCTTTCAAAATCTACTATAGGATAGGATTGATTTTATCAAAATTAATTTCTAAAAAAATTTATAAATATCAAATTAACTTTTAACTTTTTAAAAATACTTTAAAAAGTTTCAAAAATAATTTTCAATGAGCTGTTTCTATTTGGATTTTGGACCACCACATTCGTGACATTTGTGACGACAACAACTTTCACCAGCCCAAAACAACCTTTAGATAGCGTTTACTTTTTTTATTAGAGTGGGAATCATGAGGAGTGGGAATCCTAAGATTGGGAGTGTGGAGTGGGAGTGGGAGTGAGAGTAAGTTGCTTACTTACACTGAAATGGAAGTATGGAATGAAGATCAAAATCTAATTTATGTGTTTATTTTATCTTGAATTGGGAGTAAATAGTTTTAAATTATAATTTTATCCTTATTTAAAAAATTATAGTTTTTAATTACAAAGTTAATAAAAATATATATTTAATAAATAAAAATTTATTTTATTATATTTGTAAATTTCTAATAATTATTAATATTCTTAATTATGTACATCATAATTTTTTATTAATTTTAATTTTAATTATATAAATTAAAAATTATTGATAAGGGCAATATAAATGAAATAGTTTTACTATTAACATAGTACGAAATTAATATTTTCTTAAAATAAACTATTTATTAGTATTAATTATTAATATTAAATAAATATATTACTATTATTTTTAAATAAATATAATAATATTATATTTTCAAATAAAGATGGTATACAGTAATCTTATTAATATAATAATATTATTTTTAAGTAATTTAAACTTAGAATCAAACCGAATTATTATTTAGGTAAATATAATATTATATTTAAATAAATATAATATTATTTAAATAAAGATAATATTATTTAAATATTTATTAAATATAATTATAGTAAATTTAATAAAAGGAGGGTAAAAAATAAGGGTAAATATAAAATGAAAAATTATTTTATTTAATATAATTATATTAAATAATAATATAATATTATTTAGTACAAAATTAATATTTTCTTAGAATAAATTATTTATTTATTATTAATTATTAATAAATAAATATAATAATATTATATTTTCAAATGAAGATAGCATATAGTAATATATTATTAATTCTCTATTAATATAATAATATTATTTTTAAGTAATTTTAACTTAGAATCAATGCAAATTATTATTTAGTTAAATATAATACTATTATTCAAATAAATAGAATATTATTTATTTTATTTTATTAAATATAAAATATTAAATTAAATAAGAAAAACGGTAGAAATGAGAGAGGTGGGAGTGGATTCCCACTCCCACTTCTCACTCCAAAAATAAATAAGATCCACGGAATGAGATTTCTAATCATTCTCTTAATGAAGTAAATACTGGAGTGGGAAGAATCCACACCCCTCACTCCCACTCCAATAAATAAATGCAGCCTTAGAGAATTGTCCTTGGCAATCGGGACACGTCTCTTTTAGGATAGATTGGTCTAAAGTTCATGTCCAAATTGCCCTACAAGTCCATGTCTTGGGCCACTCTTGGCATTTTCTTTTTTGGGTCCACAAAAAATTTCATGTGCCAACGTAAATGCATGTGGACTACATCCATGTCAATTGCAATGAGAATAAATAATGGAAATTAAAATAAATTATTCATTTGAAATATAAGAACCGGAATTGAAATAATATATATTTTTATTGATGTGATAAATTTGTCTAAAAATTAGAATGGATTGTTTTAAATAACTAAACTGCTCTTAGTTAATTATGGTCATTACTATTATTATTTATTATAATAATTGTGATTATTATTATTACTATATTAACAAAAATTACAAGAATAATAATAATAATATGACATATAATAATAATTTAATTAATAAAAAATAGAATTATAAAATTTAAATGAGATAAAATAGAGAGTTTAACACGATTAAAATGATTAGTAAATGAGCCGCATTCTTATTTACTTAAATTTAATATAATACGATTACACGAATCCACGTTCTAACTAAAATTAAATTATTTATTTCTTTTTTTTTAAGTGAACGAAATGGGTTGTGCAATTAATGTCTATGTGTTTGTTTATTTTTTAGGACCACGTCCTTTGCCCTTTGGAAACCCACGGTCCATTAATTTTGTAGACCCACGCAGGCAATGCCCATCTTCATTTTATTTTAGTGTTTGGATTTTGGAGTTTGGACCACCACATTCTTCGCATTCTTCACATTTTGTGACTTCATTTTCACCTTCAGAAAATTGCACTTGGGAATTGGGATATGTCGTTTTTTTGAGGCAGATTGCCCTTAAAGTCAGTGTTTTAGCATGTTATTATTTTTTTTCTATTTTTTTTTAAAAGATGTAGCAATGAGTTAACTGGATCCACCCAAAGTTTCACGTCGTGCCAACTTAAGTGCATGTGGACGACATCATTGCCGAGATATATCAATTTGACCTATTGCCATGTTTTAAGCATTTTTGTTATACAGATAGGGACGCCAGTGCCACCAGTGGAGCTTGTATTTTGGTTCAACAGTGGCCAAAATAGAGAAATTATATATGGGTATGGTTATTTGAACCCACTAAATTTTTTTTTATAATCATTTTAAAGATAAACTCATACTAAAAGTTTAAAAATCTTAAAATTATCATTTACTAATCTCTTTTACTCTCTCTCCATTTTGTTATTATATATTCTCTCCGTACTCTCGTATTCTACAAATACTCAATTTTACTCTTTTTTAAAATTTATTTTATGGCCTTTCTTATTACATTATGATCTTTATTTCATACTTTTTATATACAAGATTTTTTTCTTGATATTTACTAGGATTTGTGTTTAGTAAAAATTAATTTCTTGATATTCATTAATTTTTCAGAATTAATAAAAAAAATTTTGACGTTCATTTTTTAATAGTGGGTCTTGTTCTTCTTAGTTAGTGATACTAGTTATTTGTAGCTAAAAATATATATCTGAATTAATTGGTAAGAATTTATAAAATTAAAGAGAGAAAGAGAAGAAAAGAGTTAATTAAGTAAATGTTTTTAAAAATTATATAAATAATAAAATTTTAATTAAAATGAGATTGTAAAAAAAAATTGATAGATTTAAATAACCTCACCTTAAAATATATATATTAGGAATCCTTTTATCTTCTCTTGAATTTTATTTTTTAACCCAAGAGGCTGGCACCCCAAGCTGCAACCTAAGTCCAACCCTAGCCAACGACCCAAATAGGAATATTTACTAGGCTGGATTAAATCGCACATTTTCAATAGAAATTAATATAATAGAGAAAAATATTGGGGAAATCATCATGATGAACCACATGTTAGATGTCAAAAATATAAATAGGCACAAAATATTTTTGAAATTATGTCTACACCACCAATTGTTTCATTTTTTTTTTCCTTTTTTGAAATCAAATAGCCACTTTCTTGTTACCTTTGTTGGAATCTACTTACGAATCTATGCTAAAAGATCATTTCAGATGAGGTTTTGTGCAAATGATAAAAAATATAAAAAAAAAACTAGAATAAAAATGTAGTTTTCAAAAAAAAAATCATGATCAATTTATGATAGTAATTTAGCATTATTTTTTTTTGTGATTTTTAGATTTCAAACGGTAAAATTGCGCTTTCACATAGTTATATACCAATAGGAGAAAATAATTTTTTAAAATAGACTCCTTAGCATATTCTAAAAAAGATAATAAAAAAGTGGTTACTTGATAAAAAAAATTGAAATAATAGGTGGTATGGAGATAATTTTTTAAAAAAAATTGAAGACTACTTGTACTAAAGTAATAAAAAGAATAACATTTCTTACTTCTTAGGCATTAATATTGATAAAATCTGTAGCTAGCTATTGATAACTAGCTAAAAAGTATCACAAAATTCTGAGGTAATGATTTTTTTAGTCTATTTTGAATTTGTAATTTTTTTTTTATTTTAGAAGAAAGACATCAGATTCCTTATATGATCAAATAGATTCTTTAAGGCATGTTTGGCATGCAGCATTGCCTAGCATTAGTTCATGAGCCCAGCATTAGTTAAAATATACCTATATTTGGCGATTGAAATAGATTGCATTGACCAGCATTAAAATGTAACTTTTGCCGTATTATGAAAACTCGTGTCCCCCTTGTGATTAAGCTGTAATGACTTTTGAAATGCAAAAGTCATTAGCTTGCATTTTTTTCACTTTCTATTTATTATTATTATTATAAAACTTTTTAATTTAATATAATATTAATTTTTATTTTTATTTTACATTATAATTATTAATAAATTTATAATTTAATATAACTAATATAAATATTTAAATTTGAATAATATTAATTTAAAATTAATAATATATAAATAATATTATTACATGTATTACATAAACTCTTACTTTGATTATTTAGCATAATTCATTTTGATAGTAAATATGTTATGACAATTGTATCACTTTATTATTTTGTGATTATCTTGTGGTATGTATACACTTTTTTTCTATCATCCTAAGTTGAGTTTTGAACTAATCTTGCAAGGTTTAACTATTTATTTATGTTATTCTATTATTTGGAGATTATTTGATTAAATTATTTACTTCGATCTTTATTTCACAAGTTACATATTTAGAAAAGATCGAAAAAAAATGTTATGCTTCTAAAAATTTAAGATTACAAGCTTCGATCTTTATGAAGAATTATGAACTTTTTTAAAATTTACACTAAAAAAAATTGTTAAATTTCTAAAGCTTAAGACGTCTATATTTAGTATTTTTTGAAGTATTAATAAATATAATTATATAAATATATAATTTAAATTAATCACAAAAAATCAATATAGTACAGGGCAACACCAAATATAATATAATTAAAAATTAATAAGTACAATGTAACATCAAATATTATACAATAATATTATAATATAGTACTAATATAATACAGTGTGCCAAATACACCCTTAGATTAAGAAATGGCCATACAAAGTTACAAACTCCTTTTTGTCAATTATAATCTTTGACTAGAGTCAAAACTTTTATGAAACCTAAAATAGCATTTAATTTTGGATCACTCCCTTGCGAATTGATTATTTTCATATCATCTCTTTACTCTTGAAAACCTCAAATTCTCCCAATTTTTTATTCAAAAGTTAGGGGGAAAATAGATGTTGATTGATGAATTCTTTTTGGTCCTCTTAAAAAAAAAGAGAGTAAATTGAGATTTTTCAAAAGTAAAAGAGTACTATAAAGATAGTTAATTCATGAGAGAGATAATATAAAATTAACCTTATGAGTATAAATACATACTATCACAAATATAATTAATGAAAATACATAAATATTATGTAAATTATTTTTAATATTAAACTATTCGGTATAGGTTTTTATAGTATTGAATTCATTAATGCAAAAACTAACATTAAAATTTAAAGCAAGCATAAATACATGCATGCATACATACGTATATATGCTTAATTATATTTATTTTTTCACTAATTTATAACCATTAGATTTACTACATGTATCAACGGTCAAGATTTTGAGAATTTATTAATCTAAATGCTTAATAACAATTAATGTACTTTCTCTCTTCTCATCAGTTTCCGTGTTAAATCTAATTGTTTTATCCTAAGTTTTCTCATGGCTAAGCCTTTACCCATTGAATGTATCATTAAAAGAAAAATCCCAAATTTGATTTTTATTACCAATGTCCAAGAACCCATCTAAGGATGACAATGAAGCATTTCAAAATTATGATTTTTTCAAGAAATTTAAATGGTTAAGGCTAATAGAGCCGTATGTGGAAATTCTTAGACTTTTTTTTTTTGTTACGGTGTGTACGATTTTTTGTTTATGTTATTTGGATTACCAGGCAGTGGAAAAAGGGTACAGAGTTGCTTGCAAATTAGAGAGATTCAAGTGAGATTCTGAAAGTTGATGGAGAGTTAATTGTGGATAAGAGGAGAGTTGAATTTTTGAGTGGAATTTTTAATGCGCAAAAAAGGGGTAGAATTTCTTGTTTGACAACAAAATAAATTTGTTGGGTTTTGTTCGGATGCTTAGATATAAATTGAACCATTTATTCTATATTATTTTTCTTTTGTTTGAGGATACCTCCATATTCTATTTTAACAGCTTCAACTCCAACAATTTTGTAAACATTCAGGTCAGCTATGTGCAAACAAGGTAAAATCTTAATTTGATTTTTTGTTTGTTTGACAATTTTTGTATGTTCATTTGTCCATGGTTTGGGATTCTTTTTCAATCTTCTGTGCAAGGTTTATAAAGATTACAAAAATGAGGATAAAGATCTACAGCATAATTAAGGCTTCCTAAGAATCTTTGTAATTGAGTTTTTCTCAATAATTTGATTTGAAAATTTGTCAGCAAGGGCTATTGATCTGTGAATTGGTATTATTGTTCCTTGATAAATGTTATGACTAAGAAATCTAATTTTGGTTTGAAACGACCTAATTTTTTAACACAACTAGTCCATTTTGTTTGACAACGTCACTAAAAATTGATAAATGTCTGAAATGTTGTTCTATGTTTGATGAAATATTAACATATCATCAATATAAATAAGGGAGAAATTTGAATATGGATTAAAATTTTTGTTAGTATCCTTGAAATTCGAAGAAGTATTTTTTAATTCAAATGGTGGGCTATGCTGTGTCATGCCGTGCCAACCCTGGTGCCGAATTATCTATATTTTTTTAATTTAAATAATAAGTATTAGTGTAATTTAATTAAAATTAAGACATAAAATTTCAAGAATGTTTTTTCATGTGTTGTGATTTGACTAATCTCCAATCACACAACACTTTGCAATCTCGTGCTTAAACATCTAAGCCTAACTCGGTCCACATGCATACCGTGCTGCGTGCGCTGCCTAAACATGCTCGTGTTATATGAATGAATGTCATGTTTGTAGTGTGCCTCATGCCGCTCGGCCTGTTGACCATCTATAGGCATAACATTCAATTCATACAATTTTTTAATTCTAGAATGGCAAGTCTTTTATCTATTTCATCCATAAATTCTTTTATTAGCTAATTGTTTTTTTTTATATTTCTTGAAATTATTCAAATCTTTTTTAGGGGATTTTTGTGGCCCCCTTAGTTTCATAAATGCTAAAATAGACTCTCTTAGTTTCATAAATAACTATTATTCCTTTTGATTAGAATAACCCAAACAAATATAAATATAGTAATAAGATAAAATAATAAATAAATATCATATGATGCGAATAAAATATTACAATAGGTATAATTAATAAAATAACGTATGTAATGAAAATTTAATTTTAAAATTAAGCAATTATTAGTCTATTCTGACAGATTTATTAAAATCTATTCATCCAAAATTTGACTTTAAGATTTACACTAATACAGACATAATTCAAAACGATATTTTAAATAAAATTCATGATTTTATAAATTACTGTGAATGTTAGGTATAATTATTATAATATTACTAATATATCAAATAGATTTTATTATATAATATATATCAACCTTTTAATTGGCCAGTAAACCCGGCTACTAATAACGAGACTGGCCATGGTCAATTAACCTTTATTTTGTAAACATTGCTAACCATAGTCATTTGTTGCATATTTTCTCTCTATATATAAAATTGTTCTTTAATGAGGGTATCTTCAATTAATAAAATATAAAAAAAAATATATTTCAATATACTAACAGACAAAAAAAGGTCTTTAATATATTAAATTTTTTTTTTTTGCATTTTACTGAGATTATTACTTTACCAAAGTAAGGATGTCATCATTAGAGAATGACTATATATATCAATATTAAATACAATTATATTAATATTACTAATCTGTCAAATGATTTTTATTGATATTAAAATATATATGACGATCTAATCATATTAAATTTTTTCATATTCAAAAGAATTTATAAAATATATATTCTTTTAGGGTTCAACATTGTAATTTTATTTATTATAAATATTTAAGTCAATATTTAGATTGTTAAAGTCGTTATTTTTTCAACTAATCGGTGGTTTTTTTTTTTAAACTGATAACAATTAACGGAAAGTTGATTTTACAAAATATAATTACCCCATAAGAGAATCAACGATACATGTAATAAAAAGAATCATGTTCAAATGTTCACAAAAAGTAAATGGAATTAACAACATAAACAGTACGAATGCCACCAGTACTCTCGAAAGAGACCGAAACACTAAGGAATTCTCGATATTTTGTTGTTTTTAGGAAGTGCTAGCAAATAGCAATAGCCTCATCTATATATTTAAAAAAACTTGTGGATGCTTGTATATAGAATACTTATCCACTGAGGAAGCTTTCACTTTAATAATGTTAAAAATAAATTTCATTATCATTTAACACATTTAACACACCGAATTTTTTTTTTTTGTCCTTTTTATCTTGATCCTTCACTTCGTTAAAATAAGAACCTCTTCATTACAAAGTCCTTATTATATAATTAAAGTTATATGTAGTTTTGTGACATCCAAATACTTTAATTCATATACAGGGCATAAATATTAATATCAGCATTTAAATTTTTACTGTGAAAAGGAATAAGAAGAAGAAAGTTACTTAGTAGTAAATTACTTTCCTAATTCTAATTCACGTGTAAGAAGTTCGAGTTCAAATTTCCTAATTCTTATTAGGGATATTATTTTATCACTTAATATTTTCTGACATATTATTTTATCAACCAAAATTTTTTGACAGCTGTTCCCCCCCCCCCCGGGAGTATTTCACTTTTTATCATTTACCACCAAATTGTTAACTCTATTAATAAATTGTTGACGTTACAAGGATATTTTAAGAATTTTAGTATATCCAATGTTTGAAGAATCTCACAAGGTATAATATTTATAATGTTATCAATCAATTATTTTAAACATATAAAATAATAGATTGATAAAAGTATTATTATTATTTTTAATTTAGAGGGTTAAATTACACTTAACAATTTAGGGATAAAATTGACTTTTACTATAATTTCTGTTAAAAAATTCTTTTAGCTCTAATGGTTTGGTGGTTGAAAAAAAATAATTGTCAGCAAACTTTTAGTGGTAAAGTGATGTGTCAAAAAAGATTTAGTGGTTAAATGATAATATCTCTTCTTATATAAAATATCTAGATATTTTTATTCATATACAGGGCATAAATATTAATCTCAACTTTTAAATATTTATTGCGAAAAGGAATAAGTAAAAGAAAGTTGGTAGTAAATTACTTTCCCAATTCTTGTTATAAAATGTGTTGTTAAACTTTAAAGGTGGCTTTAATATAGAGCAACATCACAATCGTCATGGTTTTCTGTTTTTGATAACAAGAAGTTATTAGTAAAAATGTTATCATTAAACGTGGTAAATATTTGGTTATACAAATTATGCGTATGTGTATAAATTATAAATTTAACAGAAAAAAATATTATTAGTAACAATAAAAAAGAATTCAATTGATGTTACTTATAGAATTTGATCAGGTACGCAGCCTTGTGCACCATAACGAGACTCGTGGCAAATTCTTATTGGATAAACTGTGGTGTAGATCCCATAGCTTTGCCAATGAGAACACGTCATGCGTCCCATCCGCATTATATCAGCCCTCGTTACTTATATGCGCTGCATGATAGCCCAGTGACGTGGAAGGATATGGGCAAGTGACATGAAAGGATAGTTGCTTTACAGAGAAAGGTTGGAATGTAGCCTTGAAGTTGATGGGGCCTTTGTTGCCTTAGGAGACTCATTCAATGCATTTTTATCGAGTGAAAATGGCGCATTTCGGCAGAGTGCGCCCAAAACTTATCAATAACATAATTGATGCTCATAGTCAATGTCGGCAAACCCATAGTTGATCCTTGGAAGAGCGAATTAATTCCACCATTGAATTCATATAATCGATACTCGTAGTCAATATTGGTTTGATCCACGGGAGAGAAAATTAATTGCAGGCATAAATTCTCATTTAGCAAACTTGACCGAATAATTCTCTATCAGTTTTGTTTGTAAATTAATTGGTTACTTGAGTTTGAATTCTAAAAGTAAAGGGTCCAAATTAATTATTCTAAAAAGGTATAGAATAAAAATAATATTTTTTCATGATATTATGCTATTGCATGTTATATTTCAAACGCATGTGACAAATAACAAGAGAAAAGTAGATAACATATTAAATTGATTTTAATAAAAACCCATGTACGAGTAGTTGAGCATCTATTTTTTTTTAAAAAAAAAAAAAGGTAAAGGAAGGGTAAACTTTAAAATATATTTTTTTAACTCCCTTCTTTTCTCGAATTCATACTTAGATTACTTACAAAAATAACTATTTAAAAATTTGTTGGTCAAACTTCACGAAAAGAAAAAAAGAAAAAAAGAAAAAGCATATATTCTTAATTGGGACTCGCCTATCATGCATCAGTGGCACCATGCCACTGCTTTTGTCTTTTCTATGTAAAATTTCATAAAGTCCTTTCACTTATTTTTATTTGAACTTTATTTCACAAATATTGAGTTCATTTCTCCCAAACCCGTGAATCCTTCAACGGCCGATCAACGGCAAATCGACTCCTCCGGTGGCTGTGGTTGGTCAGAAAAGATAGAGGGAATTGTCGAGAACAAAACTCAAGTGGTGGCATCACCGGAAACTAGAGAAACATCGGCGAATTGAAGCGGGGATTCTATGACTTTTCATGGCTTCTATCGGCAGCTTTCCGAATGTTTTACGGCGACAAGGATGGCATGGAGATGACCGGTGTCGCACGAGCTTCCGATCGATACCAACCTTGGCCGGTGGAGTTGTCGGAAATGGAAAAAAAATTCGGGTCGGGTTCGCGGGTCGGGTTGACCCGGTTATTTTTGCGACAAGGATGGCGTAGAGATGACCGGAGTCGTACGATCTTCCAATCGGTACCAAACTTGCCCGGTGGCGTGGACGGAAATGGAAACGAAATTCGGGTCGGGTTCGCCGGTATTTGTGATAAAGAGAGGGGTATTGTGATAAAGGTGTAATATAGAAGAAAAATATATAAATAACAAATAGTATAAGGGGCTAATTATAATGTTTATATGGATGCAATAGAAATTACTTTAATATTTATGAGGTAAAGTTTAAATAAAAATAAATGAAAGGGGTTCAATGACAGTTTACAATACTGCTGGCACAAAAGACAAAACCAGTGGTAGGGGTACCACGGTGGTACCGTAGGTGGATCCTCTTAATTGCGCTAGAACCACAACTAGAAGTAATTATCAACGGCCGACTGAAGTTGGAATTCTTATCCGTTTTGTCGTCGGCAGCAAAGAGTGTTTTGTGTATCTGCTGCGCCGAAATTCGAGGTGGGCCAATGCAGACATATTAATCCATGCACACATTACGGCATCGCATGTCGACAAATGACAAGACCAAAAAAAAAACAAAAAATGATCAATTTTCTTATTTTTCAGTTTACTTGTGTTCCAAAATTACCACTGTGCACATCTACCGTTTTAATATTTTTGCACGAAATATCTTCCAATCAGAGGCTGAACTAAGATTTTAGTTTGGGGATATTGCTAAAATATATCATAAATTAAGAGTTTCCTTAAAAGTTTAATTTAGGGATTGCTGAGATATATCACAAGTTGGGAGTTTTCATGATTTTTTTTATTTTACCTTGCATTTCATAGCAAACCTCGCCTTGTACATGGTTCCGCCTAGGGATGGCAATTGGATCGCTCCATAATGGATATCTACAATATTCATCCAATTGGATTGGATAATATCATCCAAAAATTTTTAGATCTTGAAATTGATATTTTAAAATTATATCCAGATGGATATGGATAATTATTTTTATCCAATGGATAACCGTTTAACCCAACACAAGTTTAAAAAATTTTAATTTTATAAAATTAAAAATAAAAAATATAATAAACAAACAATTGTAAAAATATTATATTAACTAGTAAAAAATTTCAGTTCCTCTTATATTAAAAACTAAAATTTTTAATTCGCCGGACCACCGTCGACTTCGCCGGAAGTTCGCCGGAAAGTTGCCGAACCGCCGCCACCAACCACCGGATTGCCATTTTATTATATATATATATTAATATAAATAATTTAATAACCAAATTTAATATTAAAATTTTAATTATTTTATATTTTATTTTATATAATAAAAATAAAATATCTATGGATATCCATGGATCTCCATAGTTTTATGGATAAAATCCATATCCATATCCAATATTAAATACTAGATATGGATATGGATATATCCATATCTAGTAAATTATGGATTTATGTTTGGATGGATATTATCCATCCACAATTAGATATTTGCCATCCCGAGTTCCGCCTCTGCTTCCAATAATTCAATACTCCTTTCTTATTTTTTTTTTCAAAATTTGCCGTAGATTGGAAAATTTTTGGGCAAAAATGATTTTTAAAAAATTATTCAAACATTAAAATTAATTTTTAATTTTTTAAAATCACTTTTAAATCTCTTAAAAGCAATCTCGTTATCCCAAAGAGCCTTCACTGAATGATTTCATAATGCATTTTTGAATCTTTTAATTAAGGGTAGCTTCGAAACGGGAACATGAGCAAAACCTTCCACTTGTTTGTTGAATTTAAGCAACCCCATTGTCTTTCAAAACTCATTAAGGGTGCGTTTGGTATTGAAGTTGGGCAGCTGTAGTTTAAAAATTACAGCACAACACTAAAGTATTTAGTAAACACTAGTTGCTGTAACTTGGAAGATATGTTGATATGATTTTTCACTTCTATAATAGAAAATCTAGTATATTTTTCTAATAATTTTATCAAAATTATTATTTAAAATTTACATTTACTATATATTAATAACTTTGATTTTATAGTTAGAACTTTTTTTCCACAACAACTGTTACTTAAAAGTTACAGCACCCCAATCCCAAACGCACCCTAAGACACTCCAATCACTAAAATACTAATGGTCAAATGACTTCTCATAGAGGTTTTTTTTACATTCAAAATTTTAATGTAATAAGATCATTTTAACCAAAAAAAAGTTTTTTTTTTAAATAGTTCTCGGTCCCCCCTCTCTTGTCTTGTTACTGTGATATTTTACCTGAAACACCATGGATGATGAGAACAACAATATGAGCCACCAGCAGATCTAGAAAGTTCATCCGCATTTAGGGTTTTGAAATCCTTCTTTTCCGTGGCCATGGTTTTGGGATAAATTGAGGAAACATGTTATTTTGGTTTCTTAAAATTTAATTTAATTTTTTTAAAAATTAATTTTTAATTTGTTTCGACTTCCGTGTTTGCCTTTTTTAAATTTTTAATTAGTATAAATAAAAATTATACTGTGGGAAACGGTAAATACTTATTTAGTTATTATATTTTAACTTGAGTACTTGTTTAGTCCCTATATTTTAAAAAATATCCCAAAACATCCCTACACTCTACTGCGTTACATTCTCACCTTTACCTTTTCTTTTTTCTTTTTTTTTTCCAATGATACCATTCCAAAAATATTCTTTCTTTTTTTTCAATAATACTATTCCAAAAATATTCTTGACATCAATTAATATCTCAATTAGTTACTTATATATTGGAATAATTTAGAGCAAACAAGTCCATAGTTTTTAAAAATTAATTATAGTTTTTGAGTGGCATGATTAATTGAATTGCTTCCTTTTGTATACTATTGGTGATAGGAAAAATGTCCTAAATTGACTAAGATCAATTACTAGGCAAATAATATAAGTTTGAGGCAATTCTCAATTATTAAGTTAGTTTTTCACCATGAGCTAGCCTTATGGATTTTTAGATAGTATCAAAGTTAGATTCTTGTACGAACCCATATTTATTCCGTTATGCGACAAAGGACCTAATAATTAAAATAAGCCGACATGTACATGAGAAGGACAATATAAAAATAGACCGATGTACACATGACGAGAACAATATAAGTAAGTTTGAGATAATCATAAACTCTTTGAGCTAGTTTCTTAAATAAATTGGCTTGCCAATTTCTGTAATTGGATTTAAATATTTTCATTGGAATTAGAATAAAAATAATACATTAATTATTTTCAATTTAGCAACACTTTAAATATATGATGAACAATTGGGAACTTATATCAAAATTTTAAGTAAAATAAACGCCTCCCACATTTTTTGTGAAAAAAAGAAACAAAGAAACTTCCACCCATAATTTAAACCTAAAAACTAAACCAAACGTAGTCGATGCATTAATTCTGCATTTGCAAATGACTGCATGCCCACATAATTAGATAAAAGCTTGCCAATGAGACCTTTGGCTCAGTGGTGAACTTCTACTCTCATAATTAAAAAAGATTGTGAGGATAGAGTTTAAATTTTCCTTGATTCAAAACTCTCTCAATTAAGCATCATGCGTGATTGTGTGAAGTTTATATGTAATTTTTTTTCTTGTGAAATGCGAATACAGTAGAGACATTCATCGTCTGTGAGTGTTTATTTGTCTGGGTGTGTATTTAATAAATTTAATGTAACAATGTAAGTTCCAATTATATATATCTAATTGTAAATATCAATATAATATTTGTTATAATAGCTGTTATAAATATTTGTGTAATATAATAATATGATGTGTAATTAGTATTAAAAAAATAAAAAATAAAAGCTAGCAGTTAGCTGTCCGCTCACGGGTCACGCCGCTATCCAAAATTGTAAGCGCAAAAAGTGACCTCATGACAGCTTAACTTGGCGAAATAAACGTGATAACATGTAGCCTCTATCGTGCACGTATTTTACGCGCACTATCACTCTCACCTGTATTTGTTTCAGAAAAAGTTTGAGTTAAAAAAAAAAAAAAAGCTGCATGGCTCTACTGAACTTTCAGAAGTTTTTGTCCCATATATCACGTGTGATTCACGTGTTTATTATTGATGATGTATGATTAAAAATAAATTATTTTTATAATTTTATTTATTAATCACTAATTAATCATGTGAATTTTTAATTACTAATAAAAAAATTAAAAAACATATGCTTGAATTTGGCAGGCCAAAGCTAAAACTCAATGTTTTGAGTTTGATCTATTAGAGCATAATTCGAGCATGTATTCTTTCAAGCAAAGTAGTTTTTTTTGGTGAATTTTTCTATTTAAAAAAAAATGCTGATATTAGTCTGTTAATTGGGAGAATGACGCTCGAGTATCCATCTGATATCCTAATTTTACCACTTTAGTTCATCATAGATATTTTAATACTCCATTTCATCCATTGTGTTATATATAATAAAATAGTTCATTGTTGAAAAAGGTGTTACTTTTTAATAGATAAATGAACTAATTCTAATTTATGAGATCTTAGCTAATCAATTTAAAAGTGAAAATGTCTCGTAATATATATTTTATCAGTGTGTTTTTTATGTTGTAGTTATAACCCCAAGATGAAATATTGTATTAAAAATCTATCAGGGACTAAAATGATAAAAAATAAAAGGACTAAATTGTCATTTTTCCCCATTAATTTAATTAAACATTGCCATGCCAGCCAACCAGCTCCAGCTATATATAAGTGTGTGCTGGTAGCCTCAGTTCGCACAACAATTTGAAAAAAGCAACCAAAAATCTCTAAACAAGAAGAAACATGCCAAGCTCTACTATCACCACCATCACCCACTTCACAAGAACCCAAATAGCAGATGAAGAAGAAAAGCACCTAAGCAGTGAGTGCAAGGAAGTGCTTCTTTCACTTCCTAAAGAAAGAGGTTGGCGAACGGCTTTTCTTTATCAGTTCCAGGGGTATTGGTGCCAGGCAAGGGAGATTCAAGCCATAATGGCTTTCCAAAAGCACTTCAAAGCAAAAGACACTGATATCATTTTAGCCAGCATACCAAAATCAGGCACCACTTGGATGAAAGCATTGTCTTTTGCAATAATCAATCGCAAGAATTTCCCCATAATTAGTGATCATCACGGTCATCCTCACCCCCTGCTTACTTCAAATCCTCATGATCTTGTTCCTTTTCTTGAATACAAGCTCTATGCAAATAACCAAATTCCTGAGCTTTCTCAAATTGCTGATGAGCCTAGAGTTTTTGCCACCCATATTCCATTTGCTTCCTTAAATTTGCTTCCTTCAATGAACAACATTAAGATTGTTTATATTTGCAGAAACCCTTTTGATACTTTCATCTCTTCATGGCATTTTGTTAACAAATTGAGGTCTCAAGGATTACCTGAAATTTCACTAGAGGAAGCATTCAAAATGTATTGTGATGGTGTCATTGGGTTCGGTCCATTTTGGGAGCATATGTTAGGGTATTGGAATGAGAGCTTGAAGAGACCAAACAATGTCTTGTTTTTGAAGTATGACGATATGAAACAAGACATTGTATCAAATTTGAAGAAATTGGCAAGCTTTTTGGGGTTTCCTTTTTCCCTTGAGGAGGAGAAACAAGGAGTGATTCAAGACATAGCTAAGCTTTGTAGCTTTGAGGAAATGAAAAAATTAGATGTCAATAAAAATGGCAAATCAATCAACGACATTGAAAATAAGTACTTGTTTAGGAAAGGTGAAGTGGGTGATTGGGTGAATTATTTGTCCCCTTCAATGGTCAAACAATTATCCCTCATCATGGAGGAAAAGTTAGATGCTTCTGGTCTATCATTCAAGGTGGTCTCCCAGCTCGGAAAATAAAGTTAAAATTATTGTTGTTGTCAAGTGCTTGTGTGAGATGGGCTTTAAGTCTTTCACAGCTTTTGTTTTTAAGGTACCATCTCTTTCAAGCTAAACGTGGTGATGTGGATGTCTTAGCTACACCGCATTTTATGTATCATACTAAATAATATGAGCCCTTTATGTCCGAACATTGAATAAGTAGTTATAATGGATTACAAACTTTCTTGTTTTAATCATATTAACAGCTCAGCTTTTGTTATGTATTTACTAATTTTTAGTATCCAGTTATTCGTTCTCTATAGTCTATATGGAGTTCTACTTATGTCTTATTGTTTCTTCACCATAGCTAATCTATTGTAGATGTTTTTAATGTGGGTAAACTTTAATTTATCCTCAAGTTAGATTGACATATATTTCAATTTAGCTTCTAAATGTATGAAAATTTCAATTTATCCTCTAAAAATTGTTATTTTTAATAGCTAACTAATGTTGATTAATTAAAGTACACAAATACCCCATCTTGTAACCGAACAAACTATTAATGATGGTGTATGATTTCAAAAGTAACTATTGATTTGACATATTTACAAATATAACTGTTGATTTAATATATTTGTAAGAGGGCACACGAATACATCTACAAAATAAACAATAAAATATTTAAAAGTAAATTGTTTATAAGATTTAAATATTTAAAAAGTGAAATGTCTTAGCCAGACAAAAAAAAAAATTGTTATTCTTAATTTGAGCTTAGAAGTTGAATAAATCACAAAGTTAGCCATTAATGTTATTTGTTAATTAAGTTTTGAAGTTGAATAAATTACAAAGATTGCCATTAATGTTAATTGAATTTGAACAAATTACACTGCATGGCATCAGCTTCATTATTTAAAACAACTAACTATTGTAGAAACAACTAAAATTCAAATTCCAAATTGTATTTGGCAGATTCATGCCTTTAAATTTAGCTCCCATCACATTTAAGTGGCCACAAAATCATAAATACCGTCATAATATCAACAAAACAAAACAACAACAAACACAATATTATCATCTAGAGTGGTTATGCAAATGAAGATGGGGACTTGTAGAGTAATGGAAAAGTTACCAAGTTCATAAACAAAATTTGCACTATCAATGGTGATCGCATCTTGGTGAAAATACCACAGTCTATTCAAAATTCTCAAAGGCTGTTCTACAAATGTTAGAGGAAAACTTGTGATTTCTTCATGTGGTGGGAATAAACTAAACTAGAGTATAAAATAATTAATTAAGGAGTGAGAATGTTGGATGATGATTTTGAAGATAACTATGAACTGATAGTTGAAAAGCACAAGGTTTTGGAGGCTGTTAAGAACCTTGCTGTAAAATGAGATTCAATGACAAGGCTACTACAAATTATCCTCACAATATTGTCACTATATGTTATGTATTTCTTTGTTGCTTAGAAATTACTAAGAGTTAACTATATTAAAAACAAGTAATAACAAGTAATAATAGAAAACTAACATTGAAGAGGATGTGAGCTTCATCAAAGTGTTTGTAATACATATATTTAATTGAAATGTTGCAATTAATATTTATTAGTTAATTTTATTATTTTCTCTGTTGTAGTGACAAGAATATCCATACCAAATATTCTTTATCCCAAAAACATTTTCAAAATAATTTCATGAGCTTTACTTACTTCTTAAAGGTACACTTAGTAAGATTCAATATAACCATTGTCATTATACTACCTAAACATAAATGAATAAAGCCAGCAACATTGTTGTACAAGTTTGATATTAAAAATAATTTGATGCAGTCTCTACTTTATTTTGGTTGAATTTGATAGTCTTTGTAACATAAGTTCATAGCCCAACAACACGGTTAAAAAACAATAAGCAAGAGTAGAATTAGCAACCTTTGAGAGAAAAATTATATAACTAATTCAGTAAAATTAGATGCTTACTAGCTACTTTTAAGCACTGGCTTACCTTTCGAGTCTCTCAACCTTGCAAGTGCAGTGCAAGTTAAGGAGTAACCCTTGCAAATGTTAAACCTTCTTTATTGAGAATCCCTCCTGCTGATGTCCGAAGAAATGGATCAACAATTTCATTTTTTTTCCTGCTTGCATTGTTGGTGCATTCTTTATTGCTGCAGTGCTTGTGGCCCTCATTGTTGCTGAACCCATTGTTGCTTGACCTAGCATGCATATTAATGTCAATAGTGATGGCTGAACTATTGTGCTTTTATGATTAATGGAAAAGATATTAAAAGATATAATTCAATTTGCCTCTCAATTAGATTGACATGCTTCAATTTACCCCCAAAAGTTAACTTCAAAATTTGAAGTAAATGAATGTTGACATTGGTCAACGATAATGATTAAGTATCAATTACAAACTCAAAAAAAAAATTAATGAATCTGATGTAAATCTAGTAGGTTGAGATGCATTTATACCAACACCACCATGAGTTGATCCATTATGCAGGCAGTGGTTTGTGAGTTCCTAGCACTATAGTCTTTTATGATTGATGCATCTGAACTTGAAGTCACTGCCAATGTCTTCCTATGTTTCTACAAACATGAAGCAAAAACCAAACAACATTTGCATTATTGCTTGTACACACAAACTAAAAGAAATGTCAAATGTTTATATGAAATTATTGCATATTTAAATCATTTTCTAACCAACATGTTTCATGTTTCTTATGTGCATCGGTTAGATCAGCAAGGCAATATCTTCTATTATTGTAAATAACTCCACATAATTTACAACATGTATTGAATTCTCTCTTATGAGCCATTGGCTTATGAAGCTCCCTTTTTTTAAATATTTTGAGCTTGCGGGGTGGTCTTTGAACATTTGGGGCAAGATTTCCTTTGCTTGTTTGTGTGGGCATTTATATTTTTCAGGCAAAAGATGAATCATGTTTGAGTAACACCTTAAATATGCCTCTGTTGAGTAATAAGGTGCAATATATTTCTTATAAGTACACTTCATACGAGCTATACAAGGCATTACATGCCTGGATGGTAAACCACTGGTTTGCCATAGTCCACAATCATATATATGCTTTTCTAAAGTGATAATCAATGACTTTGTAGTAAGTCAACTTCAAAGAACATTTCACTTTCTAGTGTAACCCAAAGCTGCCTATCATTCTTTAGTCTTTGATTCATTTTACTGTTAATAAAAACATGAACATCAATTCTGTATTTTGAATCGTTAATCTTTCTATAATTTATTGCTTTCATTTTTGTTTTCTAATGTGCTCCACCAAGCCAGTTATGGGTGTCTTCCTCATTTTACCAACTCATGCATTCATACTTTCAGTCATATTCTTTGTTGTATGACCACATTTGACAAATTATCAAAAACATGGACTGACTAGTACTTGAGTTCAATTTTCTTAAACACTCAAAATGCACTAGTATCAATATTTTATATGTTTTTCATTGCTACACTAAATGCACCTTTATTTGATGCTCAAACAACTCTCCAATATGCATTCCTTAGCTCAACTTGAGGGAGCCTTGCCTTCAGATTAGCAAATATATTTCTTATACAAAATCCGTTTTGTGATCAACCAAACTCTAGGTTTAATGTCACAATAATACCGTTCTACCTATCAGGTATGGAGATAAGCTATATTATATTTGCCACATACTCTTGTAAATAACCCAAGAACTATGTTTTAACTCTTAATGTTTTCAAACTCTTAAACATATAATACAATTGAAAAAATACCATGATTTGCATTAAGTGTGACAACTAATAATAAACACCTTCAAAAGGGTCTTTTATATATATATATATATAGTCAAATACATCATCGATTATCAACTAAACTAAGTTACATACCTCCACCTTCAGCCATTGTTGTTTAATTTAAATTTGAATAAGATTTATAATCTTTTAGCTTATTCCTCTATATAGGCTTTTGTTTGATAGGTAATTCACATGCAAAGTTGTTACTGGTTAGGCTAGAGACTCTTAATATTTATAGTGGACTTTATTCATCTCTTTCCATCAAGAAAGTGAGTAAATTATTCTAATTTTAATTTTTGGAAATTTGGAATAATTATTCTTATCATTATCTAATCATGAGTAATCTTAATTTATCTTAGTTTATGGATGTGAGTCGCATTAAGTACATGCATGTAACATTGATTTTGAGATTAGCACATGTATTAATATATTCATGAACCATATCAATTAAAAATATGCATGTAACAAATCATCCAGCCCAATAAATTTTGACGCCCCTTCTTACCATCTCTAAAACCTGGAAAGCTTACCATGAACCCTTGAAATCTATACTTATCTGTAGGTGTGTCATCTTTTGTTACTTTAAGCAATGCTGCCCTTGGCATCTGTTGTTTAATTATGTAAGCACAATTCCAAAGTTACCTAGAGCTTTCAATATGATCTCCATCAGCAATTGGCTCTAATATCTTTCTCTTTACTCTGTAAACTTTTCTAGGGATCTACCTTACTCTATACATTATCTTAAAATCCTTAATAAGAATGCCTATAACAATTCTTAGATCACTTGTCACTTTATTCTTATACTTCCTTGCAATCTAATCAACATTAACCTTTGGATTTTTCACAAGACCCTTACATGTGTTGTGTAAGGTCCGAATTTGAAAGCATTGTCCAAATCTCTACAGTGCTACATATACTTTGAAGGGACGTTTATCTATATAACATTTACAAACAACTCTTTTTCTCTCAAACTTAGTCCTTCAATCTTTGAAATCTTATTTTATACAGTGATACTTAAGAGCAGTTTAAAATTTTTTGAACACTTGTCTAACTTTGAATTCAACAAGTTAGGTTTCATTCACAAACATTTAAACACCCAATATATAAGACATTATGCTAAAAGGATGCTCATCTTCTGATTCTGACATTAGCCCCTAATCTACATTATCACTTTCATATCAATCTAAGCATTATCATTTTCATATCCATGTAATAAGTTATTAATTGCATTATGTTCATTGCTATTATATTGATATTCTTATTTTCAAGCTTCTCTATCATCAATATCATTTTCTAATTTAGAAAATACATAGAAGTCATTTTCTATTTCTAATAACTCATCATCATGAATTTTCTTATTCATACTTAACTTTCTCTTTTTGGTTGTCTTTTGCCTACTCATCATATGCTCTGAATCCACTGCATTTTTTTTCTTTTTCCTTTAATTTCTTATTTTGAACCATTCTTGGAACAACTATGGGTAGTTTTTATTTATAAGCCTCTGAGAAGCCTATATTTTGGCAACTGCAAACTTTGTTTTGTTAGCTTATCTTTTTGAAGCTTCAATAGTAGTATTTGAAAATTATAGCTACTTTGCTTTCTTTTAGAAAACTGCACTTGGTTAACTTATCATGCCAAGTTTTGTGAGGTAGTGTAACTGTTTCTACCTATGGTTCTATAAAGATAGCATCCTCTAAAAACAATTGTAAAAGACAATCCTTGAATAACTAAGACAAAGCTAAATCAACTACCTTCTTATCAAGATTAATGTCATCCTCATTATCCATTTTAGGAAAGTCATAGAAGTCATAGACATCCTCAATTTCAAAGTCACATATATGGTCACTACGTTGTGAGAGGTGAAATGAGCCAGTTTCATAATCATTAACTTTGTGTGGAGCCTTATCTTCAAAGGGCGTAGTGATTTCATTAATGGTGTTTCCTAATGCAATAAAGGGTTAATTGTATGTATTTAGTATGGGATATGTCAAACTTTGGTTTAGTTATTGGTGATTGATGAAATAGGGATGTTTGAGCAACATGTTCTTTTATAAGAGCAATGAAACAAATAGCTAGATTTTTGTTATTAGTGACTATTGACTTTAGTTTTTGTGGTATTTGTTGGGTGGCTTGTGATTCAAAAGTGGATGTGTTATTAGATATAAGCGTGTCTTTGTGTTGTGGATAAGGTTCAAGTTGAGCCTGAGGTTTAGGTTGAGATTGAGAATTAAGATGAGTTTTAAGTTTAGGTTTAGCTTGAGATTTGTGTTATGGCTGAGATTTATGGTGAAGTTCAAGCTAGGTTAAGCTTAAAGTTTAGGTTGAGGCTGTGATGTAGGATGAATTTCAAGTTCATGTTCAATAGCAGGTTTATGTTGGAATTCAGAGTGAAGTTCAAGTTTAGGAATGAGGGGCTTCGTATTTATGAAATGATACTGCTTATTGTTCGTTTTCTTCCCATAGAATTTTTTCTACGTCCCTTTTGTGAACTTCCTGCTTGTTTATGCTGTTAGTGCAGCTATGTCATTGCTTCATTTCATTGTCTTTGTGACTATTTTTAAAACACACCTAAAACCTTGGACTCCTCAGCATCAGGTCTAGCTGCAAATCTTCAATCTGATTAGTGGCATTATTTTCGTATTAAATATTACTCAGTATACTTCTTATTATTGTACAAATTTCAAACCTGATAAAGCTCATGATCATTATTAATTGTCCCATTAAATCTATTTCTAGGCAGTGTCACAACAAGAAAACTGACAACAGATGACAAACAACTTGTGATAGATTATGGGTAAAATCCTATATATCATAAAAGCATGACAGACTTGTGATAAAATATAGTTCTATCATGCACTAGTGATGATTTTGTGATAGAATTATTTGAAATTCTAGTTATGCAACCCAAGAGGGGGGGTGAATTGAGATTTTAAAAATTAAGCTAAGCAAACCACACAACAATTCAATCTAATGCCTTAATAAATTCGAAAACAATAAATTCAGTGAAAGCAAAATAATAAATGAGCAAGGGAAGAGAAAGCAAACTCAAGGATTTTTACGTGGTTAGGCAATCCTCGCCTACGTCCACGCCTCCAAGCACATCGGGCTTGAGAATTTCACTATCCAAGCCTTTCCAAGGCTTCAACCTATTACAATTGACTTCAAGGTGTCAATGAACCTTTACAACAAAGAGATTATCTCCCAATCTCTTCACTCAAGTGTCTCACACACTTAAACTCTTACAATTGAGATGAATAAATGAGAGTTACAATAAAACTCACTCAATGAGTAGATATTAAAAAATGAAGAACAAGAAATGATTCAATGTTTTGTGTTTTGCAAGTTGAAGGCTCAAGATATCTTGTGTGCTTTTTCTTTTTGCTTGTTGGAGAGATTGAAAATGAGTTGGATTTGAGTTCTTATAGATTGAGCTAAAAAACTAGCCGTTATGCACTGTCGACCTGAAAACGGTTCAAGGTTAACTATTAACGGTTAACCGTTTCACTGGTCAAAAGTTACCGTTGGGCCAAATTTCAAATGAACGGTTTACCGTTTAGGGTTACCCTTTCGCCGTTAACTTCCAAAGACCTGCAAAACAAATTTTGTTTAACCGTTCTTACTAAACGATTCAAGGTTAAAATAAACGGTTAACCATTTTCCGTAAACGGTTCACCGTTATGTTCCAGAATCATCATTTAATTTGGTTTAACCGTTCTTACTAAACGGTTCAAGGTTAAAATGAACGGTTAACCGTTTTCAGTAAACGGTTCACCGTTATGTTCTAGAATCATCATTTTAACAAAATTTTGCAGGACATGCTTTCTGGAAATTATTGATTAGCCATTTTAAATAAACGGTTAGCCGTTTGCTACAGTGAAATTATTTTCTAAATTTACAGTTTGACCCCAAAACTTTATAAAATAGTATAATGGCTCAAAACGTTATGAAAGTTTACAAATAGGTCCAATTTCAGAATTTGCAAATAATACTTTATTAATCTCAAAATTTTTTGAAATTATGATATAGCTCAAAATACTATGACACTTTTCAAATAAGTCCTCCAAAATTTCAAGCAATACTTGTTGATTTCAAAGTTTTCAAAACTCTTTCAATTAAATCATAACTTGAAAAACAACCAATTTCATAAAATCATTTTTCCATTAAATATAAAACCTTTATAATGTAAAAGTAATGATTTATTTACAATGTATAAAAAATAATTTGAGCTTAAAAGATTAACCATTCTTAATCTTATTTCTTACCATCAAAATCAACATTATGAAAACATATATGTTAACAATCTCCCCCTTTTTGATGATGACAAACATTTCATGTATTTAAAGAATGATTTCACAAATTGCTCCCCCTAAATATAATCTTCTCTTACAATTTGCCAATTTGCTAAATTAACAAATTTAAATACATGCATTTTTCTCCCCCTCATCATCAAAAAGAAAACTTAGTGGAAAAGAAAAAAAGTAGTAAATTTTTTTTTTATAAATTTAAAAGCATGTATTCTTCTCCCCCTTCATCATTAAAAAGAAAACTTAAAGGAAGAGAATAAGAGTAGCAGATTTATTACTCATGTTTGTCCGAGTAGAAATTTCAACACATTCTCCCCCTAACAACAAGCATTGCCTTAAATCCACGTTTAGTAATATTACTCCCAAATTATTATAAATCATGATACAAGCCAACTCCATACACAAATCATCACACCAAAAAATCATGAATCATTATTCCATTAATTACCAAATCAACAACTCATGACATAAAATTATCATATAAAACAACTATGTAATCAAATCATCATTATCTCAAAATCATCACCATAATCTCATATCAATTATCAAAACAATTATTCAAAATGCATGTTATTCTCCTCCTTTTGACAACATTGAAATGATATATTACTTTGTCTCCCCATTTGGACAAGAAAAAAAATTCAAAATGCGTATTATCTAAAATCATATTATATGCTCCCCCTAAATATATGGTCAATTTTAAAAATTTAACCAAAACAATTTTATCCAAAAACATATCATATTTATCTCCCCCTTCATCATAAAAAAGAAAAGATAGATAGATGCAATCGAAATAAGATCATAAAAAAAATAATTCGATGAAGATATTACCCATTTTGTGCGAACAAAAATTTCGACAGAGTCTCTCCTTAAAAATGAACAAATCCTCAAATTCACAACATGGTTAAAAACACTTCCATATAAGTTTAAACAATTATAACAAACCAACAACTTCATCAATTCATCAAGCAGCGCACATATAATCATCAATCATCAAAATCATCAAGAAATCAAATCATCTCAAGTTTATGCCGATTTTTTAAAAAAAATTGCTCTTCGCAAAGAGGTTTTGATTTCTTTACCAAATTGGCATGCATATTATCAACTATCCAAGCTCCATAATTACCAATTACATTTTATAAATCAAGACAACTAAACTCATCAAAGATTTAATGTGACATTTTAATATAACAAAAAAAAATAAAAATTCATATGCTTAAGAATCTCAAAGAAGATGTATTTCTCCCTTACATCTCATATCTCCCTCTTGATCATCAAAAAGTCAAGATAAGCACATTAGTTCCACAATATAAAACATCCAAATATCAAACAATAATCATCATCAATCCACAATGAAAGCAACAATACATATGAAAATGTAAGTGCATAATCTAATAGAAAATTATTGTAAAATCCATAAGGAGAGCACACTATGGAAGTGGTATACCGGTTAAGCTTTGGAAAATATTTTTGAAATTTTGTAAGCTCTTAGACTTGTATTATACATACCATTTTATTTTTGGCTTAAAGAATTGATCAATTTTAAAAATCATTTAACTTTTCAAAAACGCCAATTAGTGCATGAAACATATATGTATAAAAGACCAAACATATGAAATCATCTCAAACGATGATGGCGATTTTATAAATGAATGATGATATAACACAATTAACGATACAAGAATTCACATATATAATTCATTCATCATGTATATATTTTACACAATCATGAAACATATAAGCATTCAAAGATTAATAATTCAAGCATATCACTCGTTTATCAAGCTTAGACGTTACATAATCATCAAAATCAAACAAATTCATCATGATGAGTTGACATGCTATCATCATATATATTTATCCATGCATCATGATAAAGCACTCAGTGTTAAACACAATGATAATCATATAAACATACAAGCATACTTTCGTAAATTCATTTATCATGATTCATTCAACAAGATACCAAATGAATTATTAAATACTTACTAAACTTAAAAGACCATCACTTATAATCAACAAGGCAATAATTGTTACCAAAACAATTAAACCATCTTGCCTCGTTATTTTTGCCTAAACCATGATCAAGTGATTATCCTCACAAGCTTCATCAAGGAACTCTCCATCATTCCTTGTTTGTGGTACCTACAAAAAAATTATTTAAGTTGTATACTTTGGTACCCAAATATTCTTGGGTCCTTGAGTGTTAGTAATAGTTCCTTTTGGAACCCAAATACATTTTGCTCCATAATATGCATTTCTTTTAATTGGACATCTATTCTTCATGTGACCATTTTGATTGCAATAATAACATACAATTTGATCATTAATGGAGGTAGTTTTAACAAAATAACTCTTATAATATTTTTGTTTTAAATTTGGCTTATAACCGATACCTCCTTTATCAAACACACATTTTTGTGAATTAAGCAAGTTATCCAACATCTTTTGCCCATTTGTGAATTTTAACACAATTTGACTTAGCTCATTGCTCTTCTTCTTAAGCACTTCATTTTCTTTCATTAATTCATCAACATGTGATTTCTCATGCTCATATGAAGTGCTTTGTTTGCATTTAAATGATGCAATTCTATCATGCAATATTTTATTATCTAACTCTAGTCCTTTAATCTTTTCATTTAATGAATCATTGCATTTTTGTAAAGCATCGTTTTCATTTCTCAAGTCATCTACATATGATTCTAGATGCTTATGTGAAGTACTAGGTTTTCCATTTGATAATGCAACTCTATCATGCAATGTTTTATTCTCTAATTCTACACATGTAATCTTTGCACTTAGAGATTCATTTTCATTTGTGAGATTTACCATTTTCTTTTTAAGACATGCATTCTTTTTATCAATTTTTATCCAATTATCATGCAATTCTTTAAAAGCATCATATAATTCATCATAAGTAAAAAGATCATTTACCTCATCAAGTTCATCACATGATTCTCCCCCAACGACCATGAGAGCTAAGTTTGTCATTTCTTGTTGCTCATCCTCATCATTTGTTTCCTCATCGCTATCATCCCATGTGGCCACCATAGCTTTCTTCTTGAGTTTGTTGAGAAGAGGACACTCCGGTCGTATGTGTCCGAGCTTCTTGCATTCATAACATTTGATTACTTCCTTTTTCTCCTTTCGGTTCTTGAGGTCTCTAAATTTTCTTCGCTCACTGGATTTCTTAAAAAGTTTTATGAACCTCCTAGCCAGTATATCCATCTCCTCTTCATCCAGCCCGCTTTCCTCATCACTCTCATGTTTCGAGGCTTTGAGAGCAATGCTTTTCTTCTTCTCCTCATTGCCTCTTTCAGCTGCCATGTCTTCCTCATAAGAAATAAGAGAACCAATTAAATCATCAATAGGTAAGATATTAAAATCTTTAGCTTCCTCAATGGCAGTCCTTTTTGGTCTCCATTCTTTAGGTAACGACCTAATGATTTTCTTAACTTTCTCGCTATTTGAAAAGGTCTTTCCTAGGGCTCTTAGAATGTTCACTATGTCTGTAAATCTAGTAGACATAGAATATACACTCTCATTTTGTTCCATTTGGAACAATTCATATTGCCGAGTGTACCTACTAATTTTAGCCTCTTTCACTTGATTCGTGCCTTCACAAACAACTTCAAGTTTATGCCAAATTTCATTAGCACTTTCACAACTAGACACTCTATGAAACTCTTTCTTATCAAGTGCACAAAATAAGGCATTCATGGCTTTGGAATTTAGAGAAACTTTTCTCTTTTCCAAATCATTCCATTCCCGTGAAGGTTTTGGAATATCTTCCCCGACTTCATTTTTAGTCAAAGGCATAAATGGACCATCACAAACAATTTCCCAAATTGCATAATCTAAAACTTGTAAATAAATTCTCATCCTAGTTTTCCAATATGGGTAGTCATTACCGTCAAAGAACGGTGGTCTAATTATGGATTGTCCTTCCCTAAAGGTTGAGTCACTATGGGTTGCCATGGATCCTTAACTCTAGACGGTTAAGTCTACACAAGAGCACCTCGCTCTGATACTAAATGAAATTCTAGTTATACAACCCAAGAGGGGGGGGGGGTGAATTGGGATTTTAAAAATTAAGCTAAGCAAACCACACAACAATCCAATCTAATGCTTTAATAAATTCGAAAACAATAAATTCAATGAAAGCAAAATAATAAATGAGCAAGGGAAGAGAAAGCAAACTCAAGGATTTTTACGTGGTTCGGCAATCTCCACCAACGTCCACGCCTCCAAGCACATCGGGCTTGAGGATTTCACTATCCAAACCTTTCCAAGGCTTCAACCGATTACAATTGACTTCAAGGTGTCAATGAACCTTTACAACAAAGAGATTATCTCCCAATCTCTTCACTCAAGTGTCTCACACACTCAAACTCTTACAATTGAGATGAATAAATGAGTGTTACAATAAAACTCACTCAATGAGTAGATATTAAAAAATGAAGAACAAGAAATGATTCAATGTTTTGTGTTTTGCAAGTTGAAGGCTCAAGATATCTTGTGTGTTTTTTCTTTTTGCTTGTTGGAGAGATTGAAAATGAGTTGGATTTGAGTTCTTATAGATTGAGCTCAAAAACTAGCCGTTACGCACTGTCGGCCCGAAAACGGTTCAAGGTTAACTATTAACAGTTAACCATTTCGCTGGTCAAAAGTTACCGTTGGGCCAAATTTCAAATAAACGGTTTACCGTTTAGGGTTACCCTTTCGCCGTTAACTTCCAGAGACTTGCAAAACAAATTTGGTTTAACCGTTCTTACTAAACGATTCAAGGTTAAAATAAACGGTTAACCGTTTTCCGTAAACGGTTCACCGTTATGTTCCAGAATCATCATTTAATTTGGTTTAACCGTTCTTACTAAACGGTTCAAGGTTAAAATAAACGGTTAACCGTTTTCAGTAAACGGTTAACCGTTTTCAGTAAACGGTTCACCGTTATGTTCCAGAATCATCATTTTAACAAAATTTTGCAGGACATACTTTCTGGAAATTATCGGTTAGCCGTTTTAAATAAACGGTTAGCCGTTTGCTACAGTGAAATTATTTTCTAAATTTACCGTTTGACCCCAAAACTTTATAAAACAGTATTATGGTCCAAAACGTTATGAAAGTTTACAAATAGGTCCAATTTCAGAATTTTTAAATAATGCTTTGTTAATCTCAAAATTTTCTGAAATTATGATATAGTCCAAAATGCTCTAACACTTTTCAAATAAGTCATTCTCCAAAATTTCAAGCAACACTTGTTGATTTCAAAGTTTTCAAACTCTTTCAATTAAATCATAACTTGAAAAAAATCAATTTCATAAAATCATTTTTTCATTAAATATAAAACCTTTATAATGTAAAAGTAATGATTTATTTACAATGTATAAAAAATAATTTGAGCTTAAAAGATTAACCATTCTTAATCTTATTTGTTATCATCAAAATCAACATTATGAAAACATATATGTTAACATTATTGTTTATCAAGAATTGATGATGGAATCGTGATAAAAAATTTCTATATCAAGAAATTATGATAGAATTATGATTTTGATTGTGGTTGACCAAATTTTAATGTATTATTTTATTTAAAAAATCAAACAACACCTTTTTAAAAATTAAAAAAACAAAAACAAAAAGAATAAAGGCTACAATTTACCATAAGATTGCTTAAAACACACAATTTCTAAGTGTTGGACGTTCTCCCAATCACTCTCCATTTTGCCTCTCTCTTTCATCATTTGAAACCCTAGAATTAAAATTTCAATCTTAATAGATCATAAAAACTCCACTATTTTGTCATTCAAAATGGCACCATATAAAGCTGTCACGCTTGTTTGCTCTCTTGTTTCACATTGTTACTCAGTTTTTTCATCTTTTCGTCATCTCCACAAGTAGATCTACCTCCACCGTGAGAAACAATTGGTTTTTTTAATTTTTTTTCCTCGACAAATCAATCTATATCCAGGTAAGGTTGCTGAATTTTTTTTAAAATTAAAATTGACATCAGGTATGTATTAAAACTTGTGGGTTTAGTTTTCTAAATAGTAAAATTGATGGGATTTTGGTGCAAAAATTGATTGGATTTGATTTGCATGGTATTGGATTTGTTGTGGGGAGGTAAGGTAATGGTGGCTTGTGGTTGTCGCGATGGTTAGGGTTTGGCTTTATCTTGATGTTTTCATGTTCAATTATCTTGTAAATTTTACTCGTTCTTGTCTAGGAAATCATGATTTAGGAAAATTTGAATGTCAATTGAAGATTTAACATGTATAATTGGTTTACAATTTTGAAAGATTATTGCACATGTAAAGTGCTTGATTAAATGTCTATTAGAGATTCATATAGTTAACATTTTATTTTTATCCACTTAATACGGGAGAAGGTATTTGATTAAATGTATGTTAGAAATTTTTATAATTAAATTACTATTTTTCTCTACATAGTTTAGGAGAAAATGGTTATAGAAATTTATGATGGTTGCTTTTCTTGGTTTGTTGGAAGTGTTCGTCATCATTATTTAGTGTAATCTTGCATGATAATTTTTGTCTTTTTCTTAATGGCTTGCCATGCAGTTTAAGAAGCCTAGACCATTGATGGCTGCTAGCATTCGTGGGATGCTTTTAATGTTCCAAAATGTATGTGTTTCTGATTTATTACCCTATGTCTGCTGTGTTAAATGTTTAAGTTTGTTTGGAAGGAGTTTTTAATTTGTTAGTACTTAAAAAGAATTTGACTTTTGACTTCATATGTTTTTTTTTTATGAACTTGTGTTTTAGCACATTACCAATTTCTTGCCAAGTGAAAGCTTAGATTATATTCCAATTCAATCAGCATGTAATAACCACTTATTTTTATGGTGATCTTTTTCTTTCCATGAAACATATTGTTTTCTAGATTTTAGACCATGTTTTTCATTCATAATATCATATTGTTTTTGTATTTATTAGGTCTCTTTATTATATAATAATTTAGAATGTAGAACATTGATATTTTGTTTTAGAGTTTTCTTGCCAACTATTCTTATGCTAGATTTATCCAGTATATTTTGCAAGATAGAGCTATCATAAGATTTTTGTTTTGAGATCCCTTGTTCTGTGCTCTTTTAATTTTTTTTCATTTAAAAAGTAAGTACTTTTTTTATAAATAATGATAATCGTGTAAACATAATTTAATGTCTTTTATCTTTTTTTTCTAACTGTAATATTGCTGATTGTTTAGTGACACTTCTTCAAATTCACAATTTTAGTTGATACTGAATTTTACATTTTAATATGTGATTCTTTATTATATTTCCTAGCAATTACATTGTTTGTCTAATTGTAGAAATGAGATGGTCTGATGCTATCTAATTTTGCTTTGGAGCAGCAACATCATATAGCAAGGCAAGAGCTAAGTCATGCATTGTACCAGGTAATACCACTTGAGGTTATGCCATTATTGCTAAGCTGACAGAACGTAATGTCTTTTATCTTTTTTTTTCTAACTGTAATATTGCTGATTGTTTAGTGACACTTCTTCAAAATCACAATTTTAGTTGATACTGAATTTTACATTTTAATATGTGATTCTTTATTATATTTCCTAGCAGTTACATTGTTTGTCTAATTGTAGAAATGAGATGGTCTGATGCTATCTAATTTTGCTTTGGAGCAGCAACATCATATAGCAAGGCAAGAGCTAAGTCATGCATTGTACCAGGTAATACCACTTGAGGTTATGCCATTATTGCTAAGCTGAGAGATCGTAATGTGACTCTTTTACAATAGCAAAAAAGGCAATAGGTACTTTTTGTTGATGTGGATGGTTTTGCTCATACAAGTATCATATGTGACTTTTACCTTATTTGATGCTAGAATTAGAGTGCTATTGGAAGATGGTATTGGTGCTAGAAGTTTTGCTGGAGTCTTGCTATTGGAATATTTTCATTCATTGTTGGAAGTTTTGTTGGGCAACTTGGCTTGGTGGATGGAGTTTGAATTGTTTTCTTGGTGTTTAATTGGAATTTAACTATGAGTTTATATGTTGGTACGATTTTTTTTCTTATTTGGGATGTTTTATTTTGTAATGATGGCGATGACATTTGATATTAGATGTATCTATTTTAAAATTAATTTGTTGGATTGAATGTATGTATATTAATTGTTTTTACTTTTTTTTATGATATTCATTTTTATTAATTGATTAAATTTGTAAACAAGAATTCACAAATAAATTATAATCATATATATATAATTTATATATAACTTTATGACGGGGAATATGCATCATAAAATTTTTCATAAAAATTTTCCTATCAAAATTAATAATAAATATACAAATTGACAATTTAATTTCCCTCCAAAAAATTTAAAAATGGCATGAAAATTTAAATTATTTTAAATTTAAATTTAATTATTTTTTCATATTAAAATATTGTGTAATGGATATATGATTGTAAAATGCCATCATGAATTTATGACGGAAAATAATTTGTCATATATTCATAATAATGACAGATGACAGATGAATTGTCTGTCATAAACTTTCTTTTATGATAGTTATTTTTCATCATCTATTGTCTATTTTCTTGTAGTGTGTCAAAACCATAAATCTTTTAGCTCTATAGCTATTTCTACAAAACACTATTTTCATTACAACATTAATTAAGATCACTTTACTTAAAGTGCCTGGGTCAATGAAGCTAACCTCAACTGTTTCACCAACAAAATTGACAATGGCCTTCACCCTCATTCAAGTTTCGCTAAAAATAAGAATCATACATACAATCATGACATCATTAAAACAAATCATACATATCATAAATTAAAAAAAATACATAAAAATAGCCATGATAAAACACCAAAACCCTTGTTATGAAAATCTAAACATGATATTGACATTAAAATTACAAACCAGAATAAGTAATCTTAAGTTCTTAATACACTCAATGAATTTGCAATAAAACAAAATGCTTGAAAAAAAAATCATACTAACTACAAACATAATGCCTTATAAACACCAAGATCATTAAGAGTAATAATAACATCAGCATGAATATCTTCTCTCTACTAACATATGTTTACAAATGAAAGCATTAATTTCAATAAAGTGACAAATGAAATAAAAAAACCTCAAATTTAGTAAACCTAGGGTTTGTTATTTTTTCTATAGATGTCAAACCAAAAGTAATCAATCCCATTGACACATTAGTTTTTGGTACTGAACATTATCGTCCATTACTTGAAAATTTACTAAACCTTTCAACTAGAAAATAAAATGGAGATTAAAAGAAATATCTAACCTCAGCTATTGTAAATGTGGTTTGTTGTTGTAGCAGCCTTTAATTTTTTGTCTTGACACAATTTTCACTAGACAAATTTGATCATTCTTATCATGCTCCATTTCTAAGCTTCACTCAAAATCGTGTGAAGAAAATGCAACAATGCTCGAAATACAAAAGGATAGTTATAGTGCAAATAATAAAATCTTTGAGACTTAACATATTAAGGGAAATTATCCATCGACTACCTTTTTTTCAGGCTTTTTAAAAAATACACAATTATTTTTTTTACTAGAATCCACATGAAGTTACATTTCTTTTCACTTGTCCACTTCCGTTTGAAGACCATTAAGAAAACTAACGGAATATTGTGTACATAACTTTTTTACCCTCAGATGTAAAAGATAAATTATCCACCGACCACTTTTTTTTCATATGTTTTCAAAAATACACAATTCTTAATTTTTTTTACTGAACTCCACTTGAAATTATATTGTTTTGCACTTGTCCACCATTGTGTTATTGTGAAATGAAAATTTTACTCTTATGATGTCAGCAAAGTTCAACGGTGTTATAACGAGAGTGGACCAATGAAAAAAATACTAACTTCAAGTGGAGTGCTGCAAAAAAAAAAATTGTATATTTTTGAAAAACGGTAAAAAAACTGGTAGTCAGTAGATAATTTTTCTATTAAAATATTTAAAATAAAGTAACTGAATAAAATATTTAAGGGTTATGTATGATGTGTATAAGGGTGCTGACATTGAATAAACATGCACAAGATTTTAGATCTACCGTTGTAGTATGTGTACAAATATAATTTTACCTTTTTGGATTTAAAACTAGTAGAGAGTTAACAAAAATTGGGGTTCAATTGAAGTTTTTATACTTTTGAGAAATAAATTGAAGTATGTCAATCTAATTAGGCATAAGCTTAAGTTTATCCTTTTAATGTTATATATAGTAATTAGGGTTTGTTTATTAAGTGTTTGAATTTTGAAATTCTATTAATTTCAGATGTTTTTCTAAATTTGTTTGTTTTTTTTTTTTTGTAACTTATGTATGATTTTTAGACATTTACATTTGAATAAAAAGAGTGAATTTGAGAGACTTTTTTTCTAAATAGTAAAAGGTCTAAATAGGGAAGTAAATATTGTTGACATAAAAGGTTTTATAAACCTTGATTTTAATGATAAAAAACAATATGGTAAAAGTTATATGGGAAAAATTCATGCCAAGGGCATGAATTTGAGTGGAATTTTCCTAATGGTTGCTATTATAAAGAATCTATTGCTTGGAAAATTTTAAGAACCAACTTAAGTAAGAGTAATTGGAAATGAGCATTGAGGACCTACTTGTTAGACTACGATTTGAAGAAGACAATAGATGGATCATTCTATGGCAAAGGTGAATTTTGTAAAAGATAGTAAAAGTTGTAAAGCTAAATGCCTAAAAGGAATAAACAAATACGCAATATCAATTGTGGGAAAACATGAATTTTCATACATATTCTTATGAATTTGGGGGTATTATGATAAAGTAGTCATACCTTCACCAAAGAAGGTGAAAATAGGACTAAAATTGATAATTACATCAAAGTGAATGCAACAATTTTGCATGCATGCTTTGTAATAGCGAGGGTACATAGTAATATGTATAATGGTAAATCTAGACATATATATCGTAAACATAATGTCATTAGTCAACCATTAATCCTCTACTAAAGTTATTTCTGCTTGACAAGTAAAGTAAAGAATAACATTATGGATCCACTAATTAAAGATTAAATAGAGAGTTAGTCCAAACGTCATCAAGGAATTAGATAAAAAGCCCATGAAAATAAAAGATTTTTATGAAGGAAAATCTAACATTGTTGATTGGAGATCCCAATATCTAGGTTCAAAGGGACAACCTAATTGTATAAGACTTAATTGATCACTATGGAGGTTACCTTATTGTCAATTCCTATGATGAAAAAGTAATGCTCGTAAATAAAAGATGATGAGCTATGCTCTTAATGATTCTTGTGATTCGTGAATCTGAGTAGAGTAGCGCAAGTTACTCTTAATTAAAAAATGATCTATGTGAGAGAGAAGTGAGGCCACTTGAAAGGCAATTGTTAGGACTCAATTATCAAAAACTCTTATACAACTAGATAGATGTTCATGGCCAACATAAGCATAACCACGAGGACTCAATTGTGTTAGGTGAGAATGTTGTGTGAAGTATGTTAAAGTATGCCATCGTTTACATAAATGGTAGAGTAGTTCAAGGACACATCTACTAGGCAGCTAGTAAAGTAAACATGCTTTCACAAGGGAAGGTTCAAAGGGTAAAGCCTGACTATCCTAAGTAGGTCTTAAACCGCGGAACTCTATCATATGGTAAAAATGGTTTTTATGTCAAAACCATCCAGTTTTCTATGTTTTGCATCTACCAAATTTCATTCATGTGTGGGATTGTTGCGAAAATAACATATTGAGTTTTTATTTTAAAACATAATTTTGAGTGGATCTACTTTGTGTAAGTCGGTCATAAGTGATTTGGATACTCCTCCCAGAGTGTATTAAAATTATATATATATATATTGAAAATGATATTTAGGTGAATGAGAAACTGATACTCAAAATACACCGATTGACTACTTTGAATAAGAACATGAGTTATAAAGATTGTAACGTCTAGTTAAATTTGAAATTGATTACCTAATCAAATCCATAATTTATTATTTGTAACTACTAATTGATTTAGAATTTATTATGAGATTGTAATGGTAAAATAAATTTAGATTTTAATATGTAATTAATTCTATAATTTAATATGTGATTAATGGGGTGTGGTTACACTTTGAATTTAATTTAAGAATTAAATCAAAGTTTTAATATGCAGTGGTAGAGTGGGCTTAATAAGAAATTAAATGCAGCGGTTACAAAATTTATGTAGTCAAATTTTAGGATGAAAATATCCCTTACAAAATTCTATAAATTGACGTTATTCTTCATTTCAGAGAATAGGCAAGGAGAGTAAGAGGCATACAAAATGTCTAAAAAGAAGCGATAGATGGAAGAATGGAATTAGTTTATCTTCAATTCTTCCTTTGTTGTACATTTATTTTTGTAGAGTTCAGGCACAATGGTGATGCGCCGCCAAAGCTATTCATCATCGATGTATCCTAGGAAATAGACATTATTCAAATTCTAAAGCACCGAATGGTAGAAGGAAAACCTATTTTAAGGAAATTATGGGATTAAACAAGCCTTGACTTGCATTCTATTATGTTGTTTATAATAATTTGTTGTTATTTCAATTTTGTCATTATAAACTCGTGATAAGTGTCTAAGTGGCTCATTAGTAAGCTTAAGTAGTCCAAAAAAGTTTTGTCACAGGTCATATGTTGCCTAAGGAGTATGGATTTCAACTGGTGTATTTTACATATAACGTATGTTATTTTGTATCACTCTTATTTGGTCATCATTATTATTTTAGTTGTAATGTATGTTGTTTTGTAAAGTCCCAATTTATGATTTGGAATTTCAGAATATGTTCCTTCTATATTGATTATGTGTGTTTTCCCTTACACTATTGCGAACCAATTGTGTAGATTGAAGAGCGAGAAAAGTATATTTACGGGTTAATTTTATTGCTTTTATCATTAAATGTAATTATAATATAATTCGGGTTTTATGAGGTCAATGAGGGGTGCTAATAGTCCAACCTTTTAAAAGGCCTAATTCAAAATCATTCGTAGAGTAGACCTTTTTGCATCCTCAAAATTCCTTACAAAGTCCCTTTCTTATTGAAATTACTTAAATAACTAAATGAAAATCAATTATTGCTTTGAATGAAAATCAATTAAACACTTAAATAAAATATTATTTTAACCAAATCTTTACACCACCCTAGTTCATAATTTATATTTGTTTTTCAATTTTAAAGATGGTTTTAAGAGTTTATAGTTATGGAGATATAAATAATATTGTTTTAACTAGATTTTGGGATGAAGGAAAAAGAAACTAGAAACCTAGTTAAACATAATAAAATATGTATTAAGGGTAATAGGGGTGTGTCGTGTAGTCAAGATGTGTTATTTGAGATGGCTTTGGGTGAAGGTCAAGAGCGAAGAGCGACGGGAGGAAGTGAGTGAGCTTTGAGAGACTTGGATTTAGAGTGAGAGTGGGCTTGATGAACTGTGTTTAACTTGCAAAATGGAGAAGAGAGGTTAAAAGTGGAGCCGGCGATGGCTAATGACCACACTCCGACACTCAAGTAAGTTTTTGGATAATATTTTGGGTCTTATGAGCTTGCAACCCTTAACAATGGTGGTTAAAGGTTCAAGAAAGTCTCAACCTCTTTTTTTTATGTGTGTATTTGTTATGAGTATTCATGAGTGAGAAAAATAGAACTTGAACGCCTTTATATGAAGTACCTTGGGTGCCCTGGTCGCCTATCACTTGGAGAATTTTTATTGGTTAGCCCTAAAGAATATGTTATTCCTTTGCCTTGTATATTCGTTTGGAGTATTGGAAGCATGCTTGGAGAGCAAGTAAGGCGTTATTTGCTTGGTTTGTTCTCTTTTACATGTGGCGCACTGCATGGTGATCTTGGATGCCTCAACTGAGATTATCTGGAGGACCATTGTCCTTAGACAATGTTTAGTTGGCCATAGAGGAGGTGGGAGAGGAGCTGAATTTAAAATCCCTAATAATTTCTTTTGTTTGGTTGGAATAAACTAGCTAGAAATTAATCTCCATATAAATTTAATTTCTGTTGTAGTAAGGAATTCAATTTTCTTCTATGAGGGGATAGAAATTCTAATTTCATCACTTAAAAATATTCAAATTGTCATTTGTAACCCTACTATATTTTTTAATTTCTAATTTTACCCTTACTTAAAATTTAAAATATGAAACCCTAAAATATTTTATGTCTTACAATCTATATCTATCTATCTATATATATATATAAAGCTAGGACTTGAGGAGATGATGTGGCATCACCATTTTGCTTCTTTGTATATTCTCTATTATCTAATAAATAGAGATTTTTTTTAGATTTGGCTTTTCATCTTCTTATAATTAATTTGATTGTATTTAACTCATTTAATAAATAGTAACTTTATTAATATATATCATTCCTCATCTTTTTATATTTTCTATTATCTAAAATATCTAAAATATTGGTGGATATTCTTTGTAATTTTTTTCTCTTTCTATTTAAATTTAACAATATGTAATCATTAATAATATTAATTATAAGTCTTTTGAAACATTTATTTATTTTATTATGCTAGCAATTAAACTTTAGTGGCATAAAATACATGAATTAATCTATATATATCTATATCTATATATATCTATATCTATATCTATATCTATATATATATATAAAGTTGGGACTTGAGAAGGTGATGTGGCATCACCATATCTCTTCATCTCATATTCTCTATTATCTAATAAATTGGTTGAAATTAAAAAAATAATTACATTACAAAATATTAAAATAGAAAATAATTATTGGATTATAAATAATTACTTGTCTTTTCCTCTTTCTATTTAAATTCAACAATATGTAACCATTAATAATAATTAATTATAAGTCTTCAAACATTAATTTGTTTTATTATGCCAACAATTAAACTTTAGTGGCTTAAAATACATCAATTAATTAATATTAATATATAAAGGAAGGTTCCTTCATCTTCCCTCAACAATGCCATTAGAGCCCAATTTTAATGTCATAATCTTATATTTAATTATTCAATCTTTTGTTTAGTGCATTTTGGCTTCTTCAAACTCCATAAACATTAAATATTTAATATTTGTGGCATCATTATTTCTTATCTTTTTATATTCTCTATTATATAATATATTGGTTGAGATTAAAAAATAATTACATTACAAAACATTAAAAATCTCTCTCTCTCTCTCTCTCTCTCTCTCTCTCTCTATATATATATATATATATATAAAGTTTGGACTAGAGGAGGTGATGTGGCATCACTATTTCTCATCTTATTGTATTCTCTATTATCTAATAAATTGGTTGATATTAAAAAAATAATTACATTACAAAATATTAAAAATAAAAAATAATTATTAGATTATAAAAGATTATGTCTCTTCCTCTTTCTATTTAAATTCAATAATATGTAACCATTAATAATAATTAATTATAAGTCTTCAAACATTAATTTATTTTATTATGTCAACAATTAAACTTTAGTAGCTTAAATATATCAATTAATTAATATAAGAATGAATGTTCTTTCATCTTCCCTCGATAATGCTATTAGGGTCTAATTTTAATACTGTAATCTCATATTTAATTATGTAACCTTTTGTTTAGTGCCTTTTGACTTTTTCAAACTCTATAAATATTAAGTAGTTAAGATTTGTGGCAGTATTATTTCTCATCTTTTTATATTCTCTATAATCTAATATTTTGGTTGAGATTAAAAAATAATTACATTACAAAATATTAAAAATAGAAAATAATTAGTAGATTATAAAAGATTACATGTCTCTTCTTCTTTCTATTTAAATTCAACAATATGTAACCATTAATAATAAATTAATTATAGTTTTGAAACATTCATTTATTTTATTAAGCCAACAACTAAACTTTAGTGGTTGAAAATACATCAACTAATTAATATAGGAAGGAATGTTCTTTCATATTCCTTCACCAATACCACTAGGACCTAATTTCAATGTCATAATTTCATATTTAATTATGCAACCTTTTATTTAGTATCTTTTGGCTTCTTCAAACTATATAAAAATTAAGTATTTAAGATTTGTTATGTTTGGATTTTTTTTATTATTTAACCAATATCCTCTTTAGAAATGTTCTTGTGTTTTTATTTTTTGACTTATTTAAATTTTTTGTATTGTGTGCTTCATAGAATATTATTTTCTTCATAAGTTAAACAATGATAAAGATAGTTGGATCATAAGGGTTAGGTTTTGTAAAATATGGGAGTCTGTTAATACCAAGAAGAATGGAGAGTTGATTAGTGTGAACATAATTTTTATTGATGAAAAGTTGTTTACACTTAACTATACACATTAATATATATTTTTAAAGTTAACAAAAAAATAATTAACTTTCATAAATAACATTAGTTTTATAAGGCTGTGTCATCTTTAAAAAAAATTAATTCATATTTTTTTATCAGTTTTATCAAGTATAAAGTAATAAAAAAATAATACTAAATTTTTTTTAAAGCCGCACTTCGTGCGGTTCTATTTCCTAGTATATATATAAAGTTGGGACTACAAGAGGTGATGTGGCATCACCATTTCTCATCATTTCATATTCTCTATTATCTAATAAATTGGTTTAAATTAAAAAATAATTACATTATAAAATATTAAAATAGAAAATAATTATTAGATTATAAATGATTACATATCTTTTCCTCTTTCTATTTAAATTCAACAATATATAACCATTAATAATAATTAATTATAAGTCTTGAAATATTCATTTATTTTATTATGCCAACAATTAAATTTTAGTGACTTAAAATACATCAATTAATTAATATAGGAAGGAAGGTTCCTTCATCTTCTCTCAACAATACCATTAGAGCCTAATTTTAATGTCATAATCCAATATTTAATTATTCAATCTTTTTTTTAGTGCCTTTTGGCTTCTTCAAACTCCATAAACATTAAATATTTAAGATTTGTGTCATCATTATTTCTCATCTTTTTTTATTCTCTATTATCTAATATTTTGGTTGAGATTAAAAAATAATTACATTACAAAATATTAAAATCTATATATATATATTTAAGTTGGGACTAGAGAAGGTGATGTGGCATCACTATTTCTCATCTTCTTGTATTCTCTATTATTTAATAAATTGGCTGATATTAAAAAAATAATTACATTATAAAATATTAAAAATAAAAAATAATTATTAGATTATAAAAGATTACATATCACTTCCTCTTTCTATTTAAATTCAATAATATGTAACCATTAATAATAATTAATTATAAATCTTGAAATATTTATTTATTTTATTATGCCAATAATTAAACTTTAGTGGCTTAAATTTATCAATTAATTAATATAGGAAGGAATGTTCCTTCATCTTCCCTCAACAATGTCATTAGAGTCTAATTTTAATACTATAATCTCATATTTAATTATGCAACCTTTTGTTTAGTGCCTTTTGGCTTCTTCAAACTCTATAAATATTAAGTAGTTAAGATTTGTGGCATTATTATTTCTCATTTTTTATATTTTCTATTATCTAATCTATTGGTTGAGATTAAAAAATAATTACATTATAAAATATTAAAAATAGAAAATAATTAATTGATTACAAAAAATTACATGTCTCTTCCTCTTTCTATTTAAATTCAACAATATGTAACCATTAATAATAAATTAATTATAAGTTTTGAAACATTCATTTATTTTATTAAGCCAACAACTCAATTTTACTGGTTTAAAATACATAAACTAATTAATATAGGAAGGAAGGTTCCTTCATCTTTCCTCACCAATGCCACTAGGACCTAATTTAATTTAATGTCATAATCCTATATTTAATTATGCAACCTTTTATTTAGTGTCTTTGGTTTCTTCAAACTCTATAAATATTAAACATTTAAGATTTGTTATGTTTGAGTTTTTTTTATTATTTAACCAATATCCTCTTTAGAAATGTTCTTGTGTTTTTATTTTTTTACTTATTTAAATTTTTAGTATTGTGTGCTTCATGAAGTACTCTTTTCTTCATGAGTTAAACAATGATAAAGATAGTTAGATGATAAGGGTTAGATTTTGTAAGATGTGAGAGTCTGTTAATACCAAGAAAAATAGAGAGTTGATTAGTGTGAACATAATTTTTATTGATGAAAAGGTTGTGTACACTTAACTATACACATTAACATATATTTTTAATGTTAACAAAAAAATAATTAACTTTCATAAATAACATTAGTTTTATAAGGTTACATCATCTTTAAAAAAATAATTCATATTTTTTATCAGTTTCATCAAGTGCAAAGTAAAAAAAAAAGATAATACTATTTTTTTTTAAAGCCGCACGAAGTGCGGTTCCATTTCCTAATCTATATATATATATAAAGCTAGGACTTGAGGAGGTGATGTGGCATCACCATTTTGCTTCTTTGTATATTCTCTATTATCTAATAAATAGAAATTTTTTTTTAGATTTGACTTTTCATCTTTTCATAATTAATTTGATTGTATTTAACTCATTTAATAAATAGTAACTTTATTAATATATATCATTCCTCATCTTTTTATATTTTCTATTATCTAAAATATTGGTGGATATTCTTTGTAATGTTTTTCTCTTTCTATTTAAATTTAACAATATGTAATCATTAATAATATTAATTATAAGTCTTTTGAAATATTTATTTATTTTATTATGCTAGCAATTAGACTTTAGTGGCATAAAATACATGAATTAATCTATATATATCTATATCTATATATCTATATCTATCTATATATATATATAAAGTTGGGACTTGAGGAGGTGATGTGGCATCACCATTTCTCTTCATCTCATATTCTCTATTATCTAATAAATTGGCTGAAATTAAAAAAATAATTACATTACAAAATATTAAAATAGAAAATAATTATTAGATTATAAATGATTACTTGTCTTTTCCTCTTTCTATTTAAATTCAACAATATGTAACCATTAATAATAATTAATTATAAGTTTTCAAACATTAATTTATTTTATTATGCCAACAATTAAACTTTAGTGGCTTAAAATACATCAATTAATTAATATTAATATATGAAGGAAGGTTCATTCATCTTCCCTCAACAATGCCATTAGAGCCTAATTTGAATGTCATAATCTCATATTTAATTATTCAATCTTTTGTTTAGTGCATTTTGGCTTTTTCAAACTCCATAAACATTAAATATTTAAGATTTGTGGCATCATTATTTCTTATCTTTTTATATTCTCTATTATCTAATATATTGGTTAAGATTAAAAAATAATTACATTGCAAAATATTAAATATATATATATATATATATATATATATATAAAGTTGGGACTACAAGAGGTGATGTGGCATCACCACTTCTCATCATTTCATATTCTCTATTATCTAATAAATTGGTTTAAATTAAAAAATAATTACATTATAAAATATTAAAATAGATAATAATTATTAGATTATAAATGATTACATATCTTTTCCTCTTTCTATTTAAATTCAACAATATGTAACCACTAATAATAATTAATTATAAGTCTTGAAACATTCATTTATTTTATTATGCCAACAATTAAATTTTAGTGACTTAAAATACATCAATTAATTAATATAGGAAGGAATGTTCCTTCATCTTCTCTCAACAATACCATTAGAGCCTAATTTTAATGTCATAATCTCATATTTAATTATTCAATCTTTTGTTTAGTGCCTTTTGGCTTCTTCAAACTCCATAAACATTAAATATTTAAGATTTGTGTCATCATTATTTCTCATCTTTTTTTATTCTCTATTATCTAATATTTTGGTTGAGATTAAAAAATAATTACATTACAAAATATTATATATATATATATATATATGTATGTATGTATGTATATATGTATGTATGTATGTATGTATATATATAAAGTTGGGACTAGAGAAGGTGATGTGGCATCACTATTTCTCATCTTCTTGTATTTTCTATTATCTAATAAATTGGTTGATATTAAAAAAATAATTACATTATAAAACATTAAAAATAAAAAATAATTATTAGATTATAAAAGATTACATGTCTCTTCCTCTTTCTATTTAAATTCAATAATATGTAACCATTAATAATAATTAATTATAAATCTTGAAATATTTATTTATTTTATTATGCCAATAATTAAACTTTAGTGGCTTAAATATATCAATTAATTAATATAGGAAGGAATGCTCCTTCATCTTCCCTCAACAATGTCATTAGAGTCTAATTTTAATACTATAATCTCATATTTAATTATACAACCTTTTGTTTAGTGCCTTTTGGCTTCTTCAAACTCTATAAATATTAAGTAGTTAAGATTTGTGGCATTATTATTTCTCATCTTTTTATATTTTCTATTATCTAATCTATTGGTTGAGATTAAAAAATAATTACATTATAAAATATTAAAAATAGAAAATAATTAATTGATTACAAAAAATTACATGTCTCTTCCTCTTTCTATTTAAATTCAACAATATGTAACCATTAATAATAAATTAATTATAAGTTTTGAAACATTCATTTATTTTCTTAAGCCAACAACCAAACTTTAGTGGTTTAAAATACATCAACTAATTAATATAGGAAGGAATGTTCCTTCATCTTTCCTCACCAATGCCACTAGAACCTAATTTTAATGTTATAATCTCATATTTAATTATGCAACCTTTTATTTAGTGTCTTTTAGTTTCTTCAAACTCTATAAATATTAAGCATTTAAGATTTGTTATGTTTGAGTTTTTTTTTATTATTTAACCAACATCCTCTTTAGAAATGTTCTTATGTTTTTATTTTTTGACTTATTTAAATTTTTAGTATTGTGTGCTTCATGGAGTACTCTTTTCTTCATGAGTTAAACAATGATAAAGATAGTTGGATGATAAGGGTTAGACTTTGTAAGATGTGAGAGTCTGTTAATACCAAGAAAAATAGAGAGTTGATTAGTGTGAACATAATTTTTATTGATGAAAAGGTTGTGTACACTTAACTATACACATTAACATATATTTTTAATGTTAACAAAAAAATAATTAATTTTCATAAATAATATTAGTTTTATAAAGTTACGTCATCTTTAAAAAAAATAATTTATTTTTTTTATCAATTTCATCAAGTGCAAAGTAAAAAAAAATAATAATACTAATATTTTTTTTTAAAGCCGCACGAAGTGCGGTTCCATTTCCTAGTATATATATAAAGCTGGGACTTGAAGAGGTGATGTGGCATCACAATTTCTCTTCTTTGTATATTCTCTATTATATAATAAATAGATAAATTTTCTTTTAGATTTGACTTTTCATCTTCTCATAATTAATTTGATTGTTATTATACAATAACAATTATGTAAAGATTTTAATGAGGCATATTCTTTGTAATGAATATCCAAGGGGAAGTGTTATGAATTATTAAAATAAATGTAAATGTTCATAACATAAATCTCTTAATCTCCCCACTATCTCTTATTAGCGTCTCTTAGTCTCCCCACTATCTCTCATTAACAACCTTTAGCTTCTCTATAACTCCCACTATCTCACAAGAAATTGTGATCCATAATTTTTCATTAATTTCATGGAGTGATTATGTAACTATAAAAGAAGAGCTCATTTTTTTGTTTTGTATACACACAATTGGAATGAATAAAACCACTCTATAATATATTCTCTCATTTTATTCCTTATCTTGCGTTGCTTCTTTATTTGTATTTCTAGCTAATAGCTTTTTTTTTATATTTTTTATAAGGCTGCCACATCTTAAAAAAAATCAATTCTTATTTTTTATCAATTTCATCAAGTGTAAAGTGAAAAAAAGAATAATATTAAATTATTTTTTCAAAACCGCGTGAAACGCGGTTCTATTTTCTAGTTTCTCTATAACCAGCAGCCCCCTCTCCAATTTTCATCCATTTGCATAGCACAGCCGCTGCCATCGTTTGTTTATTGAACTAGCTTTGATTAATTAATTATGGCTAAGTCTATTGGAGTAGCCTTGATTCGTTTGTTCGTTGAGTGTATGATAATGGGAATTAGTACTGCTGATGTTCATCTTTGAGTTTGTTAAGTGCATAATTATTTCGATTAGGTAATGTTTTAGAGAATTTGATGTGCTTTGCTATGTAACAAGTTTCCACTTTTCATTGTGCCAATCATAAATCTATGGCTTTCGGGTAACAAGTTCCAGGTTTCTTCCATCGCATTCTTTCAAATTCTATCATTTTGCATTTATGAAATTATGTAAACTTATCTCTTTGAGCTTCCCATCTTCAATTTTTCTTCTAATGCATCATTATTATGCTTGATGTGGCAATTATCTCTATAACTTAATCATACTTACTTTTGATTTTAAAATTTATATTGTTGAGTGTGGACCTCCTTCATTGGCAATTATTGTTAGCATGTGATTTAAGCATTTGCATTTATGAAATTATATAAACTTGTCTCTCTGAGCTTCCCATCTTCAATTTTTCTTCATTAGGAGGGAGATGTCATGCGATCCTTTTGAGGAAGCATTAGATGCTGTAAATGAGATGGAATCACTTGGAGATAGCATGATAACTAGTATAGAAACTTCAGAAGAGTGGAATACATGGAGGACAAATTTAGCACAAGAGATGTATCATCAACGGAGTTCGTTAGACCGTCTTTAGATTTCTAATTAATTTTTATTTTTTTTCATTTTCTACATATTGTTATTTTTATTTTTTTTAATTGTCGAAATTTAGAAGCATTTAAGTTTTATAAGGTTATGTTCTATGGCACCCACACTTGACCTTTGCTATTTGATTACTGCTATTAATTTAGTCATATATTTATAGTTGGCAGAAATTTTTTTCCCACTTTTTTGGGATGGAAGTTTACATTATATTTAATTTTTATCATTGATAGTTCAGTATTAAGTCAAAGGATAAATTTATCCAACCAAAAAAATTATAATTCTTTTCCCTATGAAATTTGATGTTAAACCAAATAATGAAATTTAATTTTTTCATTCTCCTCCTCTCTTTTCTTCTCCATTCCTTTCCATTTCACTCCTCTCAAACCGAATACCACCTAAGAATATTAAATGTGTAAGATAACCGGCGTGTAAAATTATCCATTTTTTTTCCAATATTTGATAAATATGAAATCTCAGCTGTTGGATTAATTTATGTTGAATGCTTTGCTACGGTATGGCGGAGGGAATTTTGAGTCCCCTTATTGCAGCAGCTGCTTGCTTACAAGGTTCTAAAATTAAACTGTTGCTCGAAGGAGGTCAATTGACTTAGCTAAGTTCGCTTGACTTAAAACAGTGCAGTAATATACCAAGTTATTCCAATTGCTTTATCAAATTTATTTCATTTGGAAGAACCATATTACTTTACTGGTATACGAAATTGCAAGAATCATCACAAACAACGTCCTGATCTTCGATCCATGGATCTGTGGATACAAAAAATGAAAACATCCGTGAACTCATAGGGACGTTTCCCGCAGCAATCATCATGTTTTGAACGTGTCTTAACATTTTGCAGTTCTTATTCCGAATAATGCTAGAGCTCCCAAGTAATACCGTATTTGCTCTATCCATGGAGATCACCGCATATAAGAAGGCTGGTATTTTTACACCATATGGCAAAGGGATTGTGTCTCTCTTAGCCCCTTTCCCCTCCATATATGCTTAACTTTCGCAGGCTCCGAAACAGTCACCATTCTGCATTTGACAAAACATCAATAATATCAATAGCCAATCAAGGAACCATGGAGACTTTACGTCCACATCTCGGCCAACACCTAATATCCCGTCCCAGGGATGAGTAGTTTTATATTTAATTTGATAAATCCCTGCACGCAAGCTGTGAATTTATAAAGAGATTGCATGAAGTGGTCCAAAGTTCCCCTGCAAGTTTGGAGTTGAAGGAAAGGGCAGAGGAGTTTACAGTCCTACCCTTTCCACCAAAAAAGTATACTCCAGATGTTTCCTGAAATGAACAAACAATTGGTTATCTCAGAACCAACTCATTCAAATTAATAAATAGCTTAGAGACTTCTAAATATTTAATTTCTAAGACAGCTTGTTCAATCCTCTGTGACGACAGATTTATTTGAAGGGAATAGAATTTTAAAAATGATAAAGAGAAATATTATGCTTTACACAGTTCACATACCATCAATTTCACAGAAAGTGTGGGTAGCAGAGTTATTATAGAAAAAAGCAAGTACAATGGACCAGATTAGTTATATGCACAAATGAAAATTTAAGCAAGGAAAAATTACTGGAGGGGCAAGAGCAGCATCGAGAACAGAATTGATCCCCTTTTCAGGTGACTGCAAAAGGCCCAGAAGCTTCAATACAGTGAATGCCATAAGAGAGAGAAATGAAGGAACTTCTCGCATGATGTTCGTTTTTACTACACCAGGATCTGCAGCTCTGCAGTGTTGAATAAAACCAAAAACAAAATTATCAAGTCAAGCAGAGACGATCATTTGACGAACCTACTTCCCTTAGGATAAAACAAGGGAATAAAGTTTTGCATAAATATAAAAATGATGCCAAATGTGTGAGGATGTTTGACATGCCTATAGGTAGCTTCCACTTCAAACATGATGTTATTATGACGGGTAAAAAAAGATGCAAACACATACATGACTGATACATGACGAGATTTATCCAAACCAAGATTTCGGTGAAGCACATATGAGAAAATAAGTAAACATACTGTTACAAAACAAAATGATAAGATCGTTAGAACCGAGATAAGAGAAAAATCTGAAAATTTTATGAGGCATTAATTACATTTGGAATACTCATAGATACGAGCACATGGATAACATTTTGATCTCAGGAAGAATGTCCCAGTGATGGTCTCATTGTTGACCTGTGCATTAAACACTAAAGTAAAAAGAGTTAATGCAATGGCATTCAACTAAAAGAAAAAATATGGTTCAAAATAGAAAATGTAATAATGGATGGTAATGCAAGGGTGCTCATTGTGGAACTTTTTACCCATTTAATTTCCCTGCTTAACAATTGAGATGCAAGTCAAGCTCAATCCAGAAGGATTAAATGATTAAAAAACTTTCAACTTTTACATGAAAATCAGGCACAGGCATATAAATCCTACTCCAATGAAGATTTTATGGAGAAAAAGATCAAACGTTGAACCACTCTGTTTAAAGAACAAACGCCTCATGTTCAAAAGATTGGTAGCACTCACCGTTTCGATGAGTGAAGGATGTAACATTCACTATCCTAGAAGGTACAGGGCTGTTCTTGAGAAGCGGTAACAGAAGTTTAGTCAGAAAGAAAGCACCAATGTAGTTTGTACTCATCATCCTGGGAGATGACAAAAAAATGGATCACAAATCTTGGAGTAGGAATCCAGATGTGCCAGTGCTACCAAGCACCACAAGGATACAATATATTTCATTTCAGAATAAAACTGACGCCACCTAATGCAACATGCAAGAGACCAAAGAAGCATACCATACACATAACAGAAAAATAAGCAGTGAGGATGGAAAAACACAGCACAAGAGCCCGATGCACTTTTGGAGGATTTAAATTGCATGACTATAAAGAGATATTGAGCTGCCTAATGTTGGCTTTTGCAGCACTAGTATTACAAGTAACATAAGTCACAGAAACTCGCACAAAAATCTTATGTATAAATCTATGTTGTCAAAAGAAAAATCAGCATGCTGGAACTTGTAGAACTTGGTAGTTGGCACCATATGGCAAGTGTGAATGCTAAAATTTGCACAGGATAACATGAACATGGACTGCTATTTCCAGTAATGAAGTTCAGCTTCCAATTAATAGAAAATTATCAAGATAATTACTGATCATAGCCTTCAGGTGTAAGTCGAGATGATGTTGCCAATATCCCAGCATTGTTAATCAAGAGTTGGATAGACGAATGCATATCCGAATCCAAAAGCCATTGTTGAAGTGAGTCTTTGAACTTCAAGACTGACTGGAATGAAGACAGGTCGACCTGAAAAGCTTCAAGACAGGCATCTTTATTCCGACTAGTTATGTCTGCCATAGTCTGTTATACAGCCAACAGCAACAACCAAAATCAGACGTGCATATTAGGGAAACAAGTATAAGAAGGATAAACATATTCCTTTAGAAGTACCTCTGATAATAAACGGGACGAACGCCCGACTGCAGACATGATAGAAAATTTCAGCAAATAAAAAACTTGTAACATGAAAGGAAAATTTCTTTGCTCTAGAATGGAAGAAACATTTTATGCAATTCGGACTAAAGAACAACCAATCAGGCCATTCATTAAAGGGGTAGTACCGAGAACAACGTGAAAACCTTCCCTCGAAAGAGCATAAGCCGCAGCTGCACCCAGGCCAGATGTAGCCTGCAGTATAAAGTTACATAAAAATATGCGGGTTAGGAAGAACTAGTACATACATAAATTTACACACACACAAGCACACAAGGAAAAATGAAGATGGCTTACACCCGTAACAATACAAACAGGCCTCTTAATTCCAGTAATTGGAGGAACACAGCGTTTATACGGATTAGATTTCCGAGGAAACAGATTTTGAAATAACAATTGGAAGTGTGACGTCAGAAGGGAAACAGGCCAGAGCAATGCCATTCTCCAGAACTCCACTGACCATACAAAATGGATTACCGCTTTCAACTCTTTCATAACTAGCAGCATTTCAATTAAACCCCACAATCAATCCTATTAAATTGAATTAAAATTAAATAATCTGGGAAGTGAAAGTAAAATTAACCTGAGGAGGACTGTTACTAAAACCAGATTAAAAAATAAAATAAAAAAATAAAAATTTGCAATCTATATTAACGGGCGATTTTGCACCTGGTTGGGTGGTTTTCAATTTTCAGGTGGCTAACGGAAGCAGCTGCTGTGACTTGGGAGCATGAGGCGGTCAGTTGATGGGCGATTGAATTTCAAGTTTCTTTGAAATTCAAGTTTGAGTTCATATTAGAAAAGGTTAATATACACTTTGTCATTGTGTGGGCGTATGTATGATAGTGATATGCGCTCACTTATCAAATCATAACGTGACATCATAATTTGGTAACGTAATTTTCAAATACCGTTTTTGAAAATGAAAATGTATTTCGTAGTTTGCTTTAAAACTAAAATTTGAAAATGAAAGTACCAAACGAACTGTATCTGATAACTTGTTTTAGTATAATTTTTATTAGAAGTTTTTCCCAATAATTACAGAACATATGCAATTTTTTAAAAAAAAATTTGTCTTTTAGTATCTTGCAAATTATTTTTAGCGAAATAAACCATATCATTTTTTTAAAATCTTTATCTTATAAATACAATGAACATTACTATTTAACATATTTTAGACATGAGACGGTCAAAATACAAATTTATAAGAATTTTATCTTTGCAAATGGGGCTTTTTTCTGAAAGTAAAATTATAGTATTGCATTAGTTGTGTTGTATTACGGTGTGTTGCATTAAGGTGTATTAAGCTATAATATAATATCATATTTGGTGCAATATGTGATATAATACATGTAATAATAATTTATATTACTATTAATATTAAATTAACAATATTTAAATTTATTAATATTTAAGTATTTATTATTAGTTATATTAAATTATTTAAAAATAACTAATTTTATAATATTAATTATTCTAATATAATTAAATTAAATTTATTTATTATTTAAGTATATACTATAGTTCTATTTAATTATTAAATAATAATCACTTTTTATATATTAATTATTATAATATAATTAAATAATACATTATTTGTTATATTTATAATATAATTAAAATAAAAATACAATATGATGTTATTAAAAATAATTTATTAATTTATATTAATAATTATAATGCAAAAATAAAAGAAAAATAAAAATTAACATTTTATATATTATAAATCTATTTTCATTTATTATAATAATAAATTAATTAATTAATTAAAAAAAAAAAGACTAATGCAGCAAATTGCCTCACTCATATCAGATTTAGCTAACAGCCTAATAGCACATTATAATGCACCATAATTCGGCAATTGCTTCAACCAAGTATGGAACTGCATAGCATTATGTTATGAGGGTGCCAAACACACCCTAAATGTATAAAAAAAGACCTCTTAATTCCACGGACCGCGGTTTCAAATGCTTTGTATTAACAATTTTTCTTAGCTTTGTATAGAAAACACAGAGCTAGAACAAAAAACTGGACAGAGTTTAGCTATTTAAACCTTAATTAACTTAAAATATTGGTGTGAAGTTCACAACAGGAATTTAAGAGAACACAAGTTCTTCCATTCTATTCAATAACATCACCATTCCTTGTATGAAATGCCTCCAAACTTATGCAATCAGCACTGAAGTATACAACACTCTAGACATACAGACTGACATACAGTTATGGAATGACACTAGAAGCTAAAACACGGAACCGCTGCTTCTTTGAATTGCCTCAATTCTATACAAAATTTTGGACATCTATCCTTCAAAATTTGGGTGAAGATTACCGGTAATTGTTGAAAATGAATCCGGCCAAAATTTGGAACCTGAACGAAGTTAAGTACAAAGTACTAGTTCAACTAGTTGTTTTTCTCAGCATTCTTCAAAGTTGGGTGTTCTAACCGTTGAAAGACCGGAGAGTATGTATGGCGACAGGTAATCATGATGAGGACAAATGTGTTAGCAGCCAGAAACAGTAAGCCAGCGAGCCAGAGTTGTAAGAAGACATTTTTACCCTTAAATTCCAGCAAATATCCCCACATCAACCAGTGGAGCTGAGCACCTATCCATACAAGAATGCAACTTAAGCCTTCCCACTTGAGCTTCATATTGGTCCATGGCAGTATCAGGGGCAACAAGCAAAAGAACCACACAAAATACTGCGCCGTGACAACCTGTAAAAGAAACAAATCCAGCACCATAGTGAAAATCAGAGAGATTTTGTTATGAGAAGGTTCTTCGACTGTCAAAAGTAGGTTGGTTGCTGTGGATTGTAGAGTGATGCTCACAAATCTATGAAGCAATCACCTGTGTGCTTCTGTTTCTAATATTCTAATGGGCAAAGCAGGTATCTTAATACCAGAGAAGTGCATTTTCTGATGAACGAACCTTGTTGAATGCTACAAACGCCACCGTCTGCATAAAGAGGCAAAATGGTAGATCTTGAGCGAAGCGGAAAATGAGAACCAGCTGTACTATAAATTGAGGCAAAAAAGAGATGAGCTTTTCCACCATCAAGAACTCATGTTCATAATGGAGATAGATGTGATAAAAATATATAGAAAAATTATGTCTTGGATCTGTACGAGTAAGATGATATAGTAGTGCCTCATGTAAGAACTCCCATCTATACAAGTAGAAAAAAAGACCAGTACATGAAAGGAAAACAGCTCCTGACACCAGCCCAAACATTACTCTTTCTTTTGAAAATACAGTTTTTAGTGCTTTCCATAGGTCATACTGATCAGTTACTTTATTACTACTTCGAAGAGTCTTGTCTTGTCTAGAGCACCAATTCTGGAGTTTGGGCTTCAAACCAGATCGGAAGAAAAGTGGATCAAGTACCAGGATAATAGGAAGCACATAAATTATCGGATAAATTCTGAAATGGACAACAAGTCCATACCAAAATGCAGCTTGTAACACATTACCTGTGAACAAGAAACAAGGCATTAGTTTGTTCAATGTCAATGATTTTGGATCTTACAATTACACAATAGCCAAGCTCTTTGTGGTAAACAAACCATAATATATGCATCGCAACGAATAAGAGGAAACGAAATCAAAGAGACTGATTCCTCCATGTAATCCACCCTCTAACTTCCCAAATTTATATAAATACTCATATCTAAAATTTAGTAGCCTCTCAATCAAATACACCATTTTGGTGTAAAATCTACTTTAGCCATTCAAAAATGGATTTTATACTCTCTGTGGAAGTCTATGTTAACAACTTCTACCTGCTGCCTAACTGGCTGACTGCTCACAAACGCCATCAACCCAAAACTCACCCCCTATACCAGACCACATCAATTGATGCCTGGGAAAGCCATGCATCATTTCATGACCAAGAACAATCTCAATTTGCCACATTTGGTTGAGATAAACAACAGACTAATTGAAAATCTAAAAACTTGGAAGTAAAATATCGAAAGATTTACCTATGTTCACAATAGTTTCAACACATAAAGAAATAATAGCAGCTTTATTTATTTGAAAAAGTCAAAATGGAAGTAGACATGTACCCTTCAAAAGGCAGATAATGATCCACAAAATCATGGCACAAACAATGGGCTCACAGTTCCCCCGGGTCCCAATGGTGAAGGTAAATGGATTGAAGAGCCACACCACTACAGAATACATGCATAGATCCTCAGGCACTTTCCGTAGCTTCAAAATGGAATGAATAAACACACCCACAAGTAAATCTGTTATGTGAACATAACAGAAATTAATAATCAGGGCCCAATTAACCAAAAATGCCATTTGCTTTATTTTCTAAAATATAAAAGTTATGCAATTACCAACAATAGTACCACAAATACCTCATATAAAGGAAAAACATTAAGGGTATGTTTTCAATTGTTGTACTTTGGAAAAATTTTGAAAGCATAATATTATTAAGTCCTCGGCAAACACCAGCTAACACTTACCACTGTCCACCCACTTATAATTGCCAGCCAGTAATTTCATTCCAAGGTAGCTACAAATTAAAAGACTCAACACAATAATGCTTACACAAAGGTAAGAAAGTTTTTGCACCTGAAGCTGAGAAGAGAAATTTTCCCCACGAGCGATGAATAATTGAATTTGGAATAAGAAAAAATGCTAGCAAAGGTGAATATCGATATGTAGTTCTTTTGTACGGGGACTCTCCAGAAGCCATCAAGGAGGCAGCATCAGAAAACACAAGATAATCCACATCTGTATATCTAACCTCCATATGGGAGTCCTGCCATTCTCCATAAATAATGAGAATGACACGGAAAATGGCTGAGAGCCAGAGCAATGAACGGATATTTATTGATATCATCGCTGAAAAAAAAAACACAATTTAACTTAATATCAATCAAATTAAGAACTAATATAAAATTTCCAATGCGGCAAATCAAAATGTTATCAAATCAAGCATATCATTGTGCACATTTTCACAAGCGCTATAAATTAAGTTAAAATTCGCTGATTGAATCATAGAATTAAAACTAAAAATGTTTCAAACAATTGCAATATTTGCAGAATTGAAATGAGTGATAGATACCTAGCTGCGACAGGGAGACGGACTGCAAATTTGAAAAAGCAGGAGCTGGCTCGGCATCACAGAAATGGCATTTCTTCATTTACCCATTTTGGTTTATAATCAGAAAACTGAAATTGACTTGTATTAATTTCAATATCAATATCAACGCAGCTATTTTCACGAGTTTGAGTTGTTTTTGTGAGAGCGTGACTGGTGAACTGGTTAGTGGTTACGAATTAGGTTTAGAATTATGCTTTGGATTTTGTAATTTTCAGCCCTTTTTTTTAACAGTGTAGATCCGATCGGATGATTCGGATTGACCCGAATACGATCTGATCCGAATCAAATCCGATGGAATTGTAGAAATTTCATCCAATTGAATTTGACTTCAAATCCAAACCTGATAGAAATTAATTAAAATCGGATCCGATTGATCCGATGCCTACCCTTAATAAAATACAAAATATATATTAAAAGTATTCATCTTCTTGTAAAATTTCATCCTAAAAAATTATTTCTTTTAAATTTTTATTATAAAATATATATCCTAAAATTTTTAATTATTTTTTCTTATTATATTTGTTTGGGAAAAAAGTAAAGATCAATAATGAAGTATCACGTGTCAATAAAAATTATAGTATTATACAATTAAAAACAGTCACCAGAGGATACCTACACCATATACACTTAATAGTCAAGTTAGTAAGTGGGGCACCCCATGTCAAAAGTGAAGTGGATGAAGAAATTATCTGAAATATTAGCTACATAAAATGCCTCCATCGCGGCATCGCCCAAAGGAGAATATTTGATTTGGTAGAATTAAATAAAGAATATCTTACTGAAAAAGAAGGGACAATTAACTGTTATACTTGTAAAAAGTAGAAAATAACATACTAAGGTGGTGTTTGGTTTGAAGAAAAAAGAGAAAAGGAGAAGAGTGAAATGGAGAGGAAGGGAGACAAAAAGAGAAGAGGAGAATGGAGAAATTAAATTGTATTGTTTAGTTTAACATAAAATTTCATAAGGAAATGAATTATAATTTTTCTGGTTAGACAAATTTATCCTTTGACTTAATATTGAACTATCAATGATATAAATCAAATATGATGTAAACTTACATCCAAAAAAAAAGGAAAAAAAATTATGTCAACTTTATATGTATATATATATATATGACTTAATTAATAACATTGATCAAATATCGAAGATCAAGTGTGGGTGCTGCAGAAAATAACCTTATAAAATTTAAATGCTTCTAAATTTTGACAACTAAAAAAAACAAAATAAAAATATGCAAAAAATTAAAAAAAATTAAAAATTAAGTAGAAATCTAAAGACTGTCTAACGGAAGACAAAATCATAAGTAATAAATATCTAAGTAAATAAACCAATAAAGAGTAGGAAGTAAATCATGCACACAAGATAATTTATGTTTTCTTTTGAATTAAGGAGGCTAATAAAGATCTGAACTTTACTAACCATAAAACAGAAACACTTGGGCCTACAAGCTGATAACACAAACACAACCACCATCTCCAGTCTAAAGACTGAAGTAGTTGCAATAATTTTTAAACCATAAAAACCAGAAGCTTTAAGCATCAAGCAATAAAAACTGAACAACACTAGTAACCTTGCTGTAATGCACATTATATAACCTAAAAAATTAACAGTAAAGAACACTAAATCTCAATTGAGGCAAACCAAAAACAGAGATGTGGACAGAGTAATAAAATAAAATAAAGCATTGATATCACATTATCACATTTAACCATTAAGAGAGATGTATCAAAATACAAAATCTCCAAAGTCAAAAACAAATATTACATCTACAATCCAACAAATGGAATAACAAAATATAACAATTTTTTTAAGGAGTTTTCATGTGCTCTGTCTACTTGCTCTCCATTGATGATACATCTCTTGTGCTAAAATTGTTCTCCATGTATTCCACTCTTCTGAGGTTTCTATACTAGTTATCATGCTACCTCCAAGTGATTCCACCTCATTTACAATATCAAATGCTTCCTCAAAAGGATCATATGGCATCTCCCTCCTAATGAAGAAAAATTGAAGATGGGAAGCTGAAAGAGACAAGTTTATATAATTTTAGAAATGCAAATGCTTAAATCACATGCTAACAATAATTGCCAACGAAGGAGGTCCACACTCAACATTATAAATTTTAAAATCAAAAGTAAGTATGATTAAGTTATAGAGATAACTGCCACATCAAGCATAATAATGATCCATTAAAAGAAACATTGAAGATGGGAAGCTCAGAGAGATAAGTTTATATAATTTCATAAATTCAAAATGATAGAATTTGAAAGAATGCGGTGGAAGAAACCTGGAACTTGTTACCCGGAAGCCATAGCTTTGTTTATGATTGGCACAATGAAAACTAGAACTTGTTACACAACAAAGCACATCAAATTCTCTAAAACATTACCTAATTGAAATAATTATGCACTTACCAAACTCAACAAACTCAAAGATGAACATCAGCAGTACTAATTCCCATTATCATACACTCAACAAACAAACGAATCAAGGCTACTCCAATAAACCTAGCCATAATCAATTAATCAAAGCTAGTTCAATAAACAAACGAAACAACAATAACTTAGCCAACATTTTCTCAGCAACCAAATAGAATCATAAACTCAACAAACAAACAAATCAAGGCTAGTTTAACAAACTCAGCCATAATTAATTAACCAAGGAAATTAATCAAGTCTACTTTCAACAAACAGACAGAATAAAAATTATTCAGCCATAATTTTCTCAGCAACCAAAACAAATGAAAAAAATCAACGTATCAACAACTAAATAAATATATGAAATCATAAAATTTACCATTGTTTTTATCTTGTTCTTCTTATTTTCAGATGAATCGACGGTAACAGCTATGAATCGGTAGCAGTGGCTGTGCAAATGGATAAAAATTGTATAGGGGGCTGTTGGTTAGAGAGAAAGCGTAAGACATAAAATATTTTGGGAAATTTACACCAATAACCACAAAAATTTTGATTTTTTCCATCTTAATCCCCCAAACAAACTTCTATCAACATTAGCCATAAAAAAACTTTTGAGACCAAAATACCCCTCTCTCTCATCTCTCCCCCAACACTCTCTCTTTCTCCCATCTCTCCCAAACCGAAGAACCTCCCATCGTCGGCGGCAACTTCAGCACTCGTCGGTGGCGGTCCATCCCTCATCAGCTTTGAGACCAAAATACCCCTCTCTCTCATCTCTCCCCCAACAATCTCTTTTTCTCCCATCTCTCTCAAACTGAAGAATCTCCCATCATCGGTTGCCTGTCGCTCCAAGGCCTGTCGCACCAAGTGTCGCACCAAGCCTTGGTGCGACAGGTGCCTGTCGCACTAAGTTTTGGTACAACAGGTTCCCTGTCGCGTGAAGCTTCGTGCGACATACAGCCTGTCGCCAGATTTACCCACGACTCGCAGTTCACTAAAACTCTCGAGCAAGTTCAGAAAATAACGCATACCATAATGTGATGCCAATTAGTATTGGATCCGGATAGATTGTGATCGAATTTCACTTTTATCGTTGCCTTTTGCCGTCGCCGTTGGTTGATGATTCAAGAGTGGAAATCTGCCTTTGGTTTGACGAAATGGGAGAAAGAAAGTTGTTTTTGGTTTGTAAAAAAGGGTAATTTATGGAGAAAAGCGTGTGTTTGGCTAATGTTGATAGAAAAAAGTTGAGAGAGTTAATTGTGAAAATAGCAAAAGTTTTATGGTTATTTTCGTAAAATTTCCAAATATTTTAGGGTTTCATATTTTAAATTTAAGAAAGGGTAACATTTGGAAATTTAAAAAAATAGTATGGTTACAAATGGCAATTTGAATATTTTTCAAGTTATGGAATTAGAATTCTCATCCCCTCATAGAAGAAACTAAATTCCTAACTATAGCAGAAATTAAATTTATATGGAGATTAATTCCTGGTTAGTTTATTCCAACCAAACAAAAGAAATTATTAAGGATTTTAAATTCAACTCCTCTCCTGCCAACCAAACGTGGCCTAAGGACAGTGATCCTCCAGACAGTCTCAACTGAGGTATCCAAGACCACCGTGCAATTTGCGTCACATGTAAAAGAGAACAAACCAAGTAAATGTATGGATTAAATTTCAACAATTTGTGGATTTCGTAGATTAGATTGAATTAAAAATTTATAATGCATAAAATTGTGGATTGGATATGGATTGATTTCCAATCTACAAAATCCTAGCCGCGAACACCCTAACACAAATAACAAGCTCAGCCATTTGTAAAAAAATGTGGAGTAGCTGGCTAAGTTACGACTAATAATGTGGGATTTTAAAAATCTGAAAAATCGAATTTACAACAAAAGGAAAGAGAAATGTGCGGAAGACGGAAACAACTAGACTTATTAAACCGGTGGAGCGAGTGAAGCATTTCTTACAACAATCTAATCATGGGGCCATGGCACAATTATGTTCCATCTACCCAAATTCAACATTAAGAACTGTGAACTCTGAGGTATGCCTTGAACCTGTCTCTTGGTGAAATTACTAAGCCAATTTGAATATATTTTTTCTTCAAAACCTAAAGGCCTACCGCCACCAAGAGCACAAGACTATAAAATTCCATTGAAGCTGAGCGGTTCAACAGTAAATGTTCGGCCTTATAGATATCCTTATTTCTAGAAAAAATGAAATTGAGAAGATTGTTCAAGAAATGTTTGAAGCAACAATCATTTGACCAAGTATGAGTTCTTTTCCTTCACTAGTGCTCTTAGTTAAAAAGAAATAATAATGGTACATGACGCATCTGTGTTGATTATAGAGTTCTTAATGAGGAAACAATTCCGATGATTGATGAATTCAATGGTAGTCGATACTTCTCCAAATTAGACTTATGGTCTGGATACTACCAAATTTGCATGCAAGCTTGGCCTTAACCTAAAATTCTGAAGTCATTAAGATATTTCTTGGGGTTAACAGGATAATATAGGAGGCTTGTTAAAGATTATGACAAGATAAGTAAGCCTTTCATTGACTTGCTGAAAAAAGACAATCTCGTATGGACAATTGCAGCAACAGAAACATTTGAACGATTAAAGTGTGCTGGGACAACAACACTAGTTTTAGCCATGCCTGACTTCACTAAGGTTTTTGTGGTAAAATGTGATGCATCTGGAAGCGATATTAGGGCAGTACTAATGCAAGAAGGAAAACTAATCGTCTTTATTAATAAGGCTCTTTCTGAAAAAAAATCTTAGCCTCTCAACTTGGGAAAATGAGTTGTTGGCTAGTGTTTGCAATTACCAAATGGAGACCTTACTTTATGGGCCAACATTTCAAGGTAAAAATTGATCACTTTAGTTTGAAATATTTTCTTGAGCAAAGAATTACTAAACTTGTGCGACAAAAATGGCTAACCAAATTGCTAGGTTATAATTTTGAGATTACTTAACGAAGTAGTCAAGAAAACAAAATGGCAGATGCCTTTTCTTAAAAAAAAAATTAAGATCAAGTATTAGCGTTAGCTATAACCTTTTAAGTCTCTAACTGGTTGGAACAATTAAAGCGTGAATGGCAAGTTGATCAGCAACCTATAGTGCTAATTAGAAGTTTGTACGCTGACCCAAAATCAGTACTTGGTTTTACTCTAGATCAAGATCGAATCCTTTATAAAGGGCAGATGTGAGTTGGGCCAAACTCTCTCCTCAGATCTTAAATCTTATTTGAGGCACATAATGGTCCTTGTGGAGGTCATTCTGAAGTTTAAAAGACGCTCCATAAAATCAAATAAAGTTTTTGTTGGAATGGTTTCCACCATCATGTCTACAAATATATTACCAAATGTGATAGTTGTTAGAGAAACAAGAATAAAACTGTGGTTATGTCTTGCCTACTTCAACCATTACCTATATCAGAGTGTCCTTGAACTGATATTTACATGGATTTTATGGAAGGACTTCTCCATTTACATGGTAAAGCGTCATATTTATAGCAATTGATCGACTCAACAAGTACTCACACTTTATTCCACTCAAGTATCCTTACAACACATTAGAAGTAGCTTAAATCTTTATGGACAATGTTTTAAAGGTATGTCGGCTTTGAAAGACAATAGTAAGTGATCATCCTATTTTCACTAGCAATTTTGGGCAGGGATTTTTTAACATTTACGACACCAAATTTCTTATGAGTTCTGCATGTCACCTACAACGGATGGCCAAACTAAAATGGTTAATTGTTATTTGGCATGATATTTAAGATTTATGACGGTGACAAGCCTAAGTAATGTGTTCGTTAGCTACCTATGGCCAAGTACTAGTTCAGTACAAATTTTTATACTGCTACAAAACTCACACCATTTGAAGCAATGTACGAAAAAGCTCCACCGTCATATATAATGTATAACTGAGGAGATTCAAATGTAAACTCATTGGATACTAGTTTGCAAGATCATGACAAAATGATTTGATTACTCAGAGAAAGTTGAATTCAACCCCAACATCAAATGAAGAAGATTCCTGATGCCAAATGCATTGATCAAGAGTTCAAAGTTGGTGATCTGATTTTTCTCCACTTGCAATGATTTCATCAAGATTTTGTTGCTTGGAAGGGCAATAGAAAGTTAGCTCCAAATTTCTATGGACTTTTTCCAGTTCAAGTTCGTATCGCACATGAAGCCTACAAATTACAATTGCTAGTAGGAATAGCAATTCACCCATTATTTCATGTTTCCCACCTTAAAAAAAGTTAGGTAGATAGTCATCTTCACTTCTACATATCCCTTTGGTGGATGCTAATAGACATTTTCGTGTCAAATCTATTGTAGTATTGGACCATTGCATGGTTAAAAAGAATAATAAGGATGTTGCTCAAGTCTTGGTCAAATGCTAGTCCAAAAAATGCTATATGGGAAATAACGTATGACCTCAGACAAAAGTATCCAGAATTTTTGCCTTGAGGCAAGTCTGATTTGAGAGGGATGGATTGAGATGATTAAATAAAGTGGCAAGATAAGGATGAGTTGCTGAGATAAGTCTCACTAGGGAAATAGTTTAGAGTTTGTTTTATATAGGAGTATGTAATAAGGCTAGCTCTACAGCAGCTTTTTTGTTATTTCTATCTATCTGCAGGAAGTACAGGTGTGAAAAATTATCTTAGATTTTACTTTTAATAAAAAGGAATTTCCCTTGGAAGTGGGAAATTAGATTATATTTCTTGTGATTTTCTTCCAATACATATCAACAAGTACCATTATTTTACCATTAGAATAGTTGTGAATCGCCATAGCGCACGCACTACCACCGCTCGTTTCACCTTCACCAAAATGTGTTTAGTCTCACTAGCACCGCCATCATGTTCTTTTCTTTCATTTCGATCATATCAGAGCATCGCTAGTCCATTTCATGGTTAACAACAAGGTTAGTTACTATTTGATTATCTTCATTCTATACGTTGTTGTTGTTGTTATTTTAATGTTGTTGGTTGGTTTGGGTTTAATACGATATTATTTTTGGTTTATATCAATTTTGACTTTTCTACCTTTGTTCCCTACTGAATTGCTTTAATCCATCGTACCAGTGATTGGACAAATAATTGTTTTGCACTTGCTATTTTTTGGGTTTTTTCCTACTATTTTAGGTTAATTTTGCTTCAATTTTTTTTTGTTGATTTGCTTATGTTTCTGGGTGGATTTTATTATTTTACACTATTTTTGTGTTGTTTCCAAGACAATTTTTTGCTAGTTTTTTGTTTGACTGCCTACTATATTTTTTGGCTTTGTTTCCTACTTTTTTAGGCTTAATTTGCTATTGTTTTTGCGTTGGTTAGCTCTTCTTTCTGTATGGATTCGAAGCTTTTTTCTTTTTTCTTTTTTCTTTTTTATTGTATTACTTTTATTTATGGGATAATCTTTTGCTTTTATGTTGGATTACCTGCTTTTTTTTACTGGTTTTGGTGTTGATTTTCTTTTATTTTTGGGTTGATTTGCATTTGCTGTTGTTTCTAGTAAATTTTCTATAATTTTTGGGCTCGATTTTTTAGTGTTTATGGGTTTGTTTCCTATTGTTTCAGGGTTTTACATCCTACCATTTCTGAGTTAATTTTATACTGTATTTTTGTTTTGCTTTTTTGGGCTTAATGTGCTTCCTCTTTTTTGGTTCTATCGTCTATTATTTTTGGGTTTATTTTCTGCATTTTTTGTGTTGATTTGCTTCTATTTTTGGGCTGATTTACTGTTGTTTTTTGGGTAAAATTTTTACTATTTTAGGGCTTAATTATCTACTATTTTGGTTTATTTTTGCTATTTTTAGGATTAATTCCCTTATATTTTTTTTGGCTTTTTTGGGTAAAATTTTTATTATTTTTGTAATAATTTATTTCTATTTTGGGTTTTAATTTGCTATCATTTTGTGTTAATCTATTGCTATTTTGAATTTTAATTTGCTATTATTTTTAATTTTTTTTTACAAAGATGTATTGGTCAATGGAAGTTAATGGAGATTATCTAGAGTTATTGAAAAATGGTCCTAAATTAGTTTTACAATGTAAAAAGTTGTATTATGGAAAATGTATTGTGCCTTTGAGTATACATAGAAATGAAATTGAGAATATGGAATGAAATTGGTGATATTGAGAATATGAAATGTTGTTTTAATTATGTTAATTTAAATATACTTATTTAATTATAATATGATTTAATCATATAGTCCTACACTGGAATGATATTGTTTCCATTTATGACTTAAAAGAAATTATTAAGGAAAAAAGGATGATAAATAAAGTAAATACATAGATTATAAATTATAAATTATCATTTGAATTTTTACTGGTCACTATTATTTTGTAAGGAGTTTATACTTTAATTTTTCTAGGTTTTGGATTAAAGTTTTGATGAGAACCATCAAGGAAATATCATTAAAGTTTCAACTGATTGTTTGCACATTTATGCTAAAGACAAAAAGATGCAAGCTGCTTTAAATAGATTAATTGAGAAAATGTGGACTGAAAATGCAATTCAAGATGCAAGACATGATGAATTGGGCTTAGAGAGAAGACAAGACATTGTGAGCATTATTCAAGCTATTAGACAACCAAATACACAATTTAAGTCAAATGCGAAAAGGGCAATTCGGAACAAAGCTGGTATTAATTGAGTTGAAATTAATGTGCAAGCTATATACCTTAGAAAGATGATTAAGTTAACTTTCTAATGCAAAGTACAAAGCTAAATTTAGAGTTCTCTAGAATACGTTATGAGTAATTTATTACAGCCTATTCATGCTTAGGAATTCTAACCACCCTTTCATTTATTTATTGTATTTCAAGTTTGTCAATATGTTAGATTAGTCTATCATTAATGATGGTTATGGTAGGCCAACAATAAGTTTGTCAATGACTAGCATTAATAATGGTGGGTTGGTGAGGACTTTTCAAGCATCCTTTGACAAACCTATGCTTGAAGGGTTGCTCCAATGATTCTAAGTATATTTTTAGTATCTTGGTTTTTTATTAGCCTATTTAAAAGTTAATAATCTTACTATGTAACAAATAATTTTGGAGATTAATATTATTTGAATTTGAAAGATCACTATTTCTTTAGTTCTTTTGAGAACTGGTGAACTTATCAAGAATTTGCATTATTGTAGCGTTATAAGCTAGACTTATCACTCATTTTCTCATTTACATCTTCAGTGTGACGTCAACATCATTTTATATACCTTTGGTTTATGTTTTTTAAACATTGGGCCAAGACTTTTGTTGGACTTAAATATATTTAGAACTTTCTTAGGCAATTGAAACATTAAATTAAGTGTAGGTCTCAAAGTTTTACTGTGGCGTTCGTGTTGAGTACTGGATAATGCATATTTATAAGGGATACAATTATCATTTCTTACTTTAAGTCTCACTAACATTTCTACTTTTATGTGTTTAAATTCTTTAAGTTTTTATAATGTGCATTTTATTATAATTTAAGTATTTTATATATTTCAGAGATATTTTGATCATTTCACGACTAACAAGAAGTTAGATAGTAAAACATATGACATTTTTTTTAACTCGGAACGGTTGAAAACCTTAGAAAGAGCATAAAAGGGTATTCGATACTATTCACATATACTATTAACTTATATGTTTAATGATTTTGATGATAATGATTTTATTGATGACAAACAAGTTTTAAATTGATAAGTCTGAAAATTTTGTTAATTGGATCAGAATTTGTAAGCTGTATAATATTCTAAGAAAACGGTGAACCGTTTATTAGAAAATGGCAAACCAATTGCATTATAGAGAGTAAGTTTCAAGATAACGGCAAATCGTTTAGGAATAACGATGAATCGATTGCATTCCAAAGAGTAGCTTTCAGATAACGGCATAGGGATAACGATGAACTAATTGCATTACAGGGAGCAACTTTCAGATAAAAAAAATTGTTTATGAATAACGATGAATTGATTGCATTCCAGAGAGCAACTTTCAGATAACAAAAAACCATTTATGGATAACAGTGAATCGATTGCATTCCATTGAGAAAATTTCATATAACAACAAACTGTTTATTGATATTGGTAAACTAATAACATTCCATAGAGCAATCATCCTGCAAACAGTAAACATTTATATCAAATGGATAACCAATATCTTTAGACAAGGTTCTGGAGCGATAACGATAATCCGACATCTTGATAACGGCGAACCGACAATTTGAATTTGGGCACAACAATCACTTGCTCAAGTCAAAACGACGATCCGATTGTGTGCAGAAAGTCAACAACGACTAGTTTTCAGCTCTATCTATAAAATGGCTCAATAAAATTCAAACAAAAAATGATCCAATGATTATCATTGAGTTTGCTATTAAGTACACAACTATTACTAAGCTTCAAACTTGATTTTATTTCATTTTATTCACACATTTGAGCTATCATTTGAAATCAAACATATTGTGTGAGAGAAAATTTCATTTGTAATTTTTATCTTTGAGTGATTGTAAGTGTTGGGATACACTTTGATTAAAAGATTGAGAATAATCTCTTGTTGTAAAGGTTTATTGACACCTTGAAAGTCAATTTTAAGAGTGGTTTGAAGTCTTGGAGACTTGCTTAGTGAAATTCTCAAGCCCGATGAGCTTGAAGGCGTGGACGTAAGCACAATTCACCGAATCATGTAAAAATCATTGTCTTTGGTTTCTCTTCTCTTACTTTTTTCTTATTGTACTTTATTAAATTTATTGTTTTTTATTTCATTAAGGCAATATATTGAATTGTTATGTGGTTTATTTAGCTTAAGTTTTAAAAACCTAATTCAGCCCCCTCTTGAGTTGCATTACTAGTATTTCATATACACATCCTATTGAACCAATGATGTGACATTAACAGATTATGTAGCGTTGATTGATGATGTAGTAAGATGCTATTGGACCAAAATATTGATGTGGCATTGACCGATGACATGACAACATTTTATTGGATCGAAATGCAAATGTGGTGTTGACTGATGATGTGTTCTAACCAATCACAATTTGCCACATGACGCAATCTTGAGCATCCAAATTGTTTTCATATGATAACCATGATGTACTTATTATATCTATAAATAGAGGGCTCTCCTCCAACTTGAGACCCTTGAATTCATTTTTTTAGCTTTATTTTATGTAATTCTCTCTCCATCTTGTATTTTCTATGTACTTTAATAAAATTATCATTTTACCCCTAGTTCAATTATGAGCGGCTACTTTAGGTTCAAGATTGAGTTGAAGGTAAAGTCTCAACATGATCCATGGGTTTAATTACGTAAGTTTTTTTTTCTCTTTAATTTATGTGATTGTTTTAACTCATTGTCAACCGACAATATATCTTGTTTAGATTTTACACAATATACTGGCTCCCTTGTGAAAAACTGTTACTGTCTGGCACAATAAGCACTTAGCACCATATTAATTAGAGAGAAAATTTTCCTCTAGTATTTTGTGAGTTGTCTTGACTCAATGTCGACAGAGAGTGTATCTAAGCTATTTAGTGGATGATCTTGCCACATTGTCGACAAAATTTCCCTCTATTATTTTGTGAGTTATCTTGACTCAATGTCGACAGAGAGTGTATCTAAGCTATTTCATAGATGGTCTTGCCACATTGTCGACAAAAGGATTATTATCGTTTGGCATAACATGTTCTTGACACCACACTTAGTAGAAGATTATTATCTCGAGTGCACTAAGAGCTTGATACAATATTTATTAGAGTGAGGATTATGAGGAGTGGAAATACCCCCCTCACGAATTAATTGGAATTAAAAAAGAAATATTAAGCTCATGATGAATGTTGAGTGTGAATTCATGAACTCAAACATTTCATTTGCATTGTTTTCGTCTTTAATTCATTCTCATCATTTTATTTTAAATCTTAAATTTAAAGAATTCACTTCCAACCAACTCACTTATACACCTAGAAATTTAACCCTACGCATAATTAAATCTACCTCCTCGTGGGATCAACACTCGTCACCACAAAATTTATTATACAATAGATTTGTGTGCTTACAAGTACAATCAAATTTGCCTAACAGTTCGCATCAAGTTTGTTGAACCAATAACTAGATTTTAAGTAGATTTGGGAGCAAAATATTGTATATGTATATTTTTTTAATATTTATGAATTCTTATTAGGGCTTACATTGAAATTTTTTATATTTTTTAGAAGATTAAGAATTATATATAATGAATTTTAAATTGTTCTTATTTTCATTTTTTTAATGTGATAATATGAAATTCTAATTAGTAAGTCTAATTAATTCCTATGATGAAAAAAATTCCACAAGAGAATTTACCAAGTGAATCAATTTGCATCCCTTATAAGTTTATATAAACAACTTCTAAATATGTAATTGTAAATTCATTTATCATTAGATTGCATAAAATCAATAACCTAGAATTTTTATCAAAATTTTAAGACATAAATTTAAGTTAAAATAGCTTAATTCATTAAATATTCTCTTGCGAAATAATATAACTATATCTTGGCTAATTGAATTCAATATAATACTGTATAACATAATTCTATATTTTTTGTTACCTAAATATGAAATATTTTACTTAAAATATGAAATATTTTACTTAAAATATGCAATGGTAGATATAAAACATGAATACCTTGTAACATGAAACACAAAATGCTAATCATGAAATTCTAAAATGTCTGATATGAAAATTGAATGCAAACTTGAAATGGGGGCAAAAAGAAAAAATTGAGCATTTGTAATATAATACATGAAATATAGAATTAAAAGAATATGTAACATTTTACTTAAAATTTGCAACAATAAATATAAAACATGAGAACTTTGTAATATGAAACATAGGATGCCAATCATAAAATCTAAGAATTTGATATAAAACTTGAACGCAAACATGAAATGTGAGGAAAGGGGTGTGGGGGGTTGGTTAATTTGGAAAGAAAAATTTGGATATTTGGAATATAATACATGAAATATTGAACAACAAAAATATGAAAACATATAACTTAAAATATGCAACAATGAACATAAAACATGAGAGCTTTGTAATATAATACATAGAATGCTAATCATAAAACTCTAAAAATTTTACATGAAACTTGAATCCAAACATGAAACATGGGGGAAAAGAAAAATTTAAGAGTACTTGAAATATACTACATGAAATATATATAACAACATATATGAAATATTTTACTTAAAATATACAACAGCAGACATAAAATATGAGTATTTTGTAACATGAAACATAAAGACTAATCGTGAACCTCTAAATGTTTGATATGAAACGTGAATACAAACATGAAGCAGGAGAGAAAAGAAAATTTTAAGGTATTGAAAACATAAAATATGAAATATAAACCAAAATACTCGAATATTTAAATGTCAAATATGATACAAAAACTATAAAACGAAAATAAAACTTTTGCCTTTGTATGACATTCATTTGACTTTATTTTTCATAATATATATAGTGTGTGTGTGCGTGAGTGTATGTATATGTATATATGGTCTAGGATAAATTTCAATACATATCGATGATATTCTTATTTTAATAAAGTTTTAATAAAGTTAGGATGTTATTGACAGAAAAAAAAAGTTTCATATCAAGCTATAAAAAGTTTGTAATTTTTTTTAATATTTTAGGAGAATCCTCACTTCAACAAAATAAAGAAGCTTTTTGTAATTTTTTCCCGTACATGAACTGGAATCAGAAATTGTCATGGTCATCTGTCTGGGATTGACTAAACAAGCTTCCGCAGAAACCAATAATTTTGATTTGATAATGAAATTGAGGAAAAGGAATTTGATGACATCAATTTTAACATCTCCCAAAAAAAAAAAATTGAGAACAAATATAACAATAGAACCTGGTGGATTGGGATCTCATGATCAACAAAGATACAAAACAAACATATATTCTGATAATCTGATTAAGAAAGACAATAGAAATACATGCAAAATTCTTCAACTCCTATATGTTCTATTCTCCTCTTCTTTCTATACATTGATTATTGTTGTAATCGGCTACCTTACAACACGTAGATATTGTGAAACACCTCAGTTCCACGCTTGATCTGTCAAGCCTATTCCTGACTCTGTTAAATATTCAATAAGCAATCAAGATCTCCCTTGATACGTGCTCTTCTGAATTTTTTGCTAGTTTTGTGCCATCATTCAATAGTGTAATTTCGCTAGTCTTACTTTGCTTAAAATAAGTTGAGATCATGAAAGAATCTTGCTTCGTGTAAGAGCATTCATTCCTGTATATCTTCAAACCCTCACAAAGAAAATGCTCAACTCGGGGCCGTCATTCCCATCAGGAGTGGTCATATAATATGTCTCCGAATCTTTAGACCCGATCACACGCTCAAATTGTGCCCGCATGTAAGTCAAATCTCCCTCCTGATCATTATTAGCATCCGTTGCCGTAGGCAACACGCCAGCTCCCATTGACACTCCATGCAGCATTTGCATGAATCCCAAATCTTCATCAGTTGCCTTCCTCTTCACCCCATAACCTGATTTTCTCCCATTACAGTACATTGTCCATATAGGCTCATCGACGATCTTCGTCTTCTCTGCAGGCTTCTTTTCGCACTCTAGGGCAATCCTCACGAGCCCTAATCCCATATCTTGAAGAAGCTTACCAGTTGGTATTGCTAGCTCCAGTACAAGAAGTGGAAGGCACATGGGATTTTCTTGGATCACAATGTTAACCCTAGCTTTACGGTGCCCGAAGAGGGTTCCGGTCATACGGGGTCCACCATGTAAGTGCACATGACCGTCGTGGAGTGGGACCGGGATCTTGCAAGCGGGTGGGATATTGATCGGGAATGACCGGAAAACAGACCAAACTCGTCGGAGAATCTTTTTGGATTTTGATAGGTCTTTCTTGTTTGATGGTTGGAGGGATATTGTAGTGGGCTGTACATGTACATGTGCCGCTGCCAGCTGTTCGGAAGGCGATGCCACGGCACGTCGTGCCCGTGGCGGCGGCGGCGACCGTGTTGTTGTCATTGTACACTCTCTGGATTTTTTATTTGATAAGCAATATATTGTAATTAGGCTGCTATAAGGTTGAGATAATAATGGGGGCTGGATGAATATATATGACGATCGAGCCCGGGGGAACAGTTGTTGCATGCACGTTGCGGTTAGTGTTTATGTTTATAATGAGGTGCAATCGTCAGCTGAAATGTGACTGTTTTTTCTGTTTGTTAATTATTAGTACTAGTGAGCATTGACTCATCCATAAATTAGAGATATAAATACACACACACAGACATATATATATAACTGTTTTTCCATAGTTTTTTTACTGTCTTGCTGCCACTTTTGTAGTTTATTGTTGCCATAGCCCCAAGATATGTACACCGTTTGAGTTATATTATCAAACTCTTCTTCTTCTTCTTTTCTCCAAGGGCATACTACACCTAGAAATTAAAATTCTCTCCACTTTGAATTTGAAAATTAGAGGTTTAAAGTTCAAATCTCTTATATTTGATATTGAGATGGTTGTATTTTAAAAATTATAGTACTAAAGTGTTTGGTAAATACTTGTTTCTATGATTGGGAAGCTAACATGATTTAATCCGACACTTGCATTATGAAACACCTATATTTTTTTGTCACAATAATTATTTTAAAAGTCATATTTAATATACATCATCAATTTTTATTTTATAGTTACAACTTTTTTTTTTATATTTTAGCTGTGGCTTAAAAACTATAAATATTTTCCAATAAAAACTACAAATATTTTCCAACACCAATGAGAGCATATATCAACTCAAGATTTTTTTTTTGAATTAAATTAGTTGAAACCCAATTCAAATTCTTATTTCCCCTTCTGTCTTCTTTTTTAAACTTGGCTATAAGCAAATAAGAAATGACTAATGCTAAATATTCCCAAACATCATTCAAATGAGATGGCATATATGTTCATGATCAAGTGGTGAAAGACTTTTTACAATTTTTAAAATATTTTCATAATTTTTAAGTTAATTTACTATATTATTTTATAATTCACATCATTAGGGGTGGATGTACATAGAAGTTAGTGTGGGCAATGGACCCTACTCAACAAACTTATTCATTTATTTTCGTATTAATTTTTTAGAAAATTTTGTTTCAGTGAGTGTAAATTTATAAAGAAATTTTGATATTATGGTCGATTTTATAAATTATTGATTTTTGTTATAGTTTTGCCCCTAATGAATTAATTTTTTTATAGATCTACCCCTATGCATCATGATTGTCACCTAGTTTGAGATGAATATTTCGAGATTTGTTTTAAATAATATTATTCATAAGAAAAATTTTTTAAAGTATTAAAGACAAAAATCTAACTTCAAACAAGTTATAAAAAATTCTCTTATGTGAAAAGATGCTCTCATTTAGGGATGGCAAAATCTTTTATAAGTTTGGGGCTCCAGTGAGATCAACCCCAGATGGAATAATTATTGATGAGTTTTTTAGGAATAAGATTGGGAATAGAGGAAAAATAAACCCCAAATCCTTAGTGAGTGGAATATGGTTTTGAACTCCCCACCTCACCCTCACCCTATTCCATATACATATAAATATTTATATTTTTTAATTATTATTCATCCAAATATTTTACTTTTTATATAATTCAAGATATTGTTTAATATATTGGAGCTCTTTTATTTTTAATAATTTAAAAACTTTACAATATATATAATAGTTTTATTTAACCAAAATTATATATATAGATCTACTATAAAATAGATAAATGGGAAACGAGATGGAAATGGATAAAATGATTTTTATGTGAGGATCAACAATCTCCACCTCATTAAATTTATTGGGAATAGAAGCTAAATTCTAATTAAGGTGGGGAATGGAAGAGGCCTCCCCACTCCCATCTTACCCCATTGTCTTTCATATTTCAGCTATAAGGTTACATTGATTCGAGTGACAAAACCATATATATAAAAATATAGGATAAAGCTTGTTTAATCCCTATATTATGAGGTTAGTGCCCATTTAGTCCTTATATTTTTAAAAATACTTCAAAACGTCCATACTGTTAAATATTGACACTCATGCCATTATTTTTTATTCTTTTTAACTTGTTTTTACAATATTACACTCTTACAATAATGTTTCTTTTTTTAATATTAATAAAAAAAATTAGATTATCAAATTAAACTCAAAAATAAAATAAAAACAAAAAAGGTATATATTAATTTTTCTGGAAGCTCACGCATGTCTAAAAAATTACATTATCAATTTTTTTAGAAAAATTAATATTTTAACTCAAGAGAGTGTTCCACAAAAATTAATATATTTTTTTATTTTATTTTTTTGGTGTTAAACTAGTAATTTATTTTTTCTTTTTAATAATGTCTAAAAAATTTATTATAATATGGTAATATTGTGAAAATAAGTTAAAATGAACAAAAGATAATGGTAAGAGTGTCAATAATTTAATGGTAGGGATGGTTTAAAGTATTTTTAAAAATATAGGGATTAAACGGATACTAACTTCAAAATATAAGGATTAAAAGAGTTTTTACCCAAAAATATATTCATAAAAATAATTGATTGGCACATAATTAAGACCCTAGCTTAGACAATAAAAATATAACTAGGTGCTAACTTGTTGAGTTGAATGTTGGAAGCAAGAAATATGAGGTTGTTCCAATCTCATTACGGGTAAAAATACATAAATATGGTCGTGCGGGGTTTTCGTTGAATACAAAATGTTAGATCTGATATTATTAATAAAACATGGCTAAAAAGTTTTAAGCAATTTGTCAATCAGAAATTTAATTATTAAAAACGTGAGTATTAAAATATTTCTCCTTTTTTTGTATAAATTGAATATAGAGTTGACTTGAAAGATTCTAGCCGTCCGTTTGTTTGACTTTTTGATACCGGAGCTTGTTGAAAAATCCAACCGTTTTCGATTACACGGCTCGCACATCATCATCAAAATGTATGTCAAAACGAGGTGCAATGAATCCTCTACATCGTGGATTGCAGACGCTATCAGCTGAATTTTCAACTTATTAAAGTGCATACTATTCAATTTCAATTACATAGATAACGTAATTGAAAAGTAAATATTTGTAATGATACACTTGATTTGTCACTTCTTTATTTCATATTAAAATGCAATTTCAAAAAATTTAGAAGGAAGTAAGCTTAAATAGGAATTGATAATAAAGTGGCTTTGAAGTTAAAATTTTCTTTCTTTTTTTTCTTTTAAATTTATTCTAAAAAAAATAAAACAGATGATTGAATGAATGAATATACGACAGGAATGAAATCAAGAGTCAACGAGGGCATTCCATTCTGAATTCCTTTAAATTTATCTTATTGTGTATTAGAATATGTGTTTTTTTTAATCTTTTACAGAATTTATTACTTTAATAAAGGATGAAATCTTTTACTGAAACTTTAATTAATACACAATAGCTAAATTATAACATGTATAACTTTCATCAGTCCCTAACTAGTTTTTCATGACTCTTTAGTTATTTGGTCAAAAACAATTGATCTATCCAACAAAGAAAAAAAAAAGTTACATTAGATATAACTTCACAAGACCCTACTCAATATGTATGTGTTATGGTGAATTAATATATAATAAAAAAAGAATACATAAGGCCCCTTACATAAAAGCTAATTAAATAGAGTCTCCCACTAAATGATATATTTAGGCTTTTGACCCAAATAGCTAGTTATCTTACTTATTAGTTCAGTAGTAGTGCAGTCAATTAAATGAGCTAACCCGGGGATCATTTGGGAACATACAATAGTGTCTACAACAATTAGGCCTGTAATTAAACTAGCCCAATTATTTAATTCCAAATCTACTCCACTAAAAGATTGGAACTGACTTCCATAATTGTATGCTCGAATAATAATTCGTCCCAAGCCACATTTATTTCTTTACTGCACAATCATTTGTACCACATCATTAATTAAATTGATATCTCAACTGTCCAATCAATTTAATAACATCTTATTCCTTGATCCTTACTGGTTTTCTCTAATGATCATTTTCAACATACTAAATATGTTGACACACTCTGGCCAGAGAATTCTATGATCAAGTGCCGAAAACCTATCAAGAGATGTGTTGTACAAATTCAATATTGTTAATCCATAACTCCAACACTCATAATTGCTCCCACTAAGATACCGGGTAATCTTGACCATAAGAATCAATAGAAATCTGAACTAATTAGGAAGCTTAAAGATTTCCTATACCTGATTCTAATAATCTTAGAACAATTTTTCTTCCAGTGACCTTTCTGTCCACATTTGTAACACTTGCCTTTTGGCTTGCCACTTCTTTTAGTGGACAGTTTGTCGATCCCAACTCTTGCTTGCTCATTCTTGTCTTTCGACTTAAGCCTTGAAGAGAATGCTTTTTCAGGAAGTTTTCTGCTATGATAAAATTCTTCTGCAGCATGTAGTTCATGCATTAATTCAATTAAGGTCATATCTTTATTGTTTAAGATATAGCTGACCTTAAACTCTTTGAATGTATCAGGTAAAGATTCAATCACCATGTTAATCTTTGATTTATCATTGATTTGGACACCATGAATCTCTACCTCATTCAAATAGTCCATCATATTGAGGACATGATCACGAACTTTTGTGCCCTCTTCCATCTTAGTATTCGTAATACGTTTTAATGCTGCTTCTCTGGCAAAATGGGTATTTTGCCCAAACATCTGATGAAGACTAGCCATAATTTCAGTGGTTGTTTCCATGCTCCGATGTTTCTTATGCAGTTCCACAGAAATCGAAGCCAATATATAGTGCTTAGCCATTTTGTTAGCTTCACACCATTTCTCATAATGCTCCCTCTGATTTCTATAATCGTATAATGATGGTTCAGGAGGGCAAGACTGGGTCAACACATATTTGCTTCCCTTAGCAGTGAGAATATTAAATAGATTGCGTTTCCAATCTAAATAATTTTCGCCAGTGAGTTCATTTTTAACAAGGATAATTAATAATGGGTTGATGGAAGACATTTTCTGAAAAACAAAACAAAATAAACATGCATAAATATTTTGAAACAAAATTCACAATAAATGACAAAAATGCAAAAAATCATAAATGTATTTTAATTTATTGTAACGATAATCTAGTACCGTTTTGACAAGCTATCCGTTGGGGAAGTCATGTCTACACTTACTAGACCCAATTATGCATTAGATTATTTACTTTCATGTAGAGACATGATAAATAATTATCGTTATCCTTTTGGGCCTTAATTTGTTAACAGAGTTTCGTTGGGAAGGTTAATAACAAATTTTAGTTGAGTGTATAACCATTGTTTCAATCTACGTATTTTTCATATCAATAGTCACCGTTGGGCCGAACAATTGATTGAAAAATATTTCAATTTTATCTTTGAAGAAGTTCATCAAATAAAATATCTAATATATATACCATCCGTAGGGAGCATCACCGTATCATGAAGTCGAGGTATATATATAATTTTATTATTGAACTAACAATGGAGCCCGTGAGAAAAATTATCTTGAATTTTCCCTCTCCCACTCAATATTTTAAAATTGAATTTTCCTTTTTAAAACATACATATTGTTAATTGCATGCTTTCTATAATATTATCTAGATGATATCCACTATTATTAAGCATAGGTAAATTACAAACAATATAATGAAATTCATAATTAATGAATAACATGTATCATTATGCATAGAGTGGCACTACCTATTCTATATGACATGTTATCATGGCATGTAATCATCCAAAACATAACATATATAGAAAAACAATTAAATAATCTTAATTCATGGCTTTCCTAATAATGAAAAATACATTAACCCTAAGCCTAATCTTCATTGGGCTTTTTGTCAATGTCCATCTTCCACAAGCTTGTCTTTGTTAATGGACTAGGGGAAATTGAGCTTTTAAATTTATAACTGGTCCAATTTTAATTTTTAAAGGAAATAAATAAATTTTTTTTAATTAAAATAAAACTTTTGGACCAAAAATAAATTTAATGTATTTAATTTTGTCTATGCATTTTTAATCCATTAAACCCAATTAAAATTGGGCCTAAAACTAGGATTCATTAAGTCCAAAATCATTTTTGGACTTAAATGCAAAAAATTAAAACATATATGCCCAAAGAAAAACTTATGAAACCATAGGGCCCTTCATGATAAAAACCATGAAACCCTAAAATCATATTTTTCTTTCTTTCTTCTTCCCCAGCCGCCAACTCCAAAACCAGCCACCACTGTTCAGACGTTGCCACCACACCGGAAAGCCACCAATCGACGCTGCCTGGCCGAAAAACGTGCCAAACCCGCGCGCGCAACCGGCTGTTGGCCTCGGCAGCGTTGCTTCCAGTTGCAGCACCTGCAGCGCGCGCCGTTGGCCAATGCTGGCCTCGCGCGCTGCTTTGCTGCGTGCGCTGCTGCAGCATTCCCTGGTTAGCTGCCGCTGGAAAATCCAGCCTTCGTTTCTGAAATTTTCGGCCTTGCTTTTTGAGTTCGTTTTCCAGTGATGATGCTTCAGTAATTTACAAATATTCAACGCAAATTTTGGCTTACAAAATTTCAATTACTGTAAAATAAATCAAGAGGGAATTATGGTGATAAAAAGCCACCCTTCTTGTTACATATCCAAATAAAAATACAACAGAAAATCTAACCATAAATTAAGACAAACCATAACATGCTTTATTCATATATTTAAACAATTAATATATATCTGAATAAATTGTGCCACTCTAATACATAAATTTCAAGAATGATTTCATACGAAATTTTTATATATTAATATGAGATGACTCTGATACCAATTGTTGGGGAAAAAATAGGTTTTTAAATTTTTATAAAACCTTTTAAGGACCGCTCTCATATAATATATAAGAATACGTAATCTAGAAATCGTACCTTAAAAATCTGAGTTGGCTTTTTCCGCCGAAGTGATTTAGGCTCCTAGATCACGATCCGTCACCACCACGCTTGTTAGATCACGAACTGTCCCCAATGATCTTCCAGGTTATGACTCAGGTTCGATCTGCACTTGACGTGTAGGCGCCTTTATCACTACCAAAGCAATTAGGACGAGAAAATTTTTCTCTCAATAATGGAGAGAAAAATCTTATTCTCAGATCTGTATAAAGTGGCTTTCTCTTTTTTCATTAGAGAAAATAAGCTTTATATATCACCATTTAGTGAAAACCCTAGGCTCCAAATAATCCACCAAATAAAACACACCTTATTTTCTTTTTCAATAGGGGACCCACCTTGTAAAATAACATAAGGCCCCTTACATAAAAGCTAATTAAATAGAGCCTCCCACTAAATGATATATTTAGGCTTTTGACCCAAATAGCTAGTTATCTTACTTATTAGTCCAGTAGTAGTGCAGTCAATTAAATGAGCTAACCCGGGGATCATTTGGGAACATACAATAGTGGCTACAATAATTAGACCTGTAATTAAACTAGCCCAATTATTTAATTCCAAATCTACTCCACTAAGAGATTGGAACTGACTTCCATAATTGTATGCTCGAATAATAATTCGTCCCAAGCCACATTGATTTCTTTACTGCACAATCATTTGTACCACATCGTTAATTAAATTGATTCTCAACTGTCCAATCAATTTAATAACATCTTATTCCTTGATCCTTACTGGTTTTCTCTAATGATCATTTTCAACATACTAAATATGTTGACACACTCTGGCCAAAGAATTCTATGATCAAGTACCGAAAACCTATCAAGAGATGTGTTGTACAAATTTTATATTGTTAATCCATAACTCCAATACTCATAATTGCTCCCACCAAGATACCGGGTAATCTTGACCACAATGATGTGTCGTGCCCATTGGTAACTCAAATGGAATAACAATTACAATCATGAAATCATTATTAACTCAAGATTAAGATTACAGTAAAATCAACGCCTATGAGGTTTAATAAGTCGGACAGTTATTACAAAGTTAATTAAATCTCATATGTGATCATGTTCAATGTAGTCGTACTACATCAATAAATTCATACATGATTAAGACAAATCATTCAATGAGTTTATTACAGTCTATACTTAAATAAAGTGCCGAACTTTATTTATCAACTGCGAACTAAATTTATTTAATCATAAGATAACTTGTATTTATATTTTCTGTGAATCCACATGGTAATCACATAAATACATATAATATGATTAAATGGACTTTAATACAAATATTAATATAATTAAGATATTTGAATAAAATACCTCATTTATTTTATTAATTAAAAAATTTATTTATTACAATTAAATAAACACATATACTTTTAAAGAGCATATTTTTCCAACACTCAAATGGCACTCAGTTCATATCTTTTAAAGCGGAACGAAGAGAGATAGAATCAGACCAATTCCCTAATTGTCTTTCTGGATATTCCTCAATGTCCCGGCTATTCACGGAACGTGAAAGGCAGATGAATAAGCATCTGCTTCCGGAAGAAATTGACGGGATTCTCTAAAAAGCCAAGGTCGCGGGTATATATATATATATATATATATAATTCTCTTTTATATTTTAACTACTAATGCATTGATCTACCCATTAAACGACTACTAAGATGAGACGCAGTCCCCGTTTGTTCAATAGCTACTATTAGGCCACAACAATTTCTAAGTAATTTTTCTTTACAACTTCTTGATATTTGTTCATATATATATATATATATACAATCTTCATTACTTTCTTTTAAAAAAAAAAATTATTAATTTTAAAAATTATATTTACCATATATTGTTCTTGGATGAATCTCACTTGAGTATGACTATCATATCACATGTAGCTAACTTTAGAAATTGGGATCTGATATCCACATTCACCTTTTCTAAATTAGCTCCACAAGAATTATAAGCCTGCAGAATCTCACCAGTTCCAAGTCTTAACATTAGAAAGACAAGCAACCTGACAAGAGTAAGTAAAACAAAGGATAAAAAACTAAACAAACAATTTGATTTCAAGGTTTCTCAGGGTAAGCATATCTACATACATATACGGGGTAAAATTTCAATAATAAATTCGAAATTATCATTTTAAATAGAGACAATTGGAGTTGCTCATAGATATACACATTGATAATTAACAAACCAGAGGATTTCTTTGAGTTACACACTAACCAAAAGCCAACCAAACATACATCATGATCAAAATTGAGCTGGGATGATGCAGCTTGGATTGTCAAACCTAATTATACATACAAAATCACGACAGATATATACACATCTTCGAACATACACAAACAGTAAGCTCTTTCGTTTCTTGCAGTACATATTTCATGTCATTCTCACTAAACTGGCTTTATAAAAAAATAAAGAAAAGAAAAACATTCCCATCAAGCTGCTTCTTATGCATTGCTTTCTGCAGCAATGTTTTAGAAATCTTTACTTGATGCAGTTGCCACTGCTTGCTGTGCCCCACCAAATGTTGGTACTTCAGCATCGCCTGTTAACATGTCTTCACAGAACTGATGCGTTGGCGGCTGATTAAAGCTATATTTTGGTGATCCAGTTTCCTCAATGAGTTCTTGCTTGGGGTTTTTTGATGCCACAATAGGAAGACCTTGCACATTTGGTTCCATCTTATTGAACAAGAGGTTCGCAATGGCTCTGTCAATAAAATTGGTCTCTGATTCCATTGCTCTGTCTTTCCCTGACCTGATCATTAAAATTGTGTTCTTGATTAGAAGAGTTTGAGGCAGCTTTCGCTGTAGCAGACTAGGCATATAGGTGAGAAATGAGTTAATTTGATCCCATGTGTTGAATTGTCCAGCCAATACACAAGCTTAACACTTGTTAAGAGGAGGCACTCAGTAGGTGAACTGATCACTTTCCCAGCCCAATTATTATTATTTTTTTTTTGAAGTGACAGCTCTGAAGACTTAATCCCAATTTAAACTTCATATTGCACCCTGCAGTGAACCTGATAACTACCACAGTTTTAAACATTCGCATCCTGAGTCAAGTGGTTGATCTTTGCAAAATACTAACAATGAAACAAAGAATAGGCAACCTCTGGTTCTAGAATTATGATTTGTTGGGAAGCCTATAAATCTGATAAAAGGTTCAGGGTTGTGCCATTGAAGAGAACAGAAATAGAATGTAATTTCCCAGAGACTTGAGAGAAAAAAAGCTCAACAGTGACTACCTCAAGTTCCAACCAATGACAATTGATCTTATTTACTGTCCCATAAAAGACAGGGCTCCTAGTTCAACTACAGAAATTCTCAGTTCTGCCACCAGTTTACTTGCATTCATATGCAGAAAAGACTTCAGAAGATAATAGTTCATTAACAATTATCTCAAAAAACAATTGAATTATAGTAATAGACAATATCTTCATATTGAAAATTACCTCATGTTTGTATCAGAACCCGACTTCGGAGTAGTTTCTGCTGTGCCATCACCATTTTGCCTCGATGTTGCCATGTCCGTGCATTGCTTTGAGCTCTCAGAAAGCCGATACAGTGCATCACGAAAGCAAATTCGGGTTTTATCATTCATCTGTTTAAATTAGAAACCGAAGTCATTAGCAAATATGATTTTATGTGGAAACACTGTCCTTGACCTGTTGAGACCCTAGAAATTTTACCCGAGTCATCACAATTCTGAGCTCCTGCAACACAGATTCTTCCGGTGATGTTTCTTCACGTACAAGTTCATTTGCAATGTTCTGCTCAGAGGAAACTTGGAGTTTGGCCAGCGTTGCCTTAAAAAAAATACAATGATAAGTTCAGTGTTGCCTTAAAAAAAATACAATGATAAGTTCTGCAAAATAAAACTAACTTTTCAAGAAACAAGTAGAGCAGATAGTTGAAGAGCAAGAAACTATAGCCTTTATCTCATTATATTCTCTCTCTTTTCCTATCAGTCTGTGTATCCATTTTTTGATTTGTCTCCATTTATTGTGTGTGCAGGTTATAAGTGCCTACAGAGAAGAACCCAGTAGTAGAAGCCACATGAAAATAAGCTACTGCCTCATTAAATCCATTTGTCAACTTTTCATGCATCGCCATCCTGTTTGGATTATACACATGGCAAAAATATGCAGAACTCTGCACAGCAGAACCCATTTAATATTGTTCTCTTGACATGGTTGTAGCACACGAAAAGTAAAATCCTACAAGGATTCATAGCATTTGTGGTTATCACAATAATCACAAATACTATGAAAGAGAATTGACAAAACCAACTTCTTGAACATGTTGCAAAATAAGTCCTGACACGGTAAAAGAGATGCCAAACAAATGCTAAAGCTTAAAGATGTAGCAACAAAAATGAAACTCGTGGTGGACTTCTAGATTTAAAAGATTATGGGCCTATGCTCTTAAAGTCAAATACAAGTGTCAAAAGACTGTCAGTTAAGCTCGACAGGCTGATATCAGAGTTGATAACGAATACAATCATGTGCATGACAAAATAATGTTGGCATGCATCAGTAATAACAGGCAAGCCCATCCAAAATACTCCTGCAAGTTTGTAGTCAGTGAGCTTCCATGGCAGCATGCTGAATTGAAATAAATTTCCCACTAATCCTAAAAAATTATAATTCATATTTACTTTTTTCATGCTCTAGGTTAACTTAGCTGACCAAAACTAGTAATAAGACAACTTTGATGTGAGCACAGATCCAGACTGTCCAGCTGTTTCAATTGGACCAAGCATTGCTGTCCAAATTAAGGCCAGCACTGTTAATTATTACATATCCACAGTTCATAAGCAAATGGAAAATCTCACCTTATCTGAAAGGAATTTGTGCTGTGAGTTGCAAGAGCTAAATGGTGAAGCTACATCATCTTCATACTCCCAACCCACTGAGGGGGAAAAGGCATGTGTTTTGAGATATTTTGAGCATCCTCTGGCATGTGTGTCTCCGGAATGACTCTTTGAATCTAAAGTCATGTCGGCCGCAAGATTATCACCGGTCAAGTTATGTTGAGATTCAGGATCAAAGCCAAATGAGTTGTAAAGATCTTCAGTAGCAGGAAGATCCTCAAGTAAAGAATTCCTGCAATAACAGCAAAACAGAATGAGTGAAGACAGAAAAACAATAAAATACATTTTTACATTAATGAAAAGCACTATCAAGTTTTTTGAAACTTGGAAGATCCCATGGATATTTAATGACTCTATAGTATTCTACATGCGTCCAAAATTATCATCTAGAACAGGCCAAATTGAAGGAAGTGGCAATCCTCGCCATTATGCAATCCTCACCATCAATAATGACATAAGATCATTGGCAGGAGATAACAGACACAATACACAATAACCATTATCATGATACCGGCAAAATTCTCTGATTGACCCATTAACTAGGATACAAAACTATTTTGGAGCCATTAATTTCCTGTTGGTGCATATTTTCTTTTCTTTTTTTCCTATCTACAACCTAAACATTTGAGAAACTACATGATTTCCTTCAGGCGTTAAATCAAGTATCTTAATCCCAGAAGTTACGCTTGTACAAGTATATGTCATCCAGTATGTCATCCAGTTGTTCAATTCCTGCAAAGTGATCCAGCTGGCAATAAGGCCGATTGCTAGAAGGAGCAGTCCTTTGTAGAGATTCCTCCGACGATCCTGCACAGACACTTGAACCACTAGAGTGGCCTTTATTTTGAACAGAAGCTTCAATATCAACTTCACTGCAAAAACCATTGAAGTTGAAATTTTCCTCAACTGAATTGGTATCCATACTGAAGTATTTGTTAGGTGACACAAAACTTTCATGAGCATATGTTCCCCATTCTGACATGATTCCCGGAGACGATGGAAGCCCGTCTGAAAATTCTTGGTCCCTTGGGACAACAAGATCATCCACACCACTCTCAAAGTACCACTCCATGCGATATATCTAAACACAATGATCAACAGGTCACGTATTAGTGTATTACCACAAAATCACTCATTCATTTTGTAAGTCTTGGCAAAAAGAACAGAGAAACATTTTTTTCAAAGATTCTGTTCAACTACCAAAATACAATCAAGAAAAAAGTTAACAATATCACTGCATCAGGTAAAATTCTCCATAAACCATACACAAAACACGACCAAATTCCTCATAAACCCTAGCAAGGTAGACAATTCCACTGACAGTACTAGATGAGGAAACCATCTTACAAGATTCATCAAAAGAAGCTCAAAATTACACAGATCAAACACAGCCCTCAAGACATAATCATCTAAAGTTCAAAATTTTATTTTCTATATAAAATCATATACCAAGAATAAATTTTTTTTCACTATGAGTAGAATTGTGGTACACGATAAAACAATGGGAAAAAAATAAATAAAAAGCAAGTAACGGAAAACAAACCTTGTGGTTAGTTAATGAAGAAAATGAACAAAACCCAGATGCTGAATCCTAAAAAAAAGCAACTCAGATGAAGAAAACTGATCAAGTAAAATAAAACTCTTTCGTTTGGTACTTGTTTTCTTGACTAGTTAAGCAGATGAAGCAAGGAATCTACGGTTAGTGAAATTCATTTTAATATTCAATAAAATCAATCTTTTATAGGATGAAATGCAGTCAAAGCTGTCGCTTGTGGCTGAAAATTGTTAATCAGTTTAGTGGCTGTGAGCTCTCCATCTAAAACTGCTCTGTCATTGGTCCACGTGGTTACATCTGGTCCCACAGGCGCGTATAACAAGATCATGGTACCTATTTGGCGACATAGGAAATTTTGATTTACAATAATATCCCTCGTTTATCCACAAATCAAGTTCCAGTTCAAGTATATACGTGTCCGATTTGGTCTTTTGGAGCCGAAAGGTTCACGTATGAATGAGCAAACATAGATTTTGTTGGGAGCAACACGTGGCATAAGAACCATGGGAACGAATGCCACGTGGAGATCTGATCCGTAACACGTAGGGAATAAAATTACTAGAACAAAGGGCAACAGGGGAAATACGGAAAAGAAGCAGGAGTTTGGATCTATTTAAGGGTAAAATTACACGAGACACTCTTTTTTTTAAAACCTTTTATTTAAATTAAGCTTTTATTTTCAAAATAATTTTTAATAAAATTATTGAATTGACTCTATTTCTCTTTCTCTCTCAATTTCACGATAAGTAATTCAAATTTTTTTCCTTTCAATTTTAAATAAATATTTTTTTTAGTTCTCAACTGCTCAAAATTAGTTTCACAAGGTTATAATAAATTGAGAGATAAAAAACTTATAATAAAAGAAAGGATGTTAATTAATTTTTATCAGTCATTAAACTTATAAAAGTGCTTTTAGGTTTCATATTTATTCTTAAAACAACAAATCAAGATGAATGATAATAAAAAAAATTAGAGTTTAATTTTTTAAGAAAAAATCAATGAAAAAATGAATGAAACTAAGAGAAAATCCAAATTATAAAGTAAAAAGAGAAAATGATTGAAGAGCATTTTTAAAATGTTAAAAATTTAGATACCATTTGTGAGTAGATATAAAATAGAATTCTATAAATTAAAAAAATCATAATCATTCATTTTAAAAATAAAATAGAAGCGAAGTCAAAAGTTTAGGTTACAAGGAAATGTGAACCACTGAGCAAACCATGTGCTATTATGCTATTATGCTAAAAATATATAAGTGGAGGAAAAATATCTGTAAAGGAGTAAGGACTGTTTGCTATTGTTTTTATTTTTTCCCCCCCTAATTTTCAAGAATTCAAAATTAAAAATCTAGGAGGAGAATATTCCCTGCAATAAAAATATATTTTACCATTCATTAGTGATATTTTAATAATATACCTCGTTAACCTCGACACTAGAGGTGGTAAAATGAACAAGAACATAATTAGTCTAGGGCAAGAAGGGCAAATTAAAAAGCCATAAATTGCATTATTGAATAAACTATTTTTCCGTTAACTTGATTGAAATATCTCTCTGAGTTCTTTTTTTTAACACATTATTCTTATGTTATCCCTTGTAAATTAGATTTTATGCTCTGCCCCTTAATACAGGTCAGTGGATAGTGTTTTTTTATTTCGCTAGTTTCATGCCATTTTAAATTTAAGTTGATCTAAATACATATATTAAATTAGAGTAATGATATAGCCACAAACTTTTGTACAAATTTATTTTATACAAACTGATGTGGCATGATAAGATTGGTTGAATTAAATATCATTTGGCCCACATGATTTGTTTTTATTATTTTATATTTTCATTCAACCAATGAATTAATGCCACGCCTGTTTGTACAAAATAAGTGTGTACAAGAGTTTGTGGCTGTATCATTACTCATTAAATTATCGTGTCAAATTTTGAAACATAAAACAAACATATAAGATAGATTTAAATTACACGACTCATTTAATATTCTAATAATTTGATCAAAACAACATGACCCGTTAACTCACTTAATATTCATATAACTCGATTTACATAAATATCTCCTGCCTATTAACTGTCCGCTCAACAACCCCTCACTCATTGAGCAAAATTCGACTCGTAAACACACTTTAAGTCAAGAGTTTAAATTCATGTTATTCCAATCAATCTACGTTGTATTTATTAATATACAATTGCAGTAGTGATAAATGTGATTACGTTAGTTTGAAGACTAAAATAACTGATAAAGAAAGGCTTGATCTAGTGCGTAAGTGTATGCGTGACACTCCTCTCATCGACAAAATTGTGAATTCCACAATACAGCTTCGATCAATAAAAACTCACCACGCCCGCCAATCGAATAAAGGATGTGATAAAGTGTTGATATTTCAAAGAGAATTATTCACGAGAGAACAATTTATGTACGTCCAACAAATCAAGCTGCACCCAACGACTGATGGAGATAGCTTGTGGAACGAACGGTGGTAACATCAACTTTGATGTTGTGGGCCCCATTTGAAATGAAAAATTGTTATCATTTCAAGAAACTTGATTGGCCGAACACGTGCTTGTCATACGTGTGATAAGTTTTCTCTTATTTCAAACTACGACACAACAATGCACCATTTTCTCAAGCAAGTGGCAAGATGGATTTGTGCAATTGACACATTTGTAAAAAGGGCAACTTGATAAACATTTACCTCAAATCTTTTATATTAAAGACAAAAAAAAAATTCTTTATTATCTATTGATATATTCCATATGAGAATTACTAAAATTTTCAAAATGATGTTATTCTTATTCAGTTCGAATAGTTAATTTATATTCTAACTAATATACATAACTAACAGAATTTTATTATTTAGATAAAACATAATACGACTTAATAAGTAACGATCACTGGAATCAATCAAATAATGACACGTTATTTGTCATTTTAGTTAGAATATAAATTAAGTATCTCAACTAATTATAACATTATTAAAATTCTAAATATATTTACTTGTAATATAATCCGCATACCTATCCGGTATCAGCTCAAAAAAATTTACTCATTTTCAAAGAAAAATACGTCTCTAATCCACATATTTAAGATAAGATTTAAATGAGCCCTATGACAGATAGAAGCCCAGTAGTGGCCGAACATTGAATTGCAGGCAGGAGCCCCGAAGCATAAGGCCCAGCCCCAGCAATGATCACTTCGCATTGGCAAATATGTAATGACAAAAATACCCCTACCGCAAAGCTGAAAACTTAAGAGATAGATTATCGATTGGGGCCGGGCTCGCTTAAATTTATTTGCTTCAATTCTAACAAACAATAAGGTAAAAAGAAGAATCAATTCTCAATTCAATTGGAATTGGAAGAAGAACCCTGTTGCTGTTTCCCAAGGACCAAACAGGAACAGGAACAGGAATCATCATCGGTTGTCTTCTTCAAGTTGGTAGGGATTTCTGTTCAAATTTTATTTGGATGTTAAAAAAAGATAAAAGTAAAAAAAAAACTTGTGCTAGAGATTCAATAAATAATATATATTTTTGTTTTGTTTTCTTGATTGTGATTGTAGAGATTGTCCAAAGATGTTCAAGAACACATTTCAATCAGGATTCTTGTCAATCTTATACAGCCTTGGGTAACTTCTCTTTCTCTTCCCTCTTTTGGGTGCTTTTTTTTTTTAATTTTGTAATCCACCGTCATCTTTTTTTATGTCGGATTCTTTGGAAATTTGTAGGAGCAAACCTCTGCAAATATGGGATAAAGAAGGTCAGTAATTTTTTTTTCCTGATTTTGTTTCTATTGATGAATGCTGCTTCTTTTATCGTATATATTTAATTGTTTTTGGGATTTGTAATTTGTTGTAAACTTTGCTTTCTCATGAGTTCTGATTAATTGTTAGTTTCCTCCCTATTTGGGGTATGTTTTGGCCTCTAATTCCTAGCCGCATTTTTGAATGAACTCACTAGCTGTTGAATTTAAGTGGGTGCTTACCCAGCACTTTTACGGCTATGCTTTCAAAATTAAGATCGCGGTTACTAACATACTGGTTGATCTGTGACGAATGGTAAACTTAGTTTGTTGTTATGTAAACCTCCATAATCTTCCACCGAAATAAAAAGTAGAGTTATTGAGGTGTTGCATGTTGTAATTGATAATATTTGGAGGATACATACGTGTGATCTGGTAGCTCATATTAATAAGAAGCATTTACTTTGCAAATATGTAAACAGGCGCTGTGACTAAGTAGTGTGCATAATCAATAGCTTTAAAGGTTGCAGTACTTTGGTGATTGAAGTCAAGTTTCATTCTATTCAGAGGGCAGAGGAAAGAAGGCCGGGGGTTTTGTATTTTGATTTAATTTCTGGGATTTATTCTTCTTTCTAGTCCATCTTAATTCCTTTTTCCTGAATATTCCTTTTCTGGGATTGCTTTGTTTTGATTAAAATAACTATGGTTAAATTTATTCCTGCAATTATCAATGAGGCATTACTGTTTTGAATATTGAAAATTTTGAGTTCAAATCTTTTGGTGGATATTTCTTAGGACATTTTCTTCTTCCTTTCAAGAGAGAGTTCAGTTTCCAAAGGCAAACATCATTTTTCCATTACGTTCTGATTTTATAGGAAAATATTGTTTAGCCTTTTAGGTGCATTCCCATGTTGTTATCTTTAAATTACTTTTCGTCTTTGAGGTTACTATTTGTTTTTAATTTTAATCCAATGCTTTAGACATATAATTTGTTCTGAGTTTCTGCAGTTGTTGATGGTCATGTGAAACGACCTCACGATGAAGACATACAGTCCAATGTACTTGAAATAGTTGGGCCAAATGTACAATCTACATACATTACATGCCCCATAGACCCAGCAGCAACTCTTGGTATAAAACTCCCATTTTTGGTTATGATTGTCAAGAACCTGAAGAAATATTTCACATTTGAGATTCAAGTACTGGATGATAAAAATGTCCGTCGGCGTTTTCGAGCTTCTAACTTCCAAGTGTGTAAGTTTGCCCTTGTTTTATTGATGTTGGTTGTTTTGAAACTACTATTTCTTTTTTGTTAATTTGTTACGTAATAAGTGTATGAAGAAATTCTTCTTGAAATAGTGAAACTAATCAATATTGCTGAAGTTTATTGGCTAAATTTAGAATTATGAAAAAAATGTCAATATTGCTGAAGTTTATTGGCTAAATTTAGAATTATGAAAAAAATGTGAGAGATTATTCATGTATTATTGTGGTTTTTTTAGCTAAGTTTAGTTTTCTATTCATTTTATGATTCTCAATTCCTCTTCCATTTGATTTGCTTGGTGAAAAATCTATGATATCTTCTAAAGTGTTATGAAATGACTATTGATTTTTTTTTTTTAATATTCATTTCTTGTGATGCAGTTTTGAAGTTAAACTAGTATTGGTTTTGGCATTAGGTAGAAAAAGTGGATAGTCCCGTTTTGATGTTAAAGTTAGTGTAGGCATTTGGTAGTGAGCTCTGTCATTAGACAGTTTGGTGACGTGGGGCAAGAAACTATGGTATTGAGCTTCATTAATATTGGCTTTTTATTTGCTCAAGACAGTAATGATATGGATTTCTCTAGCCTTCTTTTGTGTTCTTCATTCGGAAATAATGAAGGATAGAGTAGAGTGTGAGACTGTCCAGAACTGTTTTCTTTAACAGTTGAAGATTCTGCGATGCGAGTTAGATGTGTGACCTTATATTTTATTTTTTCTTAATGGCTATAGATGTTGACAGGACAATCCAGGTTTCAAGTATTTTTGTAAATTTGTTTTTTTTTTTTTTAATTTTACAGGCTGTTACGCGGGTGAAGCCATATATCTGCACCATGCCACTGAGGTTGGATGATGGCTGGAATCAGATCCAGTTGAACCTGGCTGATTTTACCAGGAGAGCATATGGAACCAACTATGTTGAAACTTTACGAGTTCAGGTTCATGCAAACTGTCGCCTCAGAAGGATATATTTCTCGGATCGCCTGTACTCGGAAGAAGAACTCCCACCGGAATTTAAGCTGTACCTTCCAATGCAGGTAAGAATGACCATGTCATGTTAGGTAATTGTAGCTTTGTCGTTCTTGGACAGTTCTTATTCTTTGCCTGATAATTTTTTTACCGCAGAAAACATGACTTTCAAGGAAGGAGAGCTTCACACTTGCAATTATTGTGATTGCAGATTCTATATGCTATATGCTATTCTTAGTAGCTGACTCAGTTTTATCTGAGTTGTTTTGTAAGGTTTTATGATATGAAAAGAAGGAACTAAAAATATCTAGAACTGATCGATCTAGCAGATGACTAGATGTGGTTTAGCTGTTCGTTCGCGAACTTTCAGTGTGTATTAATACTAAGGATCGCTTGCTCTTTTATGCTATCAGTTGAGCTTGTTCATCTCTCTTTCTGATTGTGTGGTTGGAGAACATTAGATGAGCCTCAGCAGATAGGTCGGAATTTTTTTTTTTTTTTAAATATTGACGAGGTCTGTTTTTGGAGCCAGAATTTTGAAGGCCTTTTGCAGCCTCAAAACCGCAAGTCCTGATAATGCAATGCAGTCCCACGCATTATCATTGTTTTAATTTTAAAATACTTTATCAAACTCCTTTCAGATCTCAGAGAAGAATATCATTTTCATCCTCAAAAATGATTATGCAGAATAAAATGTACATGCTTAGTACCATGAAGCACCTGATGATTCTAGGCGGAAAACTTCTTGCAATACTTTTTTAAAAAAAATAAATTTATCATCATCTAACTAATTATGTTTTTCTAGAGATAGCAAACGGGCCTACCGTGTCAGCACGACGTATCAAAGTACAGCACCGATATTCAGCACACATTAAGCACCACAGTAAGTCCCGAACGGTGCGTTTTGTATGTAATATAAAAGGGTACTGTTTGAACAAGCATCCACATTACACGCGCATCTCATCTCACGCACGCATCACTCTCACTCACGCATTTCACACCAAGCAATGAGTTCAATTGCAGCCAATTCTTTGCTGTCTAGCAGCAAGCGATCTTCAACGAGTTCAATTGCTGCCAGTTCTTTGCCGTCTAGCAGCTAGCGATCTTCAAGCTCTGCTCTTCATCTAGAAGTCAAAGAAGGTGCCTTTTCTTTTCTTCACTTTCTTTTGGCGAAATATATTTTTTTCACCTAAGGTTCTGCAAGTTCGCCCATTTCTGGAAATTTAACCAACAAAAATTAAGCAAGGCAAAGGTTGAATAAATTGGAATAATCACCATAAGAAAATTTTATATGAGCCAATATAAAACCAAAATTGGAGGGGAAAAAAAGGTAAGTAAACCTGCTCTAAGCCTTTATCAAGCCAAGAAATACTGACAAAATGTCAAAATAATGGCTCACTTCCAAAGCTTTTTCTTCATCATATATGAACTTGGGCAATTTTCTCATTAGATCCTTCCTGAGATTGTCACCATATTTATCGAGGATTATGTGACATCCTCACAAGGCCTCACAAAGGTTTTTAAAGCATCTGGTTTAAGCAATTACATGTTTCCTGTGTCAAAGATGCCCAAGAATGGCGGAGATTGGCCAATTGTGGATGATATGGTTAAGCAGAATCAGCGTTTGGTGGTTTTCACCTCTAAATCTAGGAAGGAAGCATCTGAGGGGATTGCCTACCAGTGGAGATATGTGGTAGAAAATCAGTGTGAGTTTTATTTTCATAAACTATCAAATATCTGTTGACATATGTGCACAGGAGGTAGCAAATGTAACCATTGATTTCCCATTGCAATCACTGATTTTTGACATTTTTGAGGCATTGGAAAATGACTAAGCAGTACTAGAGCAGGCCTAAATGTTAGATGCATCTCTTACTTTAGATCGTCTCATAATTATCATTTTGTTAATCTTTATCTGGCATATCCACGAGATTGAAGATTGTACTGACATCTGTACAGCTTTTTTTTTCTTAAAAAAAAAAGGAAAAAAGTAAATTTACGAGAATCAATGAATTGCAGATGGAAATGAGGGGATGAATGATGGTTCATGCCAAAACAGGGCTGAATCTTCTCCTCTGAACACAAAAACAAGGTCACTGGTTCTCCAGAACTACTTTCCTACTAATCCCAATGCAACAGAAGCATGCTTGGACAATTCAGCTCCACTAACTAAGATGATGAACACTTGCTATGATGCGGCTGGTAAACGGTGGCCAAACTTCATTGCTGTTGATTTTTATCAGGTTCTCAGGCTGTTCTGAATTTTGTAGACCTTATTATTAGAATTTCTCTAGCCTAGAAAAAGAAAATAAAACATGAGAAAAAAAATGGATCAAAGATCTTTTAGTAAGTTATTTGAATTGTCATTGCAGAGGAGTGATGGCGGAGGAACACCAGAAGCCATTGATGAGGCGAATGGTCGTCTTACTTGTGGATGTGTCAATATAGCTTACTGCAAGGTTTGTTATTAAAACTATCCATTGAATTGTTATCATCTAATCGACCTTGATATGAATCATCACACCACCCTCCTAATTGCACAAGTCTGCAAATTTTGAGACCTGCTTAATGAGTTTTACATGGTGGTTGGCTGGTTACTATTTTATCAAGCTGTCAACAAGATAGAGCTTCCAATTCCTAGTCAGGGATAGCCATTTGCTCGTTATTGCATGCAATCTTCTCACATTGCTTTGGCATTACACTAATATTGCCTTAACAAGATTAGTTTATTCTGTAGATAAATACAACAATCAATTGCTGGTATTGTTGGTGCATGAAAAAAAAAAGAATTACAAATATTAATAACAACAGTTCAAAGTTCTCCTGTAGTTTTGACCAGGCTTCTCAAATATGTGCAGGCAAATGCCACCTTTGGTACATGTGACGTTCCCCCAATAGCCCCCCCTCCTCCTGCTGCTGCAGGAACAACAGAAGATTCCCCGCAAAATCCTTCGCAAGATAATACCAACAGTGCTCATAGGAATGACAGACCTCTTTATTTATGGTTCATTGGGACAATTTTGCCCATAGCTCTGGTATTATGGTGAAATTCTTGAGAATTGCTTGGTTCTCTTTAGTTTTGATTTATGAACCACACATGTATATTGTTTTGGACTAAATCAACGGTTCATTTGTATCTTCTTTTATATCATTGAGGCATGCGAGCCCTTTCACGGCCGTATAGATAACATTTTCAATCTTGAGCTAGCCTACTTATCAGAAATCTCCTGCTTTTCAGCCGTAAAAGTTCTTTTGTGACTCTAGTTACATCTTCATATGCTAGCGTTCAACCTGAAAGTCATTTTTGATTAATCATGGATGAGATTGAAGAAGATGAACATCTGAATCTAGTAAAATAATAATAAGTTCACCTAGGCATAATGCTGGCACAATATGGTCAATGCCGGTCCATGACTCTCCAAATATATTTAGCTGTGAGTGTGTAATCAAAGTATGAAAATAGCACATATTGAAAATGATTCCTGCTCCTTGAAGCCCCCCCTCAGAGATAGTGATCCGCCCGTATAGTTAGATAGACCAGACGCTGGGAAAAGAAAGGATCTCCTTCAAAAATAGCACATATTGAAAATAGCAATTTGGTCAATGCATCTTTATGCTAATGACCACCAATTCAACTTCACCCATGCAACAAATGCAAGTAAAATGTAGAAGCTGTTGTGAACTGAGTCACCAATTCAACTTCACCCATGACCTGAATAATCGAAATAAACTGGCTTTTGGATAATGCTATCACTCTCTACTCATCCTCAAACATAAAGGAACAAATTTCAAACTTAGCCTAGCTCTTTTTTTATTTTTGCAGGAACTGGTAAATTGGACACGTTAACAAAAAACTCTCACGTATTACTGAAATAATAAACCGTTATACTTCAGCCCTTATAGACAGTACACAATGGTTGCAAGCAAATCAACTCATAACTTACACAATGGTTACAAGCAAATCAATTCCTAACTTGTAAATAAACAAACCCCAAAAAATTGAGCATTAATTTCCATTTTCCAGTATTTAACAATCTGTAGCAGCAAGTTTTAACAGCAGATAACTTCCAACAACACAATAGCATTTTGCCAATTTCCAATAGCAAGTTCTTACAGCAATGATCAACAAAATTTGACTTCACAATTGAATCTTCACACATTCGGAATTATTACAACCAAAATTGGGCATTAATTAAACCAATTACCTCCACGAATTGATTACGACGGCTACAACTATCGACGGGGCAGACAGAGAAAGAGCAACCCAACGAGATGCGTGAGAGAGATCCACGACGAGAGAAAGCCGAAGGAGAGAGCAGCGAGATGCGTGAGAGGCCGGATGAGAGAGACCCACGGTGAGAGAGAGAGCCACGGCCGAAGAGAGACCCACGCTCGAGAGAGAAAGAGAGAAAGAGAGAAAGAGAGAAAACCGAAGGAGAGAGCAATCCCACGATCTGTTTTGTGAGGCGAGTGTGTGAGGAGAGTGTTTGTTTTGAAGCTACAGTATTTGTTTTTTATAGTTAGCACAAAACGCAGCGTTCTGTGCTAACTGTGGTTCTCACTGTGGTAAGAATCTCATTTTCCATCAAAGTAATAATCACGACAGAACGGGCCATGCCATGTCAGCGAGTCATGTTGTTGGCCATGCTAAAAAAAACAAAACAATATTTTTTTCATTTCTTCAAAAGAGGGCGTACTTAGCGTATTTTTTCTAAACTCATGTAGTTGGCGTACTTATTTTAAATAAATAAATAAATATATATATATATAGAGAGAGAGAGAGAGATCAACGTGTCTTTAGTTAAATTCAGTAGTAAGAGAATATAATACTAACTAATAAGTTAGATCTTATAGTATTATAATTCTTAATAATAATAATAATAATTGTAATAATAAGAAGAAGAAGAAGTTTCTTTAGGGTTTACTTTTAATTGTTAACTTGTACTTGTATAGAATCATAGATCATAGACTATAATAACATTAATGCTATAAGTTTCAAATTAAAATATAACATATAACATTTCATTAATACAACCATATTCTTTAATTTCACAACTATGAAGTATTGATTACGAAATATTGAAATATCATTACGAAAATATTAATTACGACAAATCAAAACTATTAATTATTGATTATTAATTTTAAAATAATGATTATTAATCACAATTATGGTAAACAAATAAGATTAATGTTGTCTCGGTGGTGAGTTAAATAAGTTAGACACATGCCGACGTAAACCCATTGTGCCAAAGATAACTAAATAGATAATTTCTTGATGATAATAGTTACACTCGAAGATCATCCGTTTGTAAGGACAATGAAAGTGATTCTCTATAATTTCCTCACTTTTGGTTGTAAACGGTTGAAAAAGTTTATTTAGACGACGTTGCTTCACTGATTTAGTCTTGTATTGTTGTTGTTTTGTTGAGGATCTACTGCATCGACATCGTGTTTATTACTAATAATGATCACATATACTCACCAATACAGTATGACACTTTAGGTAGAAAATATTTAGTAAAATATTAAAAATTGTGTTGCAGTTTTGTGCAGCCGTGACATGGTGTGGGGAAGCAAGAGGTTGGTAGGAAAAATCTATTAGATAAATAAAAGAATAAAAGAAATGAAGAATATAAGATAGTATTGAATTGTACAAACAATTTGATTGATTAGACTTGTGTTGGAGAAAAATCAATTTTTTTAAATATTTTATAAAAACTTTTAGGACTGATCTCATACAATATATAGGAATTTGTAATCTAGAAAATCATACATTGACAATTCGATTTGGCTTTTTCGCTAAGTTAATCTAGGCTCCCAGATCACGATTCGTCACCATCACACCTATTAGATCACGATCTAGTCACCATCACGCCTATTAGATCACGATTTGTCACCACCACGTTTGTTAGATCATGATCCGTCACCAATGATCTTCCAAGTTATGACTCAGATTTGATATGCACTTGACGCGTGGACGCCTTTATCACCACTAAAAGTAACTAGTAAGAGAAAATCTTTCTCTCAAAATTAGAGAGGAAAAAAAATGTTTTTCTCTAATATGTATTATGTGGCCTCTTTTTTCTTTTGGGAGAAAATAAGTCATTTTGTATCTTTATCTAATGGAAACCCTAGGCTTCATATTTTTATATTTAATTCTATTAAATCAAATTTGATTTAAATTAAAAAATAATAAAACCAAAACTAACGTTATTTCTTCTTGTCATAGAGGCCCACATTATAAAATAACAAAAGGCCTCTTAGATAAAAGCACATTATATGAAGTCTTCCACTAAATAATATATTTAGGCTTTTAACCTAAATAGTTAGTTATCTTGCTTATTAATCCAGTAGTGGCGCAGTCAATCAAATGAGCTAACCTAGGGATCATATGGGTACATACAATAGTGGCTACAATAATTAGGCCTGTAATTAAGCTAGCCTAATTATTTAATTCCAAATATACTCCACTAAAAGATTGGAATTGACCTCCATAATTGTATGCTATCTAGGATAATGTTCTCGAATAATAATTCGACCCATGCCACATTGATTTCTTTACTGTATAATCATTTGTACCACATCGTTAATTAAATCGATATCTCAACTGTCCAATCGATTTAATTACATATTGTTCCTTGATACTTACTGATTTTCTCTAATGATCATTTTCAACATACTAAATATGTTGACACACTCTGGCCAGAGAATTCTATGATAAAGTGCCGAAAACTCATCAAGAGATGTGTTGTACAAATTCTATATTGTCTATAACTTCAATACTCATAATTGCTTCCACCAAGATAGCGGGTAATCTTGACCACAAGTAGGGGTGGGCATTTTACCTGATCTGATCCGATCCGACCTGATAAATTTTGGGTACGGGTCAGGATTGAAACCCGATCGGATTGAAATTTACAAATCCGATCGGGTTGTGATCGGTTTGGGTCAAACCCGACCCGATCCTAATACCCGATCGGGTTCCCAAAAAAAAAAACCTAAGCTAACAGCCCAACACTGCACACAACACATATCGCTGCTGCACACACATACGCAGAACGGCAGAAATCACAAGCTACACAATTTGTAATTCGTGAACAAAACATAGTTTGTGGTTGGAAGAAATCAATTATCTCGGCTTGAGTCTGCCACTGTAGCTACTGGTGCGTGAAAGCGAAGCAGTTCGTACATGCAGTTTCACGCTTGACTAAGAGGACGAAAATGCCCTTGAGGTTTAAGGAGAAAAGCTATAATGCGTCTAGATTCATTTTGTCTATGGGTGACAGGAAAGAATGAAATGGCATAAGCATAACGCTGGCATGTTTCTGGTTTACAAATATAGCCAGATTCATTCTTTTCAGGTTTTTTCAGTTTGGTTCTCTAACTGTTCTAATTTGGAGTTTTTGATTAAGTATACGAATTCCAATTCAGTTTAACAATTGACCCAACCCGAACTAAGTTTGGATCGGGTCCATAATTCGGGTTACGTTTGGATTGATTCTTGTCTAACCCGAACAACTCGAAACTCGATCGGGTTGACCCGAACCCGATTTTACCCACCCTTAACCACAAGTGTGTGTCGTGCCCCTTGGTAACTCAAATGGAATAACAATTATAATCATGAAATCATAATTAACTCAAGTTTAAGATTACAATAAAATCAATGCTTATGTGATCCTGTTCAATGTAGTTTTACTACATCAATAAATTCATACTTGATTAAGACAAATTATTTAATGAATTAATTACAGTCTATACCTAAATATAGTGTCCCACTGTATTTATTAACTGCGAACATAATTTATTTAATCATAAGATAACTTGTATTTATGTCTTCTGTGAATCCGCATGGTGATCATATAAATACATATAATATGATTAAATTGACTTTACTCAAAATATTAATGCAACTAAGATACTTGAATAAAATACCTCATTTATTTTATTAATCAGAAAAATTATTTATTACAATAAAATAAACACATATACTTTTAAAGAGTATATTTTCTCAACACAAACAACCAAGAACTTCGTTCTTTTTCTACCATGAATACCAAACAAGCAAGAACATCAATTTTTTTGTCATATTTTAGTTTGGAAAAACATCTCAACCAAAAAGGTGAAATTGTGATGCATCAGTTTACAAATTTTGTCAAGTAGTTTTAATTGCCTCAAATAAAAGTGGAATCATACATCTCAAATGACATATGGATACTTGCCAATAAAACATTGTCTAGAAGACCCAAGACAAACCCAAATTTCACAATATGGTATTGGACCTTTTGGTACTGTAACATCATTCTGATATCTACAATAGAACATTCGAGAAGGATTGGCTAGGTATAGTTATATGGTAAAACAACCTTTAACATTTGTAGATGATGAATGACTGATGAATTTTTGTAAAGATATGTTCGGCCTCAACTTAAGAAAGTGCTTAGAAATATACTAAAATGTGATTTAAACAAAATCTTTCATAAAATGAAAAAAATTCTTTACTAATACTTCTATCAATTTTAAAGGTGTTATTTCAATTACTTCTTATTGTCGGACTAGTATTAATATGACTAGTTATTTTTGTGTGACTTTGTATTCTATTCATGAGATTAATGGCAAATGGAGGTTGGAAAAAATATTACTTGCATTTTGTGAATTAGACTATCCTCACATTAGTTTAATAATTTACTCTACCATAATGTGTATTTTAAGGCAATACGAAATTACTAATAATTTTTTTGGCATATCAATTGATAATACATCAGCCAATGTTGGTGCAGTTGATATGTTTTTTCCAGAATATTTCTACTCTCACACATACACGAGGCTCAAATAGAAGTTGTAAATGTTGATGGTAAATTAGAAATGAAACTTTGGAGCTTCTTATATATGTGATTTTTTTGTCGTTACCTTTTTGTTTATTTATAATTGTTGATTAGTAATCTCTAGTGGATTTCTAAACTATGTAAATTTATATAAAGTTATACTTTGTTATGTTAATTTATTTGACTTTATTATATTGTTTGTAGATTTATGGACTCAAGATTATTGTTGTAGTAATAGTATGTTACTATTATATATATTTTTTAATAGAATGTACTAAGTAAATTTGCTCAAATCAAATAAAACCAAATCATGAAACCAAATTGAATTAATTTGGTTCTGTTATATTGTTTGTCCATAATTTTATAACCCAATTGGTTTCGATTTGGTTCAATTATAGGCCAAAATCAAACCAAACCAAATAGTGCGCGACCTTACTAATGATTCTAGTTGATTTCGACAAAGATGAAAAAGAAAACAAATCATAAACCTTAAAATGAAACAAATGATAAATGTTGTAGGAGGAGTTCACTTAAGAATAAAGAGTTGGCTGCAAAAAAAAAGATAAACTCATAATTTATGAACTTTTTTTTTCTTTTTAGTGAAATTGGGTGAGAAATTAGTGTTATAAATGTTTCTTTCATTGCGATATAAGTGTTTCTTATTCAAGTAGGATGCGTGTTGGAGAGAATAATTAAATAGTCTAAAAATGTTGGACTTGGTCAAAAAAATTTGGTCAATGAAATGTGGGTTATTTTTTTGTAATTGAGCTTATTTAAATTGTTATTTCCATAAATATACCAAAAACAAGTTCTCAAATTAATAGGCAAATTAAAATAACAAAAAAGTAAAGGAGAAATTACTGCAAAGCAAATGGGTAATAACTACAAATTTAAATTAGTAAATCATTGTCAAGCAATCCGTTGTGCACTTTCTTCGTCCTTAATCACAAAAGCTTCATTAGAAAGCTTTGTTCATGCTATCCATTCGTCTTTAGCATGCTCCTAAATTTATTTGATAACCCTTAAGTTGGATCTGTAACGATCAAGTTTTCTAAACAACCACTTGAATATGAAATACCCAGAATAGATGTTTCACTTCTCCAGTGAACAATATTTGAATCAACCAACTAAAATATTTGTCCAATGGTGTATAATGGTGGTGCAAAGAATTTGGGATTTTTGTTCTGTTTTGGGAATTGAGGGATTTGATGGATTGTTTAATTTTTGAGTATTTTTATGGATGTGGAGAGATTTCCTTTAAAGACACCAAAAGCTCTACCAACTGATTGTCATCGGCAAGTACACCATCACTTCCATCCATGCAACCCACCATCACTTCGCAGCCAAAACCTTTTATGTGGTGGGAGGACTTTTGGTGGTTTTTACTAGTAAAATGATCTTACTCATCTAATTGAAAATATACCAAATTTTAAGAGAAGAAAGTGAAAATTATTTTTCTTAACCTGTTACTTACAATAGGGTAATTTTTGGAGACCTCCCCTGACATTTAGACTTGCTACACTAAAACAAAATGAATCTATATATTAACATTTCACCGTTTAGACGTATATAACTGATAGGCAACCGTTAGGTAGTTGAGTGAATGTACAAAAGTACATTTTCCAAGTAGTGACAACACTTTTTTGCATTGTCGACCGTCTCTTTATATTTGGCTCCAAATGGGTTAAGAGTATTGAAAAGGCTATTGTATCGTTATGATAATTATTTTGATATTGCACAACCATATAAAACGACTAAACTTATTTGAGTGCTGAAAAGTTAGGAGTGGCAATATGGGTCAGGATTCCTTTATTTGATTTGATTTGATGCGAATTAAATGGGTTTGGGTTAAAAAAATGATTCATTTAATAAATGGGTAAATGCGATTTGATTCGCTAATTAAATGAATTGAATCTGGGTTTTGAGATATTGATTCGTTTATTCATTTATGATTCATTTAATAAATAGGTCATAAACGAATCAAATACAAGTTGATTCGTTTAAAATTCATTTAATTAAATTACTATTTTGTCTTTAAATTTATTTGAGTTTTTTTTAAATTCGAAGGTTAATATTGTAATTTGGATAACCATATATTTAATCCTAAAATATTATTTGGATTATTTATATTTTATTGTAGAATATTAAATTTGTGGCTTTTTCATGTTTTATTTTGCTTAATTTTGTTATTAATTATATTTTTCTAAATGAATTGTAAACAAATCCTAATTCGATTCGATTCATAATTGGATAAACAAGTAATAAATGAATCCAGATTCGATTCGACTTGTTTATTAATTCTACTAAATGAATTAAATGAATCGAATTGAATATTCGTTTAATAAATGAATCGAATCCGAATTAGTAGAATTTTGACCCAATTCATTTATGATTCGATTTGAATTTGATTCATTTATTCATTTTGTCGCCCTTATAAAAGTCCAATATACCTCTTTGTTACAGAATATAATTGGTTGTATATAGTTGTCTTATTAGCTTAATTATAGGGATCCTAATTTGTATAGTTTCCTAGTTTCTGTATATATGTGCTTCAGTATTTCAATGAAATTAGAGGAATATACAATTCTTTTCAATCTCAAATAACATGGCATCAGAGCATTAAGGTTGCAAAATTAAGGTTTTGTTTTGGGTCTCTTACATAAACACAAATTAGGGTTGAGTGTCTTTTAGGGTTCTGTTTTGGTAACCCTATTTGGAGTGGCCTTTTGTTCTCATACCTGCCTAGAAAGGAAGCCCAATTGCCGACCGGCGTTTTCCCGGAGTTCGGTGCTCAGAAGCCCATGATTAAGCCCCATGCACCACCGCGTTTGTCTGGTGTTCTTCTCCAGTTGTTCCCTTCTACTTTTTTGTTGGTTATGTGTTTCTTTATGTTAGTACGACTTCTGTGCTTCACTGATTTGTGTTCGTCAAGGAGTTATGGTTGAGAAGAACTATGTTGTTGTGTCGGATATGGTGCATGTGATGTCTAAAATCATGGGCCATAAGCTAAATGGCTTGAATTTTTGGATTGGAGCAAGACCGTTTGACTTTATCTCTAGAGTATTGACAAAGATACTCATTGACTGAAAGTCCTCCTAAAGATAATTCAAGAAAGACATGGCTTAGAGAGGATACTCGCCTATTCTTGTAGATTGTGAATTCTATTGATAGCGAGGTAATTGGCTTGATCAATCGTTGTGAATTTGTTAAAGAGTTGATGAATTTTTTGGATTTCTTGTATTTTGGTAAAGGGAACCTTTCTCGCATGTATGAGGTGTGCAAAGCATTTTACCGTGCAGAAAAACAAGATTAGTCTTTTACGAATTATTTTATGGTAATTAAGATGACTTATGAGGAGCTTAATATATTACTGCCTTTTAGCCTACATGTGAAGATTCAACACAACACCAACGAGAGCAAATGGATATCACGATTTTCCCTTCTAGCCTTTCCTCTGACTTTGAGATTGCTAAGTCACATGTTCTTTCTGACTCTGAGATCTCCTCTTTACATTAAGTATTTAGTCGAGTAATTCGCACAGAAGGTACTCCTCTTGTTCAACTCAGTGGTACTTTGGTAAGTCGAAATAATAATTATGAGCTTGAGAGATCAACCAATCAGAGTGGAAACAAAGGAGAAAGCTCACAAGGGTTTGAAGCTCGACCACAGGATTCTGGAGGAATTATGTGCTATTACTATCACAATCCAGGATATACGAAGCATGATTGTTGAAAGCTTCAGTACAAGAATCAAAAAGCTCACTCGGTCCATGTTGCATCCACTAATGATAATTCTGAAAAATTAATTCTTATCCATGCAGATGAATTTGCCCAATTCTCACAGTATCAAGAATCATTAAAGTCTTCATCTCCTTTTGTCACTGCTATTGCTAATTCAAGTAAACCAAATGCGTGCCTTCTTTCCTTATCCTCCAAATGAGTCATTGATTTTGGTGCCATAGATCATATGACAGGTAATTGTGGTCTCTTTTCTACTTTTTAGTCACACACTTCCATTTCTATCGTTACTTTAACCGATGGTTCACCATCTTGTGTTCGTGGGTCTGGCACAATTACTCTTACCCTTATGCTTTTTCTGTCATCCATCTTATATTTACCTAATTTATCCTTTAATTTAATCTCTATAAGCCAGCTTACTCGCAATCTTAACTTTTGCATTTCAATTTTTCCTGGTAATTTATCATATTTTATGATCTTATGACGAAGAAGATTATTGGTAAAGGACACGAGTCTGGAGGCCTCTACATTCTTGATACACCAATACCTAAATCTGTTGCTTGCCCTAGTGTATCATCTCCTTTCGAGGCACATTATAGGTTGGGTCATCCATTTTTTTTTTTTTTGCTCAAGAAGTTTTGTCCACGGTTTAGTAAGGTGTCTTCATTAGATTGTGAGTCATGTCAGTTTGCAAAAAACCATCGTCTTAGTTCGAGTCCAAGAGTCAATAAATGTGCTAGTGTTCCTTTCAAATTAGTTCATTCTGATGTTTGGAGTCTTTATCGTATTTTGTCTAAACTCGAATTTAAGTATTTTGTTACTTTTGTGGATGATTATTCTCATGTAACTTAGATATACTTAATGAAGTGTCTTTCTAAGTTGTTTTCTCTTCTTTGTGCGTTTTGTGCTGCGATTAAAACTCAATTTAATGTTTCTATCTGTACTTTACGAAGTGATAATGTCAAAGAATATACGTCTGCTTTATTTCAATCTTATATGATTCAGAATGACATAGTTCATAAAACTTCTTATGTTGATACTTCATCTCAAAATGGAGTGGTAGAACGTAATAACATGCATCTTCTTGAAACTACACGAGCCCTATTATTTCAAATGAATGTTCTTAAACCTTTTTGGGCCGATGCACTTTCTACATCATGTTTTCTAATTAATCGCATGCCATTATCTGTTCTTCATAGTAAGATCCCTTATAAAATCTTTTTTCCCAATAAGTCAATGTTTCCTGTTGACCCTAGGATATTTGTTAGTACTTGTTTTGTTCGGGATGTTCGTCTGCATGTCACTAACTTAGATCCCAAGTCTTTGAAGTATATCTTCCTTGGTTATTCTTGTCTTCAGAAAGGTTATAGATGTTATTGTCCTAGTCCTAACAAATATCTTGTCTCAATTGATGTTACCTTCATGGAAAACACACATTATTTTTTGTCTCCTCCTCCTCCCGCACGTTCGAGGGAGGATGATGATTTGTTAGTCTATTCTATCACATTCTCCAAACTTGTCTCGACACCAGCTCCTGCCAAGCCTCCTATTGTTTAATTATACTCCAGGCGTAAACCTCTAGATTCATGTCCTGCACCTACTATTTCGTCATCAGATCTAGTCCCGAGCGATGATCTTATTGCATTACGCAAAGGTAAATGCCAATGTGCTTATCTTATTTATTCTTTTGTTTCTTATAATTGCTTGTCGCCTTCCTCTTGTTCTTTTATTACATCCCTTGATTCTATCTCTATTCTTAAAATTGTTCATGAAGCCATATCTCATCTTGGTTGGCATAATGCAATGATAGAGGAAATGAATGCTTTAGACGACAATGGTACTTGAAACTTGGTCGATTTACCTTAAGGGAAACAAGCTATAAGATGTAAATGGGGTTTCACAATTAAGATAACTTTGGATGGGTCAATTGCTCGATTAAAGTCTCATCTTGTCGCTAAGGGATATGCTCAATCCTATGGAGTGGACTATTCTGACAACTTTTCTCCTGTTGCGAAATTGACATCTGTTCAATTATTTAGTTCTATGGCAACTACTCATTATTGGCCTTTGCATCAACTAGATATCAAGAATGTTTTTCTTCATGGTGATCTTCAAGAGGAGGTGTATATGGAGCAACCTCTTGGTTTTGTTGCTCAAGGGGAGTCTGGGCGAGTTTGTTATCTTCGAAAATCTTTGTATGGTTTGAAACAAAGTCCTTGTGCTTGGTTCGGTAAATTTAGTCAGGTTGTTGAAAAGTTTGGTATGATGAAAAGCAAGTCTGGCCATTATGTGTTCTATAAACAATCATAAGTGGTATCATTCTTTTAATTGTGTATGTGGATGACATTGTCATTACTAGAAGTGATACTACATGATCTCTTAAGTCTTTCCTTCATACTCAGTTTCACACGAAGGACTTATGGATGTTAAAGTATTTCTTGGGTGTTGAATTTACAAGGAGTAAAAAAATGTATTTTGTTATCTCAGAGAAAGTATGTTCTAGACTTATTAATTGAGATAAGAAAATTGGGGACAAAGCCTTGTAATGCTCCAATGACTTCGAACATGCACCTTATAGGGGATGGAGAACTAATAGAAGATCATAAGAAATATAAAAAGGTTGGTTGGAAAGCTGAATTATCTTATAGTGACTCGTCCAGATATTGCATATTCAGTCAGTGTTGTTAATTAGTTTATGTCATCCCCAACAGTTCATCATTAGGCAACATTAGAACAGATTTTGTGTTACTTGAAAGGAGCACCTGAACGTGTTATCTTATATGCAAACCATGGGCACACTCATATTGAATGCTTTTCAGATATAGATTGGGCAGGTTCCAAAGTGGATAGAAGATATACATCAGGTAATTGTGTTTTCATTGGAGGAAATTTGGTCTCATGAAAGAGTAAAAAGCAGAGTGTTGTGTCAAGATCAAGTTCAGAGTCAAAATATAAGGCCATGACACAGTCTGTGGGTGAGATAATGTGGATATATTGGATATATTAGCTCTTGACTGAAATAGGTCTTAAAACTTCAGTACCAGCAAAATTGTGGTGTGATAACCAAGCTGCCCTTTATATTGCATCTAATCCTCTATTTCATGAGCGAACTAAGCACATTGAAATTGATTATCATTTTGTGCATGAGAAAATTCAGCAAGGTTTGATTTCTACAGGGTATGTGAAGACTGGAGATCAATTAGGGGATATCTTCATGAACACTCTAAATAGGGTTCGGGTTGATTATCTTTGTAAGAAGCTGGGCATTATTAACATCTATGCTCCAACTTGAAGGGGAGTATTGCATAATAAAATTAGTTATATATAGTTGTCTTATTAGCTTGATTATAAGGATCTTAATTTGTATAGTTTCCTAAGATAGCTTTCTAGTTTATGTACATATATGCTTCAGTATTTCAATGAAATGAGAGGAATATACAATTCTTTTCCATCTTAAATAACACTATTAAAAAAAAGTGTTTTGACAATGCACAATCACATAATAGGACAAATATATGAAAATATTTAAATTAGTTAATTTAGAAACAACATAAACATTATTGTTAGTAACCAACAGTAATATCAACTATCCTTAACTAATTTAAAGGGTAATATCACACTTCTTTTTTTTGCACAACACTTCACCATTACTTTATACGTGTTGTGGTTTCAGTAAATTCACAGTAATCAATTGAATTAACTAGCCAAGAATGCAAAAAAATACAAAGGATAGGGGGATGAGATTAATGGCAACCTCATTTAATTCTCAAACAAGATATGGGTGCTACAAAATAGCTACTATAAAAGTGTTGAAATCAGATGACAACCTAAGCAAGCTATATTATTGCTACATGGACAGTAAACATGGTTGTGGCTATTTTAAGTGTTGGATTCCATCCCCAAATAATTTTAACAAAGGTGTTATATTTGATGGTCTAGGAACATGTCAAGCAAACTATGAGCTGTTGATGAATATGCAAAAAAAATATGAAGGATTTCAAGTCAATGATGCAAAAAGCGCAATAAAATAGAGTGAAATGCAGTGGTATGAAGATAATGACGTTCCTAAACATATTATTTTTCATTTACATTGTTGTAGCTTCAATAATAGGTGTAATTACAACTACTAAGTAGGCATTATACAACAAATGCATGTAGTAGTACCTAAATTAGCTAAATTGACATGAATTGCCATAAATATGAACCTAATTGCCTTTTGTAACTTTTTGTGTATGAATGCAAATGACTTCACCTTATATACAAAAGTCTGTTATGTATGCATAGAAATATTTTCAAAGCACAAAAGCATTTGTAAAGCTTAGTCACATACTTGCCAAGCCAACATATTTCAAAATACATTGTATCATTGATTCATTTCCAAAAATAACATTTTTACTATGAATAAACTTATCTTGAAATCTCAAAATCATTAGATCATCATACAACAAATAATAACAATAGTCACAAGACAGTACAAATAGATACTTGTAAAACCATTAATGCAAAATAAGCTAAATAAGATCAATGTCCAAACAAGCCTCCATTTTACTCCATGTCAACTCAATTTAATCTCACGATCATCAGGTGACTGAAATAATAGGTAACCATAACTAAATCACTAGACATTTAAATGAAAACATTATATGATGCCACAATCGAATGGATAAATTGCATTCTAACAGAATTTAAGTTTCAACATGCATTGTTTGGCTAGGTTGTACTCAGCCTTTACAAGTGACAGAAAGCACATCATACAAATACTTACGAAAAGGCAACTATCATAATAGTCTACAATAATTAAGCTAAGAAGGCTATACATGACTCATTCTTCAGCGTTAGCATAAAAGCCTATATCTTTCAACAAAATATAATTTAAGAGAATTAAAAAAACTTATATGGTCGGTGACCAAAAGATGATACACCCTCTATTGATAGTTCTAATACTTTAAAATTGTTGCATCATTTGATCCGTACAAAAGAGTAGAGTACAGAATCATGTTATGTGCTTTATCTTTTCATATATTTTCAGCTTAATGTTCTTGAATTTTTTGATGCTTCATGCTTCAAATTAGACTTCATCCTTGAGTCAAATGCCCTACAAGCATATTGTATATTTAGAATAAAACTATAAAATGATGCAAATAAGTATATAAGGTCAATTGGTGGTATTTTCAGAATTAGGATTACCATTAGCATGGGCAGATGACTATATTTGTCTCATTAGATTGTCTATTCCCTGGAACTCATCTCACCAACTAGTGCATACAAAATAAAAGTTACTAATTTATATTACATAATGATTAAGTTTAAATTAAAGCACATAATCATTAAGAATTTTTAAATATATTTTTTAACCTTTACCTTGTATTTTTTGCTTTTTCCGATCATAAACTACTTTTAGGCAGGTCCTTTTGTTGTGTCCTAACTAGTCACATCGAGAGCACATTATGCTTGAGGTTCGCTTGAAGGTTGAAGGCTCACCCTCTTCTTTCCTTCTCTTTGTTTGAGGTCTGCCAATAAACATTATAGTTTTTGTTGACTGTAAATTGCCATGTAGTACAGGTGGCCACTTATTCTCATTAAGAACTAGTATGAATTGATATTAATAAGTCCCAACGAAAGCTACCTTTTATAGATGTGGATGTACATAATATTTAGTAAGATACCTCTTTGCATCAATATACTAGAGAGCATGTTTGTAAGTTAGTCCATAAATGGCCCACTCAACACAATCACACTTATTCTTTAATAGATCAACAATAATGATCTTTGTTATATATTCAAGATAATGATGGCCACTTTTTTTTTATAAGGACTCAGCATGGCCCACGGCACGAGCCCATTCGTGTCGTGCCCAAAAAAAGTCCACCAACCTTTTTTTTTGTCCACATGTCTAGCATACCTAAAAAAGTCCACGTGCCTGACATGCTTTATTCAAGCCCACATACCTAGCGTACTTTTTTAAGTCCACCAGCCTAACAACAACAACAACAACAAAAATAATAATAATTTTTTCACAGATCATAGTAATAATCAATGAAAAATAAAAATTATAATTCTAGAATAACAATTACATCTAATTTTATTTGAACTACTAATATTATAATTGCACATAAACTCCATTGAATGAAAATGTAATTTTCAATTTATCATAAAAATATTTTGTTCATGATTTTATTTTTTTGTGTATAAATATGAAAAATATTTCATTCACAAATGAAACATACTTCCATTAACGATTAACTAAGTTATGATTTCATAAATAAAATATTAATGTCGTAAATTTTTATATTTATCATTTATAAAATCATGATATTTATTTATCCATTTAATAAATTATAAACATAAAAAATTATAATATTTATTTAAACCAGGACTTAAATTAATTTTAAAAAGCCTATGCTAAAACATATATTAAAAAAATTAATTTCAAGATATTTATAAAATCATGATATTTTATATTTATTTTTCATTAAAAAAATTTATTTTGACATACTTTGGCCCATGTGCTTAGCCCACCAATGAAACTTGCTTATTGCATGACTTTTCGCGTGCCGTGCTTTGACCCATCTTTAATTGTGCCATGCTTTTAAGGCTCACGTGCCTTAAATTCTAGGCCCAGCACGACCCAAGTGCGTGCCGTGCCTCGTGCCCTACCGAAAAGTGCTCGTGTCGTGTCACGCTGTACGGACACATACCGTGCCTGTGCCGTGCCTCGTGCCGTCCGGGCCATTGGCCATTTCTAATTCAAGGATCTAAAATGTCCCATTATGTCCAAAGGTGACAATGATTAACCTTGCCTCTACTCTTCCCTCAACAATCTTCCTTCTTATAACTAGTGGAAGCCCACCATTCTATCTAAGGGCTACCTTATGCCTCCGAGAACCAAACGCATAGTTTTCCTTTATATCTCCTCAAACATCCTCCCAATTGGCAAACTTGTGTACTTGTTGATCCAATTGTTGAAAGATTCAATCATTTAATTAGTAACATGGTTACATTTTCTATATAAGGGAATATATGCTTTTCTTTTACATACAGTAGGGATTTCCACAAGCTATCTATAGCCATCAGGAGTTATAGTCTTCAGTTCTTCTATATGTGAGTTAAAGTCAGTAGCATTAGAACTTTTATAGGCTCTCTAGAACACTTTCTTCAATAAAAGCCTATAAAACTTATTCTTAAATTTAAATAGATATGTCTATAATAGTGTCTTTTTAATGACAATGAGAACACTCAATCCAAGGCATTGAACACACCTTTTTGCTTACCATTCATTGATCATAATCCTTCACTAAGATTATAGATCACTTGATCATATAGTTTATCCATGTAATATTGCCAAGAATCATTATTTTCAGTCTCAATCACACACATAGGCAAAGGGTGGATCCCATAATTTGCATCAATGCTCAAAGTTGCTAGAAGTACACCTCTATATAGTCCTTTTAAATTATAGCCATCAACCTTAATCAATGCCTATGCCCTTCAAAGAATCCCTTATGTTGCTATCAAAACATGAGAATAACCTCTCGAATGTTGGAAATTCTGCACATCAATCCAATCTCTTTTAAAAGAGACAGTGAAACTAAGATTGGAATTCAATAAGGCATGCAAATACCTAAATAATTTGTTGTAATTAGTTTTAATCTTGACTAAATTACTTAAGTGCTTTTCTTTTAGCTTTGTACAACCTTTAACTATTGCATTCAATTTCATACTTCTACATTAAAGTAATAACAATAAATGAAATCTTGATGTTAGGATTGACTTTGAATAAATGCATATATGTAGCCGCTACTCAATTGGAACTTGCTTCATAATTGTCATAAAATTAATGACAAGTGGACTTTGATAGTGAGTCTTAGTTTGGAATGACCTCCTATTCCAATTAGGGCTTGTGTGGATTCCCCAAGCTCACTTTATTGTTGCACATACATGTCACTCTTGTTTTCTCATTTTTGAACTACTTCATTCTCAATGGCAAATATTTTCAAAACATTTCTTAGCTCATACACTCTAACAAACAACTGTCCAAGCCTCATGACTATCTTATCACTAGTAGAATTAAACTAAAAGCCACTTGTATTTTCTGCATATATTATGCAAGCTTGTGCTTCAACAACATCATCATTTGGCTTATCTCCATTGTCATCCCTAGATTTATAATCATCAAGATCTCTAACAATGTCACTTTCATCTCCAAAAGCATAATTTGGATTTAAATCATCCGGATCAGAACCATCTATAGTAGCCTCATACTCATAACCATCTTTAATTTCATCAACTTCATCTGTAAGTGCTTTAAAACTGTTATACAACTCTTCATTTCCACTTTCTACCTCATTATTCAACTACCGTGTCAACTTATCTGCTGAGGTTTTATATTCATTCAAATATGGAACACTTTTGTTATTGCTTCACTAGTTTTTCTTTTTGTACTCAAATCTGACAGCTTTTTTGTTGCTACTTCACTTGGATCCTTATCATCAATAGAGGAAGTATTGTAGCTTCTGCAAAATCAATCTAATCAAACTCTATGTATTTATCTAAGTCAATTGGGAATTGGTATTTAGATTGACATATTAATCAACATCAGTAGACTTGCTACTTGGTTGAACTATTGAGAAGAAAGATAATATAGTTTTCACCAAAAGTTACTATAAAGCTAGCCCAATTGTACCCCTTCACTTTTAGTTGTTCAAATGCCTGAAGTAAGTCTTTGTCAATTAATATTTTTTTTTGCTTAGTCTGCCATGGCAACATCACTTAAACTCTTATCCCATTTGCATCCCTAATAGGATGACTCTAACAATCCACACTTTATGCAAGTTGTATTGCCTTGGAATAGTAGACCAACCGCAGAGACTTTGCCATCTATCACCATACCAATGTCAAATTATAATAAGCTGCATAAACATTAACAAAACTAATTAGCCTAATCATCTTAATAAATGCCATTTATTACACCAACAGTCCTCAATGTAGACATATAGAAATAAATAAATAATTCCATAAGTTTTGATATTAGAAATTATGCTATTGTTGACAGGAAAAGAAAATGACATCAACATACGTGGGATAAAATGTATTAAATAAGCTTATAAATTTTGAGCTTAATAAATGATACGAACATTCTTTCTTCATTGTACTTGTTCATGTATAAACTCACTGCCTACAAGCTCTATAACTAATTTCTGTCTTATATTTTGAGAATAACCTCAAAAAACAATAGGCAAGGATATGAATTTTACCATGAAGTACAAACTTTTACAAACACACAAAAAAAAACAAGCTTTTTAATTAATTGAAACAAAAAGTCAAGTAACTAATAACAATAACATTTTTTACAAAATGCAAGAAAATAATAAACCAAACTTGAGTTTAAAGTTTCGATGAAAATACACATCTAGTAAATCACTTGTTGTCTAGATGTCGATCTTCATTGGAATTTGTTTGTAACATATTTGATTTTATAGAGTATCGATTGCTGCATCATAAAGTGTCTTTGCCAAAATTATTGGGTGTTACAACTTTTGAAATGAAGCTAAGCATTAAGAATGAAAATGAGTTACTATTGCATCACTTCGCATTTTGGATACACAATGTTTTGTGCAATCAGTCACTATGCATCAACATTTTGAAGATTTAAAAACCATAAATTGCTCTATTTTCGTGACTACCCTACATCTAGGCGATGATATGTCAATATATAGATAGATTCTTTCCAAGTGTAGCAAAGCCAAACCTCAAGGGAGCTATCCAAAAATTACCCCTTACAATATTATGTCAATGAATTATTGAAAATAACTATATTTAAAAATAAATTGAAGTTTTATACTTTTAAAAATTCATTTTAGCATGCCGTGATTAAAAATCACATCATTAATACTGTATTTAAATACAAATTATGTAAATGAAACTATCATAAAACTTGTAATGAGAATGAGCTGGGAATGAGAATGAGCTAGAATGGGAATGAGGAATGAGAATGAGATTTCAATGTTTACTTGGCAAAAATAAATGAGAATGAGAATGTGCTAAAATGCCATTGATGTGTTTACTTGGCAAACTAAATGGGAATGAGGAATGAGAATGAGAATGAGAATCAATTTATTAAAATACCCATAGTATTAATAATTAATAAAAATAATTAATTTATCATTATTAACAATATTATCATTATTGTTTTTGTTATTATTGTTAATATTATTTTTATTAATATTATTATTATTAACATTTATTATTATTATTATTATATTTTATTAACTTTATTATTTTAGTTATTATTAATTATTGTTATTATTATTTTTATTAATATTATCATAATTAACGTTTATTATTATTATTATTAAATTTATTATTTTAGTTATTATTAATTACTGTTAATATTATTTTTATTAATATTATCATTATTAAAATTTATTATTATTATTAACTTTATTATATTAGTTACTATTAATTATTGTTAATATTATTTTTATTAATATTATAATTATTAACATTTATTATTATTAACTTTATTATTTTAGTTATTATTAATTATTGTTAATAATAATATTAATAATAATAATGATAAATGTTAATAATGATAATATTAATAATAATAATAACAATAATTTATAATAACTAAAATAATAAATTTAATAAAAATTTAATAATAATAAAATTAATAATAATATAACAACAATAAGGATACTATTGTTAATAATGATAAATTAATTATTTTTATTAATTATTATTTTTATCATTATTTTTATTGTTAATAATGATAATATTAATGAAAATAATAATAATAATTAATAATAACTAAAATAATAAAGTTAATATAATTTAATAATAATAATGATAAATGTTAATAATGATAATATTAATAATAATAATAACAATAATTTATAATAACTAAAATAATAAATTTAATAAAAATTTAATAATAATAAAATTAATAATAATATAACAACAATAAGGATACTATTGTTAATAATGATAAATTAATTATTTTTATTAATTATTATTTTTATCATTATTTTTATTGTTAATAATGATAATATTAATGAAAATAATAATAATAATTAATAATAACTAAAATAATAAAGTTAATATAATTTAATAATAATAATAATTAATGACATTTAAAATAATAAAATTATTTGTAATTTGCACAAAGGTAATTTAGGAAATATGAAAAAATTAGAAGGATAGAAAAGTAAATTTATATTTCATTTTCATTCCCACATTTTCATTCCCAACCCCCCATGGGAATGAGATTCCCATTCCTTATTCTCAAATTATGTGGGACCCACACATTTTATGCTTATTCTCAAATTACATTTTGCCAAGAAAACATATGTTTTATTCTCATTCCTTCATTCCCATTCCCCAAACCCACAAGTAAACATACCGTAAGTGTAAAATAAAGCGTAAATCATGTATAGAACATAAGACTCGTCAATGGAAGGTAAAATAAATGAATTAATATAGGGTAAATTTGTGTATCAATGACAAACAAAAAAAAGACTTGAAAATAATACAAAACTGTAAATCAACACTAAGTGTCAAATAAAATATAAATTAAGTAAAAAAAATAATATTAATAAATGGAAGGTAAAACAAATAAATTAAGATAAAAAACTTGTAAATAAATATTAAGTGTAAAACAAAACATAAATTATGTAAATGAAATATAAGACTTATAAATAGAGGGTAAAAGAAGTAAATTAATATATGGGTAATAAATTGATATATTATTGGTAAATAAAACAAAAACTAACAAATATAACATAAAACTTATAATCAGCAATAAGTATAAAATAAAAAAACAAATTATGTAAATGGAACATAATGCTTGTAAGTAGAAGATAAAATAAGTAAATTAATATAAGATTGGTAAATTGGTGTATTATTGGTAAACAAAACAAAAACTTATAAATATAATATAAAACTTGCAAATCAACATTAAGTGTAAAATAAAACATCAATTTTGTAAATGAAACATAAGACTTGTTAATAGAAAATAAAATAAGTAAACTAACACAGAAGTGGTAAATTGGAGTATGAAAATAATATGGTATAATAATTAATCTAATAAGAAAGTAAAATAAGTAAATTAATATAAGAATTATGGAGAAAAATAAAAACTTACAAATATAAAACAAAAACTCATTATAATAATGGTTACCTTATGTTTTTCTTTATTTTTTTTTCCAAATTGAATGATGACAGATTGGGTTTATCTAATACATGTGATAATATATGTGAAACGTTATGCAAGATAAAACTTATTATCAAAATTGAATTTTTAAAGACTATTCTTTTCATATTTTTCAAAGTTGTTTTAAGAAACGGTGATTTTGCATCCTTGTAAACCTCCTTAACAATAAATCCAAATGATATTTAAATATAAGTAAAAAGTAAAGTTTAAACTAAATGAAATATATATAAAACAGAAAATTAGATCCAATTTTATTGAAATATCATATATAAGGTAATATAAGAATATCTTTTTATTTTGTATTGGCTTGATCCACATCAAGAAAAATAATTTTACTTAATTAATTTGTGTGGTAAACAATACTATGATAGAAAATGAAAAAAAATTATGAATATCATAAAATGTAAATAGAATTTATGATTTATGGTTGAACCAATTTAATAAAACTTATTCCGATTGTTTTCAATATAATTTTTTTTTGTTTTCAATTGATGAGGGACTTTTTTCTTTATTTATGCTATTCTTTGTTTAATGAAATTCTAATATTAATTTGTAAGTTTTATGTTATTTTTACAAGTGTTTGTTTTGTTTGAAATTTTAAAACACTAATTTATCACTGTTATATTAATTTATTTGTTTTACCTTCTATTTATTAATTTCATGAGTAATTTAAAAAAGTTATGTTTATCACAATATTGATGCCGTAATTTTAATACGGTATCATAAAATTTTCCACTTTGTTAAAACATAAATTAAAATTTGTTGATTTGGAAATTACTTTGAACTGTTAAATATTTTTTAAAAGGGTGAGGCTAAATGTACTCTAAAATTTACTCTGAACGCTCTTAATTTTATAAAATATTTTTATTACATAAACATCCTTAAATCAAATTATAGAAATACATACATTACCCGGCCTTTTAAATAATTGGATAGAAAACAAAAGCATAATAAGAGACAATTTTACCCACCTTATTTCACGATACCATAGTTTATTCTTTGCCCACAATAATCTTCAACAAATTCTCCATTTCTTTTTTCGCTCTAGGTGTCTCTCATACAAATATGTTACCACACATCAAACTAGTTTGCCAACTTTATTTTCAAAACTCAAATGTTATAGTATTGTTGTGTAACAAGAAGTCATTGTTTGAGAATTTCTTTAATTTTTTTCCTGAATGGTAAAAGATATGAGCCAAAGCCACATTTTTTCCGTTTTGGGAATTTTGGGGCTTTTATGATGAGCTCTTACTAACTCACAAATTATATTTCTTTCCTCCATATTTTGGAGCCCCTTTTTTCGCCAAGCCATATAGGCGTGATTGTAAAAGATGAGAGAAACGAAAATCGGTCATATTTGGAACTTTGGTAATTTTAAAACGGAATTACAAAGAGTACTCAAAAGTAAAATTGTAATTTTTAAATTTAAAAAATAAGTGTTACGAAATAATTTAGTATTCCGAGTACTAATCAGAGTGCGTAAACCTCCACCCATTTCAAAAACTACTGAGCTATTAACTCGTTTTTAACAGAAGACACTGACATTTTAATTATTATTTTTAATTTATTTTTGGCATTTTAAACCAAATACTAGCCTTTCCATAATCTCAATTAGATATAAAGAACAGCCAGCTCGGTCGGTTTGATTCAATTTTGGTTTTCTAAACCAAACCATACAGATAATGCAGATATTTGAGCCACTATTTTCACTCTTCGTCCAAACCAGTGTTTGATAAGTTATGCCACACGGCACAAAAGAGTTTTCCAAAATTTCAGGAGACGCAATTATGCAAATTCTATATGGTAACTACAATAACACCTTTTTTTTTTCCTTGCTTTTCCAATTAGAGCTCTAACAAATAGCATTAGCATTTTCCTTAACAGTAGTAGTTAAGCATTTTGCATTTGGAATTTTAATTATTCTCTCATCTCACCCAACTGCTTCTAAATCAACTTCTGCATCTGTCTCTCCATCCATCATCCCAGCATCTGCTTCGGTGTCTGCATCCAATTGGCCAGCCTCTTGTCCCATATCGGTGTCAGAACTCTGCTTCTGATGTTCATCTGGTGTTGCAGTACCACTTTGGGAAATATTGCCAGTTCCAGCTGTAACATCAGTTTCCACTGGAGTTGCTGATGCTTCGAGATCAGCTCTGATACCTTCCCCGTCATTTTCACTCGCAGATGCTGCAATCTGAAAGAAAACATCCCAACTAGAAACTTAATTAAATTAAATATTACAATCCTCCTAACCACGACCTCTAACCTCAAACTTTAACCAAAAATCCCAAAACGTTGGTTTGATAGAACCACAAGAAACAAAAGGCACTTCAAGCTAAAACTAAAAAATTACTATAAGAAAAACACAAAGAAAATCAGATCATATGAGATTCTAAGATTGATTGGCATATCTCATCAAAAACAAAAAGTGATGGTCATATAAAAATATTCTGATATTTAAGAGTTGTGCACTATCAACCTGTAGTATTGCTACTTGAGACTATCAATTTTCAGCCTTTTCCTCTCGCCTTACAAACTAAAATCTAGCACGTTTCACTAAATCAAAAACTTCTCACGTCCTCCTTGCGATACCCCAACCTTACCACATATCAAGCTGAGCCTTTAAGGAAGAGAAACTTTCACAGCAATAAAGTTCGAGCACAGAACATGCTTTAGATATGATATGATAAATGTGGCTATCTAGGTTGAGGCAACTGCAAAGTACAGGCACATACAAGAAAAATAGCCCGAAATTTTCATGCAAGCATAAAACTAATTCAAAGAGAATGTTTTGGAAGACACAGAGAGCCCTTTTTTTTCCCCCTCTTTAGCCCCACCCATGGTAGTTGGGGGAAAGATTTTAAGAAGCCACATATCCAATACAGTAAATGAATCGAGTTCAGCCGAGTATGAGGTTTCTTAAGTTCAGCTCAATAACAAGAAATGCTGCTGATCTTAAAATGGTAAGCATAAGCTTAGCACATAAGCAAAATCAAACATTAGAAAATTGTATTATATTGATTGATAATTAGAAATGAAAATATACTTGCTAAATTCAGAGTTCATAAAGTTGAGTTACTAACAGGAAGCAGTAAAGGTCTACATTTTTCTTTTTTGTTAAAAAAAATAAAAAATAAATAAAAGGAAAGGGATATCTAAAAGACTAACAGGCCATTAAATTAGAATTAGCAGTCAATCGTAATGAATTGGATATGATCATTGATTCATGAAAACAAATTAAAATTTAACTTATCAAGTAATGCGGATACAATTACATATCAAGCCTAAGTGAGGGAACCTACAATTTACATAAAACCCGTTAGCAAAAATCATGAGCTGAAAAATATATCTGACTTACCCTTTTTGCACACAATTGAACTCAAGCAAACATCTAGAGGCACGGACCACAAATGGAATAACTAGCTTGGATAATTTTACATGTCTGTGTACATATGAGTCCCTTGTACTCCAGCTATTGACCCTTGAACTTATCAATTGTTATTCAAAAGTTTTAGCTTATAAGAAAAAGTTCAACAGCAGTACATCACTTCATCTCACATGCAGAATGGAATTTCATTATCAGACTTGTCATGCAGATATAAACACAAAATACACAACAAATAAAGCTCAATTTGGTCTGTGACACATTTCATTAATAAAAATAGGGATTTAAACAAAGGACTCCTAGTAACCTAGCTTTAATATTAATATTGAAACAAAATTAATACCAGAACCTCATAGGAAATGGCCCAAAAATAGTTATGCTCTAACAAATGCATGTGCATTACCATTGGACCTAAGAGCAATCAGTAGCATCCAACAAATTTCATTTATAAACATCAAATTAAAAACTTCAGAGTGAAAGGATTATTTTGGCTTGAAGAGATAAAACTTGGAGTTGATGAAAGAATGGAAGCCAATCCCCAATTAGCAACTGAGGGCAATGTAAGGGAATCTCAAAATTTCTTGCTTATTAAATTATTTAAATAAAAGAATTGAGGATTTGAAAGCCAAATGTTGGCTTAGATACCTGATTTTCTTCAGCTTGAGATGGAGCAACCTTTGAATCTTCCTTTTTAGCACGTTTGGATCTGTCATTTGCTTTACCTTCGTATCTGGACCGAACATGAGGCGGCAAAAGTTCTAGTGGCACAACTCCTTCAATACCATGGTCAGTAAACTGCAATGATATAGCCATAAGTTTCATTAAGCTGACACAAACCAAATCGTATATTAAAAAGGTCTTTGTTGACAACTAATCATACTCTAGAAAACCCATCCAAGTCCTGGCGAGCTGAAAATCGGAGACCTTTCCAGCAATAAACCTGCACAAGATTACAAGAAATTACTCACGAGTTTATATGCATATTGTAGTGAGAAGACGAACACAAGTAGTTAGTAAGAGGGGACCGGCCATTTATCTGTCCTACTATGATCAAAATAAAAAAATTTCATGCTTTACGACAAAAATGCGACCACACCTTGGAACATGGCAAATTTCAGAGGAATCAAAAATCAAAAGAAACACATTCTGTGGATATAACATCAGAAATTTGCATTTTTGCATGGCAACCCAGCTTGTCCAAACTTCCAAATTCTATTATAATCATGTCTCATATAAAACAGCTACAGGTCCACAGTTTAGGTGGTTTGCTAGCAGCCAAGACAATCTTAGATACCAGATGAACCAATCTTAGAACAGAAAACAGGTTATTAAAAAGTTTTATAGAAAAAATGTTATTAAAAGTTTTATCTGCAGCATACTTGTTCAACAACTCTTTACTTCCAAGTCAGAAAGGAATTTCTCCCCACAAGGATCCTCCAAACTCCTCTTAGTTCCCACGAGTACTATAATTTATTATAGGGTTACTAAACTATAATCTGTTCTTTGTTGAACACATTAATCTTTAATCTTCGCATTTTAAGGACAGATTTACAACGATCACACTCACAAGAACCATTATTGCAATATTGCTGAATATTTGAATCTGAAGAGGATGGAATATGATCTTCATAATCAGATTTTGAACCATCTGAATCAGATCTAGAGTGATCTGTTAGCAAACTTACATGAGTTGCCTTTTAGGGCCTTTGTCTAAATTAAGACTATTAATTTTAGCCTCAGCTTTATAGTTATTATTGTAATATCCACTTTTACCACACTTATAACAAGTGGGTTGGCCTCTTTACTTTTTAGGTCTTTTCTTAGCAAGCTTAGCCTATTGCTTAGGTTCAGACTTCTTTTGATATCTCTTTTTAGAGTATCGCTCTGTTCTCCTATGAGAAGTATTTTTTTGAGGCTTCTCAGATCTTCTCCAATTAACACTTTTCAGGTCTTCATAACTAAATTGTTGGCAGAAGTCGCCTAGAGCTTGTTTCCCAGTAACATTCTGTTTCTCAAGCTGTCTTTTCAGCTTAAAATCACTGCAGAGATTAAGACCTTCTGCGACAACCTCTGCTGCTAGTTCTCCATAAATATACTGAGAAAAAGGAATCATACCATTATGTTTTTGATGAAGTTTAGTATGTACCTCATCAACAAATAGGGTTGGGAAGCCCCGAATAAATTTTTCTTTCCAGAAATCATTCTGTCAGTCATCTCTTTGAAAGAATTTTGAGAAGAATACATCTTTATACAACCTAAAGTCTGAGAGAGTAGGATAACATAGATTTATTAACTGCTCAAATTCTTCTGTCTTGCTAAATACCAGTGGAGCCAACGAATTGCAGTAGAATTGTGTAGATTAATGTATCAACAGCATCAGACTCAGTACTGGTTATCATTTTACCACTAGGTCCAGCCTTGGTTTCGGGCCAGCTTGCGTTTAAGACATAATTTCTGTTTTCTTGAGACAAATAGTGATCCCACCAAGCTTGAAGTTGGTCGACAAACCCAAAAACAATTGCAACTGCAATCTGCTCACTGGAATACCTTTGTTTCTACAGGCGGTTGCAAACATTGTCATATGCTTGAGGATTTTGATGATTTGATATTTATACAAACCATCAATATTCCATTCAACCACACTCCTACCATTATATGTTACCATAGAAGGTAATCATTATCTTCAATTTCAAGATCTACTGGTGATGGCCTTCTTTAGTATGCCTTTGCCGTAAAAGTTGGTTGAGGAGTTAAATTTCACTTTTTTGATATTTTAATCAGCTTGCTCATTCCTGACCTCTTTTAAATAGTTCCTCATTAGAGAGATTAGTTAAATCTTCTGATAAAACATTAATCTGTTTTTGTTACTAAAATGCCCTTAGTTACAATTATATATTTGTTCACAAACAAAATAAAAAGTAAATATTTTCAAATGACATGCATGCATGTTTACTATAAATACTATTACCATTATTATTATTATAATGTTAATTGTTACTATTATTATAATAATTATTACTATTATGATAATTACAATTATAATATTACTATTACTATTATTATTACTATGATAATAGTTATAATAATAATAATTACTATAAATAACAATATTTTTATTATTTAGTATTTAAATGGGATAAAAATAAATTTTTGATTTATTTAACATTCCCCCGTTTTCATTCTCCCTGGGAATGGGATTCCTATATTCCCAAATTTGTGGGCCGCACCCAAAATCCATTCTCATTTTCTTATATTTTTAGCAAGTAAACACTATCAATAATTCCCTAGAAACATACCATCAGTTTATTAGGGAATGAGGTGGGGAACGAGGGCCAATTTAAATGAGGTGGGAAATGGAGGAGGCCTTCCACCCCCACCCTGCCCATTGCCTCCCTAGTTTAGTGGGCAAATATACCCTAGAGACAGACAGCCTTTTAATTGCCTATTATATTTTTTTTTTGGTCTAAAATATACAAAATTTTAAATTTCCAAGTATATTCACATTTGCTACCATTTGCAATGTTTCCATTACCTTCAAGAAACATTGCCGTCTCTACCTTCCAGAAGCAATACAGCCAGAAAACAATGTTGTCCACATATGCCACTTTAATATTATTTATATTGGTTCCCTTGCACTCTTTCTACTATCTTTATGACATAATATTACCTCTGCTTCCCAGAAGCAACACAACCAGAAATATTTAAGCAAATAGGTACAAACATGTCATATGACTTTTGTTATTATTATAACTTGCATAAAAAGAAAACCAACTCATAAGCAACATCACATAGAAGAGTAAGAACATTCAATTGCCAAAACTTACCCGGCTGTTTTTGTGGTGATATTCAGCTTCTATTCCTGCAAATGGGTCCATCTGTAATTTTAAAAAGGAAGACATTACGAATATAAATCGCTTCGTACAATAAGTTCTTACATCTTCTGCCAAGGGAAAAAGAAAGCATTACGTAGAAAAGAATTCAGGAACCATGATAGATGCTTACATCTTCAGCCAAAGGTTTCCAATATTCAGTGATGGCAGGAGTTCTAACACGTTGAGGATCAGTCAAAGCATTCTGGACATGGCACAAAGATATTCCGAACAAAACTATTGTCATATAAAGTTAATGTCATGAAAATTAGAAAAAAAATTTGATGAACACGAAATATGAGGTTTTTTTCCCCTTAGATACCTACAGTTAGTTATAAAAAACAACATGCTTTCTTCTTGTTTCGGGCACATTGGTCACTTTTCTTTTGGGTAAATCCTCATTTTACTCCATATAAATTTATAAATTTATAGAGGTTTTTTTTTAAAAAAAAAAGAAAATAAAAAGGAAAATGATAAAAAAGGGTACCTACTCCCCCAACAAAAGATCTCATTATCTCAACCTAAAGGTAATCCCAAACCACCCCATTACTGAATTTGTAAAGGCCATAGATCGCTTGATGACTAATGCCCCACTAATTAATAATCCAAACAGCCAAGTAGGCGATGCAATGATAGTTTTACCATTGAAAAAAGGAGCACCAGGGTTTTCAATTATCTAACAGGGAGTAAGTTCCACAAAAGAATGTTTTGAAGGCAAATTCTTGCCAGTCAAATAATTGCAGAAGTACTTAACAGAGATATACCGGATTTTGATCTGCCCATTTCCACAACTGAGATAGTTCTTTATTCCCAAGTCTCCACCTTGGCCTACTGAAGGAGCAACATTAAAGATATCTCAATAAAAATTAAAGATGGAGAATATAAACTTAATCAGCACTGCATCAATCAAAATGAACTAGAAACAAAAATCAATTTCGGAAAAAAGATGGATAGAACCCTATAAAACTTTTAATGCATAAATGAGGGAAAATAGAACTTCAACATGCAGATACTTTTGTTTGTATGTATTGCTTAGTAAGCCAATGGAATTTGAACCTTGTCCACACTACCCTTTTCCATAAGCAAAACATGGGTTCAAACCTATAAACAGAGTTGTAAGGGCTTGCTAGTCACAGGCTGAAGGAGGATACGGTAACATTAGATCCCAAATACTATTATTAGGCATTACATTTTGTCTTAGAGAACATCAAGATTTTACCAAGTGATTTTCAATGTCAACCTAGTAGAACACTAATAAATGATTAGTACATCTTTAGGTAATAAAAGCTTCAGCTGGTTTTACTGCACTATTGATATATAAGAAGATTGCACAACTTTAAGTATAATGCCAATGCTTTGGATATGGCGAAAGGACATCTTATACAGATAATGATAATGTCTTTCTATTCTCTGTCCTAAATATTCTTTCCAAAGCATATGAACTTCTAAAGTAAATTAGTCGTAGCAGCAGCATAGAACTATTAATCCACTGATTTCCTATACCGTTTTTTAGGTCCATCTTGAACTGCTTTCTTCTCCGTAGATTGCTTTTCAAAAGGTGGACAGCCATCACGTTTCCACCACACCTAATAGCACAAAGATTTCAAACAAATTTAGCTGGAATATGGTCATGACAACAACGAAGGGAATACATAGAAACAAATAAGAGGGTAAGTCAGAGAAGAGCTTATGCATACCCAATTCTTTTCACGTTCCAATATATGCTCAATACTATGAAGAAAATCCTTCCCTTTAGGCGGGGTCGTTTCAAGCAGTTTCTTTACTCGCTCTTCACAAGACTTCATTTCTTCTTTCTGTAATCGCAAACAGGCAATATTCACAATTTTATACATATGTGCTTATCTACTTGTCTACATCTGGAGGAGAAAAATAACACATATGGAAAGAGAACATTTCACCTTTCTGCTATAAGTTAACAATACAAGTAATGCTTGATCAAATGCAGCCATCTATTTGTCAGAACTCACTGGCAGCTAACCTGAGCATCTCTCTCTATCTGAGGAATGCTCTAGTTGGCATTGCCCATCTTATGAAGGATGTGCCAACATGGTGCACTGGTGTATGTGTGTACAGAATAAACTTTAACCATCACAAAAATAGGTATTTCCCAATTTAATTTTGACCTTTTTCTGAGAAAGGAAAAGGAAAGAAAAAAACAATTACCATGCTTTCAGATGGCAAATCTTTGTCATTTTTTCCAGGGGCCTATGAAAATAAAATTAAAAGGAAGAATATTAAAACGAATTAAATACCATTTAATCAACTACCACAGAGAGATGAGGCGGTGAAGGCATGTATAAAGTTTCAAATTTAGAGCCACAGCAATCATTACCTTTAGATAATCAAACAATATGAGGCACTGCACAAGAACATGTCGTCTAAAGCTCGGATCTTTCAACTGCAGCCAAGGGGGAAAAACAAATAAACCAAAATATTCTATATCAATTTGTTTTCAATAGTTGTCAACATCTTTTACCTCTAAACCCATTAATTTACTGCTGGTAAGATACTTTATATTGAAAGTTGCAGCCTCTTCCTCCAAAACATTTGCATCTCCCACTTCATCACTCAAAGGCTGAGCATCAAAAGTGTTCAACACAACCTACACATTTCAAGAAAACAATTGGATTTGAGGGACAAAACAGCCAAAATAAAATGTAATATTTTCTGGGTCACCAAAAATAAAATAATTAAAGAAATAATACTGCATCAAAACTAACAGCAAAAATAATTTGCAAATGAAAGGAATACCATTAAACTGGATGTGAATTTCTGCCATTTTGTTGGAGCAAGGGTCAGAGCAGGGTTACAAAAGTATTCCTGAAAACTCAGAAACAAATTCATGGGGAAATTTAGCTGTTGTATGACAACCGCTTATATATTATGTATTCCATAAAAGCTTTATAAATGAAACAATGCCAATTGAGGTTTGAACATCTGCATTAAAACCTGATCGTTCTGAATGGTGCATAACATACAATCACAGGCAATCATGTCTTGCTTCTTTGTTTTGATTAATTGGGAGGCAGCTATGGTCCAATATCATTTGGGCTTAAGGAATTGTTGAACTTACCCTCTTTTATTTACATTTCCTACACTTGATATGCTGCTTCTGTTCGACCAAAAAAAGACATACAATCGCGGACAAAATGTGGACATACATACCTCCTACTGAAAGACATTATGATAATGGTGGAGTAAAATGCACTTATTATGAAGATTTTAATATTGGCTATGTCCAGAAACCTCTGTAACGCAGTCATTCATTATAAATGATAAGTCCACCTGATGAACACATCAACATGAAACTAACATAACATGCACGAACGGACAGAAACGTCAGTATTCATGAAGACAACCGTTTAGATTAACCACCATGATCTATGCATATTCATATAAAGGGGAAAACAAATAAAATTTCACTAAAGCCAAACAGCTGACACATTTACAATTTAACATCAGATCACATTCACCATTTAAATTATGTGTATTAGCAGCACTAGTAATCTTCCTCTTGCATCCACCATTTATTTATAACAAGGAAGAAAAACATTATTTTTTCTCAGAAACACGATAAAATTACAATGCAGGTTAATATAAATAGCAACACTGTCCACATTTAATAACAGGAACACTCTTTTCTTTCATTAACCACAGTTCCAAGCGTAATTTACCTGTAAACTCCAAAAAGTTTTATAGAAGTTGAAATCAACAGGAATGCCTGAAAAGAAAAACCATAACACTAGGAGACCGTCCCTGTAGACAAAGTTAAATAAGTGAATGCAATCTGAAGTTGAGTTTACCATCAGGTGGGTCTTTTTCATATTTGGTCTCATTTGACGTATTAAAGACTCCCTTTATGTTCACAGCTGCAATAATTAATCAAAAAGACAAAATAACACAAATCCCCAGCAAGAGAAATATGAAAGAAAAAAAAACACAAAGTTCAAAAAGATTAGGATTGAACAGAAACAAGTACCTGAACGCTCAGACAGTGGAAAAAAGTGAGCCAGAAACATGAGGATTCGTCCGCAAAACACTACATCATTTGCCTATACAGTTGAATTCAAATGCATTAGCACAAAGAGTGCATTCATAATGACGCGACCAAAAAATTCTTAAGTTAATTGTTCATACTAAAATAGCTATATAATTCTGAATTGCAGTAGACAGTAGCGCCCAAAATTTATCTGTGATAGTTCAAAAAGCAATACCACGTAAAGGAACCCAAAAATAACAAATATATTAAATATTCCAAAAATATAAAACTATCAAACACCAAAAAAGGCATCATTATATCTATACAACTTTTCTTAGTTTAACAGAAAGAACTAAATAGTAGTTTGGCTTCTTCATTAGTTTACAGCAACATTATTGACATTCTGCTCCGACTAGAAGGTTGTATAATTTTAAATTCTTAGAATCATATTCCATAATAGAAAATAGCAAGGACCACGACTGAAAACTTTCAGCCATCACAATCCCTCCCTCTAAATGGTCACAAAGTCATTAACTAGATAGACTTCATGAATCTTTTCAACGAAGGCAATGCCTTTCTTAATTTTGGAAGAAAGCTAAGGAAATTTTTGTTCTTTCACAGTTTCAATGTTGTAATCATCTAGAGATATGAGAACAGTAGACAAAAGAGAACTCACAAACTTTGAATTACAATTACTTTCCACAACTCTTGGTTATTTAAAGAGCGTTCTGAAGCCGTTATTCCCCATAAGCTATGTATCCAGTATTCTTCAATATGTCATTACTGTAAGTATCTTGCTCACCCTTTTGTGAATTTTAAAAGTCAATAACATCAATCTATGTTTATTATCAAACTAATGATAATAGAAAACTTCAGCGCAAAAACGGTAAACAAATCATTTTATTCATATTTTCTTCTCTCTGTGGTCATAATTGGAAAAGAAAACTACAGTTAGCATCTTACAGTTAGCATCTTACGTATATGTATATTTCAGTACAATAACTCTTCTTTTTATTATTACATGGACTTGTGTTTTGCACATATGTGAATAGAGAAAGAAATTTGCAATATTAGAACACTCTACACAAGTGGCAGCTTCAGTTCTACAACAAATGCTACCAATGGCAACTTCAGCGCCACTTTTAAGTGGCAGCGGTATGCCAGAGAGGTGACCAAGGTCAAAAGTAGAGACAAAGACAGACAGACAGAGAGAGCAGAAAGAATATAATAGTAAGTAATGTAAAAGCAGGGATTCTTATTTCAATTATGTTCTTCAATTATTTTACAAATAATAAAATTGGAGCATAACGAATATGAAAACACTTGAACTGAATCATAAGCTAAATTCACATCAAAGGAAGTTAAAAAGAAAGAGTGACAGAGCAGGGCAGCACCTCCTAGCAAATGCTAGGGCGAACATGTCCTCTCAAATTTCACAATGTCAAAAGTGCATTGAGACTTGAGTGTAAGCAACAAGATGCAAATAAACTATGTCAGCAGTCAAAAAACTTTTACCAGCTTGTGGGATCACAATGCCACTTTATCAAGGGAGACAAGCGAAAGACAAATAAACATTATTATAGTTTTCCCTCCCTTCCTATTAGAAGTTTAAAAAGGGAAGATGATACTCAGGTTTGACAACACTACCTTTGACAAACGACGAAGAAGTTGATTGCAAGTTCTCAACATCACAAGTTTTCCACGAGCAAACAGCTCTAACTGTATCAAATGCAACCACCAATTTCAAACCAAATCAAACAAGGTGAAGTAAGGACTTGCACTATAGAGTTGAATACGGGTGAAGTAGCTGTCATACAAGAATGAAAATTACCAAGAATAATAAAATAACACGTACCTTTCCTAAAATGTCTTGTTTACTTTCTATATAACCAAAAATATCTTTGCAATTTTTCATTGTAGACATTTCTGTCAAATCTTCCAGGAGCTGAAATATCATACCACCCTCAACATGTTCTTTCTCACAAAGATATAGCACAATGTCTAAAAACCAAAACCCAAGAAAGAAAAAAAGAGTAAGAAAGAGAGACCATAGAATTTTAAAACTCGAATGTAATGTTAACTTAGTTAAGATTTGTGTAGAAAATGCATAAATTGAAATAGCTCCCAGAATCAATAAATCACTAGATTTCAAACGTTGGATCAGATAAACCACATGAGAACCAATAAAATTGATTTCTGCAGAAAATATCAAAAAACGTATGTAATCAATTTGTCTTTGACATATAATTCTACAGTACAGCTCACAGAAAATTCACAAATTTTCCAGTGCTTCTTTGTTCTTCATGGGAAAGAATAAATATGTTCCAAAAGAAAAGTGAAAGCATTTACAGACCTAGAAGACGCGGAATTTGAGCTTGGCTAGTTTCCCCATCATCAATTGATTGGCCATAATGCATTATGGGCTCACCTGACTGTACTGCAGATGACTTTAACAAAATGCCAAATATCAGTAAGCAAGCTAAAAGCGTACTTGGGAGAGCTTTTGGGATCACAAAAACTATTCTTAAATAGCCAAAAGCCCTTCTTACAACTATTCTGTAGTTTTCAGCTAAAATTGACAAAAACACTTTTAGGTATTTTAAAAGCCTTTTAAAGTGCTTTGCAAGTCCAAAAAATCACTCCAAATGCATTTTGAAGAATCGCTTCTAAGTAAAGCAACTAAAGTGTTTGGTTAACACCCACACACTCACTCATACTTAACCAGCTAGTAATTCCATTCCACAGCAACATCAATCTCAAACATAACCATATTCAAAAGCTCTTTCTCAAGGCATTGCCAAGTACTGTAACTAATACACAAATCAATAAAAATATTGAATCTCATCAAATGCGGTTCAATAGATAAAAGTAAGAAACATACCACTAGTTCCTGAAGCAAAGTCCGAAGCATATTTTCCAATAACTGATTCTCATCTTGCGCTAACTTTGTTTGTTTCTGTGAATTCAGTTAAATTCACCAAATATATATAAATATTATGCAAAAGGAAACCCAATCGATAGAATTGTAGAAGTATTTCTTCTTCTTCTTCTTCTTCTTTTCATTTACCTGAGGCTTTATGACCTCTTGGACGGTCAGAAGAGCGAAATTTTCGGGGGGACCGGCCTGTAGAATTGCCCTTCTAAATACTTCCTGAAAAAATAATAATTGTAGCAAGCTCGAGTGAAATGATATTTAAATTTGAACTGAATTTCATTGATGAAGTTGGGGTTCAGGGCTTACCATGTTGCAAGATTAATCTCCAATTTCTGGAGAATGTTAAACGCAGCGTGGAGGAAGAAGAGAACCAACTGCGAATGAATTTGAACGAGCACTAAATTACTTCAATAAGCTTAGTGCTTGGTTCGGAAGAAAACATTTCGGTCGGTTTCGATTACGGGCTGAACTGGCTGGTTTGTGACTAAACCCGACCCAATTTTTTTATATCAAAACCTATCTAATTAATATTGGGGGTTTTTAATTAAATGTCCTAACTAGTTCAAAAATTATTTAAATACCTCTCCACATTTGTTTTTGTGAATACTCTAAAAATGTATATAAAAAATAATTATTTTTAAATAATTAAATGAAACTAGCAATAAATACTTGATTAAATTATTTACTTCATTCTTTATTTTAGAGGTTATATATTTGAAAAATATTAAAAATAATAAATGTTATGCTATTGAAAATTTAAGGCCATAAACTTCGATTTTTATAAAGAATTATGATATTTTTAGCATTTATACTAAAAAGATAATGTCAAATTTCTAAAATTTAAGACTTCTATGTTCAATACTTTTCTAAGTATTAATAAATATTATTTTTTAAATTTATAATTTATATTAATCATAAAAAAGTTAACACTGAATAGTATAGCACCAAACATAGTGCAATTAAAAATTAATACAATATAATGTAGGCTTTAATTATGTTACATCATCATGTAACATATATAATTCTTCTACAGCCGTTGGATGAAAATCTAACGGTTGTGGAAATATAAGATAAATATTATCTTATATTTCCACAATTTTCATCCAATGGCTGTGGAAGAATCATGTATTTTACATGATAATGTAGGATAACAATCTCTTATAATGTAGTACTAAATATTGTATAATATTATTATTTACAATGTTAATGTAATATAATCTAATACAATACATATATATTAAAATAATATAATATAACATAATACAATACAATATACTAAAGACAACCTAAGTGTTTTAAGTTACACGACCCATAACATTTAAATCTAGTATACACACTAATCTAGTAAACCCACGCCACAAAATCAAATTTCACATCACAGTACGTAATGAAATCATATAAATCATACCCATTAAATTAATGATTCCAGTTGGCTGTCATGAAAATGGAAAAGAAAGCAAATCATAAACCCTAAAACGAAATAAACGATAAATGTTGATGGGCAAGCTCAAAAAAAGTCAGTTGCGGGAGCAGATGAACTAAATTTCTTAAACATTTTCCTTTATTATTATTATTATTATTATTTTTCATCTAAAAGACTAAAACGAAATTGGGTGAGAAACTAGTCGTATAAGCGGCTTTTAAGTTGGGATTTGGGAATACAAGTATTTCTTTGGTTGGGATAAGTACTAGAAAGGAGGGTAAAATAGTCCGAAAAGGTTGCAATTGGCAGAAAAAAGAAAAAGAAAATGATCCACTGAATGCTGGTTTCGCCAGCGGACCGATTTATACAGCTATTTGCGTAAATTCCCCTTTATTCTTTTGGTACTACTGTTTTCATTCAACTTATGTGGACCTTTACTTCCACAATACCATATAACAAACATTGTGGATACATAACCAAGCAAAATGAACATGCCATGTGCTCACCAAACTTGTCCCATTTATCACCCCTCAGCCACTCGCGACATAAAAAATTACTCTATTTCTAAGTTAAATATTTAACACAGTCATCACATTCTGGATGAGGCAATCAACAGCCATCACATTCTGGTTAAAGCTATCAACCTTATTAGTGACAACGATGATTGCTCCAATCCTCCAATATGGTCAACAATTTCGCGACATGTGTATTTTAAATATGCATGAGGTGAAAAATTGTTATTAACTCCGAGAAAAAACATGCTAGCTTGACGAAAAGTTAACACTGTACAGAGGTAGCTATTTCCCGAGACTACAACTAAACTAAAACAAGAATATGGAGATCCCCAAGGTGACGCTATATAAGGGATTAGGACTGCCTATTGGCTTTCTTTACTTTTGAGGAATCAGGATTCTCTTCAGTTTTGGACTTGCTAAATGATCTATGGGCCTCAGGCATGTATGCTTCACTTGATTTCTTAAGGAGATCATTGGCTGATTTCTCAAACTCACGAGGACTCGACAAATTCTTCTCAAGGCTATCAAACTTGGCAGAGGCCAAAGATGCTATGCCTATGCTTTTTGCTGCAGATCGTCCATCAATTGTTAGGGACGACGCTTCATTTCTGGATGCATACCAGGAACGGCTACAGCAATACACTCCAACTGAAACCAGACAAAAAACAAATTCCAATTAAGGAGACGAGCTAAAAAATTATAACCAGACGCGCTTTAGACAACTGCTAAAATAATGACAAATTGATTTTGCTTACCCTATTTGATTCTGATACTGTTATGTAACACAAAATCATACAGATTTAGAACATGAAAACACATATAAAAGTCAAATCTTAGAATTAGTTATCAAAATCACATTTCTCAAGTTGGCACATGCTATCTGAATGACAGCACCTTCTTATCAAAAGAATCTGAATGATAGCCCCTTGATCAAATATTGTTCATACAGCAAAGAAAGGAATTACTACCATCAGGTAAGTTATAAAATGCAAAAACCTGATATCGATCTCCGAGTCCTGCTTGGATGATGTCCCTGAGGCCCACTTTACACTCATTGCACCTTGAGCACCTAGCATCTGTCATTTGTTTCACAAGCAATCAGCTAAATATGAGCACATATCACAACTAAAATAAATTGAACTGAACTCCTGAATTTTGAACCCATACGAGATAAAAGACTGTAACCTGCATTTGCTCCGACTCATCAGACTCTTCCTTTGTTGTCTCCTCTGCTGTTAGACCCTCCTAGAAGTAAGATAATCAGATGAGATATATCCCCATCCTCACTCGTACAAAACCACACAAAACATATACCAAATGTCTGCTTTAATGATCCTAGAGGCTTATCAGCATATCACATTGAACTAAAGAAATCCAGCATAGAACTTCACAAACAAGTACTTACACCTATTAACACACACACACACACACACACACATATATATATAAGCCACAACCAGTTTCAATTGAACTCATGGATGACCAGAAAACTGGCTTAAAGAAGTCACTTCTATACATAGTCAAACAATTTTTCAGTAGTGCAAACAGAAAAGATTGAGCAGATATTTTAATATTTTATGCATCACTTACAGTTGAAAATTGTTATCATGATATGCAATATCACAATTTCAAAAGTTTCAAATAAAAAAGAGAGGGGGGGGGGGGGTTTGGTGTGGGGGTAAGGCCAGCAAATATGCATATTCATAAAGAGCCAACAACAAATATCTATTAGTTATTCCCTCCTTGCTGAAAAAACAATTACTCAATCCAAATACAAGCATAAGGAAGATCAATCAACAAAATCATTATCAGTTACAGATGCCTAACTAGATCGAGAAAAAGCACTTACTCACAAATGCGGGTGTGGAGGGGTGAAGGAAAAAAAAAACCACAACTACCAACTATTACAAAATAGTACCGTTTCACACACAAGGTGATAAGTATCTTAGAAGGTTCCAACTCTCCACTTAGTAGATAAAACTTTTAATCATAAATGCAGAAACAATAACAAATAAAAATAAACTACCCACGGATAATATAGTACGTTTAACTCATTAGGTGACATGTCCAGAATCTTAGAAGGTTCCAACTTCCCCTTTAGAAAACGCAGGGCTAGCAGTGCAGTACTCTGCCAAGAATACAAAAAATAAAAATTAAACAATTAAAGCAGTATCTTAAACATCCATATGATGACATTCACAGCATATAGTACCAAATCTGAAAGACATTCACAATTACTAAAACCTATCTTCATTGTATAGTCATTATTGGGAAAACAAAATGGTAGTAAAATACAGTCAATCATCTTATTTAATTAAGAAAACAAGTAGTTGCATAACGCTCCGCCTTGTAGCTGACCCCTGAGAAAAGGTTTACATGTGTCCATTGGCAGGCAGGAATGTAATATTAGATTGTATTAATTCAAGCATGCAAATAAGTTTGGGTCTCTATACATGTTTGCATGTACTGAATTATGTAAACAAGCTGAAAGACACCCTTCTAACCTTGAGATTAAACAAAAGCTGATGCAGTTTCTGGTTGTGCTTCTGAAAATCTGAAGAAAGAGCATCATGTGAAGCCTTCTCAAGAGCTGTAACAGCTGCAATGGCAGTGTCTGGCCAGGAAAAGAATTCCCATTCTGTAAAAGGCAGAATATTAAAACCCTGTGAATAAGCATCCATATGAGACCCATTTTCTGTTCGCATCAATTAGGCCAAAGAAAAATAAATCGAAAAAATGGGATAGCTAAAAATTTAAAACAAAAATTAAAAGTATCCAGGTCAAACAAAAATACATCAGAAAAATCGGATAGATAAAATTTAAAAAAAAATAAAAAACAAGTAAATTGAAATCTTCTAACCCTTTTCTCGATATCCATTTTTGGGTTCCCGCTGACTTATCCTTGCTTTCATGGTCAATCCCATCACAACCACCTTTCCCATTCTGATCTGCATGAATGCTGTCAGCAGAATCGCACATGTTGAAGGCCTTGGAGAAGCCTCTCTAACCATTTATCACGATAGGTTTCTCTGGTCAATGCCTTAAATCTTGCTAAAATGTTGTAGTATTCCGGGGCATTGCTAGTACAGCTTCCTGGTGTTTCGGCCTGAACATACTGATCCGACCTGGTCATGCGACCTTCCTCTCTTGAAACATCAAGAGGTGATATGTTCTTTTTCCACAGCATTCTTTTAGCCTTTAACTGATCTTTCTGCTCCCGAGCAGCAGTTTCTTGATGCTCAATGTCAGGAAGGTCTCCAAAGTGCACCCGAGTCTTCTGATCTAGGGAGATCAATCTCATGCTGCTTATTATCTTCATAGTCTTTATCAGTAAGCTTCCAGAGTTTCTGGTCCACAGTGTCATAAACCTTTTGAACAATAAAACCAGGGTGTTGTTTATGATTTGGGAGGTGCTTGTGAATGGGGACAAAATGCACAACACATTTACGCATCACAGATTCTACTGGAACCTCACCCTGGTGAAAACTGTAAAAAAGCTCCCTTGTATCACGGGATAGCCAATTTCCACCACCTTTTCTGTCAGCTTCTTCAGGGTGATAAAACCACTGTCCAGTAACCATCATGCTCCCATCTCTCGACTGAGTAATATCCTGTCAACAGACCAATAGTTTCATAATTCAAGCAAGTGATACCAAACACATTTAAGCATCCAAACAGAAAGAAGCAAACAATTTCATGAATAGATAGCTGATTTTACAATAGAAAATTCATCAACGTAATGAAAATTTGGACAATCAAGAGAGGGGGGTCTGTATATGACACACGAACGCTTCTAAGAGTTCGCTGTGTCCAATAATCAGAGTTAATTAATCTTAAAAATGCATTAAGAATACAGGTATCTTTATTAAGCAGAACAGAAAACTTAATGTAATTATCATAGTTTCAGAAGAGAATTACCTTAATGCTTGCCGCATAAGGTTTCTGATTTGTATCCTCAGGAGTGAAAAAGAACAGGATCCTCCTGGAGAACAATCACAAGAAAATTAAATATTCCTTTAAACGACCATAAATCTCCCTAATTAAAATTTATAAAAAGAACGCAAAGCCTAAAATCCAGAAATGCAAACCAAATCCAATGGAATTTACATTTCTCTATTCAGTTAAAAAAGAAAAAAGAACTCACGAGTTTGCATTTATTGCCCTCGAACTCAACAGCCTTGTAATGGCTCCTTTGTCTCTTCCTTTACTGGAAAAATCGAACCGGTTCACCAACCAGCTTAGCGTGCTCCTCAGGCTGCTCTTCCTCCTCTCCTTTGTCTTTAACACCGTCGTTCAGTGGCTTCTCAGCTTCTTTGACCTTTCCGTTATCTCTTCTCTCCCTCTTCGATACCTTTCTCTCTTCTTCTAGTTCTTCGTCGTTTTCCTCTTCTTGAAGCTTTATTCGCCTCCCCTTGCTTTGCCTCAATGATTGTTGTTCTTTATTTTCTTCTAATTTACATGTTCTTTATTCGTCCTCATCTTCGTCGCTTGTCCAGACCTTGCCAATCAACCATTCCCCACTCTCTCTTTCTCTCGAGCCACCTCAGAATCTCTAAAGCCCCCCAGGTGTGCTGATTTATAGAACATACTTAGCATAAGCAATCATTTTCTTTGCGTAAAATACAGTTTGCCATTGTTTTTCACCTCGTCTAATGCTAAAAATTAAAATAAATAAAAAATCAAATATTCCATATAAAATTTAAAAAAAGGATAATTAATTGTCAATGAAAGCGGATTAAAATTTAGATAAAATGTTAAGATGTGCCCGCATTTAATTTCAGATTATATGTAAAGAGAAATTAAAATACACATTCAAAAGAATACAGTCAAAATACTGTATCATAATCCAAAGCATAAACAAACTTTTTAACTTGCAAATGAAGGTAGATGAATCAACTCTATTACAACAATCTTCAAACTATTATGTTTCCTTTGAAAATTGATCTAGGAAAAAGGTTCTCATTTTTACAAAGAGAATGGGATTGTTAAGTTAGCCATTCGGCCATTATCATCCTCACTTCTCTCAGCAATTTCCTTTAGGCTTATCCAAGATGTTCTTCTCCTTCTACTTGAAACACCAACAGTTTTATCATCAGTTACGGCCGAATTACTCTCAGATTCGGCTGAATTATTATTTCCCAATTTTCTCCTCCTCTTTTTGCCCTCCAGAGTAATTCTACTTTTCAATGGAGGAGTTTCTACACAGTTTTTGGATATTGATGGCAATGCTTCGTCGTCCACCTTACTAACTTCATCCTTGATTCTCGTGTCTTTCGTGGTGTTGGCAGACCGTTTAAGTGGCGATTTACTACCACATTGAGGTCTTGAAGATGGTTTTGCCTTCTTAGGGCATATCTCTTTCATGTGCCCAACAGGGGTCCCTCTCTTAAGATTGCAATGGGAACAGAAATGGCACTTATAAACCACTCTGTTCTGCATAGAAGTCTTAGGCTTCTTCCATCTACGTCTTGATTTCACTTCGTTTTTCTCTATTCGAATGGTGCAGTTAAAGCCAGGCTGAAGAACTGTCTCGCATCTGTGAGAAGTATTCAGTAAATCAGGGCCACCATATAAAATTCATAAATTGGTTTTTAGAGCTGTCATGACAAGTCTTTCAGTTTAAAGAGGATTAATATTAATCCATTTGTACTCTAGTACAGTTCAAATTTCAAATAACTACAACCGACTTTACATCTAACTCTCTTTGAAATCTTAAATTCTTGAATCTTGTTATAGAACTTAATAGAACATAATGAAATAGCATCTTATTTTCTTGAAAGAACCCTATAGCTTTCTATAGATATTATCTCTCAGTGATGTTAAATACTCTTTAAAGTGACAATACGCCAGCCACCGAATAAAAGCAACAAAGTGATATTAAATAGTTAAAACTCATTATATTTCCAACTAAGCCCATCATGTTTCATTTTGATTAGGAAATGCTCCTCTTTGATCACATCCTCTAAAAGACAGAACGACTAGCCAATTTACATACTAAAATGTCATCCACCAACAAAGAATAGAACTTTGCACAGAAAAGCAAAAAAGGAAGAGTAATTGTGTACACACACAGGTGGACACACAAACACACAACTAAGTGCAGTAGCCAAAAAAAAAAAAACACCTGAGAATTTTATATTTATATATATACACACAAACTGCAAGTTCTACCTAAATTCCATCCAGATAAATGAAATGCATCGCAAAGAGAACATCCAATATCTTTTACTGATCATCAATACTATCTTCTTAATTCAGAATCTAACACCAATTCAGAACATAAACATAAGACAATTCTAAATATAAAAGAAATATCATGACTCAAGTTTACATGTTTTAATCTTCTTTCAATAGGAAAGGTGGTTATATGTTTTTTAGTGACTAGAAACTAAATTAAATTAGATTTGTGTGTATGTCTCCGTGCTTTGCAATACAAAATCAATGGTGCACACACTCACTAACCGATTCAAAGAAACTAATGATCATCTATGCATACTGTATAATAAAACCTAATCATAAAATAATCTCCAAACTAGTTGTAACCGTTGGAAGCTTGCAATTAAACTCATTTAAAATTATAAAGATAATCAAAACAATGCAGGTACAACAATATAAAAAGCACGCAACATTCGTGAAAGTACATTAGTCTATATTGCATTACATGTATACAGTACAAATATAGTAGCATATTGAGTCGGAAATCAATGAAAAAACAATAAATACACATGGACTGGATGATCAAACTTGTATATCAAAAAGTTGTACATATAAAAGTAATCAGGTTCAGGCAAAACCTTTGGCAAGAAAAAAAAGAGGGGTCTGGTTGCAATCCCAGGACCTCATTGGCAGAGGCCAAGCGGTGTCCAAAAAGTGCGGCCAATGAAGGAACAGAAGTTTCGCTACTTGCCCACACGGCAAGTCTTTGCAAGTGTTCGAGTTTCAATTTTGACTTGACATTTGTAGTGTTGACTAGCTTCTTCCCTGCCTTTTCTTCTCTAAGTGAGACAGGTTTATGAGAAACAGATGTCAAGTTTGATGCTCTTCTGTCTCGCCCTCTCTTGCCCATGTTTTTTTGGCTCAAATATTTGATCAAGCAGCTGGAGGGCAAAGGCACAGTCACAGCTATTAGTAATTAGAATAAGGAGGCAAAAAGGAGCCAATCTCGGTTGGCCCTTTAGTTAAAGACAAGTTTGGGCTGCGCTCCGTCAATCGAATTATATTTTTATCAAAGTCTTACTATCATTTTCAGTAGTAAAAAATATTTGACTAACAAAAGAAATGTATATGTATCAACATTGTTGACAGGAAAATTGATCGACATACTACCTCATCGGTGAGGACCACCAGATGGGAAATAACAAACCCTCAAGGGTGCGAATAAGGACCACCAGATGGACAGTAAGGATTTCTCGAGGCAGGAAATGAGGAACCCTGGATCAAGGCTACGATGGTAAAAACTAGCGGTGGACAGTATACAGTCCAGTTCGGTCCAGGACTTAAACCTTCGGTTCTTAAGAAATAGAACCAAAACCAAACCAAATTTCATAATTGAACCGAACCAAAATGTTTCACTTTGGATGGATTCTGAAATTTGATTTGGCTCGGGTCAGACATAGTTTAACTAGTAACTGCACAGTGGATAACAACCTAACCTTCATTTTAATTTTTTCCCCCAATCAATTAAATTGTCAATTACTTCCAAAAATCAAACCAACCATGCATAACAAATTCAACAAAGAATAAACCCTCTAATTGCTATTACAAAATAAAAAACACGTCTTTATATGCATGGCCGAGAAAGGAAAAAGAAAAAATTGTTAATGATTATTTATTCTTCTTAAAACAGTGAACAGATAAGTCAAAAACTAACAATTTTGGATACTAGATGAAGGTATTGATAAAGAAAGAAACTTCATAAATATCTACGCACCCACCAATTTAAAATCAATAATCAGGAAAAGTACTTTGAATTTATTGCAAGGTGATTCCAATCTTACTAATCCAGCACATGCCAGAAGAGATAGATAAATTCAAAACTACAAACAATGAACACAACTCAGTACTCACCTTCACCAGCGCGACAGCAACGGCTAGTAACAATGAATGAGGTGAGGAGAGACGGCTGGCGAAGATGACGGCAGGAGACGAGCAGTGGTGACAGTGTTGGAAGCTTGAATCGTGATTGAGTGACGAGCGGCGGCTGGCGAAGATGACGGAAAGAGACGAGCGGCGGTAGACAGTGGTGACGGCGCTGGATGCTTAACCTTGAAGGCTTGAATCGTGTTTGTCGTGTTTGGTGAGAGTGAGACAGTGAGTCTGAGAGAGAGAGAGAGAGAGAGATTGAGGGATTGCCGATTAGGGTGTACAATCAAATTAACCAATATTGTAACTTTATAATCACATTAATATGTATGTATATATAGATTCAAATTTAATACAAAAATTATTATTACTTTTTTTACAAGAAATGAAAAAATCGAAAGTGGGGCTGATTTCTACCTCAAAGATCACGTGGGTATGGTGTGTTCAAGGCAGAGTGGGTTCGCTACTGCTGGCGTCCGTCGTCGCGCTGCAGTCGCTGCTGGTGCTAGGTTCAACGCGTATTGGTGCTCGCGACTCGCGTGACTATCTGGCTGCCTGCTAGGTGCTGGGCTCGCGACTCGTGGTGTAGCGTGCTGGGCTTGCGAAGATCGGCGGTGATGATGGCTGCGAGTGAGGCAGTGAGGACTGAGGGTGTGGCTGTTTGCTGTTGAGGCACAGTCGGCGGCTGGTGTGTGTGGTGTCTGCAATGTTTGTTTTACTTGTTTTGTTGAACTGAAGTAACCAAGGTAGGGAGAAATCTTCTCTCTTTTCCCATGCACATATCTTCCTCAGATTTCATAGCCCTATGAGGACAGAGCGTCTCCACTTTTGATTTTTTTTTTCTTTTTTAATTAGATTTTTTTTAATTTTATATAATAAAGCATAAGCCCGGGTTGTTTTACATCAGGCTTATAAGCAGGCCCACTAATGTGCGGGCCCTGAATTTTTTTAGTCCATATACTTAAATTTAAGCCACGGGACGGGCCTGAACGGGCTTGGACTGGCCCATGTTTTTTAACCAAGACTAAATTGCCGTATTGATTTTTATTTTTGCCTTCTATATTTTTAATTAAATTGAACCAAACCGATTGGTTTATTGATCGGTTCGGCTGAACACAAATCAATAGTTGGGTTTTTTTTATTAAGCATTCGTTTATCCTTTGAATTGAACTAAATCGAACTAAATTTTTTTAATTCGGTTCGATTTGTCAAAAACTAAATAGAATATCTACCGTAATAAAAATCACTAAGCTAATCAAGAAAAAATATAAGGATAAGGCTTAACAAAATAAATAACCATTAAAATACGATCAAGGTAGCTAAAGAAATTGACTATTAAAACACCAAGCGTACGAAAGTAGGGGTATGACCCCCATTACTAAAAACATGGTGCGATCCCCACTACTAAAAATAGAGATGACAATTTGTGGGTTTGGGCTGGGTTTTTTGAAGCCCATGCCCAAACCCCCATCATTCAAATAAAGTCCAGGCTCTTTAAAAGCTCATCCAAAATTAGGCGGGCTGGGCCTAGACGGGCCTTTTTTAATTAAGAAAAAATATTTAATTAAAGATAATTATTTAATATATAATAGAATAATAGTCCAATACATAAAATATTAGTAATACAACCTAATAAAATAACAAATACTAATATAAAGCATTAAACTAATTTAATATTTTGAGGTTTTTCTTTTTTATTTAAATTAAATTTATTTTTTATTCATAAATTAAAAAGGTTCGAGCCAAGTTCGGATTTTTTTGCTAAGCTCTTGTCCCAGACCCAACATATGTGGACTTTGTAATTTTTGGGCTCATATATAGGACCACCCCTTGCGGGCGGCCTTGGGCCGACCCGGGCTTTTTTAGCCACCCCTAACTAAAAATATGATCTACTCTCTTCTCAAAATATATTTTAAGAGAAAACAAAGGATGGAGAGAGGTATGAAACACCAACTATGCCACCACCCCATAGACTTCTAAAATAAAGGAGTTAAAGTTTTAACTGACTAACCACCATGCCTCACTTCAGTCCCACGAAAGAAGAAGTCTATTATAAGTTAATAGCTCTCCATATTTACCAAAATAAAAAGGACTCACCCATTTAAAAATATTGGATAACATAAATACTCAATTGCTCTTTCAAGAGAGATAATTTAACCAAAACTCAAATTTCATGATTCAACTCGAATTCTCCAATCACTGACTCAAGCATCAAAGTGAGATCACCGAAAACCCTCTTTTTTTTTTTATCCCATTTCACTTTTTTTTGTTCGTTATTGTGTGTGCAAGCATACCTTTATCTATGCGCTTGTTCAACCTAAGCAAAAAATAAAATAAATAGGTATCAACAAAGATGATTTCCTTTATTGGTAGTGCGAATTTGATCCAACTATAAAAATTTCAGATATCAAAATGTGCCAAAAAAAATATCTTCCCTTCTTTTTTTTCCTTATAATTATTTTATTAGAAATAAAATGTTAAGGTGATAATAATTGTTGGATCACAAACACAATAGCGTCCTCATTATTTGATTTTATTTTTTATTATTTTAATCAACCGTTTATTATAATGTTATTACAACTATTTATACAAAATTATTTGTGGTTATATAATTATCAAAGGATAAAAAAAAGTTATGCATAATTAATATATGTTTAGTGTAATCAACACTGTGTCAGTGTTTCTCTATTTCCCATTTTTCGTTCTTCGTACACTACTGTTGTCATGCTTAACAATCCAAAATTTGCTATCTTGTAATGATGATGTCGCTAGGACTGGATTGAGTGAATTTTTTAATTCAATACTTGGCTAAGCTTTAGCCCAGTCGCTTTCTAGTGAAAACTAGATCTAATGAATCCCCCTGATGAATCAATTTCAATTTCTTTTCCCATGCCTTATTGAATTGTAAAGTAGTTTAAAAGATACGGAGACTAACCCCTTTTATAGTCTAGAAATAATGAACGCGGACAAGCTCAATGTGATTCAAGAGATGCCAAAATGTTTGAGCAAAGTCAAGTTTGAACACATGGTTGTCTATTGTTGGGTAGCTTGACATGCAAGAAACTGTTTTGTTTTTTAAAGAAAGAAACTAGATCCCTTGATCTTTTTTGCCAAAGTTGAAGTTGTTGTAGAAGTTTACCAGAAAGTGAGGCTCACAGGACAAACATACATTACGAAAAGGCTACTAGAATTAAGAAAAAATGGCATCCACTATCAATAAATGCCTTAAATGTTAATGCTGATGCAACAATTAATAAACAAAAACAACAAGTAGGATTGGTAGTGTTCCTAAAGGATTTCAATAGTAAGATAATTACAGCATTGGTAAAGACATCACAACTGTGGAAGGATGCAACATATGCGGAGGCTGAAGTGATGGAATGAAGGCTAAAGTTAACGAGGGAAGCTACTATGTCACACCTAATAATGGAGACTAATTGTCAAGAAATTATTGATTTGGTCAACAATAAAAAAGGGAGTAGGACTAATTTTTTTGGATAATATCTGAGATCCAAAACCAGAGCAAGCTATTTCAGAAAGTCAGATACACATTCCAAGATTGTGTAATGTTCTAGCTCACAATTTAGCCAAATATGTTGGAATAAATAGGAATGGCAATAGGTCAAGTCGAACTCAGGGTTTGGTAAAGTTTAGCCCCGACTGGATTAATGGAATTAAAAGCCTGACCCAAAAAAAAAAACCCCAACTATTTGCATTTCGGGTCAAGTCAGGCTTGACTTGATTTGGGTCAGGGTCAGTTCAGGCCCGACTGACCAAACATGTTTCCAAAATTGTTTTTAAGATTATAAAAAAAGGGAAATTATCATTCGTGTACTCTAAAGATGCACCTTTATCAAACATATTATAACACTTTTAAGGTGTATCACTCATCCACCCAAAAATGCCAAAATGTATCTACCCACCACTATTCCGTCAGCCACCGGTTGCAAGAGGTGATGTCATAAGGGTAAAATTGTCTTTTGCGATAGCAGAATCTTTGATTTAAAATGACATGTCGCTCAATGCTGGATGACGATGTCGTTTGCTTCAGAACGACATCGTTTCATTAGTATAAAATGATGTCATTTTAATGGAGCTAAAACATAACCATGAAACAACATCATTTCATTGTAATTGAGACAAAATAAATGTGAAAGGGAAGAAATTCTTGGCAAACATTCGAGAGAACGCTTCTAGCAGAGAGAAAGCTTCTATCTACTGAAATCTATCAGCCGCTCTTGCCCATTTCCGCAGACTTTTCACCAAATACATTAAATACCCTCAAGATTTAAACAAGTGTAGTTGTCGTTTGTGGAGTTTGATTTGAAGAGTTAGCTTGTTTTGCTCGAAGACAACAAGTAAAATATCAGTTGTGGGTAATGTTTGCATGTTAAAATTTAAACACGGGACTATTTTTATATGTTAATTGAAATCATATTTTGCTATTATATGCGTTCGGTTGTATGTTAATGGTAATGTGTGTTTACTTGATTGTAGTATAATGGTGTTTATTTCGCGTTTAATTTTTAAAAAACTTGAGTTTGCATTTATAAGTATGCCCTGTTCTGTTTGGTGTCACAGCGTCCATATCTCCAATGGACTTAGTAATTTCTTTCAGAGGAGAAAAACACAATATTGGCTTGATTTAAAATGAAGATTTTACTGTTGATAGAATAAGAGCTGAGGCATTGAAGATAACCAGTGTACATGGGTTAGATGAAGCTGGAAAAATCCTATTAAATTGATGAATCCAGAGAATAAAGTGAAGATTGTGTTAGATTCTGATTTTGGGTTAAAATGCTTAACTGGGATACATAATTTGATGGGTTTAACTACATTTGAAGTTGATGTCATTCCAGTTTTATGCCCTCAATATCCAGATTCTCCGTTAATACATTCATTGCTGTTTAACCTAGGAATACAACTGCCTTCAGAAGTTATAAATACATTGAATGATCATTTTACTAGAGTAGATTTACAGAGAGGCACACCAAAAGTTAGCCATTCAATTAAAGATGAAGATGAATTATTATCGAACCAATCAGATAAAAGAATTCATAGTGATGATGATGATAATGAGGATGAGGAAGTTGCTGTGCAGCCACTACCTGCTGAAGATGATTTACTATCGGATTGGTTAGATAAAGAGATTAACAATGATGATGATGGTGGTGAACCATGTGTTGGGTACATGAATGATGTTGAGCCTGTTGAGGATAGCTATGACAATGAGGGCAGTGATAGTGATGCTGATGTATTACTGGATGATGATACCAGGGAAGTCGAAATGGTTGTTAACTCTTCAGATGAAGACAAAAATGCTGGCAGTGTGCAATTTAGAGATTATTTAGAGAAACATGAGTATAAATTAGATGCTGATGGGATTTATAGGCTGAGAATGGGTGATGTGTTCAGAGATGTGAGGCATTTTAGAGAAGTGTTGCATGAGGTGATGGTTAAGAAATGGTTTAACATTAACATAAAATATAGTGAACCAAGGAGATAATATGTAACTTATAAGGAGCCTGGTTGTCCATGGTTTGTCAATGGTGGAAGATTGAATGACAGAAATGGTTTTTGGTTACGAGGGTATCACAAAAAACATGAGTTCAGGATTACGAAGCAATCTGTGAAAGTGACCTTTACATGGATTGCTGAAATGATTAAAGGACATGTTGCTATTGATCCTAATGTCAAGATATCTATTCTCAAGACTTATATATAGGAAAAATTCAGATTAAAGATTGAGAAGCTGACAATGTATAGGGCTAGAGAAAGAGCAAGGATTCTAGTGTACAGTGATCAATCTAAGGGCTATCAGAAGCTGTTTTAGTATGCTGCAGCTATTTATCAGGCTGATCCAGGAGCCATGTACAAGGTGCTTTGTGATACAGTCAGTTATCTTGAAAAATGTCTGTTTCAGAGAATCTTTGTTGCTTTTCCAGCACAAAGAAATGCTTTCCTGAATGGTTGCAGACCGTTTATTGGAATAGATGGATGCCACTTGAAGGGAAAATATGGTGGAGTGTTGTTGGCTGTTGTTGCTGTAGATGCTAACAAAGGGATTGTCCCATTGGCATTATCTGTATGCGAGATTGAGAATAAGGGTGGGCAAACTATCTGACCCGACCCGACCCGATCCGAAAAATTTCGGGTTCGGATCGGATCGAGTGGTCAACAAAACCCGATCGGGTGAAATTGTCTCAACCCGATCGGATCATGATCGGATCGGGATTCGAATACCCGATCGGGTTGAGATAATTTCACCATTTTTTTTTTTGTTTCGAGAATTTCAATTTTCAAGTTAAAGTTATAGTATCACACAGACACACATCACACAAAAACAGAAACAGAACAGAAACAGAAATAGGATACAGAGTTACAGACGGATTTACAGTAATTTACAAAACAATAACTCACAAGTCACAGTCTCTGAGTCTCACACTCTCAAAATACAGAAACAGAAATATAGAATACAGAATTACAGATCACAGAATACAGACAGAATACAGACGGATTTACAGTAAATTCACCGCAACAAAAGTTACAAAACAATTCAGTAACAACTCACAGTCACAGTCACAAACCCTTACTCACGTCTCACGGTATCACTAATTCACTATCACAATTCACAAACCCTCACTGTCACACACAAATCACTGAAACCTCAAACCAGCACTCACTCAAGCCGTCAAGCACAAGCAGAAGCAGGCAACAGCCAAGCCACAGTCCCACACAGCCACACTCACTCACGCCTCACGGCCTTCGTCGCTCACCACACACAGCAAACACACACGCACAGTTCACGGATCTAGCTTCAACCGGTCACCACACGCAGCCAGCAACCACTTCCGAGAATGACCCCAACCGAAGCCGAAGCTGATTCGCGAAGATCGTGACCCGATCTACAGATCTGCTGCAACCAAGCGCCGGATCTACACCTTCAATCCTCCACTCGAGTCTCCACCATTGGCATTCACGGGTCACGGCTGTTGAGTGTTGAAATCTGGCCACCACACCCTCACGGTCACGCCTCAGTCCTCACGGTCACGGGTCACGGCTCCAGTCTCAAAACTCAAAAGGTCTCTTCAGTCTTCAGTCTTCAGTCTTCACTCTCTGAGTCTCTGTTTTGGAGGTTGGAATTTGGAACTTGAAGCCCGAACCAAATCAGCAAATCTGGCTTTTGAGTTTTGAACTTGTTTAAGACTTTAAGTGATGGTATATATCTAATATATAATTATATATGCATTAATGAATAATGATTAATTATAATTGTTATTTTTTATATGTTATATGAGAAATGTTAATTGTAACTTTGTATGTTAATTATATATAATTATATATTGTTAAATTTTATCAATAAAATGAAAATAATCCGGCATTAATTTTCTGTTATTAATTAATAATTGATTTTTTGTATGAATAGTAATGTTAGATTAAAAATTAAAATTAAATATTATGTTACAATATAAATTATAATTATATATGTCATATGTTATGTGTATTTGTAGTTTTGTACAATAGTTTCAACTTCAACAAAAAATTTACCAATTTAATTGCAATAGTTTTAAGTTTCAATTTCAACAAATAATTAATCAATTTAATTAATTGCATGATAACCATTAACCAATAAGTAAATATTAAGTGGTTAAGTACATATAATGTGGGCATAATAAGAATTAAGAATTTAAGATACGGATATGTAATTAAAATATTTTATTATTTTGGCCAATGGATAATTAGATATTATAAATTAAATAATTACATTAATTTCTTGGTTTTCTTTTATGGAATATGCATCTTGAATTCTTGATCATATATAAACATTATGGTGGAAAATTGGAAATATCGATTTCAAAAAGTTTCATAAAATTAAATTAACAATAATTTGAATTAATTTGTAATACTAACTATTAAGTAGATTTTTTAATAGTCTTTTTGTGTTTTAATTTATGAATTAATGATTAATAATTATTTATTTATGTGTTTAGATGTCTGGACACACAAGATCGAATTCAATGAGTGATGATGACAATCAAAGTGTTCAAATGGAAGGAACTCAAAAGGCAAAGCGGAAAAGACCAGCGATGAAGAAAAGATCTGCGACGTGGAATCATTTTACTTTGCTTAAGGACAATCCAAACAAATGCAAGTGCAACTATTGTGGTAGACAATATCAATGTCATTCAAGGCGTGATGGGATTACAAATATGAGAAATCATATATTAGCTTGCCTTGCATACAAGACATTCCGGGAACAACAAGAGGGGAGTCAACAAAACTTGACAACTGAGGGTGGGGAAGGAAATGCAAGTAATATGGTTTTGGCTAAAGGGTGGAGTCAAGACGCTTGTAGAAGGGCAGTCACCAAAATGATCATTATGGGTGAGTTGCCACTTAGTTTTGTAGATAACAAAGGGTTCATGCATTTTTGTAGTGTAGCCATTCCACAGTTTGTTATGCCATCTCGGAGAACTGTTGGTAGGGATGTTGTGGATTTATTTTTGGAAGAAAAGACAATGTTGAAGAGTTTGATTTGCAACAACAAATAGCGAGGGTCTTTTACCACTGATTTATGGACTTCTGTTCAAAACATGAGTTACATGGTGATCACAACTCATTTTATTGATAGTGATTGGTGTTTGAACAGAAGGATTATTAGTTTCAGTGTGATTGAAGATCATAGAGGGAAAACTATCGGTAAAAAGATTGTAGCTTGTTTACAAGATTGGGGGATAAATAGGTTGTTTGCAATAAATGTTGATAATGCCAGTACAAATGATGTTGCTGTTAATTATGTGACTATGCAATTGCTTGCTTGGAGGAATGATGATGCAATTGTATCGGCGGGTCAGTAGATGCATGTGCGTTGTTGTGCATATATTTTGAACTTGATTGTTGTTTCGGGGTTGAATGAATTGCATGCTAGTGTTGCCGCCATTCGGAATGCTGTGAAGTATATAAGATCCTCCACCACAAGGCTACATGCATTTAAACAGTGTACTCAACAAGTGAAATGTCTAAATGGAACGGTTGTTTTGAATTGTCCTACTAGGTAGAATTCCACATATTTAATGTTGATGACTGCGTTGAAGTTTCAAGCAATATTTGATAGAATGGTAGAGGTGGATAAACCGTATGAGGCATACTTTCTTGAGAAAGAAAATAACGCTAAGAGGGTGGGCCCGCCTGGACCTGAGGATTGAGAGAGTGCAGGGCGAATTGTGAAGTTTTTGAAGGTATTTTATGATGCCACTTTGTTATTTTTTGCTTCTTTGAGTATGACTTCTAATCTTTGTTATGATACCATTGGCTTAATTGAGAGCTCATTAACTACATTAGAGGGAAGTAAAGATCATTGGGTGGTGGCTATGGCTTATCAAATGAGGGAAAAATTTCATAAATATTGGGAGTCTTCAGGGAAAATAAATAAAATGTTAATTGTTGCCTCTATTCTTGATCCACGAGCTAAAATGGATTTTTCCAAACATATTTTTGAGATCATTTTTGCCAATGATGGTTGGAGAGTTGAAGAAATGACCAAAGCAGTTAAAGATTTGTTGAATGAGCTTTATGATGCATATAGTGCAATGTGCTCTAGTTCCACACCATCGATGTGTAGTGAGAGTGTTCCTAGCGGCAACTATGGTGGTACAAGTTATTCTCCTTATTTTACAACTGAGGTTGGTTTGCCGGAGGGTCCTAGTGGTGATGGTGATGACATTTTCTGAGTTTCTCGCCCTTTCTTTGGGTATGCTCAGAAAGTGTTTGTTCAGAATGAGAGCAAGAGAGTAATATTTGAGGTGGAACGTTATTTGAGTGGCCCAGTTGAAGATCCAAGCAATCTTAAGCTCAATGTTTTGCTTTGGTGGAAGGTTAATGGATCGAAGTATCCGATATTAAAGAAAATTGCAAGGGATGTCCTTGCTGTTCCTGTTTCCACAGTGGCATCTGAATTTGCCTTTAGCACAGGGCGTCGCGTCATTGACGAATATCGGAGTTCTTTGACCCCTTGTATGGTTGAGGCATTGATATGTACCGAAAATTGGTTACAATATAAACTTTTTGCTAATCCTGTCTACAACCTTCAGGAAGATATTAAAGAGTAGATATTCCATATGGAGCTACAAGAAGGTAATATTTCTCTCATACTTTAATCAAGTACACACATGAATTGGGCATATGTGTTTGTGTTTAATGTCCCTTTATTTGTAATGCGGCTTAAAGAAAGTCGTTAAACGATTATCTATTATTTTTTCAATTTTTCCCTAGGGGATATATGCTTCAATTCTTCAACTTGGAGTAGAAAAAATTGAAGTTAAAAGTTGTCAAAGTGCTTGCGAGGAACGGTGGAGCCGTGGAGGAAGTTGATCTAGATTTACATTTAAACTTTGTTGTGTTTTGGATTTTGGAACTTTGTCATTTGTGTTTTGGAAAATGGAAACTATTTAGTTATGTTTAATTTTGTGTTCTAAAGATTAATGTTTAGATTTTAGAATTGGACATTGCACTTTGGATGGAGACTATTAAATTTAAACTTTGTGTTAATTTTAATTTTATGCTTTGTGTTAATTTTTAATTTTGAATCATTTGAATTTAATTCTATAGTAGTTTTCTTTTTTTGTTGGTTGAAATGAATAGATGAATGAATGAAGACAGGAGAAATTCAGTATACTGCTGTCAAGTGATACCTCTGCAGTCTCCAGTTCTCATAATTTTGAAGCCAAATTATGGGTGATAAGTTTGCTATCTCAAATAGCTTTCTCTGTTGATCAAACGTCTTTATATCTCAAATAGCTTTATCTGTTGATCATATGTCTTTATTGCACTGATACACATTTAAACTAAACTAGAGCATGTTTGAAAGTTCTAAATTATTGTGAAAGTGTAGAAGCTAATTTTTCACTTTGCTGTCAATGCTTATTAATCAATCGTATAGCAAAGAAACTATTTGAGCGGTCAGTTGAAATCTTTTGCATCTATACATTTGTTGAAGAGAGAATTTATAGCCTTGCTTTTGGGGTTTTGAGATTGTTCTTTTGGCTTTTTAGATTATAGCCATTTTAATGGATAGATTTCCACCTAGCTAGATTATGGATTAATAGTTTATTAAAGCTGATTAGCGGTTTTGTTGGTTTTCACATTAGGAAATGGACAAAAACAGAAAACAAAAGGGCATATTAACTCTTCATTTAGGCAAATGACTTTTATAATATAATTTCATTTCTATATCTTACTTTTATACCTTATATGATTAGGGACGTAGAAATCAATTTTGAAGTTCATTAGGCATATCTGCATATGCATTATTTTTCCGAAAAAAACTGCAGTTGTGTTTGAGCTTCAACGAGATATATATGTTCTATGTTCAGTAATAGCAATGAAGATAGAAGCACGCAAAATAATTTAAAAAATCCGTGAAATAATGCGGGAAAATGAAACAGAAATACTTTAACCTGAATTTAACCCGAATCCAATCCGATTACACCCGACTCGAATTAACCCGAATTCATCCGAATAACCCGAATTTAACCCGAATCCGATCCGATTACACCTGACCCGAATTAACCCGAATTCATCCGAATAACCCGAAGTTAATCCGAACCCGAATTAACCCGCATCCGATCCGATCCGAACTCCACCCGACTTTTTAACCCAATCCGATCCGAATTAAATTCGGATCGGATCGGATCGGGTTATAAGTTCGGATGGAGTTCGGATCGATTTTTATCCAACCCGACCAACCCGAAACCCGATCGGATTGATCCGAACCCGAATTTGCCCACCCCTAATTGAGAATACCGAAACATGGAGTTGGTTTCTTGAACACTTACACAATTATTTCGATGATGGAAGGCAGGTAACATTCATTAGTGATAGGCAAAAGGGGCTGTTGAATGCAATTCCAAACACATGGCCTTTTGCCTATCACAGGGCATGTTGTAGGCATGTGTATACTAACTTTGGCAGAGACCATACTGGTGCCAAATTGCGAAATCTTTTTTGGAGGGCAGATAAGAGCAGCAACAAGCATGATTTTGATGAGGCAATGACACTGATGAAAGATGAAAAGATAAAAGCTTATAATTTGTTGGAAAGAGAACAGTAGGGGTACACTTAGTCCATGCATGCATATGACAGAAACTGCAAGGTAAAGAGAACTGACAATAATGCGTCTGAATGCTTAAACAGTTGGATTTTGCCTTATAGAGATTGGCCTGCTTTGTCAATGCTTGAGGAGATTAGATGCAGACTTATGAAGAGATTTACAAAGAGAAGAAATGAGGCAAATTGCTAGCTAAAAACTATTGCTCCCAGAATTTACAAAGAGCTGGATAAAACATACAAAAAAGGAGAGAAAATGACTGTGCACCTTTCAGGAGACTTGAATTTTCAAGTCATTGATAAAGCTTATTATCCAGCTAGAAGGTTTGTAGTAAAATTAGAAGACAAGACCTGTGATTGTAGGTATTGGGAAATTACTGGCTTACCCTGCTCTCATGCCATGGCCAGCATAGGTTATGCAAGACATGAAACTAAGGAGTACATTCCTTTTTGTTTCACGAAGCAGGCTTATATTAATACTTACTCAGTTACGTTAAGTCCCATTCTTGATGAACGTACATAGGAGCGTGGTGAAAGGCCATTGATTGATCCCCCAATTGTGCAGAAAAAAATTAGAAGGCCAAAGAAATGTAGGAAGAGGGCAGCTACTGAACTTAAAAAACGCAGCAGGAAATTTTTTGTCAATTGCTCGGTTTGTGGTGGCTCAAACCACAATCTAAAATCTTGTCCATTGAGAAATACAAAGACGATAGACCGTGTACCAAGTGGTCCAGGTGAGGGCTCCAGTACTGGATCAAAGAAAAGGAAAACTGCAAGTACTGCTGGAACAAACAAAATAAAAGGTTGAATTTGGTTGAATTTCTCTTCTTAATTTCATAGTTCATACACTACTAGAAAAATGAGCTACCATGACATAATTTTTGTGATAGATATTAGAAAATTAGTCATTTATCATAAGAATATGATAGACATATGATAGAATTTTCGTACATCATAAATTCATGACAGATTTCTGATAGATTTTTTATATATCAAATAAACATGATAGCGTATTATTATTTAATCAAGCCGTGGGTTTCGAGTGGAATTAATTTGGACATAAAACGACACCATTTAACAGATTTAACATTTAAATGCTATCATTTAAGTATATTGTAAACCACAAACACAAAAAAAATTCTAAGTGTTGGCACCTTTGACCCATCACTCCATCAACAAGGGCTGAGAAACCAAAGCAGTGAAACCCCTCAAAATCCGTTTATTAACATATTTTAATTTGCAAATTGGTTTTGAAATCCGTTGCATGGAAACCGAAATCATAGTTTATGCTATTAAAGGAGCCTTCCCGTCCTTATTTTGAACCCCCATTATTTTGAACCCATTGTTTTTAGGAACAAAATCACCATATATGCTCATTGTTGCGCCTTCGCGTCCATTATTGAAGCCGTCGGTGTCACTACTTCTTTGTATTGTTCAATCGGCGTTGGAGAAGCCATCCTGTAATCGCTGATGTTGGGGGAAAATCAGGTTTTTAAATTTTTATAAAACCTTTTAAAGAGCGCTCTCATATAATATATAGGAATTTGTAATCTAGAAATCGTACCTTGAAAATCCGATTTGACTTTTTCCGTTGAAGTGATTTAGGCTCCTAGATCACGATCCGCCACCACCACTCCTGTTAGATCACGATCCGTCACCACCAAGCTTGTTAGATCACGAACTGTCACCAATGATCTTCCAGGTTATGACTCAAGTTCGATCTGCACTTGACGTGTGGGCGCATTTATCACTGCTAAAGCAACTAGCACGAGAAAATTTTTCTCTCAACAATAGAGAGAAAAATCTTTTTCTCTGATATGTAAAAGTGGCTTCACTACTTTTCTTTAGAGAAAATAAGCTTTTTATATCTCCCTTTAGTGAAAACCCTAGGCTCCAAATAATCAAAAAACTAAACTCACGTTACTTGTTTTTTCTATAGTTGACCCACCTTGTAAAATAACACAAGCCCCCTTACAAAAAAACTAATTAAATAGATCCTCCCACTAAATAATATATTTAGACTTTTGACCTAAATAACTAGTTATCTTATTTATTAGTTTAGTAGTGGTGCAGTCAATTAAATGAGCTAACCCGGGGATCATTTAGGAACATACAATAGTGGTTATAACAATTAGGCCTGTAATTAAACTGGCCTAATTATTTAATTCCAAATCTACTCCACTAAAAGATTGGAATTGACCTCCATAATTGTATGCTCGAATAATAATTCGTCCTAAGCCACGTTGATTTCTTTACTGCACAATCCTTTGTACCACATCGTTAATTAAATTGATATCTCAACTGTCCAATCAATTTAATAACATCTTGTTCCTTGATACTTACTGGTTTTCTCTAATGATCATTTTCAACATACTAAATATGCTGACACACTCTGGCTAGAGAATTTTATGATTAAGTGCCGAAAACCCATCAAGAGATGTGTTGTACAAATTCTATATTGTTAATCCATAACTCCAATACTCATAATTGCTCCCACCAAGATACCAGGTAATCTTGACCACAAGAATGTGTCGTGCCCATTGGTAACTCAAATGGAATAACAATTACAATCATGAAATCATAATTAACTCAAGATTAAGATTACAGTAAAATCAATACTTATGAGATTTAATAAGTCTGACAGTCATTTCAATGTTAATTAAATCTCATATGTGATCTTGTTCAATGTAGTCGTACTACATTAATAAATCTATACATGATTAAGACAAATCATTCAATGAATTCATTATAATCTATACCTAAATAAAATGCCCAACTTTATTTATCAACTGCGAACTAAATTTATTTAATTATAAAATAACTTATATTTATGTCTTCTGTGAATCCACATGGTGATTACATAAATACATATAATATGATTAAATGGACTTTGATCAAAATATTAATGCAATTAAGATATTTGAATAAAATACCTCATTAATTTTATTAATCAGAAAAAATATTTATTACAATTAAATAAACACATATGTTTTTAAAGAGCATATTTTCCCAACAGCTGAATCCTTAGGTTTGTCGTCAATTAACTTTTTTAATTTTTATTCAGAGTAAATCAATTGGTCATTATAAAATTAATTGTTAGTTTTGTTGTTATTTCCCTTATTTGTTCATAATTTATGCCCTAGGTTTATCTTTATTATTACTTTTTAATTCTCGTTTGTTTCTGTTATATTTTTTTATTTTTTAATTCAAGAAGCTTATACTTTGTCCTTCTGTTAAATCTAGAAATTGTTCAATCATTTAATTTAGCTTGTCCTCATCTTTTATTTTTTTAAAAAAAATTGTTCTAAATCGCAGGATTTCACTGCCCTGTTCCCTTTCAAACTTGATTTCTAACATCAGGTTTGTTCAATTTTTTACTTGCCTTTCCGTTCAATGTTTGAAAAATGTTTGCTGCCAATGGTTTGTATCAATATTGTTATATTCTGTAAATTTTTAGTCAAAGCTTGCATGTGTGTAAAGTGATTTTGGTTGATGATATAGTACTTTTCATTTACTAGTGTCTTTTGTTGGGATGAATCCAAAATTGTGGTCCAATGGTGTTCACATTTTCTTTAATTATTGTGAGCTAGATTTTGTGTAATTTATTGAGTTAAAAAGTGAGGCCCTGTTTTCAATTGCCTTTTTTATGTTTAAAGGAAATGGTACCATGTGGGGGCAAGTTTGGTCCTGTGGACCAAGGAATGTTTAGTTGCTTATATATATATAGTCTTGTGGTCCATGAAATGCTGGATTGCTAGAATTTTTTTAAATAAATGTTAAATGTATGTGGGCAAAGTTATTTAGGATATTATTAGTTGGGTATGGTTAGTCGATGGTTTTGGTCAATGATGATAGCATGTTGGTAAAGTTATAGTTGTTGCACATGATGACAAGTTTTTTTTAAACTTATTTATTTCATTGAATTTATAAATTGAATATTAATAATGTTTTGTTGCTTAATTTATTGATAATGGAAACCATTTATCATTGCTACCCATTAGTACATTATGTTGAAATTTATCTCAATTATATGTCAGGTACTAGACAAAAAATGGATAAATCTTGGCTTAAATATGATAGATTGTCCAATGAGTATGAGCCTGGTGTGGAAAATTTTATTAAGACTGCAGTTGAAAGTAATCAAGAAATTAGTGTTGTTAGGTGTCCATGTGATAAATGTCGGAATTTAGCATTTCATAGGCCTAAAGAAGTGAAAGATCATTTAATTATATGGGGTCTTGATATGTCATACAAAACATGGGTTTGGCATGGGGAATATATCCGCAACAAATCTCCTGACAATATAGGTTGCCAAAATGACAGTGGATATATGGATTATGATGGTGGTAATATTGTTGAAATGGTTGAAGATGCTTTTAAGGATTGTGATAGTGATCCTAAAGCATTCAAACAACTATTAGAAGATTCTGAGAAGCCTTTGTACCCCGGATCAAACAAATTTACCAAGTTATCAGCTTTAGTTAAATTGTACAATATAAAGGGCAGATATGGGTAGTCTGATAGTAGCTTTTCAGATTTGTTGAGTGCTCTTTCTGACATGTTACCGGAAGGAAATGACTTGCCTGTATCAATGTATGAAGCCAAAAAGACAATGAGTGCTTTAGGCTTAGAGTAAATCAAAATTCATGCTTGTCTAAATGATTGTACACTCTATAGAAAGGAGTATGAAAGCCTTTCTAATTGTCCTACATGCGATGAATCTAGGTGGAAGAAAAGAGATGGTAGTATTGCTGCTTATAGGAAGGGGGTTCCTGCAAACGTGTTATGGTATTTCCCTCCTATATCTAGATTTAGGTGTTTGTTCCAGTCTTCACAAACTGCCAAAGACTTGACTTGGCATATAAATGAGAAGGAAATAGATGGTAAGATTCGACATCCAGCTGACTCACCGGCATGGAAGTTAGTTGATGAAAAATGGCCTACGTTTGCTTTAGAGCCTAGAAATCTGCGTCTTGCCCTATCAATATGATTATTATGCAATTAGGATGCACTGGAAGAGAAAGCTAAAAAAAGAGAATTTAAAGCTGATGCAAGAAATGATATTCTTGCACGTTCAATTGGAAGGCCTGCCACTTTTGGACATATGCAGGGTGTTGGAAAATTTATATCGCCTAAGATGTACTTTGACACCCCAAACAATTCATTTCAGATGCGACAAGAGCGACTAAACATACTAGAGAGGTTAGATAAGCAAGAAGCATAGTTGAGTGATCTGAAGAAGAAGATTAAAAAGCAACCTCGACATTCAAATGTTGGAAGCTCAAACTTTCCATTAGATGAGCAAATAATTGAAGATGAAGTTGAAGAAATGACTGCTCGTAATGAGGACAAGGTATGATACAGATTGTTGTGCACAATCAAGTTAAAAAATGACTTAAACATTGGATTTTAGACAATTTTAGCCGTAGTCAAAATCGTAATAACAAACCTTTTTTTTTACTTGTCAGTCAATCGGTATGACAAGGAATGGATCACCTGCAAAGAAAAAGCATGAAACGTTGACAAAGAAAAGGCAATCACCAAGGAAGAGAAATGAGTCACCAAAGAAGCAAGTGACTACTGATTGTCCTGGAGATAAACCAGAAACTCCAACGAAAAGGCAATCACCAAGGAAGAAAAAGGAATCACCAAAGCAGCAAGTGATTGTTGATTATCCTAGAGACAAACCATAAACCCTTCAGAAAAGGCAATTGCCAAGAAGAAGGAATCACCAATGAAGCCTCACAAGAAACCAAAAATGACTCTTGATTGTCCAAGAGACAAACCATGCAGTCCAAAGAAGAAGACATCACCAAAAAAGCCTCAAGAGAAGCCACTGTTAAGAAGAAGAACAAGGAATTATCATATTGTGCATATGAACCGGGTGCCTGGGCTTGTAATATTTGCAAATCTTTGTGAAAATAAGTTGACTAAAATGGGTTATTACATACCTTATCAGTTAGATGAAGAGGTATATAAGCATCCAACTAAAGCACTTATTAGTCTCGATGAATGTCAATCATTGATTTCAATGAAAGAGCTAGGAGCAAATCATATGCATTTATACATCACGTAAGTTTACAAATTATAATTACTAGTTTATTTTCAATTTTTAGTTTATTGCTTCCTTTCTCTATTTTCTTTTTTTTAGTGATATTTTTTATTGGCAACATTCTCACTATTTCATCATCTTAATTGCATCAGGATGTTGTATGCACACATGGCGAATGATATAGTGGGCAGACCATTTGGGTTCATACACACAGGACTCGTATCATCAGCCCATGATAAGGACGCCTTTGCTACAACGGTAAAAAGGGCACAATTTATTGCCAAACAGTTGAACAAAGCAAACAAAGGGCAAATGATTTTCATGCCATATAACCCTAGGTACAATTCTATTTACTTTATATTGATGATCATTTACTAAAATTGATTCATAATTTCAATTTCTTTGTGTAATAGTTTCCATTGGGTATTGATTGTAATTGATATAACGACAAAGCAAGCGTTTTATCTGGATTCTACAAACAACGATTTGGGTGACGACAGTGACCTGAAGGACATAGTTACCAAGTATGGTGATATTGTATTTCTAATATAATTTTATGTATAATGTTTATTTACTTACTGCATGTATTATAATGTAGTGGGATATCAATGCATGTTGCGGTGACTGGTAAAAAAAGGGTGAAACCACAGATCATAAAAGTTTTGGTAAGCAATCATGACTTTCTTTTTTTTTTTTTTTTTTTTTGGCATCACATGACTTATTAATATTTAATCACTTGAAAGAATTCATATGCATATATACTAATGATTATTTTGTTGATGATATAGTCCCCAAATCAACAAGGGAGTACTGAGTGTGGATACTATGTGCTGAGGTTTATGAAAGACATAATTGCAGACCCGAGTTTACTTCTCCATGATGTAAGTACACATTCTTTCAGATGCATTGTCGGATTACTTCACTTAATACTTTTAACTATATATAGTTTACTTTAGTCTGACATGTGATCATCATTTCACAATTTAAAGGGAAATGTGAATAAACTCAAAGTGAGCTTGATGAAGTGCGTCTCGAGTATGCTTCCTTTGTGTCTGAGCTGATAGTATGAGCAATGGAGTTGATGATGATATTGTTTGATAAAGTCTAAGTGGCAATGAATTTTGTATACTGGTATTGTTCCAGATGATAGTGAATCTTGATGAAGTCTAAGTGGTAGTCAAATTTGTATGCTGATATTGTTTGATAAAGTCTTAAGTAGTAGTGAATCTTGATCAGCCTGGTAGCGTTTCAGATGAGATATAGTGTTGTGATGTTTTTGTATGCTGGTAATGATCCAGATGGTAATGTTGGGATGTAGATTCGTGACAATTGAATGGATGATGTTTTGACAATGTTATGGTTATTTCAAGTGATGATTTAGTGATGTTTTGATAATATTGTTGAGATAATTTGGATGTATTGATTTTATGCATATTGTGATTTTTAAATTTCAATGGAATTTATAAAATTATAAAATAAAATTATTATTAAATAATAATATTATTAAAAATATTAAAAATTATTTTCTAATTTAAAAATATTAAAAATGATTTAAAATATTAATATTATTTAAAATATTAAAAATTTCTGATTTTAAAAAAATTAAAAATTCTTTTAATAATATTATTATTTAAAAAAAATTCACATTGTGACACCATATTAGCATCATAAAGTTGTGACACATAATTACGCCCCATAATTTAAAATTGAATTAATAATACCCGCCAAAAGTTTTTTCACAATAAAACAAATTTACCACTAAAATATTAAAATGACGTTGCTTTTGTTGTGACACATTTGTGATAGCTATAAGTTGTCGCATACACCTATGATAGATAAATTACTGTCATAGATTTGTGAGAGGGGCTACAATGACAGATAGAAACTCTGTCATAAACAGGGTCGGATGACAGATATTCTCTGTCATGGTAGCCCATTTTTCTAGTAGTGATAACTGCATTTATAGAAGATTAATTTATTTTTAATTTTGTAATGTAGGAAGGGCTGTAGGTGTCAGCTTATCCCCAGGTGAGGGCTCTAGTGCTGGATCAAGAAAAGGAAAACTGCAAGTACTGCTGGAACAAACAAAACAAAAGGTTGAATTTGGTTGAATTTCTCTTCTTGTATTTCATAGTTCATAACTGCATTTAGAGAAGCTTAATTTATTTTTAATTTTGTAATGTAGGAAGGGCTGTAGGTGTCAGCTTTTCCCCAAGTGAGGGCTCCAGTGCTGGATCAAAGAAAAGGAAAACTGGAAGTACCGCTGGACCAAACAGAAAAAAAAAGGTTGAAGTTGGTTGAATTTCTTTTCTTGTATTTCATAGTTCATAACTGCATATATAGAAGATTAATTTAATTTAAATTTTGCAATGTAGGAAGGGCTGTAGGTGTCAGCTTATCCCAAGTCAAAAAATCTCAAAATCCTTCACAAGCTTCAGCCGTATCAGGTGCTTTGTAATGAGTTCGATGCTCAATTTCAGTTTCCTTAAGCTATGTTGTTTATCTTATTTCAACTAAACTTAATTATGCTCTTGCATGAGCCAAATCAGAATGTGTTTTATTTGTTGGAACATGTATTAGAAGAGATTCTAATTTGTCATTTCAATATTTTGGATGTCTTTACTGGATTATTACTATTGAAGATACAGTATTTATTGGATGTGTTTTGTTGAAGATTTGTTTTATTTATTGGATGTGTTCTGTTAAAGAAAATTTATTTCGTGGATGTGTTTTGTTTAGATGATGGTTGTTTTAACTGGATTTTACAGTCCAATTCCAGATTATTATTGATTACTTTCTCATGAACACAGCTACAAATACACATACTAGCACAAATAGAATATATTTAAGCTTTCCCTCAATGATTTTCAGCCTCTTTGAGTTTTGCTCGTATGACATCTCCTCATTAGTATTAGAATATATGAGAGATTCAGTAGTGAGCCATTCCCAAAAATCACAATGTTTCGCTCCACAATGCTTCCACTTGCATGACCAAAACATTGCATTAGGATTTTGCAATGTAGTTGACACCATAGCCACTGCCTGCACGCCGCACTTGCAATATTTTGGCTGGCATTTCACTTTTTTGTATCTTTTGAATTCATTGACAGCAGAACTTGATGCTTCACTAGAGGCCATTTTCAAATGAGAGTATTTTTTATTGTATTTGAAGTGAATGTTAGGTGTGTGATGAAAGAGAGTAGGGGTGTGCTGCTGGTTTTTAGTTATAAAGGGATAGCAAATTTTTTGTTTGTTACAATGTAATGCACGGTTGATTTTTGGTTATAAAGGGATGGCAAAGTTTTTTTTTTTGTTGCAAGGAAATGTGTTGCTGATATAGCTCATTATATAGCCAAAAATATAACTGTTATTGTCTCTAACGGATCTATTTTTCTTTGCTTGGTTTGTGGGGTATTTGTCTTTCTGCTGTTTTTTAAGTTTTAATGGCATATTTGTCATTTCGCCACAATTATGTTAGTTTGCAAACGGTGGCTGACGGAATAGTGGTGGGTAGATACATTTTGGCATTTTTGGGTGGATAAGTGATACATCTTAAAAGTGTTGTAGTATATTTGATAAATGTGCATCTTTAGGGTACACGAATGATAATTTCCTTAAAAAAAATTCATATCTTGGAACTATTTTTTAAAAAGATTTTTAAGTAATTTACATTTTTTAAAAATGGATATAACCTCCACATATACATTAAAATTTAAATGCATTAAAACTGACAAGAAGTGGTGAGACAATGTACAACAAGTTAGTTGGCGTGGGATAGAAGCCAAGTGCAATCATGTGCAGTAGCTTGGAGCAGGGGATGATATGCTAACAGGGTTGGTTGACAGGAGCAAGTGAGCATCAGCATGGTAGATTTACGCCACGTGGTTGATGGTGTTGGCAGACTTAGGGTTATTGAGTTTGGTACTTTGGTTTTGTGATTTGAGATTGAGAAATGTGTAATGTGTTCGTGTGACTAGTGTGAGTGTGAGCATGTGATGTGTACGTTTCTGAATTCTGATGTGTTCATGTGAGAGAGTGTGTGGTGTTTTTTCTTTTTTAAAAAAAATATAAGGTCGGGTCAAGCCTGGTTGACTTAGGCTCGAACCTTAAGTTGAATTTGATCGAGCCTTAATTTTTTGATCCGAGCCCAACACAAAACCTAAAAATTCAAGTTAAAGCCCAAAAAATTTGGGTCGAATTAGTTTAATTAAAATTCACGTCGAGTCAAATTGCCATCTCTAGTACTAACGAATAAGACAAATGATGCATGGTTGGACCCTAGACCAACAGAAATAGCTAATGTTTTGTCTTTGTTAAATGAATGAAAATGATTCTTTCTTTATCTCAAAAAAATAAAAATAAAGAGAGAGAGAGAGAGAATGACAAACGGAAACATCTCTCCATCGCCGGACCACTTCTTTATTGTACCAACCGCTATCCAATCACTCAACATAAAATAAATATTACGTTACCAAATACACACACAAAATTATAAAATCATGGAAAAAAAGATATTAACATGCAATTTTTGCCTAACCTTCGCTAGACAAAACCTAACTGTAAAGTGAAAAGATAGAATAATAAGTTACACGTACGTGAGAGTTCATTATTGTCTTATTACTACTAAATATTTAAATGTTAATCAAATTTGATTATCACTTTAATTTCAATTTTCCAAATAAGAAAGTATGTGCATTCAGTCTACAATATTTTTACTTTTAAATCTAAATTTTTATGATATTTATTGTATAATTTTCCAAGAAAAATATTTTAATTCTAAGATTTTAATATTTTGCATTCATTTTATTATCCTTTAGTTTGTACACTTAATTTAATATGTTTGCAAATGTTCATTAATATTTATGTTTATATTAAGTATACAGCCTTCTATTTCTATTTTATTTTTTAAAACTATAATTTAAAGCTTCCTCCCTATTGTTGTCATCGACTCTTCTTATTAATTATAGGCTACCAAGATCACGTTCAAATCAATTGTAATTTGAAAAAAAAAAATTAAAAAAATTGCAGCATAATTTGAGCGAAATTCTTTAAATGACTGTTGGATAAGTTTGAAGAATAAAGTCATACACCTTATTCTCATCATACTTATTTATGGTAAATCGATTATATTCGACCTTTTATTATATTTTTAAGTGATTATTTTTTAAAATTTTATTAATTAAACACATACGCAAACTAATGATATCAAATCTAAGATTTAATTCTTAGGTAGTGTTTTTTCTTTAATTTTGGAGTCTTAAATTTGAATAAACCTAAATTAGTTTGAATTTTGAATAGAGCAAAATGTTTGAATCTCAATGACCTTTTTTTTTTGTTTGAATCACTAAAAATAAGTATTAATTTTTTAAGTCAAAAATTCTGAAAACTAGTCATTTTTACATATGTGCACTTACAAATTATAAATATTAAACAAATAATAAACATATTAAAGAATATAAGTAAGATAATATTTTATCATAATATAAATCATGTTGAATTAAATACAACTCTTTAATATTCTAAATGAGTATATGTTAATTGATTTTATTGTAGTTTATGATGTTTTTGTATGAAAATATTCGTAAAAAATTATGAAGTTAAATAACACTAACTTGAAGAAAATAAAAAGATAAAAATAATAATAATCTACCATTGTATTATCATAAGTTATTGAAATGGATAATAATGCTAATTAGTAAATTTTATTTAAGGACAAAAGTTAATTAATTAGATACGGATATTTTAGAGCATATATTTTAATGAGTTATCCAAACTTTTTAGATGAAGCAAAAAAGATAAAAAAAAAAAAAAGCTGACATAACAACTTAATAATTTAATAACTGAAAATTTTCATTAAGTTGAAAAAACAAATAGAAGTGTTTTTTTTATCTGAAATTTGAATAGACCTAAATTGGTCTAAATCTGAATAATATATTTATTTTTTTAATCTCTGAATATAAGTAATAAATTATTTTTTAACTTTAAAAGATAAAAATATGTACTTTTACATTTGTATCTTTATCAAATTTGAATTTCAAAAGAATTATATATGTGTGTGTGTGTGTGTGTGTGTGTGCTCAAGTGAATACATAATGATATGGAAATTATAATATAATTTTTTAATAAAAATAGATTATATAATTACATAAAAAAGCTAAAGAATAATACCTTTAATTATTGATAATGACAAATGAGAGATTTAAAAACTCGATGAGAGAGCAAAGTGAGGAGGGATTTCTTGGCAGCTGAAAATTAAAAAAAATGGTGAGATTATTAGCGGGTAAACGTGTATAGGTAGATTTTGGACATGAAAATAACTAATAAAGTGGGGATATTTTTGACATTAGAAATTAATTAGTTGATTCAAATTCCTCCATTTAGTAAAAAGCCAAAAAATTATTTTTTAATTAAGTTAAAATTATTTGAAAACTCCCATTAATTTATGAAAGCAAACACCTCTAATTAATTTAAAGGGAAATTATCAGTCATATACTCCTAAATGACACCCGTATCAAACGTGCTACAACACTTTTTAAGTCTATTACTTGTATACCCTAAGTTGAAAAAATACTTTTGCCGTCCGCCAATTAGAGCTGGCAAAATTTGACACGACCCGATTACCCGACACGAACACGACACCAATAAATGAGTATGGGTCGTCGAATTTAGCACGATTATTAAATGGGTCAAGTCCGGGTCAACACGATTTTTTTCCGTGTCGGGTTAGGGTTAAAATTCTTGACTCATTTACCCGATCAATGACCCGATTATATTTTCTATTTTAAAATAATTTACAGATTCTTGTCATCAAAACTCAAATATTAGGATTTTTTTTATTCTTTCGAATGATGAATATAGACACAATATTTTATTTATAAAATTTTAAGTACATTTAGAGCTTTAATAGTGTAAATGTATAAAATATTGGTAGACATGTATATTTTATAATATTGATATATAATATTATTTACATATATATAATTAAAACCTCAATAGTGTGTGTAATATTTTTCGTAGATATGTATATTTTATAATATTGATAAATTATGTATGTATGTATGTATGGATGTATGTATGTATGTGCATACATATGTATGACAAAGTGTAAATATTTGATGTAATTTTTGTTTAATATATAGATATTAAGCGGGTTATTGGGTAACCCGATTATTTTTCCGTGTCGGGTTTGGGTCTCAATATTTTAACATGATTATTAAATGGGTCGGGTTTGGGTCGACCTAAATTTGACACGACACGAAACTGACACGACACGAACACGACCCGATGACCCATTTTGCCAGCTCTACCGCCAATCCATTAACTTCCGTTAGAAAGTTAACAGAATTGTGGTAAATTGATTATTCCACCCTTGAAACTCAAAATGAGGTAAAAAGATAAATTTACCCAAAAAATTAACGTAAATTTTAATACACAATTTTTTTTATTTTTTTATTAACAATGTATTTTTTATTAAAAATTTATGAATTATTAATGGTACATATTATTAACAATTATCCGTAAAAAATATTCATATTATACCATAAAAATTATTAACAACATATTATTTACAATTATACATATTATACTATAAAAAATTCTAGTTAGAGTTTGGAGGAGTAGATCTTAAAAAATTTAGGTTAAATTTTGGAGGAGTAGATTTGGTTGTAAAGTAGCTTTTTGTTTTTAACAATTATTAACAATTATCCGATAAATAGGAGGATATGTCATTTTTATCAATATATATCATATGACATGTCAATTTTTACTAGGTAAATGGGATGACATGTCGTTTTTTAAAAAAATACTAGATTACCCTTGTGATATCAGTGCTTGTAAATGACAGTTAACGAATTGGTGGACGGCATAAATGTTTTGTCAACTTAGGGTATACGAGTGATATACTTGAAAAATGTTATAACATGTTTGATACTGGTGTCATCTAAGGGTATATGACTGATAATTTCTCTAATTTAAAATTATTTGAAAACTCCCATTAATTTATGAAAACAAACACCTCTAATTAATATAATTAATTCAGTCATTTTAAGTCATTAAGTTAAAAAAAAGTTAGATTGAATGACTTAATTGATTTGAATTAAGGGGTTGTTTGTTTTTTATTTGAAATCCAAATTTTGGTTATTTTCATACATTTAGAATTTTTTATTGGGGGATTGCCACTTTCCCCCCTACAGTAATCAACATATACCATTTACCTCCTTACTATTTTTATAATGGCCAAAAACCCCCCTGACAGCATAAGTTTACAATGTTACCCTTATTTTCAACTACTATTTTATTTACATTTATTATAAATTAAATAAATTACATGAATAGAAACTAAATAAAAAAATTAAGTATTAAAAACAAGAAATATATGTTTTGATGTGAGTAAAAAAAATTAATAACAAATTTTTTCTGTAATTATTTATTTTGTGAATATTTTCTTATAATAAATATTTTGTAATATTTTAAAATTAAATGTAAAAAGTATAGGCAAAATATTTTATTATTTATCTTATAATAATTTTTTATTTTTCATTCAAGTTTTCTTATAATAATTTTTTTTATCATTTTATAATAATTTTCTTATATTTTTATTATAAGAAAATTTTCACAAAATAAATAAGTACAAGAAAAAAATTTTATTATTATTTTTTTGCTCATATCAAAATATATTTTCTTATTTTTAATGCTTAATTTTTTATTTAGTTTCTATTCATGTGATTTATTTAATTTATAATAAATATAAATAAAAGATTAGTTGAAAATAAGGTTAATATTGTAAACTTATGCTATCAGGGGGGTTTTTGGTCATTATAAAAACAATAAGGAGGAAAATGGTATATCTCCCTTTTTTATTTGTTGGTTTCTATTACTTATATCTGATTATAAGATGTTTAGATCTAAATAGAAAAAAAAATTAGATGTTTTGACTTTTATCTTAATAGCAAAAAAAAAATAGATGTTTTGACTTTAATATTCTCTCTCATTAATACTCATTTTAAATGATTTTTTTCCTATTATATAAATTGTCCATTTTTTTATTTATCGTCCTTTTTTGTTATATGCGTGCATTCAACTATTTTTTTCTTTTTTTTTTTTCGTAAATGAGAATCTTAAACATAATAGAACTTTAGATGTGTGTTTTATAATATGTCTATCTCTTTGCATTTATATTTACAATTTTTGTAATAGATTTTAAATTTTATTTAATACATTAATTTTAATTCAAATAATTAAACATTTCTTGATCGGCTTATGTAATTAACAATAAAAATATTAATATAATTACTGAAAATAACATTATAAATATCATAAATTAATGTAAAAAAATTACGTCTGGTAGATATATAATTTATTTTCATGCTTTGTTAAGGTAAACATTAATAATTTTTTTAATCAATAAATGATTTACAATTTTTCATGTGTTTAAACAATAAAATATAAGTATTGTTAATATTTATGAGGTTATATATGTCAAAATATTATATATCAAATGTTTTATCTTTGAAAAATATAACTTAATACTTATATTCAGCTATTAAAAAAGAAAAAATGTCATTCAAATATATGTGCTTAGACTGAAATAATAACTAGGCAACTTAAGAGAGGGGGTGAATTGAGATTCTAAAAAATAAATTAAGCAATTAAAACTTACTGCAAATTAAACTAAGCAACCAAATTTGAAATAAATAAATTAATGCGCAATGAAAATTAAAGATATAGGGTAAGAGAGAACAGGCACTCAATTTTTACGTGATTCGGTTAACTATGCCTATGTCCACACCTCCAAGCTCACCAGGCTTGAGGATTTCTCTAAGTAAGCCTCCAAAGCTTCAACAACTCTTACAATTGATTTTTAAGGTGTCAATAGACCTTTACAATAAGAGATTATCTCCAATTTCTTAACTCAAGTATATCTCAACACTTACAATCTCTCAAGGATAAATATTACAAATGAATTTTCTCTCATATAATGTGTTTGATTACAAATGAATGCTCAATATGTGAATCAAAGAAACAAAAACAAGTTCAAAGCTCAACAATGGTTATATAATCAGTAGCAAGCTCAATGAGCCCCCAAGGGCATGGTCGGGTTAGTAACAACATGAAGCTTGTAGCAGCTGACCACCCGGGTTTGAACCTTGGGGGAGGTAAGGGGAAAATAAAAATTATTTGGGTTTGGTCCACCCCTTTACCTAAAAAAAAAAAAAGAAAGCTCAATAATAACTCATCTTGTTTGAATTTGATTGAGTCATTTTATAGATGGAGCTGAAAACTAGCCGTTATTGACTTTCTGAGAGAAATCAGATCGTCGTTAACTGTTATCAGTTTACTGTTTTGACTAGTCTAAATGATCGTTGGGTTAAATTTCAAAAAAACGGTTAGTCGTTTGGAATTACTGGTTAGCTGTTAATTTCTAGAAACCTGCAAAACAAATTAATACCTCTTTAGAAATTATCGATTAGTCGTTTTCAGTAAACGGTTAGCCGTTGCTACAGTAAAATTATTTTCTAAAATTATAGTTTTACCCACAACTTTATATAATTATCCTATAGCCTAAATCTTCATAAAACTTTACAAATAAGTCCATTTCCAGAGTTTTGATACTTTTTCAATTTAGACCATTAACTTGAAAAAACCAATTTTATAAAATCATTTTTCCATTAAGTATAAAACTTTTATATTATGAAAATAATGATTTATTTAAAATGTATGAAAAATAATTTGACCTCTTAAAAACTTAATCATTTTTAATCTTGTTTGTTATCATCAAAATCAATATTATGGATACATATATGTTAACAATATCCTCATTTTTTATGATGAAAAACCTTTCGTGTATTTAAAGAATGATTCAACAAATTGCTCCCTTTAAATATATTATAAGTTTAAATAATTTTCCAATTAGCTAAGTTAACAAATTTAAATAAATTTTAAATACATGTATTCTTCTCTCCCTTCATCATCAAAAAGAAAATTTAGTGAAAAAGAAAAAGAGTAGCAAATTTTTTACCCATGTTGTCCGAGTAAAATTTTCAATAAAATCTCCCCCTAATAACAAGCATCACCTCAAATGCAAGTTAGTAATATCACTCCTAAATTATCATAAATCATCATACAAACCAACTTCATACACAAATCATCACACAATCCATCAACCATAAAAAAATCATGAACCATTATTCTATCAATTTCCACATTAACAACTTCTAACAATAAATTACCATATAAAATAATCACGCAATCAAATCATCACCATATCTCAAAATTAGGGGTGGGCAAACGGTTTGGTTTTTGTCGAACCGAACCGAACCGAACCGAAAAAATTCGATTCGGTTCTATGAGCAAAAACCGAATAGTTCTAAAATCAAGGACCCGATCGATTTTTCGGTTCAGTTTTAAACCAAACCGAATCGAAAAACCAATCAGTTCCTTGATTTAATTATAAATAATTTTTTTAATTGAAAAATAAATGAAAATATATAAACCAAAAACGGAAAACAGATCACTCAAAATCTCAAATCCCTAGCTGCGTTTCCCCAATTTACAACCCACGGCCTCCCTCTCCTCTCCCACGCCTCCCTCCGTTGCCTCTCTGCCGCGCATTTCTCCCTCTCCAAACGGCGCATAACTTTAAATCAGCCCCTCTCAGCTACTTCCTTGTGAGCGTCTCTCCCTCACGTTAGCTCAGCTCCTTTCTTCCTCGTGTGCACAACACCTAGCACAACCCCTCTCTTCCTAGCATAGCCGCTTAGCAGCGACACAACTCCTCCCCTCAAACACAGTGACCGCCCCTCATAGGCCTAGCACAGCCTCTCACATGTGGTGTTGCAGCCTAGCACAACCCCTCTCTTGGTGCTGCAGCCTTCATGTGTTATTTTATTTTAATTTATGCCATGGCCCGTACATAGTGTGTATAGTGTATACTATTTAGTTTCTGCTAGTGTTACTTGTGTTAGGGATTGATTGTTTGTGGACTGCTGATGTATACTTGTTAGTGGAGTTAAAAATGGTGGGCATATATAGTGGTTGTGGTAGTAAATTGAAATGATTGTAGCTTGTAATGTTGTATAGTATATTGCAGGCGAGAATTGAACAATTAAAATAGATAAATGTATAATGCTTCTATCAATGAAAAATTAGAAATAATATTTGTTATTTAACTTATTTGGCATAATGATTAATGACTTAATTAACTTTGTGAGATTGCAATTTGATATAGGCAATTTGGCATGGAGAATTCAAATTAAATTAATAATTATTGGAAGTATATTATGATATGTTGGCCTAATTTGTTAAATTAAATTATGATTTGTTAGATAGTAGTTAATTGAACTTTAATTGATCTTTTTGGCGTGGATGTTTTAAATTAAATCAACAATCATTGGAAGTAAATTATGATATGTTGGCTTAATTTGCTAAATTAAATTAAATTAAATTATGATATGTTGGCTAGTAGTTAAATTAAATTTAATTGATCTTTTTGGCATTGACATTTTAAATTAAATTAACAATTATTGGAAGTGAATTGTGATATGTTGGCTTAATTTGTTAAATTAAATTAAAATTAAATTAAATTATGATATGTTGGCTTAATTTGTTAAATTAAATTATGATTTGTTGGCTAGTAGTTAATTTAAATTGAATTGATCTTTTTGGCATGGATGTTTTAAATTAAATCAACAATTATTGGAAGTAAATTATGATATGTTGGCTTAATTTGTTAAATTAAATTATGATTTGTTGGCTAGTAGTTAATTGAACTTTAATTGATCTTTTTGGCGTGGATGTTTTAAATTAAATCAACAATTATTGGAAGTAAATTATGATATGTTGGCTTAATTTGTTAAATTAAATTAAAATTAAATTAAATTATGATATGTTGGCTTAATTTGTTAAATTAAATTATGATTTGTTGGCTAGTAGTTAATTTAAATTGAATTGATCTTTTTGGCATGGATGTTTTAAATTAAATCAACAATTATTGGAAGTAAATTATGATATGTTGGCTTAATTTGTTAAATTAAATTATGATTTGTTGGCTAGTAGTTAATTGAACTTTAATTGATCTTTTTGGCGTGGATGTTTTAAATTAAATCAACAATTATTGGAAGTAAATTATGATATGTTGGCTTAATTTGTTAAATTAAATTAAATTAAATTATGATATGTTGGCTAGTGTTAAATTAAATTTAATTGATCTTTTTGGCATTGACATTTTAAATTAAATTAACAATTATTGGAAGTGAATTGTGATATGTTGGCTTAATTTGTTAAATTAAACTATGATATGTTGGCTTAATTTGTTAAATTAAATTATGATTTGTTGGCTAGTAGTTAATTTAAATTGAATTGATCTTTTTGGCATGGATGTTTTAAATTAAATCAACAATTATTGGAAGTAAATTATGATATGTTGCCATGTTGGCTTAATTTGTTAAATTAAATTAAATAAAATTATGATATGTTGGCTAGTAGTTAAATTAAATTTAATTGATCTTTTTGGCATGAACATTTTAAATTAAATTAAAAATTACTGGAAGTAAATTATGATATGTTGGCCTAACTTATTAAATTAAATTATGATATGTTGGCTAGTAGTTAAATTAAATTTAATTGATCTTTTTCATTTCAATACCTTGTTAATAAAACAATATTACTTATTTATTTTTATTTTATTCATTGTAGATGTCTAATTATTCAAGAGTTCAAGACAACCTCGATTGTGTAGCCGATGATCTTGAGTGTGAAGTTGAAGTTGATGATAGTGAAAATGATTTGCCAACAATTGTCACTAGTGGAAACAAGAGGAAAAAGTCTTTGTCATCCAAACCACCACTACCAAGGAAAAAAATGGCTCTAAGATCAACAATGTGGCAACATTTCACTAGACTTCTAGACAATTATAAGAAGTCCAAATGCAACTACTGCGGTAATGAATTTGAATGTGGCTTGGTAGGGTACAGGACTAACACTTTGAGGACACATTACCAAAAAAGGTGTGAAAAGTACAAGGACCTTTAGAAAGACCAAACAAAATGTCGGTAGTGATGAAATTGTAACAAGAGGTTTTAGTCAGGATGCTTGCAGACGAGCAACTATGAAGATGATTGTTCTTGATGAATTGCCTTTCTCTGTTGTGGAGAATCTGAGTTTTAAGCATTTTTGCAGCGTGGTGGCTCTTAGATATCTTCTTCCATCACAAAGTATCATTACTAGGGATACTCTTGATATGTGCGTCGAGGAAAAGGCTAGGTTGAAGAGCTTATTGGTTGGAAATAAGTAAAGAGTATCTTTGACCACTGATATTTAGACTTCCATTATGACAGTTAGCTACATGGTCATCACATCTCACTTTATTGACAAGGATTGGAATTTACATAGAAAGATTATTAGCTTCAAGACGGTTAATGATCATTCATTGGAGACAATTGGTAAGCAAATTGAAAAATGTTTGATTGACTGGGGCATAGAGCGAGTGTGTGCTGTAACGGTTGACAATGCAAGTCCAAATGAGGGTGCTCTTAGGTACTTAATTGATCGACTAAAGACTTGGAGGGATCATGCCTTAGTGTTGAATGGGAATTATTTGCATGTTCGTTATTGTGTGCACATATTGAATTTGATTGTGACTGAAGGGTTGAAGGAACTTGAGCCGAGTACATTTAGTGTTCAGAATGTTGTGAAGTATGTGAGGTCTTCCACCGCCAGGATGTAAGCATTTCAAATTCATGTACAACAAGAGAAGATTAATTCTCGAGGAAGTGTGATTTTGGATTGCCCTACACGGTGGAATTCTACATATTCCATGTTGAGTACAACATTGAAATTTAAGCTGGCATTTGATCGAATGACACTTGAAGATAAACTTTATGATGCTTATTTCAATGAAAAGGGGGGAGAAAGGGGAGGGACCACTGCTGTATAGTGATTGGTAGAGTGTTCGTTGTATAGTTAAATTTTTGAAGACTTTTATGATGCGACTTTGCAATTTTCTTCTTCTTTGAAGGTAATATCACATCTTTATTATGCTTTTGAATTTTGATATATGCTATGGAATTTATTTTAGCTTTATTATACTTTTGAATTTTGATATATGTTATGGAATTTATTTTAGCTTTATTATGTTTTTGAATTTTGATATATGGTTTGAAATTTATTTTAGCTTTATTATGCTTTTGAATTTTGATATATGATATGGAATTTATTTTAGCTTTATTAACATTATTTTTTTAAGTGACATCGAATACTTGTTACAATTTGATATGTCAAATTGAACAATCTTTGTAATCGTTGTCTACTAGTAATGATAGCCTTTTGGGTTTGATGGGAATTAAAATGAAGGAGAAATTTGATAAGTATTGGGAGGACTGTTTCAAGATAAATAAAATGTTGATTGTTGCTTCTATGCTTGATCTACGGGGAAAGATGAAATTCACAACACATTGCTTTGAGAAATTATATGGCAAGGATAGTGCCAAATGTGTTGAAAATGGTGAAAATTTTGTTGACTAAGCTTTATGAGTCTTACAATGCACAATATAAATTGTGTGGTAGTGGGAGTGCAAGTGGAAATGCAAGTGGAAGCCAAACGTTAACTATTGAAAGTGGAAGTGGTTTGAATTTTTGGGATTTGGGTGGTGATGATGATGTTATGATTAAGGACTCTTTCTTCGAATTTAGTTAGGTGGTTGTGGTTATTGAAGGTAGCCTAGAATTGTCAATGAGTTGGATCTTTACTTGATGGAGAAGACGGAAAAAATTGCTAAAGGTAATTTGGGCACTAAATTTAATATTTTGTTATAGCGGAGGGTGAATAGTGCCAATTATCCAATTTTGTCACATATAGTACGGGATGTTCTTGCTATTCTGGTGTCTACTATTGCATCTGAGTCCGCCTTTAGTATTGGAGGTCGTATTCTAGATCAATATAGAAGTTTTCTGACTCCGGACATAGTTGAGGCACTAGTATTATTACAGAATTGGTTGCGGTCTTCTCTTTTCGTAGATCAAACAGCGGACTTAAATAAGTTAGTTGAAGACAATGAATTTATGGATCAGCTTGCAGAAGATATATTTTCTTTAATTTTAATTTAAGTTTACTTTTAAAAAATTATGACCTTATACAATTTGTTTAATTTAATTTATTTTTTACATAATATGAACTTTATTGAATTGGTTAATTTTTTTAATGTAGAACTTCGTAATCAACAACAGCCAACCAAATTGGAAGATCAACATAAATATTTTTTAGGTAATAAATTGATATGTATTTATTTGTTATTAAAATCACTTCATTTTAGTTAGTTTAATTATTCGCTTTTGCTCACTTTGAATTTTGATTTAGGTGATGTGGATGGTGGATGTAGTTGTGGCTTGTTTGATGCGGTGGATGTACCTATGGCTTGTATGTTGCGGTGGATGTAGCTGTGGCTTGTGTGTTATGGTGGATGTAGCTATGGAGTTTCATTGATTATTGATGCACTATTATGGATGTGGCTATGGATGTAGCTGTGGCTTGTGCCTTGTGTGCTTGTGTTATGGAGTTTTATCGATTATTGATGCACTATTATGGACTTGTTATTACTATCTTTTTGTTGCCATGAACTTATAATCTGTAATAGACTTTTAAGTTTAAGCGTGTTTATGAATTGTGAATATTTTGTATTGGGACTTTTTATTATATGGCTTGTGTGTTTTGTGTTATGGAATTTTATCAAATATTAATGCACTATTATGGACTTGTTATTTTTTTTTTAGGTTGCCATGGACTTATAATTTGTAGAATTATAGTAGACTTTTAAGTTTAAGCTTGTTTATGAATTACGAATATTTTGTATTGAGACTTTTATTATTTTTCTTTTGATTTAATAGTTTTATACTTGTTTATTCATATTATATAGTGTTATTAATATTATGAGCAGAGTGTAGTTTGATACTTTGTATTGGTAGTTAATGAGAGTGTAAATTGCAAAATTAAGTAAAATTGGGTGGAAAGTATAAAATCTGATAATATTAGGGTAAATATGTAAAATTAAGAAAATGAAAAATCTTAACTGAACCGAACCGGAAAATGCCCACCCCTACTCAAAATCATCACCATAGTCACATATCAAATATCAAAAGAATGCTCAAAGTACATGTTATTCTCCCTTTTTTGACATCATCAAAACGATATATTACTTCGTCTTCCTTTTTAGACAACAAAAATGTTCAAAATGTATATTATCGAAAATAGAAGTAACAAAAACTAAGAAAAGTTGCCGAGGTAGCTCCCTTTATCAATAATCAAGAAAACAAGTAATAGATTAAGCAAAGTCATGTAAAAGTCATAAAAGCATATTATCATCTATCCAAGCTCCATAATTACTAATAACGTTTTAGAAATCAAGACAATTAAACTCATCAAAGATCTAATGTGACATTTCAATATTCCTTAAAAGATCATTTAAAACAAGTAATGCATATTTAACAATACGTCAATAAAGTGCAAAAATTGTATCCATTCACCAATCATAGATCCCATAAGATCAAGCTTCATCAAATACAATGAAATCATCAAAGCACATTCTTTATTATCAAAACTTAAGCAAAACATAAGTACATAATGGTAATATCTAGATCATCAAAATCAATATAACTATTAAAATAAACCATCATTATGAGCTAAAAGAATAAGTGATCAAATTCATAAGTATAATAAGTCATATATGCCAATTTTGTAAATGAATGATGATATAACATAATTAATGGCACAAGAATTTACAAATACATAAGTGATGAACAATTAATATTTAAGTGATGGATAATGATTTAGAAATATTAAATGAGCAAGAAAAACATAAAGATAATGGATTTTAGTGAGATAAATATTTGTATTTGGCTTTTTGGACAAAGTGTAATGAACAAATAAGGAAGATAAATAAATGACATGAAACATGATGATAGACAATTAAGAAGATGAAATCAAAGATCATACAAGGAAAAAAAAAACAAAGGCATAGTGATAAGTTGACATGCTACCATCATATATATTTATCCATGCATTATGATTACATACAATAATAATTCAATTATGTAAACGTACGAGCATGCTTTTGTAAATTCAAGCTATTATCCATCCATCATGATTCATTCAACAAAATCAATATGGCAAGAATTGTTACCAAAACAATTAAATCATCTTACTTATCATTTTCTCTTAGATCATAATCAAGTGATTATTCTCACAAGCTTTTATCAAGGAACTCTCCACCATTTCTTGATTATGGTACCTATAAAAAATATTCAAATTGTTTCCTTTGGTACCCAAATACTTTTGGATTTTTGAGTGTTAGCAATGGTTCATTTTAGAACCCAAATATATTTTACTCAATAATATGCATTTATTTTTACTGGACATCTAAGCTTTATGTGACTATTTTGATTGCAATAATGACATACAACATAATTGCTAATAGAAGTACTCTTCACAAAATAATTCTTATAAAACTTTTGTTTCAAATTTGGTTTATAATCAATGCCTCATTTGTCGAACACATATTTTTGTGGATTAAGCAAGTTATCCAACATCTTTTACCCATTTGTAAATTTAAGACAACATCATTAAGTTTAATATTCTTTTTCTTGAGCATTTCATTTTCCTTTTCAAAATCATCTACATGTGATTCTATATGTTCATGTGAAGTGTTAGGTTTCTCATTTGATAATGCAACTCTATCATGCAATGATTTATTTTCTAATTCTAGGCATGTAATCTTTACATTTAAAGATTTATTTTCATTTATGAGTTCTACCATTTTTTTAAGACATGCATTCTTTGCCCAGTTTTCATTTATTCATCATACAATTCTTTAAAAGCATCATATAATTCATCATAAGTAGGAATATCATTTACCTCATCAAGTTCATCATCTCATATTGTCATAAGTGATAGGTTTGACACTTCTTGTGAATCTTCTTCATTACTCGATTCTTCATCGCTATCATCCCAAGTAGCCACTGTGGTTTTTTTCTTGAGTTTGTTGAGAAGTGAAAACTCTGATTTGATGTGGCCAGACATTTTGCATACAAAATAAACAATTAGCTTCTTCTTCCCTTTCTCCACCTTAAGGTTTTTTCTCATGAGAACTTTAAAGTTTCTTCTCTTGATTTGCTTTTAGAAGACCCTTTTAAACTTTCTAGCAATCATTTCAATGCCTTCATCTTCAAAGTCACTCCCATCATCATCACTTTCAACTATAGAAGATTTAAAAGCAAAGCTCTTCTTCTTTTTATCTTTATCAATTCTTTCATTAGCTATATATTCTTCATATGAGATAAGTAAACCAATAAGATCATCAAGAGATAAAGTATTAAATTTTTTGCTTCTTCTATGGACGTTCTCTTTGGTCTCCACTCTTTTTGCAAAGATCTAATAATTTTCTTCACTTTTTCACTATTAGTAAATGTCTTTCCTAGTGCTTCAAGAGAATTCACAATATCAATAAATCTGGTGTACATACCATGAAACATTTATATTATGAAAATAATGATTTATTTAACATGTATGAAAAATAATTTGACCTTTTAAAAACTTAATCTTGCCTGTTATCATCAAAATCAACATTATGGATACATATATATTAACATGGACTTATTCAAATTTTAACTATATTTAGATCCATTCAAATTTTAGAGCCAAAAAAAAAATGATGCCTAAGTCAATTAAGTCATGAAGTCAAGAAACAAATAATCCTTAAGACTAGAGACAAGACTTAGATTGAATAGATAGGTGAAAACAAGGCCTGAAAGTGAGTCAAGAGATTAAAGAAATTTTTAGAGAAATCATTTGACTCAAAAGTTTAAACTAATAGGTTAAAGCTTAACAATAGTATTTAACACAAGTCTTAATAGGTCCCCATTATGTAAAACTTGGACTCCGACTTGAGATGAGAATGTGGATACATTGCATATAAGAATTTGAAATGAGTCTTAATAACCCCTTTCATGTTAATGTCAATGAGGTATATGCATAAATTTATTCTAACAAAAAACAAGAATATCATCTATATAAACTATATACAAAACTTGTTTATATCTGTTTACATATGTATAACTTATTTCTAGTACTTCTAAAATATTATATGCTTCTAATTTTTGTAATGTCCATTCTAGAAATAATAATATATAATAGGCTCAAGCTAATAGTATTGCCTTTAACTTAAATCCAAAATGCTCAACAACTGGGCTAATGAAGCACTACTAGTTATCGAATATGTTAAAGGTATAATACAAGAATGTTGTGAAGAAGAAAAGCATAAATGAAACAACAATTTAGAAAAATGTCTATAATATATCTTTGTTTCTAGCAAAATTTTGTAATTTTGTAATTTAGTTTTGCTTTGTATCCTTTACATTTATTATTTCTAGAAAATATTTCTTTCTTTTACCAATGAAAATATTTTTCTTTTATATTAAGACGTGAGACAAGAGCTTATGGATATGTTGAAAATATTAGCCTCAAAGTAAGAGTATTTGAACATGTCTTAAAAGCTCATCATGTAAACTATGGACTAAGACTTGAGACAAGAGTTCGTAGATACACTTGAGTAAAAAGAAATTAAAGAAATTAGCAAGTGCTCGAAATTGAGATAGAAAATCAAAAAAAAAAATTAGCTTTCACATAAGGGATTTCAAATTTGAGACCTTGAGTGATTGGAGAAATCACTTGGCCCAAAAAGTTTATTCCTATAATATATGGCCCATCAAATACATTGGTAAATCCAATCAAATACAAACCACACTTTTGCTGGTCAACCATGGCTATCAGGTTGAACACTATCATCCTAATTAACTAATTGGTAGATAATAGATGAAACCAACGAGAAGTTTTTATATAATTTGTTTTCATCTATGCATGGGTCATGCACTTTTGTACTCCATATATATACATACAAATACATACATACATACAAACATACATATGTATATATGTATATAAATACACACATATAGATATACTTACACACACACACACACACACAAAGCTCTTTCCTCATACGGACACCGTCATTTTTTTTATGCAAACATACTGTTAAATTGTGTGTTTTAATAAAGACAATGCAAACATGCTATTAAACTGCATGATTTAACAGCGTGTTTGGATTAGGGAAAAAAAAAGGCACTTGCACTTGAGAATGATTATATAACAAGTAAAAGTTATGTCTTAGTTTGAGTGGGGATAGCATTTTTCTTTTGCATGTCCATGGAGCTTTGAAAAATCCAAACATTTTAGAGATAAATAGAGAGGTAGGAACCTACAAATAAAGCCTGAGGATTGGCACTCCATTTTAACGAGGATTAATCTAGAATATATATAAAAATTTCAATGAAGGATCTTTTACTTTAATACAGTAAAAAAATAAACTAAGATATAAGAAAAACACAAACTTCATTGTAGTAGATTTTATTCTATTGTGTATTGAAATTTTATTTTTTTAGCTTGTTTCTTATTATATTAAAGTAAGGGAATCCTTACTAGATAATGTGTGTGTGTGTGTGTGTGTGTGTGTCATGCATGTATTTACGTGTGTATAATATATATCATATAGTAATTTTTTAATAAGGGATCCTTACTTTATTAAAGTAACTGATAAGCCAAAAAACAAGCAAAACACACTTTAATGTGCGTTATTTTATCATGAAGTATATGGAAATTTGTGTTTTATTTTTATTTTTTAATTTTTCCCTTACTATATTAAAGTAAGTAACCCTTACTAGGTAATGATAAAATGTATATGTGTGTGTGTCTGCATAGTTATATATATTCGGTTATGTTGGAACCTCTCTAAGGTAGAACACTTATTCGTAACCACATGGTCAAAGTTATAATGCAATTTGTACTATTTATCAATTTGCGTGTGTGGTTGTGATTCGTACTCTACTTTAGAGCGGCTCCAAGATAGTCATAGCTATATATATAATGTGTATTTTTGTGTGTGTGTGTGTGTTATCATTACCTGGAAAGGGTTCCAGGAGCTGGGAACCGACTACAGAACCCTGCGCAATAAGTGGAACGCATTAGCTATCCTCTCTGAAGTTGAGCAGTAAGGGTTGGAGAAGGGCAATTATTCATTCCTAAAACCAGCATTCTTAAGACCAAAGAGTAGGGCAGAAAAAAAGGGGAAGACTCTCCATTCCTGGTTCTCTTATAGCTGGATATACATTCAAGTAATACACACACTTTAAAACATTGTATTTTGTCCTATAGCATATTGGAGTTTTTTATTCGTATTTTACTTATCTCTTACTTTAATAACTTAAAGAATTACACACACACACACACACACACACATATTATGTTTTAATAAGAGATCCTTACTTTATTAAAATAATTGATAAGTGAAACGACAAGTAAAACAAATTTCAATATAGTGTATTTTATTTTGTAGTATATTAAAATTTATGTTTTTCTATTTTTTAACTTGTCTCTTACTTTATTAAAGCAAAGGAACCCTTACTAGGTAATGACTCTATATATACACATACACATTCAAGTAGAACTCTCACTTTAATGCAGTGTACTTTGTCCTTTAGTCCATTAGATTTTTTTTTTAATCTTTTACTTATCTCTTACTTTAATAACTTAATGGATCCTTATTAAAAATGTATTTTTATATGCTTGCATTTGGTACGTGAGATTAGATAGGATGTGATGGGATGAGAAATGACAAAATGAGTTGATAAAAGATGGAATCATATTATATTTAATAATGTCTTGTGTTTAGTGTAGTTCATGATTAAATTGGATTGTAGCAATAAAATAATATTGTAATTCTAAGTTAATTTAAAATAAATAAATATTTGTTTAATCACAATTTAATTGAATTATACACATGAAAACTCAAACGAAGACTCACTTAATATAAATTAAAATATTTTTATTTAAAATAGAATGTATTACAATGTCACAATTTATAAATTATTATTATTGTAAACTAAAATTTTTATATTGTTTATTAGTTTAAATTTAACTATAAATTATATAAAAATTATTCTAAAAAATATAATTAAATATGTAAAATTCAAAATAATATTATAATTCAAAGTTAAACAAAAAAATTGCAATATTATGATAATACACAAAGAAGATTATTTATTTATTGTAGTTATTTTTAATTATGTATTATTATAGATATTACAATTTAAATTAAGTGTATTATCCCATCAATAGTTTGGGATAAATTTTTGAGCTTTAAAAATGTAATCCCAAGGCTCCCTTTAGAACGCATTTTTATTACTATTCGGGATTATATGGTGGGGTAAAAGTACTTTTAATATCTATATTTTGAAGCTAGTGCCCGTTTATTTCCTATAATTTTAAAGATACTTCAAAATAGTCCTAGCACTAAATTATTAACACCTTATTGTTATTTTTTATTCCTTTTTGTCTTGCTTTTAAAATATTATCTTCTTACAATAATTTTTTTGGAGATTAATAAAAAAATTAAGTTACTAATTTAACCCCAAAAAATAAAATAAAAACAAAAGGAATATATATTATTTTTTATTGAAGCTCACGTATGTCCAAAAAATTAAATATTGTAAGAAAATTAAATTTTCAATTTTTTTGGACATTAATAAAAAAAATGAAAAATTATCTCCACACCACCTTTATTTTGTGATATGTATATCTAACCACTAGAACAATTGACTGATGTTTTGCACCATCTATGTTTATAAACTTTTATCAATCAATTAATTTAACATTAAAAATAACCATTTTACCCATAAATGAATTAAAAGACTATTTTATTCTATAAAATTTTGAAAAATAAAAAATTATGGTTATTTTGTAACCCCTAAATTCAATAAAAAATAAATATCAAAATTTAGGATGATAATTTTTAAATGAATTATAATTGTAAAAATTAACATCTTTTAATTATAATTTCATCTAATTTTTTTAATTAAATTAATTATATGGAAGTTTATAAAAATTAACATGAAGAAAAAAGCTCCTTATAATTATTGCAAACTTTCCTATAATTAATATTAAGAAGTTTCCCTATACAAATTAAATGAAATTATAATTACAAAAAATTAACATGATAAATTTAAATGAAATTATAATTGTAAAAAAATTAATGTATTGGATTTAGATTATTTATTTTATTAAATTTAATGGTATTCTTGTAAATATAATTTTTTTATTTTTCAAAATTTTGTAGAATAAAATGGTATTTCAATTCTTCTAGGGGTAAAATAGTTATTTTTAGTGTCAAAGAGGTTTATTGATACAAACTTAAAAATAAAAATGGTACAAAAAATATGTCAAAATTTTGAAGTAGTTAGATATATTTATGACAAAATAAAGGTGGTGTACAAATAGTTTTCCTAAAAAAAATTAATAAATTAACTTCTTAGCAAAGTGTTCCACAAAAAATAATATAAATTCTTTTTGTTTCTATTTTATTTTTTGGGTTAAATAGATAATTTAATTTCTTTATTAATTTCAAAAAATAAAAAATATTACAAGAGGGTAATATTATAAAAATAAGTTAAAAAAATAGCAACATGGTGTCAATAATTAAACGATAGGACGTTTTGAGGTATTTTAAAAAATATAGAGAGTAAACAAGCACTAATATTAAATTACAAAAACTAAATGAGCTTTTACCTTTATATGGTTGGCCTTTGGTTACATATCCCAACTTAATTTTTTTTTTGGCACCAAACATGGGATTGGTATTATTTGTACCAAAATAATCATATCCCGTGAAATTTATTTACAACCAAATCGTGATACAACCTAAATTTACACTCTCACAAGTGTTAAAGAGAGGTATGCTCCATCCACATTAATATGTAGAAATCGGACCTACTTACACTTATAATAAAAAATCTACTATATTATTTTAAATCAACTCTATTACAGCACAACTTATATTTCTATTCTACCCTCAATAATATCGAAGAAATATTTACTCCATCTACATTGAAGGAGAAATCTATCTTTATTAAATTAAATTGGGAGGGATGAGTTCTAGATTAATTTTATAATAACATATTTATGAGAAGCATAAGGATATTTACCAGAAGAAAAACTGAATCTTAGATTAACATACGATGGCATAACTGCGAGTTTTATCCTAACTAATAGCATAAGGATATTTACTTCTTCCATGTTAATAGGGAAAAACTCCAGCCCCACTTAATTAAATTAGAATGGAAAATCTTGAGAGGATGGGTTGTTGTCAGCCGGCCATGTAGTTTTGCTCTTCATTTTTTGTATTTTTTAGTTTTTATTCTTTAGTGAAAAGAATATCAAAATTCAAATCCAAATCAAGATCATTAAAGAGAGCGCATGATAAGGACGGTACAGATGATGCGAGCTCTATCCCCTTGCAGACGGATGGCAACCAAATAAAGACACGACAAAGAGGGTCCCACAACCACTTGAGATGCTCTTTCCACTTACCGAGGTCAGACTCCCGTTACCGCACCGTAACGGCAGAGGCGAATCTCGTAACAGCGAGAAATTTTGGCGGTAAAAATAACCTAACTCTGATAACGTGTCAAACTCTCATTCGCACTTGACCTATGATGCTCCTCGTGCATGTCATGTGTACGTACACATCATGTTATTTTTCCCGCAGACGATAGGGTTCCCCTAAAAAGAGGACCAAAGTTAATAGTTAGAGAGAGAGAGAGAGAAACAAAACAAAAGCGAGGGAAAAATTTTAGGGTTTCGTAGCAAAATACTAAACCGATCTGACGGAACACCGTTGTCTTTGTTGAATTGGAGCCAGGGTTTTTGTTGTTAGATCTACCGACAGTTCGTGTATCAAAAGAAATTTCGAAATCTGAACTTCAAAATCGTATGTTTTTTGAAATTTCTTTATTAAATTGATTTCTTGAAATAGATTTATTTGGGGCAGCTTTTTAGTTTTGGAAGCAATTTTTGTTTTGATTCTGAACTTTACGAAGTATTATTAGTAGTTGATTTTTTCTTGCAAATTTCCGAATTTGCTTGTATAAATTATAGTTACTTAAGGTGTTTCTGTTTGAAATTTGTTTAAATTCTAACTGACTGTTAAAGTTTGTTAGCATTTCATTAACTTTGAGGTTCATTCTGGCTTTTGATTTAATAAGCAGGTTAAGATTAGATCGCTTTGAAATATATGGACGACACAAAGCCCTCAGTCACTGCATCCAACAACTCTGAATCCAACGCTGGGGACAATGATGCCACTGAAGCTCGATTAACTGATCTGTGCAAGGTTTTTTATTTTTGAAAAATTTTTTTCTGTTAGTTTTATAAAAAAATCCATTTTCTTCTCTTATTTTCAATAGCATTTTGCGCTTTTTACTTTCTGGGATTTCCTTGTCCTAGTTTTGATTTCATTATAATTGTTTTGTTTTTTTAAATGTTTTAATTTTTAAATATTTTCAATTAAAACTGGGTTTGATTGCAGAATGGATTGTCTGTGGATGAGAATACTTATAAGGAAATTATAAAGCTATTTAGAGAAACAAAACATCTGCTATTAGCAAACATCTCCGCTATAGGAAATGGAATGGTATTTTCCCTTTTTCTGCTTATCTGTTTGTATGTGGTAATTTCCATGTGTTAATAAACGTAAAGGTGCTAGCCTACCTGTTATTTTTTAATAGCCAGAAGAAGCCGAGCGGTTTTGGTTTGCATTTGTCTTGTATTTGGTTAGAAGGCTGAGTGAGAAGAACGGAGAGAATTTGCAGCAGGGATCTAATGATAATGAATTCAATTTATGCCACATATTGAGAGTCATGAAGCTGAAGTATGTTGTTCATAACCCATGTGAATTTATGGAGTTTAAAGTTTCTGCCTTAATTTACTCTTTTCTTTTGTTTTTTTTTTCCAGCATAGTGGATTTTTTCAAAGAGCTACCTCAGTTTCTTGTCAAGTCTGGTCCAATATTAAGTAACATTTATGGGGCAGATTGGGAGAACAGGCTAGAGGTATTGACACGATATATTCAAGGATTGCATTAATATGCTTCTACATTCATGATTGTTCATCTCTAGTTTGGATATCACTCATTTTTTCCTATTCAGGCAAAAGAATTGCAGGCCAATTTTGTGCACCTCAGTATTTTAAGCAAGTGAGGTTTCGTACCTCTACATCTCCTGTTCCTAGTGCTGTCTTAAATAATTAGTGCCTTGTTCTGTTAATCATCTGATGAAATAGTTAAATGTCTTAGAAGTAACATTCTTGGCACTCATGATATGTGCTGAATGAAAGTTTAAAATGATGATGTTGGTCATAGCTTGCATTTTCAATTGGCATGGTTACACAAATCTCCCGTAGTTCCTTGGGAGTCAAGATAGTTCTTCACCTGTTTATTTTTTATCTTGCCAACTGAAAGTGTACTATATGATAGTAAAGGAAGCTGCTGAAAATTGATATAAATGTAAATATTTTTAAAAGATTATTTTATAGGATTATAGCTATTTGTTTATTGAAGGCAAAGGAACCTAGGATGCACTCTGTCCCCTAATTTTTTTTCCCCTTTCTGTATGCCTTTTACATCCTGTGCAATTGCTTCTTGTAACATTCTTCTACTCGACTGCTTGTTGCAATATTATTTTACTCTACACAGAATCAGCCTGTTCTCTTTGCTTGCCATCCAGGATTTTCAGTGACCTAGTGTTTTAAATCTACTAGCATTTATGCCTTGAATGGCTACAAACTTAAAGTTCTAATCTTTTGAGGCTAAATAGTTACATTCAAGATGCTTAGTTCACTAATATATCAGGAGGCTAAATATATTTAAAAATTGTCACTTAACCACGGTAAGAAAGTCCTTTTGTTTTGTTACTCGTTGTTCTCTTCGTCCTTTTTAATAGAAAATTTGTCATTGGCATTGGGTTGGTTGCAGCTGCCTTACTTTACCACGTTCAGTTTTTAAATGTTACATTCTGTGGGCTATATTTATCCAGTGCAGTATGAAGTTCACACATTATATATTATTATTTAATGTTACTAGGTCCTATAAACGCATATATCGTGAACTCTTCTTACCAAGTGATGCAAATGGTGATAAGCAGTCAGCTGCTGCCAGTACCTCTGGCTATGTTTCAGACTATCATCGTTTCGGATGGTTGCTATTTTTGGCTCTCCGTATACATGCATTCAGCCGGTTCAAAGATCTAGTGACTTGCACAAATGGTTTGGTTTCCATACTGGTCAGTTACATTCCTCTTTAACTGTATCTCAATAATTACAAATTCTAAGACGTACCTGAGACTTTACAAATATTTTTCATGTGCCTTTCTGTTTTGGATTTTGGTATTTTGACAATATACAATGAACGTATGAAGGCCATAATTATATAGGATTCATTATATTACCTGTTGTATGTTCAACAAGTTCATCACGGTGATTCCATTCTACAACTTATGTTTCTGCTGCTCTCTTTATAAAAGATTGTCTAAGAATAACAAAATGAAGCATCATTTCTTACTGCAAAATGAAATCTGTAACAGGCTATTTTGATTATTCATGTTCCTGTTCGCTTCCGAAATTTGAACATCCATGACTCCTCACGCTTTGGTAATTGTCTTGCTCTTTTGTTCACTTCATAAGAGATATTCTTTTGTTTTTCTGGAGGATGGTGTTTTGTGATTAGATCCTTTTTTTTTCATTTGTTTCATTTTTCTTTTTCCTTTCTTTTTAATTAAAAAAATTTGGAGTGACGTAAGATTCAGCAGTGCTGATTAGTTTAACATGTGCTCCAGTTAAGAAAAGCAACAAAGGTGTGGACTTGATTGCATCACTGTGCAGCATTTATGACACCTCAGAGGATGATTTGAGGAAAACAATGGAGAAGACCAATACTTTAATAGCAGATATATTGAAAAAAAAGCCTTGTGAAGCATCCGAATGTAAAAACGAAAACTTAGACAATATTGACACAGGTAGTTTTATAAGTTTCTCATCTATTTCTGGTTTGGCCAATGTGCTTTCACTTACTGATGTTCGTGAAAATCTGAAACTCGTCAATGCAGATGGTCTGATCTATTTTGAAAATCTAATGGATGATTCATCTCTGTCATCCAGTTTGAATATTTTAGAGAAGGATTATGATAATGCCACTCGTAACAAGGGTGAGCTGGATGAGAGGGTGTTTATTAATGAGGATGACAGCTTACTTGGTTCAGGAAGCCTGTCTGGAGGTGCTGTGAATATAACTGGTGCCAAGGTATGTTTCAATGAAGAATACTTTTAAAACCCATAAGCTGCATTTTAGTTTTACTCTTGTTTGTTCACTGATGTAGAACACTTAATCTCATCATCCTTGATTCTGTTTCATGCAGAGAAAATTTGATTCATTGGCCTCTCCTGCATTTAATTTCAGATTATATGTAAAGAGAAATTAAAATACACATTCAAAAGAATACAGTCAAAATACTGTATCATAATCCAAAGCATAAACAAACTTTTTAACTTGCAAATGAAGGTAGATGAATCAACTCTATTACAACAATCTTCAAACTATTATGTTTCCTTTGAAAATTGATCTAGGAAAAAGGTTCTCATTTTTACAAAGAGAATGGGATTGTTAAGTTAGCCATTCGGCCATTATCATCCTCACTTCTCTCAGCAATTTCCTTTAGGCTTATCCAAGATGTTCTTCTCCTTCTACTTGAAACACCAACAGTTTTATCATCAGTTACGGCCGAATTACTCTCAGATTCGGCTGAATTATTATTTCCCAATTTTCTCCTCCTCTTTTTGCCCTCCAGAGTAATTCTACTTTTCAATGGAGGAGTTTCTACACAGTTTTTGGATATTGATGGCAACGCTTCGTCGTCCACCTTACTAACTTCATCCTTGATTCTCGTGTCTTTCGTGGTGTTGGCAGACCGTTTAAGTGGCGATTTACTACCAGATTGAGGTCTTGAAGATGGTTTTGCCTTCTTAGGGCATATCTCTTTCATGTGCCCAACAGGAGTCCCTCTCTTAAGATTGTGATGGGAACAGAAATGGCACTTATAAACCACTCTGTTCTGCATAGAAGTCTTAGGCTTCTTCCATCTACGTCTTGATTTCACTTGGTTTTTCTCTATTCGAATGGTGCAGTTAAAGCCAGGCTGAAGAACTGTCTCGCATCTGTGAGAAGTATTCAGTAAATCAGGGCCACCATATAAAATTCATAAATTGGTTTTTAGAGCTGTCATGACAAGTCTTTCAGTTTAAAGAGGATTAATATTAATCCATTTGTACTCTAGTACAGTTCAAATTTCAAATAACTACAACCGACTTTACATCTAACTCTCTTTGAAATCTTAAATTCTTGAATCTTGTTATAGAACTTAATAGAACATAATGAAATAGCATCTTATTTTCTTGAAAGAACCCAATAGCTTTCTATAGATATTATCTCTCAGTGATGTTAAATACTCTTTAAAGTGACAATACGCCAGCCACCGAATAAAAGCAACAAAGTGATATTAAATAGTTAAAACTCATTATATTTCCAACTAAGCCCATCATGTTTCATTTTGATTAGGAAATGCTCCTCTTTGATCACATCCTCTAAAAGACAGAACGACTAGCCAATTTACATACTAAAATGTCATCCACCAACAAAGAATAGAACTTTGCACAGAAAAGCAAAAAAGGAAGAGTAATTGTGTACACACACAGGTGGACACACAAACACACAACTAAGTGCAGTAGCCAAAAAAAAAAACACCTGAGAATTTTATATTTATATATATACACAAACTGCAAGTTCTACCTAAATTCCATCCAGATAAATGAAATGCATCGCAAAGAGAACATCCAATATCTTTTACTGATCATCAATACTATCTTCTTAATTCAGAATCTAACACCAATTCAGAACATAAACATAAGACAATTCTAAATATAAAAGAAATATCATGACTCAAGTTTACATGTTTTAATCTTCTTTCAATAGGAAAGGTGGTTATATGTTTTTTAGTGACTAGAAACTAAATTAAATTAGATTTGTGTGTATGTCTCCGTGCTTTGCAATACAAAATCAATGGTGCACACACTCACTAACCGATTCAAAGAAACTAATGATCATCTATGCATACTGTATAATAAAACCTAATCATAAAATAATCTCCAAACTAGTTGTAACCGTTGGAAGCTTGCAATTAAACTCATTTAAAATTATAAAGATAATCAAAACAATGCAGGTACAACAATATAAAAAGCACGCAACATTTGTGAAAGTGCATTAGTCTATATTGCATTACATGTATACAGTACAAATATAGTAGCATATTGAGTCGGAAATCAATGAAAAAACAATAAATACACATGGACTGGATGATCAAACTTGTATATCAAAAAGTTGTACATATAAAAGTAATCAGGTTCAGGCAAAACCTTTGGCAAGAAAAAAAAGAGGGGTCTGGTTGCAATCCCAGGACCTCATTGGCAGAGGCCAAGCGGTGTCCAAAAAGTGCGGCCAATGAAGGAACAGAAGTTTCGCTACTTGCCCACACGGCAAGTCTTTGCAAGTGTTCGAGTTTCAATTTTGACTTGACATTTGTAGTGTTGACTAGCTTCTTCCCTGCCTTTTCTTCTCTAAGTGAGACAGGTTTATGAGAAACAGATGTCAAGTTTGATGCTCTTCTGTCTCGCCCTCTCTTGCCCATGTTTTTTTGGCTCAAATATTTGATCAAGCAGCTGGAGGCCAAAGGCACAGTCACAGCTATTAGTAATTAGAATAAGGAGGCAAAAAGGAGCCAATCTCGGTTGGCCCTTTAGTTAAAGACAAGTTTGGGCTGCGCTCCGTCAATCGAATTATATTTTTATCAAAGTCTTACTATCATTTTCAGTAGTAACAAATATTTGACTAACAAAAGAAATGTATATGTATCAACATTGTTGACAGGAAAATTGATCGACATACTACCTCATCGGTGAGGACCACCAGATGGGAAATAACAACCCCTCAAGGGTGCGAATAAGGACCACCAGATGGACAGTAAGGATTTCTCGAGGCAGGAAATGAGGAACCCTGGATCAAGGCTACGATGGTAAAAACTAGCGGTGGACAGTATACAGTCCAGTTCGGTCCAGGACTTAAACCTTCGGTTCTTAAGAAATAGAACCGAAACCAAACCAAATTTCATAATTGAACCGAACCAAAATGTTTCACTTTGGATGGATTCTGAAATTTGATTTGGCTCGGGTCAGACATAGTTTAACTAGTAACTGCACTGTGGATAACAACCTAACCTTCATTTTAATTTTTTCCCCCAATCAATTAAATTGTCAATTACTTCCAAAAATCAAACCAACCATGCATATCAAATTCAACAAAGAATAAACCCTCTAATTGCTATTACAAAATAAAAAACACGTCTTTATATGCATGGCCGAGAAAGGAAAAAGAAAAAATTGTTAATGATTATTTATTCTTCTTAAAACAGTGAACAGATAAGTCAAAAACTAACAATTTTGGATACTAGATGAAGGTATTGATAAAGAAAGAAACTTCATAAATATCTACGCACCCACCAATTTAAAATCAATAATCAGGAAAAGTACTTCGAATTTATTGCAAGGTGATTCCAATCTTACGTATCCAGCACATGCCAGAAGAGATAGATAAATTCAAAACTACAAACAATGAACACAACTCAGTACTCACCTGCGCGACAGCAACGGCTAGTAACAATGAATGAGGTGAGGAGAGGCGGCTGGCGAAGATGACGGCAGGAGACGAGCAGTGGTGACAGTGTTGGAAGCTTGAATCGTGATTGAGTGACGAGCGGCGGCTGGCGAAGATGACGGAAAGAGACGAGCGGCGGTAGACAGTGGTGACGGCGCTGGATGCTTAACCTTGAAGGCTTGAATCGTGTTTGTCGTGTTTGGTGAGAGTGAGACCGTGAGTCTGAGAGAGAGAGAGAGAGATTGAGGGATTGCCGATTAGGGTGTACAATCAAATTAACCAATATTGTAACTTTATAATCACATTAATATGTATGTATATATAGATTCAAATTTAATACAAAAATTATTATTATTTTTTTTACAAGAAATGAAAAAATCGAAAGTGGGGTTGATTTCTACCTCAAAGATCACGTGCGTATGGTGTGTTCAAGGCAGAGTGGGTTCGCTACTGCTGGCGTCCGTCGTCGCGCTGCAGTCGCTGCTGGTGCTAGGTTCAACGCGTATTGGTGCTCGTGATTCGCGTGACTATCTGGCTGCCGCTAGGTGCTGGGCTCGCGACTCGTGGTGTAGCGTGCTGGGCTTGCGAAGATCGGCGGTGATGATGGCTGCGAGTGAGGCAGTGAGGACTGAGGGTGTGGTTGTTTGCTGTTGAGGCAGGGTCGGCGGCTGGTGCGTGTGGCGTCTGCAATGTTTGTTTTACTTGTTTTGTTGAACTGAAGTAACCAAGTTAGGGAGAAATCTTCTCTCTTTTCCCATGCACATATCTTCCTCAGATTTCATAGCCCTATGAGGACAGAGCGTCTCCACTTTTGATTTTTTTTTTCTTTTTTAATTAGATTTTTTTTAATTTTATATAATAAAGCATAAGCCCGGGTTGTTTTACATCAGGCTTATAAGCAGGCCCACTAATGTGCGGGCCCTGAATTTTTTTAGTCCATATACTTAAATTTAAGCCACGGGACGGGCCTGAACGGGCTTGGACTGGCCCATATTTTTTAACCAAGACTAAATTGCTGTATTGATTTTTATTTTTGCCTTCTATATTTTTAATTAAATTGAACCAAACCGATTGGTTTATTGATCGGTTCGGCTGAACACAAATCAATAGTTGGGTTTTTTTTATTAAGCATTCGTTTATCCTTTGAATTGAACTAAATCGAACTAAATTTTTTTAATTCGGTTCGATTTGTCAAAAACTAAATAGAATATCTACCGTAATAAAAATCACTAAGCTAATCAAGAAAAAATATAAGGATAAGGCTTAACAAAATAAATAACCATTAAAATACGATCAAGGTAGCTAAAGAAATTGACTATTAAAACACCAAGCGTACGAAAGTAGGGGTATGACCCCCATTACTAAAAACATGGTGCGATCCCCACTACTAAAAATAGAGATGACAATTTGTGGGTTTGGGCTGGTCTTTTTGAAACCCATGCCCAAACCTCCATCATTCAAATAAAGTCCAGGCTCTTTAAAAGCTCATCCAAAATTAGGCGGGCTGGGCCTAGACGGGCCTTTTTTAATTAAGAAAAAATATTTAATTAAAGATAATTATTTAATATATAATAGAATAATAGTCCAATACATAAAATATTAGTAATACAACCTAATAAAATAACAAATACTAATATAAAACATTAAACTAATTTAATATTTTGAGGTTTTTCTTTTTTATTTAAATTAAATTTATTTTTTATTCATAAATTAAAAAGGTTCGAGCCAAGTCCGGATTTTTTTGCTAAGCTCTTGTCCCAGACCCAACATATGTGGACTTTGTAATTTTTGGGCTCATATATAGGACCACCCCTTGCGGGCGGCCTTGGGCCGACCCGGGCTTTTTTAGCCACCCCTAACTAAAAATATGATCTACTCTCTTCTCAAAAGATATTTTAAGAGAAAACAAAGGATGGAGAGAGGTATGAAACACCAACTATGCCACCACCCCATAGACTTCTAAAATAAAGGAGTTAAAGTTTTAACTGACTAACCACCATGCCTCACTTCAGTCCCACGAAAGAAGAAGTCTATTATAAGTTAATAGCTCTCCATATTTACCAAAATAAAAAGGACTCACCCATTTAAAAATATTGGATAACATAAATACTCAATTACTCTTTCAAGAGAGATAATTTAACCAAAACTCAAATTTCATGATTCAACTCGAATTCTCCAATCACTGACTCAAGCATCAAAGTGAGATCACCGAAAACCCTCTTTTTTTTTTTATCCCATTTCACTTTTTTTTGTTCGTTATTGTGTGTGCAAGCATACCTTTATCTATGCGCTTGTTCAACCTAAGCAAAAAATAAAATAAATAGGTATCAACAAAGATGATTTCCTTTATTGGTAGTGCGAATTTGATCCAACTATAAAAATTTCAGATATCAAAATGTGCCAAAAAAAATATCTTCCCTTCTTTTTTTTCCTTATAATTATTTTATTAGAAATAAAATGTTAAGGTGATAATAATTGTTGGATCACAAACACAATAGCGTCCTCATTATTTGATTTGATTTTTTATTATTTTAATCAACCGTTTATTATAATGTTATTACAACTATTTATACAAAATTATTTGTGGTTATATAATTATCAAAGGATAAAAAAAAGTTATGCATAATTAATATATGTTTAGTGTAATCAACATTGTGTCAGTGTTTCTCTATTTCCCATTTTTCGTTCTTCGTACACTACTGTTGTCATGCTTAACAATCCAAAATTTGCTATCTTGTAATGATGATGTCGCTAGGACTGGATTGAGTGAATTTTTTAATTCAATACTTGGCTAAGCTTTAGCCCAGTCGCTTTCTAGTGAAAACTAGATCGAATCCCCCTGATGAATCAATTTCAATTTCTTTTCCCATGCCTTATTGAATTGTAAAGTAGTTTAAAAGATACGGAGACTAACCCCTTTTATAGTCTAGAAATAATGAACGCGGACAAGCTCAATGTGATTTAAGAGATGGCAAAATGTTTGAGCAAAGTCAAGTTTGAACACATGGTTGTCTATTGTTGGGTAGCTTGACATGCAAGAAACTGTTTTGTTTTTTAAAGAAAGAAACTAGATCCCTTGATCTTTTTTGCCAAAGTTGAAGTTGTTGTAGAAGTTTACCAGAAAGTGAGGCTCACAGGACAGACATACATTACGAAAAGGCTACTAGAATTAAGAAAAAATGGCATCCACTATCAATAAATGCCTTAAATGTTAATGCTGATGCAACAATTAATAAACAAAAACAACAAGTAGGATTGGTAGTGTTCCTAAAGGATTTCAATAGTAAGATAATTACAGCATTGGTAAAGACATCACAACTGTGGAAGGATGCAACATATGCGGAGGCTGAAGTGATGGAATGAAGGCTAAAGTTAACGAGGGAAGCTATTATGTCACACCTAATAATGGAGACTAATTGTCAAGAAATTATTGATTTGGTCAACAATAAAAAAGGGAGTAGGACTAATTTTTTTGGATAATATCTGAGATCCAAAACCAGAGCAAGCTATTTCAGAAAGTCAGATACACATTCCAAGATTGTGTAATGTTCTAGCTCACAATTTAGCCAAATATGTTGGAATAAATAGGAATGGCAATAGGTCAAGTCGAACTCAGGGTTTGGTAAAGTTTAGCCCCGACTGGATTAGTGGAATTAAAAGCCTGACCCAAAAAAAAAACCCCAACTATTTGCATTTCGGGTCAAGTCAGGCTTGACTTGATTTGGGTCAGGGTCAGTTCAGGCCCGACTGACCAAACATGTTTCCAAAATTGTTTTTAAGATTATAAAAAAAGGGAAATTATCATTCGTGTACTCTAAAGATGCACCTTTATCAAACATATTATAACACTTTTAAGGTGTATCACTCATCCACCCAAAAATGCCAAAATGTATCTACCCACCACTATTCCGTCAGCCACCGTTTGCAAGAGGTGATGTCATAAGGGTAAAATTGTCTTTTGCGATAGCCGAATCTTTGATTTAAAATGACATGTCGCTCAATGCTGGATGACGATGTCGTTTGCTTCAGAACGACATCGTTTCATTAGTATAAAATGATGTCATTTTAATGGAGCTAAAACATAACCATGAAACAACATCATTTCATTGTAATTGAGACAAAATAAATGTGAAAGGGAAGAAATTCTTGGCAAACATTCGAGAGAACGCTTCCAGCAGAGAGAAAGCTTCCATCTACTGAAATCTATCAACCGCTCTTGCCCATTTCCGCAGACTTTTCACCAAATACATTAAATACCCTCAAGATTTAAACAAGTGTAGTTGTCGTTTGTGGAGTTTGATTTGAAAAGTTAGCTTGTTTTGCTCGAAGACAACAAGTAAAATATCAGTTGTGGGTAATGTTTGCATGTTAAAATTTAAACACGGGACTATTTTTATATGTTAATTGAAATCATATTTTGCTATTATATGCGTTCGGTTGTATGTTAATGGTAATGTGTGTTTACTTGATTGTAGTATAATGGTGTTTATTTCGCGTTTAATTTTTAAAAAACTTGAGTTTGCATTTATAAGTATGCCCTGTTCTGTTTGGTGTCACAGCGTCCATATCTCCAATGGACTTAGTAATTTCTTTCAGAGGAGAAAAACACAATATTGGCTTGATTCAAAATGAAGATTTTACTGTTGATAGAATAAGAGCTGAGGCATTGAAGATAACCAGTGTACATGGGTTAGATGAAGCTGGAAAAATCCTATTAAATTGATGAATCCAGAGAATAAAGTGAAGATTGTGTTAGATTCTGATTTTGGGTTAAAATGCTTAACTGGGATACATAATTTGATGGGTTTAACTACATTTGAAGTTGATGTCATTCCAGTTTTATGCCCTCAATATCCAGATTCTCCGTTAATACATTCATTGCTGTTTAACCTAGGAATACAACTGCCTTCAGAAGTTATAAATACATTGAATGATCATTTTACTAGAGTAGATTTACAGAGAGGCACACCAAAAGTTAGCCATTCAATTAAAGATGAAGATGAATTATTATCGAACCAATCAGATAAAAGAATTCATAGTGATGATGATGATAATGAGGATGAGGAAGTTGCTGTGCAGCCACTACCTGCTGAAGATGATTTACTATCGGATTGGTTAGATAAAGAGATTAACAATGATGATGATGGTGGTGAACCATGTGTTGGGTACATGAATGATGTTGAGCCTGTTGAGGATAGCTATGACAATGAGGGCAGTGATAGTGATGCTGATGTATTACTGGATGATGATACCAGGGAAGTCGAAATGGTTGTTAACTCTTCAGATGAAGACAAAAATGCTGGCAGTGTGCAGTTTAGAGATTATTTAGAGAAACGTGAGTATAAATTAGATGCTGATGGGATTTATAGGCTGAGAATGGGTGATGTGTTCAGAGATGTGGGGCATTTTAGAGAAGTGTTGCATGAGGTGATGGTTAAGAAATGGTTTAACATTAACATAAAATATAGTGAACCAAGGAGATAATATGTAACTTATAAGGAGCCTGGTTGTCCATGGTTTGTCAATGGTGGAAGATTGAATGACAGAAATGGTTTTTGGTTACGAGGGTATCACAAAAAGCATGAGTTCAGGATTACGAAGCAATATGTGAAAGTGACCTTTACATGGATTGCTGAAATGATTAAAGGACATGTTGCTATTGATCCTAATGTCAAGATATCTATTCTCAAGACTTATATACAGGAAAAATTCAGATTAAAGATTGAGAAGCTGACAATGTATAGGGCTAGAGAAAGAGCAAGGATTCTAGTGTACGGTGATCAATCTAAGGGCTATCAGAAGCTGTTTTAGTATGCTGCAGCTATTCATCAGGCTGATCCAGGAGCTATGTACAAGGTGCTTTGTGATACAGTCAGTTATCTTGAAAAATGTCTGTTTCAGAGAATCTTTGTTGCTTTTCCAGCACAAAGAAATGCTTTCCTGAATGGTTGCAGACCGTTTATTGGAATAGATGGATGCCACTTGAAGGGAAAATATGGTGGAGTGTTGTTGGCTGTTGTTGCTGAAGATGCTAACAAAGGGATTGTCTCATTGGCATTATCTGTATGCGAGATTGAGAATAGGGGTGGGCAAACTATCCGACCCGACCCGACCCGATCCGAAAAATTTCGGGTTCGGATCGGATCGAGTGGTCAACAAAACCCGATCGGGTGAAATTGTCTCAACCCGATCGGATCATGATCGGATCGGGATTCGAATACCCGATCGGGTTGAGATAATTTCACCATTTTTTTTTTGTTTCGAGAATTTCAATTTTCAAGTTAAAGTTATAGTATCACACAGACACACATCACACAAAAACAGAAACAGAACAGAAACAGAAATAGGATACAGAGTTACAGACGGATTTACAGTAATTCACAAAACAATAACTCACAAGTCACAGTCTCTGAGTCTCACACTCTCAAAATACAGAAACAGAAATATAGAATATAGAATTACAGATCACAGAATACAGACAGAATACAGACGGATTTACAGTAAATTCACCGCAACAAAAGTTACAAAACAATTTAGTAACAACTCACAGTCACAGTCACAAACCCTTACTCACGTCTCACGGTATCACTAATTCACTATCACAATTCACAAACCCTCACTGTCACACACAAATCACTGAAACCTCAAACCAGCACTCACTCAAGCCGTCAAGCACAAGCAGAAGCAGGCAACAGCCAACCCACAATCCCACACAGCTACACTCACTCACGCCTCACGGCCTTCGTCGCTCACCACACACAGCAAACACACACGCACAGTTCACGGATCTAGCTTCAACCGGTCACCACACGCAGCCAGCAACCACTTCCGAGAATGACCCCAACCGAAGCCGAAGCTGATTCGCGAAGATCGTGACCCGATCTACAGATCTGCTGCAACCAAGCGCCGGATCTACACCTTCAATCCTCCACTCGAGTCTCCACCATTGGCATTCACGGGTCACGGCTGTTGAGTGTTGAAATCTGGCCACCACACCCTCACGGTCACGCCTCAGTCCTCACGGTCACGGGTCACGGGTCACGGCTCCAGTCTCAAAACTCAAAAGGTCTCTTCAGTCTTCAGTCTTCACTCTCTGAGTCTCTGTTTTGGAGGTTGGAATTTGGAACTTGAAGCCCGAACCAAATCAGCAAATCTGGCTTTTGAGTTTTGAACTTGTTTAAGACTTTAAGTGATGGTATATATCTAATATATAATTATATATGCATTAATGAATAATGATTAATTATAATTGTTATTTTTTATATGTTATATGAGAAATGTTAATTGTAACTTTGTATGTTAATTATATATAATTATATATTGTTAAATTTTATCAATAAAATGAAAATAATCCGGCATTAATTTTCTGTTATTAATTAATAATTGATTTTTTGTATGAATAGTAATGTTAGATTAAAAATTAAAATTAAATATTATGTTACAATATAAATTATAATTATATATGTCATATGATATGTGTATTTGTAGTTTTGTACAATAGTTTCAACTTCAACAAAAAATTTACCAATTTAATTGCAATAGTTTTAAGTTTCAATTTCAACAAATAATTAATCAATTTAATTAATTGCATGATAACCATTAACCAATAAGTAAATATTAAGTGGTTAAGTACATATAATGTGGGCATAATAAGAATTAAGAATTTAAGATACGGATATGTAATTAAAATATTTTATTATTTTGGCCAATGGATAATTAGATATTATAAATTAAATAATTACATTAATTTCTTGGTTTTCTTTTATGGAATATGCATCTTGAATTCTTGATCATATATAAACATTATGGTGGAAAATTGGAAATATCGATTTCAAAAAGTTTCATAAAATTAAATTAACAATAATTTGAATTAATTTGTAATACTAACTATTAAGTAGATTTTTTAATAGTCTTTTTGTGTTTTAATTTATGAATTAATGATTAATAATTATTTATTTATGTGTTTAGATGTCTGGACACACAAGATCGAATTCAATGAGTGATGATGACAATCAAAGTGTTCAAATGGAAGGAACTCAAAAGGCAAAGCGGAAAAGACCAGCGATGAAGAAAAGATCTGCGACGTGGAATCATTTTACTTTGCTTGAGGACAATCCAAACAAATGCAAGTGCAACTATTGTGGTAGACAATATCAATGTCATTCAAGGCGTGATGGGATTACAAATATGAGAAATCATATATTAGCTTGCCTTGCATACAAGACATTCCGGGAACAACAAGAGGGGAGTCAACAAAACTTGACAACTGAGGGTGGAGAAGGAAATGCAAGTAATATGGTTTTGGCTAAAGGGTGGAGTCAAGACGCTTGTAGAAGGGCAGTCACCAAAATGATCATTATGGGTGAGTTGACACTTAGTTTTGTAGATAACAAAGGGTTCAGGCATTTTTGTAGTGTAGCCATTCCACAGTTTGTTATGCCATCTCGGAGAACTGTTGGTAGGGATGTTGTGGATTTATTTTTGGAAGAAAAGACAATGTTGAAGAGTTTGATTTGCAACAACAAACAGCGAGTGTCTTTTAGCACTGATTTATGGACTTCTGTTCAAAACATGAGTTACATGGTGATCACAACTCATTTTATTGATAGTGATTGGTGTTTGAACAGAAGGATTATTAGTTTCAGTGTGATTGAAGATCATAGAGGGAAAACTATCGGTAAAAAGATTGTAGCTTGTTTACAAGATTTGGGGATAGAGAGGTTGTTTGCAATAACTGTTGATAATGCCAGTACAAATGATGTTGCTGTTAATTATGTGACTATGCAATTGCTTGCTTGGAGGAATGATGATGCAATTGTATCGGCGGGTCAGTATATGCATGTGCGTTGTTGTGCACATATTTTGAACTTGATTGTTGTTTCGAGGTTGAATGAATTGCATGCTAGTGTTGCCGTCATTCGGAATGCTGTGAAGTATATGAGATCCTCCACCACAAGGCTACATGCATTTAAACAGTGTGCTCAACAAGTGAAATGTCTAAATGGAACGGTTGTTTTGGATTGTCCTACTAGGTAGAATTCCACCTATTTAATGTTGATGACTGCGTTGAAGTTTCAAGCAATATTTGATAGAATGGTAGAGGTGGATAAACCATATGAGGCATACTTTCTTGAGAAAGAAAATAACGCTAAGAGGGTGGGCCCGCCTGGACCTGAGGATTGGGAGAGTGCATGGCGAATTGTGAAGTTTTTGAAGGTATTTTATGATGCCACTTTGTTATTTTTTGCTTCTTTGAGTATGACTTCTAATCTTTGTTATGATACCATTGGCTTAATTGAGAGCTCATTGACTACATTAGAAGGAAGTAAAGATCCTTGGGTGGTGGCTATGGCTTATCAAATGAGGGAAAAATTTCATAAATATTGGGAGTCTTCAGGGAAAATAAATAAAATGTTAATTGTTGCCTCTATTATTGATCCACGAGATAAAATGTTAATTGTTGCCTCTATTCTTGATCCACATTGAAATTGTTGGAATGGTATTACTTAGGAATTAGGATTATTATTAAATTTACTTGATGATGAATGCCATGAAATAAGCCACAATTGATTTATTTTTTTTCTTATATTTAATCAAGTACACACATGAATTGGGCATATGTGTTTGTGTTTAATGTCCCTTTATTTGTAATGCGGCTTAAAGAAAGTCGTTAAACGGTTATCTATTATTTTTTCAATTTTTCCCTAGGGGATATATGCTTCAATTCTTCAACTTGGAGTAGAAGAAATTGAAGTTAAAAGTTGTCAAAGTGCTTGCGAGGAACGGTGGAGCCGTGGAGGAAGTTGATCTAGATTTACATTTAAACTTTGTTGTGTTTTGGATTTTGGAACTTTGTCATTTGTGTTTTGAAAAATGGAAACTATTTAGTTATGTTTAATTTTGTGTTCTAAAGATTAATGTTTAGATTTTAGAATTGGACATTGCACTTTGGATGGAGACTATTAAATTTAAACTTTGTGTTAATTTTAATTTTATGCTTTGTGTTAATTTTTAATTTTGAATCATTTGAATTTAATTCTATAGTAGTTTTCTTTTTTTGTTGGTTGAAATGAATAGATGAATGAATGAGGACAGGAGAAATTCAGTATACTGCTGTCAAGTGATACCTCTGCAGTCTCCAGTTCTCATAATTTTGAAGCCAAATTATGGGTGATAAGTTTGCTATCTCAAATAGCTTTCTCTGTTGATCAAACGTCTTTATATCTCAAATAGCTTTATCTGTTGATCATATGTCTTTATTGCACTGATACACATTTAAACTAAACTAGAGCATGTTTGAAAGTTCTAAATTATTGTGAAAGCGTAGAAGCTAATTTTTCACTTTGTTGTCAATGCTTATTAATCAATCGTATAGCAAAGAAACTATTTGAGCGGTCAGTTGAAATCTTTTGCATCTATACATTTGTTGAAGAGAGAATTTATAGCCTTGCTTTTGGGGTTTTGAGATTGTTCTTTTGGCTTTTTAGATTATAGCCATTTTAATGGATAGATTTCCACCTAGCTAGATTATGGATTAATAGTTTATTAAAGCTGATTAGCGGTTTTGTTGGTTTTCACATTAGGAAATGGACAAAAACAGAAAACAAAAGGGCATATTAACTCTTCATTTAGGCAAATGACTTTTATAATATAATTTCATTTCTATATCTTACTTTTATACCTTATATGATTAGGGACGTAGAAATCAATTTTGAAGTTCATTAGGCATATCTGCATATGCATTATTTTTCCGAAAAAAACTGCAGTTGTGTTTGAGCTTCAACGAGATATATATGTTCTATGTTCAGTAATAGCAATGAAGATAGAAGCACGCAAAATAATTTAAAAAATCCGTGAAATAATGCGGGAAAATGAAACAGAAATACTTTAACCCGAATTTAACCCGAACCCAAATTAACCCGAATCCAATCCGATTACACCCGACTCGAATTAACCCGAATTCATCCGAATAACCCGAATTTAACCCGAATCCGATCCGATTACACCCGACCCGAATTAACCCGAATTCATTCAAATAACCCGAAGTTAATCCGAACCCGAATTAACCTGCATCCGATCCGATCCGAACTCCACCCTATTTTTTAACCCAATCCGATCCGAATTAAATTCGGATCGGATCGGATCGGGTTATAAGTTCGGATGGAGTTCGGATCGATTTTTATCCAACCCGACCAACCCGAAACCCGATCGGATTGATCCGAACCCGATTTTGCCCACCCCTAATTGAGAATACCGAAACATGGAGTTGGTTTCTTGAACACTTACACAATTATTTTGATGATGGAAGGCAGGTAACATTCATTAGTGATAGGCAAAAGGGCCTGTTGAATGCAATTCCAAACACATGGCCTTTTGCCTATCACAGGGCATGTTGTAGGCATGTGTATACTAACTTTGGCAGAGACCATACTGGTGCCAAATTGCGAAATCTTTTTTGGAGGGCAGATAAGAGCAGCAACAAGCATGATTTTGATGAGGCAATGGCACTAATGAAAGATGAAAAGATAAAAGCTTATAATTTGTTGGAAAGAGAACAGTAGGGGTACACTTAGTCTATGCATGCATATGACAGAAACTGCAAGGTAAAGAGAACTGACAATAATGCGTCTGAATGCTTAAACAGTTGGATTTTGCCTTATAGAGATTGGCCTGCTTTGTCAATGCTTGAGGAGATTAGATGCAGACTTATGAAGAGATTTACAAAGAGAAGAAATGAGGCAAATTGCTAGCTAAAAACTATTGCTCCCAGAATTTACAAAGAGCTGGATAAAACATACAAAAAAGGAGAGAAAATGACTGTGCACCTTTCAGGAGACTTGAATTTTCAGGTCATTGATAAAGCTTATTATCCAGCTAGAAGGTTTGTAGTAAAATTAGAAGACAAGACCTGTGATTGTAGGTATTGGAAATTACTGGCTTACCCTGCTCTCATGCCATGGCCAGCATAGGTTATGCAAGACATGAAACTAAGGAGTACATTCCTTTTTGTTTCACGAAGCAGGCTTATATTAATACTTACTCAGTTACGTTAAGTCCCATTCTTGATGAACGTACATAGAAGCGTGGTGAAAGGCCATTGATTGATCCCCCAATTGTGCAGAAAAAAATTAGAAGGCCAAAGAAATGTAGGAAGAGGGCAGCTACTGAACTTAAAAAACGCAGCAGGAAATTTTTTGTCAATTGCTCGGTTTGTGGTGGCTCAAACCACAATCTAAAATCTTGTCCATTGAGAAATACAAAGACGATAGACCGTGTACCAAGTGGTCCAGGTGAGGGCTCCAGTACTGGATCAAAGAAAAGGAAAACTGCAAGTACTGCTGGAACAAACAAAATAAAAGAATTTGGTTGAATTTCTCTTCTTAATTTCATAGTTCATACACTACTAGAAAAATGAGCTACCATGACATAATTTTTGTGATAGATATTAGAAAATTAGTCATTTATCATAAGAATATGATAGACATATGATAGAATTTTCGTACATCATAAATTCATGACAGATTTCTGATAGATTTTTTATATATCAAATAAACATGATAGCGTATTATTATTTAATCAAGCCGTGGGTTTTGAGTGGAATTAATTTGGACATAAAACGACACCATTTAACAGATTTAACATTTAAATGCTATCATTTAAGTATATTGTAAACCACAAACACAAAAAAAATTCTAAGTGTTGGCACCTTTGACCCATCACTCCATCAACAAGGGCTGAGAAACCAAAGCAGTGAAACCCCTCAAAATCCGTTTATTAACATATTTTAATTTGCAAATTGGTTTTGAAATCCGTTGCATGGAAACCGAAATCATAGTTTATGCTATTAAAGGAGCCTTCCCGTCCTTATTTTGAACCCCCATTATTTTGAACCCATTGTTTTTAGGAACAAAATCACCATATATGCTCATTGTTGCGCCTTCGCGTCCATTATTGAAGCCGTCGGTGTCACTACTTCTTTGTATTGTTCAATCGGCGTTGGAGAAGCCATCCTGTAATCGCTGATGTTGGGGGAAAATCAGGTTTTTAAATTTTTATAAATCCTTTTAAAGAGCGCTCTCATATAATATATAGGAATTTGAAATCTAGAAATCGTACCTTGAAAATCCGATTTGACTTTTTCCGTTGAAGTGATTTAGGCTCCTAGATCACGATCCGCCACCACCACTCCTGTTAGATCACGATCCGTCACCACCAAGCTTGTTAGATCACGAACTGTCACCAATGATCTTCCAGGTTATGACTCAAGTTCGATCTGCACTTGACGTGTGGGCGCCTTTATCACTGCTAAAGCAACTAGCACGAGAAAATTTTTCTCTCAACAATAGAGAGAAAAATCTTTTTCTCTGATATGTAAAAGTGGCTTCACTACTTTTCTTTAGAGAAAATAAGCTTTTTATATCTCCCTTTAGTGAAAACCCTAGGCTCCAAATAATCAAAAAACTAAACTCACGTTACTTGCTTTTTCTATAGTTGACCCACCTTGTAAAATAACACAAGCCCCCTTACACAAAAACTAATTAAATGGATCCTCCCACTAAATAATATATTTAGACTTTTGACATAAATAACTAGTTATCTTATTTATTAGTTTAGTAGTGGTGCAGTCAATTAAATGAGCTAACCCGGGGATCATTTAGGAACATACAATAGTGGTTATAACAATTAGGCCTGTAATTAAACTGGCCTAATTATTTAATTCCAAATCTACTCCACTAAAAGATTGGAATTGACCTCCATAATTGTATGCTCGAATAATAATTCATCCTAAGCCACGTTGATTTCTTTACTGCACAATCCTTTGTACCACATCGTTAATTAAATTGATATCTCAATTGTCCAATCAATTTAATGACATCTTGTTCCTTGATACTTACTGGTTTTCTCTAATGATCATTTTCAACATACTAAATATGCTGACACACTCTGGCCAGAGAATTCTATGATTAAGTGCCGAAAACCCATTAAGAGATGTGTTGTACAAATTCTATATTGTTAATTCATAACTCCAATACTCATAATTGCTCCCACCAAGATACCAGGTAATCTTGACCACAAGAATGTGTCGTGCCCATTGGTAACTCAAATGGAATAACAATTACAATCATGAAATCATAATTAACTCAAGATTAAGATTACAGTAAAATCAATACTTATGAGATTTAATAAGTCTGACAGTCATTTCAATGTTAATTAAATCTCATATGTGATCTTGTTCAATGTAGTCGTACTACATTAATAAATCTATACATGATTAAGACAAATCATTCAATGAATTCATTATAATCTATACCTAAATAAAATGCCCAACTTTATTTATCAACTGCGAACTAAATTTATTTAATTATAAAATAACTTATATTTATGTCTTCTGTGAATCCACATGGTGATTACATAAATACATATAATATGATTAAATGGACTTTGATCAAAATATTAATGCAATTAAGATATTTGAATAAAATACCTCATTAATTTTATTAATCAGAAAAAATATTTATTACAATTAAATAAACACATATGTTTTTAAAGAGCATATTTTCCCAACAGCTGAATCCTTAGGTTTGTCGTCAATTAACTTTTTTAATTTTTATTCAGAGTAAATCAATTGGTCATTATAAAATTAATTGTTAGTTTTGTTGTTATTTCCCTTATTTGTTCATAATTTATGCCCTAGGTTTATCTTTATTATTACTTTTTAATTCTCGTTTGTTTCTGTTATATTTTTTTATTTTTTAATTCAAGAAGCTTATACTTTGTTCTTCTGTTAAATCTAGAAATTGTTCAATCATTTAATTTAGCTTGTCCTCATCTTTTATTTTTTTAAAAAAAAATTATTCTGAATCGCAGGATTTCACTGCCCTGTTCCCTTTCAAACTTGATTTCTAACATCAAGTTTGTTCAATTTTTTACTTGCCTTTCCGTTCAATGTTTGAAAAATGTTTGCTGCCAATGGTTTGTATGAATATTGTTATATTCTGTAAATTTTTAGTCAAAGCTTGCATGTGCGTAAAGTGATTTTGGTTGATGATATAGTACTTTTCATTTACTAGTGTCTTTTGTTGGGATGAATCCGAAATTGTGGTCCAATGGTGTTCACATTTTCTTTAATTATTGTGAGCTAGATTTTGTGTAATTTATTGAGTTAAAAAGTGAGGCCCTGTTTTCAATTGCCTTTTTTATGTTTAAAGGAAATGGTACCATGTGGGGGCAAGTTTGGTCCTGTGGACCAAGTAATGTTTAGTTGCTTATATATATATAGTCTTGTGGTCCATGAAATGCTGGATTGCTAGAATTTTTTTAAATAAATGTTAAATGTATGTGGGCAAAGTTATTTAGGATATTATTAGTTGGGTATGGTTAGTCGATGGTTTTGGTCAATGATGATAGCATGTTGGTAAAGTTATATTTGTTGCACATGATGACAAGTTTTTTTTAAACTTATTTATTTCATTGAATTTATAAATTGAATATTAATAATGTTTTGTTGCTTAATTTATTGATAATGGAAACCATTTATCATTGCTACCCATTAGTACATTATGTTGAAATTTATCTCAATTATATGTCAGGTACTAGACAAAAAATGGATAAATCTTGGCTTAAATATGATAGATTGTCCAATGAGTATGAGCTTGGTGTGGAAAATTTTATTCAGACTGCAGTTGAAAGTAATCAAGAAATTAGTGTTGTTAGGTGTCCATGTGATAAATGTCAGAATTTAGCATTTCATAGGCCTAAAGAAGTGAAAGATCATTTAATTATATGGGGTCTTGATATGTCATACAAAACATGGGTTTGGCATGGGGAATATATCCGCAACAAATCTCCTGACAATATAGGTTGCCAAAATGACAGTGGATATATGGATTATGATGGTGGTAATATTATTGAAATGGTTGAAGATGCTTTTAAGGATTGTGATAGTGATCCTAAAGCATTCAAACAACTATTAGAAGATTCTGAGAAGCCTTTGTACCCCGGATCAAACAAATTTACCAAGTTATCAGCTTTAGTTAAATTGTACAATATAAAGGGCAGATATGGGTAGTCTGATAGTAGCTTTTCAGATTTGTTGAGTGCTCTTTCTGACATGTTACCGGAAGGAAATGACTTGCATGTATCAATGTATGAAGCCAAAAAGACAATGAGTGCTTTAGGCTTAGAGTAAATCAAAATTCATGCTTGTCTAAATGATTGTACACTCTATAGAAAAGAGTATGAAAGCCTTTCTAATTGTCCTACATGCGGTGAATCTAGGTGGAAGAAAATAGATGGTAGTATTGCTGCTTATAGGAAGGGGGTTCCTGCAAACGTGTTATGGTATTTCCCTCCTATATCTAGATTTAGGCGTTTGTTCCAGTCTTCACAAACTGCCAAAGACTTGACTTGGCATATAAATGAGAAGGAAATAGATGGTAAGATTCGACATCCAGCTGACTCACCGGCATGGAAGTTAGTTGATGAAAAATGGCCTACGTTTGCTTTAGAGCCTAGAAATCTGCGTCTTGCCCTATCAACTGATGGCATTAATCCTTATAGCTCTCTTAGTAGTACGTATAGTTGCTAGCCCATTCTTCTTGTAAGATACAATCTTCCACCTTGGTTGTGTATAAAACGAAAATTTATGATGTTATCCTTATTAATTTCTGGTCCACAACAGCCTGGTAATGATATTGATGTGTATTTGGCACCACTAATAGAGGACTTGCAAACTCTATGGGATGTTGGTGTGAAAGCTTATAATGCATACAAAAAAGAGTTCTTCAATTTACGGGCTGTACTATTGTAGATTATAAATGACTTTCTCACTAATAGGAATTTGGCGAGTTGTACGGTTAAGGGCTATTATGCTTGTCCTCATTGCGGTGAAGATATGCCAAAATGTAGACTTAAACACAATTAAAAAAAATGCTTATATTGGCCATCGCCGTTGGCTTCCTCATGATCATCCCTTTCGAACTCAAAAGCAAACTTTTAAAAATAAACATGAAAGAGAGACTCCTCCGAAACCATTGAATAGTGAGGCCATTTTTCGAAAGGTGGAGAGTATTGAAAACAAATGGGGTAAAGTGAAAGATAAAAAGTGCAAAAAAAGAGGCAAGGAAAATGATGATGATGACGATCGTTTTTGGTGGAAGAAAAAATCAATATTCTTTAAGTTAGAGTATTGGAAGTACTTGTTTATTTGTCACCAGTTAGATGTTATGCACATTGAAAAAAATGTTTGTGAAAGCATCTACGGAACATTACTAAATATCCCGAAAAAGACCAAAGATGGCATTAAGTTGAGGTGAGATCTAAAAGTTTTAAAGATTAGGCAGAAATTGGCACCTGATGTTAAAAAAAATAATTGTAATTTTTTGCCTCCAGCTTGTTACACCTTGACCAAAGAAGAAAAGAAAAGGTTTTGTGAAGCATTAAAAAGCATAAAGGTTCATGTAGGTTATTCTTAAAACATTCAGAACCTAGTGTCAATGAAAGACTTAAACTGCAAGGTTTAAAGTCTCATGACTGTCATGTTCTCATGTAATAACTTTTACCTATTGCTTTAAGGTCTATCTTACCAGATCATGTTAAATATGCCTGTTGTGCAAATTTTATTAAACTCGCAAGCGCACGAATCTGTTGTAGTGTAGATCAATGGTGACGAGTGTCGATCCCACGAGGAGGTGGATTTTAATTATATATAGAATTAATTTAGTGAATGGGTGATTAGATTTAAGGTGGAAAATGATTTGGATTATGCTAAAACTTAAATTAAAATTGCGAGAATAAATTCTGAAATTGGAATTGAAATACCAAGAATAAATTGAAGTGTAAATCTATTAAATGACGTACTTGGGTATCTGGATCCGTATCAACATGCATCATGGGCTAAATATTCCATATTAATACCAATTAAATCATGAGAGGGGAATCCACACCTCATGAACCACGCTCTAATAAATATGGTGCTAAGGGTTTATCGTGACAAATAATAATAATCTTATACTAGGGAGCCGGTGAAACCAGGGCGGTACTAGACAAGATTAGTATTATTTGTCGACAAAAAGTCAAAACATCCACAAAAACTAGAGGGGAAGAGAAAATAAATTTACCAAATCAAGCCCATGACACATGTTGAGACTTCACCTTCAACCCAAGCTTGAAAGAAAATTAGCCACTCATAATTGAACTAAGGGCAAAATGGAAATTTATTAAAATACGTAGAAAATACAAGATAGAGAGAGAATTACAGAAAATGAATCCCAAAAATGGATTCAGAGGTACCAAATTAGGGGGGGGAGGCCCCCTTTTTATAGTTACATCGAGTAAATCATGGCCATCGGATTAAAAACAGTTTGGACGCTCAGGATTTCGCCACGTCATCAGCCACTATTTGCACAGTACAGTCAACATCCACTATTTGCACAGTACAGTCAACAGCCACTATTTGTACAGTACAGTCAACAGCCACTATTTGCACAGTAACGCCAACAGTACCCGTAAATGTGAATAGTACTGTACATGTGAACAGTGTCATTTTTCCTTTTATACTCCTCCTAAGATTTTCGACCGTCCTGAGTTCAAAAATGATGTCCGTTTTACCATTTGATCTCTCGTTTATTGTGAAATGACTATGATGCCCCTAAAATACATAAAATACTCAATTAAAATAAAATACACATAATTAAAGTACAATAAACTTAAACACATAAAAGTAAAGGTTGTTAGTAATACTTGATATGTAAAATAACGATTTTCTCCTTTATAAATATGCACTTTCTAACACACAACACACCCCCCAACCAGCTTATTGCTAGTCTCTAGCAAATAAAGCGAAAACAAAATTCAAAAATGATTTTTTTTTTAAACACTCTTGTTTATTCAATCAGATTAATGATAACAATCAAATAAAAGTATAAGCATTATCTCAAGTCTAAAGAAACATTACACTCACATCAACCATCCACATGAATCAGCCCAGTAGACTTTATCGTAGCTACCTTCAAGAATGATGTCAAACCCCAAAATCTCACTGGAAGTAGTGACACTCTCATCAAAGAAATTAAACCCAAAAAAATAGTCACTCCAATGGATGGTAATTGAGAGAAAATAATAAAGAAGTGATCTCACATGCTCTCACCAAAAAGAAATATGTCCTTAGTTTAAAAATAATACGATCTCCAGTCAAATAAAAATGCTAGTCAACCCATTTTATTTATTATTATTTTTTTTTATGCATCACCACATCTTTTTAGCTCATATAACTAGCTTCTACTTCAGATTATAGTTCCCTAAAATCAAGAAGGACTTTTATTAGGACGTAACGTAGGCTAGAGACATGATTAATAAAGAAGGGAAATAGGAAAAACAAAGTGTATGTTTGAGAAAAATGTAGAGGAAATTTTTTTTTTTTTTTGGAATTTGCAAGGTGGATTTCACCTATTATTGTTGTTTTTTTTTAACAACATTTTGTTTAAGCAACAATTTCTTTCTTCTTTTTTTTTTTTGAACTAGGCATAATTTCACTATACAAAATATTTATTTACATTTTTCTCAAACATAAATAAGTGATGGATCTTGTAAAATATTGGGTAATACTCCAAATCGGAGTGGGTTAAGATGATAAGTTGACAAAGAAAAGTTTTTTTTTTTTTTTTTTTTTAAAGGCTCAAAAGGGTTAACTATGGATATTCATAAAATGGATGGCTAGAAAGGCTCAAACGGATCAAAGACGGCCTTTCCATCATCTTTTAGGGCTCTAAATAATCTTCCATATCTACTAATTAATTGGGCTTCCAAATGTAGTAACACACACATTTTTTTTTTTTTTTTTTTTAGGGTTAACTCAAAAGAAATCTAGAGATCGTGTACAATAATAAACTGCTAAGCTGTATAAAGAATGGGCAAAAGGGGTACTCTCCAAGAAAAATGATAGGCTCAAAAACTCACTTGGTATTTATTATGACATGTTCATTCCTTCAAGCAACTCATATTTGTCTCCGACATCAACATGTAGAGTAGCAAACATAGTGTAACATCACTTCATACTAAAGATAATACAAATACTAAAATTTGAAATCATCATGTCATCCAATCTTAAAACAAATCACAAATTTTTTTTTTTTTTTTTAAACAACAGTCTACCCCCCAACCTATTCTAAACGTGAAAGGAAAATATGCATGCAGAAATGTAAAAATGATGCAGAAAAACTAATTAGAAAATGATAGAAAACGATTTTTTTTTTGTTTTTAACTTAAGAAGATGCGTTTCTAGAGGCACTACACTCTATATTCAGCCATCTTTGACTCAAAAATTTTTGTTTGAAAATGTATATTTATAAAGGAGAAATTAAAAAGGAAAAAGAAAAATAAACATCAAAACATAATAAAGAAAAATATTTTTTTTTATTTTTTTTTATTTTTTATCAATGAAGATGCGTTTCTAGAGTCACTACACTCCATATTCAGCCATCTTCAACACAAAAAGTTAGCAACAGTTAGTTTCTACAACAAAAAATTAGTAAAAACTTAACCAATATTCCACAATTGTCGACTATTCCCTCCCCCCAACCAGAACGAAACATTGTCCTCAATGTTTTAAAGGAAAGAAGTAGAGTTTAGAAGACATCACCTGGGTGGTGCAACACAGAAGAAAATATTTACAGGCGGAGAGTTAAATCTAATTTATACTTCTTACTGCGGCTACTGTTACCGTCATCATTTGAACGCTCCAACAGAAAGTTCCAGGGGTCTGGCTCCGGTTTATAAGCTTGTAACATATCAAGTAGCTCATTAGCAGTGTGAGCACAAATAAAAAGTTTTTTCGCACTGGAAGGAATAAAGTAGCTTTTTATTGCATGGTTAAGAAATGCGATAAAGCCATCATAAAAATTATTGACATTTAACAAACCGATGGGTTTCTGGTGAAGGTGCAGATGGGCCCAAGATGCTAGTGTGATAAGTGCCTCTAGTGTTGCAAGATCTCCTGGAAGGAAAATAAAAGCATCAGCATGATTAAGCATTTCAGTTATTCGTTCTTGCATACCTGAGACGACTAACTCTTCTCCAGTCGTTGAGTCAGACACACTGCCCAAAGGTTTTAGGACTCTAGGGATGATGCCTAACACTTGGCTTCCTCTGATAAAAGCAGCTTCTGAGACCAATTTTGATAACCCTCGGTTACCTCCTCCATACACTAAGTGTAATTTTCTCTCTGCTATGCTTCGACCAAGATCTATGGCTGCATCAACGAACTCTTTATGTTTGCCATAGGTAAATCCAGAAAGCACACAAATGTTCTTGAGTTGTCTATTAGGAGTAGCTGCCATTGGAATATTTCTCAAAAACAATTTGTGAGTGCTTAACAAAAAGTCTTATTTAAGAATCTTGGTGACAATGGATTACAACTGTGTATGAGATGGCAGGTCAATGTCAAATAATGGGTAAAGCACATGGCTCGATAGTAAAAAAGAAAACAATAAAAAGAAAAACAAACAAACAGTAATAAAATTATTAGAGACAATAATGCAAATGATAAAACAACAGTGAAATGAAATAAAATAACAGTAAAGTAAAAGGATATTTACAGATAGTTGCGACTGTGGCTCACATCTTCCTCTGGTTTTACGTCCAGAAACGGCTTGAATGCCCTCTATGGGTCGAGGATAGGCTTCCCATCCAGTTTTCTTATAAACTGACAAACAAGGTCGTTTATAGTCAGATTCCCGAGACTATATCGTGCATGCTCTTTCTGGAATAATGGTCATAACTGGAGAATCGCTCCTTGCACATATCCACTAGGATGCGTTTCAAGAGACAGAAGGATATCATCCAATGACTCATTATTCAAGCCATCCTTAATGAATTGAATCTTATCTTCTCTGTTATCAGACACCATTCCTAAAGAACATCGGTTTTTATTGCAACTCATTCTGGCACACTTATGACAAGCAACAGAAATTCTTTGAGCTCGTCGTTTTCTTGCATAATTTCCTTTACCACAACCAGGCATGTATGCAATAAATTTTGGAGGTAACTCACCTGCCAATCGTACTTTCGCCTCGATTAACCAACGGATGTCAGCAGGTATGTTATTCCTCATGAGCAATCGCATGCGTTCGGACCGAGCTTTATAGATCGTAAGGAGGGCATTCTGAGGGAGTGAAGGGAATCGCTTGTGAAGTTTTGCTAGAATCTCGGATCTGTCCATACCTTCGCCTCAGAATATCAGTTATTATGGGAAACTGAAGTAACCGACTTGATTGTCACGGAGTACCGTTATCCGCCACTTCACCGGGGTAACAAACTAAAGCACACAAACAGAAAAACAAATTAAACCACACAAAGAAAATCAAAATCGTCCTCTTATTGAATTTACCTCAAGCTCCAACTGGATGTCATAAACACTTTTCTCAATATCTCTGAGTTAGCGTTCTAAGCCCTCAACATAGGCTACTAACTCTGGTGGTTGTAGAGCCCAAATGCGATGTGTTTTACAAGATTGAATCTGTCTTTTGAGATGAGTTTTGACACGTTGAAGTGGTTTAAGAATGTTCAGGAGGAACGGTCTAAGTAAGATACTCATGATTAACAATGATAAGAGAAAACTTAATGATAAATACACTTATGCAAAAAATAATTTCAATTAGCAAAAGAATGATAAAAAGAAAAAAAATCAAACCCACCGAAAAGAAAAAAAATCAATTCAAATCTGGTGGGTCACTCAAATTTATTTCGGTGTCTTCTCCATGTGGTTGGTACTCTAGATATGGCTTTAATCTTTGACCATTAACTTTGAACGTGACACCGTTCTTTGGGTCCTTAATTTCAATTGCCCCATGTGGAAAAACAGTATGAACAATAAATGGACCAGACCATCGAGAGCGTAACTTACCTGGGAATAGGTGCAAGTGAGAGTTGAATAAAAGTACTTTCTGACCTGGAGTGAAAGATTTTCTCATAATATGCTTGTCATCGAAGACTTTCATTCGTTGCTTGTAAATCTTGGCATTTTCGTATGCGTCATTGCGAATTTCTTCAAGTTCTGCCAGTTGTAATCTTCTTTCTGAGCTGGCTTGCTGCATGTCAAAGTTAAATTTCTTGATGGCCCAATATGCACGATGCTCGAGTTCCACAGGTAGGTGGCAAGCTTTTCCATACACTAGCCTGTAGGGTGACATCCCAATCGGCGTCTTGAAAGCCGTTCTATATGCCCATAATGCATCATCAAGTCTTAATGACCAATCTTTTCTGTCCGGCCTCACCGTCTTTTCTAATATGTGCTTTATTTCTCGATTGGAGATCTCCACTTGGCCACTGGTTTGCGGATGATACGGGGTCGCCACTTTATGAGTGATGGAATATTTCGTCAAAAGGGCTTTGAAAGCTTTATTACAAAAGTGGGCACCACCATCACTGATTATCGCTCGAGGGAATCCAAAGCGCGAAACAATGTTGCTTTTCAAAAACCCTATCACCACCTTGTGATCATTGGTTCTGCATGGAATTGCTTCTACCCATTTCGATACGTAGTCAACAGCTACCAATATAAATTGATGGCCAAAAGAAGGGGGAAAGGGTCCCATGAAGTCGATACCCCATACGTCAAAAATCTCAACCACTAAAATTGGATTTAGTGGCATCATGTTCCTCCGTGTAATGCTCCCCATTCGTTGACACCTATCACATGAAGAACAAAAAGTGTAAGCATCTCGAAATATAGTTGGCCAATAGAAACCACATTGTAAAACTTTAGTCGCTGTTTTCTTAGCACTGAAATGGCCTCCACAAGCTTGTTCATGGCAGAATGAAAGGATATTGTGAATTTCACTTTCTGGGACACATCGTCTGATAATTTGATCTGCACAATACTTAAACAAATACGGGTCATCCCAAAAGAAATTCTTTATTTCTGCAAAGAATTTGGCCTTGTCTTGCTTGGTCCAATGCTCTGGAAGTTTACCTGTAACAAGATAATTAACTATATCAGCATACCAAGGTAATACTTCCACACTCATTAATTGTTCATCTGGAAATGACTCATTCAATGTTAAAGGCTCTGTAATTGTGTCAAAATGAAGACGAGAGAGATGGTCTGCCACAACATTTTCTGTGCCTTTCTTATCTTTGAATTCCAAGTCAAATTCCTGCAAAAGTAACACCCAACGAATTAGTCTAGCTTTTGCATCTTTCTTTGTAAAAAGGTATTTAAGAGCAGCATGATCTGTGAATACAATTATTTTACAACCAATGAGATAGGATCGAAATTTTTCCAATGCAAACACTACTGCTAGCATTTCTTTTTCAGTAGTTGAATAGTTCAACTGTGCATCATTCAATGTCATACTAGCATAGTAAATAACATGGGGAATCCGATCAACTCTTTGTCCTAATACCGCTCCTACTGCATAATCAGATGCATCACACATGAGCTCAAATGGTAAGCTCCAATTTGGGGGCTGAATGATGGGTGATGAATTAACAATTGCTTTAATTTTTCAAAAGCTGCAAGACATGAATCATTAAAGATAAAAGGTGCATCCTTAGCAAGTAAATTGCATAAGGGTCTAGAAACTTTGCTAAAATCTTTAATAAAACGTCTATAAAAACCAGCATGCCCAAGGAAAGATCTTACTTCTCTAACTGTTTTGGGTGGAGGAAGATTAGAAATGAGATCCACCTTGGCTTTGTCAACCTCAATACCTTTGCTTGAAATGATGTGACCGAGAACAATACATTGTTTTACCATAAAATGACACTTCTCCCAATTTAAGACCAAGTTCTTTTCAATACATCTCTGCAGAACTAGTGTTAGATGACGTAAACATTGATCAAACGAGTCACCAAAGACAGAAAAATCATCCATAAAGACCTCAAGAAATCGTTCGACCATATCAGAAAAAATGCTCAACATGCATCGTTGAAATGTAGCAGGTGCATTACATAATCCAAATGGCATTCTCCTATATGCAAAAGTGCCAAAAGGGCAAGTGAAAGTAGTTTTCTCTTGATCTTTTGGTGCTATGGGAATCTGATTATATCCTGAGTAGCCATCTAGAAAGCAATAAAATTCATGGCCTGCTAATCTATCAAGCATTTGATCGATAAATGGTAAAGGAAAATGGTCTTTACGTGTGACAGAATTCAACTTTCTATAATCAATGCATACACGCCATCCTGTAGTTACTCTAGTTGGTATCAATTCATTATCGGCATTCGTAACTACAGTGACTCCTGACTTTTTGGGGACCACTTGTACAGGACTGACCCATGAACTATCAGAAATTGGGTAAATGATACCTGCATCTAATAGCTTAAGGACTTCTGTTCTAACAACTTCTTTCATATTAGGATTTAACCGACGTTGCATTTCCCTAGTAGATTTAGCATTTTCATCAAGGTGAATGTAATGCATGCAGTCTACTGGGTTTATACCTTTTATGTCTGCTATGGTCCATCCTAATGCTCCTTTGTGCTCTTTTAAAACATCCAACAACTTACCTTTTTGTTCGTCATTGAGGGATGATGAGATGATTACCGGTAAAGTACTTTCTTCCCCCAAAAATGCATATTCCAGAGTGTTGGGCAATGGTTTGAGCTCAAGTTTCGGTGGTGATTCTGATGATGGGATGAGTTTCTTCTCTGATGGTGCTAGTTGTTCAACTATTGGCTTCCATTTATTAGTGTCCATAGATGGTGCTGAGTCAAGTAGGGCGTTGACCTCCTCGACCGATCTGTCAATATCAAAATTCAAATCAAAGTGAGTTAAACATGTTTGTAAAGGATCATCACTAAGGTTTGAAACGAAATTGTCATCAACTAATGCTTCAATTAAATCCACATCAACAATTCCATCATCTGTATTGTAAGGTTGTTTGGCAATGTTGAAGATGTTCAACTCCATAGTCATGTTACCAAAGGACAACTGCATATTTCCAGTCCTGCATTGAATGTGAGCATCCGCAGTTGCCAAGAAAGGTCGGCCTAGAATAATGGGGATGTGCTTCCTTGAATCCTGTATTGGTTGAGTGTCAATTACAATGAAATCAACAGGAAAATAAAACTTGTCTACCTGGATAAGCACGTCTTCCACAATACCACGAGGTATTTTTGTGGACCGATCTGTAAGCTGTAACACCACTGGAGTTGGGTGTAATTCTCCCAATCCAAGTTTCACGAAAACAGAGTAAGGCAATAAATTTACACTAGCTCCTAAATCCAACAAAGCATTCTCAATTGTGTGGTTCCCTATGCTACATGAGATAGTGGGGGAGCCTGGGTCTTTACATTTTAAAGGAATTTTATGTTGGAGTATAGAACTAACGTTTTCTGTTAAAAATGCCTTCTTTTGAACATGTATGTTTCTCTTTTTAGTACACAGGTCTTTAAGAAACTTGGCATAAGATGGAACTTGTTTAATAACATCAAGCAATTGAATGTTAACACTTACCTGCTTGAAGATTTCGAGAATCTCACCTGTGGATTTTCCCTTCTTTCCTTTAGCTAACCTCTGAGGGAATGGAGCTTTGGGAATATATTCTCGTGGGTTGGTTTCTTCTTTCTCCTCCGATGATGATTCCTCAACATTCACATGTACAATTTGATTGTCTTTAGTCACCGGCATTTCCACTTTATTGTCGACTTCTTTTCCTTTCCGTAAAGTCATGACGGCTTTGACCTCTCCATGCTGCTGTGGTGAACTGGTATTTGCTTCATGTACTCCTTTAGGGTTAGGCACTGGTTGACTTGGAAATTTACCTTTCTCAACAGTCATTGCCAAGGTCTGAACTGAAGAAGCAAGCTGTCCCACCATCTTCTCAAGGCATGAAATTGATTGAGCTTGTGAGTTGAAGCCCGCTCTCAATTCATTGCGTAGCCCATCAATGGTGCGGTTCTGTTGCTCAATTGTGGAGTGAGTAACATTCCTGAAATTCTGGAATGCATCCTCCCATGGTCTAGGTTGAGAGTAGTTCTGGTTCTGGTTCTGATTGTATGGTCTGAATGAGGGCTGAGAGGCTTGAGGATTTTGAGCAATTGGTTGCATCGGTGGAGCTGGAGCTGCTGGTCCATTCTGTTGGAATCCTTGAGACCATGAAAAATTGGGGTGGTCTCTCCATCCAGGGTTATATGTGTTGGAGTATGGGTTGTAATTTGATGGTTTTCTCATTACACCTATGGCATTGGCTTGATCTGAGAATGAGTCAAGGTCATGTGGCTCTGTTGATTTAGCAGTCGATAACGATGCTATTTGTCGAGAGAGACTTTCAACCATCTCCTTGACTTCTTTGATTTCTGAAGTTGACTCGCCAATGTGAACCTCATTTACTCCCTTAACTCTTCTAGTACTTCTGAGTGATCGACTCCGTTGTTGGGAATTATCTGCTTGTCGCTGGAAGAATTCCCAAATCTCTGATGCACTTTTTGACATTAGCTCTCCTCCACTTGTTGCCATTAGTCATTCTTGCACATTCGGCAATAATCCCTCCGAAAAGTATTGGCATTGGTGCCATTTCTTGTACCCATGATGTGGACACTTCAAGAGTAGCCCATTGAATCGCTCCCATGTTTCAAAAAACTGCTCGTCATCTCTCTGGGTAAACTCCGAGATTTCCCTGCGAATAGCGTTGGTTTTATGCACTGGGAAATATTTATTTAAAAATTTTGTAACCATTTGTTCCCATGATGAAATGCTATTAGCAGGCAATGTATTAAGCCATGAACGAGCTCTATCCTTTAAAGAAAATGGGAATAATCTAAGTTTTACATCATCATCTGAAAAATTTTCATATTTAAATGTTTGGCAAATTGCATGAAAATCATTCAAATGATTGTATGGGTCCTCATTTTCTAGGCCATAGAATGTGGGGAGACAATTTAGCACACTAGGTTTTAGTTCAAAACTCCTAGCAGCTACATTTGGATACCTTATACATGATGTGCTCAAATTAGCTAAGGGACTAAAGTAGTCCTTAAATGGCCTCTCTTGTGGTGCTTGTAAATCCATTTTGTTTTTAAAATTTTTGTGTGTGCGAAGTGTTTTCTCTAATTCAAGGTCTATAGGTTCAAGATTAGGTAATAATGACCTACGACCATGCATGCAAAGAACAAATAAAATAAAAATAAAGATGGGAACAAAACAAAGAAGAAGGAGAAATTACAATACTAACCTTATTGCGCTATTACAACTTTACTATAAAAATACACAAAAGAAATACGTGAAATTAACTAAAAATAAATTAATAAGATAAATAAAAATTACAAAGAAGAAATAACTTGAAAATTAAATTACAGAATTTTAAAGAAGAGAAAAAGAAACGAAATACTAACCTCCAAATGTAGATTCACTTTTTTTTTTAAAAAAAAAATACAAGAAAACAATTAAATGGAAATATTCACAAAAAAAAATTAATTCTAAGAATTAAAATTACTTACCTCCCCGGCAACGGCGCCAAAAACTTGTTGTGCAAATTTTATTGAACTCGCAAGCGCACGAATCTGTTGTAGTGTAGATCAATGGTAACGAGTGTCGATCCCACGAGGAGGTGGATTTTAATTATATATAGAATTAATTTAGTGAATGGGTGATTAGATTTAAGGTGGAAAATGATTTGGATTATGCTAAAACTTAAATTAAAATTGCGAGAATAAATTCTGAAATTGGAATTGAAATACCAAGAATAAATTGAAGTGTAAATCTATTAAATGACGTACTTGGGTATCTGGATCCGTGTCAACATGCATCATGGGCTAAATATTCCATATTAATACCAATTAAATCATGAGAGGGGAATCCACACCTCATGAACCACGCTCTAATAAATATGGTGCTAAGGGCTTATCGTGCCAAATAATAATAATCTTATACTAGGGAGCCGGTGAAACCAGGGCGGTACTAGACAAGATTAGTATTATTTGTCGACGAAAAGTCAAAACATCCACAAAAACTAGAGGGGAAGAGAAAATAAATTTACCAAATCAAGCCCATGACACATGTTGAGACTTCACCTTCAACCCAAGCTTGAAAGAAAATTAGCCACTCATAGTTGAACTAGGGGCAAAATGGAATTTTATTAAAATACGTAGAAAATAAAAGATAGAGAGAGAATTACAGAAAATGAATCCCAAAAATGGATTCAGAGGTACCAAATTAGGGGGGGAGGCCCCCTTTTTATAGTTACATCGAGTAAATCATGGCCATCGGATTAAAAACAGTTTGGACGCTCAGGATTTCACCACGTCATCAGCCACTATTTGCACAGTACAGTCAACAGCCACTATTTGCACAATAACGCCAACAGTACCCGTACATGTGAATAGTACTGTACATGTGAACAGTGTCATTTTTCCTTTTATACTCCTCCTAAGGTTTTCGACCGTCCTGAGTTCAAAAATGATGTCCGTTTTTCCATTTGATCTCTCGTTTATTGTGAAATGACTATGATGCCCCTAAAATACATAAAATACTCAATTAAAATAAAATACACATAATTAAAGTACAATAAACTTAAACACATAAAAGTAAGGGTTGTTAGTAATACTTGATATGTAAAATAACGATTTTCTCCTTTGTAAAATAACGATTTGCATGTATCAATGTATGAAGCCAAAAAGACAATGAGTGCTTTAGGCTTAGAGTAAATCAAAATTCATGCTTGTCTAAATGATTGTACACTCTATAGAAAGGAGTATGAAAGCCTTTCTAATTGTCCTACATGCGGTGAATCTAGGTGGAAGAAAATAGATGGTAGTATTGCTGCTTATAGGAAAGGGGTTCCTGCAAACGTGTTATGGTATTTCCCTCCTATATCTAGATTTAGGCGTTTGTTCCAGTCTTCACAAACTGCCAAAGACTTGACTTGGCATATAAATGAGAAGGAAATAGATGGTAAGATTCGACATCCAGCTGACTCACCGGCATGGAAGTTAGTTGATGAAAAATGGCCTACGTTTGCTTTAGAGCCTAGAAATCTGCGTCTTGCCCTATCAACTGATGGCATTAATCCTTATAGCTCTCTTAGTAGTACGTATAGTTGCTAGCCCATTCTTCTTGTAAGATACAATCTTCCACCCTGGTTGTGTATAAAACGAAAATTTATGATGTTATCCTTATTAATTTCTGGTCCACAACAGCCTGGTAATGATATTGATGTGTATTTGGCACCACTAATAGAGGACTTGCAAACTCTATGGGATGTTGGTGTGAAAGCTTATAATGCATACAAAAAAGAGTTCTTCAATTTACGGGCTGTACTATTGTAGATTATAAATGACTTTCTCACTAATAGGAATTTGGCGGGTTGTACGGTTAAGGGCTATTATGCTTGTCCTCATTGCGGTGAAGATATGCCAAAATGTAGACTTAAACACAATTAAAAAAAATGCTTATATTGGCCATCGCCGTTGGCTTCCTCATGATCATCCCTTTCGAACTCAAAAGCAAACTTTTAAAAATAAACATGAAAGAGAGCCTCCTCCGAAACCATTGAATAGTGAGGCCATTTTTCGAAAGGTGGAGAGTATTGAAAACAAATGGGGTAAAGTGAAAGATAAAAAGCGCAAAAAAAGAGGCAAGGAAAATGATGATGATGACGATCGTTTTTGGTGGAAGAAAAAATCAATATTCTTTAAGTTAGAGTATTGGAAGTACTTGTTTATTTGTCACCAGTTAGATGTTATGCACATTGAAAAAAATGTTTGTGAAAGCATCTACGGAACATTACTAAATATCCCGAAAAAGACCAAAGATGGCATTAAGTTGAGGTGAGATCTAAAAGTTTTAAAGATTAGGCAGAAATTGGCACCTGATGTTAAAAAAAATAAGTGCAATTTTTTGCCTCCAGCTTGTTACACCTTGACCAAAGAAGAAAAGAAAAGGTTTTGTGAAGCATTAAAAAGCATAAAGGTTCATGTAGGTTATTCTTAAAACATTCAGAACCTAGTGTCAATGAAAGACTTAAACTGCAAGGTTTAAAGTCTCATGACTGTCATGTTCTCATGTAATAACTTTTACCTATTGCTTTAAGGTCTATCTTACCAGATCATGTTAAATATGCCATTATTAGATTGTGCTTCTTCGTTAATTCCTTATGCGCAACGGTTGTTGATGTGACCAAACTTGACCAAATGGAAAAAGACATTGCGCTGACCTTATGCTTGTTGGAAAAATGCTTTCCACCATCCTTTTTTGACATAATGATCCATTTAACCATCTATTTAGTTAATGAAGTTAAACTATGTGGGCCAGTATACTTAAGATGGATGTACCCATTTGAGAGGAACATGAAAGGCCTAAAGGCTTATGTTCGAAACCGTAATAACCCTGAGGGATGCATACCTGAGAGTTACATTGCCAAAGAGGCTCCGTAATTTTGTGCAGAATATGTTTCAAACATGCGTACAATTGGGCTTCCTCCTGGACATGTTGAAACCTCTTTAATTGATAAGCCTTTGCCTGGTGGAAAATTTGAGCAAGTTGATCATTCCTTAATTCATCAAGCACAACTATATGTATTGCAAAACACAGAAGAAGTTCAGTCATTTATTAGGTTTGTTAATGTTTAACCTTTAATTTGTTCCTTTACTGAATTATTTTTAAAGAATTTGAACAGTAGCTTAATATGTAAATGTCAAATATATGGTGAGCACATTCAATGGCTAAAGGGTCATCATTCACAAAAAGCCAAAAATGAGAGATAGTTGAGCAATGAGCATAACCGCACCTTTTCAACTTGGCTTAATAAGAAGGTTAATAATATATGTTCCATTATATATTCTTTTTAATAAAGTTATTGTCATGTTTATACAATAATTCATTCATTACGATTATTATTATGTAGGTATATGAGATGACAGATGATGATGAAGATGTCTCGAACATCTTGAGGTGGTTATCGCAAGGACCTCGTCCTTTTGTAGTTAAGCACCCAAGATATGACATCAATGGGTATCGTTTCCATACTCGGGAACGAGACGAACAACGAGTTTATCAAAATAGTAGAGCTAGTCTTATTGTAGCAACTTTACAAGTAGCAAGTGCCAATGACAAAAATCCTATTCTTGGTGACATGTCTTACTATGGCGTTATTAACGAAATATGGGACCTTGACTACCATATGTTTAGAATCCTTTGTTCAAGTGTGATTGGGTTCAAAATAATGGGGGTATTAAAACCGATGAATTTGGCTTCACTTTAGTGGACTTAAATTGCTTGGGTCATAAATCAGACCCACTTATATTGGCTTCACAAGCAACACAAGTCTTTTATATCATTGATCAACTTGATAAAAGATGGTCAGTTGTAAGTCATATGCATCGTAGATGTGTTCCAAAGAAGACAAGTGCTGAGGATATAGATATCATGATTGAACACGACCCTCTGACCAATGGGTTACCAAATATTAAAAATTTAAATGATGCGGACAGATATGCAAGAGATGGCAAGCATGGCATCTGGATTGATGCTTGAAAAAGCTGATGGCATTTACTGCTTATGTGTCTTATAATAGTTTTATGTTACGTTATCTTTTATTATTATATGTTCCTTGTATTGACTTTAGATTACCTTTTTTGACATTATTTATATGTTATATAATGTTCTAATACTAAATGTGCATTTATTGCAGGAGCAACCTTATGAATAAAGGAAAAGGACTTGCTGATGAACTCTCTAACGAGGAAAGTATTGATTATTCGGGTAATGAAGAGGTTCCTGATGAAGATAATTCCAGGGATGAGGAGGTTCTTGATGAGTTTCCTAATTCAGAGGATGAAAATGATGTTCCGAAGAGTAGTTCCACTGTGAAAAGACCAACTAAAAACTCTGGCAGGATGAGGATGAGTGGCGGGAAGCTTGTAGTCAGGTACAATGGGCTCGGTGTACCTGTTGGCCCTGAAGCTATTGAATTAGCAAGCTTTATTGGGTTGTTGGGTCGTACTTCTATTCCGGATATTAACCAAGAATGAAGAAAGGTTACTCCATATTTAAAAATCCGTTTGTGGGAGTTTATTAAGGTAAAATGATTATTTATATTTATATCTCATAATTGAATAATGTATATGTTAAACTATTTGATCATTATGCTATGTATTTTTCTCAGGAACGTTTTATTGTTCATCCAAATAGTAAGAAGCAAGTTTTCTAAGCACTTGGTAGTACATTCAGAAACTTCAAGTACTTGCTTACCACAAAGTATATCTTGCCACACAAGCGCAATCATAAAAGGTTGAAGCAGCCACCTTTTCAGTACAGTCATATTCCTCAAAATGTTTGGGATAAATTTGTGAATTCTAGATTGTCCATTGAGTTTGAGGTGAATACTTTTAAATGTTAAACATTTAGGCATTTCATAAAACCATCTTTAAATCTAATTAAGGATTGCTTTATGTAGAGAATTAGACGCCAACAGCAAAATAAGAGGGCTAACAACAAGTGGAACCATCGTTTAAGTAGAAAATGATATACTGGATTGCTTGATGAAATTGTAAGTACTATGATACTACCTTGACCATTCTTGTATAGCTATTGGTATAAAGATGGTTGGTTTGATGATGATAAATTGGCAAACCTTTTGTTTTAATTTACTGGTTGTAATTCACGGTTAGTTAAGAATGCATACCAGCTGTGATATTATTATTTTTTTAAACTACAGTGCTCGAAAATTGGACTTGTCGAAACTGAAGTTGACAGGAGTGTAGCATGGAAGTGTGCTAGGAAGATGAAAAACGGTGAATATAATCCTGATGTTGATTTAGTTGTGAAGAAGATTGTAAGTAATAGCAAGGTTTTTTTTTTTAACTAGGTTCTGTTGGAAAAAAAAATTGATATTCATCAATATGATTATTATGCAATTAGGATGCACTGGAAGAGAAAGCTAAAAAAAGAGAATTTAAAGTTGATGCAAGAAATGATATTCTTGCACGTTCAATTGGAAGGCCTGCCACTTTTGGACATATGCAGGGTGTTGGGAAATTTATATCGCCTAAGATGTACTTTGACACCCCAAACAATTCATTTCAGATGCGACAAGAGCGACTAAACATACTAGAGAGGTTAGATAAGCAAGAAGCATAGTTGAGTGATCTGAAGAAGAAGATTAAAAAGCAACCTCGACATTCAAATATTGGAAGCTCAAACTTTCCATTAGATGAGCAAATAATTGAAGATGAAGTTGAAGAAATGACTGCTCGTAATGAGGACAAGGTATGATACAGATTGTTGTGCACAATCAAGTTAAAAAATGACTTAAACATTGGATTTTAGACAATTTTAGCCGTAGTCAAAATCGTAATAACAAACCTTTTTTTTTACTTGTCAGTCAATCGGTATGACAAGGAATGGATCACCTGCAAAGAAGAAGCATGAAACGTTGACAAAGAAAAGGCAATCACCAAGGAAGATAAATGAGTCACCAAAGAAGCTAGTGACTACTGATTGTCCTGGAGATAAACCAGAAACTCCAACGAAAAGGCAATCACCAAGGAAGAAAAAGGAATCACCAAAGCAGCAAGTGATTGTTGATTATCCTAGAGACAAACCATAAACCCTTCAGAAAAGGCAATTGCCAAGAAGAAGAAGGAATCACCAATGAAGCCTCACAAGAAACCAAAAATGACTCTTGATTGTCCAAGAGACAAACCATGCAGTTCAAAGAAGAAGACATCACCAAAAAAGCCTCAAGAGAAGCCACTGTTAAGAAGAAGAACAAGGAATTATCATATTGTGCATATGAACCGGGTGCCTGGGCTTGTAATATTTGCAAATCTTTGTGAAAATAAGTTGACTAAAATGGGTTATTACATACCTTATCAGTTAGATGAAGAGGTATATAAGCATCCAACTAAAGCACTTATTAGTCTCGATGAATGTCAATCATTGATTTCAATGAAAGAGCTAGGAGCAAATCATATGCATTTATACATCACGTAAGTTTACAAATTATAATTACTAGTTTATTTTCAATTTTTAGTTTATTGCTTCCTTTCTCTGTTTTCTTTTTTTTAGTGATATTTTTTATTGGCAACATTCTCACTATTTCATCATCTTAATTGCATCAGGATGTTGTATGCACACATGGCGAATGATATAGTGGGCAGACCATTTGGGTTCATACACACAGGACTCGTATCATCAGCCCATGATAAGGACGCCTTTGCTACAACGGTAAAAAGGGCACAATTTATTGCCAAACAGTTGAACAAAGCAAACAAAGGGCAAATGATTTTCATGCCATATAACCCTAGGTACAATTCTATTTACTTTATATTGATGATCATTTACTAAAATTGATTCATAATTTCAATTTCTTTGTGTAATAGTTTCCATTGGGTATTGATTGTAATTGATATAACGACAAAGCAAGCGTTTTATCTGGATTCTACAAACAACGATTTGGGTGACGACAGTGACCTGAAGGACATAGTTACCAAGTATGGTGATATTGTATTTCTAATATAATTTTATGTATCATGTTTATTTACTTACTGCATGTATTATAATGTAGTGGGATATCAATGCATGTTGCGGTGACTGGTAAAAAAAGGGTGAAACCACAGATCATAAAAGTTTTGGTAAGCAATCATGACTTTCTTTTTTCTTTTTTCTTTTTTGGCATCACATGACTTATTAATATTTAATCACTTGAAAGAATTCATATGCATATATACTAATGATTATTCTGTTGATGATATAGTCCCCAAATCAACAAGGGAGTACTGAGTGTGGATACTATGTGCTGAGGTTTATGAAAGACATAATTGCAGACCCGAGTTTACTTCTCCATGATGTAAGTACACATTCTTTCAGATGCATTGTCGGATTACTTCACTTAATACTTTTAACTATATATAGTTTACTTTAGTCTGACATGTGATCATCATTTCACAGTTTAAAGGGAAATGTGAATAAACTCAAAGTGAGCTTGATGAAGTGCGTCTCGAGTATGCTTCCTTTGTGTCTGAGCTGATAGTATGAGCAATGGAGTTGATGATGATATTGTTTGATAAAGTCTAAGTGGCAATGAATTTTGTATACTGGTATTGTTCCAGATGATAGTGAATCTTGATGAAGTCTAAGTGGTAGTCAAATTTGTATGCTGATATTGTTTGATAAAGTCTTAAGTAGTAGTGAATCTTGATCAGCCTGGTAGCGTTTCAGATGATATATAGTGTTGTGATGTTTTTGTATGCTGGTAATGATCCAGATGGTAATGTTGGGATGTAGATTCGTGACAATTGAATGGATGATGTTTTGACAATGTTATGGTTATTTCAAGTGATGATTTAGTGATGTTTTGATAATATTGTTGAGATAATTTGGATGTATTGATTTTATGCATATTGTGATTTTTAAATTTCAATGGAATTTATAAAATTATAAAATAATATTATTATTAAATAATAATATTATTAAAAATATTAAAAATTATTTTCTAATTTAAAAATATTAAAAATGATTTACAATATTAATATTATTTAAAATATTAAAAATTTCTGATTTTAAAAAAATTAAAAATTCTTTTAATAATATTATTATTTAAAAAAAATTCACATTGTGACACCATATTAGCATCATAAAGTTGTGACACATAATTACGCGCCATAATTTAAAATTGAATTAATAATACCCGCCAAAAGTTTTTTCACAATAAAACAAATTTACCACTAAAATATTAAAATGACGTTGCTTTTGTTGTGACACATTTGTGATAGCTATAAGTTGTCGCATACACCTATGATAGATAAATTACTGTCACAGATTTGTGAGAGGGGCTACAATGACAGATAGAAACTCTGTCATAAACAGGGTCGGATGACAGATATTCGCTATCATGGTAGCCCATTTTTCTAGTAGTGATAACTGCATTTATAGAAGATTAATTTATTTTTAATTTTGTAATGTAGGAAGGGTTGTAGGTGTCAGCTTATCCCCAGGTGAGGGCTCTAGTGCTGGATCAAAGAAAAGGAAAACTGCAAGTACTGCTGGAACAAACAAAACAAAAGGTTGAATTTGGTTGAATTTATCTTCTTGTATTTCATAGTTCATAACTGCATTTATAGAAGCTTAATTTATTTTTAATTTTGTAATGTAGGAAGGGCTGTAGGTGTCAGCTTTTCCCCAAGTGAGGGCTCCAGTGCTGGATCAAAGAAAAGGAAAACTGGAAGTACCGCTGGACCAAACAGAAAAAAAAAGGTTGAAGTTGGTTGAATTTCTTTTCTTGTATTTCATAGTTCATAACTGCATATATAGAAGATTAATTTAATTTAAATTTTGCAATGTAGGAAGGGCTGTAGGTGTCAGCTTATCCCAAGTCAACAAATCTCAAAATCCTTCACAAGCTTCAGCCGTATCAGGTGCTTTGTAATGAGTTCGATGCTCAATTTCAGTTTCCTTAAGCTATGTTGTTTATCTTATTTCAACTAAACTTAATTATGCTCTTGCATGAGCCAAACCAGATTTTTTGAATGTGTTTTATTTGTTGGAACATGTATTAGAAGAGATTCTAATTTGTCATTTCAATATTTTGGATGTCTTTACTGGATTATTACTATTGAAGATACAGTATTTATTGGATGTGTTTTGTTGAAGATTTGTTTTATTTATTGGATGTGTTCTGTTAAAGAAAATTTATTTCGTGGATGTGTTTTGTTTAGATGATGGTTGTTTTAACTGGATTTTACAGTCCAATTCCAGATTATTATTGATTACTTTCTCATGAACACAGTTACAAATACACATACTAGCACAAATAGAATATATTTAAGCTTTCCCTCAATGATTTTCAGCCTCTTTGAGTTTTGCTCGTATGACATCTCCTCATTAGTATTAGGATATATGAGAGATTCAGTAGTGAGCCATTCCCAAAAATCACAATGTTTCGCTCCACAATGCTTCCACTTGCATGACCAAAACATTGCATTAGGATTTTGCAATGTAGTTGACACCATAGCCACTGCCTGCACGCCGCACTTGCAATATTTTGGCTGGCATTTCACTTTTTTGTATCTTTTGAATTCATTGACAGCAGAACTTGATGCTTCACTAGAGGCCATTTTCAAATGAGAGTATTTTTTATTGTATTTGAAGTGAATGTTAGGTGTGTGATGAAAGAGAGTAGGGGTGTGCTGCTGGTTTTTAGTTATAAAGGGATAGCAAATTTTTTGTTTGTTACAATGTAATGCACGGTTGATTTTTGGTTATAAAGGGATGGCAAAGTTTTTTTTTTTTGTTGCAAGGAAATGTGTTGCTGATATAGCTCATTATATAGCCAAAAAATATAACTGTTATTGTCTCTAACGGATCTATTTTTCTTTGCTTGGTTTGTGGGGTATTTGTCTTTCTGCTGTTTTTTAAGTTTTAATGGCATATTTGTCATTTCGCCACAATTATGTTAGTTTGCAAACGGTGGCTGACGGAATAGTGGTGGGTAGATACATTTTGGCATTTTTGGGTGGATAAGTGATACATCTTAAAAGTGTTGTAGTATATTTGATAAATGTGCATCTTTAGGGTACACGAATGATAATTTCCTTAAAAAAAATTCATATCTTGGAACTATTTTTTAAAAAGATTTTTAAGTAATTTAAATTTTTTAAAAATGGATATAACCTCCACATATACATTAAAATTTAAATGCATTAAAACTGACAAGAAGTGGTGAGACAATGTACAACAAGTTAGTTGGCGTGGGATAGAAGCCAAGTGCAATCATGTGCAGTAGCTTGGAGCAGGGGATGATATGCTAACAGGGTTGGCTGACAGGAGCAAGTGAGCATCGGCATGGTAGATTTACGCCACGTGGTTGATGGTGTTGGCAGACTTAGGGTTATTGAGTTTAGTACTTTGGTTTTGTGATTTGAGATTGAGAAATGTGTAATGTGTTCGTGTGACTAGTGTGAGTGTGAGCATGTGATGTGTACGTTTCTGAATTCTGATGTGTTCATGTGAGAGAGTGTGTGGTGTTTTTCTTTTTTTAAAAAAATATAAGGTCGGGTCAAGCCTGGTTGACTTAGGCTCGAACCTTAAGTTGAATTTGATCGAGCCTTAATTTTTTGATCCGAGCCCAACACAAAACCTAAAAATTCAAGTTAAAACCCAAAAAATTTGGGTCGAATTAGTTTAATTAAAATTCACGTCGAGTCAAATTGCCATCTCTAGTACTAACGAATAAGACAAATGATGCATGGTTGGACCCTAGACCAACAGAAATAGCTAATGTTTTGTCTTTGTTAAATGAATGAAAATGATTCTTTCTTTATCTCAAAAAAATAAAAATAAAGAGAGAGAGAGAGAGAGAATGACAAACGGAAACATCTCTCCATCGCCGGACCACTTCTTTATTGTACCAACCGCTATCCAATCACTCAACATAAAATAAATATTACGTTACCAAATACACACACAAAATTATAAAATCATGGAAAAAAAGATATTAACATGCAATTTTTGCCTAACCTTCGCTAGACAAAACCTAACTGTAAAGTGAAAAGATAGAATAATAAGTTACACGTACGTGAGAGTTCATTATTGTCTTATTACTACTAAATATTTAAATGTTAATCAAATTTGATTATCACTTTAATTTCAATTTTCCAAATAAGAAAGTATGTGCATTTAGTCTACAATATTTTTACTTTTAGATCTAAATTTTTATGATATTTATTGTATAATTTTCCAAGAAAAATATTTTAATTCTAAGATTTTAATATTTTGCATTCATTTTATTATCCTTTAGTTTGTACACTTAATTTAATATGTTTGCAAATGTTCATTAATATTTATGTTTATATTAAGTATACAGCCTTCTATTTCTATTTTATTTTTTAAAACTATAATTTAAAGCTTCCTCCCTATTATTGTCATCGACTCTTCTTATTAATTATAGGCTACCAAGATCACGTTCAAATCAATTGTAATTTGAAAAAAAAAATTAAAAAAATTGCAGCATAATTTGAGCGAAATTCTTTAAATGACTGTTGGATAAGTTTGAAGAATAAAGTCATACACCTTATTCTCATCATACTTATTTATGGTAAATCGATTATATTCGACCTTTTATTATATTTTTAAGTGATTAATTTTTAAAATTTTATTAATTAAACACATACGCAAACTAATGATATCAAATCTAAGATTTAATTCTTAGGTAGTGTTTTTTCTTTAATTTTGGAGTCTTAAATTTGAATAAACCTAAATTAGTTTGAATTTTGAATAGAGCAAAATGTTTGAATCTCAATGACCTTTTTTTTTTTTGTTTGAATCACTAAAAATAAGTATTAATTTTTTAAGTCAAAAATTCTGAAAACTAGTCATTTTTACATATGTGCACTTACAAATTATAAATGTTAAACAAATAATAAACATATTAAAGAATATAAGTAAGATAATATTTTATCATAATATAAATCATGTTGAATTAAATACAACTCTTTAATATTCTAAATGAGTATATGTTAATTGATTTTATTGTAGTTTATGATGTTTTTGTATGAAAATATTCGTAAAAAATTATGAAGTTAAATAACACTAACTTGAAGAAAATAAAAAGATAAAAATAATAATAATCTACCATTGTATTATCATAAGTTATTGAAATGGATAATAATGCTAATTAGTAAATTTTATTTAAGGACAAAAGTTAATTAATTAGATACGGATATTTTAGAGCATATATTTTAATGAGTTATCCAAACTTTTTAGATGAAGCAAAAAAGATAAAAAAAAAAAAAGCTGACGTAACAACTTAATAATTTAATAACTGAAAATTTTCATTAAGTTGAAAAAACAAATAGAAGTGCTTTTTTTATCTGAAATTTGAATAGACCTAAATTGGTCTAAATCTGAATAATATATTTATTTTTTTAATCTCTGAATATAAGTAATAAATTATTTTTTAACTTTAAAAGCTAAAAATATGTACTTTTACATTTGTATCTTTATCAAATTTGAATTTCAAAAGAATTATATATGTGTGTGTGTGTGTGTGTGTGTTCAAGTGAATACATAATGATATGGAAATTATAATATAATTTTTTAATAAAAATAGATTATATAATTACATAAAAAAGCTAAAGAATAATACCTTTAATTATTGATAATGGCAAATGAGAGATTTAAAAACTCGATAAGAGAGCAAAGTGAGGAGGGATTTCTTGGCAGCTGAAAATTAAAAAAAATGGTGAGATTATTAGCGGGTAAACGTGTATAGGTAGATTTTGGACATGAAAATAACTAATAAAGTGGGGATATTTTTGACATTAGAAATTAATTGGTTGATTCAAATTCCTCCATTTAGTAAAAAGCCAAAAAATTATTTTTTAATTAAGTTAAAATTATTTGAAAACTCCCATTAATTTATGAAAGCAAACACCTCTAATTAATTTAAAGGGAAATTATCAGTCATATACCCCTAAATGACACCCGTATCAAACGTGCTACAACACTTTTTAAGTCTATTACTTGTATACCCTAAGTTGAAAAAATATTTTTGCCGTCCGCCAATTAGAGCTGGCAAAATTTGACACGACCCGATTACCCGACATGAACACGACACCAATAAATGGGTATGGGTCGTCGAATTTAGCACGATTATTAAATGGGTCAAGTCCGGGTCAACACGATTTTTTTCCGTGTCGGGTTAGGGTTAAAATTCTTGACCCATTTACCCGATCAATGACCCGATTATATTTTCTATTTTAAAATAATTTACAGATTCTTGTCATCAAAACTCAAATATTAGGATTTTTTTTATTCTTTAGAATGATGAATATAGACACAATATTTTATTTATAAAATTTTAAGTACATTTAGAGCTTTAATAGTGTAAATGTATAAAATATTGGTAGACATGTATATTTTATAATATTGATATATAATATTATTTACATATATATAATTAAAACCTCAATAGTGTGTGTAATATTTTTCGTAGATATGTATATTTTATAATATTGATAAATTATGTATGTATGTATGTATGGATGTATGTATGGATGTATGTATGTATGTATGTATGTATGTATGTATGTGCATACATATGTATGACAAAGTGTAAATATTTGATGTAATTTTTGTTTAATATATAGATATTAAGCGAGTTATTGGGTAACCCGATTATTTTTCCGTGTCGGGTTTGGGTCTCAACATTTTAACACGATTATTAAATGGGTCGAGTTTGGGTCGACCTAAATTTGACACGACACGAAGCTGACACGACACGAACACGACCCGATGACCCATTTTGCCAGCTCTACCGCCAATCCATTAACTTCCGTTAGAAAGTTAACAGAATTGTGGTAAATTGACTATTTCACCCTTGAAACTCAAAATGAGGTAAAAAGATAAATTTACCCAAAAAATTAACGTAAATTTTAATACACAATTTTTTTATTTTTTTATTAAAAATTTATGAATTATTAATGGTACATATTATTAACAATTATCCGTAAAAAATATTCATATTATACCATAAAAATTATTAACAACATATTATTTACAATTATACATATTATACTATAAAAAATTCTAGTTGGAGTTTGGAGGAGTAGATCTTAAAAAATTTAGGTTAAATTTTGGAGGAGTAGATTTGGTTGTAAAGTAGCTTTTTGTTTTTAACAATTATTAACAATTATCCGATAAATAGGAGGATATGTCATTTTTATCAATATATATCATATGACATGTCAATTTTTACTAGGTAAATGGGATGACATGTCGTTTTTTAAAAAATACTAGATTACCCTTGTGATATCAGTGCTTGTAAATGACAGTTAACGAATTGGTGGACGGCATAAATGTTTTGTCAACTTAGGGTATACGAGTGATATACTTGAAAAATGTTATAACATGTTTGATACTGGTGTCATCTAAGAGTATATGACTGATAATTTCTCTAATTTAAAATTATTTGAAAACTCCCATTAATTTATGAAAACAAACACCTCTAATTAATATAATTAATTCAGTCATTTTAAGTCATTAAGTTAAAAAAAAGTTAGATTGAATGACTTAATTGATTTGAATTAAGGGGTTGTTTGTTTTTTATTTGAAATCCAAATTTTGGTTATTTTCATACATTTAGAATTTTTTATTGGGGGATTGCCACTTTCCCCCCTACAGTAATCAACATATACCATTTACCTCCTTACTATTTTTATAATGACCAAAAACCTCCCCTGACAGCATAAGTTTACAATGTTACCCTTATTTTCAACTACTATTTTATTTACATTTATTATAAATTAAATAAATTACATGAATAGAAACTAAATAAAAAAATTAAGTATTAAAAACAAGAAATATATGTTTTGATGTGAGTAAAAAAAATTAATAACAAATTTTTTCTGTAATTATTTATTTTGTGAATATTTTCTTATAATAAATATTTTGTAATATTTTAAAATTAAATGTAAAAAGTATAGGCAAAATATTTTATTATTTATCTTATAATAATTTTATTATTTTTCATTCAAGTTTTCTTATAATAATTTTTTTTATCATTTTATAATAATTTTCTTATATTTTTATTATAAGAAAATTTTCACAAAATAAATAAGTACAAGAAAAAAATTTTATTATTATTTTTTTGCTCATATCAAAATATATTTTCTTATTTTTAATGCTTAATTTTTTATTTAGTTTCTATTCATGTGATTTATTTAATTTATAATAAATATAAATAAAAGATTAGTTGAAAATAAGGGTAATATTGTAAACTTATGCTATCAGGGGGGTTTTTGGTCATTATAAAAACAATAAGGAGGAAAATGGTATATCTCCCTTTTTTATTTGTTGGTTTCTATTACTTATATCTGATTATAAGATGTTTAGATCTAAATAGAAAAAAAAAATTAGATGTTTTGACTTTTATCTTAATAGCAAAATATCTTAATAGCAAAAAAAAAATAGATGTTTTGACTTTAATATTCTCTCTCATTAATACTCATTTTAAATGATTTTTTCCTATTATATAAATTGTCCATTTTTTTATTTATCGTCCTTTTTTGTTATATGCGTGCATTCAACTATTTTTTTCTTTTTTTTTTTTCGTAAATGAGAATCTTAAACATAATAGAACTTTAGATGTGTGTTTTATAATATGTCTATCTCTTTGCATTTATATTTACAATTTTTATAATAGATTTTAAATTTTATTTAATACATTAATTTTAATTCAAATAATTAAACAATTCTTGATCAGCTTATGTAATTAACAATAAAAATATTAATATAATTACTGAAAATAACATTATAAATATCATAAATTAATGTAAAAAAATTACGTCTGGTAGATATATAATTTATTTTCATGCTTTGTTAAGGTAAACATTAATAATTTTTTTAATCAATAAATGATTTACAATTTTTCATGTGTTTAAACAATAAAATATAAGTATTGTTAATATTTATGAGGTTATATATGTCAAAATATTATATATCAAATGTTTTATCTTTGAAAAATATAACTTAATACTTATATTCAGCTATTAAAAAAGAAAAAATGTCATTCAAATATATGTGCTTAGACTGAAATAATAACTAGGCAACTTAAGAGAGGGGGTGAATTGAGATTCTAAAAAATAAATTAAGCAATTAAAACTTACTGCAAATTAAACTAAGCAACCAAATTTGAAATAAACAAATTAATGCGCAATGAAAATTAAAGATATAGGGTAAGAGAGAACAGGCACTCAATTTTTACGTGATTCGGTTAACTATGCCTATGTCTACACCTCTAAGCTCACCAGGTTTGAGGATTTCTCTAAGTAAGCCTCCAAAGCTTCAACAACTCTTACAATTGATTTTTAAGGTGTCAATAGACCTTTACAATAAGAGATTATCTCCAATTTCTTAACTCAAGTATATCTCAACACTTACAATCTCTCAAGGATAAATATTACAAATGAATTTTCTCTCATATAATGTGTTTGATTACAAATGAATGCTCAATATGTGAATCAAAGAAACAAAAACAAGTTCAAAGCTCAACAATGGTTATATAATCAGTAGCAAGCTCAATGAGCCCCCAAGGGCATGGTCGGGTTAGTAACAACATGAAGCTTGTAGCAGCTGACCACCCGGGTTTGAACCTTGGGGGAGGTAAGGGGAAAATAAAAATTATTTGGGTTTGGTCCACCCCTTTACCTAAAAAAAAAAAAGAAAGCTCAATAATAACTCATCTTGTTTGAATTTGATTGAGTCATTTTATAGATGGAGCTGAAAACTAGCCGTTATTGACTTTCTGAGAGAAATCAGATCGTCGTTAACTGTTATCAGTTTACTGTTTTGACTAGTCTAAATGATCGTTGGGTTAAATTTCAAAAAAACGGTTAGCCGTTTGGAATTACTGGTTAGCTGTTAATTTCTAGAAACCTGCAAAACAAATTAATACCTCTTTAGAAATTATCGATTAGTCGTTTTCAGTAAACGGTTAGCCGTTGCTACAGTAAAATTATTTTCTAAAATTACAGTTTTACCCACAACTTTATATAATTATCCTATAGCCTAAATCTTCATAAAACTTTACAAATAAGTCCATTTCCAGAGTTTTGATACTTTTTCAATTTAGACCATTAACTTGAAAAAACCAATTTTATAAAATCATTTTTCCATTAAGTATAAAACTTTTATATTATGAAAATAATGATTTATTTAAAATTTATGAAAAATAATTTGACCTCTTAAAAACTTAATCATTTTTAATCTTGTTTGTTATCATCAAAATCAATATTATGGATACATATATGTTAACAATATCCTCATTTTTTATGATGAAAAACCTTTCGTGTATTTAAAAAATGATTCAACAAATTGCTCCCTTTAAATATATTATAAGTTTAAATAATTTTCCAATTAGCTAAGTTAACAAATTTAAATAAATTTTAAATACATGTATTCTTCTCTCCCTTCATCATCAAAAAGAAAATTTAGTGAAAAAGAAAAAGAGTAGCAAATTTTTTACCCATGTTGTCCGAGTAAAATTTTCAATAAAATCTCCCCCTAATAACAAGCATCACCTCAAATGCAAGTTAGTAATATCACTCCTAAATTATCATAAATCATCATACAAACCAACTTCATACACAAATCATCACACAATCCATCAATCATAAAAAAATCATGAACTATTATTCTATCAATTTCCACATTAACAACTTCTAACAATAAATTACCATATAAAATAATCACGCAATCAAATCATCACCATATCTCAAAATTAGGGGTGGGCAAACGGTTTGGTTTTTGTCGAACCGAACCGAACCGAAAAAATTCGATTCGGTTCTATGAGCAAAAACCGAATAGTTCTAAAATCAAAGACCCGATCGATTTTTCGGTTCAGTTTTAAACCAAACCGAATCGAAAAACCAATCAGTTCCTTGATTTAATTATAAATAATTTTTTTAATTAAAAAATAAATGAAAATATATAAACCAAAAACGGAAAACAGATCACTCAAAATCTCAAATCCCTAGTTGCGTTTCCCCAATTTACAACCCACGGCCTCCCTCTCCTCTCCCACGCCTCCCTCCGTTGCCTCTCTGCCGCGCATTTCTCCCTCTCCAAACGGCGCATAACTTTAAATCAGCCCCTCTCAGCTACTTCCTTGTGAGCGTCTCTCCCTCACGTTAGCTCAGCTCCTTTCTTCCTCGTGTGCACAACACCTAGCACAACCCCTCTCTTCCTCGCGTGCACGGCTTCCTAGCATAGCCGCTTAGCAGCGACACAACTCCTCCCCTCAAACACGGTGACCGTCCCTCATAGGCCTAGCACAACCTCTCACATGTGGTGTTGCAGCCTAGCACAACCCCTCTCTTGGTGCTGCAGCCTTCATGTGTTATTTTATTTTAATTTATGCCATGGCCCGTACATAGTGTGTATAGTGTATACTATTTAGTTTCTGCTAGTGTTACTTGTGTTAGGGATTGATTGTTTGTGGACTGCTGATGTATACTTGTTAGTGGAGTTAAAAATGGTGGGCATATATAGTGGTTGTGGTAGTAAATTGAAATGATTGTAGCTTGTAATGTTGTATAGTATATTGCAGCCGAGAATTGAACAATTAAAATAGATAAATGTATAATGCTTCTATCAATGAAAAATTAGAAATAATATTTGTTATTTAACTTATTTGGCATAATGATTAATGACTTAATTAACTTTGTGAGATTGCAATTTGATATAGGCAATTTGGCATGGAGAATTCAAATTAAATTAATAATTATTGGAAGTATATTATGATATGTTGGCCTAATTTGTTAAATTAAATTATGATTTGTTAGATAGTAGTTAATTGAACTTTAATTGATCTTTTTGGCGTGGATGTTTTAAATTAAATCAACAATCATTGGAAGTAAATTATGATATGTTGGCTTAATTTGCTAAATTAAATTAAATTAAATTATGATATGTTGGCTAGTAGTTAAATTAAATTTAATTGATCTTTTTGGCATTGACATTTTAAATTAAATTAACAATTATTGGAAGTGAATTGTGATATGTTGGCTTAATTTGTTAAATTAAATTAAAATTAAATTAAATTATGATATGTTGGCTAGTAGTTAATTTAAATTGAATTGATCTTTTTGGCATGGATGTTTTAAATTAAATCAACAATTATTGGAAGTAAATTATGATATGTTGGCTTAATTTGTTAAATTAAATTATGATTTGTTGGCTAGTAGTTAATTGAACTTTAATTGATCTTTTTGGCGTGGATGTTTTAAATTAAATCAACAATTATTGGAAGTAAATTATGATATGTTGGCTTAATTTGTTAAATTAAATTAAATTAAATTATGATATGTTGGCTAGTAGTTAAATTAAATTTAATTGATCTTTTTGGCATTGACATTTTAAATTAAATTAACAATTATTGGAAGTGAATTGTGATATGTTGGCTTAATTTGTTAAATTAAATTAAAATTAAATTAAATTATGATATGTTGGCTAGTAGTTAATTTAAATTGAATTGATCTTTTTGGCATGGATGTTTTAATTTAAATCAACAATTATTGGAAGTAAATTATGATATGTTGGCTTAATTTGTTAAATTAAATTATGATTTGTTGGCTAGTAGTTAATTGAACTTTAATTGATCTTTTTGGCGTGGATGTTTTAAATTAAATCAACAATTATTGGAAGTAAATTATGATATGTTGGCTTAATTTGTTAAATTAAATTAAATTAAATTATGATATGTTGGCTAGTAGTTAAATTAAATTTAATTGATCTTTTTGGCATTGACATTTTAAATTAAATTAACAATTATTGGAAGTGAATTGTGATATGTTGGCTTAATTTGTTAAATTAAACTATGATATGTTGGCTTAATTTGTTAAATTAAATTATGATTTGTTGGCTAGTAGTTAATTTAAATTGAATTGATCTTTTTGGCATGGATGTTTTAAATTAAATCAACAATTATTGGAAGTAAATTATGATATGTTGCCATGTTGGCTTAATTTGTTAAATTAAATTAAATAAAATTATGATATGTTGCCATGTTGGCTTAATTTGTTAAATTAAATTAAATAAAATTATGATATGTTGGCTAGTAGTTAAATTAAATTTAATTGATCTTTTTGGCATGAACATTTTAAATTAAATTAAAAATTACTGGAAGTAAATTATGATATGTTGGCCTAACTTATTAAATTAAATTATGATATGTTGGCTAGTAGTTAAATTAAATTTAATTGATCTTTTTCATTTCAATACCTTGTTAATAAAACAATATTACTTATTTATTTTTATTTTATTCATTGTAGATGTCTAATTATTCAAGAGTTCAAGACAACCTCGATTGTGTAGCCGATGATCTTGAGTGTGAAGTTGAAGTTGATGATAGTGAAAATGATTTGCCAACAATTGTCACTAGTGGAAACAAGAGGAAAAAGTCTTTGTCATCCAAACCACCACTACCAAGGAAAAAAATGGCTCTAAGATCAACAATGTGGCAATATTTCACTAGACTTCTAGACAATTATAAGAAGTCCAAATGCAACTACTGCGGTAATGAATTTGAATGTGGCTTGGTAGGGTACGGGACTAACACTTTGAGGACACATTACCAAAAAAGGTGTGAAAAGTACAAGGACCTTTAGAAAGACCAAACAACTTTAACTCAAGATGTCGGTAGTGATGAAATTGTAACAAGAGGTTTTAGTCAGGATGCTTGCAGACGAGCAACTATGAAGATGATTGTTCTTGATGAATTGCCTTTCTCTGTTGTGGAGAATCTGAGTTTTAAGCATTTTTGCAGCGTGGTGGCTCTTAGATATCTTCTTCCATCACAAAGTACCATTACTAGGGATACTCTTGATATGTGCGTCGAGGAAAAGGCTAGGTTGAAGAGCTTATTGGTTGGAAATAAGTAAAGAGTATCTTTGACCACTGATATTTAGACTTCCATTATGACAGTTAGCTACATGGTCATCACATCTCACTTTATTGACAAGGATTGGAATTTACATAGAAAGATTATTAGCTTCAAGACGGTTAATGATCATTCATTGGAGACAATTGGTAAGCAAATTGAAAAATGTTTGATTGACTGGGGCATAGAGCGAGTGTGTGCTGTAACGATTGACAATGCAAGTCCAAATGAGGGTGCTCTTAGGTACTTAATTGATCGACTAAAGACTTGGAGGGATCATGCCTTAGTGTTGAATGGGAATTATTTGCATGTTCGTTATTGTGTGCACATATTGAATTTGATTGTGACTGAAGGGTTGAAGGAACTTGAGCCGAGTACATTTAGTGTTCAGAATGTTGTGAAGTATGTGAGGTCTTCCACCGCCAGGATGTAAGCATTTCAAATTCATGTACAACAAGAGAAGATTAATTCTCGAGGAAGTGTGATTTTGGATTGCCCTACATGGTGGAATTCTACATATTCCATGTTGAGTACAACATTGAAATTTAAGCTGGCATTTGATCGAATAACACTTGAAGATAAACTTTATGATGCTTATTTCAATGAAAAGGGGGGAGAAAGGGGAGGGACCACTGCTGTATAGTGATTGGTAGAGTGTTCGTTGTATAGTTAAATTTTTGAAGACTTTTATGATGCGACTTTGCAATTTTCTTCTTCTTTGAAGGTAATATCACATCTTTATTATGCTTTTGAATTTTGATATATGCTATGGAATTTATTTTAGCTTTATTATACTTTTGAATTTTGATATATGTTATGGAATTTATTTTAGCTTTATTATGCTTTTGAATTTTGATATATGGTTTGAAATTTATTTTAGCTTTATTATGCTTTTGAATTTTGATATATGATATGGAATTTATTTTAGCTTTATTAACATTATTTTTTTAAGTGACATCGAATACTTGTTACAATTTGATATGTCAAATTGAACAATCTTTGTAATCGTTGTCTACTAGTAATGATAGCCTTTTGGGTTTGATGGGAATTAAAATGAAGGAGAAATTTGATAAGTATTGGGAGGACTGTTTCAAGATAAATAAAAATGTTGATTGTTGCTTCTATGCTTGATCTACGGGGAAAGATGAAATTCACAACACATTGCTTTGAGAAATTATATGGCAAGGATAGTGCCAAATGTGTTGAAAATGGTGAAAATTTTGTTGACTAAGCTTTATGAGTCTTACAATGCACAATATAAATTGTGTGGTAGTGGGAGTGCAAGTGGAAATGCAAGTGGAAGCGCAAGTGGAAGCCAAACGTTAGCTATTGAAAGTGGAAGTGGTTTGAATTTTTGGGATTTGGGTGGTGATGATGATGTTATGATTAAGGACTCTTTCTTCGAATTTAGTTAGGTGGTTGTGGTTATTGAAGGTAGCCTAGAATTGTCAAATGAGTTGGATCTTTACTTGATGGAGAAGACGGAAAAAATTGCTAAAGGTAATTTGGGCACTAAATTTAATATTTTGTTATAGCGGAGGGTGAATAGTGCCAATTATCCAATTTTGTCACATATAGTATGGGATGTTCTTGCTATTCTGGTGTCTACTATTGCATCTGAGTCCGCCTTTAGTATTGGAGGTCGTATTCTAGATCAATATAGAAGTTTTCTGACTCCGGACATAGTTGAGGCACTAGTATTATTACAGAATTGGTTGTGGTCTTCTCTTTTCGTAGATCAAACAGCGGACTTAAATAAGTTAGTTGAAGACAATGAGTTTATGGATCAGCTTGCAGAAGGTATATTTTCTTTAATTTTAATTTAAGTTTACTTTTAAAAAATTATGACCTTATACAATTTGTTTAATTTTAATTTATTTTTTACATAATATGAACTTTATTCAATTGGTTAATTTTTTTAATGTAGAACTTCGTAATCAACAACAGCCAACCAAATTGGAAGATCAACATAAATAATTTTTAGGTAATAAATTGATATGTATTTATTTGTTATTAAATATCACTTCATTTTAGTTAGTTTAATTATTCGCTTTTGCTCACTTTGAATTTTGATTTAGGTGATGTGGATGGTGGATGTAGTTGTGGCTTGTTTGATGCGGTGGATGTACCTATGGCTTGTATGTTGCGGTGGATGTAGCTGTGGCTTGTGTGTTATGGTGGATGTAGCTATGGAGTTTCATTGATTATTGATGCACTATTATGGATGTGGCTATGGATGTAGTTGTGGCTTGTGCCTTGTGTGCTTGTGTTATGGAGTTTTATCGATTATTGATGCACTATTATGGACTTGTTATTACTATCTTTTTGTTGCCATGAACTTATAATCTGTAATAGACTTTTAAGTTTAAGCGTGTTTATGAATTGAAAATATTTTGTATTGGGACTTTTTATTATATGGCTTGTGTGTTTTGTGTTATGGAGTTTTATCAAATATTAATGCACTATTATGGACTTGTTATTTTTTTTTTTAGGTTGCCATGGACTTATAATTTGTAGAATTATAGTAGACTTTTAAGTTTAAGCTTGTTTATGAATTACGAATATTTTGTATTGAGACTTTTATTATTTTTCTTTTGATTTAATAGTTTTATACTTGTTTATTCATATTATATAGTGTTATTAATATTATGAGCAGGGTGTAGTTTGATACTTTGTATTGGTAGTTAATGAGAGTGTAAATCTGATAATATTAGGGTAAATATGTAAAATTAAGAAAATGAAAAATCTTAACTGAACCGAACCGGAAAATGCCCACCCCTACTCAAAATCATCACCATAGTCACATATCAAATATCAAAAGAATGCTCAAAGTACATGTTATTCTCCCTTTTTTGACATCATCAAAACGATATATTACTTCGTCTTCCTTTTTGGACAACAAAAATGTTCAAAATGTATATTATCGAAAATAGAAGTAACAAAAACTAAGAAAAGTTGCCGAGGTAGCTCCCTTTATCAATAATCAAAAAAACAAGTAATAGATTAAGCAAAGTCATAAAAGCATATTATCATCTATCCAAGCTCCATAGTTACTAATAACGTTTTAGAAATCAAGACAATTAAACTCATCAAAGATCTAATGTGACATTTCAATATTCCTTAAAAGATCTCATGTGCTTAAAAATCTCAAAATACATGTACTCTCCTCCTTTCGATATCATTTAAAACAAGTAATGCATATTTAACAATACGTCAATAAAGTGCAAAAATTGTATCCATTCACCAATCATAGATCCCATAAGATCAAGCTTCATCAAATACAATGAAATCATCAAAGCACATTCTTTATTATCAAAACTTAAGCAAAACATAAGTACATAATGGTAATATCTAGATCATCAAAATCAATATAACTATTAAAATAAACCATCATTATGAGCTAAAAGAATAAGTGATCAAATTCATAAGTATAATAAGTCATATATGCCAATTTTGTAAATGAATGATGATATAACATAATTAATGGCACAAGAATTTACAAATACATAAGTGATGAACAATTAATATTTAAGTGATGGATAATGATTTAGAAATATTAAATGAGCAAGAAAAACATAAAGATAATGGATTTTAGTGAGATAAATATTTGTATTTGGCTTTTTGGACAAAGTGTAATGAACAAATAAGGAAGATAAATAAATGACATGAAACATGATGATAGACAATTAAGAAGATGAAATCAAAGATCATACAAGGAAAAAAAAAACAAAGGCATAGTGATAAGTTGACATGCTACCATCATATATATTTATCCATGCATTATGATTACATACAATAATAATTCAATTATGTAAACGTACGAGCATGCTTTTGTAAATTCAAGCTATTATCCATCCATCATAATTCATTCAACAAAATCAATATGGCAAGAATTGTTACCAAAACAATTAAATCATCTTACTCATCATTTTCTCTTAGATCATAATCAAGTGATTATTCTCACAAGCTTTTATCAATGAACTCTCCACCATTTCTTGATTATGGTACCTATAAAAAATATTCAAATTGTTTCCTTTGGTACCCAAATACTTTTGGATTTTTGAGTGTTAGCAATGGTTCATTTTAGAACCCAAATATATTTTACTCAATAATATGCATTTATTTTTACTGGACATCTAAGCTTTATGTGACTATTTTGATTGCAATAATGACATACAACATAATTGCTAATAGAAGTACTCTTCACAAAATAATTCTTATAAAACTTTTGTTTCAAATTTGGTTTATAATCAATGCCTCATTTGTCGAACACATATTTTTGTGGATTAAGCAAGTTATCCAACATCTTTTACCCATTTGTAAATTTAAGACAACATCATTAAGTTTAATATTCTTTTTCTTGAGCATTTCATTTTCCTTTTCAAAATCATCTACATGTGATTCTATATGTTCATGTGAAGTGTTAGGTTTCTCATTTGATAATGCAACTCTATCATGCAATGATTTATTTTCTAATTCTAGGCATGTAATCTTTACATTTAAAGATTTATTTTCATTTATGAGTTCTACCATTTTTTTAAGACATGCATTCTTTGCCCAGTTTTCATTTATTCACCATACAATTCTTTAAAAGCATCATATAATTCATCATAAGTAGGAATATCATTTACCTCATCAAGTTCATCATCTCATATTGTCATAAGTGATAGGTTTGACACTTCTTGTGAATCTTCTTCATTACTCGATTCTTCATCGCTATCATCCCAAGTAGCCACTGTGATTTTTTTCTTGAGTTTGTTGAGAAGTGGAAACTCTGATTTGATGTGGCCAGACATTTTGCATACAAAATAAACAATTAGCTTCTTCTTCCCTTTCTCCACCTTAAGGTTTTTTCTCATGAGAACTTTAAAGTTTCTTCTCTTGATTTGCTTTTTGAAGACCCTTTTAAACTTTCTAGCAATCATTTCAATGCCTTCATCTTCAAAGTCACTCCCATCATCATCACTTTCAACTATAGAAGATTTAAAAGCAAAGCTCTTCTTCTTTTTATCTTTATCAATTCTTTCATTAGCTATATATTCTTCATATGAGATAAGTAAACCAATAAGATCATCAAGAGATAAAGTATTAAGATTTTTTGCTTCTTCTATGGACGTTCTCTTTGGTCTCCACTCTTTTTGCAAAGATCTAATAATTTTCTTCACTTTTTCACTATTAGTAAATGTCTTTCCTAGTGCTTCAAGAGAATTCACAATATCAATAAATCTGGTGTACATACCATGAAACATTTATATTATGAAAATAATGATTTATTTAACATGTATGAAAAATAATTTGACCTTTTAAAAACTTAATCTTGCCTGTTATCATCAAAATCAACATTATGGATACATATATATTAACATGGACTTATTCAAATTTTAACTATATTTAGATCCATTCAAATTTTAGAGCCAAAAAAAAAATGATGCCTAAGTCAATTAAGTTATGAAGTCAAGAAACAAATAATCCTTAAGACTAGAGACAAGACTTAGATTGAATAGATAGGTGAAAACAAGGCCTGAAAGTGAGTCAAGAGATTAAAGAAATTTTTAGAGAAATCATTTGACTCAAAAGTTTAAACTAATAGGTTAAAGCTTAACAATAGTATTTAACACAAGTCTTAATAGGTCCCCATTATGTAAAACTTGGACTCCGACTTGAGATGAGAATGTGGATACATTGCATATAAGAATTTGAAATGAGTCTTAATAACCCCTTTCATGTTAATGTCAATGAGGTATATGCATAAATTTATTCTAACAAAAAACAAGAATATCATCTATATAAACTATATACAAAACTTGTTTATATCTGTTTACATATGTATAACTTATTTCTAGTACTTCTAAAATATTATATGCTTCTAATTTTTGTAATGTCCATTCTAGAAATAATAATATATAATAGGCTCAAGCTAATAGTATTGCCTTTAACTTAAATCCAAAATGCTCAACAACTGGGCTAATGAAGCACTACTAGTTATCGAATATGTTAAAGGTAGAATACAAGAATGTTGTGAAGAAGAAAAGCATAAATGAAACAACAATTTAGAAAAATGTCTATAATATATCTTTGTTTCTAGCAAAATTTTGTAATTTTGTAATTTAGTTTTGCTTTGTATCCTTTACATTTATTATTTCTAGAAAATATTTCTTTCTTTTACCAATGAAAATATTTTTCTTTTATATTAAGACGTGAGACAAGAGCTTATGGATATGTTGAAAATATTAGCCTCAAAGTAAGAGTATTTGAACATGTCTTAAAAGCTCATCATGTAAACTATGGACTAAGACTTGAGACAAGAGTTCGTAGATACACTTGAGTAAAAAGAAATTAAAGAAATTAGCAAGTGCTCGAAATTGAGATAGAAAATCGAAAAAAAAAAATAGCTTTCACATAAGGGATTTCAAATTTGAGACCTTGAGTGATTGGAGAAATCACTTGGCCCAAAAAGTTTATTCCTATAATATATGGCCCATCAAATACATTGGTAAATCCAATCAAATACAAACCACACTTTTGTTGGTCAACCATGGCTATCAGGTTGAACACTATCATCCTAATTAACTAATTGGTAGATAATAGATGAAACCAACGAGAAGTTTTTATATAATTTGTTTTCATCTATGCATGGGTCATGCACTTTTGTACTCCATATATATACATACAAATACATACATACAAACATACATATGTATATATGTATATAAATACACACATATAGATATACTTACACACACACACACACACACAAAGCTCTTTCCTCATACGGACACCGTCATTTTTTTTATGCAAACATACTGTTAAATTGTGTGTTTTAATAAAGACAATGCAAACATGCTATTAAACTGCATGATTTAACAGCGTGTTTGGATTAGGAAAAAAAAAAGGCACTTGCACTTGAGAATGATTATATAACAAGTAAAAGTTATGTCTTAGTTTGAGTGGGGATAGCATTTTTCTTTTGCATGTCCATGGAGCTTTGAAAAATCCAAACATTTTAGAGATAAATAGAGAGGTAGGAACCTACAAATAAAGCCTGAGGATTGGCACTCCATTTTAACGAGGATTAATCTAGAATATATATAAAAATTTCAATGAAGGATCTTTTACTTTAATACAGTAAAAAAATAAACTAAGATATAAGAAAAACACAAACTTCATTGTAGTAGATTTTATTCTATTGTGTATTGAAATTTTATTTTTTTAGCTTGTTTCTTATTATATTAAAGTAAGGGAATCCTTACTAGATAATGTGTGTGTGTGTGTGTGTGTGTGTGTGTGTGTGTGTGTCATGCATGTATTTACGTATGTATAATATATATCATATAGTAATTTTTTTAATAAGGGATCCTTACTTTATTAAAGTAACTGATAAGCCAAAAAACAAGCAAAACACACTTTAATGTGCGTTATTTTATCATGAAGTATATGGAAATTTGTGTTTTATTTTTATTTTTTAATTTTTCCCTTACTATATTAAAGTAAGTAACCCTTACTAGGTAATGATAAAATGTATATGTGTGTGTGTCTGCATAGTTATATATATTCGGTTATGTTGGAACCTCTCTAAGGTAGAACACTTATTCGTAACCACATGGTCAAAGTTATAATGCAATTTTTACTATTTATCACTTTGCGTGTGTGGTTGTGATTCGTACTCTAGTTTAGAGCGGCTCCAAGATAGTCATAGCTATATATATAATGTGTATTTGTGTGTGTGTGTTATCATTACCTGGAAAGGGTTCCAGGAGCTGGGAACCGACTACAGAACCCTGCGCAATAAGTGGAACGCATTAGCTATCCTCTCTGAAGTTGAGCAGTAAGGGTTGGAGAAGGGCAATTATTCATTCCTAAAACCAGCATTCTTAAGACCAAAGAGTAGGGCAGAAAAAAAGGGGAAGACTCTCCATTCCTGGTTCTCTTATAGCTGGATATACATTCAAGTAATACACACACTTTAAAATATTGTATTTTGTCCTATAGCATATTGGAGCTTTTTATTCGTATTTTACTTATCTCTTACTTTAATAACTTAAAGAATTACACACACACACACACACACACACACATATTATGTTTTAATAAGAGATCCTTACTTTATTAAAATAATTGATAAGTGAAACGACAAGTAAAACAAATTTCAATATAGTGTATTTTATTTTGTAGTATATTAAAATTTATGTTTTTCTATTTTTTAACTTGTCTCTTACTTTATTAAAGCAAAGGAACCCTTACTAGGTAATGACTCTATATATACACATACACATTCAAGTAGAACTCTCACTTTAATGCAGTGTACTTTGTCCTTTAGTCCATTAGATTTTTTTTTTAATCTTTTACTTATCTCTTACTTTAATAACTTAATGGATCCTTATTAAAAATGTATTTTTATATGCTTGCATTTGGTACGTGAGATTAGATAGGATGTGATGGGATGAGAAATGACAAAATGAGTTGATAAAAGATGGAATCATATTATATTTAATAATGTCTTGTGTTTAGTGTAGTTCATGATTAAATTGGATTGTAGCAATAAAATAATATTGTAATTCTAAGTTAATTTAAAATAAATAAATATTTGTTTAATCACAATTTAATTGAATTATACACATGAAAACTCAAACGAAGATTCACTTAATATAAATTAAAATATTTTTATTTAAAATAGAATGTATTACAATGTCACAATTTATAAATTATTATTATTGTAAACTAAAATTTTTATATTGTTTATTAGTTTAAATTTAACTATAAATTATATAAAAATTATTCTAAAAAATATAATTAAATATGTAAAATTCAAAATAATATTATAATTCAAAGTTAAACAAAAAAATTGCAATATTATGATAATACACAAAGAAGATTATTTATTTATTGTAGTTATTTTTAATTATGTATTATTATAGATATTACAATTTAAATTAAGTGTATTATCCCATCAATAGTTTGGGATAAATTTTTGAGCTTTAAAAATGTAATCCCAAGGCTCCCTTTAGAACGCATTTTTATTACTATTCGGGATTATATGGTGGGGTAAAAGTACTTTTAATATCTATATTTTGAAGCTAGTGCCCGTTTATTTCCTATAATTTTAAAGATACTTCAAAATAGTCCTAGCACTAAATTATTAACACCTTATTGTTATTTTTTATTCCTTTTTGTCTTGCTTTTAAAATATTATCTTCTTACAATAATTTTTTTGGAGATTAATAAAAAAATTAAGTTACTAATTTAACCCCAAAAAATAAAATAAAAACAAAAGGAATATATATTATTTTTTATTGAAGCTCACGTATGTCCAAAAAATTAAATATTGTAAGAAAATTAAATTTTCAATTTTTTTGGACATTAATAAAAAAAATGAAAAATTATCTCCACACCACCTTTATTTTGTGATATGTATATCTAACCACTAGAACAATTGACTGATGTTTTGCACCATCTATGTTTATAAACTTTTATCAATCAATTAATTTAACATTAAAAATAACCATTTTACCCATAAATGAATTAAAAGACTATTTTATTCTATAAAATTTTGAAAAATAAAAAATTATGGTTATTTTGTAACCCCTAAATTCAATAAAAAATATATATCAAAATTTAGGATGATAATTTTTAAATGAATTATAATTGTAAAAATTAACATCTTTTAATTATAATTTCATCTAATTTTTTTAATTAAATTAATTATATGGAAGTTTATAAAAATTAACATGAAGAAAAAAGCTCCTTATAATTATTGCAAACTTTCCTATAATTAATATTAAGAAGTTTCCCTATACAAATTAAATGAAATTATAATTACAAAAAATTAACATGATAAATTTAAATGAAATTATAATTGTAAAAAAATTAATGTATTGGATTTAGATTTATTTATTTTATTAAATTTAATGGTATTCTTGTAAATATAATTTTTTTATTTTTCAAAATTTTGTAGAATAAAATGGTATTTCAATTCTTCTAGGGGTAAAATAGTTATTTTTAGTGTCAAAGAGGTTTATTGATACAAACTTAAAAATAAAAATGGTACAAAAAATATGTCAAAATTTTGAAGTAGTTAGATATATTTATGACAAAATAAAGGTGGTGTACAAATAGTTTTCCTAAAAAAAATTAATAAATTAACTTCTTAGCAAAGTGTTCCACAAAAAATAATATAAATTCTTTTTGTTTCTATTTTATTTTTGGGGTTAAATAGATAATTTAATTTCTTTATTAATTTCAAAAAATAAAAATATTACAAGAGGGTAATATTATAAAAATAAGTTAAAAAAATAGCAACATGGTGTCAATAATTAAATGATAGGACGTTTTGAGGTATTTTTAAAAATATAGAGAGTAAACAAGCACTAATATTAAATTACAAAAACTAAATGAGCTTTTACCTTTATATGGTTGGCCTTTGGTTACATATCCCAACTTAATTTTTTTTTGGCACCAAACATGGGATTGGTATTATTTGTACCAAAATAATTATATCCCGTGAAATTTATTTACAACCAAATCGTGATACAACCTAAATTTACACTCTCACAAGTGTTAGAGAGAGGTATGCTCCATCCACATTAATATGTAGAAATCGGACCTACTTACACGTATAATAAAAAATCTACTATATTATTTTAAATCAACTCTATTACAGCACAACTTATATTTCTATTCTACCCTCAATAATATCGAAGAAATATTTACTCCATCTACATTGAAGGAGAAATCTATCTTTATTAAATTAAATTGGGAGGGATGAGTTCTAGATTAATTCTATAATAACATATTTATGAGAAGCATAAGGATATTTACCAGAAGAAAAACTGAATCTTAGATTAACATACGATGGCATAGCTGCGAGTTTTATCCTAACTAATAGCATAAGGATATTTACTTCTTCCATGTTAATAGGGAAAAACTCCAGCCCCACTTAATTAAATTAGAATGGAAAATCTTGAGAGGATGGGTTGTTGTCAGCCGGCCATGTAGTTTTGCTCTTCATTTTTTGTATTTTTTAGTTTTTATTCTTTAGTGAAAAGAATATCAAAATTCAAATCCAAATCAAGATCATTAAACAGAGCGCATGATAAGGACGGTACAGATGATGCGAGCTCTATCCCCTTGCAGACGGATGGCAACCAAATAAAGACACGACAAAGAGGGTCCCACAACCACTTGAGATGCTCTTTCCACTTACCGAGGTCAGACTCCCGTTACCGCACCGTAACGGCAGAGGCGAATCTCGTAACAGCGAGAAATTTTGGCGGTAAAAATAACCTAACTCTGATAACGTGTCAAACTCTCATTCGCACTTGACCTATGATGCTCCTCGTGCATGTCATGTGTACGTACACATCATGTTATTTTTCCCGCGCTGAGACGATAGGGTTCCCCTAAAAAGAGGACCAAAGTTAATAGTTAGAGAGAGAGAGAGAGAAACAAAACAAAAGCGAGGGAAAAATTTTAGGGTTTCGTAGCAAAATACTAAACCGATCTGACGGAACACCGTTGTCTTTGTTGAATTGGAGCCAGGGTTTTTGTCGTTAGATCTACCGACAGTTCGTGTATCAAAAGAAATTTCGAAATCTGAACTTCAAAATCGTATGTTTTTTGAAATTTCTTTATTAAATTGATTTCTTGAAATAGATTTATTTGGGGCAGCTTTTTAGTTTTGGAAGCAATTTTTGTTTTGATTCTGAACTTTACGAAGTATTATTAGTAGTTGCTTTTTTCTTGCAAATTTCCGAATTTGCTTGTATAAATTATAGTTACTTAAGGTGTTTCTGTTTGAAATTTGTTTAAATTCTAACTGACTGTTAAAGTTTGTTAGCATTTCATTAACTTTGAGGTTCATTCTGGCTTTTGATTTAATAAGCAGGTTAAGATTAGATCGCTTTGAAATATATGGACGACACAAAGCCCTCAGTCACTGCATCCAACAACTCTGAATCCAACGCTGGGGACAATGATGCCACTGAAGCTCGATTAACTGATCTGTGCAAGGTTTTTTATTTTTGAAAATTTTTTTTCTGTTAGTTTTATAAAAAAATCCATTTTCTTCTCTTATTTTCAATAGCATTTTGCGCTTTTTACTTTCTGGGATTTCCTTGTCCTAGTTTTGATTTCATTATAATTGTTTTGTTTTTTTAAATGTTTTAATTTTTAAATATTTTCAATTAAAACTGGGTTTGATTGCAGAATGGATTGTCTGTGGATGAGAATACTTATAAGGAAATTATAAAGCTATTTAGAGAAACAAAACATCTGCTATTAGCAAACATCTCCGCTATAGGAAATGGAATGGTATTTTCCCTTTTTCTGCTTATCTGTTCGTATGTGGTAATTTCCATGTGTTAATAAATGTAAAGGTGCTAGCCTACCTGTTATTTTTTAATAGCCAGAAGAAGCCGAGCGGTTTTGGTTTGCATTTGTCTTGTATTTGGTTAGAAGGCTGAGTGAGAAGAACGGAGAGAATTTGCAGCAGGGATCTAATGATAATGAATTCAATTTATGCCACATATTGAGAGTCATGAAGCTGAAGTATGTTGTTCATAACCCATGTGAATTTATGGAGTTTAAAGTTTCTGCCTTAATTTACTCTTTTCTTTTGTTTTTTTTTTCAGCATAGTGGATTTTTTCAAAGAGCTACCTCAGTTTCTTGTCAAGTCTGGTCCAATATTAAGTAACATTTATGGGGCAGATTGGGAGAACAGGCTAGAGGTATTGACACGATATATTCAAGGATTGCATTAATATGCTTCTACATTCATGATTGTTCATCTCTAGTTTGGATATCACTCACTTTTTCCTATTCAGGCAAAAGAATTGCAGGCCAATTTTGTGCACCTCAGTATTTTAAGCAAGTGAGCTTTCGTACCTCTACATCTCCTGTTCCTAGTGCTGTCTTAAATAATTAGTGCCTTGTTCTGTTTATCATCTGAAGAAATAGTTAAATGTGTTAGAAGTAACATTCTTGGCACTCATGATATGTGCTGAATGAAAGTTTAAAATGATGATGTTGGTCATAGCTTGCATTTTCAATTGGCATGGTTACACAAATCTCCCGTAGTTCCTTGGGAGTCAAGATAGTTCTTCACCTGTTTATTTTTTATCTTGCCAACTGAAAGTGTACTATATGATAGTAAAGGAAGCTGCTGAAAATTGATATAAATGTAAATATTTTTAAAAGATTATTTTATAGGATTATAGCTATTTGTTTATTGAAGGCAAAGGAACCTAGGATGCACTCTGTCCCCTAATTTTTTTCCCCTTTCTGTATGCCTTTTACATCCTGTGCAATTGCTTCTTGTAACATTCTTCTACTCGACTGCATGTTGCAATATTATTTTACTCTACACAGAATCAGCCTGTTCTCTTTGCTTGCCATCCAGGATTTTCAGTGACCTAGTGTTTTAAATCTACTAGCATTTATGCCTTGAATGGCTACAAACTTAAAGTTCTAATCTTTTGAGGCTAAATAGTTACATTCAAGATGCTTAGTTCACTAATATATCAGGAGGCTAAATATATTTAAAAATTGTCACTTAACCACGGTAAGAAAGTCCTTTTGTTTTGTTACTCTTTGTTCTCTTCGTCCTTTTTAATAGAAAATTTGTCATTGGCATTGGGTTGGTTGCAGCTGCCTTACTTTACCACGTTCAGTTTTTAAATGTTACATTCTGTGGGCTATATTTATCCAGTGCAGTATGAAGTTCACACATTATATATTATTATTTAATGTTACTAGGTCCTATAAACGCAAATATCGTGAACTCTTCTTACCAAGTGATGCAAATGGTGATAAGCAGTCAGCTGCTGCCAGTACCTCTGGCTATGTTTCAGACTATCATCGTTTCGGATGGTTGCTATTTTTGGCTCTCCGTATACATGCATTCAGCCGGTTCAAAGATCTAGTGACTTGCACAAATGGTTTGGTTTCCATACTGGTCAGTTACATTCCTCTTTAACTGTATCTCAATAATTACAAATTCTAAGACGTACCTGAAACTTTACAAATATTTTTCATGTGCCTTTCTGTTTTGGATTTTGGTATTTTGACAATATACAATGAACGTATGAAGGCCATAATTATATAGGATTCATTATATTACCTGTTGTATGTTCAACAAGTTCATCACGGTGATTCCATTCTACAACTTATGTTTCTGCTGCTCTCTTTATAAAAGATTGTCTAAGAATAACAAAATGAAGCATCATTTCTTATTGCAAAATGAAATCTGTAACAGGCTATTTTGATTATTCATGTTCCTGTTCGCTTCCGAAATTTCAACATCCATGACTCCTCACACTTTGGTAATTGTCTTGCTCTTTTGTTCACTTCATAAGATATTCTTTTGTTTTTCTGGAGGATGGTGTTTTGTGATTAGATCCTTTTTTTTTCATTTGTTTCATTTTTCTTTTTCCTTTCTTTTTAATTAAAAAAATTTGGAGTGACGTAAGATTCAGCAGTGCTGATTAGTTTAACATGCGCTCCAGTTAAGAAAAGCAACAAAGGTGTGGACTTGATTGCATCACTGTGCAGCATTTATGACACCTCAGAGGATGATTTGAGGAAAACAATGGAGAAGACCAATACTTTAATAGCAGATATATTGAAAAAAAAGCCTTGTGAAGCATCCGAATGTAAAAACGAAAACTTAGACAATATTGACACAGGTAGTTTTATAAGTTTCTCATCTATTTCTGGTTTGGCCAATGTGCTTTCACTTACTGATGTTCGTGAAAATCTGAAACTCGTCAATGCAGATGGTCTGATCTATTTTGAAAATCTAATGGATGATTCATCTCTGTCATCCAGTTTGAATATTTTAGAGAAGGATTATGATAATGCCACTCGTAACAAGGGTGAGCTGGATGAGAGGGTGTTTATTAATGAGGATGACAGCTTACTTGGTTCAGGAAGCCTGTCTGGAGGTGCTGTGAATATAACTGGTGCCAAGGTATGTTTCAATGAAGAATACTTTTAAAACCCATAAGCTGCATTTTAGTTTTACTCTTGTTTGTTCACTGATGTAGAACACTTAATCTCATCATCCTTGATTCTGTTTCATGCAGAGAAAATTTGATTCATTGGCCTCTCCTGTAAAGACAATTACTAGTCCACTTTCTCCCCATCGCTCTTCTGCTTCTCATCCAAATGGCATTGCTGGTGGGGCTACTTCGAAGATGGTTGTGACACCCGTCAGCACAGCAATGACTACTGCAAAGTGGCTAAGAACAGTTATTTGTCCACTACCATCAAAACCCTCAGCAGAGTTGGAGCGGTTCTTGAAATCATGTGATAAGGATGTAACTACTGACGTGATACGCAGAGCACATATAATATTAGAAGCTATATTTCCCAGCAGTGGTTTAGGAGAGCGCTGTGTAACCGGAAGCCTCCAAGGTGCAAATCTGATGGACAACATATGGGCAGAACAGCGAAGATTGGAAGCCCTCAAGTTATATTATAGGGTATTGGAAGCAATGTGTACAGCTGAAGCCCAAGTGTTGCATGCAAAAAATTTGACATCTTTATTAACTAACGAGAGGTTCCACAGATGTATGCTCGCCTGTTCTGCCGAACTGGTTCTGGCAACACATAAGACTGTCACAATGTTGTTCCCTGCAGTTTTAGAGAGAACTGGCATTACGGCTTTTGACCTTAGCAAGGTCATAGAGAGCTTCATTAGACATGAGGAATCTCTTCCAAGAGAATTGAGGCGGCATTTGAATTCATTGGAAGAGCGACTTTTGGAGAGCATGGTGTGGGAAAAGGGCTCTTCAATGTACAATTCCTTGACAGTTGCAAGACCGGTCCTCTCGGCGGAGATAAATCGTCTTGGATTATTAGCAGACCCAATGCCATCTTTGGATGCAATTGCCATGCACATTAACTTTTCTTCTGGGGGATTGTCCCCTGTACATTCTTTGCATAAACATGAGACTTCACCAGGTAATTCTTCTTTCACATTTTGTTTTAAATTTCTTTCGTAAATTTACTCTCCTTCATCTGAAGTTTGCAATATTTTTTAATTTTCAGTTTTTTGCAAATTGTTATGGTGAACTTGTCAATCATGAGATATGGAAAAAGCTTATGACTGTTACTGATGTGATTGTTTAACACTCCTCTCGCCTGTTAGTTTTATGCATATTTTTCTTCTATTGTTGAAGAGATTTCCAATTTAATTAACATATTGATCATGTTGTCCTATTTTAGGTCAAAATGGTGATATTAGGTCTCCAAAGAGACCTTGTACAGACTACCGGAGTGTGTTAGTGGAGCGAAATAACTTTACATCACCAGTGAAGGATCGCTTACTGGGCTTAAATAACCTTAAATCAAAGCCTCTGCCTCCTCCTTTACAGTCTGCGTTTGCCAGGTACAATCCAATGTAGTTGCAGGTTTAGAAAGTAGCAGATTTGAATCTGTACCATGTTCCTGCTTCTTTTTTCTCATCATTTGGCTGTTTATGCAGCCCAACACGGCCAAATCCTGGAGGTGGAGGAGAAACATGTGCAGAAACTGGGATCAACATTTTCTTTTGCAAGGTATAATGGGCAATATTTCAGCAAAAAATTGTCCAGCTTTCCCATTCAAGAGTCTAACTGGATTTTCCCATCACATTATTGTCTGCATGCCTTAAAAGTTTTGGAGGCATTGGCTCTCTTCTTTCTTTCTTTCTTTCTTTCTTTTTAATTTTTTTAAAAATTAATTTTAGTTTATTTATTTTATGAATTTATTTTTTGGGTTTTGGAGTGGGGTTTGGGTTGTTGGAAGAGCTTAGAACCACTATATTTATGAAATGTCAAACTTGGTGTAATTGGCCTGACTCTATTTTAGCTTTCTTTATGGGTGCTAGGATTATAGATGCTTCACAATATGTTAAGCCATCTTTTTCTGTCAGTTGCATAGAGGAACATGTGGCTGGATCTAAATGGTTCTCCTGCACTGCTCATTTTTGTTTGTGTTTAAATGGGAATTGAAATCATGCCAACATAAGTACAGAATGACTTAGAAGAAGACAGAAGACATATTACTGCCTCGATATTGATATGAACTAGGATTTAGATCTGAAATACTTCTTTCAGAAGTTACAAAACTATTTTATGAAGTTCTCTAGTCTGGTTTATGTATCCCCTTATCTGATTAAGTAGCTCTGGTGGAGATTGTGGCACATGATCTCACTTCTGAATTTGCTTAGGATTGAATTATGCTTCTTTCCTTTACCAGCTTCTTTTTCAGAACTTACATATTGCGTGCTTTGTGTATATGCGTAGATAAATAAGTTAGCTGCTGTCAGAATCAATGCTATGGTGGAGAGATTACAATTGTCGCAGCAGATAAGGGAGAGTGTTTACTGTCTGTTTCAGCAAATACTTAATCAGCAGACGTCTCTCTTCTTCAACCGTCACATTGACCAGATTATCCTCTGTTGTTTCTACGGAGTTGCAAAGGTTCTTTTTATTAGTAACTTGCGTTATTCTTGTCTGCTTTTTATCGTCTACACTTTTAAGTCTCATTAGTTCTTTCTGTTTCCATTTTATTGGTATGCAGATTTCTCAGCTAAACTTGACCTTCAGAGAAATCATCTATAATTATAGGAAGCAACCACAATGTAAACCTCAAGTTTTTCGGAGTGTGTTTGTTGATTGGGCATCTGCAAGGCAGAGTGGGGTATGTTGTTAAGTCATTGCTCTCTGGCTTTCAATTTTATGGGAGAAGTCCGTCTAACCCTTGGAATGTTTGGAAACAGAGATCAGAGCAGGATCATGTTGATATTATAACATTTTACAACAAAATATTTGTTCCTGCTGTAAAGCCTTTGTTGGTGGAGCTTGGTCCTGCTGGAACGGCCATGAAGACTAACCGAGTTTCTGAAGTCAACCATAACAATGATGGTATACATTTCCAACCCTTATTTATGATTCTGACAGTGAGTTTGTTACTTTTTTGTAAGCCATTGCCAAGTAAGTTTGAATTTTTCTTTACTTATCTAATTAGGTCCATGCCCTGGATCGCCTAAAGTATCAGTTTTTCCAGCCCTCCCTGATATGTCACCTAAGAAAGTATCTGCTACCCACAATGTGTACGTCTCACCATTGCGGACATCCAAGGTCTTTTTTCTAGTGTCTATTTCATTATCCTTTTCTTTAAAAAGCATTCTTATCTTGCATGAGATGGGCAAAACATAATGAGAAAGTAAAGACTACTAACATTTAACTGTTTCACAACTTGTTTTAATTTTACTATTTCATTCTTGAAGCATCTGTGAAGCATATCTAGTTCAATTACTTAATAATAAAAAAGTAAAAAATCTATCATACCTTTCATGTTTGGCTTAGAAGTACAAGGATTAAAAAAAAAAAAAAAATTTCTTACTGCCACCATCACTGTCATCACCCTTGTTACTCTTTTTTGGACATAAGCTAAGAACATGAGCAAAGTTAAGCTCGCCAAACCTTTGTTCTCCCAATGGTGTTTGGCACCTTTTTCTTCAATATTTATTTTAAGAAAATGAAGGGAACTAATAAAAGGTTTTTGAAATTAGGAGCAAGGAAAGATGGAAACCCAGAGAAATAAGAAAAGAACTAAGAGAGCAATTGTGTATACACATTGAATGCTAAGAAGATTATTAATGCTTCCTACACTCCTGGGAATCAAAATAGAGCTTCCTAATATTACTTTCCAAAGGAACTTAGACGTTTGAACTTGAGGCTAGCTATCACATTTATGTTGATTAATGTTGAGTTTTAGAAACTTGTTAGAGAAATGGAATAGCTCAGTTAGAAGGGACAGCAGAGAAATCTTTAACTTGAAAAACCATGAAATTGAAGCTGGAAAGTGTTGATACGAACCTTTTGTTGTGGGATAAGTGGGTAAATATGGTTAAGGTGCTGTGTTAAGTTTTTTTTTTGGCATCTTTCTTATACTGAAGTCTTTGAGGGAACTAATTACAATATTCTGGGCTTGCTGGATAGTTTCTCTGTTGTGTTCTATACAGGAGTAGGCCTTCATGAGCCATAACGAGTAAACTTGTTTTAAGTTATTCTTGTGAATAACCCATTCTCTTCTTTTTCTTTTTTTTTTAATGTATATAGATGGATGCACTGATCTCACATAGCTCAAAAAGCTATTATGCTTGTGTTGGAGAGAGTACTCATGCTTACCAGAGCCCTTCTAAAGATCTGACTGACATTAATCACCGGTTGAATAGGTAACTTAATTCTTTATAGTACAGTTTTTGTAGCTTAAACTATATTTCTACATCATTAATGTCATCATTTATTTTTTTTTTTTATCTAACAGTAACAGGAGAGTGAGAGGCACACTCAACTTTGATGATGTTGATGTTGACGTCGGGTTGGTCAGTGATTCAATGGTGGCAAACAGCCTCTACCTTCAGAATGGAAGTGCTGCTGCATCCACGTGTGCAGTTTTGAAACCTGAGCAACCCGATCCCTAAATTAGTGTTTGCATATTGACATGTTTTATTTGTAAATTCTATTCCATTCCTCTCAATCCTTGATATGCTTTAATTTATTCTTCAATTTGTACTGAAGTTCATGACATCGGGTGTTGCGTGAGCAGTGAGTTATTTATTGAATAGCTGCCATCATACCCCATGTTTTCTGATCAAATACTTGTTTTAACTAAATAGCACACTGGGTTCTAACTACAAATAAAATAACAAAATTGGTCTTTTCATTTGTTCTTGATCTTGCTTTTGCCAGAACTTGTTTTAACAGAAACGTGTTATTATTGTTGCTGCTTATTCTTTGTCTGAGGAATGTTGTTGTATTCCGTTTCTCTGTGATTATAACTGCAGGTAGTTCGATAATTTTCATTTTTGGTTACCTTTTAAAATCTGCCTAAACCGGTATATGCTTCACTTTTGTATTTTGCCGCATCAAAATGTTTTACTTTGATGCACTGATAATTATAATTAGAATTTTCTTAATATTTACAATTAGAAATTTATCAGGACTATCTTTGATAATTTTAATATGACACGATATGAATTTTTATCCTTACATATACCTATTCCACCTGTATTAAGAGGAAGATAATTTTACTCTTATTCAATTTAACGGGGGAAATCTGAGTTTCAACAATTTTACCCTTAGCTTGGGCTGCGCCAAACGGGCTAAGAGAGCCCATTGGCTCGTAACGCTTTACTTGAATTGAAGAGGTGATATGCAAATAATTATGGAATTATGAAATAACTCAAATCTTGTGACATCCATTGCTTCATTTGGCTGGCAATCGAAAAGAATCTAAAAAATGACAAAAGCAATGTTAAGCATATTTAAATGGGTAAATTTCAAATGATTTCTCTTTAAATTGATTATTTTTAAATTGTTCTCCCTATTTTTAAAAATTTTAAATTATTCTTATATTTAATCAAAAACATGAGAAAAAACAAGATAAATAATGAATTTTCTTTTGTTTTTGGTACTTTTAACAAAAATATAGGATAAATTGATATTTTTATAAAATAATAGAGGTGATTTCAAGATATTTAATTCACAAGAGGATAATTCGAAAGTAATCCTATTTAAAAACCTGAAAGATGATAAGGAAAACTATTCCCTCCAATATGTTATGATAATAATAAACTTCTATTTTGTTGCCAAAATAAATCAATTAAAAAATCTTAAGTCTCTTGAATTGACATAACCTAGAAATGGTTTATATACTTTATCAATAAATAAATTTTCTATCTTATTCCATCATAAAAGAGAAAGGCACCGCATAACTATAAGAAAAGATGGACAACTAATTGGAGTTTGGAGATGTAAACTTCCATCCAATCTTCCAATAAGAAAAGATGGACAACTAACTGGAGTTCGGAGTTGTAAACTTCCATCCAATCTTCCATGACCAATTACGCATTTTCACAGCGTATCTGCTCACACTTTTTGAGATAGGTAAACAAATTCTAAAGGTAACTTCATAATTCATTATGAATTGGTTTTGAAAATTTTTTGTGCAAATTTTATCTCAATTTATTATGTAAAAATTACAACTGAGGACAATTAGGACTTGGGTTCCTTTTTATTAGATTTTACAATGGTGAGTTTACTCTTTGTGCTGATTTTACTGGACCTTTATATATTCTCTTATGAGTTCACTTCCTTAGACAATGAGAATGTCCTCGCCCAATGATACTTTACAAACACAAGAAAAAGATTAGAAGTCCAGATTTGCCAACGTAAACCCTCCAACAGTCAAGTCCGTCACCGAAATTTGAAAATGTAAATTTAGAAAGAGAAAGATTAGAGAGAAAAAGTTAGCGTTTTTCCTTTTGAGCCCATTTTTTCTTACCTTTCAGTGAGAATGAAAAACATATTTATGGGCGAAATTGATTTGATTTGAGTTCTAGTTATTTTGATGACACGTGTTATTGTTCTTATCACATCTGGTGACACTTGTTTGTTTGTGCCAATGTTGATTGACACATGGATATGCAAGCTTGTCTATAGATTAAAAAAAGAATCATTTTAACCTTAGATTGTTTTTACTAAGACTCTGGGATGATGGGAACCTTAGAACCTATGAAATTTATCCTAAGTAGATTGTCTTAGGATATGAGCTTAGGACCTCAGTACCTTTTGGGCTTTGAAGTTTCGTCATCTAGGAGGATTATTCTAAGGGATTTGTCTTAGAATAGAATCCCAGGACTTTAGAATCTTTTGGCCTTAGATCTTGGGATCCTTTAGGCTTTGAAGATTTATTACTTAGGAGAATTGTTTTAGGTGGTTTGTCCACCACTTCGTGGGCTTAATTGGGAGTAAATTTATTAAATGGGCCTTATTGGGATTAAATTTATTTGGGCCTTAATTGAACTTATTCAATATTTGGTCCAACAATTGTCCCCCAAGTCTAAAATTTTTAAAATAAAAAATTTAGACTTTATTTTTTAAAATATCTTTAGGAAGATTTTCTTCCAGGATTCCATCTTTAGGAAGATTTTATCCTTGATTTCTATCCTTAGAATGATTTCCTTAGGATGTTGTTGAGTGTTAGAAAATATATATTTTTATAAAGGAGAAAATCGTCATTTTATACTTCAAGTTTCACTAACATTTATACTTTTATGTATTTAAGCTTCTTGTGATTTAATTATGTGTTTTATTTTAATTAAGCATTTTATGTATTTTAGGGGCATCATGGTCATTTCAGAATGACCGAGAGATCAGATAGCAAAACGGACATCAGTTTGAACTCAGGACAGTCGAAAACCTTAGGAGGAGTATAAAAGGAAAAATGACATTGTTTGCATGTACGGTACTATTCACATGTACAATATTGTCCATGTTACTGTTCATGACACTGTTCATATATTCGGAATGATAATGTGACATTGACTGATGATGTGGCATTGACTGATGAGGTGTCATGATTCTATTAGAAAAAATTCTTATGCACTATTGATCGGTGATGTGACAGCATGTTAGTGGACTAAAAATCGTGCGTACGGTGCATACATATACACAGGATTGTTTATAACCAAACCGTGTCACTATTCAAACCACGTGGTCAAATCATGTACTGTTCAAACCATGTGGTCAAACTACGTACCGTTGACTGATGACGTGGCGCAATCCTGAGCGTCCAAAATATTTTTAATCCGATGGCCGTGATTTACTAAGTGTACCTATAAAAAGGGGTTTCTCCACCCCTAATTTGGCATCCATGAATTCATTTTTTAGTTCAATTTTCTGTAATTCTTTCTTCATCTTGTATTTTCTACGTATTTTAATAAATTCTCATTTTGCCCCTAGTTCAATTATGAGTAGCTAATTTTTTTTCAAACTTAGGTTGAAGGTGAAGTCTCAACATGTGCCATGAACTTTATTTGATAAATTTATTTTCTCTTCCCCTTTAAATTATTGTGGATGTTTTGACTTTTCGTCGACAAATAATAATAATTTTGTCTAGATACCGCCCTGGTTTCATCGGATCCCTAGTACAAGGTTATTATTATTTGGCACGATAAGCGATTAGCACCATATTGATTAGAGTGTGGTTCATGAGGAGTGGAAACCCCCCTCATGATTTAATTGGCATTAATAATGAATATTTAGCCCATGGTACATGTTGATGCAGATCCAGATACCCAAGTACGTCATTTTAATAGATTTTCACTTCAATTTATTCCCGCCATTTTAATTTGAATTTTAGGATAATTTAAATCACTTTCACCATAAATCCAATCAACCACCACAGAAAATTAATTTTACACATAATTAAAATCCACCTCCTCGTGGGATCGACACTCGTCACCGTTAATCTATTCTACAATAGATTCGTGCGCAAACAAATTTAATAAAATTTGCACAATAGATGCCCTTAGGAGAATTTTATCCAAAGATTTTTTTTAAACATCTTTTGGAGAATTTTATCCTAAAATATCCTTAAGAGGATTTTATCCTAATGTGATTTTTAAGAAATTTTTTCCTTAAATTTCATTCTTAGGAGGATTTTATCCTAAGATGATTTTCTTTAAGGAATTTTTTCCTAAATTTCATCCTTAGGAGGATTTTATCCTAGGATATCCTTAAGAGGATTTTATCCCAAGATGATTTTCTAAAGAATTTTTTCTTAAATTTCATCCTTAGAAGGATTTTGTCCTATGATGATTTTCTCTAAGGAATTTTCTTCTTAAATTTCATCCTTAGGAGGATTTTATCCTAGGATAAAATCCTCTTTTTATCCTAAGATATCCTAAAGAGAATTTTATCCTAGGATGATTTTCTTTAAGAAATGTTTCCTTACGAGGATTTTATTCTAGGATATCTCTAAGAGGATTTTATCCTATGATGATTTTTTAAGGAATTTTTTCTAAATTTTATCCTTACGAGGATTTTATCCTAGGATATCCTTAAGAGGATTTGATTCTAGGATGATTTTCTAAGGAAATTTTCCTTAAATTTAATTTTTAGCAGGATTTGATCCTAGGATGATTTTCTCTAAGGAAGTTTTCCTTAAATTTCATCCTTACGAGGTTTTTCTCCTAGGATATCCTTAAGAGAATTTTTATCCTAAGATGATTTTCAAAGGAATTTTTCATTAAATTTCATCCTTACGAGGATTTGATCTTAGGATGATTTTCTCTAAGGAATTTTTTCTTAAATTTCATCCTTAGGAGGATTTGATCTTAGGATGATTTTCTCTAAGGAATTTTTCCTTAAATTTCATCCTTACGAGAATTTTATCCTAGAATTTCCTTAAGGGAATTTTTATCCTAAGATGATTTTATAAGGAATTTTTCCTTAAATTTCATCCTTAGGAGGATGTGATCCTAGGATGATTTTCTCGAAGGACGTTTTCCTTAAATTTCATCCTTAGAAGGATTTTATCTCAAGATAATTTTCCATAAGGAATTTTTTCTTAAATTTCCTCCTTAGGAGGATTTTATCCTAAGATATCCTTAAGAGGATTTTATCCTACGATGATTTCTAAGGAATTTTTTCTTAAATTTCATCCTTAGGAGGATTTGATCCTAGGATAATTTTCTTTAAGGAATTTTTCCTTAAATTTCATTTTTAGGAGGATTTTATCTTAGAATGATTTTCTCTAAGGAATGTTTACTTAAATTTCGTCCTTAAAAGGTTTTTATCCTAGGATAATTTTCTCTAAGAAATTTTTCTTTAAATTTCATCCTTAGAAGGATTTTATCCTAGAATATCCTTTAGAGGATTTTATCCTAGGATGATTTTCTAAAGAATTTTTCCTTAAATTTAATCTTTAGGAGGATTTGATCCTAGGATGATTTTCTCTAAGGAATCTTTCCTTAAATTTCATCCTTGGGAGGATTTTATCCTAAGATTATTTTCTCTAAGGAATCTTTCCTTAGATTTCATCCTTAGGAAGATTTTATCCTAGGATGATTTTCTCTAAGGAATCTTTCCTTAAATTTCATCATTAAGAGGATTTGATCCTAGAATGATTTTCTTTAAGGAAATTTTGCTTAGATTTCATCCTTAGGAGGATTCTATCCTAGGATGTCCTTAAGAGGATTTTATCCTTAATTTTCATCTGTAAGAGGATTTTCTTCAAGAATTATTTTATTTCCTTCCTAAGATTACTTTTTCCATTCTTGGATGATTTCATTTTCATCTTATAATGATTTTTTTTCCATCATAGGATGGTTTTATTTCCATCCTAGGATCGTTCTTTGATGATTTTATTTCCATCCTAAGATGATTTTTTCCATTTTCAGATAATTCTATTTCTATCCTAGATGATTTTTGGATATTTAAACTATCTTGAAGGATTTTTTTCCTTCTTAAGAATATTTGATTTCCATCATTACTTGTCTTAATTACAGATCCTTTCTAATTGGTTAAAATTATCTTCATATCCTATATAATGCCTCATATCCCATTCTCCAATCTCATGCAATACTTTACAAGAGAAAAGAGAAGAGGTTAAAGAGAAAAGCTCTCAATGTGCCTAATGGTGGTGTTCATAATGGCTGGCAACGAATTTTCGGCGGCCTTTTAGTGACTCTATGGTGATTTTTTGGTGACTTTTTGACGACTTTCCGTGAGTATTTATTTATTCATTACTTTTTATTATTTATTGCTATCCTTAGGAGAGTAATCATAGGTCATTCTAACTTTGTAGGTTTTTCTTAGTTCAATAAGACCTAGTATCGAAATGACCAAGGATAAAAATACAATGGCGGGTTCTACTCCGTTGACAATCATTCATGCTACTATGAGTTATGTAGGTAGTTGTGAGTTAAAAGAGGAAATAGACGAGGATAGCGGTGCATATATAGATAAAATAATTAAAAGAAGGGAGGTGATTAACTTAGAAAATTCTGAGGATGAGGATAAGCTTGTAGTTCAAGATACTTATCCATAGCAGATGAAGGCAATTAAATGTGGATTAGGTGAAATGTCCCTTGAGATTCTAATGATTAGATATAACATTTCTAGATCCATAACACTTCGTCGCGCTTCACTTAGAAAGAGCATTACCAACCCTCTTAAGGACTTTGTTGGGATTACTAAGTGCATGTTGAATTCTGGAGTACGACTCCCTTATCCTTATGTTCGGAGGATATTACATTCCTTAGGACTTGCTCCAGTTCAGCTTTCTCCTAAAGCTTAGTGTTGTATTGTTGGAATGTTGTCTTTTTTGGCGTTACCTAGGATTCAATGATCCTTCTGTGGCTGAATTTCAAAATCTTTTTAATCTATAAAGATGTCATAAGCCTAAAGGATGTTGGTGTTTATCTGTTTATCCTAATTCAGACAAGATTCTTCTTTATCGTGAACCTAATTGTCAAGATAAGATTTAAAAACCTTACCACTTTTTTGTTAGAGGCAATTGGAAGTTCCGGACAAGTACAAAGCATCATGAAGCTAGAATCCAAACTTGATTTTGTCAACCAAGTAGAATTTTATTTTTTTATAATAATTTATTATTTCTTATTATAAGTTATTTCTCTAACTCAGGAACTAATTTTTCTTTATTGGTTTTGCAGTGGACTTGTCCTGACCTTTTAGCAGAAGAGGAAAGAAATATAGCAAAATCTTTAAGCCTGAGCTTGGGTAAGTGTAGCATCTCAGTTGCTTGTTCTGAAGAAACCTTAGTTGAGCGTGGTATTATTCCGAGCATCTTATTTTTTGATAAGGAAACTTCGGCGATGGCTTTGAACAATTCTACTAATGCCACCCTTAAAGGTGAGAAAATGAAGAGGTTGGTGATTCCGGACATTGCTAAAAAGAAATAACATAAATAAGGTGGATCATCTTCTCAGTCTGTATCCCAAGCTCAGGAGATTACATCTTTTATTCCTCCTCCTCCTCCTTCATCTGAAAAGGGAGTTTGTAATCTTACACCACAAAATCCCTCGATTCATCAGTCCTCTTTATCTTTTCACTCCTCAACCTTGATAAAGGACATTAAAAGCCTTGATCCTGTTGAATCCTTCAAGCTTGCCTTAAGCCTTCTTTCTAAGGTAAAATTATTTAACTTTCCTCATAACTTATTTATTTATTAAGGTCATTCTCTTGCTAACTTAGGTTTATCTTATACATAACTTGGTCTCTTTATCCACATTTGACGATAGGGCTAAAAAAGCTAAAAGAAAAGCCCCAGAACTGAGTCTCCAACTTTCTAAGACAATAGAGTATAACTCTAAGATGCAACATTCATTAGAAGATGTTAAGGCCAAGGAAAGAGAAGCTTTGGATAAAGCAAATGCTGAGATGGAAAAAGCCAAGGGGCTCGAGAAAGAACTTTCTATAGCTAAGGAGCAAATTGAAAGTATACATGACCAAGGCTACGAGAAATACTTGAAGGGACTAAAGGATTGTGGTATGTTCTTTGCTTGCTACAATATTGATGCTGACATAAAAGTGATTTACAATCACTTAAAAGAGCTTGGTGTGAAATTTGATGATAACAAGCGGAATGAGGATAATGACTCTAAGACATGCATTGATAGGGGAGGTGCAGATGATACAAGAGATACTCATTTGACCAAGGAGATATCCATAGTTATACTAAAAGGGTTTGAGGATCTCTTCAGGAGGTATCCCGAACAAAAGAATAATGACATTTAGCATACTAGGAATTTTTGAGGATTTTCCTTAATTTAAGAGTTTTGAACATTTTGTATAAGTTGATTGCTTAGGAGATGAAACTTTGAATTTTATTTTATGTGTTTCTTTAAGTTGTTATCCTTGAAATGATATGCTCCTTTGTTTTGTTGAAATTAAATAAAGATACAAAATTTTCATATGTTAAGTTCATAAACATATGAAAATTTAGAGTTTATCCAAGGACGTTCATCATCGTCACTAGTTTATTTAAAACATCTCATGGATAATCAAAATGGAGAACTTATATGACTAGGAGAAGTAGTCTTTTATTCATCTGCATCTTTTCTTTACAAAACTTGTCTGACCATTAAGGGAAGATCAAACTTATATTATCATAAGTACAAGATCATACTATTAATGGTAAATCCTGAGATGTTTAGCATTCCAAGCATGTCTCAAGATCTTTCCACCTAAGGTAGACAAAATATAAATTCCTGGCCTAACTACTTCCTTGATTATGTAAGGTTCATCCCAATTAGGACTCAAGGTGTCAACACTTGGCTTCTGGCTATTAGGTAAAACGTTCTTTAGAACAAGATCTCAAATTCTAAACCTCCGAATTTTAACTTGAGCATTGTAGTAACGAGCTACTTTGCCTTGGTAGGCAACGACCTTAATCATATCTTGATCTCTTTTTTCTTTTAAGAGGTCTAAACTTTGCCGTTGTAGTTCATCATTGATGACATGATTAAAGTGTTGTACTTGATAAGTCGGTGTTCTTATTTTGGCAAGGATGACAGCTTCTTCCCCAAATGCCAAAGAGAATGAAGATTCTCCTGTAGGAATCCTTGGTGTAGTTCGATAAGACCATAGGACAAATGGTCATTCATCTGACCACGCTCTTTTGGCTTTCTCTAACTTAGCCTTGAGAATTTGCCCAATCACTCGACTGGCAACTTCGATTTGTACATTAACCTGAGGATGGGTAGGAGAAGAGTAACAATTTTTTATCTTAAGTTTTCTACAAAACTCATGAAATTGTCATTGTCAAATTGCCTTCCATTGTCAGTGATTATAGTATGAGGTACACTATGCCGACATATGATGTTCTTCTGAATAAAGTCAGTAATTCTCTTCTTAGTGATAGTTGCCAAAGGCTCAGCCTCCACCTACTTTGTGAAATAATCAATGACAACTATAGCAAACCTTACTTGCCCTTTTTTCCTTTTGGAAGAGGACCAATTAGATCAGTCCCTCATTGGGCAAATGACCAAGGAGTAAAGAGAATGGTTAACTTCTCTAAAGGTTGCTTGGGTATAACAATGAACCATTGGCACTTATCACACTTTTTTGCTAATTCCAAAGCATCTCGTTGCATCGTCAACCAAAAGTATCTTTATCTCATAACTTTGTAGGCAAATGCTTGACCTCTAGAATGATTTCCACATATCCCCTTATGGATTTCATGTAGGACAATATATCTATCTTCGAGTGTTAAACACTTGAGAAGAGAAAGTGAATATCCACATTTTTATAAAGCTGATTATCCATGATCACATGCCTTGCAGCTCGGTATCTCACCTTTTTTGATTTATTCTTATCCTCAGGCAAAGTTCCATTCATAAGATAACTCATGATTGGGTCTATCCAGGAGCTTCAATGGTCAATGTTTGTCACTTCCTTTTCTTCGGATTTGATTATGCTTGGGTCAGGAATGATGACTACTGGAATGATCTTAGTAAGTCTTTCTCTGGTGAGAAAGCTAGTTGAGTCAATGTATCAGCTCATGTGTTTTGCTCCCGAGGAATTTGCTTCACTTCATAATTGAAGTCTTTTAACAACTCATTAACTTAATCAAGATATGCAATCATGTTGAAATCTCAAGTTGTATAGTTACAATTCACTTGATTAACTACCAATTAAAAGTCATTAAAGACAAGTAAATCCTTTGTACCTAATGCTCGAACTAGCCTAAGGCCAGCTAGTAGAGCTTCATGCTCTACCTCATTGTTGGTAGCATTAAAGCCATACTTAAGAGTACATTTGATCTCAACATTGTCTGGGGTGATTGCTATAAACCCTCTACCACATCGTCGTTTACTAAAGGATCAATCGACGTAGAGAGACCATTTATCTTGATGTTCCTCTTTATGATCAAGTGATATAATCTCTCCTTCAGTAAACTCAGCAATGAAGTTTGTCACTACTTGCCCTTTCAATAACGTTCTAGGATGATATAAGGTGTCAAACTCTCTAAGCTCAATAGCCCACTTTGTCATCCTTCTTGAAATGTCAAGCTTAGCTAAAACTTGTCTAATTGGCTAGTCAACGAGGACGATTATGGTATGAGCCTAGAAGTAAGGCCTTAGCTTTCTTGCTGAAACAATCAAGGTTAGGACAATCTTTTCAAGACTTAGATACTTGTTTCTGCATCAACCAATGCTTTACTTGTATAGTATATAGGCCTTTGTGTTCCATCATCTTATCGGACAAAGACAGAGCTAGTAGCGTGTTCAGACCCCATAAGATAGAGGAAGAGGGACTCGCCTTAAATTCGCTTAAAAAACAAAAAAAATGGCTTTTTAAATATTCTTTAAGCTTTTGAAATGCTTCTTCACAATCCTCAGTCCACTTCATCTCTTTTCCTTTCCTAAAATCCTTAAAGAAAGGAAAACACTTATCTGTGACTCGAGAGACAAAGCAGTTCAGGGCTACTATTAGGCCTGTGAACCTTTGAATTTCCTTAACATTCGTTGGAGATTTTATGTTAAGTAATGCTTAAATCTTCTCAGGATTGATCTTAATACCTCTTTAATTTACCATTAAGCCAAGGAATTTTCCTGACGATACAACAAATGTACATTTAGCTAGACTCAACCTCATTTCTAAAGACATCAAAGATTTCCCGTAAATCTTTTACATGATCTTCAGGCTTAAGGCTCTTGGTGAGTATATCACTACATAAACCTCTGTGGTGTGCCTAATTTATTGAACGAACATACTATTTACCAACCTTTAATAAGTGGCTTCAGCATTCTTGAGTCCAAATGGCATAACCTTGTAGTAATAAAGACCTTGATCAATGATGGAAGCGATCTTTTCTTGGTCAGATTGATGCATCCTTATTTGATTATATCTTGAGTATGCATTCATAAACCTTAACAGTTCACGCCTAGTCGTAGCATCCACTAGTTGATCAATCCTCAGTAAAGGAAATTATCCTTAGGACAAGCTTTGTAAAGATCAGTGAAGTTTACACACATCCTCCACTTCTTATTATCTTTTTTCATCATCACAACATTGGCTAACCACTTACGATACATTGCCTCCTTGACAAAACCAGCTTTGAGAAATTTTTTTTTTCTTCCTTTACAACCAAAGATCTTTCAGCGAATTGGTTTCATCTTTGCATTAGTACTTAACCGATGTACTAGTACCCTAGAATCAATGCCTGGCATATTACCATGCGTCCAAACAAACACATCATGATACTCTTTCAGGAAGCTAACAAGTTGCTTCTTCAGCAGATCGGGCAATCGACTTCCAATCTTCACTACTTTACATAGATCTTCACTAAGTGGGAAGTCTTCCAAGTCTTTAACTAGGCTCGCCCTTTGATCATCTTTCACTGTCCTAGGATCAAGGCTTGTGATTTGAAGAGTTTCCTTGCCCATCATGAATACTATCTCATAACACTCCTTTGCTTCTTTTTGCTCTCCTTGTACAACCTCAACTCCAGTTTCAGTTGGAACTTCAACGCATAATGATAAATTGAAGTTGTTGCTTTTATAACATAAAGAGTCGGGCTTCCTAAGACAACGTTATAGGAACTTGATTGATCAACCATAATAAAATTAATCATAGTGGTCACCTTAGTTGGGCTTTTTCTAAAGGACATTGTGAGCTTTATAACTCCTTCAAGAACTACACTTCCTTCTGCGAATCCATGAAGTGGAGTAGTGTAAGGTTTTACCCGTGATCTTTCTAACCTCATTCGAGGAAAGGTTGACAAGAATAAAATATCAGTCAAACTCCTATTATCAATAAGAATTCGATGAAGACATTTATTTGCTACAGGGAGGGTAACGACTAAAGCATCACAGTGATAATCATGAACTCCTTTAGCGTCATCCACGGAGAAGATTATTGGTATATCACGAATCATTAATCCTTGAGATTGATTAGTCAAATTAACCTCAAGAGCATCGAGTTCATGTCTTGTTTGGCGAGCTAGATTCCCCCTTGATTTCCTGGAGTCTCCTATAGGCGGTCCTCCCCAAATGTGATTGACATCAAACATGTTTCATCATTATCTTCCTTTGTCTTTCACTTTCTCTTCCTTAAAGATTCTGATTGCTCACTCTTCTCGATCCTTAGAATATCTTACATATTCCTATAGTTGTCCTTGTCAAACCAGGCTTTCTATTTATTCCTTAAGCTCAAAACACTCGAAGGTGTCATGCCCATGATCTTTATGAAAATGGCAATACTTGTTTGGATTTCTTCGAGATGGATTCGTTCTCATAAAAGGTAGGGTTCTAAACAAAGTCAGATTTCTTACGTGCATGAGAATTTGCTCCCAATGAGTATTAAGCTTGCTAATTGAGGACGAGTATCGGAAACTTGAGAGTGTTCCTCATGATGAAATTGATCTCTTCTTAAAGATTGATTAGGTTTGTCAACCTTTCTTTCTCTCCGAACATCTTTCTTTTTCTTTCATTTGCTTGGTTCTCATTTCTTTTAATTTTTATTCTGAAATCTTTCTTCTACATTGGCATACTTTTTAGCTCTTGCAAGCATCTCAGAGTAAGAAGTGGGTGATCTTTTTGAAACTGACTACCATAGTTTTCCCATCTTAAGCCCCTTCATAATACCAGAAAGTGTTATGCCATCATCATAGCCATCTACTTAGGTGATCTCATTATTGTACCTTCTAATGCAGTCTTTTAAGGTCTCCCCTTCCTGTTGTTTGACGGTCAAGAGGTAAGTAACTAGTTTTCCTCTTTGTCGAGCACTTCGAAAGTGGGAGGTGAATTTTCTACTCAAATCTCCAAAAGATGAGATGGAGTGTGGTTGTAACCTTCGGAACCATCTTCGTGTTGCTCTTACCAAAGTAAGAGGAAAAGCCCAACAAAGGATTGCTTGTGATGCTCCTTGCACTTCCATAAGGGTACGATACAATTCGAGATGCTCAGTTGGATCCCTCTGTCCATCATAAGGCTCCATTTGGGGTAAATGAAACATAGGCGAATATTTTGCTATCATTATATCAGAAGTAAATGATAGCTCATGTTCTACTGTTATATCATCAAGTGAGCCCATTTCTCGAAGCATTTGCTCAAATCTCTGCATCCTCTTTTGCAATCCTCTATCAACTTATTCTCCTTGGTCTAAACCTTCTTTGGCCATTCTCTCCTAGATCTTTTTTGGTTTAGAGAATGTCTGATTTCATCTTCACTTAGTTCTTCTCTAGACCTCATTTTAGAGGAGCTAAAATCAACCACATTACCTCCACTCGAGTTCTCACATTCCTCAGCTTGAGCTTGAAATTGGCTGAACATTCTGTTAAAGTTACGAGCCAACAGATCTACTTGTTGTTGAAGTCAAACAACACGAGGATGTCCTCGGCGTCTAGCATGGCGATGTGGATTCAACTGAGAATTTAGAGGATTGATAGACACCACGTCATCATCCTCCAGGTCTCGTGGTCGTCTCCTTCATCAAAAGTGAACTTTCTCATCTACTCTGGAACTTTCATCATCAGCCTCAAGGTTATAGTACTCACTATTAGCATCTATGCTCGCAACAGGGCTTCCAAGACTTTTATCGGAAGTTCCCCACAGACGGCGCTAATTTTTTGGTGTAAATTTTGGCCCAACTTATTATGTGGAAATTCCAACTGAGGATAACCGCCTTAAGACTTGAGTTCCTCTTTGTTGAATTTAACAATGATGAGTTTACCATTTGGGCTGATCTTAATGGCATTTATATATCCTCTTCTCAATTCACTTCTTTAAGTAATGAGAATGTCCTCGTCCAGTGATACTCTACAAACACAAGAAAAAGATCAGAGGGCCTATTTTGTCGGCATAGACCCTCCAACGGTCAAGTCAGACACTGGACTTTTGAAAATGTAAATTTAGAAAAAGAAGATTAGAGAGAGAAAGTTAACGTTTTTCTTTTTTAGCATATTTTTTCTTAGCGTTTTTCTTTTTTAGCCCATTTTTTCTTACTTTTTAGTAAGAATAAAAGCCACATTTATGGGTGAAATTGATTTGACTTGAGTTCTAATTATTTTGATGACAAGTGTCATTATTTTTATCACATCTAGCGACACTTGTTTGTTTATACCCATGTTGATTGACACATGAATATGCAAGCTTGTCTATAGATTAAAGAAAAAAGCATTTTAACTTTAAGTTATTTTTACTAAAACTTTGGGATGATAAGAACCTTAAAACCTAAGAGATTTATCCTAGTAATTTGTCTTAGGATAAGAACTTAGGACCTCAATACCTTTTGAGCTTTGAAGCTTCGTCATATAAGAAAATTATCCTAAGTGGTTTGTCTTATAATAAAATCCTAAGACCTTAGAATCTTTTGGCCTCAGATCTTGGAACCCTTTAGGCTTTAAAATTTTGTTACTTAAGAGAATTATTCTAGGTGGTTTATCCATCGCTTCGTGGATTTAATTGTGAGTAAATTTATTAGATGAGCCTTATGGAGATTAAATTTAGGGATATTTTCCGCTAGCCCCACATGTTTCAACAAAAGTTGACGTGGACCCTAATGTTTCAACAACCATCACCACGCCCCCAAATTAGCATATCCAGTCGTTATCATAGACTTTCTGGAAGCACAAGATGAAGCAGGCATTGTTGATTGATGAAATAAAGAAGAGACATGGAATCTACTTCAGTTTTCCACTAGGTAATGATGGCTAAAGCTTTTTTACCATTATACTACCGTTGTTTTCAGCAATCTCTATAATGAATTTAGATAAAATAAATATGCAATGTGCTTGCTTATATGGAGTAAAAGTAATATCATCATTTTCTTTTGCACTTGCATGTAAATAAGCAGACATTAAAGGGTAATTTAATCCACAAACTGTGTGAACAACACCACCCGATATATTTTCTGAATTTTTGAATGCTTAATTTTCAAATCAAAGGAAGACAAATCTTTTCACTCAATTAAGTGGCTACCTCTCAAAGATAAAGACTAAATATGCTAATTTGGGGGCATGGTGATGGTTGTTAACATTAGGATGCATGCCAACTTTTGTTGAAAATGTAGGGGTTGGCAGAAAATAACCTTTAAATTTATTTGGGCCTTGATCGGGTTTATTCTATTTTTAGTCCAACAACAACAACAATTATAATAATAGTAATAATTTCGATCCCAAAAAAAAAAAGCATATCAATAGCCATACCTTTCCCACCATCTCAACATAATAATATCATTTCTAAGATGATTCACCAACACTTACAATGGTGCAGGTACCATAACTGGCACACTAATAAACAAATGACAAGTGTTACTTGGTACTAATCAAATCTTATTCAACCAAGGTACTAATCAAATCGTATTCAACCACATGCCCAATGCTTAAATAATGAAAAGGATATAAAAGGAACATGCCAAAAAAAAGGATAAAATGTGTTCCATAACCTAAAAATAGGTACACTCTGTACACAATCCATATCTAACTATATTCGCAAACGATACCTATATGAAAATGATCCAAAACTCCACTAAGAAAAATGGAGGTAAGAACATTTCTTTCCTCTTGACGGAGAACGAGAGATCACAATGCTCCTCCGAACTATTTACTGGTACTCTTTTATTATGCCGATTCTTTTATGACCAACATGCTAACCCTAACTCGGGCATCGAAATGTCTTTCACAAATACAACACCAATGCTGCAAATCAAACAACTCCAAGTGTGAAGAAAAACAAGCTTTTTCAAATAGAATAAGGAATTACGTTTTAATAGGGGTGGCAAAATGTCCAAATTGCATTCAATTTATCACAGCAATTTTACCAACAAGCATTGGGGCATCACTTAATTGGTTCAACACTCATCTTTTCTTTCTGCTGAATAAACATGTGACCAGCATCTAAACATCTAATTTTAATTTCACTAACACTAACCTAATTCCTTGTGTACAAATTAAATATATGATAGAGAACTTCATAAATGCAGTTGAAAGTAAAATATCCAAAAAACAATACAGAATACTAACACAGGGGAATGTAATCTGGATGCCACATATTCATCCAACTGTCAAATTTATTTAATCCACACAACTCGAGCCTTGTTCTAAATGAAAATGGTCAACAATTAAAAGGATCAATTTTCTCTGCCAGCACCAAGTGATAGGATTAAGATCCATCCATAGGACTTGGATTATGGACTCCACAGAGTTTCAGTTTACTCAGTCCCTCCAGCTGCCACTTCCAATAGATGCCCATCTACTCAATCTTACTAGATGCCATGGAACCAGAACTCTAAAATCCCAACTTATTCCAGAGAACGTGACTAGGAAACAAGCTAAGAGCTTGAAAGCTAAAAGCTTTTCATTCGACAGTAAAATGACATGAAACAGAGAATAACCTAATTCAAATCCAACTTGCAACTAGTTAACTACTAAAAGCCTACCCAGCCATAATTAGCAATTCACGCGTGAAACACCTAATCAAATCCAAAATAAACCCTAATGAGCAAAATACAGCAAATTAATTAATAACAAGAACAGAGTAATAGAGAAAAGAAAATGAAACATACGAGAAAATGGGCGAGATTGAATAGCTAAATGCTTGCACCTGGGCACTGGTTCGGGTCGCGGTCGCCTAGGTTTGCTGCTGCTGCACCGCCGCACGGGTTAGCTACTGCTGTGGGTTCGAGTGGCTGCTAATATGTTGCGCGGCTGATGCTCCTGGGTTGCTGCCGAGTCGCGGGCTGCACTCGCGTGGCTACCGGCAGCTGTTTTTGTTAATTGATTGCTTCACTTGGTATGAGTGGCCGTTGGGTGAGTGTGATTCGTGTGAGAGAGGACTGAGCAAGTGAGCAACGAGAGCGGCTGTCGGGTGTCGGCTGAGTGAGTGCAGAATTTTTAGGGATTCAGCCCTTTAGGTTTCCGCTACTTTGTTTTTATTTTTTCTTAAAATTACAATATTAACCTTCAAATTTTAAAAAGCTTTCAAATAAATTTAAGGATAAAAAAATAATTTAATTAAACAAATTTTAAACGAATCGATCCGTATTCGATTCGTTTATGACCCATTTATTAAACGAATTCTAAACGAATAAACGAATCCAAATTTTCAAACCCGCATTCGATTCGTTTAATTAACGAATCGAATCGAATTCACCCATTTATTAAACGAATTAATTTTTTCAAACCCAAACCCATTTAATTCGCGTCGAATCGAATCGAATAAACGAATCCTGACCCATATTACCACCCCTACATTTTATCTTTATTTTTAATACAATAATAACATCAACCATGTTGACTGCATGAATTTTATATTATGCAAGCATTCTTATAAAAGTGAAGATGGATAAAAAGTTTGACAAAGAAAATGAACTTGTAAGCAAAATAACAGCACATGTACAATGCGCAAAGGTAAAAAGAAAAAGGTCTGGTAATAGACATGGAGCAGCAAGCTAATCATGTTTACTTAATATTGATGGTGGACAAAAATCAATCACAAAGTAACAAAACTCTCACAAAAATAAAATCTAAGCCAATGGCAGAGCAATATTTGAGTCGACATAAAAGCATAACAAAATACAAGTCCCACGAAGAGAACTGGAATTATATAACCTAATCAAAAAGAGAGAAACCCATGTCTTCATCACTCTCCTCTTTCTCTTCCTTCTTCTCCTCAGCAGCAGGAGCCTCAGCAGCTGCTCCGCCGCCTCCTGAAGGAGCTGAAACTGCAGCTCCACCTCCAATGAAACCACCACCAACAGCACCACCAATAATCACCTGTACAAGATAACAAATTTACCATAAAAAGAAATGGACTATCAATCTGAGTGCATTTAAATCAGCTAAATACACACATCATTAGGAAACCACCAGCAACCTCGGATCACATGTAATAAAAACCACAACAACCCATTTACCAATCTAAATATTACCTAAGAACTGATGTATACAAGAAGAAATTAATGTAAAATAGTGTTCCCATATCACATCATAGCATATCATAGATATAACTAATGCACTGCATAGAAAATATTGTAAAAGAGACGGCCAACCAATCTGGGAACTTTCAAATCAGCTATTTTTAAGACCATATAGCAAAAAAAAAAAGTGTAATAGGGATCCATTATAAAAACAGTAATGGGTTACTGATAAAACTTTAAAAAACCATGAAAAAAGAACGTGCCAATCTCCCTAAAGAACCAGAACTTCCAATTCCAATTCCAAATAGGAATCCTAGTAATTAAAGCATCACTCTACACATAGTTCCCATATCATATGCATCCATCTAACTAACTCATTTGTAACAATTTAGTCGATTGCAAAACACAAAATAAAAAATAATAATAACAATAAAAATGAAAACTACAAAAATGAGGGCAGCGAAGCGAAGCAAATCAAAGGCAAAAGCAAAATAAAAAAAACGGAAAATAGAAACCTGGAAAACAGCAGACGTAGGTGTGACGAGGGAGAAAGAGGACTGGACCCCACCAGAAGAATCAGCAGAGAGAGAGGTCTGGACCAGCTTTCTCTGGAGCTCGTATGTTGATGCGGCAGAGGCTTCTAAGTCTCCCCCCTCTATCTGCTTTCCGCTCCATGCTCCCCCATTTTTTCTGCACACGTATGTGAAAACTCCCATTTTCACTTGATATTCTTTTTGTCTTTGAGCGGCACAATGTTACCAGATAAACAGAGACGACGGCTCTTCTTCCTCTTTCTTTGTGTGCGCGAGAGAGTGACCATTTTATACGGGAAATAAAGAAGCCCTAGTGGTGAAAAGACAGACATGTCCCCTAGTAAACGTCGGATTTACAGTTGCATTGCATTACGCCATTATAATTATTATTATTATACAATAATTAATCCATGAGATATTCTTAAATATCCACGTAATATTTTCTGACATATTATTTTACTTTTAAGGTAACTTTTATTTTTTTGTATCTGAAATTTAAGTGAGTTTGAATTTAACTGAAATATGAGTAAGTTTGTATTACTAAATACATATATTTAAATGATATGTTTATTATTCTTTTTCAATATTTGGATATAAGTGTTAAGTTTTCTTATTTTTTTAAAAGAAAACATCTAAAATATGAAATTTTGACATGTATAACCTCATAAATATTAACAATACTTATATTTATTAGTTAAACACATGACAAATTATAAACTAATTATTTGATTAATAAAAAAAATTGATAATGTTTACCTTAACAAAGCATGAGCAATAATATATATATATAACATGCGTATTTTCTTACATTAGTATATGATAGTTATAATGTTATTTTTACTATATTATATTGATATTTTTTGTTAATTACATAAGCTAATCAAGAATTGTTTAATCATTTGTATTAAATTAATGTATTGAATAAAATTCAAAATCTATTATAAAAATAATAAATATAAATACAAAGAGATGGATCTAGTATAAAACACTCTCCTTTACTTAGTAACTTAATTATGCTTGAACATTGAAGGGTTAACGCCAGAAAAATTTCTAGTGCCCTTGACCGTCTTTCTAGTTGCGAGTGCTCACCAGAACTGAATTATGCTTTGCCAATTTCTGCCCGGACTTCTCAATAAAGGCAAAAACCATTTCCCCTTATAAATAAATTCAAGTGCCGGCGTTAAAATCTGGTAGATAGATGAAGCTATACTCTGTAACAATGTTTGTGTGTCAATTTGTTATAAGCATTTTCACCAAATACTTAGTAACTTTATCAATTTATTTATTTATTTCATTTCCTATATATAGAAAGTTACAAAGGGAGAATAATGGTTTGCTAAAACTTCAAGGAATGACATTCATTTCCGATCGTTGAAGGAAATCCAGGAATTGCCGATTCCATCATGTAGAATTTATTGTCAATTAAAGATAAATTTCAGAAAGGGAAAAAAAAAAAAGGCACATATGCCCTCAAGTTTGGAGAAATAGCCACAAAGATCTCAAGTTTTTAAAAAGGGACGGACCATTTTTTTGACCATAATACCATTTGATGTAGTAAATAAAAAATTGACTTTAATTTTTTTAATTTATACAAACATAATATAAATAATATAATCTATCTAGTATATTAAAGTATTTTTAACAATTAAAATAATATTAAAATTTTAAATTATAATATTTATTTTAATAATATATTTATATTTGTTATGAAGATTTTAAATAAAGCTTTCGGTTAAATAGATTTTAAAATTAACAAAATATGTCCCTATTAATAGTATTAAAATTATTTTTTTTACAGAATATTCAAAATAACTTTAATTTTAATTTATTTATTTCAATATTATGTTTCTATTTATTATAAAAAATTAACATAACATAATAAAATGTGTTTAATAGATTGTAAAATATAAAAATACTTTTAAATATTAAAATTGTTTTAAAATGTATACATTATTAAATTTATCTTAATGATCTCTTTTTTTATCATAAAATTTTGGGGGTCAATTTTTTCGGTTTATAGAATCAAAAGATATTATAATAAAAAAAAGGATCTTAGTATTCATTATTGAAAATTTAGGGGATTTGTGATCATTTTCCCAAACTTTGGGGTTTTAGGTGTACTTTTTCTATTTTATAAAGAAGGAAAAAATTTAGCTAAAATGAGATGAATTTTGAGTTCTCAAGAGATAAAGAGAAAAAGAAGGATCCTTTGCTTGTTGTAAATATATTTATGAAGAAAATATTTTTCATTTTTTTGTATGTAAATATGTGCCTTACACGTAAATTGAGATTTGCTACAAATTATTTATTTTATTTGATTGGAGATTTATTTTAGATGGGACATATTTGAGAAATTCCAAAAAAAAAATGTTACATTGTCCAAAATTATAGAATTTTACTATTTTATGTAACAAAAGATTGATATATTTTACAGCTTTACACTAAAAATTTGGGATAATTAAATAATTGTATATTAAGTATTTTTTGAAATTTTCATAATAGTAAATATGTTTTTATAAGATATGATTTTAATTGCATAACAAAAAGTTTTATATAGTATAGTGTAGCAATAAATATAATATAACTAAAAATTAATTCAATAAAGTGTAATACCAAGTATTGTACAATATTAATATAATGAGTCGGACTATTAACACCCCTCCAAGATCCTATTGAAACTCCTTTTTCAATTATATCTCATTTAATACCAAAAATATCATTTTTTTTCTAAATAAACACTCTTTTCATTTATGAATTTTTCAGTTTCTAATAATTTTCTCACTCTTTCATTCTTAATATTTGTATTCCTCTATTCAAACTTTCTTTATTATTTAATTTCTAAAGAAAAAAATAAAGAAAAAAGCAAGAAGAACATTATACTTTGAAAATAATGAACATTTTATGGGTCTAATATAATTCTATCCTGCCCACAAATTTTGGATTCAATAATTAGTTTGAGAATTCTTAAAAAATTATTTGCAGTGGGATAGAATTTTATCTAATTTATTTTTTCATTGTGTTGTATCTTAATTAAGTTGTTGTGTTCAATTACAAGAATTTTGTTTTGTCTTAGAGGATTAATTCTTAAATTCAAATTATTTTAATGATAATGAAAAAATTTATATTGTGCAAGGAAAATAAAATTGAAGAGAGAAAGAAAATATAAATAGCTTAATTCTATTTATATTTGTTATTGAATGTAATTATAATATAATAGGGGTTTTATGAGATCAATGAAGGAGTGCTAATAGTCCAACTCTAATATAATACAACATAATATAATGGGTGGGGCTATTTGAACCCATCAATTTATTCAATAAACCTATTTACTAAATAAACCCATCTTTAAATTTTAAAATTTTAAAATTTACTCAGTAAACCCACTAAAATACCTAATATGCCCTTTCTAAACCCAGTTTTTATAATAATAGTGATTTTACTCATTAAACCCATAATATTCATTTATAAACCCATTAGATTGGAAATTTTTTATTAATTGGAAATTTAATAATCAATTTTGAGTGAATGACTCTCGTTTAAGGACAAATGAATCAAAACATTCTAAATGGAGAAAATAGTTGTCATCATGAAATTATTTTTTTGAGTTATATTATATTGGTGAGAAAAATCTTGTATGATGGTATGAAAATCTAATATGAGGAATTTGAGAAAAAAATATTTTTTTTCAGAATTTGGGAAAAAGCAATAATTGATTATTAATTGAAAATTTAATCATCAATATTAATTAAACAATTTTGAGCGAGGGGTCATTCCCAAACGAATCATGACAATTAAACAATTAAACAATTAATCCTCCATAAAATCAATTGTTATCTTATATAGCTATAGATATTGATTTTGATGATAACAAATCACATATATTGATTAAACAAAGATTTATGAATTGTGTTTTTATAGTAAGAAAATGAGGTTATGAAATCAAAGTATTTTGGACTAAAATAAATGTGTTTTAAAACCTTTGATATTGTTTTTGAATTTCGGATTTGGACCTATTTGAAACTATTTAAATGTTTTGAGTCATACTATATTTTATGAATATTTTGGACTAAAGTGAAAGGGTTTGAGAACTTTGAAAATATGGGTATTATGTTGAAAAGGACCTTTGTGCGAAACAATAACATCTTTGGGGCGCAAGCATAATTTCAGAAAGTTTTTATTAGTAAAGTAATTTTTAGAAATTCTGAAATTGGACTTATTTGTAAAGTTTCATAACGTTTTGGGTCATATTATAGTTTTATAAAGTTTTGAGGTCAAACTATAATTTTAGAAAATAATTCACTGTAGCAAGTACTGTAGAAGTCACTGTAGCAAACGGCTAACCATTTATTTTTTAACGGCTAACCGATAACGTCCAGAAAGTATGTTTTGTCTAGTTTTGTTAAAATGATGATTTTGGAACAAAACGGTGAACCGTTTACTGAAAACGGTGAACCGTTTATTTTAACCTTGAACCGTTTATTGAGAACGGTTAAGCCAAATTTGTTTTGCAGGTTACTAGAAACTAACGGTGAACCGTTTACTGAAAACGGTTAACCGTTTATTTGAAATTTGGCCCAATGTTCATCTTGCAAGTCTCTGGAGGTTAACGGTGAAAGGGTAAGCTTAAACGGCGAAAGGGTAAACCTAAACGGTGAAAGGGTAACTTGAAATTTGACCCAACGGTAACTTTTGACCAGCGAAACGGTTAACCGTTTATAAGTTAACATTTAACCGTTTTCGGGCTGACAAGTGCATAACGGCTAATTTTTGAGCTCAAACTATATAAACTCAAAGCCAATTCATTTTTGGCGATCCAAGTAAGGAAAAACAAGATCACACAACATATATTGAGCTTCCATTTTGTAAATCATATTTTGTTGAATCATCATTGATCTTCAATTTGTATATCCACTCTTAAAGAGAGATTGAGTGTTGTATTTTTCTTTTCTCAAATTGTGAGATTATAAGTGTGGGAAACACTTGGGGTAAAAAGATTGAGGATATAATCTCTTGTTGTAAAGGTTCATTGACACCTTGAAGTCAATTGTAAAAGCTTGAAGTCAATTGTAAAAGCTTGAAGCCTTGGAAAGGCTTGGATAGTGAAATCCTCAAGCGGGTGAGCTTGTAGGCGGAGATAGCCGAACCACGTAAAAATCATTGTGTTCGTTTTTCTCTTCCCTTTCTCTTTTAATATTGTGCTTGATTGAATTTATTGTTTTTGATTTGATTAAGGCATTAGATTAAATTGTTATGTGGATTTGCTAGGAAAAGTTTAAAATTCCAATTCACCCCCCTTCTTGGGTTGCACACTTGTATTTCATCAATATCTATCAAATCAATAACAATTAATTTTGTTACTCTGAATCAACTCACATGTGTCTACTTAACAATATATATGGCTTGAGAGAAGAATCACACCTCTTGATTGATTAGGGTTTAATGAAAATTTGATTAGGATTCTATAAAACTATGTTGAATATAAAGATGGGTGAGCTTGTAGGCGGGGATAGCCGATCTGTTTTTTTTAATTATATTATAGTGTCCATAACTGTAATTTAATTTAGGGGTATTTTAATGATAAAAAATTATTTTTAAAGTGGGTTTATTGAGTAAATTAGTGAGTTCAAATAGCCCCACACTAATATAATACACCTAACATTAAATAAAATAATAGAATATACTAAACACACCCTAAGTTAAAAAGATGGATTTGTTGCCAAGCACTCTTAAAATTGAGCCCCTACCAATGGTAGCCACTCCTATAAATTCAAAATTTTAAAGTTAATTCTCCACATAAATTAAACCTCGTATACTACCACTTGCTATTAGGGATGGCAATGGGTACTCCGTGCTGTGGATTTCTTATTACCAAATCCACACCCATAAAAATTTTAATTACCATCACCGACTACAACCCATTGGAAAAAAAAAAATTTCTAACCAAACTCATTCACATCTCGCTATGGGTTTTTTATGAGTTCCCACATTTAAACTCACAAATATTACAAAAATACTTTCAATAATATATAAAAATTTAATTATACAATTCAAACTATAAATTTATAATATTAGACAAAAATATCCACATAAAATACTAAGTTTTTTTTAATATAAATTAGAAATTAAAGTTTCAACATTAAAATAAATTTCACAAAATACACCAGTCAAATACAAAATGTTGTTGTTGGCAAATCATCACCACTAAGACCAATGCCTTGCTCCATCTTTTAATCAATATACAAGACCAATGCCTTGCTCCATCTTTTAATCAATATACAAGTATTGTGGATAATATTAACAAGTGAATTTTGGATAGTTACCATTAACATTTAATTAGACAAATAAAAACTCAACTTTAATAAGCAATCATTATGTTCAAGTTATGAAAACAAAACAAACAAAATTAATCAAATTAAAAAAATATATCAACAACAATAAACTTGAAAAGAAGTGAGTTAAGTTTAGAAATTAAGAAGAATAGATCACGAATAATAATTTTAGCTTGCATATATTTATAATTATATATTTTTAATGAATTTTTATGATTAAAATTAAAACAACAAATAATTTTTTTTTATAAAAAATTAATGCTGGCAGGTATTACCCACCAGATTTTTTTATCAATATCATATTTGCCTATAATGTGTAAATTTACCCATAACAAATAGATTTCTGCAATTCAATTTGGGTGAATTTGCGGACAATTTTGCCATTCCTACTAGCTGTTATCTTAAAATCAATGCTCACTCCATTTTTTTAATCAATATACAAAGATTGTCAATAATAGTTGCAAGTAAATTCAGACAACTACCATTAAGAATTAATTAAAAACAATTAAAACTCAAATTTAGTAAGCAATCATTATCTTTAAGTCATCAAAACAAAAAATAAATAAAAAAATATATCAATAATATTAAACTTAAAAATTAAAAAATAAATTAGGTTAAATTTAAAAATTAAGAAGACTAAATCACAAGCAATAACTTTGGTTTACATATATTTGTGAGTAAATATTTTCAATGAATTTTTATGATTAAAAATAGAAAAACAAATAATTTTTTCATAAAAAAAAAATAATGCGGGGCCAGTGAATACCAGCGAGGCATCCACCACATTTTTTTTTATCAATATCAAATCTGACTGCAATCTGCAAAATTACCTGCAACAAACAGATTTTTACAATTGTGTTGGGGAGAATTTGCGAACTCGGGGATAATTCATTATCCGCCATTCCTACTAGCTATCCTAAACGTTTTTGTAAACCGAGGACATAAAAGAAATATTTAAAATGATAGTATCAAAAGTTCAATTTAGTAAAAAAATAAATGCAATTTAGTAAAAAAATAAATGCGAAACCAAATATATGTGGAAGCAGCAACTTTGGTGCAGGAAACTCCATCACAAAAAATGAGTAGGAAACCACAATGTCCTTTCTTAAATCTCAGATTATTTAAGAGCATATAAAGTCTCTCAGCATGTGAAAGTTATCATCCTATATCTAATACCCACTTCTCATCTTCTCAGATTCCAAATTGTTTCCCAGTCAGCTTTACAGATTGGGGCTTCCTTTGAAATAACTACCTCCATGCTTAGCACACACCCATCACAGCAATTAAGCCAACCTATTCATATGTTTCACTAAGAAGCTAAAACCTCCCCATACAGCTAAAGGCATATATTACTTCAACTAGGTGACATCAGGCAAGCCATTACCATTTTTTTTTCTAAACTTTTCTGTTTTTATCTTTTTATCTTTTTTTCATCCTTTTACATAAGACATCTATTGAAGAGTTTAAGATGTCATCAAGGAAAGATGGAGAAATCCTTCCATACTTTTCAGTCAAGCAGTAGTAAAGGCCCATTCAAAGAAATGACAGCAGGCACCTCTGGTGACAGTCCAGTTTCCACACCCAAAGAAAACACTCCCTTGTTTGGGTCCAGGCTTCCGAACCATCCCTTTGCTGCTCTTCACCCCACAAAAACAACTAGGATGATACTGGAATATGGAATTTTGCAGATCCTTTTGTTTGTGCAACTGATGTGGTGGAAGAAATATGCGTTCAGGGAACTGATTCCATGTCAGAGAACCATCATTTGTCTGCCACATCAAAGAGTTTGTAATGGAGAATTTGAAACCTCTGTGCATGAGGAGTGCAAGTAGGCGAGCAGTATTTTTCGCATCATCTAGGCCACAGTGTGCACGGCCTTGCCATGCCAGGCCTGCCATCTCAACAGCTTCTTTTAAATTGCACCTCACTCCACCAAAAACCTCATGAAATGGAACTTTTAAGTTGATCCATCTAAGAAAGGAAAAACAACAAAAATATTTTACCCAATTGGAAACAGGGAAGAACTTTCATGCCAAAAAGACATAAATCAGAATGATTTTTATCTACATCAATACCTGTTAAAATAAGGAGGTTTCCAAATCTTTTTGAATCGGCATTCAGATTCCAACATTACCCGACAATCCCAATTTGACCACGTCACGACAGCAAAGTTGGTGTTTTTTATGCCCTTATTCTCAAGCCATTTGTCATGCCTAAGTAAAGCCTCGCTTAGAGTAACACCTCTGTCCACCTGAAAGTACAAAGAACAAATAAATTTAAAATTAAAGGCACAAGCCGAATTAATCAGATGATAGAAACATTTGCATGCGCAACGCGGGGAGGATCCAAAGGCGAAATAGATATTATAAGCAAATGCATGCATATAGAGATACATCTCTTTTTCATTCGCTTTCACATCAGGATAGCTTCAGAGTTCTTAAATCCAAGAGCACCCAATGGATTCTCTTTTGCAATTTCATGATTGCTTCCTTTTCTTGGAAATACATAGGATGACAGATGATTTGTCAAAATGCTTATGATTCATTGAGTCTCGCACAATAATGTTACTAGGATATTGAAAAACCCAATGCTTTCTGAAACCACAGAGAGTGCAACATGCATAGCACAGAGTATTTTACTACATCATTCATATTCAAAAGAGAAAAAAAAAGTCCATTGCCACAAAATGTTGTTCGACCCTGAAACATCTGGCATCAGGACATCAATAAAATTACCATTTTCCTCTGAAACTAGATATTGAATTTTTTAACACTAAAGATGTCCTCTCTCACCATATGAAAGACAACTTTCTCTTTTTTTCTCATATAAATAACCCAAGACAACTTTCTCTGTTTTTCTCATATAAATAACCCAGATGTAAGAGGAATTCAAACTTGAGTCCAAGTCTTCCAATGAATTTCAAACGGACTCCAACTTCCAATAATTTTATCCTCATCATATCTAAGCCCCTTGAATATAATAACCGCTATATACTAATCACCAGATGAAATGGCTACATAGCAATTTTCGTAAGTTTTTTCAGCCTAAGACGATTATAATTACATACCTCCACGGTGATTACTGATTTATGAGGAATATTATTTTCCTCAGCCTCAGTCAAGAGTCATTTACGATTTTGCTCACCATCATTTTCGCTGCAGCCCAACTAAATGCTTCTCAGTACCTTATAATGTACCCCAAGATATTCATCTCATTAGACAATTCTGTATGGCGAGAGAGGTAAAAGAAAGTGGAAAGAAGGTCAGACGCAAAGAAAATCCTAGAAAACAGCATGAAAACCATATTTCATGGTGACCCTACCTACGTTGCAAAGGTAACTAGTAAAAGGATTCCAAATTCAGAATCCCAAAATATCAAACTTCTCAAGCACATCATTGCCCAGTCTCCATTGGACCATTATTCCACAACATAAAATCCACAGATCTAAAGCTAGAAAAGTCTCTCTTTCAAGGCTAGAGTCTTTTTCCTTATTCCACTTCTTCCACAATCTTATTATGAACAGAGATTTCTGTCCTCTTAAGAAGAGAAATATCAGTTTATCTCATAATGATCCACATTAAGCTTACTAATATGCTCAACCTAAACAGGTAGCAGCAGGACCAGTGGGAAATACAAGTGATAATATGGAAGACAGTGATTGCATAATATTGAGTTCCAATCAACCTAAATTTGACACTCAAGACTTAATTAATAACAAAAGGATTCCCTTGAACAGAGATTTCACCTAATCATATAATCTACTAAATTCTTTCTGATGAAAAGAAGATAATTTAAGCCCCATTTTAGAATGCTACGCTGGAGCAGCCAACTTGATTTATTCAATCATTTCACTAATCATGTTTCAATGGGGAAAATGCTCCATCTAGCTATATATCAGGTTTCATTACTGTAGAAAAAAATAATGGAAATCAGAACTAACCTGAATTTGCTGGATACCTGTCAGATCCTTGCAGAAATCACTCAGTAGTTGATTGAAAGTCGGCCGCACATATGTCTGAAAACATGCTTCCAGTTGACCAGTTACACTACTCACAATGACAGATGGAAACTCAATTATCTCCTGGGGATAAGGATTCTTGTCCTTGTCGCAAGTAGCCTCAAAGTCTATTACCACAAAATACTGAAATTCTTGAGGCTGGAAATCATATGGGTGAGCTGGAGTGAGCATATTGTATGGAGCAAACTGAAACCGATTTTCCACAGGAAAGGGATAAAATTGGCTCTCAAAAGAATTCATTTGGCAGTGATGCACCTTTTGAGAGTCAGGATAGAAGGTGGACCATGAACCAAAATCATGTTGGTAGGTGGGGTTGTTATAAAATTCATTTGAATATTCCACAAACTCACTGCTCAACTGATGAATTGATTCTCCGGCATCCCCACCTGGATGGACAATGGTGTCATCTTTAAGTTCAACTGAATTCCCATTATTATACTGCAGGTTGCAACGGATTCCCCTGCTCTGGAGGCCTTTCAAGGATGCCTCACACATCCTCTGCATAGCTTCTGCAGTAAAACATGCACAACAAACCTTTTTTATGAAGCTGAACTAAGAAATTTCCACATCAGAATCCATAACCAATCGTCTAGCATAATAAAATAACAAATAGATGCTAGCCAAAGACATATGAGGCATCGCCCAACAGGTATGGCATTGGCCAAATGTACATACTCATATACTAAGTAAACATTATTTGGAAAATATCACAAAATCAACTGATTACCAAACATTTAAAAAAAGGAATGCAGTACATCTCGAGTCCGTGGCTGGATTTGTGGAGCAAAAAAACGCTTGTCAACATTTAAATAGCTTTTTTGTACACTAGAGGGACACCCAAAATTCAAAAGGCTTCAGACCATTGTGTATATGCCCAAAGTGCATTCTCCAGAGAAACTATGGTATGCAGCCTTATAAATCAAATTCTGGAAAAATATTTGCAGGTTTTAGGCCACGTTAACATCACTAACTAAGCCAGATTGACAGACCCAATGCCCAAACATATATGCCAAAGATGAAGATTTAAAATTTAAATTTGATGCCATCTTTCTTTACATTTTTCAAGGATTAACAGACACTCCCCTCACTTAACGTGCATTACACAAGTCTTTAAGACCAATTTAATAAAATACTGCCAATCTCTAATGCACAGACCACCATAATCGAATAAAGATTGGTTGAAAAGCTAGTTAAGTGGTAAGCATACATATGAAACCACATAGGCCAAGTGGTAGATAGAAACCTGCTCCTTGTTTATTCAATAAAAAATATAACATGTCATCCCTTTGGATTAAACTAAGGGCCAAAATTATGGTTGCAACCAACCCAATATAATTGGGTTGTACTATTTAGTATGCGTAGGCTACGGAGACATTTTTTCACACACTTACTTGTAATGTAGGCATATTCCCATGTAGTAATTTAGAGATTTAGGAGATATTTTCTACTTTCAATATATTTAGTAAAGATTTATTACGAACTTCTATAAACATGGAAAGAAAACTAGTGAATTTTGTGGGTATAGTTTAGGGAGACCCACAAGGGCAGGTTGACAGGTTCAAACCTTTAGTTCATAACTAGGTCATGGATAGATCACCCAGGTTCGGGTCGATAAGCAGTGACAATTGCCCTATGAAGACTCACTTTCGCTACGGCTCCAGTGGGTGGATCAGAGGTTCAAACCCTAGGGGCCAACTACTTGAGATACTAAAAACTTTCCCCACAACCAATGTTTTTAAGGTCTACCAATAATGCACAGTGAAACAGGATTTAGCTTAGAAAGATAAGGGATTAGGTACCATAAGAAAAAACTAGCAATGATTCTTAAGGATGTGCAAACCAAACCCTTTGACTTTTCCGTTTAGTATACTTTTCTTTTGTATATTATAAAAGAAAGTATATTAAAAGCAAAGTAAAAGGTACGAAAGCAACCATATTCACTCTGGAAGCATATGATTATATACCAATAAAGCAATAAAATAAAATACAGACTTATAAATATAGATATCCTAAAAAATCTCAGAACGAAAATAAATTGTGAAAGTAGGAGAGAAGACTAAGACATCTAAGAATAAAACATCTGAGCTCCATCTTGATTCTAAGTTAATAGAAGTCTTCCCCTGAAACGCTCTTCAAATACAATTAGACACACACCTTATCAAACAATTCCAATAAGGCCTTTCACCCATTTTCCTTTAAAAAAATAATAAATAAATAAAATAAAAAACTAGCACATTGATCAAAGCATCATCCAATATCTTTTTCCTAATAGAAGACAAGGGAACTAAATGGTTCACCACTCCATTAAATGACATTATAATGGTATGTACAGATCCTATTTTCATATTCCATCAACCTTAGGTTCAAGGACTGAGAATTATGTATTTTGTGGTCACGTACAAGGAAATAGCAGTATAAGGTGATATATTTCGGTTTTTTCATGTATCTTTTGAAGTGAGGGCAGATTCATTGTTTCAATTCTTGCGTTGGTCCTGGAAAGCCCTGAGAAGACTGTTTGTTCTATTTTTTTTGGATAACTACTTCCTTCTCTTCTCTTTAACCTACTACTTATTACCTAATTCCTTCAACTGCAAGTTCTTCTTTCCTCGCATAGAACCATAATGGTGTACCACTAGTTTGGATTGAGAGAAATTACACTCTTTAAAAGTTCATCCCTACTGTTATGAGTTTCATGTCTACAAAGTAGCTTCAGTTGGAAATATCCTTGGTAAATTTTAGGATCTTAGCAAAGCTGATTTGGTTGATATTTCCTTTTCGGTAAGGTGGAGTCTAGTCAAAAGCGGGAAATATAATGGGCTGGCCTCTTTTCTAGCTTAACAGTCTTGTCAGCTATTAAAAAGTTTTTAGCTCTAATGTGGCCTCTTACCATCTATCAATATTTCTCGCTGCTAGACCTAGTAATAGCATGAGACGCCAGCAGTCTAAATATGCCTGGCTATATTTCTCAAATCAACCGAAGTTGATTTAAATATATTTGAGTTTGTCATAAAGTTTTGAATTTCTTCACCCTTCTTCTATTCTTCCCTTTTTATAAGAAACTATGAGTATATCTATTAATAGATAATGAACATACATTTTAGTAGTGGATGAGGTATCCACTCAAAATCAATCAAAGCTATAGAAAAATGTCAATTCTATTTTACCATTAAATCCTTGTATTTTTCACAACCCGAAGCATTAAATCAGTGCAGATGCATATTAGCTGCAAAATCATTCATCCATCACAACCCAAAGTATTAAAGTCATCAAATTTACTCTCTCGAGCTCCTTTCAAATTCAAACAGTGGTCAAATTAAAAATAAGTGTGGATGCAGCAATAATGAAAAGAGAACTTTTGATGATAAGATTCCGTTAACAGCAACACTTAAAAATATCTAATTGATACCAGCCACCAACTAAACAATCAATCATAATTATATCCAAATTACATAGCAGCATCAGCATCACGATCCACATCAAACAATTTCTCATTAGTCCAATCAAAGTTTATGTTTGTAGCTATTGTGATTCTGCTTAACTTCGAAAACAGGGGACTACTTTCAATGAGAAGCCAAATATCTACCAACCACCATTCCATTTAATTATTAAATCTTACAATTAGTGATTTCAATTCAACCGCATCTGCGGATTAAAAGCCATAACGACTCAATCCCAATTCCACATACACTAATAAATACCAGAATAGACTCACACCACAGAAAGCCGTTCACTAAAAGCTGAGAAAATGATAAACAAAATTTGATTTTTACTAAATAAATCACACACAAATTTTATATAACATATAACAAGTGAAGGAGAACTAATCAGAGCAAAAATTTAAAACAAACGAAAACAAAAAAGGAGAACTAATCACCATTATGTTCAAGGGCCATCATGATCTTTTGTATAATTAAGATCCACCATCAAGTACATCAGATCTTTCTCTTTGTTACCCACCTGAACACAAACCACAATCACATAAATTAAAAAATTAATTAATTAAATACACAAATGAGTAAGGAATTAAGAAGAAAATAAGAAAATTCCAGAGAGAAAAAGTTCAGAGGAAAAACCTTTTGTGTGATTTCGAGAGAGAGAGAGATGGTGTAAGTTACGCCAATAAAATAAAGACCAGCAAAATGTTTTTATTTTTTTCTATTTTCTTTAAAGATAATTTTATTTTACTTGTATTTACAATTACTTCTTCTTCTTCTTTTTTTGGCTAAATAAAAAGAAATTTAATTAGTCATTTTCCAAAGAGGGAAGTGATAATGTGTATACATGTATATCCACTGTCCAACGAAGTTTTGGGCCCACGAATCTATTTATATTAAGAAGAATAACATTTATACCCCTAATACTTTTTAAAATAACAATTATCCATACAGATTCCAATTATCTGTCACACGACTCCCTCCCTTCCTTTTTCTCCTTTACAAGTTCTGTTACTTGAAGAAAAAAAAAAGGACTTCCTCCCTTCTTTATTTTCTTTCTCTCCGTTAAAAATCTGTTAACACAATCAATTTTATTGATATGATAAATCACTTAAATAAATCCAATGATTTGATTCTAGCGATTTGATTTAATCTAATTGTTATATCCCTGAAACCTTTGAAAGGTATAAAAAGCACGATCTTTTTTTTTTCTTTTTTCGGTCTGCTGCACAAATTACAATATTTGAATCATTAATACTCGTATTTATCCTGAAGCGTGGGATATTTCAAATTGAATTATTTATTTGTGAAAGTATGTTTTTGCAATCTTTTTAGCTGACATCACTAAAATCTCTCGAGAACTCAAATACAAAAATGACTTTCAGTTACATTTTAATAGTCCCTCTTGAAACTAATGACAGCAAACGTTACCTTGTTGCAAAAAAATGCTCAAACGAAATAAACAATAATAACACACTAAATGATGAAGAAACTGATCCTAACTTGCATTGAACCGATCAAGAACATGCATTAGCTACAATGACCACAACTTCTAAGAGAGATTAAATATTTGTGCCGGCCAACTGCGTTTCTGTCCATCAGGACCAACTCCGGCAGTTTCCAAGGAAATGTCAATACTGCGATGCACGGCACCACGGGCAATGCTGACCCGCAAATGTATTCTTCTTGCAGGACATGCGTCAGTACCAACTGCTGCTGATCCGTCAGCACCTAAATTTCCCAATGCCAGTGCTATTGGTTCTCGGAATGTGATGATGGTCTGTGACCAATGCGTTTTGGGTGTGTATGGAGATGTAGACAAAACAACAGGCTTTTCTTTGCAGAACCTGCTAGTAAAACCAGCATCAAACCATAAAACAATGCCATAGCACCAGGTGAATGTTGATCTTAATTCTGTTGAGTTGCTTGTTGAATCACCCAACTTTGGCTCCAACTCAACACTTGTGGTGAAATCAACTTCATCATGCTTCATTGTAGCCAGGTCAAAGGTCTTCAAGGAAAAGTTTTCAACACACGAAGTCAATCCTCAAAGCTAACTTGTGACCAAATGACTAAAAGCTATACATTGATTTTAATTGAAGTACCAGCATGCAAGAAGGGGCAAAAGAAATTTTCAATTTATCTTGATCTCAATATCTTTATATTTTATGATTATTTAAGCTCAATACAGTTCAGAGGGTGGGGAGACGAAAAAGAAAACAGGAGATAAATTGAGCCACAATCATGAATTAAGCTCCTTATCATCACAGCCACTCAGGTAAGGGAAAGATATCTTTTTGGTCCTGGAAATCAGACTTCTCTTTTGAAAATATATATAATCCATAAAAGGTAGTTAAACAGATGGCACAATCATGAAAGATTGATACGTAATTACACGAAGATGATGTCAAGGGAGGGAAACAAAAAAAAAACACAGGGTATGCACATGCATAGTTACAGAAAATAAAGCATTTAAGTGTCATCAATGGTACATGTATCTCAGAAATTTATAATTATGGAATCTGACACTAACCTGCAGAACCACAGAATCAGTCACTAAATCATGATCATCCACCACATCTACAATAGGTATCCCAGCAGCATCTCGAACAACTTCCCTGCCTACACAAGACATATTGAAACCATACACATTTTCCCAAAATGGAAGACTGGTACCACCTCTTCCAAATCCTGCAACAAACTTAAAAAGAAATAAGAGAACAAATAAGTTCCCACTATAAACCCCAAATCACAAATCGGACTTCAAACAGAAAACTTTATGGAACTCACCATAGTTGCCGTGTCAGGAAGGATGGCGCCTCCAGGCTTCAACCATTGATCTCGTGCAAAAAGCACTGAGCTAAGCATTGACTCATACAGTAGGCAGTAGCCCATCCATTCACTCACTAATACATCAACACTATGGGGTTGAATTTGCATGGATTCACCAAGCTCTTCAACCATTCCTTGAACTACCTCCATTTTCCCAGCGTTATTAATATTGCCTTCACTTCGGGGTCTATCCCACCAAAAGTCACTGTCTTTGGCAATCTGGAGGAAAAAGAAAAGAGGGGGTGAAGCACAGTTAGAAGAAATAACAATGTGATTTCAGCAGCCACAAATGGAGGTATTATTTACCTGAGTTGCAACTGCAGCCATCTTCTCACTGGCTTCAACTGCAATTACTCTTGAAGCCCCTGCCTGAGCAGCAAACAGACTAAAAATAGAAAAAGCGTATCAGAGAATTACATTGGTGACATACAGTGAGCAGTCACATTGGTGACAAGGAATCATTTATGGGTAGATGTTTCTTGCACATTTACGAGACACTGAAATAATAAATTAGAAATAAAGCAGATCCAGAAGAACATATATACAACGGCATACATAAATCCATATCTACATATATAAATATATACTGCAAGTGAAAACTGTGTAGGAGCATACATGACAAAAGTTCATCAGATGGGGGCAAACTATTTGATCACACTGGTGGCTATTATTAATAGGCTTGCCTTCAGTTTCAGTATACAAATAAAGTTAGCAGACTCAGTGCATTTGCACGCACTAGGAAAAAAATTCTTTGAACAAATTATGACTGATCAACATCATTCAAGCTGTTCATAATGAAGTCAAACATGAACTTGAGGAATTTCTACTCCATTCCCCGGGGGTTTTGGGAGGGGGGGGGGGGGGGAGGTAAGAGAAGAAAAGAAAAAGTAGTCAACAAATTCTTCACATTATCTTGCAAAAGCACAAAACAGAAAATTATACATTTCATAAATATCCATAATTGGAAATATTATATATATATATATATAATATGAAACAAGACGTCAAAAGTCCACTGACTTCAACACTTCAGCAGTCATCAGGAAAGAAAACAAACTCCACACTAAATAATCTAATATTCACCCAAAAAAAAAATCTTTAAGAGGAAATTCCAAATCTCTCCATACCAACTCAACAGAAATTGCACATGGCATCTGACCTTAATATGCCTGTTCCACAACCTATATCCATCACAACAGCACCCTTCATCAGAGAAGGGTTTTCCAGAATAGCTTGCCTATAAGAATCCGTTCTTACCTGCATAATTAAACCATGAAATAACATAGCCGAAAAAGATTAGCACATTTCCTAGACTAACCATCTTCTAGCTAACATGACTGAAAAACGCCCCTAAGAATTGAGTTCAACTAGGAACCAATATATGAATTCAATACCTTATCGCTTATCATCTCCCTGTGAATACCAAATGAACTATAGGATCCAAAATAACTCTCATTGACTTTCTTTATATCCTTTGCAGAAAGCTTCAGAAGAGAGACTCTTGAATCCTTATCTTCAAGCTTGCTATCAAATGCCCCAATATGTTCTCTTGAATCAAAACCATTTACTATCATCTTTTCTGAAGAATTTTCCATGCTGGGATGGCCATTAAGAGTGGAAACAGCTGCAACCTTCCCAATTTCATCAGCAGTGCAATTATTTGTTGCTGACTTCTCCTTCGAACTCCCATCATCAACGGAAATGTTTTCAAAATTCATCACATCCCTCATAAGTTCTGCATCATTATCCTCCTCGTCCACTTCATCCTCACCAAAACTGTATAAAAGCTTATCATCTTGCATGAATGGTTTTAGATATTTTTCTTTGTCCCAACGAAGCTTAGTTTCTTTTAAATTGTATGCTTCGTGTAAATGATTCTGTAGATCTTGGTTGGACTGACATGTAAGCCCGCAAATCCAACATCTATTTTCTGCCACCTGATAAACAAGAGGAAACGACAAATGATGACAAAATTCGAGTACAGTATAAGTAGCTACTCGTTAGCCAAGAGGAGATTTTGAGATGCAACATTAAGCTGACTACAGGAGAAGCGTGTATTTACACCAATTTTCGTGATAACATCACCAGCTTGTGCAATATTGAATTCGATTGAATTCTCATGAGTATATAACTGTAATGCTAAAGGGTAATTCAGTTCAACAAGGGACCTGGACCTTGTACAGAAAAAAAGACGCCATAAAATTCCAGAGCACACTTCAAGTGGCAACAGCTTCAAACTCTAATAACAAAATTAAATAAATTGAAATAAGTTAAAGTAATTGATGATGAGCTGACCTGAGAGCGAATGTAGTTGATGAGCTTAAACGACCCATAAAAATCCAATCTTAATTCAGTCTTGACACTATGAAAATCGAAGCAGTGACTTAAACGGCAGTGTTCAAAGAGTGTATCGCACGAACTGTACTCAGCATCACAGAACAAACACAGAAAACCTGATTCTAAGCCACCATCATCTTCGCTCCAATCTCCCCAATTTTGTTCGGTTTCTTCTTCTTCTTCCTCCTCTTCGTGATTTTCTTCATTTCGCTTTCGCGTTTCTTCGGTTTCTGGTTTGTTATTGCTGCCCATTTTGAGTTTTTAGTCTGTATTTGCTATTTGGTACTGGTTGTGCCGAAAAAATAAGCAAGAGAAGGTTAGGTTTCTTAAACGTTTAAACGTAGGGTTGCAATTTGTGCGTTTGTGGCGGACTTATTAAAACGAATCCTAGGTTTTTAAAAAGTCTATTTAAATTTAGATGGGCCGAACTTAGATTGGATTCGGGCCAAGTATAGATTTTTTATTAATTATAAAATAATTTTTTAATTAAGTAAAAATATTTAAATTAAAGATAATCATCTAATACATAATAAAATAATAGTCTAATATACAAAATATTAGTAACACAATATAATAAATAACAAATATTGATATAAAAAATTATACTAATTTAGTATTTTGAGTTTTTTCTTTTTTATTTAAATTAAATTTATTTTTTTATTTATAAAATTAAAAAGTCGGAGCCAAGTCTGGATTTTTTTGCTGAGCGCTTATCCATACTCAATCTATGCAAACTTTATATTTTTCAGACCCATATCCAGGCCCAACCCATGCAAGTCGGGCGTTTGACCTAGACTTTTTTGCCAACCCTAGTTAAACCTACAGAGAAACCCAAATGAGATTTCTTTCTTAGAGGAAATTGCTTTGATGACATAAAACTTCCTTATTTCCACATATATGACAACATAATTAATATTTCTACTAATATGACAATAATTTAATGAAAGTTCCAAATTGCCCTTATTTCTCTATCATTCTTAAAGGGATTTTAATTAAATATTCCCATAAACAAGAGTATTTATCTATTTATATCCCATACTTAAAAATTATGTACATATAAGATATCCTAAAAGAAAATATACGACTCAAACTTAATAAAGTTTCCCTCATTCTCACCATTTCAATCCTCATTCAACAAAAAATCACTCCAAGACACTCTCGAAATTATTCAATAACAACCATGTATTGAGATTTTAATTTGCAACTAGGTACATTATTCATCCTGTCAACAAGGTATTCTATATTTTACATTTATTTTATATTTTATATTTTTAGGGTTTTGTTTACTTTGTGATAAACAAGAACTTACATTTTCATTACATTTGCATCATATTATTATATGCTGGTATGCAATTTCTAATGCTATGGATGTCAATGCGCAAGTATACACAACAAGTAATATATTAATGAGTATTCAGATCATCTTCATAAGGATTGATGTATCAGATTTGCTAAAGCAACCTTAACAATGCAATTTTGTTTTAAATGAAAATAAAACAACTAATGAATCTGATGAGCTAATTAAAAAAATGCAACAAATAAAATGAAATAAGAAAAATTTTCACGTCAAACACTAAAATGTAACCTATGAGAATGGGGTAGCTAAGTAAATAAACTCATTTAATGGCATTGATTATTTTTCAATTACAGCACCGTTACTACAACATTTACTGCAACACTGGGTAGAATCCCTCATGCATCCTCAGTTGTCGCCTGTTGGATATCTTATACCTAATCAATCTAACATTGATAAATTGTTATGCTAACATTAAATATAACATTAAACAATTTAAGTTTCATTTACCCTACAAAGTGAATCTCTATGTATAGTTTTTTACTAATTTTAGATAAAGTATGACCCTATTCAAATTGAGATTAACTCAGCTTGAGAAACTGAATCTAAAACCAAATACTGTCTTATTTAGATCCACTAAGTCCGACATTTTTTAGACTCTTCCTCAGCTAGTATCTACTAAATGGATGGTCAACCGAAATAGAGAATTGAAATAAACACAATTAAGATGAAACGCTATAGCAAACACAAAGCAATGCATATATGTTAGTCAAACATCCATTAAGATCGTTTATTACTCAATGACAATCAAATTCATTTCATGATTTGCGATAAAATAGTAAATAAAATAGTCTCAACAATCAAATACATCCTCACAAATAAATAGAAAATAAGATAAAAAGTTGAATTCTGCTTAATCTTGCGATCTTTCCTTCTTGTTCACTGTGATTCCTCTATTACAGCTCTCAAATCCCTCTTATTTTCTATTTTTCTTTTGTTTTTCCCTGTGATTTTTCCTTGAGTGATGGCTCCTTTTTTTTTTTCATGCGTGCTCATTTTATAACTCAGAATTAAAGCAACTGAAAGTACGTGGCGTGTATCCTCTATTTTTGGAAACTTTAGATCGCGATCTTTTAATTATTTTGCGTGAAATCCAGTTTGTCATTACTTCAGGATTTCTACAGCAACGGCTACAACATCTTCACTGTTTCAGACTTGTTTCAATTCTTTTATAGGCAAGTTCTTTTATTGTCTTTGCAAGTTTGTTGCAGCAGCATTCCTTCCTTAAAATTTGGGCTTTTGATCACCTACAATTATGCATATAATCTTAATTACAAATATTCTAGAACAACTCAATTTATTAAAAATAAACTAAAATGGATGTTCATGCAAAATATAACTAAAATGCAGAAAAATCACATCATTTACTCTCTAAGTATTACTGATTCAAGTTTAAAAGTGTCATGATAACTCTCATTTCATAGAGTTATCATATGTAATAGATTTTCTAACTACATTTGTTGAAATCTCATTTTATTCTCTAAATTTCCCAAAAAACAAAATCTACATTGCAGTCGTATAAGTGGATAAAATGTTCTAGCTATGATGACACATTTGTATCATATTAGTGTAGTCAATGCATTTTTCACTAGATGTATCCTCTGAAAATGCAAACTAAGACCAACATCATTAGTTTAAAGTTTCATTTAGCACACGTCATAAGTGCCAAGAATGTTACTTCTAAGACATTTAAAAATAAAAGAGGCAAAACCATGTCATTAGAACAAGACATTAATTAATTAAGACAACGATAAGAGCATGAGATGTAAAGATACAGATGCTTAGTTGCTTGAAATACTGAAGTGCACAAAATTGGCCTGGAACTCTTTTACCTAAATAGAAAAAAATGAGTTATGTCCGTACCAAAGATGAACAATCATGAATGTTAGAAGCATATTAATGCAATCCTTAAATATATTGTGTCAATACCTCAAGCCTGGTTTGCCAATCCGCCCCATAAGTGTTACTTAATATTGGACCAAACTTGACAAGAAACTGAGGTAGCTCTTTGGAAAAATCCACTAAGCTATAAAAAAAGACAAAAGAAGAAAATAGTAAATTGATGCAAAAGCTTTCATTTTTAAAAAGAAAAACTACAATTAAACTCTAAAAATTCACATGAGTTATGAACAACGTACTTCGGCTTCATAACTCTCAATATGTGGCATAAATTGAACTCATTATCATTAGTTCCCTGCCACAGACTCTCTTCATTCTCGTTACTCAGCCTTCTTACCAAATATAAAACAAATGTAAAACAAAACTGCTCGGCTTCTTCTGGCTATTAAATAATAAAATATAGATTAGCAACTTCACATTTATTAACACATGGAACATTACAACATATTAACACATATGCAGAAAAGGCAAAATACCATTCCACTTCCAAGAGCAGAGAAGTTTGCTTACAAGGGATGTTTTATTTCTCTAAATAGCTTTGCAATTTTTGCATAAGCATTTTTATTTTTTGGCTAAGAAATAAAAGATTATATAAAACTATATGAAATATGTACAAGGATTGGTAGGACTACAAATCCACAAAATAAGGATGAGAAGTCCCAATTTAAACAAAACATGTAAAAAATTGCAAAGATAAAAAAAATCCCAAAACCCAAAAACACTAGCTCACTAAGAATGCATCCCTCTTAAGATACAAAAGCTTCTCAATTAAGAAAAATAAAAACCAAAGATGCATATATGGAAGCCCAAAACTTCTCTTTGTCCAAAAGGAGTGAAAGATCTTCCCTAACTTTGTTATCAAAGATTCTTTGGTTTACACTATAAGAAAAATGATATTTATTATAAAAAAATATAATTACTGAAGATAATAAATTAGTCACTTTATATTTTTTATGATAAAAAGTAAATTGTCACACGTTAGTCGTGGAAAGACCGTCTTAAAAAGTTCTAGTGACCAAAATTATTTTCGTCATATTAACAATATGCTTTTGTGACAAAAATAGTTATATTAAAATTAAGTTGATATTGTCACAAATGGTATTGAAAATGGTCAAATTAGAGATTCGAACATGCATTCAATGACGCATCATATTTGTCACAATATGTAATTTATAGTGACTATAATATTTTTCTCATGAGAATGTAAATAGAGTTGCAACAATTACTAAAAATCATCATTTTAGAGGTTTGAAGATACAATTAGCAATGCTATTTCTTTTGTTGCTGAAGTCTACATATAGTGATGTTACATAATCGTCCCAAGTAGTTGTCTTTCGTGACAATTTTTTCAAATACAATTGGTTATTAGTTTAGTCTCGAATTTATTTTACAGACAATATATTTTGCTATTTCATGACTAACTAAATTGTATCAAAACATTCTAAGTGACTATTATCTCTTATCATGAAATGTAAACATTCGTAACTACAATATTTAGTCAGAAAAATTAACATGTTGTAACAAATTCTTTTATTGCAAAATATATGTAATATAATCTCACATTTTTTTAACGACAATATATGTTACTATTCAACGACTATTTATATCGTATCCAAAAAGATAAAGTGACTACTCTAAATTTTCATTACAAGAAAGCATTCACATAAATTGATGTTTAGTGACTAAAAACTTTCGATTCAAAAAGGTTGTTCCATGACAATTACTTTCATTTTGAGTTACAAGCAATATTGTCTCACATTATCTTTAAGGACGCTATTTTACTATTTAATGACTATTTTTATCATATCCAAAAAGTTAAAGTGACTACTCAAAATTGTCATCAAAAGAAAAATTCACGACAACATTTTGTAGTCAAAAAAATTGATATTTATTGACCAAAAAATTTCAATTAAAAAAAGGTTATTCTATGACAATTATTTTCATTTTAAGTGACAAACAATATTGTCTCACATTATTTTTAAGGACAATGTATTTTACTATGTTGCAACTAGTTACATTTTACTAGAAGAGTTGGTGTGACTATTAAATATATGCATAGTCATTAATAAATAAACCAACAATAATAAGACTAATATAAAAAAGACTTTAATCAACAACAATGAGACTAACATAAAAAATAATTTAATATCTTTATTTATAATCTAAAAGATTCAAACACAAGTTGTGACACTGAAATCCAAATAAAAATTGTTCTTGACAAAGAAATATAAATATAAAAGTCATAAATCACTATCAATGACCTAAACACAAGAAAATTAATAATAAGATTTCATGGTAGATGTATTTAAAAAGGCCTTATTGAGATTGAAAATCAAATAATGCAAGATAAGAAGAAGATGTAAATGAAAAAAATGGTTGCTCTTTCCTGAATTTTATGAAATCTTCAACTACTTATAGTCTGTTATCATGTTCCTCAATTTTTTTGCTTGCTCCTTAATCGCCTTCGCCATCTCCTGATTTTATTGGGACAATACTACATTAGATGCTAATTTGAAGGACATCATTTTCTTCACAAAATTGGATTTATTTTCCAAAACAATTTCACAAATTTGATTATCAGTTAATGGCTCAACATTTTCCTCGATATTGGAGTTTTTCTTCATTTTTATCATTTGGTCCTGCATAATTAGAAGTTAAACAATTAATAAACCTTTAAAAATAGTACTAAACACATATATAAAAGAAAGCGAATCGTACAAGCTTGTTGAATAATAAGTTCCATTGACTAAGAGTAAACAAATAGTTTAGTAAAACAGAGAGCACTTGTAAAAATATAAGTAAAATGATAACACAAAGTAAAAATAAAATTTTCAAGCAAACATGTCCTCAATCCCAAATATACTTTTAGTTCAAAATAAATATATAAATTTAATTTCCAAAATAAATGTAGATTAATTGGAATTATTTACGTATTTAGCTTTTGCTTCCTTACTACTCCATTCTTTGGCCTTACTCTAGAACATATTTTTGAACAAAGCAATCAGCCCAAGAGACTCTCCAAGCAATTTTGTCTTTCCAATATAAAAGAAGAAAAACATTTTAATATTGATAAACATGATACAAGCACATAACAGAAAAAGTTAAAACAAAGTCTCCATCATTTCAAATACCATTTCATTCATAGATTGTGCATGAGACTTCGATCCACCACGATGCAAAGAAGACACTCTACTATGATTCTGTTTGTTTTTGCCTGATCGTTTCTGTAGTTGATTTTGTTAGAACATATTATTAAGCATTAAATAACATAGCAAAGTTGGCAACTGTTATTTGAAATCAATGTCATCATGTAAAGTAGGCAAGCTGATCTAGGTTCAAGTCATTAAAAGACATTAAAATTGATTCATATACAGGCCATTTTACATATGATGTCAACAAAAAAGTCTAGCAAATACATAACTTTTAATTTTCCAGTTGTATATATCATTGCATAACTTTTACAATAGCAAAAAAAATTTACAACAAATTAATTTATATTAGAAAAAATTGGCCACAAAAGAAACAAAAAATGAAATTAACAAAAAGTTTATAATAATGAACAACACCTACATGAACCATAAACTTTAACTTTCCTGAGTGCTTTAACAGAGTAGTTTCACTTTAATATTTACAATAGAATACAATTCATGGATAGAATCCTCAAAAATATATTTTACTATAAACATTATTCAATCCTTTGGAGAAAATTTGCTATATTAAACAAATACATTTTTTAAATTTTTTCTAAGAGTAATGGACAAAGAGATTGATATGCATCTATAAAACTTTACATATAAATTAAGGAGTATATGTAATATGAAACAATCAAGAATATGAATATGTATGGTAGTCGTGGATGTAAATGAAAAAAGTACATGTGTCAATCTCTATCTATAAATCAACCAGTTTTGGTTCTTGGCTTTGGCCTATTCAAACTTTATAATTATTGATATTCATTTAATGTTTTAAATTGAATTACTTTTTTTTTCTTTGAAAAGATGGCATGCGTTCGCAAACTAATTAAAGTGAATCCACTTCTTAAACACAAAGAAGTATTCCACCAACAATTAATAATTGATACTTTAAAAGTGTACCTTAAATGCCTCACTTGAGAAATAATCACAAAGACTCTCCCATTCTGCTTGTTTGTTATGAAGATCTTTGAATGGATTTGGCTTTGCCTTTTCAACTGAAGGATATTGTTCAAAATATTTCTTTAGTTGGTGGCGAAAGTTCTTGAACCTCGTCGCTAATTTATTTGGTAAGTAGTTTCTAATGATTGGATTATGGACATCAATGACAAATTTTCTTTACAATGTGAACAAGGAAAAAATACCACAAACGTTTAACATTCAATATGTACAAAAAACAAAAGACTACACCGATCCATGAACTATTAAACATGAAATGAAATAAAAGAGTATCGCAATTTAATCTATCATCAATATCCTTTGAGCTTCTAGCACATCTTTCCATTTCTTTGCCCTTAATGGAGTAGAACAACACCAGTATCAGAAGCCAGCACTATTGTATTAGCACCAATAGGCACATTCATTGTATTACAAAACTCAATTGGCAATGGTGCTTGGGACTGCTGAATAAGCTTGTGAAGTTTTAAGTCTCTTAACTTGGATCTCATGTTTTTCTTAGTATTAGCAGCTACAAAAAATAAAAATAAACATAAAATAATGATGATGATGTCAACAGTATTAGCAATTAAAAATAATAATAGACGAATTAAAAAAATTAAAATATGACTAGATAAAATACCAAGAGAGGTGTTAGAGTTAGAAATACACAATTAATTAGTTGGGAAAACTAATCCATCACGTGCTTGTGCCACTGCTACTGAACGTGATCGACGAGAACCTCCAGGAGCCATGATCTAATATCCTACAAGTTTACACAACATAATTAAATCAACCATAATAATTATTTTATAAACATGCGATTGATATATAATAATATAAAAAAAAACTTAAAATAAATCATATGTAGTATATGCCAAAAAAAATTACCAAATTGTATTGTGTGCATGATTAATTGGTGTCACTGTCATTGTCTTTTGATGAAATATTTTCATTATCACTACAATAATTTTCAATTGTTTCATCCTCTACCCCAATATTAGAAACCTCAACTTGAAGCATTAGTCCCTCGTTATGTACTCCATCATTGTCAACTTGTTCAAGACTCATATCATGCTGATGGAATTGTCTACCATCCAAATTTTCTCCTTCAACAACCAATTGAATATCAGATGATTCATTCTCTTGGTAAATAACACCTACACCTTCAATGCTTTCTTCTGTCTCATTTATTTCTAGGACATCCCACACATGTCAGTGTTGGATTTTGTTTACCACTTTATAGTGTGATCATAATTTATAGTTATTAACATATAAAACTTATTGGGCTTGAATTGCTAAAATAAAATATCATTCTTGTACCATATTCTGCCTATATTAATGCTTGTGAGATGATAATCCTTTTGTATTATCTTTTTATTAAAATCAGTACCAAACAAATCGCATTTACATAAGATAACTTGATTTCTGGAAATATAATTTAGCTCTACAACACTAGATAAAACACTATAAAAGTAAACATCGATGCTGCCATGTTGACCTCGTACGATAACCCCACTATTTTGAGTTTTTAGATTCTTATCACAGGAGTGTACATGATATCGAACTCCGTTGACATTACATCCAGAGTACGAGTACACAACAAGCTATAGACCACAAGCCAATGTATAAAATCAGTTAGTAGCTTCTATTGACCCTTCGCAACGTATAGTCATCATTTACAAAGAAATAATGAAAAAGTAATTTAAGCCTAAAGTTGAATAAAATATAAATATTAAATTATTAAATGAATTCATTACAAACCTGATTTTTAAACCACGTAGGGAATCACTCCTTTTGTCTTTTAGATTTATTAGAAAGACTGCGTACTTTTCATTTTGTAGCATGCTCACTATATAAATTTTTTTTTATTAAGATTAGAAATTAAAAAATCATATAAACAACATGTGTGTGTGTGTGTTTAAAAGACATCGCTCCTTTTTATTAAGGTTGTAATTCCTCGCAATTGTTCAAGACATACCAATAAGTTTTTTCTATAAGTTCTTGAGGTAGTTTTATTTCTTCATTTTTATCAAATGGCCTCATGCGTTGGTTGAATACCGATAAACTAGACTTTTCTTCATTTTGTCTATCATAATTTCATTCATGTCAGTTAAACCTTGTTTCAATTCTACTAAGGTACATTGAGCAAAATGTAAGTGCTTTTTCCACAATATATGCCTCAGCAATAGAACCTTTAGGTCTAGCTTTATTTCTCACATATTTTTTTAATTTCCCTAAGTACCTTTCAAATGGACACATCCACCTAAATGCAACAGGGCTAGCAAGTTTTGTTTCTAATGGCAAATGTATTACCAAATGACAAATAATGCTAAAGAAAGCATGTGGAAATATCCTCTCCAACTTACAATATTAAGAGAATTTCCTTGGCTAATTTATTTAAGTCACTAACACACATATTTTTTGCACATATTTGTTTATAAAGTTTGACAACTCTACAAGTACTATGTAGACACCCTCTCGCAAATATGGTTGTATACCAATTGGAAGCAACTGCTGTAATAACAAATGACAATCATGACTTTTTAGTCCTGAAATCTTTCCCTCATTAACATTCACATTCCTTGAAATATTAGAAGCATATTCATCAAGATACTTAATTGATTTTAAAAATCGACAGAAATCTTTTCTTTTAGCTAAAGCAAGTGTATAACATGCATGAGGTTTTAAAACCCTTGGCCCATCAGGTATTAAATGTAACTCAGTTCTAATATTCATTTTTTCTAAATCTTTTCTAACCTTGATAATGTCTTTTGTTTTCCTTTTGATATTCAACAATGTCCCAATGATGTTATCACATATATTTTTCTCCATGTGCATTACGTCAACATTCACTACTAGAAAAAAGGCATATATGACGGTTTTTTCCCATCATCTGCAATATGGCATGACGGTTGAACGACTGTAATTGATTCTGGTGTCAAGAAAATTTGATGATAGAATTTATATGTCATGTAGTGTATGATATATTATCCGTCACGATTCAGTCATAAATGTTTTGATAACAAATTATCACGCATAACTAAGATCTATCATAAACACTTTCAAAGTATGACTAATATCTATCATAAGAAATGGATATATATAAATGAATTTGGTGGGAATTCCAAAATCTAAATAAATTTAGTGAAATTCTAAAAAATTTTAAATGAGTTGGGCGGGAATTACAAAATTATTTTATTTAATTATTACTTTTATTCCATTAATTATATTTGTTAATGAATTAAATTTCAATTTTGAAATATATTATTATTATTTTTACGATGATGATGATGAATCAGTGTGTATACAGTCCAAAGTTATATAAATATATACAAATTAATAGAATTTCAAATTAATTAAACTACATAATAATAACATGAATATATCATTTGTTCTTTTAAACTAAATACAATTATTGTCCATCACATAACATTAACAAGAACATCATTCTTTTGTAGGCTACATCAAACTTCATATTTTCCATTAAAAGCATAAAAATTCCAGTATATAAGAGATAATCGGTACAAATGTTGGACTTTTACTTAAACTAGCAAGTGAAAAACTAAACCACCTCATCAACCAACTACAATCCAACAAATTGTGTGACGTTCAGGACAAAATACAGCATGGGGTCCTTACGTCCAACACACGACTTAGTTGCCAGCCACTTGGAAATTCGATTAAGAAAAAAATCAGTTGGATAATCTCAAAAACCAAGTTTCTATCAATTTTATCTTTAAAAAATGCATTAGGATTATTTACTTTGATAAAGTTCAATATAGCCACAAATTGACTCATATAATCTAAGAAAATGCAGCTCCAACAAAACTTTCAATTATCTTGATGTAATCTCATTGTACCCAACCGATAACTTTCAATGTAAAACATAAACAATAAAAAGCCTCAAACATGTATCTTTCACTTTAAACACTTCATGGACCAATAAAGAAATGGTGTACAATCCAGAAAATTATTTACAAATTTATAACTGTCATAATACTTAAACTCTTATATGGTGTACAATTAAACTTTACGATCTAAATCCCTAACATAACTTCAATAATTAAAAAAAAAATAGAAAAGATCAATAAATTTATTTTTCTAATTCTCAAATTCTATTCGCAATAATTTAATTCTAACTTAATAAGAAAAAAAACAATCAAATCATTATACTAAATGTTCATTCTAAAATATCACAACTTCCTAAGAAAAATTTCTAAGCTAATTTTCACAAAAATAACACATAAAGAGTTAGGACTGACGAGATGACATACTGGAGCTAGTGGAGGAGTTATGGAGATATTGGTTGCAGACGCGGTGGAGACGTCATCCGTTGAGCATGGACCGATTAGAAGGGGGTTAGTTTGGGTCGTTTGGAATTGGAGGCGGTTGGTTCTAGTTTGGCTCCTTTGGAGAAAATGAAAGGGGTGGCGTGAGTTAAAAAGAAGGAAGTTTGGCATTTAGAGTTTGTTTTTAAATTAAGGCGGAGGTGCAGTTAGTCATAAAAGAGGGCTAACTTAAAAAAATTTAGTTTTTAGATTTCAATTATATTTAAAATTGATGCCACATATCTATCATGGTGCACAAACATTATCGAATCATATAAAAATCAACGTCATATTATAATGGTATTTTTGTAATTAGCATTATTATAGAAAAATTAAAAATAAATGAATCAATAATAAAAAAACAACGTCGTTGCATACCATGACATGCATTTGTCATGGCTTGAAATGATGTCATTTCAATCTATGACAATATTTATCATGCTTTGCAAACAATGTCGGATAATATGTAAAACGACTTGTAATTTTAATTTATTAAAAATTAAAAAAGTTCAAAATGACATATATTTATCATTCATTTATGTCAGTAAGTTATAAGTCACGAATAAGTCATGTAGTCTTGACACATGATTATATGTCACAAAAACATCATACATACATGATATATCTGTGATGCAATGTTATCTGCTATAAAGATTTTGTCATTAATTTGTGTTTTTTAGTAGTGATTATGACGTAACTTTAGAAGAATTTTTTCTTTATCGACCAGAACAATTTGGAATTTTGCCAAATTGTACATGTTTGACACACTCAAGTTGTTTCAGAATCTCATCTCCTGACAACACCTTAGGTGTTGGATTTTTTTTTTTGGTTTCCCATCAAAGTTTAAACTATTTCGCTAATGGTGGTGTGATAGTAAGAGCCGACGATGACCCATGTAACATATTTTATTTATCAAAGGTTATGATGATGTATCTTTGTTATATACTGGACATGCCTTTTAGCCTTTGGTACTCCAACTTGATAAGTTGTCACAAGCTAGAAAGTCATTTATTGTCCACAAAACACATGCATGTAGGCTAAAAGTTTTCTTTTTAGATACATCATAAGTGTCAATACCATCAGTCCATAGTTCTTTCAATTCTTCTATCAAATGTTGTAAATACGCATCAATATCTCTCCCAGGTGCTTTTGGATCAGGAATAAGAAGCGACATCATCGTAACTGGGGTTTTTATGCATTTCCAAGGTGGTAGATTATAAGGAACAAGAATTACTAGCCATGTGTTATGGGCATTGCACATATCACGAAGTAGATTGAAACCAGCCGTTGCAAGACATAATCTAACATTGCGTGGATCTTGAGCAAAATGAGGATATTAGTTATCAAAGTCCTTCCAATCTTTAGAATCAACTGGATGCCTTAAAATATCCTATGTTTCAACATGTTTATTCTTATGCCACTTCATATCAGAAGCTGAATGTCTTGACATAAATAACCTTTGTAGTCTAAATTTTAATGGAACATAACGTAAGACCTTTTTGGGGATCTTTTTGCCTTTTCCATTATCAAATTTATATTTAAGCTCATCACAAATAGGACATTTATCAACATTAATATTCTCTTTCTAAAATAGAACCCAATCATTTTTACATGCATGAATTAATTCATACCCTAATCCTAAGTCATGCAATATTTTCTTATCCTTATAGTATGACATTTGAATGTTTGAACCTTTAGGAAGCAAATCCTTCAAGAATTGGAGCGACATATCAAATGATTGATTGTTTCAATGATTAAGTACTTTAATGTGCGCTAACTTGACAATACAAGTTAAAGTTGAATACTTAGAATAGCCTGGATATGCCTCCTGATTAGTAGCATCAAATAATTTTTTGAATTCATGGAAGATATTTCCAGCTTCCACATTATTTGATTCTGCTAGACCTGTTGCAATATTCATCTTTGTTTCCCCACACCTGTCGGACAACATCTCAAGACATCTATCATCATTATCATTACCCACAAGATCTGTATCCTCATTCAAACTAGCACTACCACTGCCAATTTCAGGTTGTTCTCCATGTAAAGTCCATTTTTGTATAGCTTTTAGAGAATCCTTTTAGGATCAAATGGCTTGCAATGGTTTTTACATTAAATGATCGGGTATTCAAACAATCTTGACACGGACACCGTGTCTTACCATCTTGGTCTAATTTTTTTTCAGCAATTTTAATGAAAGACTTAACACTGTCACAAAACTTCTTGGACAATCTATTTGATAACCACATACAATTCTTATCCATCATCAAAATCCTGTTACAGTAAACAATTTATTAGTTTATTAATTATGTTCTTTGATTCTTATTCTTTTTCCTATTCCACGTTGGTGATTTTATGAAAATTAAATCTGATATATTTTAATCATTAAATTGAGTGTAATTTTTGCAAGTACCATTTTATAATTATATGATAATGGTGATGAACTAGTACGTCAGGGAGTTGATTCTTTGTATTTTATTGTTTTTTTATAGTTTGTTATACAAAGTCTAGGCTATAACAATACATTTAGTTATCATTTTGCAGTATTAAGCAAAAAATAACGGTAAACATACCTTGAACCTATTAATTATTAAAGTATAAATATCAAAAAGTCAACAACACATGGCTCCTGAAACTGTTAATTATTAAAATATTAAATATTTTCATTTATTAAATATATATTTGAAATATTTCTATGATAATGTTTTAATGGTGATGAAACAATATTTGAGGGGGTTGGTTAATTATATTTTCTTGTTTTTATATAACACTAGTAGAAATGCCGTCATTTTGGTCGCAGAATATACAATTTTGGTCGCTCAAACTTATCTACGACCAAAAAATGGTTGTCGCAAACTCGCCACATTATGTTTGTCGATGAATTTTTTTGGTGACCAATTGTTAATTTCATCATTGATAATATCTTTTTGCGACAAAAATACATCGCCACAAATTAATTTGTCTTTTGTCGATTGTTATATTTTGCGGCTACTTGATTGGTCACTGATAAGTTTTCTACGACCAATAACTATTGGTCGCGGTTTTCATGTTTCCGAGACAAAATTTGGCTGTCACAAAATCATGTTTTCTACGATGAGAAATTGTTGGTCGTAGATTAATTATTTTCAAGGTAAGGTAATTCATTCACTTTAGAATATTTTCTGTGCCCATTGACTTTGTAGCTGAATCTTTAGATGTTTGTTTAATTTCCTTTGAGACCACCTATAGTGGTTGCAGAATATAAAATTTTGTCAAATTAATTTTATTTTTTATTTTTTGCAAAACGAAGCAACATATTGAAGAGAATAAATGTAATCAAATATGTTACATATTACATAATCAAATTTAAAACATTAATGAAATTATGAAAAAAAGTTTGACTAATTGAATAACTGGAATAATAATTACATATATAATGTTGGATTGTGTTTCTCTTGTCAAATGACATGCAAAAGAAGAGTAGTTTGACAACATATGACCAAAATGCAAAAGAAACCAAAAGCCAATGATCATTGACCAGTTACATATTCTTCTACTTCAGAACACAAAAAAGAGATACCAAGTAACTAGAATGAAAGTCATGGATCAAAAGCATGCAAGTCAGGTAATCAATCAAGGGGCAGTGAACAAGAATTTCTCAATACGATCCAAGCGTTCTTGATGCTTATTCACGTACTCCTGCTGCTTATCAACTATTGCACGTGTATCGGTTAATTCAGTTTGGCATTTTTTCAACTCATCACATGTCTTACCCAACTCAGTGCAAGTACTTTCTAATTCATTACGTGTGCTCTCTAACTCTTTTGCTTGACTATCAATGATCCCTTGCATTTCATTTTCTATCTGTGATGATATTCTAGATCCAGAAGTAGGTAATGTAGGCCTAAATCCAAAGCCTCTAAAGTTCTTGCCAACAACAAGTTCAACAATTTCTTTAGATGACAACGGTGTACCATCTTCAGCAACAGGTTTTTGTTCCATTTCTTTCATCTTTTCCTACATATGAAATCAGTCAACCATATAGTAAAAGAAAATAAAAGTGTAGTATAGATTTCTTAGGCTTCTTTTAATATTTATAGCCAAAACGAAAAAAATAAGTAAAAACTAACGTAAAATAATTGAACCACATTACAACTTATTAAATAAAGATAAAATTTTGCCAATAAAAGTCTTTGAAGCTTTTATTCTAATTCAACATTCCTTAATCATTTATAATTTGTATTATATTTTATATAATAATCCTATCATTAAAATTTCAGAACTAATTTAAAATATATTAAATATCCGATTAGAACAATATTATTTTCATTTTATCATTCTTTTGATTTTAGAGGAAAAATGGTTCCAACATATAGGAATTGCAAAGAGAACCATAGCTTATTTATACTTACGTAGTCATATTGTGCTTCTACATTGCTCCAACCTTTTTTGATGCTAAAATGTGTGATATAAAAGAGTTCAATCTCATTAGGTTTCTCTTCAGTGGCTTTCCTCCAGTTTATTATGCAACAAAATTCAAAAAACAAATTAAGACAAGTATCTACACTTTAGTAGAGGTAGAATAAGAACATAAATCATTATTCAAGTAACAATCAACATCAAACCACAAATACTAATCTGCAGCTGATAATTTCAAAAGTTAATTTCAGCCCATTATAGGCCATCATCAGCAATATCATCCAGAAAAAAAAAATTGTCTAAAGATTTATCAACTACTCTCAAGCATTAACACATACATAAATCATTCTAGAATTCCATAACAATAGCCTACTAGTATAGTAACATAAATTAGAAACTAGAAAGTGTAAGACCATCCAAATTAGAGTGTAAATACAATCTTTAACTTACTTTTTTTTTCACGATGGCCAAGAAATGACAATGATCCACCTCGGTGACTGTACTTGAGTTTTTTGCGATTATCAACATTTTTTCTTACTTTTTTCTTCATGTAAGATTTTTGTCTTAAAAAAATCATTTATAGCTTCTACAAATTAAAATTAATAACAAAAGAAAAGTTACCTTGAACTCGTCACTCTCAAAGTGATTACATAACCAGTCCCAATCTTGTTGAGAGATATTTTTATATGCATGTCGACGTGCTTCAGATGGTGTTGCATACTTTTTTGAAGTGTTTGTGACAATTATATCTATGATTTGAATATCGCTCAGCCATAGAACTATTCACATAGTTGAGTATGTGTGGCATTGACATGTCAAATTCAAATTTTTGTCTAAAAAGGACAATAAAACAAGTCTCTCAGTTATTAGAATATTCACTTATTTAATCCTTAGATAAAAGCTATTGGCTTATAAGTTTAATGGTTATTTATATTAAATAAAATCTTTCAAACTCAATTTCACTTACCAATAATCGCTTAAACAAAACTTTTTTTCTTCATCAGGAATCGCACCCCAACTCTCATATTGTATTGGAGAAACCAGTCTCATAGCAACACCAATCTCATTAGCAAACCTAGAAGCATGATTACATATGGGTCTCCCTTATTCTTCTGTAAATGATATATGAATCCTTTCTCCAGCTTGTAATAATCGATCCAAATCCACTCCTCGAGACGGGCCACATCATTTTCTTTTGGTTGTTAAACCAACTGCATTAGAATAATAAAAAAATAAAAAGACTGCAATTAGATGAAACATGTTCGTCATAACATTTCTACTCATTGAAATAGCAATACCTTCTGGTAGGACATTAGAAGATGGAAAAATAATATTGGCAATGGTCTGATGCCTCCCAAGAGCCATGCCATCAGTGTACACAACAAAATATTGAAATTATATAGATTATAAGATAAAAGAATGAAAGAACAATTTAATTCATGCACATAATTCATTAAAAGTAAAAAATTACTTACTTGAACTTAACATCACATAACTAATTATCTACATCAGTGTCATCATCACTATTTAAAATTGGCTCATCATCATGATTGTCACTTAATGTTTCATCTTCATCAGTGCAATCATCTATGAATTCAAAATCGTCATTATGTATGATATGCTCTTGAGAAGACACAAAATTTACTTCTAAAGTCGTTGGCTCTGCATCTTGCCAACTAAATTGTTGTGTCTCAAAATTAACATCTTCTACAATAGTATGAATTGGTGTTTCAGTATTGTTCATATCAGCTTCTCCATTCCATTCTATCTCTGGGACATCCCATATGTGTCTATGTTTTGATTTTTCCACCACTTTCCAATGAGATTCAAATTTAGGGTTATTCACATAAAAAATTTATTGTGCTTGAGTTGCCAAAATAAAAGGATCATTCTTGTACCATTTATGGGACACATTTATGCAAGTTAAGCTAAGATCTTTCTGAATTATATTCCTCTTAGCATTTGTGTCAAACCACTCACACACAAATAATATCACTTGATTTTGAAACAAATATTGCAACTCAAGCACATAAACTAAAACACCATAAAATTCTATTTCTTTATTGTCATGTTCCCCAACTACAACATTGCCATTATTTTGAGTAGTCAATCAATTATCACGGTCAAAGGTGTGATACCGAACTCCATTAACGCCACAGCCTAAGTATGACCTAACACGAAGATCAGGTCCATATGCTAGGGCATATAATTCATTAGTAGCTGCAACTGACCTTTCATGATGCAATGATATCATCTACATGGCAAAAGAAGACATAATCATATATATAAACTACCTTAAATTATATAATCTATTTAACTTAGGCATACTCACACGCTTTTTAAACCACCTAGGAAAGTGCTTCTGTTGCCTTTGTAATAAATTAACATTACTTTCCATCTTCAATTGGTTAAAGTGTTCACTGCATGTACTTATTAAATAAGAGTCAATGCTACTAAAATGATAATTTCCTAGAAATAAATAAGCTATACACTCCACTTACTTCAAGTATGGTTGCAATTCTTCACAGTTATTTGAGATATACCAATGTGCTGCTTCATGTTGTTGTTGAGATAGTTCGAGAAAGCTTTTTCCCCCAAATGGGCAAGCCTTTTGAGCAAAAACTGATAGTCTATTATTATTTTACCCCTCTTGAGTTTCATCATTAATATGTCCATCACGATTAAATTTTGTTTCAATATCACGAAGATACATTGAGTAAAATGTCAAACTCATTTACAATATAAGCCTCAACTATTGAACCTTCCAGATGAGCTTTATTTTTCACAAAATTCTTCAAAAATCCCAAAAATTTATGGTGATAATAATAAAAAAAATATTGATAAATATATGTGTATGGGAAAAGTAAATACTTAGTAATAATGTAAACTTATAGTTATTACCTTTCAATAGGGTACATCCAACTGTAACCAACCGGGCCGACAATTTTGGCTTCACAAGGCAAATGAATCGGCAAATGAACCATCACATCAAAAAATGCTAAGGGGAAGATCCTTTCAAGCTTACAAAGAACTAAAAAAAAATCATTTTTTTCTAGTTTGTCCAGATCTAAAACAAGGTTTATGCACATAAATCTTGAAAAAAATTTACATAGCTCTACTAAGGCGGTACATACATCATTCGGCAAAAATGCACGAATGCCTATTGGAATAAGTCGCTATAATAAAACATGACAGTCATGACATTTTAAGCCAAATAATTTACCATCATTTACATTAACACATCTGCTGACATTGGATGCGTAGCCTTTAGGTAATTTCACCAACTTCAAGAACTTACAAAATTGTTTTCTCTCATCACTTGTCAAAGTGTAACATGCTGGAGGTTTAATATATTTATTTCCTCTAAGCTGCAAGTGTAATTCCTTTCTAATATCCAGGATTTCCAAGTCTAAATGGGCCTTATTTGTGTCTTTTGTCTTTCCCTCTATATTTAATAAAGCACCCAAACAACGATCACATATATTCTTTTCTATGTGCATAACATCAAGCTTGTGTCTTAATTTCATACTCAACCAATAAGGTAGCTAAAAAAAAAATACTTTTTTTGGTCCAATTAAGCTCATTAGGTGATCGCTTCCTCTTCCTATCTAAGTTGTTTTCATTTTTTCCAAATTTAGTACGAGGTAACTGCTGCAATTGGCATAAAATATCATCTCATGTGAACATTCTAGGTGGAGACCCATCTTCTGGCTCACCATCAAATTCTCTACTATTTCGCCAACTATGGTCAACACGTAAATAACGATGATGACCCATATAACATATTTTGTTTATTAATTTTTTTTATTTGGCGTCTTTATTACAAACAGGACAAGGCTTGTACCCTTTCGTACTCCATCCAGACAAGTCACCATAGGAAGGAAAGTCATTTACAGTCCACAACACTGCTGCATGCATGCAAAAATATTGTTCTTTCGAGACATCATATGTTTGTACACCCACATCCCATAATTCTTTCAATTCTTCCACCAATGGACGTAGATATACATCAATATCTTTTTCAGGTGCTTTAGGTCTTAGAATAAGTAATGATATCATAAGAAAAGGTTCTTTCATGCATTTCCAAGGTGGGAGATTGTAAGGAAAAACCAAAACTGGCCACATACTATATGAGTTATTCATATTTCCAAAAGGATTCAATCCATCAGTTGTAAGTCCTAGCCTAACATTCCGAGGTTCTTGAGCAAACCAACGATGTTTCTTGTCAAAATCCTTCCACCCTTCAGCAACTACAGGATGTCTTAGAACCTCATTTATGTCAATACGTTTTTCTTTATGCCATCGCATATCAACAGCTATGTGCTTTGACATAAATAACCTCTTTAACCTTGGTTTCAATGGGAAATAACGTAACACCTTTTGCAGAATCTTCTTACCTTTCTCATCATTATTTTTATATCTTAACTCACCACATTCTAGACAATGATCTCTACCTTCATGTTCTTTCCAAAATAGAGCATAATCATACTTACACACATGAATTGTTTCATGTCCTAACCCCAAATCTCGTAACATGTTTTTAGCATTATAATGAGATGCTAGAATGTTGGCACATGCTGGAAAAGCCTTTTCTAATATTTGCAACATGTCAAAAGATTTATTACTCCATCTATTCAATACCTTAATGTGCATCAACTTCACTAGGAAAGTTAAGGCTCAAAATGTCTTGCAACCATGGTGAAGTTCCTTTTGAGCCTCATCAAACAACTCACCAAATTTGTCAGCATTTATATAAACACCAGATGCATTACTATTATTTGACTCATCTAAACCACAATCCATTTTTATGGGCCCCCCTATTTCATTCAACATCTCTAACATCTCATCATCTTCTACCTATTCGATATGAGAAGTATCATTAATTGAACTTGGAGTTTGAATATAACCTGATAAATCAATTTCTTCACCGTAAAATACCCATCTTTGGTAACTAAATGATATACCATGTCTATACAAATGTCTTTCGACATCATCCAATGATTTCAACTCCATATTCTGACAATTTCTACATGAACATCTAGTTTTCCCTTCTTCATTTAAATGATTCTAAGCCAAATTCACAAAAGCCTTGACACCATCCATATATTCCTTACACACAATTTGAAATTCGCATCCAACTTTTATCCATCTGTGTGTTCTGTTAATATTATTTTAGTTAAAGGAAATATTTAGTTTCAAGAAACATGCAACAATGATACATTACTTAGATTAAACAATCGTGAATTAATAGATATATTTTTACTTAATTATTTCATAAAGAATTAATTATAAAGACAAAATAATAAAGAAGCCTAACAAAATATAATAAGGACATAATTTTTCAAAGTCTTATAAAAAATAATAAAGACATAATTTTTCAAAGTATCGTCATATTAACTGATTGAGCAAAGGACTTCAATTTTTGGCAGCAAAGAAACAACTATTCCATGTGAAATTTTACTCTTATGATAACAGACCAAGACCCAAAGTTTATCTGCAAATAATAAAAATAATAATCATTTCATATTATACAACCATAAAAAACACTAAAGGAACAAAATAACCCAACAATCTAAGCCTACCAATTTCAAAAAAAAAAAAAGCTTCATGCAAAATAAAACCTTAGGCATCCTTTGTTTGGTCTGCCGAAATTTGAAGCTTTGTCCCCTCCTATTTCAATAATTGCAGCAAACGTATCTTCAATAATGTGTAGTTACAAGCTAATTTAAAAGGTTTGGAGTTACATTGTTAGAGGTTTTGGTTCTGAATGTGCAACAAAAAGCAAAAAATTGACTTTGTAGTTGAGTGAGACAAACCAAGTGAGGGAAAGTAATTTCAGGGGATTAGAAGAGGAAGACAAAGATGTGACCTTTGTACTTAAGTTTTGTTCTTTAACATATCTTTTTATAAATAATAATATTAAACTTTCTCCTACTGAGACTAAAAGTGGCGGCACCAAATGTCCACAATTGATTGTGAAATAGGGTAAAAATATATGGTGGGTATTACACTGATTCTCCCGCCAATTAAATATTTGCTAATTTTATTTATTTAAAAAAACTTATTTTGCTAGCTTACTAATAATGAGGATTTCTTACAAAATAATAGGACAAAGATCCTTCTTAATTATTTTTTTTCCTAATCACTCTTAGTTTAATGAATGGTCAATATTGATTTTAAATTTTCATGTTGATAATTAAACTAATTTTTCATTAGATTTTGAAAAATTAGGAAAAAAATCCTAATTTTAAATTAATATAACTTTATACGATAATCTTTTAATATGAAAATTGATTATACTATTCTCTCAAAAAAAAATTATTTCATGTAAGATAACATATATAGGACCATTTATTCTATGCAAATTACAATAGTATTTGTGGACCATTAAATTAACTCTTTTGGAATAATTGAGATATATTGTTTAGTATAAGAAATCTATAATTAAATACAATCAACCCACAGATTCAAAGTCAACAAGGCTGCTAACCATGCATGTGTATAAAGCAAAAGCACCTGTGGGTGTGTGTACATATATATCATGAGCAAGCACAATAATGAAAAAAACATGGAGTTTGTGTTTTAAAAAAATATATTAGTGAATAAAAATAAAGAAGTAAAAAATTAATTGTCTTTTGTTCTATAAAATAATAATGAATTATTCATTATTATAAATACAAATACTATTTGAATATTCTCCAGCGGAATCATCAACTTATCATAAATGCTGACTTCAACATTATTTATCATATGCTTGTTTTCTATGACAATAGAATTATTGATTTTCGATCAAATGAAATTCCACTACAAAAACAAAATTTGTTGCAAAATATGAACTTTCTGAGACGAAATTGATCTGGCCACAAAAACAATCTCTTTGGTTATAATCCTTTTTGCGACCAGAAAAATATTTGTCGCACATTTATCACTTTTGTCAACCAAATATATTGGCCACAAAATCTCATCACAGAAAGTGTAGTTACTACAACCAAATCATTGTGTTATCGCAAATTATACGACATTCTGCTACCAATTAGTATTTATCTCAGATAACATTATATGTGGCCAAGACATGGTCGCAATAGATGAAATAATTGTCGCAAAAACTTTACACGTTTGAGTTTATAATCCACGACCATTAATCGATATGGTCGTTGAAAATAGGATTTAGCGGCAAAAATCATGTGGTCGCAAAAAGATTGGTCGCAAATGACGGCATTTCTACTAGTGCAATTTGTTATACAAAGTCTAGGAGCTTGTTTGTTAAATATCTTAAATTTGAAAAGTTGTTAATTTTAGATTTTTTTTTTCAAATTTGCTTGTTTGTGTTTTGCAACTTATATTTAATTTTAAGATATTTACATCTGAATAAAAAAAGTAAAGTTCAGTGACTTTTATATGAATGAAAAAAAGTCTAAATAGAAACTAAAAATTATATTCCAATAATATCCCTATTAAATATAAATATTTCCCATATTATAAAACCTAATCCTTTTTTATCTCTTTCTAATTCACGTTCAACTATTCTTTCTATTTGTTCCCGTTTTCATTAGCACTAAAATTCTTCAAGTACAGCCCATTGAATCTCTAGAGCTAAGGTATGTTTTTTCTTTTTTACAATTTTTATAAATATTCTATTTTTACATCAGTGCTGATTTATACGTGATTTCTTGAATTTTTATTGATGAAATTGTTACCTCAGTCGCTTACACCATTGATGGTGATTGGTAATTTTATTTGACTTCCTAATTTTGTATTAATTGATTGTTCTCATTCTCACTCATGCTTGCAGAGTTGCATATACATAATATATACAATACCTTCAATTTATTTATCAACCTTTCTGACTGCAGTAGGAAAAAGCATTTAAAAACATCCATCTCTTGTCTTTCAACCTCTTATTTAGTTTTCTTATATTAATACGACTTTCAGATTGTGTTTGTGAGTTGTTTAATAATATTTTAAAGATTAATTCTACATATGTTTGATTTAATTATAATGTGCACATATTTAACTCTTAAAATTTATAACAAGTATAAATCATTCTCACAAGGACATAAATGACAAATAATCATATTTCATATGTTTGTGATTTATAAAAAAAAACAAGATGCCATTTATATTTAAATATTGAAAAAGAAAAAAACAAACATGTCATTCAGATATATGGAATTCAGACATATTCAGACTTCAGCCAAATTCAGACCCATTCAGATTTCAAACAAAAAAACAAACGCTACCTAGGTTATAACAATATATTTAGCTATCATTTTGCAGTATTGAGAAAAAAATAATAGTAAACATACTTTGAACCTATTAATTATTAAAATATAAATATAAAAAGCCAACAATACATGGCTCCTAAAACTGTTAATTATTAAAATATTAAATATTGTCATTTATTAAATATATTTTTGAAATATTTCTATGATAATGTTTTAATGGTGATGAAACAGTCTTTGAGGGAGTTGATTAATTATATTTTATTGTTTTTCTAGAGTTTGTTATGCAAAGTCTAGGTTATAACAATATATTTAGTTATCGTTTCGCAGTATTGAGAGAAAAATACTAGTAAACATACTTTGAACCTATTAATTATTAAAGTGTAAATACCTACAAGCCAATAATAAAATGGCTCCTAAAACTGTTAATTATTAAAATATTAAATAATTTAATTTATTAAATATATATTTGAAATGTTTTTATCATAATGTTTTAACGGTGATGAAACAATATTTAAGGAAATTGATTCTTTATATTTTATTGTTTTTCTATAATTTGTTATAGAAAGTCTAAATTATACTAATATATTTAGTGACCATTTTGCAATATTTAAAAAAAATAACAGTACATGTAACCTATTAATTATTAAAGTATAAATATTAAAAAGTCAATAACACATGGCTCGTAAAACTATTAATTATTAAAATATTAAATATTAAATCAATGAAATAATGAAAGCAGAATATAATATAAAACAAAAAATAATCAAACCTTGGTGAATGGAGAACCCCAAGGAAAACTTGATGGATGAGAAAAAGGAGTGAAAGTTGCTGGGTGAAAATTCCTACACAAAAAGTACAATAAGATATGTGCTAGTAAGTTTACTTACTCTATCAACCATACATGGCTCATGAAATTATCAATTATTGAAATCTTAAACCAGTATAATAATGAATGCATAATATAATATAAAACAAAAAAAATCAAACATTGATGAGTGTAGAATGGAGAATTCCTAAGAAAACTTGGTGGATAAGAAAAAGGAGCAATAGCTGCTGGATGAAAATCACTACACAAAAATTGCAATATAATATATGTCAGTAAGTGTACTTGCCCTTTCAAGGGGAGAAAAAAAAGAAAAAGAAAGAAAGATGTATAGTTGCAAACTTGCAATATGAATAAAATAAATTAATAATAAAACCTAAGAGAAACCTTAGAAAACATATGTCACTTTGTTTCTTTAAAAAGTGTGAAACACAAAGACAGTGGAAAAGTGGCGGGTGTGGAAGTAATTTGTAATGAAAACCTTATAAAGTATGGTTTAAAGATGTGATAAAACCAAGAGTTACCTAGGTGAGTTAAACTAGTACATGTGGCAATTTATGAAAGGTTGTTATAATAAGTGTGTGTTACTAAATAAATTAATAAACTGATTTTGTGGGACATCTATCTCATGCCGCCAAAATTAATTCTTTTAATTAAAACAAAATTTGACTAAAAATATAAACAATACAACTAGTAAAATAATAATTTATTTTATTTTATTCAAAACATAAATAGGCTGCTAGTAGAGACTACTTATTCTTATTTTTTCTTCTATAATTTGGAAGTTACTATGAGGAAATCTTTTTACAGAAAATAAAATAAAACAATCACTAGATCATTGGAATATAACACAACCTCCATATAATTTGGAAGTTACTATGAGGAAATCTTTTTACAGAAAATAAAATAAAACAATCACTAGATCATTGGAATATAACACAACCTCCATAAGATCATTGGAATATAACACAACCACATGTAATAAAATTACAAATCTAACATAAGAAACTTCTAAAAAGATGCAGATAGAAGCACAATCAACTGTAACTGTAGAATTTGATACCTCTTATCAAGTTTCTCATATGTGATCACATCTAGCACGGCAACAACCATTGCACTGGCCAAAAACTCATTAATATGTATTAAAGAAGAGAAAAAATTCAAATTCAAATCCAATAACAAATTAAAAACTAAAACTAATATTTAAATGCATTAACAAATTAAAAGATTGAATTTCATTTTATACATGCACCTTTGATTGAGCAGAATTGAAAGAAAAAGAACCAATAGGTCTGTTCTTCCTTTTCTTGTCCATATGATTAGTAGTCATAGTACTTTGATGTGTCACCATTCCCTGTACATTTCTAGGACATTCCTTGTGGGAAAAGTGTTGCTGCTGTTTATTGGGAGAATCATCTGGAAATTTAAACACAACCATAAACTATACAAATAGACATGACTTAGAGAATACCACTGAGATAATAGAGACAAAGTGGCTCACTCCCATATGAAATATCATCAAGTTTATCGAGTGCTGCAAGGATAGCTCTTTCATGCTCCTATAACCAATTTTGAAATTCATAAAGCATAATTATTGCTACAATTTAATAATTCAAGTTGAAGCTCTTTATCAAACAGTATAACAATTTGTGCAAATAGAATAATAGCAAATTCATTTATTTTAAAAAAAAGAATTAAAAGTTACCTTTAAGAATGATTTTTCCTTCTCAACTTGACCTGGGCTAGGATTTTTTGTGCCATAGATTGTCCTTTCAAGTTGCCAGAAGCAAATGATTCAAAAATTCAAAAATTGCAAAAGAAAGAAATTCTCATAAGAATCAATACCACTAATATTTGTTAATTAGCATTTAGCATGTATGCAAGCATTTATTATCTCAAGTCACTCTTCAAAACCAATTTAGCCCATTGTCTGGACATATTGGAGACTAGTTATTCATTAGTAAGTTGAGCTTCTTCATTTAGAAAGCATACTTTACTGGAACATAAATATCTACCACATATTTTTGAATGAGAGAGCAAACATGCTTTAATAATTTGTCATAGAAGGCACTAAATCTTTTTATTAACATGGGGGAGAATGACCAAAAGTCACCCTTAGAAATTGTTTTTACCTTGACCATTTTTTGTACATTTTACCATTGGTTGCGTTCTGGTTTAATAATTAATTAATTAAACCATAACTTTTAATGAACTAGTTTGATTAGAAAGCAAGCAATTTTCAAGCGCACAAACCAATCAATATAAAAGCATAACCAAGCTTGTAGTTCCATAATGGCTACTTTGAACCAATTTAAGAACCAAAGAGTTCAATGTTGCCTCAAGAAAGTAACTGTTCTAACATAATTTTAACTAGAGAATGGAACCACGCTTTATGTCTTCATGTGAATGACACAGAAATAGTCAGCTTCAATCCAGGCAGTTCATTGTAGTTTTAAAGACTGAAAAATTCATCAGAGAAGTTCTTAGGATTATGGGATCCAAACAGATGTGCATAGTAATCATATCACAGTATGATGAGCTCTCTGTCTTTGCAAGCACTTGTTTTGAGTGGAAGTTAAAGAGTCTAATCATCCTTCTTGTATGCCAGTGCAATCCTTATGTTTTCCACTTAAAAGTTATTAGTACTTCGTCAACTACTATGATTTGATTTCCCTAATCTAATCATATCACAATAACTGCAGATGAACTAAGTGAAAATTTTGCTTCTTTTTCCTTCATCCGGTAATGCTATATAACAGGTACAAGGCTCCATCTTTTTTTCCCCTCTCTCTCGGTGGATGAAATACTAATAATTTAAAGACATATGTAATCATATCTCAGACTTCTTTCATTACTTTGATGAAGAAAATAACAAGTCCTTTCCTATTATATTCATTTATAAAAACAAATAACATATATGTGTAACTACTTTACTATCAATTTTCTCTATTAAGATAAAAGTGCCAATGATTCATAATTTCAGATATAGATAGTATACTTCAAATAAATGTAATGATAGTCCATATATGACAAAGATTTGGCATCTAGGTTTCACAATTTGCCATCAGCAACTAAGCTAAATCATATACACTACATAAATAAAAAAGTACTAGATATCTAGACTACTGTTGTGAGTCCATAACATCATTTTAACATTGTACATCAGGTTTCTGACCCTGGATTGAAGAAAATGCGGTAATTGACTTCTATTTGACCTTCTGATTGTAATATTTCCAAATTTGGATAATTCCATTGCCTACACCAAATAAGAAAATAAGAAAATGTAGGACATTTAACATTTCAATCCGCAACAAATAAAAAAAAAGTAAAAAAACACTATTACATGAAACAACAAGCATAGGCTAGCATCAAGTTCATTCACAAGGCAAAGTTTTGATATTCCTTTGTCAAGAAAGTTGTGATTATCAAAACTATTGAGAATGGTAGCTTCCTCATAATTCTAGATCTTACAAAGAACCGAATACCGAGCAGTTAATGCATTCGAGAGAGATGCAATTACAAGAAACTAGAGGACCCATCTTACTACACTAAATAAACAATAAGAGCAAAATTTACTAAACTATCTCACAGTGGAAAAACCTCGCGAGTGGCAAAATCAATTGATAGTAAGAACGATTCAATCTCTAAATAATTTCCAAAAACAAATTAAAAATCCCTAACCGAATTAAGTCTTTTCCAAAATGGGTTTTTCTCTTCTCGTTAAGAAATTGATTCCTACCATGAAACATAGATTTTATGAAGAATAAGAATAAAAAATGGAAGAGGAAATAGATTCTTAGAGATGGGTTTTTGGGTTTAAAAGGAAAGTTTGAAATGGTAACTTTGAATTTGATAATTTGATAAGGGAATAAGAAGAAGATGGATATACTTCATGAAGAACAAAACATTTAATAAGAGGTGAAAAACCACATTCATTAACTGAGGGCTTTGGTTCCCTTGGTGGTGCTTCCGGGGAGTAAGTGACAGTAGATGATGATGATGATGATGATGATGATTATTATTATTATTATCATTATTATTATAGGGAAAATTATCATTGCACCATATTTATTTTGGTTAATGTTCATCCAACCATCATAAAATTTTAATATATTTTCTGCACTATCTTTTTTTAAAAAATTTGTATCAATTAACCACTTTTGCACTAACACTGTTAAATAATTTAAACGAAATGATACTTTTATCCCTAAATAAATTAAAAGACCTTTTTATCTTATAAAAACTTTGAAAAATAAAAGACCATTTCATCTTATAAAAGTATCCTTAATTTTAATAAAAAATAAATTACAAATAAAGGCGCTTAGCTCATTTTTATTAAATTTAGATTTTGTAAAATTTTAATAATTATTTTTATTAAAAAAATTATAATTTTACAAAATTTTAATAAAAAATAATTGAATTTATTTATTAAAAAATATAATTTCACAAAATTTTATTAAAATAATTGATTTTTTTGTAAAAAAATAAATCCCAAAATTTTAATAATTTAGGGGATTTTTATTATATCCGAAAATTTTGTAATTATTTTTATAATCATATTTTTTTTATTAAAAATAAAAATTTTAATTTTAGGATTTATTTTTATTAAAATTTAAGGTATTTTATAATTATAATTATAATTTTTTAATTTTTTTATAAGATAAAATAGTATTTTAATTTATTTAGAGATAAAATTATCATTTCGTTTAAATTATTTAATGGTGTTAGTGCAAAAGTGACTAATTGATATAAATTTAAAAAAAAATGTGGTGCATAAAACATGTTAGAATTTTGTGGTGGTTGAATGAACATAAGAAAAAACAAAGATGGTGCAATGATAATTTCCCTTATTATTATTATTATTATTTGGTAAGGCCAATTAATGGTTTATACAAACCTAAAAAATAATTTTGTCCAATCTTTTAATTACATTTTATTATAAGTAATTATGTATAAACTAAAGTTAGTATGTTGCTTACATTTTTTTTTAAAAAAAGGAGTCATGAATGATAAATATCATCCAATTTTTTTATTATTATAGTTTCGTCACCTATTATTATGTTTAATGATATTAATAATATCGTCATGGCATGTTTATTTTTTCAAGGGAACTTTTTTGCAGAAAAAGAAAAAAAAAATTGTCATTTTGTGGCTAAAATAATGTTCATTACAAAAGTTGAATTAGAGACCAAGCAATGCATAAGGAAATAAATAACTCGGTCATAAAAGTACAATGTTATTTGGTATAAAATTTTTAGTTGCTATTTTTAATTTTGTCACCATAGTGACTCATCTAGGACTAAAAAATGAGGTCTTAAAATTATAAGAATTCAAAATACCTTTAGAGACTAATATTATGCGTCATTCATGGTTTGTCTCAGGAAAGAAATAACTTGGTCACAAAAACTTTCGGCTACTGCTTTTCATTTTCTCCCTGTAATTACACATCCATGACTGAAAAATGAGATCTTAAAATTATAAGAAATAAAAATAGCTTTAGAAACTAATATATGTATTACGGATAGTTTAGTTAAATTTACACTTATTGATTAGTTACGAAATAGTGTTGTCGCCTATACTTATATTTTTGCAACTATTTCTTTTGTCACAAATGAAGAAAAATTGTCCCAAAATGTTTCAAATTCGGAGGGAAAGTTTTGTGCCAAAATAATATGTTTTTCAGTGACTAAAATAATGATGGTTATACAAATGTTAAATTAGAGACCAAATATTGTGTCCCAAAATAAAATTATTGGTCATAAAATATAACACAAGTCAGGACAAAATAATCGGATATGATTTCATAAATTCGTCACAATAAATATCATTTCATGACCAAGTTTCAAAGTGGTGTAAAAAATATTATCTTAAAATATCAAATTTCTTGTAGTGTTATTTCATTCCATGCAATCCAAAAAATAGCCAAAACTGCATAATCCTATAAAACCCTTGCTTTTTTTTCCCTTTTAATCAAGAAAAACTTTCCAATAGGAGGGAGTAACATGAGGCAAGGCTAATCAGCTTAGATTGAAGGTAATTTATACCATGAAAAGCAAGTAGCAGAGCAGTGTAGAAATAGATTATTGACATTCTCTGATGCATTTTACAAACAACACACTATTATGGAAATAAAGCCATATTAGGTCTTCTTTTTTGAACAACGTCATTCGTGATGATTTTTCTATGAGCTATAGACCGAACCATCATTTTCACCTTAGTAGGACTTTAGTTTTTCAAATCAGGTAAGAAGGAGGAAATGAGGGGTCAGTGGGTTTATCTATGAGACTAAGAAAAGTAAGAATTAGTAGAGAAACATCCTGATTTATCCAAATTTCAAACTCTCTTATCCTCATTCAGATCATTGATCATATTCTCTATCATTCAAGTTTCTAAACAACATAAAATCCTAACTCCAATTCATAATAGAGTGCTTAAACATCCTAGCTATAAAGCACTCATGACCTCAAGAAAGCTTATATAATCGATCGAAAAGATCATTGAGAGCAACATTCTTAATCCAACAATCCTCCCAAAGTCTAACTACTTGCCCACTACGAACCATCAACTTAATGTTGGATAAAAATATGTTTTCCCTTTTCAATTAAACACTCAAGGACATCTTGTACCCCCTTAACATTTAACAACATCAACTACATCCCAACCATTTTTATGCAACCCATACTTACTTTTTATAATATAATATTAAAGAGAATTAACTTCTAAAGGAAACTAGTGTGTTCAATCTCTAATGTTATGTGTGTCAATATGCAAGTGTACACAACAAGTAATATACCGATGAGTATTCAGATCGTCTCCACATGGATTGATGTTATCAGATTTGCTACAACAACCTTAACAATTAACAGTGTAGTTTTGTTCTAATTAAAAATAACGAAACTAATAAAACTAATAAATTAATAAAAATTCAATAAATAAAAATGCAGTAAAGAAAATTCTCACGTCAAACACAAAGATAAAACCATTGAGAATGGAGTCGTTGAGTGAGTAAATTCACTTAATGACATTGATTATTTTTCAATTACAATACCGTTGCTACAACATCTATTACAACACTGGGCAGAATCCTTTGTGTATCCTTAGATGTCGCTCGTTGGATATCTTATATCTAATGCAACCTAACAATGACCAATTGTTACGCCAATATTAAATATAACATTAATAAATCTAGGTAGGGGTGGGCATAAACCCACAACCCATGGGCTTACCCAAACTCAAACCAAATTAAATGGTTTGGGTTGGGTAAATCATGAAAATTGGTTAGATGTGGGTTTTATATAGAAAACCATTTTATTATGGGTTGGATATGGTTTACCCATGAGTTATGAACAAAATCTCAACACTCAAATTTTTCAAATGAAATAAATGAACACAAATAGATAAAAAATATAATAAACAAATAATTGTAAAAATTATATTAACTAGCGAAAAATTTAAATTCCTCTTATATTAAAAACTAAAATTTTTAAAATTATCCTTTAATTTATTTAATATTATTAATAATAATTATTTTATTTATTAATTTAATATTATAAATAGACTTCCACCGGAAAGTCGCCGGACCTCGCCGGATGTTCGCCGGACCACCGCCGGACCTCGCCGGAAGTTCGCCGGACCACCGCCGGACCTCGCCGGATCACCGCCGGACCTCTCCGGAAGTTCGCCGGACCACCCCCGGACCGCCATTTTATTTTATTTAATATATATATATATATATATATATATATATTAATATAAATAATTTATTGAGAAATAATAATTTTTGTGATTAAACTTTATTTTGATTTTCTAGTATTCTTTAATTTAAGGATTAAGTTATTGTAAAATTTATAATTTTTATCCACTATATTTTTTTATATTTTAATATCAATTTAATAATTAATAACAATTAATAAATTATTATAATTTTGATATAATTAAATTTTATTAAAATAAAAATTATTTTAATAATAAAATTCAAACCAAACCCAAACCAAACCCAAATGGTTTGGTTTGGATTGGGTTAAAAATATTTGGGTTGGTTTGGGTTGGATCCAAATTTTTATGGTTTGGTTTGGGTTGACTTAAAATCCAACCCAAACCAACCCATGCCCATCCCTAAATCTAGGTTCCATTTACCCTACAAGGTGAATCCTTATGTCTAGTTCATCACTAATTTTAGATCAAGCATGACCCTATTTAAATTGAGATTAACTTAACTTGGAAAACCCAAAATCAAGTATTGTCTTAATGAGATCCACTAAGTCAGATCTTTTTTAGGCTCTTTCTTAGCTAGTATCCCTAAATGAGTGGTCAGCTGAAATAGAGAATAAAATAAATATAATTAAGACAAAATGCTATAACAATCACGGAGCAACGTGCGTATATCAGTCAAACATCCATTAAGATCGTTTATTACTCAACTATAATCAAATTCAATTTATGATTTGCGATAGAAAAATAAATAAAAAAGTTTTGGCCATCCAATACATCCCCATGAATAGATAGAAAACAAGAAAAGAATAGAAGAATTGATTCCCAATTGATCTTTGCGATTTCTCCTTTGTCAGCGTTCAATCTCTCTCTTGATTTTTTTGTTATGTTTTTCTCTCTGGTTTATTCCTTGGGTGACGACTCTCTCTTTTTCTTTACATGTGTGCTCCTTTTATAGTTTATAATTAGGGCAACTGGAAGTCTAAGGCGCGTATCTTCCATTTTAAGAAACTCCAGATTGCAATCTTCTACGTATCTTGCGTGAAATCTTCTCTATCGATGCTTTAAGATTGCTACAGTAACAGTGCTACAACAAAGGTGTTATAGCATCGACTACTACATGTTACTTAAAATTTAAGCTTCTGGTCACCTACAATTATGTATATGATCTAAGCATAAATTAATCTAAAACAAACTAAATTTATTAAAAATAAATGAAAATGGATGTTCATGCAAAATATAACTAAAATACAATAAAAAAATATCATTTACTCTCTAATTATTATTGATTCAAGTCTAAAAGTCTCATGATAATTCTCATTTCATAAAGTTATCAGAAACCTCTATAACTACTTCCCAAGCAAGGTCTTATTTCTGTTAATAATATTTCCTAACCTTAGTCCTCCATTGTGAAGTTCTAAGTGTGCAACCAAGAGGGAGGTGAATTGGATTTCTAAAAATTTAAGCAACTAAAACTTGATGTAATTTAAACTAAGCAACCAAAATCAAAATAAACAAATTAATGTGCAATGAAAAATAAAAGAGATAAGGTAAGAGAGAGCAAACACGTGATTTTTATGTGGTTCGGCCAATCTTTTTCACTAAGTAAGCCTCCAAGGCTTCAACAACTCTTACAATTGACTTTTAAGGTGTCAATAGACCTTTACAATAAGAGATTATCCTCAATCTTTTAACCCCAAGTGTATCCCAACACTTATGACCTCTCAAGGATAAAGATTACAAATGAATTTTCTCTCACACAATGTGTTTGATTACAAATGAAGTTTCAATGTGTGAAACAAAGAAACAAAAACAAGTTTAAAGCTCAATAATGGTTATATGCTAGCAAGCTTAATGATAACTCTTAGATCTATCTTTACTTGAATTTGATTAAGTTATTTTATAGTTGGAGCTAAAATTAGCCGTTGTTGACTTTTAGAAAGAAATTAGATCGTCGTTAACTGCTATTGGTTTATCATTTTAATTAGTCTAAATGACCGTTGTGCTGAGAGCTGAGATTTCAAATAGTCAATTTAGCGTTTGAAGTTATCGGTTAGCCGCTTATTTCTAGAGACCTGCAAAACAAATTTTGGCTATCCATTCTTACTAAACAGTTCATGGTTATAATGTAATTCTTTTGTGGAAATTATTGGTTAGCCGTTTAACATTATCGATTAGCCGTTTTGTTTTAGAAACATGTAAAAAAAATTGTGCTTAGTTGTTCTTGCTAAACGATTCATGGTTAGAAACTAGCACCTCTCTGGAAATAATCGATTAACCACTTTCAGTAAACACTTTACCGTTATTTTCCAAAATTAGTATTTTAACAGACTTTTGCAAAGAATGATTTTTCTGATTAAGGTTAACGATTAGCCAAATTCATAAACATGCTAGAAATATTATACGGTTTTTAAGAATTTGTTTGTTAATGAAAGTTCCAACATTTTTAATAAAAAATATAAAGTTTACAAACATATACATGTTAACACCTTGGATTACGGTTGAGAAACAACCCTCTGACTGACCAAATGATCTTTTTCACCCTCCTCTATGCCTTCCACAAAGAATCCCTTATAGTCTTTTCTATCCTTTTAGCGACTGACACAAGAATTTAAAATAAAGACATAAATAAGTAGGAAGGTTGGACATAACAGATTGGATAAGAGTTAGATTCCATCCTTTGGAAACACAAGGTTTCTTCCCCCCATCCAAATTCCTCTCAACTTTCTCCAACACTGGAGTCCAAAAATAAGTTTTCCTAGGTTTCCCCCCAATAATAAGTAATCCTAAGTACTTTACACCTAACTAAAGAAGCTAAGTCAATTAACTTTTGATTTTGGAAATTTATGCCTACAATTGAACTCTTCCTCAAATTAATTTCTAAACGAGAAATTGCACAAAAGAAATCCACAACTTTGAGAAGATTATGAAAGTTTCCTATATAATTGGAATGGAAGAAAATTATGTCATCAGCAAATTGGAGATGAGAAGCCAAAATTTTAATTGAAAAACCCTCAACCAACCTAGATTCTTGGGGTTTGTCCAATAATCTGCTGAGTACATTGACAACAATTGTGAATCGGAAGGGAGAGAGAGGATCCTCTTATTGAAGACTAGTAGAAGTATGAATCTTAAGTTTAGGTCTACTATCCAGGAAGATAAAAAAAACTGACTGAATTTAGGCAGCCCCTAATCTAACTTTTCCACTTTTGCCTAAAACCCGTAGCTTCTAACACAAAATCTAAAAAGTCCCAATCAACGTGATCATAAGCTTTCTCAAAGTCAATTTTGAAAGCAAGACCAAGTCTAATTGTGGGTGGATCAGACATCAACAAATTCATATTGTGCCATCATAGATTTGATCTAAATTTTCCTACTAATTTATTTGAACATGGGTAAATTTAATTTAATGGGGGTACATTTCTCTTACTAATTTGGGTGGATCAGATGCCCTTTGATATTAATGAAGTTAGAAATCTATGTTGTTCTATAATAAAGTTAATAAAAGATAGTCTAGTAGATTTTTATTATAAATCTCTGTAAGGTTAGATTTCTCCAATATTCACATGTATAGAGCATATATATCTCTAATATTCATGAAAATAGAAATTTATATTGTACTATTATAGAGTTGATCATCTAGGACTCACTTACCCTCTCACTTTAATTGAGTTCGGGTATATTCAAATTAAATGAAATAGGGGTAGATTTCTTTTCCATTAATATGGATAAAGTCGATATCCCTCCGATACTACCAAGGATAGTTTGGATTGTGTTATAGTTAAAGTGGTGATGCTATTAAATATATATATATATAAAAGTATCGAATACAATGAGAACAACAAAATACCAAAAAAACACATATTGAATACCATGAGAATTAAGTTTTTTTTAATCTATTACTGTATCAATTTTTTTTTGTTTAACTATTAAGTCAGATGATATAAAAAATTTTCCACACTTTCATAGAAGTGTAAAAACCTTCATTCGAAAATTTCTATATATAAGGCACATTTGGTTGTAATTAAATTTCTTGGTGTTTTAGTTTGATTTTAGTTAAGCCTAAAAACACCATGAGATCTTCACTTCGATAGATGGTTTTGGTGATAACAGAGACTAAGTCTCTTCTAGATAGTTTTCTAAGGATGGTCATGATTGGGACAAAGCTAAAATCAAAGAAAATGACTGTTAAATATGATGTTAGTAGTGTCTGGTGACAACATTTCAATAGTCAAATTAGCTGAGGGTTGAAGAGATGAAGGGTGTCAAAGAAAACCTTTTAAAAGAGAGATTTTTTGTGTTCATATAAGTGAGAGAACTTGCCTTTTTTTTTGGGTAAGACTAACCTAATCTTATAAAGAGAAATGCCCCTAAGGGCATCTTATGTCTTTTTAGACATATGTCGAATGGTCACTAACTATTTCCCTTCTCAAGTAAGGGTATGGAAGTAATCTGGCCTTTCTCATTGAGACTTTTGGGCTTTCTAGAATTGAACATCTGCCCTCTATAGAATTGCCCTTTACTCCTAATTGGCTCATTTTAAATAAACCAATTGGGTTGTTAAGTGACCAAACTCATTAATGATGAAGCTGACGACTGCCTTTGTGGTCTTAGTCTCACATATTTGATTCATGTGACTTATAGTGAGATATTTTAGAGAAAACTTTGGTGGATGAAGATTTAATGATGTGTTACGGCTTCATTAGTGGAGCTGTCACAACCTTGGTAGTCTCAAGCTAACATGTGACAGTTTTGGTATACTGCAGAAGACATCCTCTGTTGTTCTCAAGCTATTAAGGTGTCTAAAGCTTATTTTTTTGGGATCTTTCAATTATGCCCTTGGCCTTTCAATTCCTTCTTCATTCTTTGTAAGGGCTTATGGGTTATGAGGGATGCTACACCTATTATACCCTAAATATTTCTTGCTCAAAGTTTATCACCAGCAAATGGGATAGGAATATTTTGGTGCAAATAATACTAATCTAGGTTTGGGCCAAGAAGTTAAGTTGGGATAAGTAACCAAAGGTCCGCTATATAATTTTGAATAGTAACAAAAATATGCTATAGAGGTACCATTAGGATTACATTTTTAAAGCTAAAATTTTATCCCCGACCATTCATGGGATAATACATTTAATTTAAATTGTAATATTTAAATTATACATAATTAAAAATAATTACAATAAACAAATAATCAATATTTTGTATATTATTATGATGTGTTTACTAAGCAAGAACTGGAATAGTTGGAATTAGAATGAGTTGGAATAAAAATAAGATATTAGAATAAGAATAAGTTGTTTACTTGAGTTATATAAATCAAAATAAGAATGAACTCTATTTATGTTGATATGTTTACTTTATCATAGAATCTGAATGAACTGTTGCAAGTTATTAAAATGCCTTTTGTTAATTATTGTCTCTTTTAAAATTTGTATCTATCATTCTATTAACAGTAATAAGAATGCAAATAATACTAAAACTGAAAATAATAACAATAAAGACAATAATTATAAAACTAATAAATTGTAATAATTGTAATTGTAATTAAATAATAATAATATCATTATCATCATTGTTATTACGGTATTATTATTATTATTATTATTAATAAATAAAAAAAGATTTATGTGCAAATATTATGAAATCCATGGGTAATTTTATTAAACTTGTTTGGACTAAAAAAAGAAGAAGGCAAACATTCAACTAGCAAGTTGCTATTCTATTATGCATTAGTAAAAAGCTAACAAATTGAAGTAAAAAGAATAACTAGCAAACATAAAATGTATACATAGATCCAAAATGATTTCCAATACAACAAAAGTTCCACCAACATAAAGCTAAAAATCCTTTCATAATACATATAGAAGATCAAGCACCATTAGTTAAATAAGTCACCTACCACATAAGTTCAAAATCCCAACATAACAGCACAAGAACATAGTTTCAATATCGTAATTGATATCGGACTATATCTCACGATGAAGCATTTAAATAACATATCATTTCTTGAGGTGATTATGTAAGGTAAGAATACATAAAGCAAATCATGGTTTAAAATCAACATAGTAGTCGCATCATATAATTTTTTCATCACCTAAGCCTTCAATTTTGCTTATTTCTCCATATAACTTGCCTTGTAAATCAGATATATTCTTATCATTAGAAAGTACATTAATCAAACCATCTAGCTTAGGGACCATTGCTGCCAGCGACTCGGCCATTGTCCCAATATTTGAGCACATGTGATCAAATGATTTGTTTTTACTTTTTCTTTTCCTAGACTTATTTATTAAATAACTTAGAACAAAATTAACTTGTTGATGAGGAGCAATATTCATTTAAGGAGTATATGACATATCATCAATGAAATCTTCCATAAACGCTAATTATTTGACTTATCTCCTAAACTGATGCCAAATTTTTCACCTTGATGAAATTCTTCCTCATCATCATCTGCATTGTCGGTGCGTTTGCTCTAGGTGCCTGATCTCAGCCATAAATATCCCCTAAGTTGTAATAATGTGGAAATGGTTTATTAAATAAGCCAATTGTATCCTTTCTTTTCTATTTAAGAAAAGAAAAACAATGTATCAGTAATATAAAATCAAGTAGTATAAATGACACTAAAGTTTGAAACTTTACCTTAACATATTCATAAAAGAACACCATTTTCACATGTTATCATCACCTCTCATTATCCCAACCAAAACCACTAACATATAAGATATTTTGCATAAAACAATATTTTTGCTTGAACTACTTCACTTGATATTCAATGGGAGGAGAAACTTTCAAACCATAACCTAGCAATTTCACTTCCATCTTCATTTATATTTATTGCAAATACCCATTTTAAAACCACAATCAGACCTCCATATATATTTAGGCTTAATTCCAATGAGTTAATCAATGAATTATTTTCAGCAGTTGTTCAAAATTTTTTGTTCATGCCCCAACCTCTCGGAGCTAAAATGGGAACGAAACTCATTCTACTTATTCAAATATTGTATCAATAGTCAAACAACAATACAATCCAATATAAAAGAACAATACAATATTCAAACTCAAAGAGTCATATAATATTCAATGTAAAAAAACAATATAATATCCAATCTCAAATAACAATATCCAAACTCTAAGAATAGTAGAATATCTAAAAAGTAATAGCATATTATCCAATGTCAACGAACAATACAATAACAAATGTCAAATAATAATATAATACAATGTAAAACAACTTGAATTCTATAAGGTCATAAAAAACCTTTGTGCTTGTCTACTTGTGTGCCATGTGTTCCAAATCTCTTAGGCCAAATTTTGTCACCAAATAGTCCACTCATTGAGGGCTCAATGGTATTAATAACCTCTAAGTCATTGCCAATATATAGAGTTAGTTCATTATCCATTTATGTTTCTATATTAGAAAAAGGCATTTATGTTGTAATGAAGTTATGTAGCGTTCAAAAATCCAAAACATCATTCAATCACATTTCGAGTACTTGAGTGTTTTATATTTAATAACTCTTCTATTGGTAGTAAGTTGGTATCTATCTATAACGTCACTCAAATGGTAACATTGTCCTCTAAAAAGTTAAAGAGAACCATCCCACTCATGTACCCACCATTAACCAAGTAATAATAACTTATTAACAAAAAATAAAATATTATTAAAAAAAATATTGGGCAAATAGCTTCGGCATATGTCATCACCCATGCATTACATGTTCAGTAAAAGGAACACAATTCATAGCATGACAGTGAACAATATCTATAAACAACCACTAAATGCTTGCACGGTGCTTGGCCAAGTTGAAATTCACAAGTACAAAGTCTATCACGTAGATTAAATTGTGCATCGAATGTTGAATCCCTTGAAATATACTCATATAAATTTAATTGTATAACATGGTAGGTTTAAAAAGTTTTCTCTTTTCTTTTAAAATCGTTTTCAACGCACTCTCTCAACTAAGAATTTATCTTCATTGCCACTGCACGACACTCTTAGTACCAATCTTACAAAGCCCTTAGAATTTGATCAATTAATTTGTGAATGGGTAAATAAGGATGGTCTCTTAACTTAGCATTTAAACATTCATCATTACTAATAGTCATAATGCTATAACGACGTCCATCAAAATAATATCGTGCCCAATTTTGAAACCCAATAAATAAATATTTACCAATAACCTTGATGACTCATTAATTTGTATCATTAATTAGTCAAAGTCAATAGTGCGATAAGCTCCAATAACCTTTACAAAATATAGAGTATAAACCTTGTATTTTTTTAAACTTGCTTTTGAGGTTATGACCAAGATGGTACTATAAATCCCATGATATACTAGGAGTGGGCAATTCATAGTTCAGTTTGGTTTTGGTCCAAAACCAAATCGAACCATACCAAAACAGATCAATTCCAAATAATGTGAGCCAAATGAAATTTAGAATTGAATAGAACTAAACCAAAATTTTTAGTGCGGTTTAGTTTGATTCTCCATTTTCAATTGTATTAATGAATTGGATTTTATGGTTTTTACTTTTCACTTGTATTAATTAAACTGTACAATTTTTACTTTTTACCTTTATTAACTTAGTGTTTACACACTATATAAAAAGTCCTCAATTCAAAACAAAATAGTAAAAGTCCCAACACATAACAAAGTCACAAATCATAAAAAAACATAAATAAAAAAATCCATTACAAACTATAAATCAATAGTAACAAAACAAGAAAACACCAAAGTTCGCAATATCACATTATCGGAAGTAAAAACAACTCCAAAAATTTCACTAATATTGACATTTGCCAAAACTCCACAATAGCAAAAAAGCCATATCAAAACCACATCAATCATCTAATTAACTACATTAAAGTGAGCCAAGCATCAATACTTAAACTAAATAAACAAAGTGATATTAAATAGCTAATGAAAAGATGTATCAACTTTTTACCTAAATGCTCTTCAAGTTAAACAAAAATTTTCATGTTGAAATACCATGTTGGTCTGCCATTGCTAATTTATGAAGTTCTATGTGGAGAAAAATTGAACAAATTAAGTAAGGTTTAATAGTACTTAAACTATATAAAGTCATCAAACTTATAAAGGAAAAAATTTCTAAGAAATTCAAACTTAATAAATCAACTTTTCATTTTGGTGGTAGTTTTACTGCCTAAATCAAACCTTAATACATTTCATTCTAGATCTTTATTATAGCAGTAGATATCAAAAATATCAATAAACTATTAACACAAATAAATTTAATAATATTATCTTTACACAATTGGATACATAATTTATATTTTACCTAATGTTACACTTATTTTTAAATGTTTTATTTCAATGATACTTGATTTTATAATCTACCAATATTGTAATAATTTTGTAATACAGATAAATGAATTGCACAATATTTAGTATATAATCACATAATGATATATGATATTGCAAATTACTCAAATAATTTGACTTAATTTTAAAAAAATATTTCTAAATTATTCAATATTAGTAGTATTAAAGTTGTAATTAACCAATGTTTTAATCGAAAGTGCATTGATCCTTCATGCTTTAGCGAAATTGCCACATAAATCTTGCTTTGAACAATTATGTCCATAAGAAGTATCATGGTTCACTTTAGTTAAGGGGTATAATTGTCCAAAAAGGGTATATGTGACATTTTTTTTTAAATAATAAAGGTCTTTTTGTGACAATTTCACAAACACGGGCTTGTCATTATCTTTTTTCTTCATATTTACAATGCAATGTGAATAAGAATCGTAATTATAAATAACAATATTACTCGACCCCAAAGGAACGGTTGGGTGATTTCTTTATTTAGCTTGCGACCAAGTTAAATTCATGAGGGATTGTATGAGTTAAAAAGTTATATTTGGCTTCTCCCAACCATATCCCTAAAATAATAATATTAGATTAACAATGTTACTAGTTAAAAAAAAATAATGTCACAAATGAATTTAGTTTAATCAAATTAATATTAGCCAAGTGCTAGCCATGATAGTTATTAACAACATTAAAAGAAAAAAAAGGATTAGTTTATGAATTATGATATCATCAATCACAATAACACTAATAGAAATAGATTAAAAATTATCATTACGTTTATAATTGTAAATTGCAAGTACTTATATAAATTATTGTGACTTAAAAATACTGAATAAATGTAATCATAAAAAAATACACATCGTTATGAATAAAGTAATTAATCTCACATAAATTTATATGAATTAACTTACACAAGAGATTTACGAGTATTATTTAAAATATATCAAACATTAGATATTTTAGACTTGTCTAATATGCAAATATTATAGGTCTAAATATTTATAACGTATTGCACTGTCAAAAAATTGATAAAATATTTTGATAAAATTTTTATGTAAAACATCATTAACTTTATAATGTAATATTAAAAATTAATATTATTAATTTATTATTATTCTAATTAGTATAGAATTTTCATATAGTTTACATATAGTTTAATATTATTCAGGAAGGAAAAAAAAGTAGTAGTATAGTTTCAAGTTAAATTGACTAATTGAGGGGGTCTTTCGTAGTATTCTAGTTTGAATTGATTATTGATAGTTTTTTTAAATGAGGGTGATTGTTTGATAGTTACCTTTAATATTCTCTGTTTCACAATTGATAAGTGTGGCCGGCTACGTCCGCAATATGAAAAAAATAACATAAGGCAGCCGCATGACATGCTATGCTGCCTGTATTACTATTGTTCGGCCCCCCTTCTATCGCTATATCTGAATATGATAATAAAAAAATATCAAAAAAGACAAAAAAAACCTCTCCAACTCGGATTTGCTGCTTGAATCTTGTGAGTAGTGAGCATTTATCTCTCTACACTCAAGTCTCAGTCACTCACCCTAAAGGAAACTTCGGGGAGTGATCAGATAGCCCACAGTCTCTAAAACGTACCATTTCAAATATCAGTTCGGTAGAAATCGTTATTCTCATTTTTCTTGTATTTCGGCTTTTCGCCACATCTTAATCTTTGGCTTCTAATTGACGCTTCTGCGATCTCTCATTCTCCAAACAAAGTCTCAAAAGATCCAATTCCGCCGAAACGGGCGTCGTTTAAGTCTCTCGCAATTCTGAATCTACTCTAGTACGTCTTCTTATCATTTCTCAACTTCATTTTCTTGCTCATTTGCTTCTTTACTTTTTGAATCGGCATGCTCCGTTTGGTTGCCGAGAAAGTTACTTAAACTGAATCAGTGTTTTTTTTTTCTTAATTAGGAATTAGACTTTATTTTGTTAATCATTTGCTTCCTTATTCTTTTGAGTCGGCATGCTCTATTTGGTTGCTAGAGAGTTAAATCAAGAGAGTTACATTTAACCAAATCAGATGCATTTTTTTTTCTCAATTGGAATGTGATGATATAAATTTGCTGGATCCAATAGGATTATAATATCATCTCTCAATTGATAGTTAGTGTGGCGTGTGTGATGATAGGATCTAATTTCTTTAATCATTGACAGGTCGTGGAGGTAGCGGTCGAAGTTTACGGAATTTAGTTCTGATTCTTTCTTCAATTTACAATGGAAGAGTACGCGTCTTTCTATCAATATCTCATTCTATACTTTTGTATTAAAAAAAAAAAACACACTTTGTTGGTTTTAGCAGTGAGTTGTTCTGAAAGTGCTTTTTAGTATGGTGCTTTCAGAAATAAAATATGGAGAATCATGAATCCAAAATGCACTTCAGTGCATCATCAGAACACTACAAAATTGACTGAAGAGTGTTTTTAACTATTTGCTAATTGCAATATGCTTATAATGGTATCGAGAATGCTCCTGAAGACAGTATTACTATAAATAATGAAATAAATGCCATTCGGTGTTTTAGGGAAGATGCCTTGGAGCTTCTACAGAGATATCGACGTGACCGCCGCATACTTTTGGATTTCATACTTTCTGGTAGCTTAATTAAGAAAGTTATAATGCCTCCTGGTGCGATTACACTCGACGATGTGGATTTAGACCAAGTCAGTGTTGATTATGTCCTTGGTTGTGCTAAAAAGGGTAATGCATGTATCTTGTTTGGAATATTATCAATTGACTACTTTAGAATTACAATATATTAAACAACTACAAGAAGTATGGCAGTCTATCATTTTACTATTATATCTTTACAAAATTTTTCATTTTACTATATTCCCATTGGTACCATTAGTTGACCAGTTAGTTAACCAATAAAATACCAATTTTACTCTTGAAAAAAAACTGCACAAATAGAGATATTGGATATTAAATTCATAGGCTTATAGGGATTATTTTTAGCTACTTTATATTTTGAATTTATAATCTTGTAATAGTTTATTTGTTTTTTTAACAAAAAAAAGAATCATATAAAGAGCAAAAATGCAAAATTGGTATTTTGTTAGTCAACTAACTGGTCAAATAATAGTGCTAACGGGAAATATAGTGAAATGATATGTTTTGTAACGATATGATAGTAAAATGATAGATCATCATATTTCTTGTAGTCATTTGATATATTGCCATTCTTAAACTAGTCATAAGATAATAACCCATATTGTTTTAATTGCTGGAGCCATAATTGTTTGTGTTTAGTTTCTATTTTCTTAGTGACTTCATTTTTGTTTATTAATGTAGGTGGAATGCTTGAACTCTCTGAGGCTATTAGAGATTTTCATGACCACACTGATTTACCCCAAATGGTGAGTTATCGGCTACTTATTAGTATTTCAATATTAACTGTCCTAGCCCACCCTCATCATAGAGGCTTCTTATTCATGATATTGGTTAATAAAGTCTACTTTCACTGGCACATGCATTTATTTATTTATTTTGCGTCATCTATCTGTTTAAAGATCATGTGGTATGCCTTTTCCAGAATAATGGAGGCTCTGCTGATGAATTCTTTTTGGTCACAAATCCTCAATCTTCTGGTTCACCTCCAAGAAGGGCACCACCCCCCATTACTGTTTTGACTCCGCCTCCAGTTCCTGTTACAACACCACCTCCTGCTTTTGCACCATCTCCTATTGTGTCGGCTGCATCTAGGTCGGAGTCTTTTAACTCTACACAAGAAAGAGAACTAACTGTGGATGACATTGAAGATTTTGAGGATGATGATGATATTGAGGAAATTAATAGTCATCAGGTTTCAAGACGGCGTCTAAATGATGCTTCTGATCTCGTGGTGAAATTACCCTCTTTTACTACAGGTAATGACATTTAACAAAGTGTGCTTAATATGTTAATTTCTATATATGCCACAATGGAGACATAAGTAAAAGAATTGGAAGGGATTCATTATTAGCTTGCATTGTGGGTAGAAATTGGTTGTGCCATTTTCTGGAAAGGTGTTACACATGTCTGTTTAGTTTCATTTTGTCACAGCAAAGCCTATCAGAGTATGCAAATGATACAAGAATTAACATTACTTTTAAATTTTTAGCATAACCATGTCTCAGCTATCTTGGTGATTGGATGTTTAATCCTGCTTAGTTTCTTATAATGGTGGGTGATTTTTTGGGATTCAAAACAGATTTTTGGGTGCCGTTGCTATTTTTTATAGCTTTGATTCTACCCTATTGTAATACTTACATTTTTTTTTTAAGTCACTAGACACCCCACCCAAATAAAATACATTCCCTTGTAGTTGAACCCTTGAAATTTTACATCCATCACAAGAGGCCAAACCAACTTGGCTATCCTTTGGGGATAATTTTAATACTTATATTTGAATATGATTAATTTAATTATTCATAGTTTCCTATAAACCAAGTAATTGCCTCACGACTGCACTGCTTCTTCCAGCACACTTAATCCCTTTGTCTTATGAAAGTGAGGCAGACATTTATTGTTTCTTATAAAAAAATAACTGCCTTAGTCATTGGAATGCATGAAGTAGTTCGTTTGAATAACCTCACGTCTACCGTGTAATGGGTCAAACTTGTTGGGGGTTTGATTTTTCTCCTTAATAACAAAATGCTTGTATCCTCTTACAGCATATTCAAAGGTTTACTTTCATCTATCTATAAGAATGCTAATGATCAACTGAAGCTTTCTAAAACTCGTCTCCCTCATTGGATGACTTTGAATAGTTCACTTGAAAGACAAATGTCTATACTTTTTATTTCTATTTTTGTATTGCCATCTACAAATAAGTATTCCAATGATTAACATGTCCCTTTCTTTAAATATTTCTTTCTTACTAGAAGACTTTGAATAGTCCACTGGAATTACAACATGTCAATCTCTTTGCCTTTTCTTTTTTGATTATTTTTTAATTTTTATTTATAAGAAAACATCATGTGAACTCAACTATGGATTTAAAGCTTTATGAGACTCCTTTTTTCTCCGCAACCATAAAGAGGTGAGTACCCGTATAAGAAATGTGTTTGAAAGGTTCCTGCCTTCTAAACTTAGCGGTGTTGATGATATAGGTATGCATTAATGTATTGTGAATTCTCTTTCTGAGGTTATTTCATGCCTCGAAAGCCCTGTTATATGGTAGTTGCCTCAAGTTATCTGATGATCTGCATGAGTAAGCTCATAAGAAGCTTGAACCGGTGTTGTGAATTAAATTGCACTAGCTAAAGCTATGGATACTTGTTTATTTTTGCTGTTTTCAGGTACTACAGATGATGACCTTCGTGAAACTGCGTATGAAGTCCTTTTGGCTTGTGCTGGGGCTGCTGGGTAAGCTTATTCATTTATATATTTTTTGCATAAAATTTTCCCATCTTACTTTTATGACATTTTCCTCTTGTCATCTCATTCTGAACTATGCTGCCTCTGTTCTTATATTTCTCTTATTCATTTTCTGTTATATAAACAGTGGCCTTATTGTACCGTCTAAGGAAAAAAGGAAAGATAAAAAGTCAAGGTTGATGAAGAAGCTTGGTCGTAGTAAAAATGATAATGTTGTCAACCAATCTCAACGTGCTCCTGGTTTGGTTGGTTTGTTGGAGACCATGCGTGTTCAGATGGAGGTATTCTAATTAGTTGTTTCTTTTATTGGGAAATCTACCTCTTTGTGCCGCAATTGCTGTGGTGGCAGGGGTTATTTCTGTTTCTTGGATGCATAAAATCTCAACTGTTTGTATTTTACCTTATACTGCATTCTTTCTTTACAGTAAATTTTTGGCTGCTTTGTGGATTCCTGAGCCACTAAGTAATTATTTTTTCTTTTTTCCTTAACACGTTTTCAGTGTCTTATTGTGAAAAGGTTAAAATAAAAAATAAAATAACAGAACTGTTTTGCAGCTAGCCCTTTAAGCAGACACCAATATATTGTTGTTATTTACTCTTAGCTATCATCTCATGCATGTTTAAGTTGTGATTTGCTATAAATTGTGATTTTCTGGTTTTCCAAGTGTTGTGGCAATTATTTTTAATTAAAAAAAAAATTGTTGTGGCAATTTCATTTCCCATGTGTACTTATGGATGCAGATTTCTGAAGCAATGGACATTAGGACAAGACAAGGTCTGCTTAATGCTCTTACAGGAAAAGTTGGAAAAAGGATGGATACCCTACTTATTCCATTGGAACTGCTATGCTGTATTTCACGCACAGAATTTTCGGACAAGAAGTCCTATATACGTTGGCAAAAAAGGCAGGTATGTCTGTATCTTATCCATTTTTATCTTTTGTCTCATTTTGCCCTATGTTCTACCTTTGGTAAAAAGAGTAATAATAGATGTCCCGAATCTTTTATCCCAAATTTCGTCTGAAATGATATGTCATTAATCAAGTGGTTGATAATTCTTTATAAGATCCAAGTGAGCTAATTGTATTATCTCACCAACCAATTGATGAATACTACATTATTTGGGATAATTTTTTGGGATAAACAAATTTGGGATGTGTAGCACTAGTCTGGTGGAAAACTGGATGGTGGTCATGTGTAGCTTGTTTCCAAGTGACATTAATAACTTGCATGAATGCAGTTAAACATGTTGGAGGAGGCGCTTATTAATCACCCTGTTGTTGGGTTCGGGGAATCTGGGCGAAGAGTGAATGAATTGAGTATTCTTTTGGCAAAGATTGAGGAATCTGAGGTATAAATATCATCGACTTGTTTTTACAAACAGTATAAAATGCTTCTTGTGATGGAAGTGAAACAATAAATTTCTTTCCTTCTCGGTTAGCCATAGAATCTCTTGTTCGAAATATATATATTTGAGTATTCATATTTAAGATTTGTCTAGTTTTTGTTTTCAAATGCTACTGAAAACTGGATATTGCATGCTTTAATTGAATGATATGAATTGGAAAGGGATTTTATCATTTTACTACCATATCATGTCAGTACCAAGGTTTGCCGAAAAGTGCATTTTAATACCAAAATTTTGCGCCGTTATCAATTCAATACCATTCCGTTAACAACATTAAAAATTTGTTGATGTCATAAGGGCATCAAAGACATTTCCAGCTGTAAGAGTAAAATTGTATGTTAATTTGATAGACAAATTATCATTTTACTACCAAGTTTTTAGGGGAATTATCATTTTACTACCGAATTTTTAGGGGAATTATCATTTTACTACCAAACTCTTGGGGGTAAAATCGACTTTTAACTCAATTTCCATTAAACATTAACTTTTTCTTAACGGAATGGTAGTGAATTGATAACGGCGCAAAACTTTGGTAGTAAAATACACTTTTTGGCAAACCTTGGTACTGACATGATATGTCAGTAAAACTTTGGTAATAAAATGATAATTTCCCAATTGGAAATCCATACCACTCTTTCACTATATTTTTGTGTCTGCGGGCTGTTATAGCCTCTTGGTCGCATAAGGCTGAGAATCAGATGCTGAAATCGACCAAAAGCATTTATAATGCTGAACGATGCAATAAGGACATGATGCCTTTGAAACTCCAGTAGTAACAGAAACTGGCATATCCAGGGGGGAAGGGAACAAAGTAATTCTGTTTGTAGTTGTCAATAACAACTACTAATTATCCTTACCCATAAAGAACAATGTGAGTTGGTGCAGTTGAGCAGCTAGCACACACCTAAAGATTATAAATTTTCGATATCTTAGAGAAATGTCTAATTGAAGAAGCTTCTAAGCTTGTGAAACAATAAAAAAAGGGGACAGAAATATGAACTCTCTCATGTTAATTTAGCATTGACATGCTTGGAAGTTTCTGCAGGGCTGACTTCTCAAAGCTGGAGCTCCCACTGCTCTGAAAACTTGTTCAAGGTAGCATTGACATAGCTTTGACTGCAACCTAAATCTGGTGAAATATGCCAATCTTATCACACCTGAGGCTTTCTGATGGAGCCATAAAGAATAACTAACTTTCACCTAATATCTCCATGCTAGAACCTTATTTCTTTCGTGCAACCATTGACCACTGTCGATTTGAGAAAGGACCAAATTATGCAATAAGATCCCAAGATTGAAAGAGTTTTTCCTTTTTTTGAGACTTTCCTTTCTCCTTATTTTACTCTTTTCCAATCTGCTAAATATTCTTTATCTGTTATTTCATTTTAATAAGAAACAAGGATCTGCTTTTGATAAAAGGATATTTCAGTACTTTTAATTTAGATATAGCTTTTAAACTTTTTTATTGCTTGATCTTCTCTTCTACCATTGATGTTGTTGACAACATGTGCTTTAATTTTTAATACTTTTCCTATCAATCCTAGTTCGAAAATGGTTAGTAGATTTTTTTCCCCCTTGTCTCCTTCAGAAAGCAGTTGAAAATTTCAATTAAATATTTTAACTTCTAAGGGTGGTCTGCATCTGGCAAAATTGTCTTGTATTAAAAATGGAAGTGACGGTCTTTCCTCCAGCAGCTTTTGCTATCTTCTCTCATATGTTGCCCCATGCGTGCACTGATCCAACAATTTTTTTTTTTTTTTTGTTCATCTTCTTAAGTTTATTGTTATAACATATCACCACCACACTAACTCTAGTAATAAACAAAGTTTTGTCTTAGTTACGAGCAGTATAATTTTATAGTCTTGATTGTTTTTGTTTAACTCTTGTAATGCCCCTCCCCGCTGTTCATTATTTTCTTATATTTCCGGGCTGATGATGTATAATTCTTTTCATTACTATTTAAGTTTATGCTACCACTTTTGTTAATATGGCATTTATGACTTTAACTTTTAGCATGCATCTATTCATATGTTGGAATGTTTTAGGTGTGCTTTACCAGTGCCCTTATCTTCTTTGCATTGTTTTTTCTTCCCCTTGTTATTAGTCTCTTCCATCATCAACTGGTGAACTCCAACGAACAGAATGTCTGAGATCTCTCAGAGAGATTGCCATTCCACTTGCTGAGAGGCCAGCTCGGGGTGACTTAACTGGTGAAGTGTGCCACTGGGCAGATGGTTATCATCTAAATGTTAGACTGTATGAGAAGCTTCTTCTCAGTGTCTTTGATGTTTTAGATGAGGGGAAGCTTACAGAGGTGATTAAATTTTTCTTTAAAAGATCATGGTAGCATGATGTTGAGGAAGAACATCTCGAATTTTCAAGGATTTGGAATGTCATTTATCTTTGAGCAATTTTCGCTTGAATTTTAGACTAAAGTTTGCCAAAGTGAATGATTTATTTTGTCTAAAAATTCTTGTGATCAATAGTTGGTCATGCCAAAACTCCATTTCTTATTAGAATATTGGTAATTGCTTATGCCGTCCATTATTTATTAATACAAATACTCTTAGTTTTCTTATCAAAATATAATTGCTTATGCTAAAAGTATCCATTCTTAAAATCTTTAAGTACTGTTTCGAATTTATTATCCAGCTAGGTTATCAATCAAAGAAAAATTGTCTGGATACATAAATTTTCTTCATCATTTAGAACGAAAGAAGTTTTAGCTTGATTTTGTACATTGGGAAGGGCTTTAGCTTTGATATAGCTCTTGAATTTGTTTAACCTTCTCATGCTAAATAGTTCCTTTTAGGAGATGCCCTCATTTGCGGTTGGTCAAAACCTTTTCACATTTTGTTAATCATTTTTCTATCTACACAATCTTTTTAGCTTTGTATCATCCTATATGTGCGTGTCTATTATTTAAAGTAAAATCAGCAAATAGTTTGGTGAAATAAGGATTGATTCATTTTACTTGCTTGTAATTTCTTTGGAGCAACTGTAGTTTGTTTTATTTCCAGGAAGTGGAAGAAATTCTTGAGCTCTTAAAGTCGACATGGCGTGTTTTAGGAATCACGGAGACAATGCATTACACATGCTATGCATGGGTGTTATTTCGTCAGGTAATACTTTCATATGTGTTTTTTTTTTTAATCTTGATTGCAAGTATCATGAGGTCATTGAAGTCACTGTTTGTATCATCCCAGTATGTTATCACAAGTGAGCAAGGAATGTTGCAACATGCCATTGACCAGTTGAAGAAAATACCGCTGAAAGAACAACGAGGTCCACAAGAGAGGCTACACTTAAAAAGTTTACTCTCAAAAGTTGAAGTAGAAGGGGGTTCTCAGAGTTTCTCTTTCTTACATTCTTTCTTATTACCCATCCAAAAATGGGCTGATAAACAGCTGGGTGACTACCATCTGCACTTTGCTGAGGTTGGTTTCCTGCAGACGTGTCAATTTTATGGCTTACTGATTGTGTTCGATAATAGTTCTAAATCTATTTGTTTGATCTAGCATTAGTTGTACATGTGCCTGTGCTATTAATGTTCCTAGTATGCTATCTTAAATTTAATTAATCTGCATTCTCCTATTCTTTCTAGTTATTATCACTATTGTTATTGTTATCATTGTTATTACTATTGTTATCACCACCACCAACATCATCATCCTTTCAGTTTCGAGATTTCTTGTTGTTGCAATTGGATATGTATATTTTAATTTATTTTGTTGTCTCTGAAATTAAAAAACTATTGGAGAATCTTTTGTTATAATTATGACTTCGGAAGGGTTAATTGAATTCTTTCTTTTTCATTAGTACGGAGCAAATGAACTAAGTTCTAGCAGACTAATTGTATTCAGATTAAATATGTTTCATTTGACTCCATCTCTTTAACCAAAAGGCCAAGTTTGAGCTTCATGTTACATTTAAGGCTGTTATTGCAAATTCTACAGTTTTGAAACAAAGATTTTCCATCTGCCTGGCTAGCTGTCGTTCATTGAAAAAGACATTTCTTGAGCATAATCAGTAGAAGTTCTCTAAAAATTTGAATTTGTGAGAACAGTTTTATAGATTTGAAAAGACCATTTTGATTTAAAACATGCTTTTCATCAATAGGTTTTGAGCTCGAACTTTAACCTCAAAGTGGTAATTTGAGTTTGAGCTTTGTTTTGAGCCTTGATCAAACTTGACTCAAGCTAAACTTTTATCTATTTACTGGACTTCGGTTGAATAACCAAATATCCAGCTCAGTTCGACTTGTTAGCATCCGTACTCATTAAGTCGACCAAAATCTAGAGCTAATGTATGAAACAGTTTATAACCTACAATTTTGGATACTAAGTGATAATGGAATTTGTGAAGCTACATATTTTATTTGATGACTGAGAAATGCTCATGGAGTTTTGTATTAGTTGTCTATTAAAAATTTCCTAAATTTTAGTGCCCTTAGCTTGATGATTATGTCTTAAGTAAACCGTATGTTTGAGCCTTAAATATGTAATTGAACACTATTTGTGTGTCTAATAGCGCAAGTGTGAGATAATGTATACCATTCTTTGTCCTTCCTATTTTATTTGAAACCTTAGGTAAATTTTAAATTATTCAATAGAATATTATCAATGATATGGGGTGTATATAATTTGATACTCATTATTGCTAGATTTTGAAAATATGCTTTTCGCACGTGTGGGAAGGTTTACTTTTATACTTTTTTGTGCTGAGAGGCTTCAACCTGTTCCATTTTTTGCGCATATGTTTTTGGATATAATCACAACTCCCAAGTTATTTATTTATTTATTGTTCATATCTTTTTAACTATCATACTTTTCTTTCGTGTGCCTTTTTAAGGCCATCTTCCTAGTTATGCTATGTAGAATTATAATCGCCTTCATGAATCTTTGTAGTGCCCAGTGATGATGGAAAATGTAGTATCAGTCGCAATGCTTGCTCGAAGGCTTCTGTTGGAAGAACCTGAAATGGTATCTCGACCATACTTCTTTCTGGACATGTTATATACCTGCCGTTAATTGCTTTTTTTTTTATTTTTGGTTTTCTTTTGCTTTTTGTTTTCTTTTGCTCGGAAACAAGATAAGTATATTAGATGTAGGGAATATACATAGAGGAGGGACAAAAAGTCCATAAAGACAAAAATCCCAAGCCCAAGGACTGTAAATCCTGTAAGATCAAAATTCTAACCAACGAAATTACACCATAGGTGCTTCCCAATTAATCAAAATAAAGAAGGACAAATCTTTAAACTCCGGAGAGATAGAAGTCCATAGAAAAGCCCAGAATTTAACTATGTCCCAAAGAGACATGTAATCCTCCATCACTTTGTTCTAAAAGATTCTTAAGTTTCTTTTAATCCATAGAACCCAAAATATAGCCATAAGTGCACAATCTCAAATTTTTTTTAAAGAGAACAGAAAAGCTTGTTGCAGGTGCTGCCCAACTCAATTTAAAAGTCTAACCAGCTTGGACCATAAGAAGAAAGCAGCTGGGCAGTGAAGAAATAAGTGGTCAATACTTTCCAAAGCATTTTTACACAAGACACACCAGTCCGAGGATAAAGCATACTTGGTCTTCTCTTCTGTTTTACATCATTAGTAGTAATCTTCCTTTGAGCAACAGCCCATACCATCATATTCACCTTTGAGGAAACTTTAGCTTTCCAAATCAGGGGGTGCAAAAATATGGCTTGTGTCATCTATAAGACTGAGAAAGTATGATTTGGTAGAAAAGATTCCTCATATTTCTATAGTCCAAGCTCTCTTATCTTCTTTTATGCTATGAATACGAACTCCCTCTGAAATCCCAAGCAAATCAGAACTGTGTTGAAGCTCTCTGTGATTAAAGTTTCTAATGAATCTGAAGTCCCAACTCCACTGCATTGATGAAAACCTCACCATACTAGCTATAGATCAATTATGACCTAAGGAAAGACCATACGACTGAGGAAAAGACTCACTAGGCGTTCTCTTTCCCACCCTAACATCCTTCCAGAATCTAATTTTCTGTCCATTACCCTTAACTAACTTAATATTTGACAAAAAAACCAGCTTTATCCTTTGATATATTTACCCAAGGACATCTCCCGTCCTTTTTTAACATCAACAGTGTCCCACCCATTTTCATGCATGCCATACTTACTTTTATTGACCAGATGCTAAAAAAAAGTTAACTTCCAAAGGAAATGTCCATGGCCACTTACCGAGCAAGGCTCTATTTCTTTTAACCAAATTACCCAACCCTAAACCTCCCTCACAAATAGGTTGAGTCACTGTTCTTGACTTCACACCAAATGATCCCTTTTTCTCTCCCCAACTCCTTCCAACAAAACAATCCCGCGTAGCCTTCTCTATTCTTTTAGCAACTGAAATAGGAATGTGAAAAAGAGACATAAAGTAAGTTGGCAGACTAGACAACTGATTCAATCAATGTTAACCTCCCTAGTCCCTCCTCTAGAGAGACAAGCTTTTCTTCTACCCATCCAATCTCTTCTCAACTTTTTCTAACACAGGAGCCAAAATTCCACAGCTGTGGGATTCCCTCTTAGAGGTAATCCTAAGTATTTCAAAGGTCAATCTCCACTCACACCCCACTTACAAAACAAAGTCAAGCAAATTGTTCTCAGAGATATTAACACCAGAAATAGAGCTCTTTTTCAAATTTACTCACAACCCAGAAACTGCCCAAAATAAAAAGTCAACCCCTTTAAGAAGGTTGGTAAACTTTTCCTCAACACCAGAGGGAAAAAAGATTGTATCATCAGCAAACTGAAGGTGAGAAACCAATACTTTGTCCTTCCCAATCACAAATCCTTCAATTAATCTAACATCCTGAGCCCTCTCCATCAATCTGCACAGAACATCTACCACCAAAGTAAAAAGAAAAGGAGAAAGAGGGTCCCCTTGATAAGGCCTCTAAATGCTTGAATTTTGCCCCTCGGTCTTCCATTGAGAAAAATTGAAAAGCTAACTAATTGAAGACAACCCATCAGCCAGTGTCTGCATCTTTGTCCAAATCCTTTGGCTTCCATCACAATGTCTAAAAAATCCCAAACTACGTGGTCGCAAGCTTTCTCAAAATCAATTTTAAAATCAAGACCAGATTTTCTAGATTTTCCATAGTCCTCCACAGCTTCGTTGGCAACTAAGATAGCGTCCAAAATCTGTCACTCTCTTACAAAAGCACCCTGAGCAGTAGAAACAGTCTCCCCTAACACCTCCGTGTATCTTAAAGAAAACACTTTGGCAATGATCATATAAAGACTAGTCACCAAACTAATCTGTCTGATATCACTTAACCTCGCTTGCTCATTCCTTTTCAGAATAAGGCGTATGAATGTAGAATTAGTAACTAAGTTCACAACACCAGAATTGTAAAAATCTTCAAACAAATCTTGCTTCAAAATATCCCAACAATCCTAATACACTGCCAAGGAGACCCATCAGGAGCAGGAGATTTATCTCTGCAACAATCCTGGACACCCTTCTTTATTTCATCCCCTTCAAAAGGTCTCTCCCACCACAAAGCCTTCAATTCAGAAATAGAACAACAATTTAACCCTTGAAACCCTGGCCTGTTGACCTCATCTTTGGAATAAAAATTCTTGAAAAAAGTCTCTTTTTCAATGTTCTCATCTTCCACAAACAGAGTAGGTATCTAGGGTTGGCAAATTAAGGGCTTGGGCCTGGGCTTCAAACATTAGATAAGAAGTGTAAGGCTGGGCTTGGGCCTTTATTTTTTATTTTTTTCAAATTTTTTTAAAATTGTTGTAAACTTGAAATGAGTTAATAATAATCAAGTTGTTATAATCAACAATAAATTAAGGAGAATAAATATTTCAAAATAAAATAATAAAGTAAATAAAAGTTTAAAAATTTAATTTTTTTAGTACTGGATTCTCTAATTCAAGCACTCTCTTAACTAATTAACACTTAAAAGAGAGTTTAGTATTATAATTTTAAGTTTTTTGATTCATTATTGATATATAAATTAGGAATTTAAGCTTACTTCTTTTCCATTATTTTTCAAATTTCAATTTATTATTCTAATTTATAATTTTTTTTTTAAAAAAATAGAGAGCTTGGGTTTGGCCCGGGCTTTTTTTCCTAAGGCCTTGTCCAGGCCCTCATGTGCGAAGCCCAGGCTAAAGCCTGTGGGAATGGGCTGGGCTTTTTTGCCATCCCTATCTGGTATCCCTCTCTTTGGCCCATTGAATTTTAGTTTTTGTCTCCACATGATGTTCTCTTTAAAGACTGCATGATCAAACTGGTTTTCTACATCATTCCTCTCTTTTCTTAATTCCTCATTCAACCTCCCCTCAGTTTCCAAATTATCCAATTCCAAAATTCTATTGAGGATCATCTGTTTTTCCCTTCAACATCTCCAAAAGTTTCTTTGTTCCAGCCATTGATATGGCATTTTACCAAATTCAACTTCCTCATAAATTTATAACCTGCCTAGTCAGTAACTGAAGTCTCTTCCCACCATTTTCTATAGCAACCTTTAAAAGATGGTGTTGAAGCCAAACATTCTCAAATCTAATAGGGATAGGACCCCACTTTTTGAAATTGGTATCCATCAAGATAGGCCGATAGTCAAAGGCCACCCTAGCCAAGGCCTTTTACCTGAAAAAAGGAAAAGAAATCTTCCCACCCATTAGAGAACAAAAACCTGTCCATCCTGCAACAAATTGATTCTTCTCTCAAGTTAGACCAGGTAAAGGAAACATTGACCAGCCTGGATCCTTTAATTAAGCATCTCTGATGAAACTTTTGATGATCTTCATACTGGTATTCTCCCTTACCCCAGTTGATTTTTCAGATGGAAACCGAACAACGTTGAAATCTCCCCTCACACAACAGTAAGTCATTAAGGACTACAAGGCCACAGAGACCAGCTAACACTAGCCAAAAATCTGTCCTTTCCTTAGGTCTGCAAGGACCATAAACACTAGACAGCCACCACTCACTGCCATTATACCTCTCAATTTTAATGGGAATAGAGAACTCCCCCATTAGTCAATCAACAATGTCAACTGCTTTACTATTCCAAATCATTGCCAAGCCACCTGATTTCCCGGAGGATGGTGCAAAGATCCATTTCTTAAATATAGTACCAAAAGTGCTGCCTACTTCCTTTTTACCAAGCATTTCCTGCTTGGTTTCTTGAATCATAAAAATATCTGGCTTTATTCTCTTCATATCATCTTTTATAATCCCCCTCTTTCTAACATCACCCAACCGTCTGATGTTCCAAGATACAATCTTCATAAATTATTGTATATCCTTCATTAAGTGTCTAAAATAATTATTGAATTCTGGAAGTTTATTCTTTGGTGGAGAAGCAAAGATTTTGCAGATCATAGCATCTTTACTTCTGGAATTTTTGTTTAATGAGTGTTGAACTTGTTACATAATTGTTGGATGGTGTTGCCAGATGAGTGTGGTTGTTCCAAGTTTTTTTGCTGTTTTGAGTTCTTCCGTGGGCTTTTAGTCCAATTTGTTGTATCAATCTTTCCTAAAAAGAAAAGTGTTCTACTTGTTCCATAATTATATCTTTACATTGTTGACTCACACTATTAACATTTTCTGCAGGCAATGCAATCGGTATCTGTCACAGACCGAGATCAAATCGAATTGTACATCTTTTCATCCATTAAGAATTCATTTGCAAGGGTAAATCTTATCGTCACTGTTGGTGGATTTTATTAATTGATAAGTTCGATTTATTTTAACTGCATGAAATTATGTTCAAAAGCCACATCATCATAGTATTCTTATTATTTAGAGTAAACTTCAATTTATCCCCTACTTAGAATAACAATATCATAGTATTCTTATTATTTAGAGTAAACTTCAATTTATCCCCTACTTAGAATAATAATATCAATTTACCTCTCAAAAATGTGAAAACATTAAATTAACCCCATTTACAGTTAAGACAAGACAACCAAAAAAAATTCATCAATGCAACCCCATTTCCCCTCATCTTTTGAAAAATAATGGGGTAAATTGAGGTCTTCATATTTTTGGGATTAAATTGAAGATGACGTCATTGTAGTTGAGGGGTAAAAGGAAGTTTGCCCTACTATTTATTATGAATTATTTCTCATTTTCGCTCATGTAACACATGTGCCAAAATTTAGGGTGTATATATATTTTTATATGCTTAGTTGTAATCGGTTATATTTCACACAAAAAAAAAAAAAAGTTAATAGGAGAAGGAAGCATGTTATGTCTCTGTCTCTTCTATCTGTTGTCCTATCTTAGTTCAATTGTCAACTAGTTATAGTTGCAATCAATGTTACAAATATTGTCTCAAACCCGGAAACTTAACCGAGGTGATTAATGACTATTATGATTTTTAAGAAACCAAAAAACTCATTGTTGTACAAAGCTGAATCACATCAAAAAATCACCCTAAAAATGCTTCCAGTTGAGGTGAATAAAGAAAATGCCTGTACAGTGGTCCAATACATATTTTATGCAATACAAAAATGCCCAATATTTTTATTTTCAGATTTCCTGTAGTGTTAGTTATGCAAAAATGAGAGGTCGAATTGATTTCCCTCATACTCTGATGTTCACTTTTCAGTGCAGATTCTGCAGGTTGTTGATAAATCAGAAATCCATGAACATCCTTTGGCTTTGCTTGCAGAAGAGACCAAAAAGCTTGTAAAAAGAGATTCAAGCATCTTCATGCCTATTTTATCTAAGAGGCATCCACAAGCTACCATTGTTTCTGCCTCACTTCTTCACAAGCTATATGGGAACAAGTTGGTAAGCTAATTTATAATTGTCATTTGGGTTCATACAAGCATATATCATTAATTTGCTGATCTTAACGAACTTTCATCCTCAGAAACCTTTTAGTGATGGTGCCGAACATTTGACTGAGGATGTGGCATCTGTATTTCCAGCTGCTGATAGCCTTGAGCAGTATATAATATCACTTATCACATCCACATGCGAAGAGGAGACTGCAGCTGTCTACTGCAGAAAATTAATGCCATACCAGGTAAGACAAGACGATGTAATTGCATGTAAGGTTTTTTATTCATTGTTTCTCTTTTCTTCTTCTTTTCTATAAATATGAAGTAAAGTATACTTTCAAATCCTGGAACTAGAGAATAGCTGTATTTCATGGGAAAGGAATTTTGGATCTGTTGAGCTAAAGTTTAAAAAAGAAAAAGGAAAGAAAAACCAGTAGTGGTAATATGCTGTCCCATAACTTGATGTTATTTGGGCATAAAGGCCATCACATCTTGAGTGGCTTGTTTGGAATACATATGTGTGTAAGGCATAAAACAAGATGCTTAATGATTTTTCAATGGTATGCTTTTTACTCTTTTCACAAGGTTCTGTGCTGAATCTTCTAGCTTTAGATTGGACCAATCTGCACCTTGGATCGGTTTGATTTCTAATTATGACTAGAGGACATGGATCAAACCTAGGGGTGGGCATTTTCCGGTTCGGTTCGGTTCGGTTCTACAATTCGGTTCGGTTCTACAATTCGGTTCGGTTCTACAATTCGGTTCGGTTCGCACATATACATATATTTTACAGTTTTAAGTACAATTCGGTTCGGTTCGGTTTGGTTCGGTTCGGTTTGATTTGGTTCGGTTCGCACATATACATGTATTTGTGATTTAGCTTTTTATATTTTTTATTTTAAATTTTTATTAAATTAATTTATAAATAATTAGACTGAACCGATCGGTTCTTCGGTTCGGTTCGGTTTTGAACCGAACCGAATGTAAACCAATCGGTTCTTGTAATTTCAAACCATTCGGTTTTTTACCTTAGAACCGAACCGAACCGAACCGAATTAAATTATTTCGGTTCGGTTCGGTTCGGTTCGGAAAAAACCGAACCGTTTGCCCAGCCCTAATCAAACCAATGCATGCATAGTAAAATTAAAAACGGATTTTTGTTTCAACCTTTCTGCATCGATACCCTCATTAAAATTTATAGAATCATAATAGTATTGCTAGTATACCTATGGTAGGGAATGCTGTAGACCCCAAAATTCTAATGATAGGTGACCACAATAAATGCTCATCTCTAGGCTGTTTACCATTGCTAGGGAATGAATGCTTTATTTGTAGTTATATCAAATGAATACATGTTTAAGTGGACCTCCTTTGAATCTTATGGTTCAATGTTTTCTTTGGTATGCTATGGTTGGTGTGGCCAACTCTCTCACAATTTCTGCTTTATCTCAAGATACCATTTTTCAACATCCAACTTCTCATTTCTATGTTTTTGTTCGCTAAATAGAAATTGTTTCAACATCCTAGTTTTCATATTTACGTAAATACAAAATATTGGATGTTTTTGTGATAGGAAAGTTCTAGTTTTTTGCCTGGTGGAAATCTGGTCCACTTCACATTATTGATTGATCATCTTTAATAAAATTTTGACTTTCTTATCAGAAAATAATGATGATGATGATAAAATCCAATTTATCTTATTTAGGTTTTTCACTAAATTAACAAGTCTTTTACATTTTGTCAAGATTGAGTCTATATCTGGAACATTGGTACTGCGTTGGATCAATTCCCAGCTTGGAAGAATTTTAAGTTGGGTGGAGCGAGCAATTCAACAAGAGGTAAGTACTTGAGATTATTTGCTACTTCTCAATTAAAACTTTTGCATTTTTTGTTTCTTCAGCCAGTTATTGGGTTCCAGGACTTGAGAATACTGCTCTCTACTTCTTCTTTAATGGGCTGTAGCTGTTCTACATGTATAGGCCCAGCCATTTTTTCTTTTGATTGTTCACGGTGCTGATAAACCTACTTCATTTAGACATGTTAAATTAGATCATAAGAAATTTTCTTTCCTTAATGATTCTGTTATATTCACAAGAAGTGTGTTGTGCTTCTTCCTTGATGAGATTGCTGGGTAGGTGTTGTTAGCTTTTTTTTTATTTTTTCTTAAGAGAAAGAGTTGTATGGAAGATATTTAGATATGAAAAGTCAAGGGATAATCTAAAACTAACCTATTTCATCCATGAATTGGAAGATGATAATTGAGTAAATAAAAATATCAGTGACTCTAAAGCAGCCCCAGAATGAAGGAGGCACAAGAAAAGCTCCAAGCTTTAAGCCCCAACATTGGCTGTGCCAAATGCATGTCACCAAAATAAAATAAAAGCAACCCAAAACTCCTTCACAAGTAAGAGAATGAAAAAGAAAGATTAGTCTTAAAACTTATTAGTTGCAGAAGTCCACTAGGATGTAATAAACTGATTTTTGTTGTCCCATAAACAATGCCCTTTTCTCTAATCCCGTCATCTTCAAATATATGATCATTTCTTTCCTATCAGATCACACACAAAGGAGCAATGACTGCACACTTAGAACCTCAATTTTTTTTTTCTTTTCCCAAAAGGATAATTAATTTCCACACGCTGTTTCAAACTTTCTTGATGTAACAGCAACTGAGAGTGATTGAGAGACAAAAAAATGAACTTAGAAAATATACGAAAATGTATCTAGGAGGGATGGGCAGTTTTGGTACCTGAAACTTCTCTGTCTACTGGTTTATGATACTCATTTGTTTATGGCAGAGATGTTTTAGTAATTGAACACATTACACAGTCCTGGCTCTCTTTTCGGTGAGTTGGCAAGAAAGAAATAGCCGTATTTTTTGTAGTGGAAAAAGAGCAAGATATTAATGGGTTATGGGACAGGATTCAATTCTTTTCTTCTATCTGAGGGTCAACTTCCAAAGATTTTCAAGATTCCTCATTCTTTTTCATTTCAGCTTGATTGCAATGCAGTTTTGGGTTAATCTTTTTGGTTTGAATTCTTATTCCTGTTTCTTGGGTTTCTTTTTTCAAAGTTTTGTATAGCTTTAGTGTTCTTCACTGTTGGAAGATTTTAGTTTGTGGACCTCTGGTTCACCATTCTAATATTCTATAAAAAGTCCTCTGTTTGTTATTTTAAAAAAAGAAAGAAAAATGATGTACACATTAGAGAGGAGTTTCCTTTTAAATGACCAGCTTTGTGGATCGTTTTGTCCATTTTGAAGGGAGGGCATTTGTTGCTTTCCCATGTGAAAGTGCACTAACTTGAGCATTAATTGAAATTAATAATCTGCATAACCTTCCTTGTGTACTGCTTTTTCTTTAAGCTGTTATAATTTATTTCCATTTGGATGCAGTCAACACTATTAGGCAACATGAACCCTCTATGCTTTGCTACAAGTACGCTGATCAGAATATAAATTTTTCATTGAAAATTTTGTGATATTTGTCAGTCACGATGTAAGATAGCAAGACTACCTTTGTAGCTTAAATTTATTTTGAGTAGGCTCTATTTTCTTGTTTGAGTCATATTTGGTTGCTTATTTGTTGTTTTCCTTATTTGTGTTCATCGGAAGTAGATTCTTTGGTTAGGCCTTTTGCCACTATAAATAGGGCCTTAGTCTTCAGTATTGAATTACACTTTGAATGAATGATATGATGATGATTGAAAAAAGTTTTTTATATTACCTCTTTATTTCTTCTGAATTTTCTCTCCTTTCTCTCAATCTTTTTTCCCCCTTCTAACACTTTCTATTTGTTTATCATGCACAAACTTTATTGTCGAAGCCCACCTTTGTTATGCTACTGTGGAACACACACTCAAAATAGTCTCTTGAAAGTTTCAAACTCAAACATACTATTTTCTTTCCCTTTGGGCCAATGGCCAGCCACAGTCCAATCACCAGCATTTGTACACAAAACAAGAAGTATTGCTATTAGAACTTATTGATCTACAAGTTTGCCTGAAGGCCAACAACCAACCAAGCTTTATTTTGTCTCCACAAATGATTTCTCCATGGTTATGGTACATTGTAAGATGTCAAAATTGAACACTGATTTTATTGGTAATCAAAGTGAGTTTGAATCTCTCACTTCATAATCTCTCCTTTGGAATTGAGCAAATGTATGTGTGCTGTTCGCTGTTCAATTTGCTCAAATTTATTTCAGTGATCCATTCTGCAATTTAGACTTAAAATTGATGGTTTTGCAATAACATATTCCGATTGTAATTTTAATATACTTTTTGGTGTTCTGCAGCTTTTTCATTAATTATATTGCTTTTTTTAATAATTTTTTTGCAGCGTTGGGACCCAATCTCGCCTCAACAGCGGCATGCGAGTTCTATTGTTGAAGTTTATAGGATTGTTGAGGAGGTATGAGGAGTTGTTGTTTGTGTTCTTATTGCCTATGTCCATCACATTGTCTTGCAAATGACATAATTTGTACGGATTTTTATTGGTTTCTTTTTCCTTAATACACCATTGTAGTTGTGGAAGGTATTATCAGTACAAGGCACAATGCCGAGAACATTGAATGGCTACTATAATATGGAACATATACCCTTGATGATGATAACTTTGTTCAACCAACCAGTTGCCAGAAGATCAAGGCAGTTATTTCCTAGAGGATATTATCTCTAATTTTTAGAGGGATTCCTAGCTTAAAAACTCTACCCAAAACTTGAAAGCCTGACTTCAAATTTAGCACACACAAAACTTGAAATCTGGTCTTTCTAAAAGTAAATCCCGATTTTAGGATGGTTAGAAATACATGGTCCTTATTCTTTTTCATGTCTCACTTTGTTACCTCTCATGGGGACCAATAAAAGAGATATCCACTCAACACTATTATTATGTTCCAAGAACACTGGAGTAATACTCTATGATACTACTGAAGATAACCTAGCATAAAAATTAAATCAAACACTATTATAAACAACCCCCCACCTTCCTCATCTTTCCCTCCTCTTGGAGAAATATAAAGAAGCAGAAGAGGAGAGGAGGGGGGGGGGGGGGGGAATAATAAGACTCAACTGTAGCGCACATGATCATCTTCAGAAAGGAGTCCTTGACACACACACAGAGAAATCCTCATGCAGTGCCTTTACAGATGTGGCTGAAGATCTTAGCTTAAAAACGCTACCCTAAACCTGAAAACCTAACTTAAAATTTAGCACACAAAAAACTTGAAATCTGGTCTTTCTAGAAGTAAATCCCGGTTTTAGGATGGTTAGAAATACATGGTCCTTATTCTTTTTCATGTCTCCCTTTGTTACCTGTCATGCAAATATTTTTTTCTCCCTCTAATATTCTAGATTTTAGATTTGCATGTATATGGTAGAAACTAGACAAACTTGGTGTCAAACACTTTAATTACTCAACAAACAAGGTTGATTTGAAAATGTAACAACCTAAGGGGAGCTTTAGGAATTTAGATTGTATCCTGCTCATTTTTGTATTGGGTTGGGGCAGTCTCTTTGAATTAAGTCAGACTTTTGGGGAATATTACTGTTTTGTATAGCTTTGACTGATTTTGGGTGGATACCTGGTTCTTCATATCAATATAAATATTCATAGTTTTCTTGTAAAAATAAATAAATAAATTGAACTTCAGGTGCTATTAACTTTGACAGACTACATATTTATGATATAGACAATAGTTGAAAACACCAACAATGAATGTAGTTTGAGATCTGAGTTCCAGAAAAATGTTCAGCTGGCTGTTAAATGCATTTTGGATTGGTCTTATTAATGTGAAATGCTATGTAATTTAGATGTGTGATACATTACTGCATTCCTTTCTAAAAATGAATGTTTGGTACTCAATAAGTTATGATAATTAAGTTTCTTATAAAATGTGAGGGGCCAAAGATTATATTGTAACTGCAGACTAGAAAAAAATGAGAATTTTTTCAAACGCAAATTGTTTACGAACTCAAAAATAGTAAACCGTGAGTTTCTTCCCTTTTTCAGCCATATTGCCTGATGTTATCTTCATTTATCATTATAGATTCCTAAATTAAATCTTTCCTTGAATGACTAATAACTTATTCATTATCAAACATTTTATGTGTGCCACCAAATAGATTATTTTCCCATTTATAACTAATAACTTTAGAAGGCACAACATTGTATGTTGTTATTAACTTATTTTAGGATTATTCAACCAATTATGAAGGATTGTCTCAATGAACATACAAGTCAAATTTACACCAAAATTTGATCACACTCCTTTACTTCAATTGCAGAATCTTTTAGTGGAGGTTCAGAATCTGACTGTTTTAAGAAGTTATTTACTAGATTTGGCTTTGATATTTTAACTCTACCAACATATCTCTTAGTCCAGTATGTCAGCTGTACTATTTATTTCTTTGTGAATGATTTTTATTGCAGACGGTTGATCAGTTTTTTGCTCTTCAAGTTCCAATGAGGTCTACTGAATTGAATGCACTGTTCCGTGGCATTGATAATGCCTTTCAAGTGTATGCAAACCATGTTACTGATAAGTTGGGTATGTTCTTTATATGCACTCTCTAAGTTCATAGATTATGTTTGATCCTTTTCCACAGAGACTTACACTTCCACTATGGGATATCATGTAGGAAGCAAGGAGGATTTAGTCCCACCTGAACCTGTCCTCACGAGATACAGGAAAGAAGCTGGAATAAAGGCATTTGTAAAGAAGGAAATACTTGACCCTAGGATGTCTGAGGAAAGAAGGTCAAGTGAAATTAACATCTTGACTACAGCTGCTCTCTGTGTTCAGTTAAATACACTACATGTGAGTGTTCTAACCTCACCTTTTATTTATTTATTTATTATTTTTTTTGAGAAAAGTTAAATGTTTGTATAAAACTTACGTTGCCTTTCTTTATTTCCTTTGGGTAGGGTATTTTATTTATTTATTGCTGTTCTAGTGAATTTCTGAAGTTTATGATTAGCATAGTCAATTCAGAAGTTGAAATATTAGAGTTCAACATTCAATTTTTTATGCCAGTTGTTAGTTCTTCCCGCAGCTGAAGAAATTGTTTTCTTTGAAGGTGAAGACACATATAACAATGACAATGAGCAATTGTAATCTCAGTTTCCACTTTCAAAAAGTTCAGATTTTGCTAAAATTACAGACTTTTACCACACTGCATTCTACATTTTCCATATTCAGATAACAATATCAAGCCTCTAAATAGTCAAACCCAGAAATGGCAGCTTCCAACTTTGTCATGGGTGAAACTGCAAAAAGGCTACACATGTGCTTGATTATTCAAGGACGAACATCTTTATGTCCTTGAGTCCCAAAATTTACTTGTAGTACATCAGTTTTCTTCTGGTTCCTTAAAAGCAATTGGGCCTTCCCACCTATAACTTAAACTTTTACCTTAGATTTCCTGAGAATTTTTCGTGTCTGCACTTGGAATTGACAGTTAAATGTTTCCTAGAGTGGTTGCATTAGGATTTAGTGTGGCCTATAAGAGCTTGAAAGATTTTGTTGGGCTCTTATCTAATAGCTTAAACTTTTTGGTCAATCGGTAATTTAGCATGGCGTAAGAGTCAGCTTGACCAAGTGATTTCTAATTGAATAAGCTGTAATAAGTTGTGTGATTTTATTTGTCAAGTCTTTGGTAGTTGTCTTTTGGTTCACGTGCAAGTGCATGTCAAGGGAGTTCTAGAAATTGAATACCCATTTTGGTCCTCACCTAGTCGCTTGAGCTTTGGGCCAAACAGTAACTTAACATGCTGATAGTGTTGGTTTTGGTTCAGACCTCATAATAGCCATAAAGATCATTGCACACTGATTTCCATCCATTATAAAAAATTTGCTAATGACTTACTGTTTCAATAAATTCAAAACAATTATAACTATTCTAGTAATGCATTTTATTTAAAAACTTATTTGTAGATATCTGTAGCTTAGTTACTGCTGATACAAATTATTTGTGCCATTAACAGTATGCAATTAGTCAACTGAATAAGTTGGAAGATAGCATTTTGGAGCGCTGGACAAGGAAAAAGCCCCATGAAAATTTTCTCAGTATGTATCTCTAAACTTGTGATCATTGTTTTAAACTTCCTAGTTATTTGAGTTTGGTTAAACCATATAACCATCTTGATAAGGGTATGTATAACCATAATGGCCTTTTGCAAAGTTTCCTTGTCTCTCTGAGCTGATGCTCAAAATAATAATGGGGCATAGCTTGATCTTGGCTGATGAAACTTCTGAAGTAATTATCATCGTGGTTTTTGGGCTGACAAATCATTTCTTAGATAATTATCTTATGATTTTGACTGCCTTTTGGTGATGCAGAACTTTGCATAAATCTGCATTGCATCTGTCTTGATAACAAATTTATATGTTCTTTATAGCTTACCTAAATAATTGATGGATTGCCCTGATTATTCTCTCTTGGAAAAGTTGTACGCGTTGGTCTCCTCAAAAGTTTTAACCATTACAAATTCTCCCACTGGTCCTTTTGTTGACAGAGAAATTAGTGGAGGAGAAATCTAAAAGTTTCACTAAGAATGACACATTTGATGGCAGTAGAAAGGATATAAATGCTGCTATTGACCGGATTTGCGAGTTTACTGGTACATTTGTTTATTTTTTACATTTAGTCTTCTTCTTAGCATCACAAGTCTAATTTCTTGGGAAAAAAGCTTGTTCACTGGTATACCTTTTGCTTGTTGCACAGGTACTAAAATTATCTTTTGGGATTTGAGGGAGCCATTTATTGACAACTTGTATAAACCTAGTGTTTCCAAATCTAGGTTGGAATCATTAATTGAATCGCTGGATGTGGTAAGAAATGTGTGTGCTGTAAGAAATACATGTGACTACTGGCTACTGTCTTGATACTGTCCTATTTTCCTGTGTAGCATAAGAGCACAAAAGAAAGCATGGGACTTTAAAATTTATCCTGCTGAAGTATTATATTGCTCTCCATTAAGAAACATTAGTATTTAATCTTGAAAATGTTGGTCTTCAAGCAACACAATTTGCCTACGGTTGCTTTCTTGAATTACTGTAATTTCTTGGTCACCTGCAGCCTGAGTTACGTATGATTTTGAAAATGCTAGAGGTGTAGTTTTGGACTTCCACCAATTTGCATGGTAGCAAGATGAGTGCCAAGACATGAATTCTTTTTGGTGCAATAGTATTCAATTTAGTAATATATGCATGTGCAACATCTTTTACTGTGAAAAATATGGTATCTATACTGTGTTTGGTAATTTTAAACTGTCATTACTGTTTTACACTTGGACTGGAGCACTATTGTTGTCAATCTACCTGCTAGGGCTGTTGGTGCTAAATTAAAGGAAATTTTGTTGTTGGCACATGATTAATTCTAAAATCTTTAGCTAATAGATAAGGTTTGAACAAATATTTCAACCCAATCGATCTCTTCATATGTGCGACCAAATACAATACCTGGCGTGTAGATCCACCAAAAACACTCAAAGACACATGGATCTAAATACAAATGCACGTATGGATTGAACTCTGCACTATACCTTATTAACAGCACACGGATTTATCAATGATTGAAACTCACTGTGTTAGACAGGTTCTGAATCTGATATGACTGTTGAGGAAAAAAAAATCTGATATGAATGTTGAGAAACCTCTAATCTATATAGTTTAAGCCAATAGAAATGGTCTATAATTCTCTGGGTCAATCATATGATCATGTGCATTTATTAAAACTAGTATATTCTATTGAAATTAAGGTTGGGGCTAACTGCCATTCATACTGTTTCAGGAACTAAGTAAATTATGCGATGTTATTGTGGAGCCACTAAGGGATCGCATTGTAACTGGTCTACTTCAAGCATCCCTGGTCTGTTCCTTCCTTCACTTACAAAATTGAAAAGATTGTTGGAAGTATACATTATGGTGCTATATTTATGTATTTATTTTTATTAATTATATACATTCTACATTCATGCATTTATTTTTATTAATTATATATATTCTACATATATTTTTCAGGATGGTTTACTCCGTGTGCTATTAAATGGTGGTCCATTTCGCGTCTTCTTCCCCAGTGATGCAAAACAGTTAGAAGAAGACTTAGAGATCTTAAAGGTATTTGCACATGGCCTCTTGTCAGATATAAATAATTGGGAGTTCAGGGTTCTTGTGTATTATAAAGATGTAGTCTCATTTAAAAGAAATCTTCATAAGCTGCTTTTAGAGATATGCTGAAAATTGAGTCTTTGCCTTCTTGAAAATGCTTTTAAGTATGATTTAATGTCGCACTTAATTTTATAGGAATTCTTTATTTCTGGAGGAGATGGGCTTCCAAGAGGAGTAGTAGAGAATCAAGTAGCACGTGCTCGGCATGTAGTAAAGCTGCATGGCTATGAGGTTAGTTATTACATCTTCATTGTGAATGTTTAAGGGAACCGAAGTGATGCAAGGCCAGTTAGGCTTCTTTAGGAGTTATGTTTATTTTTCCTTAGTTCTGTTTAATTTGGGTTTTATTTAGCTTGTTTGAGTCGTATTTTGTAATTTATTTGGGTTAGACTTGGTTGCCTTTGTTTGTGTTGGAGTAGGATTCCTATTTCGTTACTAGAGGTAGAATTTTTGCCCCCTGTTGTTTAGGATTTAGGTAAATTTCAATTTACTCCCTAAATAAATTGTCATACTTCAACTTAACCCCCAAATTATTGAAAACATCAATATGCCCTCATATACAGTTCAAGTTTTTCATTAATGCAACCCCGTTTGCCCTAATCTTTTGAACGGTATATGGGGGTGGGTTGATGTTTTCAATAGTTTGGGTGGTAAACTGAAGTGTGTCAATTTACAAAGGGGGAATCAAAATTTACCCGTGTGATGTGGACCATTATTGCCTTATTTTCAGCTTTTAGTTGATAGACTTTGAATGAATTGATGATTATTGTAACTGTTTTCTGATACCAAAATCTCCATGATCTGGTAAGGGGTGTTGGCTTAACTCTGTTTTTGTTGTTAGATCTTATATTCCTCTACTTACAAATCTGATCCGTATTCTATTGTATAGAACGCTTTGTGATCTCAAGGGGTTCTTTTTTTGTTCACTATTTGTACATGTATTTCTTGCTAATACATGTTTCTTTGCTTTTTATCACAAAAAAATATATAAATAAAATAAAAATAAAAAATAAAAACACTCCACAATCTGAAGTGTTAATTCGTGAGAACTAGTTGAGTCTGTCATTTGTGATCATAATTTTTTTGTTAATTTATCAAGTTATTTGATGGTTATGGTGAGTCACACAATTTAAACTAGCTGGCACGACCGATAACCTTTACTGTGGTTGAACTTATCCTCTCTCCTTTATTCTTAAAGGGAGATGTTCCCCTTGGTTGCAATTTTGCAAAATCTGGTGGCAATAATATTCAGACTCATCGAAGATAAAACATGTAAAGAAGAAGAGTCCTTTTTCCATGAAGTTTCTTGTTCTGTGTTCTAGAAATGCAGTCGTGCATAGAAATAATTTATTCCTTTTTTGTTGGTTACATAGAATTGATAATACATTTTCCGCTAGGACATTATGCAGTTCATTTAGTAGAATAACTACTGAAGAATAAGCCTGTAATTAGTCCAGTATCGTGGTAGAGTGAGGAAAAAATAAAAATCCATTTTTCCGACATAGAGCTTCTTGGTTTACAACTAAAAAAAGGGTGTCATGAAGAAAATGCATTATTCCAGAAAGTTTGTATTTGATGAGGCTGTTGATCAATGAAAAGTCATCACTTTCACTAAAAAGGAAAAACAAATCAGGTTATTAGGATTTTATAATGGTTTTCTGAAGAGTATATTATGCATTTAATCCAATATATTATTAGGGAAGTAAATTTAGCGTTTGGGTTCAAGGTGTTATTGTTGTTAACCCTCTATTAATGTGGGATGAAATCACGGGATATCAAGTGTATGAGTTGTAAATATTCGCTACCAGGAAGAGGTATTTTACCATAAGCTTTAGTTGTGCTTAAAGTTAAGTAGAAGAAACCAATCCAAAATATCATTATATGTTTGAAATTTTAACTTGGGTTAATTTTGGATTACTCCCGTGAAATGACAATCTTTAAAATATTCTCCAAACTATTATATACATCAATTTACCTCCTTCGGTTCAGAGGATAAAAAAAAATTCATCAACACACCCCACTTTTGCCCTTATCTTTTGAACAAAAATGGAGTGAGTTGAGATTTACAATAGTTTTGGGATTATTTTAAAGATTGTTATTTTAAGGAGGAGGTAATACGATATCAACTCTTTTAACTTAATGGAGCATTTATTGTGCATCTCTTATTTCAACCCTGTTTTGCACGGTTTAATTTACCGTGTGCTGTCAGGGTCTATATGGTATTGAAGTGTTGTAGCTTGGAAAACCTTATCTTTAAAACCATTGCCTGCCAGACACTATCAACTTTTATTTCATAGTTAGAGTCTCCTTACTAGAAGTTATGATGAAAAAATTATTTCCTGCAGTTATAGTAACATTACTAGATGAAGTCTAGATCGTGCCTCAGTTGTCACAGAACTGAATCTTCATATTCTTTGTTGGAATATCAACAAGCTTTACAACCCTATAAATTTTGAGAACTATTTGCAGCTTAGAGTTTTCGCCATGCTAATCAATAATCATTTGCAGACGCGGGAGTTGATTGATGATTTGAGATCTGGAAGTTCTCAAGATATGCTGGGTACGAGAGGCAAATTAGGTGCTGACAGTGAAACCCTGTTGAGAATACTATGCCACAGGAGTGATTCAGAGGCCTCCCATTTTCTCAAGAAACAATACAAGATACCCAAGTCTTCATCTTAGAGGTAATCGTGCCAAAGAAAGAAGTGGAAGGTAAATTTGTATCTTTAACTTGTGTGAATATACACTCTCAGTCCAACAGAAAGTAATTCTATTTTTCGACAAGATTTTGTCTTGAAGTACCTTTAAACATTTGTTTTATTCAGTTTTAATTTTGGTTTTTGCATTTGTACAATATGTAAGAAATTTTTCTAGTTCATCTTCAAAGTGTTTGTGCAATATGAATTGACAATTGTCATCGGAGATCTTTCTGAATCCAATGTGTAGACTACCAAGCAAGTTTGCAGCACGTTGCTATTGTTAAAGAGGTTCAAGACACTACTGTTGTGTTCTAATCTGGCAATTTAATTAGCTTTTAGATTTAGCCATCTGTTACCACGATATTAGAGTCGTCTTCATGCAGAGATTCAAAATAACAATTCCTTCGTATTTTTATATTTATGACTATTGACTGGTGTAACTTGGATGAAAAATGCTTGCCAATATAATAATCCTAGAAGAACTCAATTAATGAGACAAAGATGTAACAATGACTTGTTGGTGATGACATTTTTTTTTCTTTTAATTACTTATATTCCAATATGAGAAGTAGTGATATTTACAATCAGATTAGTTTTTAGATTATTTTATATTGAATTTATGAATCACATTTTAAATTTTTTATGCTTGCCAATCTAATAATCCGAGAAGAACTCAATTAATGAGACAAAGATGTAACAATGACTTGTTGGTGATTGACATTTTTTTTTCTTTTAATTACTTATATTACAATATGAGAAATAGTGATATTTACAATCAAATAATTTTTTAGATTATTTTATATTAAATTTATGAAGCACATTTTAAATTTTTTATCATCTCTAATATTTGAAGGTTATCAGTTCCACTAATATTTTATAAGAGAGAAAATTCTCTCTACTTAATTAACTTTAATTGAATGAGGAAAATTAAGTCTTCTTTTTAATGTGTTGTGTTTTTTAAAGAATTGACATAATAAAAATACAAGGTGGAATGACCTGTTAAGTGTAACTTAATGGAAATATAAATAAATAAAAGTAATTCAGCACATCGAACAGACTTTGTAAATAATATTTATTACTAATATTCGTGTAATCTTGTCTTGCTTCGAAAAACAATAATTGTCTCTTAATTATATTCCTTAGCAACCACCGGCTCCCCATGTACTCGGTTATCATGATACTAAGAGTTTCAAGTTCCTTCCTTCTATGAAAATGTGAGAGTATCATTGTGATAAAATAGAATATATGAATGGAAAATATCTTAGAAAATAACAAGATATTTTCTGACGTAATATTTTCTTTGGTACTCTTTTGTGAACAAGTAGAAAATAGCTTTTCTATGGGTTTGGCTACAATGCCCACCATCCTGGGCTCTCAAAAAGAGAGTCCGGCACCATTTGGCAGCCAAAGACTTGGTGCAGCCGGTTAACAAACCGGTTGCACCATATTTTTTAAAAAAACATATAAAAAATACAATATAAAAATTTAAAAAGAAAAAAAAAGTCAAAATATTTATTTATAATATAATTAATAGCAAAAGATAAATAAATTAAATAATATAATACAAACCCTATAATACAATAATATAATGGAATAAAATGGCAAAAAATAAAGAAATTTAAAATTAAAAAAATAGTATTTCAAGTTTAACTTCAGTTGTTGCATGTCTGACGTCTCGATTGCATGTTTGACGTAAGATGTTGCATGTGTTGAATAAAGCCAAAATAAAGAATATTCCGGAATATTTTCGTTTGTTTCATGTTTGACGTCGAAGTTGCGAACTTTACGTGATAAGTCTCATATTTTGCGTTAAGTATTGCAAGTTGCATGTTTAACGACCGTTGTTGCATCTCTGACGTCATGGTTGCATGTTTGACGTAAGTTGTTGCATGTATTGAATAAAGCCAAAATAAAGAATATTCCGGAATATTCTCGTTCGTTTCATGTTTGACGTCGAAGTTGCGAACTTTACGTGATAAGTCGCATATTTTGGTTGAAGTGTTGCAAGTTGCATGTTTAACGACAGTTATTGCATGTCGGACGTCATGGTTGCATGTTTGACGTAAGCTGTTGTATGTATTGAATAAAGCTAAAATAAAGAATATTCCGGAATATTCTCGTTCGTTTCATGTTTGACGTTAAAGTTGCGAACTTTACGTGATAAGTCGCATATTTTGCGTGAAGTGTTGCAAGTTTCATGTTTAACGTCAGTTGTTGCATGTCCAACGTAACAGTTGCATGTTTGAAGTAAGATATTGCATGTGTTAAATAAAGCCAAAATAAAGAATATTTTAGAATATTCTCGCCCGTTTCATGTTTGACGTCGAAGTTGCGAACTTAACATTTAAAATTGCATATTTTGCGTGTAGTGTTGCAAGTTGCATGTTTAACGTCAGTTGTTGCATGTCTGACGTCACGATTGCATGTTTGACGTAAGAAGTTGCATGAGTTGAATAAAGCCAAAATAAAGAATATTCCGGAATATTCTCGTTCGTTTCATGTTTGACATCGAAGTTGCGAACTTTACGTGATAAGTCGCATATTTTGCGTGAAGTGTTGCAAGTTCAATGTTTAACAACAGTTGTTGCATGTCGGACGTCATGGTTGCATATTTGACGTAAGCTGTTGCAAGTATTGAATAAAACCAAGATAAAGAATATTCCGAAATATTCTCATCCGTTTCATTTTTGACGTTGAAGTTGCGAACTTTACGTGATAAGTCGCATATTTTACGTGAAGTGTTGCAAGTTGCATGTTTAACGACAGTTGTTGCATGTCGGACGTCATGGTTGCATATTTGACGTAAGCTGTTGCATGTATTGAATAAAGCCAAAATAAAGAATATTCCGAAATATTCTCGTCCGTTTCATGTTTGACGTTGAAGTTGCGAACTTTACGTGATAAGTTGTATATTTTGCGTGAAGTGTTGCAAGTTGCATGTTTAACGACAGTTGTTGCATGTCGGACGTCATGGTTGCATGTTTGACGTAAGCTGTTGCATGTGTTGAATAAAGCCAAAATAAAGAATATTCTGGAATATTCTCGTCCGTTTCAGGTTTGACGTTGAAGTTGCGAACTTTACGTGATACGTCGCATATTTTGCGTGAAGTGTTGCAAGATTCATGTTTAACGTCAGTTGTTGCATGTCCAACGTAACAGTTGCATGTTTGACGTAAGTTGTTGCATGTGTTGAATAAAGCCAAAATAAAGAATATTTCGGAATATTCTAGTCCGTTTCATGTTTGACGTCTAAGTTGCGAACTTAACATTATAAATTACATATTTTGAAATTCTGAACATCCGGTATGCCGGTTTGTCAAATCCGGATTGCCGCTTATGGTCAAAAGCTTGCTGCACACCAACCAGACTGCCGTTTGTTAGGATTCGGTTAGCCGCTTTAGATTCGGATACATTCTGCCCAAATTCAGCTTGCCGGATTTTCAAATCCGGTTAGCCGCTTCCTACAGTCAAATATTTTACAATTTTATAGTTTGACCCCAAAACTTTATAAAACTGTATTATGGCCCAAAACGTTATGAAAGTTTGCAAATATGTCCAATTTCATAATTTCTAAATATTATTTTGTTAGTACCAAAATTTTTTGAAATTATAGAATGACCCAAATTATTTAAATAGTTTCAAATAGGTCCAAATCCGAATTTTTATAACACTTTTTATAACACATATTAAATAATTCTCCCCCTTCATCATCAAAAAGAATAAAAGAATAAGATCTCCCCCTATCAATCATCAATCATCACAATACAAGCACATTAGTCCAAAAATATCCATCAGTACAAGGAAATCCATATAATCCATAATCATCCATAATAAAAAATATCCACAAATACATAATCATCCAAAACAAATACATAATCCAAATACAACCATAGGAGACTACCGAGGTGGTGAGGATGGAGGTGGATACGGATAAAGAATGTCGAAGTGCTCGAAGAGAAGACGCTGTCCATGAATGAGCTGCTGCTGAAACTCAGTCTGCCGCACCGAGAGTGTCTGCACCTCATCCGTAAGCTACTGAAGAGTAACCTCCGCAGAGGGAGGAGGGTGTTGAGGTGATAAAGCGGATGCAGAGACACCAGGAGCTGAAGCAATCACAGGATGATCTCGACATCTACGCTGCCCTCGAAATGAGAGTGAGAAAATGGGTAGTTGATCGGCTGGAACCATAGCATTAAGTGGCCGATCATCACTTGGAGCCAGAAAGGTAAACTTGTTGTCAGTGTATTTGACCCAAGTGCTATTCTTCCACTCAAAGCCTAAGCTGAGAATAGCCTCTTCCCTGATACCCTTAGACAGTCTACACGACGGTTCTTTAATAGGTACTTCATAAAATTTCAAGATTCGGGTAATGAAGTTACCATAAGGAAGGGAGCGGGTAATCAACTTAGGTATACTGAGCATGTTTCGAACAATGGTATATCCTAAGTCGACTGGACGACGTCTAAGAATACAGTCAAGCAAAGCGACATCCATATGAGAGACCTCATCCAAATGCCCGGATCTAGGAAGGACAATACTCTGAATAAAACTGAGTAAAATCTGGGTTTGAAGACAAAGACATTGGGTGCGAAAATGGACAGTACAATCTTCATCGGAAAGGTCGACACGACGACATATATTCTTAACAGCATCTATATACACATAGTCATCAATATCAGGAGCTTTCCTAGGAGAAAAAATGTCTAGGCCATCATCGGAAGATCCTATGATGGATTCAAATCCGAATCATCAAATTCAATCAAAACTCCTCCAACTGTGGTGATTACTCGATTCTCTTTCTCCGCGGAACAATCCATATTCGAGTAAAATACTTTCACCAAGTCGGGATATACACTTTCCTCAACAACAAGGGCATTAAGCCAACCAACATCTTCCAACAATTGCAATAAGGTACTATTGCAAGTACCAACATGTTTTAAACATTCCGATAAAAAAAAAAAGGTTAGGAGTATCTCACGAGTCATGAATTGTTGGTGAAAACGTTTGGCGAGATGTTTCTGGTTCTGAAAATGTGTGGACTCGAAATGGGATTCGTTAGTGGTGCCACTTGCTTCCTGTGGCCGAGCGGTTTGTTGAACCGGCTCCTTGCCTTTTCTTCGAATCGGCCGTGAGCTTGAGATTTTGATTTTGGTCGATTTGGAGTTAAAAACGATTAAGAGAATGAAGATGATGAAGATTGAAAGTGTTTGTGAGAAGCAATTTGATCAAAGCACGGCTTGAGGAGAAGAATTTTAGAGAGAGAAAATTAGCGGTTAAACCATAGTTTGAGATTCCGATCTAAAGATTGAGATGTTGAAAATGAGTTTTGATTGTGATTTTAGGCATAAGAACACATGGGGATTAGGATTTATGGACTGGATTGAATGAAAACCGAGCAGAAATAGTGGATTTTGGAGTGAAAAATGAGAGAGAGGTATCGGTTTTTAGAGAGGGAATAGGAACCGGAATGCCGAATGAAGAAGAAGATGAACAGTTCAAATAGTATGCGAAACCGGCTTGCCGGTTTTCACTAACCGGCTAGCCGGTTGTGACCAGAAGCTTAACACACAAGTGAATCGGTTTGCCGGATGCACTTAACCGGAAATCCGATTGTGGACAGCAAGCCTCTCCCTCGAATTCGGATTACCGGATTTTACAATCCGATTATCCGGATGTGGACAGAATGCATGTCCATCCAATCCGGCTAACCGGATTGCACAACCGGTTATCCGGTTGCGTCTAGTAAGGCCATTCAATCTAAAGATAATTATCCCTCGAATCCGGATAACCGGATTTTACAATCCAGTTATCCGGATGTGGACAGAATGCATGTCCATCCAATCCGGCTAACCGGATTGCACAACCGGTTATCCGGTTGTGTCCAGTAAGGCCATTCAGTCTAAAGATAATTATCCCTCGAATCCGGATAACCGGATTTTACAATCCGGTTATCCGGATGTGGACAGAATGCATGTCCATCCAATCCAGCTAACCGGATTGCACAACCGGTTATCCGGTTGCATCCAGTAAGGTCGTTCAGTAAAAAAACTCTCCCTCGAATCTGGATAACCGGTTGTGAAATCCGGTTATCCGGATTTCACCAACAATCGTACCCCTTCAAAACCGGATAACCGGATTCCACAATCTGATTATTCGGATGTGGACAGCAAGCATGTCCCTCGAATCCGGCTAACTGGATTTCACAACCGGTTATCCGGTTGTTAACAGCAACCATGTCCAGCTTTTCCAGTCAGCCGGATTTCATAACCGGTTGGCCGAGTGGTTGGTTATGTTTGCAATAAATATGTTCCAACAAAACTCATCTTCCCTCCATTAATGAAGGATTATCCTAAGGCTCATGTACAAGACTTATTCACAAAAATACAGTCACTCCAAAACATACTCCCAAATGCCATGTTCTAAAATCCCGTTGAACATCTCTGGTGCCTAGTTTCGAACTTTTCATAAGTCAAATTTCTCTCCAACAAAGGTATGTGCTGTAATTTAAGTAGTAGATTTGTGGTCCCATAGATGGTTTAATAATTATTATTATATTAAATTATTAAGATAAAGGCTGTGAATTATGTTATTAACAAAGTTTTGGTTGAACATGGGTTAAATATGAGTAGCCCACATAGTTCCAGCAACCTAGGAATATCCATTGCTCCAGAGGTTGGTTTACAGGCGTCGGACGTACTTGGCACACATTTCGACTCAGTAGAGGATGCACAACTGTGGTATAAGAATTATGCCCGAATGATTGGTTTTAGTGTTAGAAAAGATTATATGCGTCGCGCAAAAAAGTCTGGGCAAATCAAAATTCAACGTTGGGTTTGTCATTTCAAAGCGGTAAGAGATGAAAGACAATATGAAAACTGCAGTAGGGTGCGAGAACCACGACCTCTAACACGAACCGGGTGTCGGGCATCATTTCGAGTGAATTACGATGAATCAGTTGGTAAATACATCGCCAAAGAATTCAAGCCTGAACACAACCATCATTTGGCTTCTAATAATAAAGTTCATCTCATTCGTTCACTTCGAAAGATCACTGATACAGAACTTGTGCAAGCAAAGGCATTAAGGCATGCTGGTGTGAAGACTTGCCAATTCATGGATTACATGGCTGATCAGGTAGAGGGGCCCCAAAACTTAAGGTTCACACGCAAAGACATGCAAAACACGCTAGATGCTTTCACTCGTGCCGAGGTTGGAGATTCTGACTCAGACACAACTATAACATACTTTGCGGTAAAATCTGAACATGACCATGGGCTTTGCTTTGAGTACACATTAGATGATGAAAATAGACTAAGAAATTTGTTTTGGGCTGATTGTGTAGCTCGTTACGACTATTAGTGTTTTGGTGATGTGTTGGCATTCGATGCAACATATAAGATTAATGCATATCATAAACCCCTCGTAACACTTGTCGGAACAAACCATCACTTCAGAACAACGGTCTTCGGTTTTGCTTTGCTCGCAGATAAGACAATTGACTCATACACGTGGCTGCTGCAAACTTTCCTATCTACTATAGTCAACAAAAAGGCCGTGTCTCTAATTACTGATGGTGACAAGGCAATGTCGAAGGCAATAAAGACAGTGTTTACCGGGTGCATCCATCGTCTTTGTTGTTGGCATCTCGAGCGCAATGCACATGCAAATTTGAAGAACGAAGACTTTACGAAAAAATTTCGTGATTTGATGTTGACACCTATGACGGTAAGCTAAATTTGAAACCCAATGGTCAGCTGTAGTGGCTGAATTCGTGCTTGAAGATCATGCATGGGTACAGAAAATGTATTCGAAGCGGTGCAACTGGGCGGAAGCTTATCTTAAAGGAACATTCTTTGTTGGTATGCGAAGCACTCAACGATGTGAAAGTATGAATCCATATCTTAGCCGATTTTTCCAACATAAACTAAAATTGTATGAGTTTGTGCGACAAATAGATCGTGCTCTCCTCAATATTCGTACCACAGAAACAGTCGATGAGTTCAAAACTAAATACAGTACTCCTGTCTTAACAATGCACTTACAGAGCATGGAGAAACATGCTGCACAATTGTTCCCATTAAGAGTTTTTTTTAAGGTTAGAGATGAGATGTTGTGAGAAGGAGCGGTCATCGAAGTAAAAACTGTCAAAGCTGTCGATGTTGCATTGTACACAATGACTGAATTTGGGACACCTACAACATGTTGGAATGTCATCCACAATCTACGAGAAAACCACATACAATGTTCTTGTCAAATGATGGAGTCTGTTGGGCTTCCTTGTAGGCATATGTTTTTTGTCTTGAAAGTGGAACAAATTGAAAAGATTCCTGACAATATGGTTCTTCGTAGATGGACAAAAAAAGCTAAGGAGCACAATACTTGCAGGACCACAAAACCAGAAGTTGACACCGATGTTTCAAAAGTGGCTAGATTTAATACATTGTCTACAGCCTGCAATAAAATGTGCTACAATGCAGTAAAAAACGTTGAAGCATATGAAAATGCGTTGCTAGAAATCAATCGGCTAACATTAACTTATGAACAACAAGCTGAACAAGACGGTCTTCTAAATAAAAAATTACGGATGGGAACAAAACTTCGTAATCCTGCAGTTGTATAAACCAAGGGCGCTATGTGTAAAGGGAAATGTGTTGCAGAAAGCTCTAGGAAGTGTGGAAAATGTCGTCAGGTTGGGCATACAGTACGAACTTGTTCTATTCAAGGGAATGATAGCACCTAACTAAGGTATGTCCCTAGTTCTTTATCATGTGTTTAATTATTGTAGTGTTGGATATTTCATTGCAAATAACTTTCATGGTATTGATTTTAGAGTTGATGGAAACTGTTTTGCGGCATTCGATTCATCAAGCACCTAGGATCCTGGAGCCTTTGCTGGTGTCAATCCAACATTGTTAGGTCATGCAAGCAACCAATTTTCTAATGTTTTTTATTGGTGACTTCATTAAACAATGCCATTAAAATGACTCAATATGTATTACCATTTGAATTCCACTATCATGTACCAATATGACAACCAGTTTAATATCAAATGATGAGATGTGAACACTGTTAACATGCATATGTTCATTATAGTTAAATAATGTCTCGACCGAGAATACATAACCATGTCATAAATTTAAAGATAATTCTCCATTAAAATTAATTTTACAACCATCGTAAGCAAGAAGACAAAAAAAGTTACGGTATTACCTCCCAACACGTTTCAAACAACTTACAACAAAAAGTAGTGTGCAATCACTTGTATAATCATTCCCTAGTATGGTACGATATCTAAGCGCGCGTTCTCGTGTTAACTTTCTTCTTCTTACGAACGTTGCCGCTTTGTTGGTGAAATGGCTTTTGCACTTGGGAGGATAGAGGGTTCACCATTACAGCATGAATCGCAAACTGTGCATTGCTTAGTTCCAGCAATTTATCTTGATTTTGATTCAATGCAAAATTAATTAGTTGAATGGCTAGCCTACCCCGTGTATCCTCAGATGTGCACTGGTCAATTTGAAAGGAAACTGATATTACTTTCATATAATTAGTAGCTTTTATATAATTACGAAGTTAACAAAATTTTGAGTTCAACAATTAAACAAGTTTGGCATAGTCGTACCAAAGTTGACGATTTCTTCAGAATAAATTATGGGCTGTCCATATAGTTTATCACACAAACCCCACAGTCATATCCATTCCTTTGCTTTGGAACTCCAATGCCCATGTTGATTGGAAAGTCTTGAAACTTAACGTGTTGCATATTGCTTGGCAATTGGGGCTGTAGAATCCAATCCAAGGAATGTAGCTGTCGACAATGTCGAAAACCAGACAATATTATGAATATGAATATAACACAATATACATAACTAATACAAAGTAAATTGATAACAAAAAAAAGAACATGATTAAGATACAATGCGCATGGCTTGATCGTGCCGTCTTCTATTACTGCAGGGATCAGGAAGAGGATCCCATATTTCTGCACTTGTATTTCTGACATTTACGATCAGTAGGTACCAATGAGATGATTCATCGTTATTGGCACATAAATCTGACATTTCAATTGTCAATGTCATACACTAAGCACACTAGTAGAAACTGAAATAAGTTAAAGGTTAACAAACAAACCTTTTGACACATATGCACCTGTTGCATAAAATTCTTTCCACATTTAATTGCCCTTGCAAAACAATCCATCTCATCTCCAACCATTAGAACTGTTTGTTACACATAATAAAGACAACGTTGCATAAGGAAGTTGTCAATAAAAAAACCAAAGAACAATGCAACAAGTACCTGCGAGACTCACAGAATATCTTGTTGGTAAATACCAATTCATTGGTACATCTTTCTCCGCCACCTGCTGAACGAGGGTGAGGTGCTGCGCTTTCATAGAAATCACCTAAAAGTGATCAAATTTATTGAGATATATATAATAACATATAATAAACGACAAACATATATTGTGACATCACCAAATATTGAAACCTAATACCTCGCCACTTACATAAGCCCCCGGCAAAAGAGTCAATAAAGAATGCCGATTAAGAATTTCGCTGTAACTAGAAACAATGATTTCACTAAAGACAAAACACGGTAATTTTTTAGTCGTATAGCATAACAACTATATACAGAAAACTCATTTCAGACTTCTGAATTTTACCTTCCGTCAGCCTCTTTGTTAAAAGCATATTGAATAAGCTTCAATTCTTTCAGCGTAACTGGATTATTGACTTGAAACGGACCAGCTTTATACTTGAGATTTACTCCCCTGGACACTTGATCGTACGGTGAAAGTTGGTATCGGCCTGGCCTACGATTCCTATTTGGTTGCATTGGCAGGACACTGACACTAGTAGATGTTTGAGGTTCTTGCTTAAGTTGAACTGGTTCATCTATATTCTTTATAAAAAATAAATTTATATGTAAGTTACTTCATAAGTGAGTTATCATCGACATAATTTTAAGAAAACGACGTTATAAAACTGCACCTCATCTCGGAGATTAGGTGGTGGAATAGGGACAAAGTGGGTAGGATCTTTGCGAAATTCACTGATTCCTTCTCTTGTCCCCATCTAGCCCATTATTTTATCAAGGCTCAGGTTCAATCTGCGTTCCACAAAGTCCTCGTCGCTATCCATTACCATTTTATTTTTTCCATCAGTGGTTGGCTCGGTTTTTCTGACTGGATATGTTGGTTCTACTATTTTCAAGCTCGGAGATTGCGGGCATGGATCAGATGGTTGTTTTGATGGTGCACCAACCGGAGACTTGGATCTCAATTTCTCCAATGACTTTTCAACCATTTCCACTCTCACATTGAACGAATCCATTTTGTGTTCAATTCTGTGGACACACTGTGTTAGTACCCTAAAAGCTTCCTCCATATTAACAGTACTCGGCCCAACATCTTCGGTTTGTTCAACATGAGGGAAATTTCTTTCAAGCTGCAAAAAATTTGATTCACGCATTGGAACCTAAAACAAATATGAACAACAATCATACATAATGACAATCAAAATATGTTCAATTAACTGTAAACAACATTAAATATATGTGTGAACAAGACAAAAAATAAAACAAACCTCAGTACTTGTCATGTCCCCAAACTTTTTCCGCCAATTCAATAAGCGCCGAATCTCTTCCTTGGTCCATACACTAACAGGGCAAACTGTTATGTCCATGGAACACCGATCATACAAAACAGCACTAAAGTAGAACAACTATTCATTTAAAAAATAATTACTACGTCATTTTATTTTTTGTATTTGGAAAATTAATTATGGCATCTAAGATTTCTTAAATATACCTCTAAAAACACAACACAACCACTAACTGACTTCACTTGATGATCTTTACACTTCGCTATGCCCTCCCACAGAAAGTTGAAACACCATGTAACCCAATTCTTTTTCCTAATTAACTGCACATCTTTTAGGGCATGCAGATACATCGGATTGATGTAGCTGGCACTTGTGGGACACAATACAGTTCATAGAAGAAACAAACAAAACATGATCTTAAAGTCATCATCATTACTCTCACTAGCTATCAATCTTTCACTAATTGGGGCTATTTCAATTCCTCTTCCACCTGTTCTATACTTGGCACGCAGTTCAATTATATCACCCGCTTCTTTTCGGATGTATATTGGTTTCCCTCCATCTTTGATCCCCATTACGATGTTGAAGGTTGTAGGGTTTAAAAATAACTCTCCCGTGCAACACTATACAATGCCTCTTTGTATCACATTGTTGGACAAGTGTTTCACAGAAGACTTGTCTTAGGCGACCACATCGTAATTCTAGCATGCTTTCGAAGCCAATTTCTCTAATTGCAGCTTGTTGGTCGGGCGACAGTGTGGAAATGACCTTAGTGAATGCACTGACACGACAACGAGATAAATTACATTGGCTATGCTTATCCTCAATTTTTTATTCTTCATCTGTTTTTTCAGTGCTCATTTCACAAAAATTTGAACTTGGGTCCTCATGCCTCGTACCAAATCGGCACTTCTCCTAATTCGTTAATTTCTTCCATTTTTCAACAATTGTCGCCATACAAACTTTTTTTCTCTTCTTGCCTGACCTTTTCTGCTTCATGCTTACTGTGCACAACATTTTAGTTCAGCTAATTACGTCAACAGAATTGATAGTTATAATAAGAACTTTATTCAAAGCAATAATTTTATACTTACAAAAAGTGTATCCACGCTCTCTGACCAGGTCCTCCCCTTCTAGCTTATGTGGACTCCATTTTATAACTGTATGCTATGGTTCAAATCCTGAAATAGACCATAGATAAATGTAGTATCGATTGAATTTATAACAAGAGCTAAAACAAAAACAATAACGGTGTTTACAATTCTAGACAATAACAAGAGCTAATGGTGAACCAACAATTTCCATAAACATATTATTCTAACTCTGGAAGATAACGGTTCACCGTTTATTTTATAACGGTTAGCTGATATATTCCAGTAGGAAGTGTATTCCCAGACAGAAGTGTGTTTGATAACTTTTTTTAGTTTCTTATTCTCTCTCTAAAACTCATAACCTACTCTCTCTCTCCCTACAACCCACCATTTTCTCATGTTTTTCTTGCCAATTTCATGCTTCCAAACCATTAATCATCTCAAGAAAATTTGTAGAGCCAAAAAATAAAAATAAAACCTTTTGGCTGTTTTGAAAAGCTTCGTCACAACTTCGGCTTTCATAGTAATGATTTCGATAATGATTATCGAGGTTGAACTGCTAGAAAAGAAAAAGAAAGGAAACGTCAAGCCGAGGAATTTCTTGATGAGCCAAAAAAAAAGGAACAATGCACAACCTATAATCATTAATAACAACAACATAAGAACAGAAACGTTTAAATTGCATAGGCAATTGTAGACCTCCCTCATAAAATACATGAACTCCAGCTATAAGGAAACAAAAGGATCAGTGCCGGTCCTTAATGCTCTCTAGCAACCGTTCCAACAATAATATATACTCCAGCCCCAAGTGTTGAGTCAACCCCAAAATAATTAACTCAAGATTCACAACCAAAAAAAAAAAAAGCCGCACCCAGAACAATGGGTAAGTCCTTACCAAATTATTGAGCGCCCATCTTTAGTATTCCTAGCAAAGAGTGTAGAGCTCAAAACAAACAAACAACACCTAAAACCAAACAAGAAAAAATTAGGGTACCCATAGAAAAATAACACTTAAAAACCAAACCTCAAAAAATCAACCAAAAAAAAATTAACTTGTTTTGAGGGTTTTTGATGGCAACTTGGGGCAGCTCACAGGGCAATGATTTCGGCCAACGCCAGGACGACGACAGTAAAGGGTAAAGAACTAATGGTGCAGACAATAGTGCAACGAAGGTAACGGTGGATGCTTGGAAAAGAAGCAGCGGACACGATACTGCCTCTGCCTCTCTCTAGCTCTCATGTACAAACCAAATACCTGAGTAGACCCTTTGCTATCTTAATCGCTGTCTAGCCATAATATCCTGGCGCTTTCTTCTCTTCTAGGTTCGTAAGAGGGAAATGAATAGATGAGCTCCCCTTGCCTTGAAAGAGAGATGAGATTTTAGGGATTTCTTTTCTGAGAGAGCAAAGAAATCGGATTGGAAAAAGAGAAAAAAAATGGGATTTTCTTTTGAGGGAACAAGTTTATGAGGTAACCCATTTATTTCTATTTTTAATATAAATTTAATCTCAACCGTTGGATTCAATCTACGTTGGATTCAATTAGATTGAATCCAACGGTTTTTTTCCAATTCCGGCATGGTGCCAGAGCTTTATTGCCCGGCATTGTAGCACTAGCCCTTTTTTATTATTTCCCATGTTTCGGCATTTAAATTGCAGCAAGGCCCATATATTTTTCTGTTTTATTTGCACAATGTTGTTATGGTGCACGTCTTTCTTATTTTCATTTAAAATTTAAATACCAATTAAATAAAACATGGAAGCACATATATTTTCTTTTATAATTTTTTCAAATAATTTATCAAATTAGATTTTTATTTATTTCATTTTAAATTCTACTTTTCAAACAATTTACTAAACTTTTTTATACTCACTAAAAACTAGGTTAATTTCGTGTTACCCCTAGTGAAGTGACAATATTCAAATCACTCCACTTACTATTGAAAACATTAATCTACTCCCAAAATTCGTTATCTTTAATCATTAACCGCCGTTGACTCATGAAAGTACAAAAGTATTCATACCCTAACAGAATATTCTTGTAACAGCTGTATCAAGTCAACAAAAATATTTGATATATGTTAAGTCATTGGAAATGTAAAAAGTTAACTATTAAAATATTAATATGTAAATTGTGGATAAAAGATTAAAAAAATAAAATGTAGAAATGACTTCATAGGCCTGAAAAAGTAATTAGTTTTCCTTAATTAGACATATTAGTTAGGAAAATTACAAGTTATGCCATCGTATATCAAATTATGATAAATGGCATAAAATTTTACATGTGCCAACTAGTTCAAAATTCAAATTAACTGTGCACAGCATTGTTCCATAAATTTACAAAGACCCTTGTGCATAACCACGAGCCCCAAAGCATCGAAATCCAAGTATTGCTACAAAAGCTTCAACAAAGCAGTGAGAATGTCATCCTCTAGGGGAAGTTCCAGCAACGTTTTTAATGAAGACGATGAAGAGAAGTTGCAAGTGAACAGCAAGGTCATCAAGTTTAGAAACAAATCGTGTATTGACTGTGGTGAACAAGCCACAATCAAAGTTTCTGAATCTGCTACAAATCCTAAGAGGCTTTATTACAAATATGAGAGCCCGGGTTGCGATTACTTTAGGTGGTGGGAACCATCTAACTTTGAGTACAAGGTAATTGGAAGAGAGTTAGGTAAGTTGCAAGATGAATAAGATAACCAAAATTTCCAGCATGAAAATAAGAAGCTCACAACAATGACCACCAATCTTATTACAAAATCAGACAAGATAAAGAGCTTGTTGTATATCGTCATCATAATGTTGTTACAATTTATTATGTACATTTATCATCTTGGGTAGAAAATAAATAAATTGGATGATTACAATGCTTAAATAAGTAGAGCACTGATTAGTATTTAATACTGTTGAATTATCAAGCGATAATATGTTATTTTATGCTTATGTTATAATTTATATTTGTGTTTATGTAATATATTAGGAATTATTAATTATGTTTTAAATATATTTAATTTTGTGTATTTTTATGTGTTTATTAGGAAAAATATTAATTTCACGTACTTCGAGGCTCCAAATAGAAAAATGGAGGTGAAATTTGGATTCCGGAGGTCCGAAAACCTTAAGATCGATCAAGATCGGCTTAAAATTGGGCTTGTATAAAAAAAGTTGACTTTTCCAGTTGACTGAGCACTGATTGGATGATGAAATGAGCTTACAATAGATATGAGTGCATGGGATAGTTGGCAATTTTGACTAAATCTCAACCGTCCATGATTCAATGGCTATGATTGTGCCACGTGGCAATGGTTGGTGAAGCAAGTGGGAGGATCCAAATCTTTGTATTCGGGTCGACCCGATCCGCCCATTAACCCGCCAAATCTCAACCGTTCCTTGAGCAAATCGGACGAGTCAAATGATGCCACGTGTGATGTTGACTTTTGAAGTTTGACCAGCCATTGGATCTTGATCTAAAGGTTGTGAGGAGCACATGCATGAAGCTTATGATGGACCGCAAAGCACTAGATTAGGAATTTATTTTTCTATAAATATAGCCTCATTTTAGGTTTTTAATCATCTCTCTACAACTCTCTTCTTCTCAAATTCTCTCCATCTCCTTGTAATCTTCATTTCCAGGTGTGTTTTTAATATTTTGTATAATTATTTTTATAAATAAAATTAGTTTTATTTCCAATTTTAGTTGTTTTTATTACTTTTAATTATAAGTAATTCAATTCTACTCCTTCTTTTTCTTTTAATTATGCTTAATTAAATAATATTAGTTAGGGGAAGGTGAAACTCTTAGGTAATAAATATGATTTAATCAAATTCTATTTTTAATTTTATAAATTAAATTATTTTCTATTTAATTTTATACATGTTTTATATTTTGAAAATTTGATTTATTGTAGACAAACAAATGAATTTGGCACAATAAATTCTTAAGATCTTAATATAAGGCATGGTGAAATGGTATTTTGACTTATTGTAGACAAAATAAATTTTGGCACAATAAATACTTAATCCATCATAAAATTAAAGGGAAAATAATAATAATTTGTATAATTAATCTTTTGGGTATTAAATTTAAATAATTTAGCAAAAAGAATTTATTAAGTTTTATTTATTCCTAAGAGTGGATCCATAACCCTAACTAGTTCAATTCCATAGTTTCACTTAAATTAAGTTATTTAAATTCAAGTTTTAATTTCAATTTTTAGATAAAATAAAATAAACAAATTAAATCTTTTCTCTGTGGATCGACCTCGGACTCTCCGAGTTATAATACAAATAGACACTCTTATACTTGGGAGTTTAATATTACTTTTAAGTTGTGTCAAGTTTTTGGCGCCGTTGCCGGGGAAAAGTTTTTATTTTGCTTTATTTTTCTGTTTTTTATTTTCTCTTTATGTAAATTTTCGTTTGCCCCCTTTTCTTGTTCTTAAATTCTCTTTTGACCCTATATCTTTCATAATTCTCGTTTTACCCCCACCAATTCTCGTTCTAGCCCAATTTTCTTGTAATTATTTTCTGACCCTAATATTTTTCAGACATTTCACTTTCATCCTAAATTGCTTAACTCTAAACTTTTAAAAATTACAGTTTGGCCATAAAATTAAAAATAATTTGCAATTGAATCACTAGACGAAATTCCTCAAATAATCAAGACTTGGACTTATATCTTGGACATATTTTGGACTTAATTTGGACCAAACTAACTTTAACTACTAACTCTAATTTCTAACTTTTAACTTACTAACTGCTAACTCCTAATTTTTTATTTCAGTTATTTAATTTTCTGCATTTATTTAATTTCGTATTTATTTATTTTCGCTTTATTGGTGTGTTCAACCACCAAACTAACTACTAACTCTAATTTTTATTTTCAGTTATTTAATTTTCAGTATTTTTTTTTATTTTTAATTGGTGGGTTCAACCACCATTTTTTTTTATTTTATTATTTTGCATTTATTTATAATTTATTGTTTATTGGTGGGTTCAACCACCATTTTTTTTTCTTTCTTTTTCTTTCTTTTGTATTTATTTTATACTTAATTTATTGTTTATTGGTGGGTTTAACCACCAAAAATTGTTATTTAATTTCTTTTGTATACTTATATTATTTGCATATTTAATTTGTTATTAATTTGTGTAAATATTATCTTTATAACATAACTATTGCATGAGACACTGGTCTCGATCTCCAAGTGGCAGGTTAATTCGTAGATCTCAATCTCCACCGTTAATCATGGATGAAAATCAAGGCGAAAATGTTTTGGGTGAATTTAATCTTCAAGTTGATCAGGGAGACAACCAATCTCAACATGGGCATGATCAGAATCAACCAAGAACGCTCAGAGACTACATGAATCCAACCAGAACCGGAGCACCATCGTGTATAGTATTTCCTCCAGAAGCATCTCGATTCAACTTTAAACCAGGTATTATCCAACTTTTACCAACATTTCATGGTTTAGAATCTGAGAATCCGTACTTGCATCTAAGAGATTTTGAGGAAGTTTGTAATACATACACGGATCAAAATTGTAGCATGAACATAATTAGATTAAAGCTTTTTCCTTTTTCATTAAAAGATAAAGCTAAAACCTGGCTACAAAACCTTAGATCTGGATCAGTAAGAACTTGGAATAACATGCAAGAACAGTTTTTGAAAAAATTCTTTCCACCTCATAGAACAAATTCTTTTAAAAGGCAAATCACTTCTTTCACTCAAAAAAATGGAGAAACATTATACCAATGTTGGGATAGGTTTAAAGAGTTGCTTAACATATGCCCACATCATGGTTTTGAAACTTGGCGATTGGTCACTTACTTCTACGAGGGCTTAATACCCCAAAGTAGACAAGTTGTTGAAATGATGTGTAATGGTGAATTTAGGGATAAAAATCCTGAAGATGCACTAGATTACCTCGACCGATTAGCTGAAAATGCACAACATTGGGATACTGTTGGAACTTTTGAATTGACAAATAAGCAACAACCATCTCCATCTAGTGGAGGAATCCATAACCTTAGGGAAGATCATGATTTACAAGCAAAATTTGCATCCCTAGTTAGGAAAGTTGAAGCTTTGGAGCATAAAAAGAGTGATCAAGTAAAATCTGTTCAAGAAATTGCATGTAACATATGTAGTGCGAATGATCATTTCACCCAAGAGTGTCCCACTTTGCCTGCACTTAAAGAATGTTTAAATGATCAAGCTAATGTTATCAACACTTTCAATAAACCAAACCCATATTCACATACTTATAATCCTGGTTGGCGAAATCATCCGAATTTTAGTTGGAGGAATAATAATAATGCACAATCTTCACAAGCACCACCTCCACAAAATTTTCAAAATCCTCAGCCTTATCCACCATATGTTCCACCACCCTGGAAAAATCTGGAAGACACAATGCATTCATTCATCAGAAAGCAAGATGTTATTAACAATCAAAACGCACAAACTTTTTCTGATTTGAAAGATACTCTTGCTAAAATTGCTTTTGCACTCACCATTCAAGAAAAAGGAAAATTTCCAGCTCAACCACAACCAAATCCTAAAATTCAACAAAATCCACCCACAGACCAAGTCAAGTCAGTTATAACTCTTCGTAGTGGTAAGGTTGTTGATAGACCTATGCCTGAACCTTGTGAAAATGATGAAAATTCAAAGGGTAAGGAAGGACTAAATGAACTTACACCTAGTGAAGAAGTAACTACTGTTCCACCTGAGCCACCATTTCCGCATGCATTGAATAAACTAAGGAAATCAAACCACTCTTCTGAAATTTATGAAATCTTTAAGCAAGTGAAAGTTAACATTCCTCTATTAGATGCAATCAAGCAGGTACCTTCATATGCCAAATTTTTAAAGGACTTGTGCACTGTTAAGAGGAAATTGAAGGTAAGAAAGAGTGCTTTCATGGCCGAACAGGTAAGTACAATTCTGTCTACTAATAATAAGTTGAAATATAAAGATCCTGGTTGTCCTACCATTTCTTGCATTATTGGTAACCACAGAATTGAGCATGCTTTACTAGATCTTGGTGCTAGTGTTAATTTGCTTCCATATTCCGTTTATCGTCAACTTAATCTTGGTGAGATAAAATCAACTTCAACTACACTTTTGCTCGCCGATAGATCAGTTAAAGTACCAAAAGGAATAGTGGAAGATGTTTTAGTACAAGTTGATAAATTCATTTATCCTGTGGATTTTATTGTCTTGGAAACTGAACCTGTTGTGAATAATTATAAACCAGTTCCTGTAATTTTAGGTCGACCATTTTTAGCAACTGCTAATGCTTTGATTAATTGTAGGAATGGTTTAATGAATTTATCCTTTGGGAATATGACTTTGGAATTGAATGTTTTCAACATGTGCAGGCAACCTAATGAAGAAAATGAGAATGAAGATGATTCTGATGAACAAAAGGAATTGGTTGAATCTTGTATCGAGGAAAATATTCAAAAAGGGGATTTTTCTGAACTTTCTAATGTTTGTTTAGTTAATTCAATTGAGTCAAATAAGCAACTTGAACTTGATATTACTAATATAAATTCGTTGCTTGATTCTGTGCAGACTTCACAAAATTATGATGACGAGCCAAAATTTGAGGAGTTTGGAAGTATTGAAAAGACAGAACAAAAAGAAGCACCTAAAATGGAATTGAAACCTTTGCCTGGAGGATTGAAATATGCTTTTCTTGGAGAAGAACAAACTTATCCTGTTGTGATTTCTTCTACTTTAGCAAGTGACCAAGAAGGTAAGTTACTAATTGTTCTTAAAAAGTATAAAAATGCAATTGGATGGACTTTAAATGATATTAAAGGCATTAATCCCTTAATCTGCACACATAGAATTAATTTGGAAGAAAATGCTAAAACATGTCAACAACCTCAAAGAAGATTAAACCCACATATGAAAGAGGTAGTCAAATCAGAAGTCCTTAAATTGCTTGATGTAGGAATTATCTACCCTATTTCTGATAGTAAGTGGGTAAGTCCTACACAAGTAGTGCCTAAAAAATCTGGAATCACTGTTGTTAAAAATGAAAAAGGTGAATTAATTCCAACACGAATTATATCTAGTTGGCGCATGTGCATTGATTATAGAAAATTAAATGAAGCCACTAGAAAAGATCATTTTCCATTACCATTCCTTGACCAAATCTTAGAAAGAGTAGCAGGACACCCCTACTACTGTTTTTTAGACGGATATTCAGGTTATTATCAAATTCCTATAGCACTTGAGGACCAAGAAAAGACCACATTTACATGTCCTTTTGGAACATTTGCATTTAAAAGAATGCCATTTGGGCTTTGTAATGCTCCTGCAACATTTCAAAGATGCATGTTAAGCATTTTTTGTGATATGGTTGAACATTGTTTAGAGGTTTTTATGGATGATTTGACTGTGTTTGGGAATTCTTTTGATGATTGTCTTGATAATTTGGAGAAAGTTTTAAAAAGATGTGTTGAAAAAGAACTCGTGTTGAATTGGAAAAAATGTCATTACATGGTTACTTCTGGAATTGTTTTGGGTCATGTTGTTTCTATTAAAGGTATTGAAGTTGACAAAGCAAAAATCGAAGTCATATCTAAATTGCCACAACCAAAAACAGTTAGAGATGTGCGATCCTTTTTAGGACATGCAGGATTTTATAGGAGGTTTATAAAAAACTTTAGTGCCATATCTAAACCACTTTGTAACCTCTTATTAAAAGATGCACCGTTTGAATGGAATGATGATTGCCAAAAATCTTTTCAAAAAATAATTTGTCTTTTAACATCTGCACCTATTATGCAATCTCCTGATTGGTCTTTACCATTTGAATTAATGTGTGATGCGAGTGATTTTGCTGTTGGTGCTGTTTTAGGACAAAGAAGGGATGGTAAGCCTTTTGTGATTTATTATGCGAGTAAGACTTTGGATAGTGCTCAAATGAATTATTCTACAACTGAAAAAGAATTACTTGCTGTGGTATTTGCATTAAACAAATTCCGTTCATATTTGCTTGGCTCTAAATCTGTTGTGTTTACTGACCATGCTGCTGTGAGATATTTGATGAGTAAACAGGATGCCAAACCGAGACTTATTCGTTGGATTTTGTTACTACAAGAATTTGACCTTACCATCAAAGATAAAAAGGGTGCTGAAAATGTTGTTGCGGATCATCTATCAAGACTCACATCCGAATTCTGCAATGATATAACACCCATAAATGATTTTTTCCCTGATGAATTTTTATTTTCTGTTACTTCAATGCCATGGTATGCTAACATTGTTAATTTTCTTGTTACAGGTAAAATGCCTTTGCAATGGAATGCTCAAGAGAAGAGAAAATTTTTGGTTGAAGTAAAGAAATTTTATTGGGATGACCCTTATTTGTTCAAATATTGCCCAGATCAAATTTTTCGACGATGTATTCCTGATAATGAGGTAAGTAATGTCATTAACTTTTGTCATTCTGAAGCATGTGGTGGTCACTTTTCTTCAAGAAAAACTACTGCTAAAATTTTGCAGTGTGGATTTTATTGGCCTACCATGTTCATAGACACATATGAATTCTGCAAAAGTTGTGAAAAATGTCAAAAATTGGGATCAATTACAAAAAGAAACATGATGCCCTTAAATCCCATACTTGAAATTGAAATATTTGACTGTTGGGGAATTGATTTCATGGGTCCATTTCCATCATCTTTTGGATTTGTGTATATATTAGTTGCAGTTGATTATGTCTCAAAATGGGTTGAAGCAATTTCTTGTCGAAATAATGATAGTAAAACTGTGGTTAAATTTTTAAGAGAAAATATTTTAAGTCGATTTGGAATCCCTCGAGCCATTATCAGTGATGGAGGTAAGCATTTTTGTAATAAGTCATTTGAGTCTTTAATGAAGAAATATGGAATTACACATAAAATTGCTACCCCTTATCATCCTCAAACAAATGGTCAAGTTGAATTAGCAAATAGGGAGATAAAACAAATTTTGGAAAAAACGGTTAACCCAAATCGAAAAGATTGGTCTCTTAGACTTAATGATACACTTTGGGCTTACCGTACTGCATTCAAAACATCATTAGGAATGTCACCCTATCGGTTAGTTTATGGTAAACCTTGTCATTTACCTGTTGAACTTGAACATAAATCACTTTGGGCTATTAAAGCTTTTAATTCAAATTTGAATGATGCTGGTAATATGCGAAAATTGCAATTAAATGAACTTGAGGAGTTAAGGAATGATGCATATGAAAATTCAAGAATCATTAAGGCAAGAACAAAAGCATTTCATGATAAAAGAATTTTTCGAAAAACATTTGAGATTGGTCAAAAAGTGTTGCTTTATAATTCTCGTCTTCATTTATTTCCAGGGAAGTTAAAGTCAAAATGGAGTGGCCCATTTGTTGTAAAAAATGTATACTCATATGGGGCCATAGAAATTGAGAATCCAAAGAACGGTGTCACATTTAAAGTTAATGGTCAAAGATTAAAACCATATCTGGAACATCACCCACGTGACGAGGACACCGAAATTAATTTGGGTGACCCACCAGTTCTTGATTAAGTCTTTAATGATTGATTTTTTTTTACTATTATTTTGCCGTTTCATTGTTTGATTTTTTTTTAGATTGATGCACTGTACATATTGTTTTTAAATCAGTTTTCTTGTGTAAGCGTATTTGTTTGACAGTTGTACATTCTCTCATCAATTTTCATTTTACATCATGAGCACCTCAATGAGAAAATCCATGTTCGCACATCTTAAAAGATTTCATCGTGTGAAATTTCACTTAAGAGGCCTGATTCAAAGCTGTAAATCACATCGACTTTGGGATCTGCAAGTACCAGAATTCGTATCCTATGTTGAGGATCTAGAGGGACAACTCAGAAATATAGAGAGAGGCATATATGAATTTCAAATGGAGCTTGAGGTTAACTCAATAAGAGGACGAATGTAAGTTCATTTTCCTTTTATATTGTGGTTTCTTTTTGCTCGCTTTCACGTTTGATTTGATTTTGCAGATTAGATTTTGGTGTGTTTTGATTTATTTTCCCGTATAAATGGCGGATAACGGTACTCCGTGACTTTTTAAGTCGGTATCTTCAGTTTCCCACAATAACTGAAACCCCAAAATCAAACATGGAAGAAATACAACATAAACTCCATAAGCATTTTCCCTCTCTCCCTCAGAATGCCCTTAAGAAAATTTACAAAGCTCGTTGTGAACGATTGCGTTTGTTAATGATCAATGGCATTCCTTCTGACATTCGTTGGTTAATTGAAGCAAAGGTCCGATTAGCAGGTGAGTTTTCTAATTCATTTGTTTCTTACATGCCTGGTTTTGGTAAAAGTACGTTTGCTAAGAAAAGGAGAGCCAAACGACTTGGTTCAAAATGTCATAACTGTGTAAGACTTGGTTGCAAACGACCGAATTGTAAATCTTTAGGAATGATTTCTGATACTCGTGAAGATAAAATTAAATTTGTTAAAGATGGCATGAGTAAAGAGTCGTTGGATGATATCTTACGATCTCTTGAGACGCATCGAAGCGGATTGGTGCAACGTGAGATTTACAATTTGTGGATACTTTTCCAAAAACAAAGTGCACAGTTAAGTCTTGGGAATCTGACTCAAAAAGACCCTGTTTGCCAGTTTATAAGAAAACTGGATGGGAAGCCGATCCTCGACCCATAGAGGGCGTTCAAGCCGTTACTGGACGTAAAACCAGAGGAAGATGTGAGCCACAATCACAACTACCAGTAAATATCCTTTCCCTTCACTGTTATTTTACTCTATTGTTATTTTATTATTTGCATTATTGCATTTAGCAGTGTGATTTTATATTTAATAAATATTTGTTTTCTTTTACTGTTTGCTTTTTCTAATCATTATCTTCTTTTTATTATTTGTTTTTGAATTATTGAGCCACGAGCTGACAAATATGCCAACCCATTTACAGCTGTTTCTCATTATTTATGTCACCAAGGTCTTTAAATATGCGCTCGTTTTTCAAATACTCACAACTTGTTTTTGAAAAGTTAGTCCAATGGCAGCATCTTCGAGTAAACAATTCAAAAACATTTGTGTGCTTTCTGGGTATCACTATGGAAAGTACAAAGAGTTCATTCAGGCAGCTGTAGATCTTGGTCGTGTCATAGCAGAGAGGAAACTGCATCTTGTATATGGAGGAGGTGAACGAGGGTTATCAAGACTTGTCTCAGAAGCTGTTTTTACTAGAGGAAGCCAAGTACTAGGCATCATTCCAAAAGCCATGAAACCGCTAGTGTGCACGTCTGGCCCACCAATTGGAGAAGAATTAGTGGTATCAAGTATGCAAGAGAGAATTTCGAAAATGATGAATCATGCTGATGCTTTTATTTTCTTGCCAGGAGATCTTGCAACTTTTGAGGCACTAATTACATTTGCATCTTGGGCCCACTTGAACATTCATCAAAAACCCATCGGTTTGTTAAATGTTAATAATTTTTATGACGGCTTGCTAACTTTTATTAACCATGCAATAAAGAATCATTTTGTTCCACATTCTGTAAAAAAACTCTTTATCTTTGCTTCTACTGCTAATGAGTTACTTGATCTTTTACAAGCTTATACACCAGAGCCAGATCCAAAGGCTTTTGCACTGAATTGGTCGACGGATGATGGTAGCGGCAACAGTAGCAGTGACAAAAAATGCGACGATTTAGATTTAACTCTCCGTCTGTAAATATTTTCTGTTTTTGTGTTCATGTCCTGTCTTCTAAACTCTTTCTCTTTCCTTTCAAAACATTGAGGACAATGTCTTTTTCAGGTTGGGGGGAGGGAATAGTTGATAATTGTGGAATGTCTTAGTCCTAATGATGTGTTTACAAAAAAAAAAAAAAAAAACAAAAACAAAAACAAAAACAAACAAGAGCAATTTTTTTTTTTCTGTAAAGACTAACTTAGGACAAATTTGAGTCGAAGATGGCAGGATATAGAGAGTGTAGTACCTCTAGAAACGCATCTTCTTAGTATTAAGGGTGTTGTTTAAAAAAAAAAAAAAACTGACTTTTTCTTCATCTTTGTTATCCTCTTTTAAGCTTCTGCATCAAGTTCAGGTGAGACCTCCTCTTCTTCTTCTTTTATTATTCTCTTGTATTATTATTATTATTATTGTTGCATATTTTTAAAATTATAAAATTTTAAGATAATGTTTAGATTAGGTTGTGGGGTGGGGATAATTGATGTATTTTTTCTTTTTTTTTATGTGTGTTGTTTTTCTTCTTTGTGTGTTGTTTTTCTCTTTTCTCTTTTCTTTTCTTGGTTAAAAAAAAAAAAAAATTTTGTTTTGTGTAGGATGGCCGAGTAAAGAGTCAAAACTTTTGGGACGCATTCTAATAGTCTTGTTATATTATATTTTGATTTTAAAATTCATAGTAAATTGTTTTTGTTCCCTTTTCTTTGAATTACTCGAATTTGTGAACTCTCCACTTGGTTATTAAGTTATTTAATTGTTTACTCATTTAACAGGTATTATTGAATCATTCTTCACACACACATTATGACACATACTAGTGGGTTGTAAGTTAAAATTTCACAACATTTAGTTCTTTTGATTTATTAGGAATAGTATCTAAGGTAGTAGAAAGTGTATATTTCCAAAAAAAAAAAAAAAAAAACAAAGTTTTTATATCTAGAAACTCGAGTAATTAAGTCCATAGGGGTGCTTCAACACCTAGTGCCCTAAGGCCAACTGTTCTGGGAGTCACTGACCTAAAGCTCGCTACATGGGTAATAGATATATTGTTTATTTATTAGAAACCCGAGTAATTAAGTCCATAGGGGTGCTTCAACACCTAGTGCCCTAAGGCCAACTGGTCTGGGAGTTACTGACTTAAAGCTCGCTACACGGGTTAGAAATGTAATATTTTAAAAATATGTGTGAATAATCTACTGCCTAAAAGATATAATTTCTAATAAATTTTGGAACGAAAATGTTGTTTTTCTTTTAATGAAGCCCCATAAGTATTGTGTTAATTACTTGAGCACAAAAGAAGGTTTGATGATATTCTGGATAATGAGTGAACATCAATGTGGTAAAGAAATTTGGGAGAGTTCATGTATTTGGTAATTTAGAGGATAGATGAACAACTATTAACTTGCATGTGAATTTGATAAATCTTAATTTAATATAACGCTTTAATTGCTAGAGGACTAGCAATAAGCTGGTTGGGGGGTGTGATTAGTATTTAATACTGTTGAATTATCAAGCGATAATATGTTATTTTATGCTTATGTTATAATTTATATTTGTGTTTATGTAATATATTAGGAATTATTAATTATGTTTTAAATATATTTAATTTTGTGTATTTTTATGTGTTTATTAGGAAAAATATTAATTTCACGTACTTCGAGGCTCCAAATAGAAAAATGGAGGTGAAATTTGGATTCCGGAGGTCCGAAAACCTTAAGATCGATCAAGATCGGCTTAAAATTGGGCTTGTATAAAAAAAGTTGACTTTTCCAGTTGACTGAGCACTGATTGGATGATGAAATGAGCTTACAATAGATATGAGTGCATGGGATAGTTGGCAATTTTGACTAAATCTCAACCGTCCATGATTCAATGGCTATGATTGTGCCACGTGGCAATGGTTGGTGAAGCAAGTGGGAGGATCCAAATCTTTGTATTCGGGTCGACCCGATCCGCCCATTAACCCGCCAAATCTCAACCGTTCCTTGAGCAAATCGGACGAGTCAAATGATGCCACGTGTGATGTTGACTTTTGAAGTTTGACCAACCATTGGATCTTGATCTAAAGGTTGTGAGGAGCACATGCATGAAGCTTATGATGGACCGCAAAACACTAGATTAGGAATTTATTTTTCTATAAATATAGCCTCATTTTAGGTTTTTAATCATCTCTCTACAACTCTCTTCTTCTCAAATTCTCTCCATCTCCTTGTAATCTTCATTTCCAGGTGTGTTTTTAATATTTTGTATAATTATTTTTATAAATAAAATTAGTTTTATTTCCAATTTTAGTTGTTTTTATTACTTTTAATTATAAGTAATTCAATTCTACTCCTTCTTTTTCTTTTAATTATGCTTAATTAAATAATATTAGTTAGGGGAAGGTGAAACTCTTAGGTAATAAATATGATTTAATCAAATTCTATTTTTAATTTTATAAATTAAATTATTTTCTATTTAATTTTATACATGTTTTATATTTTGAAAATTTGATTTATTGTAGACAAACAAATGAATTTGGCACAATAAATTCTTAAGATCTTAATATAAGGCATGGTGAAATGGTATTTTGACTTATTGTAGACAAAATAAATTTTGGCACAATAAATACTTAATCCATCATAAAATTAAAGGGAAAATAATAATAATTTGTATAATTAATCTTTTGGGTATTAAATTTAAATAATTTAGCAAAAAGAATTTATTAAGTTTTATTTATTCCTAAGAGTGGATCCATAACCCTAACTAGTTCAATTCCATAGTTTCACTTAAATTAAGTTATTTAAATTCAAGTTTTAATTTCAATTTTTAGATAAAATAAAATAAACAAATTAAATCTTTTCTCTGTGGATCGACCTCGGACTCTCCGAGTTATAATACAAATAGACACTCTTATACTTGGGAGTTTAATATTACTTTTAAGTTGTGTCAAGCACGAACATAAGTAATGAAAATGATATATTTCATTATAAAAAATTGTAGTTAATTACATTGATAGTGTTGTTCCTATATATATGTATATTGCAATGAATATTTCATAAAAAATTAGGTGAATGTTTGCACATTGTTGTTGCTGCTCCTCCTACCTTTGTCCAAAATATGAATTGCAGCACACTAAAAAATTTAGGCTAAATTTCCTACTTTCCAACTGTCATAATACACTATCATAGATACAAAGCTATACAAAATGACCAGAATCATTTATTAATGGTGAATATGTAATTAATGAATGAATAATGTTGTCTTATACCTTTACATGTAGCATACTCTGCAATAATAGCCAGCAACAATACTTTATAAACAATTTAACACAATTCAAGAAATTTAATACATCATTACAAAGCATTTGAACTCAACAAAATGTTGACCAACTTACAGCAAATATGAAGGCCTGATTTGCCCTTCGGATCTCCCTTTATCTTTGTTGTAAGAGGGGTTGATCGTGAAGTGCCTCTTGGACTAACTATTTCTTCTGTAATTTAAATTCCTTTTGCAGGTGGTGTTCCAAATGCAGCTTCTAATGTTTGTCCAACTGATTTTCTGCTCGTTGAACCCCTTGCTGGCACTTATATTTGACCAGCAAACACAACACATCCATGAAATATATTGTAGAAACTTATATCATGTGTATGTAATAAATTGTAAGTGCAGAAAATTTCAACTGACAGTAGAGCTTCAATTTATACTAGAAAAGTCTCTAAAGTATGTCAACTAACATGGTTAAAAAAGCAAACGTGCTTCTAAACTTATTCATCAGGCAAGTACTATAACTAACTCTTAGATAAAAGGAATACTAACAAACTTAAGCCAAAATTAAATAAGAGCAATGAATAACTCAAAACTGAAGTTATAACAGTTGTTGCGCTAATTTTAAACAAAGTTACTTATGTCACATTGACATTACACCTACGCTAAAATATATTAAAAACTACCTTACATTGATAAACAAACAAAATCAATAACTTCATCTTCTAAATATTGAACATATGTCATGCCTTTGAATATAAATGTTAAACAAGCCTGATGTAGCGTAAGCATTCCCTGCAACAGTAGATGGTTGTGTTGGTGTTGTCGCTGGTGTTAGTGTGGGTGTTGTACTTGTTGTGGCAGTAAAACCATTTGGTTATATAAGTGTGTTTGTCCCTGTACTTGAGGCAAAAGCATTCATTCCTGAATATGATGCCTTAGAGCTTGAAACTACTGCTAAAGTCTTCTGATGCATCTAAATTTTATGAATGTAATAAAATGTCATTAGCTGATAGTGAACAATTGGTTATAATTGGGTAAAAAAAATAAATTTATCAACCAAGTAGGATTATAATCTTTACCATCATTGATCTAGTCTTCTTGTATGCATTGGCTAGATTATGAGGATAATATCTTGTATTGTGACCGATGCCTCTACAGAATGTGCATAAAACTGTGAATTTTCTCATGTGGGATGACGCTTCACCAGCTTTCCTTCTTCTACAAGTCTTGGGCTTGCCAGGTGGTCTAGATATATTTAGAGACAAAATTTTCATCAGCTTCTATATGTGGTCACTTAGACTTGTTTAGCAAAGGATGAATGATGCCTGAATAACATTTTAGATAAGTCTCTTTTATGAAGAAAGCAGTAATATATGGCTCATAAATAGCCCTTTAAATAAGCAATACAAAGTATTGCATGACTGCATGGTAGACTACTAATTTACTACAGCTCACAGTTACACGTATGCTCCTCTAAATTAACCACATACAACTTCTTATTATTAGCCATATACGACTTGTTGGTATCCTCAACTTTAACATCATCTCACTTACTGATATAACATAACAGAACCTTCCAACCTTGAGTAATTTGTTTATCTTTTTATTAATGTAAGAAAGAACTTCAATGCATCATTCCTGACATTTCAGCTTTCTTTCTATGATTACTTGCACCATTTTCTTCCTTATATGCTCGATCAGGGTGATTATTGGTGTTTTTCTCATATCTTCGAGCTATGCATTCCAACTCTCAGTCATGTTGTTTGTTTTATGATCACATTTGACTGATTTATCAAAAGTATGAACTCACTAGAATTTTGGGTTGATTTTCCTTAGCCAATTGAAAGCATCTGCATCAACCTACATTATATTGTTCATTGCTTTTGTAAAATCATCCTTATTTGCGATCCCGACAACCTTCCAGTACTCGTCTCTCAGCTGTGCATTAGGAAACCTTTATGTTAGAATGGAAAATACATGTCCCACACAATACCTATTAAGGAAAAAAGAACTCAAAATGTTCATCTTAGGCTACCCCAAAGAAATGACAAAACTTCAAATTGTCCCCTCAAGCTTTGACACATCAAGTTATCCATATATCACTTCGACCACAATTTATTAGATCATCATACAAAGCTGTAAATGTGCAGAAAAAGTTGTAACTGTATAATACATTAATAAAAGTCAAAATTAAATTATTTTTAAGATTTTCGCACCTATTTTGTGATTCTTAAAACTCTAAGTTTAAGACATTCAATATACCCTTTTGTCTATCTGTCATGAAAGTTAACTCCATTGAATTAGCCAAGTACTCTTTCAAATGCCCCAGAAACCATATCCAACTATCAGTGTTCTTAGATTCACATACACATACTGTTACTGGAAATATCTCTTGGTTTACATCAAGTGTAACTACTGATAAAAGGACACCCTCGAATGGTCCTTTCAGATGACATCCATCAAGACTAATAAATAATCTACAATCCGCCTTGAAACCATCTCTAAGCCCCGGGAAACTAATAACGAGCCTTTGAAACCTGCACTTGCCCACATGAGTGCCTGATTTTGTAACTTGAAACATTGCTAGTGCACCTGACATATGTTGTTTTATGATGTGAGTATAGTCCCAAAAGTCCTTAAAGCTCTGAACATGGTCTCCACCACCTGCTAACTTAAGAAGTTTTCTTTTGACCTTATAAGTCTTATGTGCACTAACCTCAACTCAATACATTTGTTTGATGTCAATAACTATATTTTCCACATAAAATGAAAGATCAATAATGATTTTCTTATGGTACTTCCTGACAATCCAAGCAATTGTTGGCTTTGGATTTTTCCAATCCACTAACATATATAGACATTACAAAAAAATTTGATTTGGAAGCATTCACCATGTCTCTACAATGAAGCATATACCTTGAAAAGACAATTGGATGCATAAAAACGACACAATATCCTTATTCTCTCAAATTTCAATCTTTTACCTCAAAAAATCTTTTTGAATACAGAAATCTTAAAGAACCCATGCAAAAGACTTCATGTTTCTAAAAACCATTTTAACCCTAAACTTCGCTGGATCTACACCATCCTCAAACATTTGACCCCCCAATACACGAGACATTGCACAAAATGGATGCTCATCACTTGATGATTGCATCAAACTAAAATCAACATTATCACTTTCATAACCCTCTAACAAGCCATCATCGCTATCACTGCCATCATCATCATCATCAAATTTACCACTACTTTCGTATCTTGCTTCTATTATCACCATCATTTTTTAAATCAGACCATAAATGAAACTCGTCTTCAGCATGAGAATGAGGCTAATCATTCATTGTTGTGTGTGGTGAAGGACTAACACTTAATGAATTTATAGTTCGTCTTGTCTTTTTTGGCTTAGGCTTGGTCTGAACAAACTTACTGTCTACATAATTTAATTTTCTTTTCTTTCCATTTCTTTTTTTTTCCACTTCTTTTCGAAGGCTTAACAGGAGCATGTTTTTTCTTCTGCCTCCGTTATGCAATTCTTTGAGAAGCCCTTTCCTGGACAAAAGCAGCTTTTCATTTGTTGGCTCGCAAATGAAATGGCTACACTTTACCACTTCTTCTATTTATCGTATTTAACTCTTTTATAGTTGTCTCAAATGGTTCGACTTAGTTAACTTGAGATGGAAATTTAAGGTGCAATGCAGACTCATGATAAAAAGTTGGTGGTGTTTGTTCTGGTGGTGTTAACTGTACAAGTTCAACCATTGGCTAAAAAGATATTGATGTAGCAGGAGCTAGTGGTACTATAGCAAGCTCTGAGACAGATTCACCCCTCTATGAACAATTATCTTCAAAAATTTAAGACAATGATGGATTTATGTTATTTGCACCCAACCTAAAGTCATCATCATTATTTTCATCCCCCAACAAAAACATTACAGAAATCATCAGTCATATCATTATCTTTCTCTAGTTCAGATGTATGAGTAATTGCATGTACTGATGTTTGGTTATTTTTCGGGTTAACTATTGGAGTAGGCAATAGAGTTTGGTCATAATCTGGGTATATGTCATTAAAATCATTGACAAACTCTGTTGTCGGCTGATCTTGTTGTAGATTTGATTTTGTTGGTATCATAAGCTTCTGAAGAACTTATTATGTGGTTAATACATTGTCACATGGCATATGTTGTTTAGCTTAATGTTCAGGTGTTGTTTCATATTGATGTATTGACTCAAGTGCAGATGGTGATAGTGTCTTAATCTTTTGAAGAATATGTTATGTGCTTAATACATTGTCACCTGACATATGTTGTTCAGTTTTCTATTCATGTGTTATTTCAAATTAATGTATTCAGATTGATGTATTGACTTAGGTGTTATTTTATATTGATGTATTGACTCATATGCATATGGTGATCGAATGATAGGTTCAGAAGTTGCGGTTGATGGACTAAGACGATCGGATCCAAGGCCAGAGGTAGGTCTCTTGCCTCTTCTTCTCTTCCTTGGAGAACTCTTAATATTTCTACTACTGGTCTTACCAGGTAGTGGTTTAGTAAGTTGTGGTGCTTCTGCGGCAATAGTCTGAATATCATCGTCGAATAATCTCTTTCAACCTACATACATCATATTCAATAGTAGCACCTCCATATAGAAGTCAATCTTTGCGCACTTCTTTATGTTAAACAACTGTCATACCTGTTATATTTCATTATCATTTTTTATTGCTCCATTTTTTTTTCATTCTAAGGCAGTGTAACCTCAAGCACAAACCTTTCACGGGGCCATCTGTTTCTCCCAAAAGCTTATCTCATTGCACCATTGATCACTATCACTTTACTTAAATAATCAGGATCTATAAGGCCAAGATCCCACCTTACTCTAATAAAGTTAACAAAAGCTGACACCTTGACTTCTTTTTCTTATAGATCACAATACACAAACAAGCTTCAAAATCCACAATCCACACATATACTACTATCAGTCATATAAACCTCATTATGAAAATCATTTATTACAATTATTAAAATTAGTCAATAGTAAGAATAATAAAACAGAAAAACCAACCCACTCAAATTCTAAAATCATCGCTTGTACTAAGCGGGTCTTAGCCGTAACCAATAATTTACAATGTTCATCAAAACCAACAAAAATAACAGAAATCTTGATTTTCTTCTATGGTTTTCAATTTTTTGAGGGCAGAAATAAGAAAACAATTCCTATGTTTTTTTATTACAAACAAAAATCCCCAAATTTATAAAAACCCAGGGTTTCCAATAATGTTTCAAAATCAATTATTAACTTCCGGATGCAATGTCATTAATCTATCATTATCACGCCCATAAATGACATAAATACCGACATACAATCCAAAACAAAATATAATAGTAAAATGTTTAAAAGTTCTTCTTTTTCCTCACATCAGCTGTCAGACAAGGCTGTTTAGACTCAGATTCTTCATTGCTACTACTTGAGTTTATCTTTTTCCTTCCAATTTCAATAGTTTTGGGTGTAGATTGATGTTTTCAATAGTAAGGGGTAATTTGAAAATTGTCACTTCACAAGGGGGTAACATGAAATTAACCCTAAAAACTAATTATATCGACTCGAAGAGAAGAGGGTAGGATCAGGCATCTGTTAGGCATTAGGGACAGTGAGAAGTTTTATAAAACAAAAAAAAAGAATTGAAAAACAATACCAAACACATCCTCAATGATCTCAAAGACCAACTGGAATCTCATTGTAAAGAACTGAAAAGGTTACTAGGAGCTACAAATATGTTTGTCAAAACAAAGAGCGCTCAGATCCTAGTCAAGATATCATAAAGCTTCTTTACCCACATGATGATATTTTTCAATCAAGATGGTGGTCTCTCTAATTTGTTTTATATATCCAAGCTTTTAAAAGATGGTGTTGATCTTACAGACTGTTCATTGAAAGAGTTTTAGTTATAATAAAATATGACTGATTTTTAAAGCACCTATGTTATTTTAAGAGAAGCATATTTATCAAGGGAGTTATTGATATAGAGGATTACATGCATTGTAATCTTTTCTTTTATTAAGTTTTTGTCCTATCAGATTTTCCTAATAAGTTCTTAATGAGATAGCTTGCACCTTATTAAAATATAAATGAAAATTATACTCTTTTTTTTCGTGCTAGTCTTTTTTCATTGAGTTTTTATTAGCAAAGGTTTTAATGGTCCATATTCTTTGTAAACGAACATTTAAGTGGTATCATTTTTATCTTAGCACAAACAACCTTCAACCTTCTTATAACCCATTATCTTCTTAATTTAATGATTGATATTTGTTATATTTAATAAATTTACTTATTACTTTATGGTTATATCACTTATATTTTGATAATGAATGTAATGCCCAAGTTTCATACATGTGTATAAACTATACTCATTTAATTATTATGTTTTGGGTTTAAAAATGTTGAAAAGCCCAAACTATCAACTATAAAAGCCAAGCCAAAGAGAATAGGTAAAAATATTCAAGCTTGAAGATTATCCTAAAATTTGAGTTTGGGTCTTGGAATGCTTGATTTGGGGAGCAATTCTAGAGTGTTTCCATCCTTAACTTCATTTGGGAAGATCAGTTTGAGAGAAATTTAAGTGTAGGAAGTGTACATAGAATTTGAGTGAGAAGAAAGTGATTCTATTATGACCCAATCCAAATCTGGCAAGATATTATCCGCTTTGGACGTTAACAAGACCCGTACAATTTTTTTTTAGGGCGCTCATACACTCCAAAACGCGTCTTATCAATTAAGGTGTAGATCACCTCTTATACGCCCAGCATCTCTCCCGTACTTTGTCGATATGAGATTCGTCTAGGGTGTTACATACACCCCCTTTAGGGACTTAACATCCTTACTGAGGTTTGCCAATGTGGAATTTGCCTAGGGTGTTACATAACCCCCCCTTACAGACTCAGCGATCTTACTGAGGTTTGCCCCACTATCGCTCAAGAGAACACGCGGAATTGCTCTGATATCATTTGTTATGACCCAACCTAAATATGGTAAGATATTGTCCACTTGTGGATCACCCTTATAAATTCAGCATCTATCTCGTGCTCTACCATGTGAGATTTGCTTAGAGTATACATACACCCTCTTAGGGACTCAGCGTCCTTGTTAAGGTTTGCCTCACTGTCACTCGAGAGGACATGTGGAGTCACTTTAATATAATATGTTATGACCAAATTCAAACCTGACAAGATATTATATGCTTTGAACCTTAAGATTGAAGAATTCAAGTTTTATTAGTAGAGGTTCTTTTTAAATAAACACTATTTGAATAACTACTATTTGAATAACTGTACGTGTCAATTCAAACGAAGGAACATTTAACAAAAATTGTATTTTTAAATCCTGCCAATAAGAAATTAACACGTGTACAATTGACCTATAGAACAACCCCTGGACGAGCACGGCTTGCGCCGCGAGTACGAAGTCGAAGCCCGGAGTAGCTTGTAGAGTTAAGGAACTAAGGAAGTGCGAGAGAAATTGATGGCATTCGGAGGAGGAGGAGGAAGTGTGGAGTGGCACGTGCGGCCGCCAAACCCAAAAAACCCAATCGTATTTTTCGATGTCACAATCGGTACCATCCCCGCTGGTCGCATCAAGATGGAGCTCTTCGCCGACATCGCCCCTAAAACCGCCGAAAATTTTAGGTATTATTTATTCTTTTATCTATTTTCCACTTTAATTTAAAAAAAAAAAATCTATTCTCTGTTCTTGTTTGGATTTTTTCAATTGCTCGCAGCCGTTTTATAATTTTTGCTGGGAACAATCAGTTTCTTTAGGGAAGCCACTGCGTTTTTTTTTTTTGTAAAAATACTTTCTGTAAAAGCTCTAAAAAATCAATTTCTGAATAATATAGATGAAGTGCTTTTCTTATCTCATAAGTTCATGTTGAAAGAGCACCTTTCCAGAAAGTGGTTTAGTCAAAGAAATGAGAAATTGGCACTGAGGCAGATAATTTAATTGTTTGAAACCATTTTGAATGGTGTCAAAAGCAGTCCTGAAAACATTATGAGTTCTGTTTAGCTGTGTTGTGAGTTTATAAACCAACATTTATGTGTTTGGAAAATCATTTTTATGGTAAAATGTGCGCTTTTACAAGGCTAATATGTTTTTGAATTTTTGTTCTTTTAGGTGTGGCATTTAGTTTGTCAGATTTGTGGTTTTGTTGAAGTTCAGCTACTCGTTTATGTCCATGTCATATGTAATTCGTGGTGGTATGTGTATTTGGAAATTTGTATCGAAGAGACAATGACTGTATCTCAATTGTACTTTTATGCTGCTCTCCCATATTCTTAGCATTATTAGTGCCCCCTCCTGTTTTCTTTGTCTGATTTTCAAGATTCTCAATTTTTTGTTTTACTGAAATTTCTAACTTAATTAATTGTTTTTGTTCCAACATGGCAGGCAGTTCTGCACCGGTGAGTACAGGTATCTCCTTCTCATCTCTAATTACGTTTTGGCAATCAATAAATTTGACTCACTAAGAGTCATCTAAATAACTATGTTTAAGTGTCTTATGAAATACGTTTTTGGCAATCAATAAATTTGACACACTAAGAGTCATGTAAATAAAGTGTCTTATGAAATACTTTTACGAACTGCATGCACACCCTTCGACTAGAATGTATTTGATTATGCCCCAAAAGTTGTTGGCTTGGCTCTGTTTGAGTAGATCTTTCTTAATTAGTTGGCACACTGGTTGGGTTTGTGGGTCAATGCAAATTAAGTTTCACAAATTGTTTTTGTTATGCTGCTGTCAGTGTTTTATTATTGATGTTGATATCATTACTATGCATTCAATCTTGTTGGTCATATTTTCTGTTTTGTTGCTACCATCATCCTTGTTGCATGGTAATAAAAACAATTGTACCCCTCTTATTTGCTAGTTGGTATTCCATTTTCACATAAAAAATAGTATTGTCCTCTTGGGCAAATTTTTGTGTTGTAGTTTTGTATTTTGTTATTACATATTTATATGATATGAGTTCTATTTTCAGTGGGTTCTTCATTTGTTTTTCTACCTCATTACAGAAAGGGAGGATTGCCCGTTGGTTACAAGGGATGCCAGTTCCATAGGGTGATCAAGGATTTTATGATTCAAGCTGGTGATTTTCTGAAGGTTGGTACCTTTAAACTGATATTTGTGCTAATTTTAGTTCATTTTATTTCATGTATTTTCGTTTTTTCATTGTATCACATTCTAACAGCTTTGGTTTCTTCTGCTATTGTACATGAATGATGCACTGGCTGAGTGCTTATTGCTATGCTCTTATAGCCCCTAGTACAGTACACCCTCTATTGGCTAATTGTTGATAGCATGATGCTCTGTTAGGATCAGTCATTCTTTGAGCAACCAACTTTGTTCCACATTTCATAAATAATATTTCTTAACCTCAATAACTGATAATTCTTTTAGAAATCGTTTTTAATAATATCTCAATATCTGAATACCAGAATCTTGTTATATATATGACTTTCATTTCTGAATCAATAATAGTTGTATGTAAGCGTTCTCTTTGTTTCTCAATTCAATTATTACCATTCCTATGTCAAAGTTTCGAGAATCTCAGTTTTATTTTAGCAAAGGGAATATTTACCCTAGTAGATTCCGTTGATGTGCTGTGATTGTTGGTACTTTATATTGCCATTATTGGACGGTGCATAATAGACCTTGACAAGATCTCATGTCTTGTAAATTGTTTACCTTGTGAATGTAAATAAATATTTGTTTAGGTAACTTGATTAATAACTTGATTTGCGAATTCTATTGTTTCTGTATTGGCTCCAATTTTTTTATAGCTCTTTGTATGGGACTGCCTTGCTATTTTTAGCTATTAAAATGGTTGTTGTAGGATGATGAATGGCTGACACCATTGATCCTTGGCAGGTTTTCTAAAGGTATATCTCGAATCTAGGACTTTAATTGAAGTATTGACTTCTTTAAAATCAGGCTAATATTTTTCCTCGATTTGGAAAAAAAAAATGCTATTCTAACCAGAAGAAGTTATAGCGCTTCTTCCTCGTAAGAAGTTATTTTTCTTTATCCGTCTCATAGCACTTGTGTAAGCTTTAGAAATTCTTTTTCATTTTTGGGAAAAGATTGTTACAGTCCAAGTTTTAGCTTCTGGTCTTTCTTGGAATAAAATATTTTTCTGAATTCTTCATTAATTTGAAATTATACTTCACAATTAACAACCTACAATTCCATTATTACATGTCCTATATCCAAAGTTATTATTCCTCCCCAAGTCCGGGAGATATGTATGTCATATGCCAGTTTATTCATTATTTCTGATAATTTTACATATGAATGAACAATTTTGTTAATAGCAAGAATGATCCCTCAACTTGTATGCAACTTTTGTTTTGCTAACCTCACCTTATACATTTTTCTTGCAGGGTGATGGTAGTGGATGTACTTCAATTTATGGACATAAGTTTGATGATGAAAATTTTATTGCTAAACACACTGGTCCAGGTCTATTATCTATGGTATAATATTCTGCTACATTATGCTCATTTTTTTGTTGTTTTTAGTATTTGATTGCTAAATTTTCTTTATATGAAGATGTGATTTTCTTTTTTCATCTTATAATCCATTACGGGTTCACATTTTATTTATTTATTTATTTTTATAAGAAAACTATGAGTATTTGTATTCATAGATAATGGACAAAGTATGTGAAATCATTTTATTTGCTCAATCTAGTTTCAAGATTTATAGATGATTCTTTAACTGCACTTGTGTGCATGCCTATAGACTCCTACTCCCTTATCACATGAAATAAATAATGGTTTAGACCATTAATATGAAGTACAATTCTGATGTGGATGATTCTAGTTATTTATAGTTATGGAGCGAGGCAGCAAAACCAAGAGGATAATTTATTTATAAGGCTTGATTTTGCCAGACACAGTTTATGGGTCTGGTGAAATTTGTTTTCATAATATTCTGGTTGGATTATTGAATTTTTTTAGAAAATTTCTCAATCTAACCGAGTTCAAATAAGTTGTTGGCTTAGTTACTTGAAGAAAAGCACTCTTCTTTACATTACATTTCTTCTATACAGTCTAAATAGAACATGTTATTTCACGGCCTTGAAAAAGGTTCCAAGATATTTAGAAGGTATTGTAAATTATGAACAAAGTCAGTAAATCGCTTTGTTTACAAGGGGGAATTTTGATCATATGAAATAAATACCAGTGGTAGTTATATTCCTTGATACAGATGCAGTTTGAGGAATATCCAATTAACGCTCATGATTTAATGGATTTAGACTGAGCACTTAGGAAGCCTTGTACCACATCTTTGATTGCACATTTGAGCAAATGTTCTAGAAGTAAGAGGTCGTTTGAGAGAGAGATAAGGTGGCATTATGCCAGAATTATTCTTAAATTTTTGTTTTTCATTGTAGTTGGTGTTGTTTTTGATCTAAAATAGAGGGTCGACTTCATTGAGTAGGAATTTGTTTGAGGTGAGGAACTAGTGCACTCATTGTTTCTAAACATATTACAAAGTTAAAGAGATGTTCAACTATTCTAATGTGGAATGGGCAAAGAGAGATCAAGGGAGATGAATAACCAATCAGTGAAAGTGCGTGATTTTTACGGCAAAGAGATGAAGCTTTGTTGTTTACGGGTTTGAGGTTTAGTTCTCATTTCCATTTTCAATAATAACTATTTTCAATGAGAGAAATGGAATATAAACTAAAGATGGTAATTTCAACCACATTGGATTTGCTTAAAATGCCCTGTCAATCTCTTTGAATGCCTTTGTTTGCCTTGCAAAACTCATTTTTCTGCTGCTTTTCACTTTAACATGAGTTTTGTGAAATGCCCTGACACTAAAGGCACACTATCTTGCTCTTGTTGCAGGCAAACAGCGGACCAAATTCTAATGGGTGCCAGGTAATTCAAATCAGCCTCCTGCATCTCTTTCCTCTTGTCTTTGCTATTCACACATATATCTAAGAATACACAAAAAAGAAGACTAAAAATACTATAAGATAGACACAACAAGGACCCATATGTAACTGCTGTTGTTGTAGCTTAATTTTAGGTTGCTAGTGTTTTGGAACCTTTTTGGCATTTCTTCTAAAATTACTCTAATTTTAATCCTCTACTGTTGACATAAAAATAATTTAATTTCTGCAGAAGCAGCTTCTACCTGACAGCTACCTTTTACCAAAAAAGTTTGAATTGCAAATGTAGTTGTCAAGTGTTGTTGCATTTTCTTTCCATGTGGTTTGTTTTATAACCTGAACATTGAACGGTATGACTAGAATTTATGTTTTGAGTATCTTTTCCAAATTATCTATTATCTTGTAGATATCATGAAGTTTTCATTCTTGCACTTGTTTTCATTGCAGTTCTTTATCACTTGTGCAAAATGTGATTGGCTTGACAATAAGCACGTTGTATTTGGGGTAAGTGCTCCAATGTTTTGTTGTCCTCATCATCAGTGTACCTATTATGTCACATTTAATTGTTTTTGGTGCGATTATATATTTTCCATGAACCAGAATTGCACAATATTTTCTGGTATTAATTAATGATTTTTTTACTCACCAAGAATTATTAAATCTAAATTATAAAGATCTAAACATCACCGAATGTCACTGGAAGAACTGAGTTTCTTTACCAAATGCTTATGTATTCTTCTGTTGGTTCGGTTTGACTTTTAGTTATCAAATAAATATAGTCATTGGTGCATCAATAAATTTAGGCTCTTTCAATCTTTTATACGGATGCGTGGATGTTTGTGCTGTTACTTGACTGTCTATATTAGTTCTGGTTGTTCAGCTCTAACTTTAGGAGTGACGATCTAATTCATAGTCCTGTTTATAAGAATAGCATTTTGCTGCCTGGGGCAATCCATTTTTTCCTTTTTAGTTTATTGCAATGGCTTTTTGAGTCCTTACTGATGAAATAGTCTCTCTAAAATGTTTTTTTTTTAAAATATAACTTTAATGTAGAGGGTGCTTGGAGATGGTCTTTTGGTTGTCAGGAAGATCGAGAATGTGGCCACCGGACCCAACAACCGGCCTAAACTGGCATGCACTATCGCAGAATGTGGAGAAATGTGAAACTGATAACTTGAAAGCAATTGTGGCATTTCTAAGGACTAATAAAAAGAAAACATCTGTTAACAAGTAGAATTGTATATTGTACGCTTTTAAGATAGATTGATGTGACATAGTGGCAAGGTTTAACTAGTAGCGTTGTTGTTGAGATATTCCCAGTTCTGTGTGATGGGAATTAACCTTTATTTACCAATTTAATTAATTGTTTGTTTACCGTTTACCATGTAGGGTAGTGAGTGGATTTAGTAAAGATTTATGATACACGCATCGGGTGTACTCAGTGTGAATGAGTTTGCCCCACAGACGTATTAGAAATGATACCTTGCGATGGATGTAAAGGCGAAGCAAATTACAAAGACGAGTTGTAATTGGACGGCGATGTCTAAAAACATAGCTTGTGGATGCTTTAAAGCACTCATGGTACCATTATGAATTATGCAAACTAAAAAGAGTGAAATCTTACAAATATACATATCCAGTTAAGATGCCATACGACCACGTTGCGATGCCAAAGGACACAACTTAAAGAGATCGTTGTTTCCTCCCAGGCACTTCATTTTCACTCCTCAATGCTCATAAACTTGTCTTGTCTAGGTGCACGAGCGGTGAAATCTTGTAGCTTTAGATATAAAGGCTCATGAGTTTATACCAGCTTAAAAGAGAGAGAAGGGGAAAAAATAAAAAATAAAAAAAATAAAAGAGATGGAGAATTTACTAGTTTACAGCAGTTGTGAGGCAGCAATAGAAAGATTGTTCGTGTTGCAAGTAATTCCTGACGTAAGATGGATGGGTCCATTTATCAATCAAATTTGCTTGTAAATTCATATCAGAATTTTTCAAAAATAAAAATACGGATAAGAGGGGCAACCGGGCAATTATGTTTTAAAATATGTATATTGTTTTTTATTTTCAGGAAATATTTCCAAATGTCAAAAGAAAAAGAAATTTTATTATTTATTTATTTATGGTTTTTAACTTATGACTAGAATATTACAGCCCAAAGTGACGACAACGAGACTAGAAACAAGAACTGTATATAAACTCGGATATCAGACGACGCCGTATTACGCGTGCGTCCCACACGACGTTTTAAACTCGAACGTCGTCGTATAACCCAGCAAACGTAAAATATTTTCATTCGCATTTTGCCCCTTTTGATTTTGCTTTGTGCGGCTCCATTCCATTGACGACTTGATGACACAGGCACTCCAAGCGAAAGGAAAACAGAGGTACGAGTGAGTCGAGTCGAGTCGAGTCGAGTGAGTGAAAATGTCGTTCACGCTGAGAGCCGTGAAGGTGCCGCCGAACTCGGTAAACCTAGAGGAGGCTCGAAGCCGAGTATTCGAATTTTTCAAAACGGCGTGCCGTTCAATTCCGTCAATAATGGAAATCTACAACCTAGATGACATCGTCTCCAAGTCCCAGCTCCGTTCCATCATCGCATCCGAGATCCGCAAGAACGCTAATGTCACCAATCCTAAGGTGTCGTATTGTTTTCATTTCTCTTCTTTTCAATAATTCTTCCTTTTTTTTTTATCAACTTATTTAATTGCAAATCAAAGTAATTTCCATGCTTAGTGTTGTTGATTAAATCCAGGTTAAGTAGTTTATTTAATTATCCCTTTGATTTAGATGCGACGGTTTCTAGTATTATCTTTTTATTAATTCACGGCTAAAAATAAAAATAAAATTAAAATTAACTTTTTTATCTTCTTTGTGTGTTTGTGTGTGTGTGGGGCAATCAAGGAAGATTGCCGTTAGGCTTGAAGATGAAAGCTTTGTGCACCTTAGAGGCTTTTTTCTATATGCTTTTAGTTGTTCTGAAAGACATTTTGAATGGTCAGTCATGCCATTTAGTTCAAAAAATGTTCTACAAGCATTTTAAGATTGATAACAATGTTAATATACTAATAACCCCAAGTGGAGTAAATTTCTCAAAAAAATCAACATTTTTTTAACCTAAAATTGAAACATATGTGCTGCCATATGAAAAGAAGTCAATAACAATTGAAAAACAAATAGACATGCAATATTTTGATTCATTGTTAGAAGAAGATAATATGATGGAAAAAAAGCTAGAAAGCAAGCTAGAACGTAATATGCTAGAAGAGGATAATATGATGGAAAAAAATAGCTAGAACGGAATATGCACGAAAGTGATGAGCTAGAAACAATGAATTGGAAATTTTATATGATTGTGTAATTGATCCGTACTTGCAAATTATAAAATACAAATTTAACTTGTAATCTTAGTGAATATAGTAGTAGTGAATCAGAAACTAGTAACAGCTCAGAATTAGAATCAGATTTTGAAGTAAATGTTTTAGAAACTTGCACATCATTTTTTTGGTAAAAATTGTACTATCTGAAATAAAAAAAATGATTAATTTTATGTAGTCTAAAATTTCCAATTCATTGTTTTCTAGCTCATCACTTTCGTGAATATTTCTTTCTAGCTTATTTTCTACTGTATTGTCTTCTTCTAATAATGAATCAAAATATTGCATGTCTATTTCTTTTTCAATTGTTATTGACTTCTTTTCATACGGCACCACTTGTGTTTCAAAGTTTGGTTGAACAAATGTTGATTTTTTAAAGAAATTTTCTCCATTTGGGGTTATTAATATACTGCCATTATTATCAATCTTGAAATACTTGTAGTGAATCTTTTAAACCAAATGGCATGACTAACCATTCAAAATGTCATTTTGAACAACTAAAAGCTGTCCATGAAACAGATTCCCAGATAAGATAGAAGATATTAAAGAAGATTATACATCAATTGGATAGTGATTTACAAGTTTTTTCCTGAACCGCTTTTAAAAATTTTCTTTAATTCCTAAAATTTTATGAATTTACAATAGTATTATGATTTAGAAATTTTAGATGATTGTGAAATATTTCTTATGAATTTTATATACAAAACAACTATTTCTCCTGCCTTTTGTTGATAATATTATAATATCTGGCTTGTAGGTGTTTGGGCAGCTGTTTGTTCTAAATGCTTTGAAGGAAGGTTGTGTTTTCATGATTGTGTGTTTTTGGGATGTGGCAGATTAAGCATTAGGGATGTGTTTGTAAAAACTGTTTCTTGATATGCCCTGACACTAAATTGATTGGCTTTTAAATAGTAGATCGAGAATACCAGCTGGTGTTCTTTTGCTTTTAGTGTCTACCGTTCTTCACTATTTTGTTTGTCTAATTCCTGTGGAGTTTAGCGATGCTGAATCTCTTCTTGCTTTCCTCTTCAAATTATTGGGGCGTTGGGGAAAGTTTTGACACTATTCATTTAATATCTTTTTAAAACATTTCTTAAAATTTGACTCTCATCGCGATGGGAGGGTTTGATACATGAAGATTGGACATATATTGTTGATATTTTGGGTGTGCTTTTAGGTTATGCATCTATCTTGAAGAATAAAAAACAAAAATTAGACCTAATTTGAAGCTGCAATTCGAGCCAGATTGGGAATTTTCTCCTTTACTGCTGTCTGAGCCAGATTGGTCCTTCAAACTGTGTCTGTTTTCGGTTAGCAATCCAAATAATGTATAAAGGCTTCCACAGAGAACAAATTTGTATGATAAGAATGGGGGAAGAAACAATGAAATTTGTTGGTTTTAATTGGCAACAGTATATACTTTTGTTGGTCTGCTGTTTATTTTGACTGGTTACTAAAACCCTGCGAAATAAAAGAGTAATGTAGCTTTCAACTGTTGTACGCTAAACTATTTTTGTACACACTGATGTGTTATGACATGATTGGTTGGATGCAAATATGAAAAAAATCTTGTGGACCATGTGATGTTTTTATTCAACCATTCATGTGATGGTACATCGGTTTATAAAAAATAATTTGTGCAAAAGAGTTTATAGCTATATTTTTAGTCAAAATAAAAACCCTAATTTGTAGGCTACACTTAACGTAATGCCTCTGTCTTACACTTCCAAATTAACTTGTCCATTTTGCCACCAAGATGTTAGCTTTTGAATTTTTGAAGGCATTGAATTGTTTGAAATCTATAGACCTTAGTTATTACATGACTCTGGTATAATATCGATTCCTCCCTCAGGCTTGAAAATAGTTATTTTCCATCTTCCTGATACTAGTAAATGTGCAGGTGATTGATATGCTTCTCTTCAAGGGAACAGAAGAGCTGAACAACATCTTGGAGCATGCAAAGCAGCGGCACCATGTCATTGGTCAATATGTTTTGGGTCCTCAAGGGCTTGTGCAGGATTTGGACCCAAAGGATCAGGGCCTGTCCAGCTTTCTAAAGAATTTCTATAAAAGCAACTACTTTTAAGAAGCTTCAATTTTTGACAGACTCGCCCCAGGATGGGGCTTTGCTTCTGGGCATGGACTTCCCAAATAATAATGAACTTAACAATGTTTTTGTATGTTCTTGCTGGATTTTGTTTCTTCCTGTCAGTATTGAACCCAGTTTAGTGATTTTTGGCTTCCATGAATTAAGTTCTGTCAATGTTGGAAAATCACCACCCTTGTGTGTGTGTGTGTGTTAAATTACTGAATACTGACAGGACTTCTATATTGAAATCATAAGAACACCAAGTTGTTGAAAAGTTCTCTTCAACTTAAGTCTTCAAGAAGCATAATCCATGTTTGTTTGGTTCTTTACTTTCACATTTGTGCTCACTGGGAAAAGGCTACCAAATGGTTATCATTGGTTTCATAAAGGTTTTGAATACCCTCTCACTCAAATCACCATTGATCAATTATTAAGTCTTTCGGCCCTAAGGATGTTCCCGAATAGATCAAGTAGTTCTATTTAATTGGTCACCGAATCTTGGAAGATATAAGAGATTTAAAAAATAAATTTGAACTTTGTTCATTCTATATTTTAGAACAAAATAATCGTAATAGGGATACTATCATTTGTCCATATAAATTTTTCTTACATATTATATCAATATTAAGGTTTGATGAAATTTGTATTTTGTCACCTAATATTTACGTTATTATTACTTTACTACTATTTTGTTAAAAATAAGTTAATATTTAACGGGATATGAGTCAAAAGTTAATTTTGCCTCTGGAGCATAAAAGATGATTTTGTTCTTTAAAATGAAAAAAAAATTATAAAAAAGAAATTATCATTTGTCCACTAGAAGTTTTCTGACATATCAATTCAATACCACGATTTTTAAAAAATTATATTTTACTGCCTAAGATTTAAGTTGTTATCACTTTACCACCAAAATATTAAAAATAACCAAATATTTAACTTAGAGTACAAAAGACAATTTTATCATTAAAAAAAATTACAAAAGAGAAATTATCCTAAAAAAATAGCCGTCATATTAAAAAGACTACTTTTTGATTATATAAATATGTTGTTTTACATTTAAATATCAAATTCCAAATAATATAAGCAAAACAATTTAGTTTTGATAATATCATTCAACACAAGCAACACTAAACCTTTTCAAATACTACAATGGTAAGTCAAATACTCCAAAACTAATACTTCATCATTCAACAATTGTGTTAACATTTTGGCTTCAATGTGAAATTCCTTAAATGCTTTTATGATATTAGTAGATTTTTAATTGTGTTAATGTTTTAGTGGTAAAGTGATAATAGCTTAAACATTAGGTGGTAAAATGTAGGTTTTAGGAAACCTTAGTATTGGATTGACAATTTTGACGGACAACTAATAATATCTCTTTTACAATTGAATAGTACGTTCTGCATTAACGTGAAATTTCTTCTGCATTAACGTGAAATTTCTTAATTGCCCTTATGATATCAGTAAATTTTTAACTTGTATTAACATTTTGGTAGTAAAGTGATAGCAATGTAAGCATTAAGTAGTAAACTTTGATACTAACTTGATAGGTCAAAAAAAATTTAGATGGACAAATGATAATATCTGAAAATAATAATAAGTTTTAAGACAAAATATTTACCAAAAGAATTATATGTTCTTAGAATTTTTATATCCCTGCTCTATTAATTTTTATGAAAATTGAATCCAACATATTGAAATACTAACAGGCAACCCAAGAGGGGGGTGAATTGGGTTTCTAAAAATTATTCAACTAAAAACAAAATATCATGCAAATCTAAAACGAATTTAAAACAATAATAATTAAATCAATCACAATTTAAAAGAATAAGGGAAGAGAGAATCAAACACGAAAATTTTTACGTGGTTCGGCCAACCTCGCCTACGTCCACGCCTCCAAGCTTTCCGGCCTTGAGGATTTCACTAAGCAAGCCTCCAAGGCTTCAATTGCTTACACTTGACTTCCAAGGTGTCAATAACCTTTACAACAAGAGATTATCCCCAATCTCTTAGCCTAAGTGTATCCCAACACTTACAATCACTCAAAATGAAAGATTACAAACTGTTTTTCTCTCACACAATATTTAAGATTACAAATCAATGCCCAAAGTGTGAATAGATGAAGTAAGAATATGTTTAAAGCTCTATGAAGATTGTAAACTCGAGTATAAGCTCAATGGTTGTGTTGTGATCCGTCTTCTTTGAATTTGAATGAGCTTATTTATATTTGGAGCTGAAAAACTAGCCGTTACTGACTGTCAACCAGAAAACGGTTCACCGTTACCCGTTAACGGTTAACCGTTTGCGTTGGTCAAAGTTACCGTTGGGCCAAATTTCAAATAAACGGTTTGCCGTTTATGGTTACCATTTCGCAGTTAACTTCCAGAGACCTGCAAGATGAACACCGGTTATCCGTTTATAGTAAACGGTTAAGGATTTGCATGAAGTGACTCTCTGGATGTTATCGGTTAACCGTTTGTAATAAACGGTTCGCCGTTAGTTTCCAGTAACCTGCAAAATGAACATCAGTTACCCATTTTAAGTAAACGGTTAAGGATTTACATGAAGTGACTTTCTGGATGTTATCGGTTAACCGTTTGTAATAAACGATTCGCCGTTAGTTTCCAGTAACCTGCAAAATGAACATCAGTTACCCGTTTTAAGTAAACAGTTAAGGATTACATGAAGTCACTTCTCTGGATATCATTGGTTAACCGTTTGAAATAAACAGTTCGCCGTTAGTTTCCAGTAGCCTTTTCATTTTTCCGTTTTTCATAAACGGTTAGAGCTTAGGCAAATTTTTGCTCTCTGGTCTTAATCGGTTAACCGTTTAAAAGATACCGGTTCACCATTTATTTCCAGAATCACATTTTAAACCAGATTTTGCAAAGAATCTTTTTCCAATTTGAAAGCCCATCTTTTATAAGCATAAATGTGATGGTTTTTTAAGACTTTCGTTTATTAAGAAATAGCTCCAATATTTTTATCAAAAACTATTTAAGGTTTGTTATCATCAAAATCAATATTATTAACATATACATGTTAACAATCTCCCCCTTTTTTATGATGACAAACTTCATTCAATATTTAGCTTCCCCTTAATATGTGCTCCCCCTAAATGTATGGTCAAATTAAGAAATGTTCAATAAAAGGATTTTTGCTCAAGAAATCATTTTTAAATGCATTTTAAATCTCCCCAATTATAAAACATTTTTAAATACATTCTAAAACTCCCAAATTATCTCCCCCTTCATCATCAAAAAGAAAAAGAGAAAAGAAAGAAACGGAAATTCGGTTTTTGGCGAGGGAAAATTTTGGCAGAGTTTCCCCTTAAAAATGAGCAAAACCATTAATTCAAATGAGAGAAAAAAAAAACACTTCCAAAATAGATTAATCACAACTCCATCATCAACCCAACAACACCATGAGCAAACCAACACTTCAATAATCCACAAGTTTTATCAAGCACGATCAAGTCATCCAACATCAAGAACAATCATAAAAAACAGGTCATAACCAAAATATAAATGAGTCATCAAAATCCATAAAGATCATATAGAAGTAGCAGTGTATAAACATATAAATGACAACATGCATACGACCAAGACATGAAATGTATGTGCGAAAAATAAAACTCAGAAACTACAAAGGTAGTGGAGGAGGAGAAGATGTGCTCCCCATATCATAACCAAAATAGCTGAGAATAATGCGTTGTGCATGGATAATCTCAAGCTGATGATCAATGCTCTGCCGCTGGAAGGTCTGAAAATCAGAACGGAGCTGCTGGTGGTCACGAGAAAGAGTGTCCAACCAATCAAGAATCAACTGCTGCATACCGTCTGAAATAGGTGGTTGAACTGGAGCTGGAGGCGGCATAGAGGCAGATGGCTGCTCAGGAACAGCTGATGGCTCAGGTGTAGGAGGCGGCTCAGAAGAGGAGGAAATGTCAGCATCCGTCGCATGCTCCTTAAAGTCAGAGTCAGCTGGAGGCCGAGGGACAAATCGGCGACGTGGAGGAGGAGGATGAGCTCCTAATCTAAAGTCAGGAAGCTTATCGGGAGGATAGACATCATTAAGCATCCGATCGTCCTCCGGAGCTATCAAGGTATCCCAGTTTTTGGAGTTGCTGGTTTTTATCCACTTTCCATTCCTCCGAGAAAAACCGATACTAGTCATCGCCTCGGGACCAATCCGTTTAGTCTCCATGTGGCCAGTATCACGAAGAGGCACCTCAAAACGACGCAATATCTTAGTAATAAGACTGCCATAAGGAAGCAAGCGGTGATTAACCGCGGGAGTACTCAACATGTGCCGTACAATAATATACCCGAGGTTTATGGAACAATCTGAGAGTAGGCTATCCAGTAAGCCAACGTCCAACCTCGTGACCTCATCCGAGTGACCCTTCCTAAGTGTCACTATGTGCTGTAGGATAGAATGAAGAATACAGACTTGGAGAGGTAAAAGTTGAGACCGAAACGGAGGCATACAAATCTCATCAGTCAAGTCTCGACGGCGACGTATATGACGGACGCCATCAGTATGACTAAAATGGTCAAAGAAAAGGACTTTCCTTGAGGTGTATATGTCATGCCCCTCACTCGAGATACCAAGATACTCAGCTAAATCCCCATCATCAAATTCTATTTGCACACCAATAATTTGAGTAACTATCCTATTTTGGCGACTATCGGAAATATCCATGTTCGAATAAAAGACTCGCACTAAGTTAGGATAGACTCGTTCATCAAAGTTAATTGCAGACTCCCAAGGCTTAAGCATATCCCGAACACTTCTACCACATACAACTAAGTGACGGAAATCATCAATGTCAACAAAAAAGGAGTCAAGTACCTTTCGGCCATCGAAGCGATCCTCGAACCGCTTGGCCAAGGGAGGAGTGGGGAAGTGAATTCTTACAAATTCAGTGACTTCCCGTGGTCGTATGGGATTCCTTGGAGGCACAGATTTACGCTGGACATTTCTCCGAGAAGATTCAGCCATGGAGAAGCACAATGGAGTGAAAAATGCGGAAGAAAGGAAAATAAATCGGTGATTTGATGAGAAATGAGTAAAGGATGTGAGTTTGATGCTTAATTTGGTTGAAAAAAGGGACAAAACGAATCAAAAATGAAGAATCCCAACTCGCGGCAGTTAGGGTTTGGATTTGGGATTTTTCGATTTGGGGCTTGATTTGAAGTTTTGAATTGGTGAAATTGTTCTAAAGGTGATAAGAAATGATTTTAGCGGTTTGATTTGGCACGAAAAGCAAGAAAAATGAGGATTTAAGGACATAGAGAGCTTTGGCTGCGCAACAATGGAGAAAACGGTGAAAGGCTAAGCTGGAGAGGGAGAAGAGAAAGGCTTTGAACAGTTTTAAAAATGCGAAAACGGTTAACCGTTTATTTAAACGGTTAAAGGGTAACGTCCAGGGACTAAAGAATGAGTAACGGTTCATCGAAAATGGTTAACCGTTTATTTAAACGGTTAACCGTTCCAGAGGCTAAACAAAGAGTAACGGTGAATGCTTAAGCACTTAACGGCTAAGGAGTAACTGATAGAGGACTCTCTGTTAACAAACGGTTCACCGTTTATTGGAAACGGTTATCCGTTTATTTTATCTGAATTTTCGCACATTTGATTTAATTTTTGGCCAGCAAATAATAAATTCCCAGATCATTTAATTGATCTGAAAATATTTTATGAGCCATTTTAATGCATGATTCATGAACATGTTTTCAACCAATTAATTCATACAATCAAGAATCAACAAAGCAAATTCACCATTTGACTATCAAGCTCAAGCATTTCATAAATATTGATCACAATTATAAGTCAATCAATTCAGTACACTCAATAGCATGAATAGAGACGTTAATGCGAAAATTTCATCATCCCAAGTTCATGCCGAATTTTTAAAAATTGTTCTTCGCAAAGTGGTTTTGTGAAAATATCGGCAAGTTGTTTTTCCGTAGAAATAAACTCTAATGCAATATCTCCCTTTTGAACATGATCTCTCAAGAAATAATGTCTAATTTCTATATGCTTGGTTCTAGAGTGTTGAATGAGATTCTTTGAAAGATTAATAGCAATCGTATTATCACACTTAATAGGAATTTGTTCAAGATTAATGCCATAATCTCTAAGTGTTTGTTTCATCCAAAGTGCTTGTGCACAACAACTTCCGGCGGCTATATATTCAGCCTCGATAATTGAAAGTGCAACAGAATTTTGTTTCTTACTAAACCATGAAACAAGTGAGTGTCCTAGAACATAGCAAGTTCCAATAGTGTTTTTCCTATCCACTTTGAAACCAGCAAAGTCCGCATCCGAATAACAAGTTAAATCTATATGAGTTCCCCTAGGATACCAAAGGCCAACATCTATAGTTCCAATCAAATAACGAAAAATTCTTTTAACAGCAAGCAAATGGGATTCCTTGGGACATGATTGAAATCTTGCACACAAACATACACTAAACATGATATCGGGTCTACTTGCAGTCAAATAAAGTAAAGATCCGATCATATCTCGATACATTTTGATATCTACTTCTTTGCCCTTTTCATCTTTGTCAAGCTTGATGGTAATACTCATAGGAGTGGTTTTTGCCGTTCCATTTTCATAGCCAAACCTTTTGAGTAGATCTTTCACGTACTTGGCTTGGTTTATGAAAATTCCTTCCTCGTTTTGTTTGATTTGAAGTCCAAGGAAGTACTTCAACTCTCCCATCATACTCATCTCAAACTCTTGGCTCATACATGATGAAAAATCTTTACACAACAACTCATTAGTAGAACCAAAAATAATATCATCAACATAAATTTGAACAATAAGTATGTATTGGTTCTTATGCTTAACAAAAATAGTTGTGTCCGCTTTTCCCATAAAAAAATCGTTATCTAACAAGAAGTTTTTAAGCCTATCATACCATGCTCTAGGTGCTTGTTTTAAACCATACAAAGCCTTGGATAACTTATACACATGATCAGGAAATTTTTCATTTTCAAAACCAGGAGGTTGTTTCACATAAACTTCCTCCATAATATATCCATTTAAGAAAGCACTTTTGACATCCATTTGATATAAAATAAAATCCTTATGACATGCATATGCAAACAACATCCTAATGGATTCTAGCCTTGCTACAGGTGCAAAGGTTTCATCAAAATCAATTCCTTCTTCTTAGTTGTAACCTTGAGCTACTAATCTACCTTTGTTTCTTACAACCACACCAGATTCATCCATTTTATTTCTAAATACCCATTTAGTGCCTATAATGGATTGATGTTCTGGATAAGGAACTAACTCCCACACATTGTTTCTCTCAAATTGATTTAACTCCTCTTGCATTGCCATAATCCAAGATTCATCATTTTCAGCATCCGCAAAAAATTTTGGTTCAATTTGAGAAATAAATGCAGCATGCTCACATGTGTTCCTAAGAGATGATCTAGTGGTAACACCTCGTGAGGGATCTCCTAAAATTGCATCCTTAGGGTGAGAGGAAACATACCTCCACTCCTTGGGAAATGTTTGAGAAATACCTTCATTTTGCTCCACATTTGGTTCTTCATGATGCTCTTCTTGAATTCCATGTGGTGTGTCTTCTTGGTTGTCATTTGATGCTTCTTCTTATTGTTCTTCTTCTGCATTATCATCAACAATGGCTTTCTCCGTAGAGGAGGGGTTAGACTCATCAAAAGTAACATCCATAGATTCCTCCACAACTAAAGTTCTTTTGTTATAAACTCTATAAGCTTTGCTTGAATTTGAATAACCAAGAAAAATACCAACATCAGATTTTGGATCAAATTTACCAAGATTATCTTTTGTGTTCAAAACAAAACATTTGCATCCAAAAACTTTAAAATAACCAATGTTGGGTTTTCTATCTTTCCAAAGCTCATATGGAGTTTTATTAAGATTAGGTCTAATCAACACCCGATTTAAAACATAACAAGCGGTGTTGACGGTTTCGGCCCAAAAATACTTAGGCAAAGAATTTTCATTCAACATGATTCTAGCCATTTCTTGTAGAGACCTATTCTTTCTTTCTACTACTCCATTTTGTTGTGGAGTCCTAGGTGATGAAAATTTATGTTTAATGCCAAGGTCATTACAAAAATTTTCAAATGCATGATTTTCAAATTCTCCACCATGATCACTTCTAATACAAGAAATAGAATAACCTTTTTAATTTTAAACCTTTTTATAGAAAATTCGAAATGCATCAATGACATCATCCTTATTAGTTAAGAACAATACCCATGTGGATCTAGAATAATCATCCACAATTACAAATGCATAATATTTGCCACTTAAAACTAGCATATCTAGAAGGTCCAAATAAATCTATATGAAGTAATTAAAGTGGTTTTGAAGTAGAGATATGATTCTTGTTTTTGAAGGAAGTCTTGATTTGTTTTCCAAATTGACATGCTTCACAAACTCTATCTTTTTGAAAATTGATTTTTGGAAGACCTTTAACTAAATCATTTTTCACAATTTTTGAAATCAAATCCATGCTTACAGGTCCTAATCTTCTATGCCATAGCCAACTATCATCATGTAATGCGGAAAAACATTTATCAAGAGTAGATGCACATTCTATGTCAATGGTATAAACATTACCACATCTATTACCAACAAACAAGATTTTGCCATCACATGAGTTTTCGATAACACAATTAAATTTATCAAAAATAACTTTGTAACATTTGTCACATAATTGACTAATGCTAATTAAGTTGTGTTTCAAGTTCTCAACCAAACATACATTCTCAATTAGAGTTGAGAATACTTTATCAACATCTCCAATTCCAAGAATTTTTCCTTTTGAGTTGTCTCCAAAAGATACGTCTCCACCATTTTCAATTTTGGTGAAGCTTAAGAACCAAGAATAATTCCCTGTCATGTGTCTTGAACAACCGCTGTCCAAGTACCACTTATTCTTCTTATTCTTCAAGCCCTGTAGAGAAAATCTCAAGTTTTAAGTACCCAAACTTTTTTGGGTCCTTGAGAGTTAGCAATAGTTCTTTTCGGAACTCAAACACATTTCATACCATAATATGCATTTCTCTTTACTGCACATCTATTTTTCATATGACCATCTTGATTACAATAATGACATACAATTTTATGATCATTTGTGGAGGTAGCTTTAACAAAATAATTCTTGTAATACTTTTGCTTCAAGTTAGGCTTATACCCAAGTCCTCCTTTATCAAAAACACATTTAGAGAATTAAGCATGTTATCCAACATCTTTTGCCCAATTGTAAATCTCAAGACAATCTCATTTAACTCATTGCTCTTTTTTTTTTACCATTTCGTTCTCATTTTTCAACTCATCTATGTGTGATTCTAAATGCTCATGTGAGATGCTAGATTTCTCATTTGATAATGCAATTTCATCATGTAATGTTTTGTTCCCTACTTCTAGGCATACAATTCTTGCATTTAGAGATTCATTTTCATTTTTAAGTTTTTTCATTTCCTTTTTAAGACATGCATTCTTTTTACCAATCTTCATCAACTCATTATGCAAATCTTTAAAAGCATCATATAATTCATCATAGGTGGGATCACTTACCTCATTGAGATCATCATCATCTCCTATTGCCATAAGTGCTAGGTTTGAAACTTCTTGCGATCCTTCTTCATCACTTGAATCTTCCTCGCTATCATCCCAAGTTGCAACCATTGCTTTCTTCTTGAGTTTGTTGATAAGTGGTCACTCCGATCTTATATGGCCAGGCTTCTTGCATTTATAGCATGTGATTGCCTCCTTCTTCTCTCTATGGTTCTTGAAGTTTCTAAAATTTCTTCGCTCTCTGGTTTTCTTGAAGAATTTTCTGAACCTCCTTGCTAGCATGGCTAGCTCTTCATCATCCAGTTCACTCTCGCCATCACTCTCATGTTTTGAAGTTTTGAGAGCAATATTTTTCTTCTTCTCCTCATGCCCTTTTTTTACTGCCAAATCTTCTTCATATGAAATGAGAGAACCAATTAAATCATCAAGAGGTAAAATATTTAAATCCTTTGCTTCCTCAATGGCAGTCCTTTTTGGTCTCCATTCCTTAGGTAGTGACCTAATGATTTTCTTGACTTTTTCGTTATTTGAAAAAGTCTTCCCTAGAGCTCCTAGAGTGTTAACTATGTCCGTGAATCTAGTATACATAGAGTACACATTTTCATTTTGTTCCATTTGGAACAATTCATATTGTCGAGTGTACCTACTTATTTTAGATTCTTTCACTTGGTTTGTGCCTTCATAGACAACCTCAAGTTTGTGCCAAATCTCATTACCACTTTCACAACTAGACACTCTATGAAACTCTTTCTTATCTAGTGCACAAAACAAGGCATTCATGGCTTTGGAGTTTAGAGAGGCTTTTCTCTTTTCGAATTCATTCCAAACCTGTGAAGGTTTTGAAATATCTTCACCGACTTCATTTTTAGTCAAAGTCATGAAAGGACCATCATTAACAATTTCCCAAATCTCATAATCTAAGGCTTGCAAGTAAATTCTCATCCTAGTTTTCCAATATGGGTAATCATTTCCATCAAAGAAAGGTAGTCTAGTAGTGGACTGTCCTTCCCTAAATGTGGAATCATTTTGAGTTGTCATTGATCTTTAGCTCTAGACGGTTAAGTCTAAATAAGAGCACCAAGCTCTGATACCAAATGAAATACTAACTAGGCAACCCAAGAGGGAGTGAATTGGGTTTCTAAAAATTATTCAACTAAAAACAAAATATCATGCAAATCTAAAACGAATTTAAAACAATAATAATTAAATCAATCACAATTTAAAAGGATAAGGGAAGAGAGAATCAAATACGGAGATTTTTACGTGGTTCGGCCAACCTCGCCTACGTCCACGCCTTCAAGCTTTCCGGGCTTGAGGATTTCACTAAGCAAGCCTCCAAGGCTTCAATTGCTTACACTTGACTTCCAAGGTGTCAATAACCTTTACAACAAGAGATTATCCCCAATCTCTTAGCCCAAGTGTATCCCAACACTTACAATCACTCAAAATGAAAGATTATAAACTGTTTTTCTCTCACACAATATTTAAGATTACAAATCAATGCCCATAGTGTGAATAGATGAAGTAAGAAAATGTTTAAAGCTCTATGAAGATTGTAAACTATAAGCTCAATGGTTGTGTTGTGATCTGTCTTCTTTGAATTTGAATGAGCTTATTTATATTTGGAGCTGAAAAACTAGCCGTTACTGACTGTCGACCAGAAAACGGTTCACCGTTACCCGTTAACGGTTAACCGTTTACGCTGGTCAAAGTTACCGTTGGGCCAAATTTCAAATAAACGGTTTGTCGTTTATGGTTACCCTTTCGCCGTTAACTTCCAGAGACCTGCAAGATGAACACCAGTTATCCGTTTATAGTAAACGGTTAAGGATTTGCATGAAGTGACTCTCTAGATGTTATCGGTTAACCGTTTGTAATAAACGGTTCGCCGTTAGTTTCCAGTAACTTGCAAAATGAACATCAGTTACCCGTTTTAAGTAAACGGTTAAGGATTTACATGAAGTGACTTTCTGGATGTTATCGGTTAACCGTTTGTAATAAACAGTTCGCCGTTAGTTTCCAGTAACCTGCAAAATGAACATCAGTTACCCGTTTTAAGTAAACGGTTAAGGATTACATGAAGTCACTTCTCTGGATATCATCAGTTAACCGTTTGAAATAAACGGTTCGCCGTTAGTTTCCAGTAGCCTTTCCATTTTTCCGTTTTTCATAAATAGTTAGAGCTTAGGCAAATTTTTGCTCTCTGGTCCTAATCGGTTAACCGTTTAAAAGATACCGATTCACCGTTTATTTCCAGAATCACATTTTAAACCAGATTTTGCAAAGAATCTTTTTCAAATTTGAAAGTCCATCTTTTATAAGCATAAATGGGATGGTTTTTTAAGACTTTCGTTTATTAAGAAATAGCTCCAATATTTTTATCAAAAATCATTTAAGGTTTGTTATCATCAAAATCAATATTATTAACATATACATGTTAACACATATTTCTAATTAGTTTCTGGTTGTGTGCCAAACGTTCAATGTTTAGAGAATAAAAAATGTGAAGATGAAATAAAAATATCAAACGAAAATTATTGTTTGATAGTTTGCATAAGGGAGAGTGAGAGAGCAAATCTTTTAAGTTATCTCGTAACTTTGACCACTATTGATGTTGAGAATTTGCTTGCTCCTATTTCTATAAAGAATAGTGATTATTCATATCAAAAATTTTATCCACGCTCTTGTCCTTATTTCATATATTAATATTTATAGTTTCTAAAGTTTGCTTCGAAGTCCGAAGTTACTATGTTTTCTCTTAATTATACATATTGAATATTCTTGACAGTTATTTATTAAGTGATGGGATTATTTGAACTTATCAAACTACTCATTAAATTTAAAATTATCTACTAAATAATTCACCCTAAATTCTAGAGAAAAATCTTGTTTAATCCCTATATTATGAGGTTAGTACCCATTTAATTTTTATATTATTAAAAATACCTCAAACCATCTCTGTTGTTAAATTATTGACACCTACTATTATTTTTTGTTTTTTTTAACTTACTTTTATAATATTACTTTCTTATAATAATGTTGTTTTTTACATTAATAAAAAGAAAAAATAAAATTATTAATTTAACTCTAAAAATAAAATAGAAACAAAAAAATATATATTAATTTTTGTGAAACACTATGCAGAGGAGTTAATATATTAATTTTTTATTAATATCCAAAAAAGTGGTAATTTAATTTATTTTACAATATTAATTTCTTTGAACACACATGAAGTTTCACAAAAATTAAAATATCTAATTTTATTTTTATTTTATTTTTTGGATTAAATTAATTTTTTCTTTTATTATTGGCCTACAAAAAAAATATTATTTAAGAGAGTAACATTGTAAAATCAAGTTAGAAAGAGCAAAAAGTAATGGCAGAGGTATCGATAATTTATTGACAGGGATGTTTTGAGATATTTTTAAAAATACAAGGACCAAACATATACTAACCTCATAATATAGAGATTAAATAAGTTTTTACCCTTAAATTTCGTAAATAAAAAGTTTTGCATAACAAATCCATCAGAATACCCAATATACTTTTACTAAATGTTTAGATTTATTAAGTGGAAAACCCATTGTTTATACAAAACATAAACAATACTTTCAATTATTTATTTTGTAGCAAAAAGTCAAAATGCCAAGTAAATTACTAGATGTATGTTTTTAAAAAAAAAAATTAAATATCTATACAGAATTTTAATATCACATTTAATTTATTTTTACTGAAAAATTGTCCGTGTATTTTAATAATACTAGGGTTCATATGTGTGTTTCGATTGTACGTTATTAAAGTTTCTCAATTTATTCCTTTCAATTGATTTTTTAGATACCTGAAGCAATTTTAAGCATTATCTTGCACCGTAGTCTCAGATCTTTCAATCACGTCAAAGATAATTGAGAAATCTTTAAGTGGCACTTGTCATGAATTTTCATTTTGTTATATTTATTGTTTGCTTTTCTTGGGGCTCATATTGTAATCCGATTATTTTTATCTGTACATGTAAACACTGCATATAATTTTTTTGCTGAACAAATTTTGAACACCTTAGAAAAGCCAATCATCAAATTATTCAGTTGTAAAAAATTGTACATACATATATTTGTAGAAATAACTTTTGATTTGACTTTTTTGGATGAACAAAATTTAAACTCCTAAAAATTAATAATTAGCGTCCAAAATTGTAATTTCCTTTAGGGATGTTTTAATAATTAAAAATTATTTTCAAATGATGATTTAGTGAATAATTTGGTGAGTATAAATAACCATACCCATTAATAAAATAAGAGGGACCCAACCCATTATTAAAATAAGAGGGTTTAGAGAAAATTTACACTTACCGGTCACTTTATGATGCTCTTAAAAAAATTACAGCATCAATAGTAGTACAAATATTTACTGTTAAATTTAATTATCAATTCATAAAATTAGAAGCTAGTTAGGATAATATTTTAATTTTAATTTATTAAGAATTTAACTTCACTAATTATTAAATCTGTTAAACATATTTTTTAAAGATTAAATAATAAAAGGGAAATTATCATTGCACCACTTTTATTTTGCCTTATGTTTATCCAACCACTACAAAATTCTAACATTACTTTGCACCACCTTTCTTTTCACATTTTTATCAACTAACTACTTTTACATTAACACTATTAAATAATTTTAATAAATGATAATTTTACCCCCAAATAAATTAAAAGACCATTTTATTTTATAAAAACTTTAAAAAATAAAAAATTATAATGATAAAAAAATCCCTAAATTTAATAAAAATAAATCCCAAAATTAGAATTTTTATTTTTAATAAAAATTATTTTAATATAAATTTATAATTATAAAAATAATTACAAAATTTAGGAATTTAATAAAATTTCCCTAAATTATTAAAAATTTAGGATTTATTCTTTTAAGAAATAAATTCAGTTATTTTAATAAAATTTTACAAAATTATAATTTTTAATAAATAAATTCATTTATTTTTATTAAAATTTTTTAAATTATAATTTTAATGAAAATAATTATTAAAATTTTGTAAAATCTAAATTTAGTAAAAATTAGTTGAGCACCTCTATTTGGGATTTATTTTTTTATTAAATTTAGGGATATTTTTATGATTATGATTATAATGTTTAATTTTAAAAGTTTTTATAAGATAAAATAGTCTTTTAATTTATTTGGGGGTAAAATTATAATTTTATTAAAATTATTTAATAGCGTTAATGCAAAAGTGACTAGTTGATACAAATGTGAAAAGAAAGGTGGTGCAAAGTACATGTTAGAATTTTGTAGTGGTTGGATGAACATAAGACAAAATAAAGGTGATGCAATAATAATTTCCCATAATAAAAAGAAACAAGTATAGTCTACTGATACTTTTATATTTCCGTTTAAAATATATGTATCGTGATATTAACATAACTCAATCTTAGTTTATCTTCTTATTATTATCTCATTTTCAACAAAAAATTGCTAGATTAATAAATACTGAAACAATTAATTCAACTCAATCTTCACCAATGAGTAATTTTAAAAAAAGAAAAAGGAAAAGGAAAAAGACAATGAATAAAAGTGGGAATTCAAAATTATATTGTTCTAATTATAAATGAAAAAATAGGTCTAAAATAACATGTGTTTTAGGGGTATTCAGAATCCAATCCGATTCGCTCAATCCGTCTGATCCGCTCAATCTGATCCGTATAAATCTGATCCGTGGATTGGATATGGATTGAAAATTTAAAAATCTGCAGTCGATGGATTGGATATGGATTTACTTCTGTAAATCCACAGAAATCCGTGAATCCGCAAAAAAAAATTTTATATATATATATATATATAATTAAAAAATATTATAAATTTAATTAAAAAATTATAAATGTGACATTACATGGTTACATAAGCACTATAACATATCTTAACCATTAACCAATAATAATATAAAAATAATAATTAAATAATCAAATATACAAATATAACTTGTAAAAATTGTAAAATAAAATAAAAGAAAAGTCACACGCACTAGCAAAAGCAAAGTAACATAATGCCAAGTCACCAACAATTTGCAAAGTCACCCAAAAGCAAAGTAACATAACGTCAAGTCACCAACAATTTACAAACAAAAAACCCTAAGCTTCCCCGCCGTCACACATACTAGCAACACTCAATACTGGTTGGATACACTCTCGACACGGATTTGAAGGATATTGGCCACACGATCCCGGCGAGAGCAAGCCATCTTCTTTCCCAAGTCCATCGAGCCACTTCAAATTCATTGGTTCCAGCTGAACAATTTCACTATCACAACCTTCAAGATCGCCACCTGTACGACTTCTCCTGGTTCCCATCATAGACCGCTCAATAATCACCACTTTTCGACAGGCGCAACAGCCCTGGTGAAGGATCAGACTGTGTTTGGTTTCCGAAACTTCGCCATTTCAATTAATTGTGGCTTTATTTGAACAATTAATTTCGGTGTTATATTAACGTATTATTGTAACTTTATTTGAACAATTAAGTTTGGTGTGTTATATTTTGAAACTTTGAACGTATTATTGTAGCTTTATTTGAATAATTAGTCTCGATGTATTATATTTTGAAACTTTAAATGTATTATTTTAACTTTATTTAAATAATTAATTTTTTTAAATTTTATTCAATTTAAATTTAATTGGTAACAAAATTATTTTTATATTAGATTTTTTTATTTCATTAATTGGAGAGAACTAAAAATTTTTAATTCGAAAACTAATGCGCAAAATGGTGGATTGGATATGGATTGAGTCAAATCCGCATCCAATCCGTAGACGTATGGATTAGATATGGATTGAGTCAAATCCGCATCCGATCCGCAGATGTATGGATTGGATTTGGATTGAATTTTATCAATCTGTGGATTGGATTAGATTGAAAAATTATAATCCGCAAAATCACGGATCGGATATGGATTGATGTCCAATCCATAAAATCCGATCCGCGAACACCCCTAATGTGTTGTTGAAGATTGAATAATGCATATTTGTTATTAACAGCTCTAAATTAATTTATATTTTTGCATTTTTAATTTTTAATTTTGTTGGTGATTTAAAAAATATTTATGGAATAATGAAAAATACTATTATATTCATGAACTTGAATATTATCTACTATTTATTAAGTAATTAGCTATTTATCCACTAAATTAAATCAATAGTGAAAATTAAAACTTTAAAATCCAAGGGTCCATAATGACTCCATTATCCATACCGTAAAAATTCATATAGCATCATAGAGAAATCATGCACTCCAATTTATATTTTTGAGCAATTAATTTTATAAAATTTTATATTACTAAAATAACCTTAAAGTAATTTACCATCAGGGACATTATATAATATGTATTACTACTTAACACCGTATAAGTAATAATTCATTTTAAACAGTTTCCTCTTCGCCATCGCAACTCACAGCAAATTGATTTGAATTAGACCCCAAAAAATATGTTTTTTTAAAAAATGAAGAAAGTCAGTTAATAAAACTAATATATTGTGCAGCGAAGAACATCAAAGTAAAAGCTAGGTTCGTGATTAAAACTAGGGGTGTTCGCGGATCGGATTTTACTGATTGGACATCAATACATATCCGATCCATGATTTTGTGGATTATAATTTTTCAATTCAATCCAATCCACGGATTGATAAAATTCAATACAAATTCAATCCATACATCTGCGGATCGGATGCGGATTTGATTCAATCCATATCCAATCCATACGTCTGCGGATCAGATGCGGATTTGACTCAATCTATATCCAATCCACCATTTTGCGCATTAGTTTTTGAATTAAAATTTTTTAGTTCTCTCCAACTAATCAAATAAAAAAAATCTAATATAAAAATAATTTTGCTACCAATTAAATTTAAAATTGAATAAAATTTAAATAAATAAATTATTTAAATGAAGCTAAAATAATACATTTAAAGTTTCAAAATATAACACATCGAGACCAATTATTCAAATAAACCTACAATAATACGTTCAAAGTTTCAAAATATAACACACCAAGCTTAATTGTTAAAATAAAGTTACAATAATATGTTAATATAACACCGAAATTAATTGTTTAAATAAAGTCACAATTAATTGAAATGGTGAAGTTTCGGAAACCAAACACAGTCTGATCCTTCACCAGGGTTGTTGCGCCTATGGAAAAGTGGTGATTACGGAGCCATCCACGATGTGAACCAGGAGAAGCCGTACGGCTGGCGATTTTGAAAGTTGTGATAGTGAAATTGTTCAGCTGGAACCAGTGAATGTGAAGTGGCTCGATGGACTTGGGAAAAAAGATGGCTTGCTCTCGCCGGAATCGCGCGGCCAATGTCTTTCAAATCCGTGTCGAGAGTGTATCCAACCATTATTGAGTGTTGCTAGTGTGTGTGACGGCGGAAAAGCTTAGGGTTTTTTGTTTGCAAATTGTTGGTGACTTGGCGTTATGTTACTTTACTTTTGCTAGTGCGTGTGACTTTGCTTTTATTTTGTTTTACAATTTTTACAAGTTATATTTGTATATTTGATTATTTAATTATTTTTCATTTTATATTATTATTGGGTAATGGCTAAGATATGTTATAGTGCTTATGTAACTATGTAATGTCACATTTATAATTTTTTTAATTAAATTTATAATAATTTTTTAATTATATATATATATATTTTTAATTTTTTTTTTGCGGATTCACATATTTAAGCGGATTTATAGAAGTAAATCCATATTCAATCCATCGACTACAAATTTTTAAATTTTCAACCCATATCCAATCCACCAATCCATGGATCGGATTTATACGGATCAGATTGATCGGGATCGGATTGGATTCTGAACACCCCTAATTAAAACTTCCCTTCAATCGTCACTCTAACTAAATCAAAATGTATTTATGGCTTTGGTAAACAAAAATAAGTACTTATTAATGGAATAGTTTTGATAAAGGGCTGTTCTGACATTTGCAAAAGTGTACGACCTAAAATTTGTCTTTTTAAATTTAATGTACAAGTGATATAGAATAAAAGAGTGTTTAGAGTAAATTTTAAAATACATATAACCACATCCTTATTAAAATTAAAGGGTTTAGAGTAATTTTTAGAGAACATCCCCATTGTTCTAAGAAATTATTATGAAGAAATATCTCAATGTGCTGGAATGAGAAACAAAACTGGAATTTTGTTTGTACTCAATTTCTTCAAAATCTTATATGTTAAAAAAAAAAAGAACAAATGCCATTTAATATATAACACATACTAAGGCCATACTTGATATTGTAATTGGTAGACGATTGTAACTTAAAAACTACAGTAGTAAAGTATTTCGTAAACACTTGTTGAAATTAAAAGTTAAGTTAATTTTATACTACACTTATATTATGAAAAACTTATAATATTTTTATTATTTTTGTCAAAATTATTATTTAAAAGTCATATTCACCATATATTAAAAAAATGATTTCATAATTACAACTTTTCGCAACTAAATACTAAAGCTCTGTCAGGTATTAAGGTTAAGCAGCTATAGATGTCACAATTAAAGTGTTTAACAAATATTAACTATCGTGGCCGGAAAAAAAGTTGATTAGACTTCTTAGTTGTATGATTAATTAAATATATATATATATATAATTTTTATTATATTTGTCAAAATTATTAGTTAAAACTCATACTAACTATACACTATTAAATTTTATTTCAGTCGCAACTTTTTTTATACAGTAATATCTCAATACCAAATAAAACCTAAATGCGGCCCAAGCACGAGTACAAATTTTGTGTAACCTTTAATATGCGGGGTATGATCCTCTTGCTATTTAAGTGACTTGCATACAAGGAACTGCTGATGTTTAAACTTACATCAACAATGGATTTGTTGAATATACATGAGCCGTTGAAATCGTTCACCTGAAGATTGTTGTATTTATTATTAATCGGTTGTTATAAGATATACACACTTCTAACTGCTATGCTATTTCTCTTTTTTTTAATGTCAAATCAAGTAGTATTTTACATTTTGGATTGATGTAGGAATTTCAAGGAGTGGGGGATCCTGAGATTTGGAATAGAGAGGGAGAATAAGTTGTTTACTTATGTTAGAATAAATATATGAAATCATAATTAGAATCCAATTTATGTGTTTATTTTACTTGGATTTGGAGTAAATGATTTCAAATTATAGTTTTACTCTTATTTAAAAAATTATAGTTTTTAATTACAAAATTAGTAAAAAATATATTCAAAAAATAAAATATTTATTTATTATATTTGTAGAATAACAATAATAATTATTAATATTCTCAATTATGTAAATCATAATTTTTTATTGATTTTAATTTTAATTATATAAATTAAAAATTATTGATGAGAACACAAATGAAGCATTATCATTAATAATAGAGTACAAAATTAATATTTTTTTACAATAAACTATTTATTATTAATTATTAATATCAAATAAATATAATATAATTATTTTTAAATAAATATAATAATATTATATTTTTAAATAAATATAGAATAGAGTAATATTATTAACTCCTTATAAATATAATATTATTATTTTAAAGCAATTTTAACTTAAAATTAATGTAAATTATTATTTTTAACTAAATATAATAATATTATATTTAAATAAATTTAATATTATTTTTTTAATAAATTTTATTTATAAAATATTATAATATTATTATTTAAATAAGTTTAATGTTATTTATTTTATTTAGTTAAATATAACTATTCAAATTTAATAAAATAAGGACAAAAAAAGAAGATGTAAGAATAAATTCCCACTCTCACCTACCACTATAAGAGTAGTCTCCATTAAAATATGTAAATAAACATTGGAGTCGAAAAAATCCACGCTCCTCCTACTTTAGTAAGTATCTACACTCCTCACTCCTATTCTAGTAAATAAACATAACATCATTCTATTCAATCAGCCGGAAAAAAGAAAAAAAGAAAAAAAAAACCTTCTGCCCAACAGAATTTAATTTGTCTCCATCATTTAATATAGAGCAGAAATCAAACAAATGAAACAAGAATCCATCTATGAACCGGAAAAAATAAGAACTAAATAAGTTTTCAACTAACAAAAGAAGAAGAAAAGAAAAAAAAAACTTAATAACTTTATCTCATCAAACATTCAAATTCATTTGAGAAACATTGGTTACAATGACAACAGACACTGGAATAACACTTACAACTTACAAGAGTCCCAGAGAAGATAATGATTATGCGGCGAATAATAAACAGAAATACATATCCATTTCAGAGAATAATGGACAAATTCTACCAGTACGACCTATTAACAGAAAAACCAGTACCAACACTAAAGTATAAAAATCTAGGACATAAGAAAATCTAAACAGATAAAGGGGGGAAAAATTGTCACAACTACAGAACAATTATCTTTGTCAGGATGTAATTCAGATTCCTTCCCCCCCCCCCCCCCTCTTCAAGGTGCATAATTTCACAAATCTACCTGGCAAAAAACACAATGCATCTTCACTCTCTTGGGCGGGCCATCCAGAGGGAACTAAGAGCACGTAGTCGGGAGAAATAATCATGGATTGCAAGGAGTGCACGAGCGGACTGGCGCGTTGTCAATATTCGGTGCATTTGTTGTAATGTTTGTTGCCGCAGATTGTCAGCCTAGCATTACGAAGCAACCAAAACAGTTAGTTATGGAAAGAGAGAAAAGAGTATATTTCAGAAGGAAGCACCACAAGACAAGCATAAAAACCAACCCCAAAAAGCTAATATGAAAGAAAAGAATCATCTGTGAAAAAGGTCTAATAGCAAAATACTCGATGTTTCAAACAGTTAGTAACCACACTTCTATACAATGAGGTATATAACCCAATAAGAGGAACAGACAACCATAATAATGCTCAATTACAAAATTCAGACTCCACTTCACATAAACCAGTTGAATCAGGAACTTCATATTAGATAAATGAGCACGAAATGATTTACTGGAAAGAGAAAGGGGGAAGGGGGGGACCTGGCGGATAAACCCCTCCAAAGTTCCTAGCTTCCCCATGGCCATGGCCATCTGTCCCATATAGTTTGCCACGTTCCCAGAACCTGAGGATCCGAGAGATCCACTAGACAGTGTCTCAGCCAGGGACTGCTGCAATGCCTCCATCCCTTGAGACAATGCATCCTCCGCCTGTTGGGAGGACTGCTGCAAGTTGCCAATGCCCACGAGCTGCTGCTCTGTCAAAGGCTCCAACTGATTCACAAGAAGCTGCCACCATAACCGTTTGATTTACTTGCATTAAAAGTAGGAAGAAAGATCATGAAGACAATATACATTTAGATGATCTAATATATTTTACATTGTAAACCGCTGAAATTACAAGAAACATGAACTGATAAATAGGGAAAATGCAAACACAAAAGTTTAAACAAATGCAAATTTATAGGTGTTAGCATCTACATAAGGAAACAGAGAATGGATATACATGCAATCATTATTGCTGTACCCTCCATGTAACATCTATCAGTGAGGACTTGCATGCACACACTCCTATCACTGCCTCGATCCTTCAATGCTTATAAATAAGGTACCTTGCCTTTACAACTCCCTCTCCATATCTCTTTCAAATGAATAAAAGCAAAATGAACCAAACTTCAATATGCACCTCTGTCCAGTTTCCGCATATCTCTAATACAACCAACTATTCTCCATAAATGAAGTTCCTTAGTTTTAAAATTTTAATGCATGGGAAAAATTATGTGATTTCAACACTATATACTTGATGAAGTGGTTATCAAACATATGATGGACATTCTTTGACCAGCCTCAACAAGTACTTCTTCATTAGTTGTTTCCACAAGAAGTTGAACACAGGTTAAGTTTTCATATAACATTGGTTGTTCCAATTAAATATTAATTACATAACATTGAACAGAAAAAAAGGATGAAAAAAACTAGAAATCTTTTACCATACTAAAGAAATATGAGGAAAAAGAAAGAAAACACAGACAGTTTTTAACTAACTTGCATAAGATTGCAAATCGAATTCATTAGCTCTTCCTTTTCAAAAACATCTTTCAGTTTAAGATACAATGAACTCACCTTAAGAAGCTCAGATGAACGGAAACCACCAAGCCACATAAAACATCTCTCAGCAGGTGTTTTCCACATGCCCGACAACAAATGGAACACATCAGCTTTAGCTGCATTGGCCTTCAGCCTAAAAATTTCATCGTAGTGAGCCATTATACCATCAACAACCATACGAAGTTCTGTATCACTTGCATGAGAATTCACTGCTGATCTAAGCTCATTGATCTGTTTGTTCTGCTCTTCGAGCCATCTTGCATATTCTACGTCAAATGCCATCGCTCCTAAAAGGAACAGTGAACATCATCAAGTTCATGAACTGTAATTAATTTTTAAAAAACAGTTGAAAAAGAAAAGCAGCTGATGAAAAGACAATGGCACCCTAAATTTTAAACTACTCACAGGCATGCATGAAATGGCATATAATTTTGTAAACCACCGGCTAAACATGAACATGCATTACACAACCCAAATAAGAAATATAAAAGAAGTCATCGGCACAGCCCATGGAAACTGCATTGTGTTTTACATGACATTTGAAATGACTACATGTTTTCCTAGGTGGTTTCTGAAATGATTCAACAGTTCATATACATGGCAAGGGGAAAAGAAAGACTACTTAGAAGATTAAAAATTATTATTCTGGTTACTAATATTTTTCGTTCTCAGCCAGTAAAATATAACAACTCCTGGTGTGCTTACTGCCAGCATGAACCCCTACTTTCACTAGTAAATTTGCCGCTTTTATTTTTTCTTAACACATCTGACTACCATAGCTTGCCAGGGATCTCATCATCAAAGACTTAACTAGTGCATTAGAAGAAGGATACACAGCAATGTAAATGAAAAACAGGAACAGATTTTTTGGTCAAGCATGCATATAGACATTGAACCACAGGCATGCAATGAGGAGAGGTATTCCTTGTAGCATACTTTAAACATTAGGGTTACACATGTTCTGAGATTTAGAATATTCATTAACAAGAACAAGCTAAGAGTCATTTTTTATAAGCTTTGATAGTAGAGGTAATCTTCTGTAGTTCTCAAAACTTAAGAAACTCTTGAAATAGTACATATAAAGGAGGCATTCACTTCTTCAGTTAGAAGAAAGAAGGAATACCATTTCCACTCATTGAATGGGCTTGGTCTCCTGAGCTTGATATGAAGATTCCCTGAACAAGAGGGGAAGAAAAGGTTAAATTACAAGCCATATACACCCAAACAAATGATCAAGTAGAAATAAAATAGAAGCACTGAAGAAATAGTCAAACATAACCTGCTGTCTTGCTCGCTGAAGCTCTTGTTCAAGCTGGGTCAGCTTCAAACGACTACTCTCCAACTGTTGGACATATGCCTACAGACAAATCAAGCCAGGATGCAAGTCAGTACAGGAGACTACAAAAAGCCAGGCAAAACTGCAAAAAGACATGCTCAGCTTCCAAATAGCATGTGATAGTTCCAGCAACAGGACTGGCTAATTAGAGAAACATTGTCATTCATATGTAATTAACCAATATATTCTGTGGAAATTGGTTTTTTAGTTTTGTTTATGATAGCTTAGTTTTCAAGAAGATGACCAGTACAAAGGCAATATCTATATATTTTAAAAATTTAACTTTCAACCACTTGCCAGTAACAAGCATTCTTTCATAAGATATAACCGTACCAAGGATCTATGCTCTCAACAGGGGCTTGGTCTTCATTACCATTAATTGGATCCTCAAATATTTAACAAAACAAATTGATTCTACGAAGTTAATTGTACAAAAGAAAAACACATACTTTCTTCCTTAATCGGCTTTTTCTTGCAGCCTCACGATTCTGAGCAAGTCTTCGAAGAGTCTGCATAGAATAATCAGGCAAAAGATCCCCATCAAACAAAATCATATAAAGCTCAGATAAACCCATGCAGTTAAAATAATTACCTTCTGATCTAATTTGTCCTTTGATCTATCACTTGAATCAGAGGCTACAACAGCAGTGGATTGACCTCTATCAAACTGCAGATGTAGAATGCTTAAGTGGTAGATCAACACTAATATAATTTAACATCAACACATTTTTTAATTAATAAAAGGAAAAAAAATTGTCTCTCTTCATCAAAAAAGAGAAGCAATGGTTCATATAAATTTAGAGTTCTGCACAAGAAAATTTTATAAAATAACTGTTTGAACAAAACTTTGGAAATGAAGACTTTGACAGTACCCTTTGATTTTTTTCATCTGTGTCTGCATCTGTTGAGATATCGGTCCTCGGACTAGCATCAGCCATATTAGATTCTCCCCAATTCTCTGTATTACCACTAGAAATAGAAACCAGATTTGATCGATGATTCTTTTCAAATGGCAGCCTATGAGACTCCACTTGGATGGTCGAAAGGTTGAAGTTAGATGCAGTTGGTGACTGTTCCAGTTGAGAAACAAAGTAGTAACAAATCAAGAGATAAAAAATGACATGGAGTTATGTGAAAGGCCATCACAAATGCGATGAAATTCAAGAATAGTTTCTTAAAAGTTGATATGGAATTTACCTTATCAAAAGTGACAATTTGGAGGGGATCAGAAGTATTTGCCTGGCCACTTGCTTTGGTTGAATTAAGAACAGTGTCTACATCAACACCATTACTCTTACTCAGAAATAGGAGAAAAATAACTTACTTTATGAATTATAACAGAAACAAAATCCCATTGACACATCATAACTCTTTCCTAGAAATAGGAGAAAAAAAACTAACTTTACAAATAACTAACTTTACGAATTCTAACAGAAACAAAATGCCAGAATGAATATCTTGTTGATTTTCAAATCTCAAACGTATGGCTCATGAATCAAACACAACCGCAACTACAAGCACAGTTTACTGTGATTTAATTAATATGAGGGAAAATTCGTTTTGGGAATGAGAATTTGCAATACTACAAGATCATGAAATGATCTTTTGTTTTCATAAATATGTAATTTAGGCTCCTGGATCTGCATCAGAAGAATAGCCACAAATTGAGAGTGTTTTATATCCATTATATTTTAAGTCTAGTGGAAAGATCAGAGAGCAAGGCTTTCTTATGATACCACCAGAAAAATGCCAAACTAGTTTCTTCAGCGTTAATGCTTTTCTGTCAATTATAATACAATATAACAGAATGTTTAAAGAACAAAATGGAAAGATCACATAAAGTGTGAAAACTCCGGCAAAAAGGAGAAAAAAGAAAAAAGCATCAGCTGTATCACTAGAATCAATATATATAACTCTTAAATGAAATTATACAAGATGCAAAACTATTGATCTATAAATATTGATTGACTAAATACTTACTTCCAGTCAGGTTGACAGCATCTCCTAAGCGAAATCCAACTGATTGCTCAAATGCCCCCAAATTAGACCCACGATTAGACTGGATTGTAGTGCCCTCTGTGCAACTGAAAGTCACACTTTATTAAAATTTCAGGTTATAGAGTACAATACAACTACTGCATTAACAATGATTCAACGGCAGACTAAGAACAAAAACTCAAATTCGACAAAACCTATCCACCAGGCAAAAGAAACTATCAAAATAATACTACAAGATCATAATTAGAGAAAGTAAAAAATTTTAAAATTAAGCAAAACAGATGTTGACTGGATGTCCATGAAGATTAAAAAAATAATAATTAAATAAAAAAAGAGAAAGAAAGGGAAAAAACTATGAAAAAGCTCATCTCAAGAAACCTATTTGTGAGCAACAAGTATCTTCAGACCTTTTCAAATCCAGAAAAATAATAAACCCTTACAAAAATCCCAAAACCCCTTCACAATTACTGTTTGAAGAAACCAAAAAATTAATCAATAAATCCCCTTGAGATTGAAGCCAAAGCATAGTGGAGGGACGGATTCTCCCCCACAAGCCTCCTCTGTTTTCTTCTCTATCTTCACAAGAAATACGATTGTTTCCTTCCAACCATAATACCCATAGAAGAGGCAAGACAATACATCTCTGGAGTGTCTTGGCTATCCTCCCTTCCCAAGGACAAAAGTATATTAATCATGCCACAGAATCTTAGTTCAGAATATCAAAATTCTTTTGAAATGAAAATTTTGTGTCTCTCTTAGCCTCAAAACATTTGAAAGAATTAAAAACTTAAACAACCAATTCAATCTGATTAACTACACAACAGGTAGATGTGCCAGCCTAGAAACTAAATGCTTAAGTATGCACCTCATATACTACAAAAGAATAGTTAAATAGCTTCCTGAAAAGAAATTAATCCCCATCCAACTAATATATCAGGGAACCACAAACTTGGCCATCTATTTGTTAAATTCAGATTATGCACAAGGGAGGACACAGCTGTCGTTTATACAATTCACCAGACATCAGCCCCTCCATTTTTTCCCTCACAGAGAAAAATGGGATAAAAAATTTGCACAAAATAGAAAGCAGATAGCAGACAAAAGAAGAAATTTACAGTTTTTCGGAATTGGAAAACTGAGAATCAAAGCTCGGCATTCCGCTGGCTGCTTCCTTCTCATCTTCTGCCCCGGGCCTCACTTGTCTATTTAAGTAGGCATTGACATCATTATAATCCCCTTAGTCTTCCGAAATAAATTAGAACTCCTCACTCTTACCCTAAAACTAAAATGCGAAAAAAAAAGAAAAAGATACCACAGATCTTAGAATATTCGTTTCAAATAAATTCAAATAAAATAAACTAATTTACACTCCCTCCCAACAATGCACATAAGCAGAAACCTACGCAACCACAGAGATAACTCTCTATAGAAGCATTAAAAATCGAAACCATCTTGTTTTGGTTCACATTCTTACACCAACCAGACAGACAAAATTTATAACATAGTACTAATAACCGTCAAATAACTCTACTAAAATTAACTGTTTATTCTCCAAAAGAATAATTTAGTACTCCAAGAAAAATAATCCCAGCAGTTGGGTTTGACAGGAATATAGAACATGCCGAAAAACCCAGTCACAAAATTATTTGAACATAATAACCCCAGATAAAGCAGCTTTCAGAAATCTATCTTTCATCATAACAACCGCAGATAAAGCAGCTTTCAGAAATCTATCTTTCATCATAACAACCGCAGATAAAGCAGCTTTCGGAAATCAAAGTCATATATCTTTGGTCACAACAACCGCAGATAAAGCAGACTTCGGAAATCAAAAGTTATATATCCTACTTGTAAGGAAGACTTTGGGCAGTATCCAAAATTCAACTTAAAGAAAAGACCGAAAGGTTTTGTAATTCTAAAAGCATTAATTTAAACTTGCAAAAATCTGAGCTACTGTATGCATAATTTCAATATCAACAGCTATTTCTCAAAAGTCAAAGTCAGTAATAGATTCTAAGTAAACACTAAATACTGTTTGAAGATAATAAACAAAAATATGTGCCACCAACGATTCTAAGAAGCTAAATTAAAGGAAAGCTCTATGAGACCCTAAATACAAGAGCTTTCAAAGATAAAACTTATCTTCTTCAGAACTAATTCAAGTTAGAGAAATTTAAAAAATGACCAGAGAAGTGTTGAAGCCAAAATCAACCATAAAACACAAGAAAACATTACTATCCAGTGCTATTATAAAATGCATTTCCCAAATTTATGCGACAATAAAAAAATCCCTACACTGATTTAACAACAATTCTACTTACTAATTTGCCAGAATCAACCACAAAGCATATAACAACCCTTCATATAATTGAAAACAGACACTAAGATACCTAACTATAAACAAATTTGACACTAACCCAATACTACCACGGGGCTCAAATCAACAATGAACCACTTAGCTGCTTCTAAACAACAAAGTCGCCTACTGTAACATGTCTTGCAGAAATTAGATACCAAACTAGCATAAGAAGGGAAAAAAACAAAAAAGGAAAATTAGAGAAGCACAATTGCAGCAACCCAACAATACCCAGAAGGTAAATTCAAAGAGGAAAACCATAAAAAATAAAATAAAAACCCTAATTTAGAGTAGCTATAAAGAACAAAGTGTCCCATCCTAACATAAAGAAATAAACATTCAGCAACAGACCAATTCCGAGAAAATCAATATCAAAAGGAAAACACTGCAAGAACCTAAACCCAGAAGCTTCCTAATATGAAACTTACCTATACCAAAATGCATTTTACTAAGTTTTCCACTAATCGAGCGGTACCCACGTATCAAAATCAGCAACAAACACCAAAATAAATAAATAAAATAAAATAAACACCCTACTCGAGGCTCACTAGAATCAAATTCATCTACTTTGAACTTGAAGTAAATAGTAAATACTTGATTCATAATATAGAAAATGATCAATTTGACTCACAGCAAGCAAAAGTCTGAACTGAGCCCAGCTGATGAATTTTTTTGTTGTTGATGATGATGATGATTTGATGATGCTGACGATGATGACTTTATTTAATTTTTTTATTTTTTATTTTTATTTTTATTTTTTATTTTTTGTATAAGTGGGAGTTCGAGAGAGGATCGTTCCAAGCTTTCCAATCTCTAGACGTCTGCTTCTGCGTAGAAATCTTCCACTTTCCAATGAGTATGATTTTTTATTAACATTTTTATATTCTTAATGCTTTGACGTGAAATTGTTTTGTATTTTCTAGTCTTTTCATTTTACATAATTAGCCCCCTATTTTCTTATAATTTCGTAAGAAATTACATAGTATGTGAAATTGTACCTAAAACGTCCTTTTTCTACTAAAATGACTTTGCTACCCTTCACTGTTGATTTTGCCAAGAGCAAGAGGGTAATCTTTGCCAAAGAAGCAGGCTTGATCTTAGCATCCCAAATTTGATTCTCAAAAGTTAAAAAAAAAATCATTAAATGTATAGCTTCTGGTAGAATTGAGTTAAGTATTAATCGCCTCAATAAATAAGAGTCTTATTATTAATGGTGATATGTATTTTTTTCTTTCACTTTTGGATTTATGGTCATGGGTGGATCCAACTAAGATCCACGAGGGATTTCAACTTCTTCTAAAAGAGCAAGATAAAAGGAATTTAGGCATATTTTTTGCATAATACCATATTTGTAGTTTAGTGGTAAGACTTAAGAGTGCTATTTAATAGTTTTAGAAACAAGGTTCAAATTCTATTTGCCTTGTAATTTTATTTTTTAAATATTTTGTGGAAATTCCTTAGAAAAGTGATACTTTCACAAACATGACCACAATGAGCTCCAACATTTAAAAAAATATTTTATTAGTATTATTTTTAAAATTTAAAAGAAAATAATAGAATTTAAAGTTTTAGGACTTTAAATGTATTCTAGTGAACAGTAAAAAAATTTATTACCTAAATAAAATTAAAATATTTTTAGACTAAATCTCTCCTAATTTAAGTGTTTGGAACCGCCACTGTTTATGATTTACAACAAAATAGCAAATAAATTTTGTTAAATAATTGTGTCAACTAAAAATAAATATATTAAAGTAGAAATGCTTGAATAGAATCCCACACATGTACAATGATGCAACATTTCTTTATTAATGAAACTAGTTATTTCAAATGGTCATTTTATGGTACTGTTGTAAAAATTACAATATCAAAAGTGGCATAAATATGTGTCATTAAATTTAATTAACAGTTCATAAAATCAAAATTAACTATGATAATATTTTGATTTCAATTATTTAGGATTCAGTTTACTAGCTATCAAATCAGTTAAACATATTTTTTAAAGATTAAATAATAAAAAAGAAAAATTATGAGCTATCTAATTTTTTATAATTTTCTTTTAATAAAATGTATTTTAGTATTAACACAACTCAATCTTTATTTATTATCTTATTATCTTTTCTTCACCAAAATATTCTTAATTAGTAGATCAAATTCAACTAGATATTAGCCAATGAATAATTAAAAAAAAACAATGAACAGAGCTAATAATTCTAAATTTTTAATTTTATTGTTGGTTAAAAAAATACTTATCAATTAATAAAAATAAAGTTTTCTCAATTAATTAAAATAAAGTTATATCAATTAACCATGAAAATTACCTATTATAATTAAGTAATTAATTATTTATCCACTAAATTAAATCAATGGTGATGATTAAAATATTTAAACTAAATTTCTTTAACAATGCTTTTATTAATACTGTAAAGATTAATATAGTATTATAAAATAAATTTTCTTTAAAATAAAAAAAAAATTGACCAATGTCCTTTTGACTAGGTGATTAGTTGAAGGACCTATTCGATATAAACAGATAAACTATGTGTCATTTTGGAGAAAATGTAAGAACTTAGAGATACGGATGTATTTTTTATTATTATATTCTTTTACTGTAAATTGTGTCAGAGATGCTGGCACAGTAACAATACAGCCCACCCTTGCTTACTGTCAGTAACCGGTGAGCCGCAATCTCGTACGGTGACTAGGTCACACAGTTAAGTACAGTAAATGTTATGATCTTGCCACGTTTACTGATGCTGATCACGTCGTAACATTTTTACTTTACAGTTTGGTTTATTGTGTACAAGAAAGAAGATCAGGTACGGAAGGCTGCGATTCCGCTTTCTGCTTTTACCATTATTACCGTATTCAATCCTCAAAGTCAAAGACGCATCTACAAGTCCACTATGAAATTTAGTACGGTGATAAAATAAAATAAAAAATATAGTCTCCCTAATTTATATTTATATTTAATGTAAATTACGACATGAAAAAAATTATTTATTGGTCCATTTGAATCTGTTACTTATTTTTATATTGTTTTATCAGGTAAATGCTCATTGGATAGAGATATTTCTATCCCATTATTTCCATAAATCCACCCCTTTTCTAAAAATATTTATAATAAATTCACATTATTTTTAATATATACAAATCAACAAAAATATTTATAAAATTAATCAATTAAATCATTCTTATATTTTTTCTTATTTAGATTTTTTTAACTATTAAAATTTTTTTAATATAAATTCTATTTAATTATTTTACTTTATGACATAAACGCAGTTGTCCCAAGAAACATATGTTTTTGTATTTAATACATTAGTTCTATAATTTTGTGATTTATAATCTAAGGCTATGTTTGGGAGCTAAGACTAAGTGTGGGACTAGACTAATTTTAGGGTTAAATACTTATCTCATATTTGGCAACTTTCCTTGGATTGGATTAGAGGGGACTAAATTCAATTTTTATCCTTAAATCATGGGATTAGCAATCCCAATTTATAAGTGGGTACTCTCTTTCAATTGAAAAGATGCCGGTGGTATTAGGATGAGCGAAAAAATTTTCCATTTTGTAATATTTCTTTCATATAAAAACACTAGTTTTTATTTATTACTTAAAATTTAATTAATCAATTAATAAATTTAATTAATCAATGAATTATTTTATTTATGATTTACGTGAACTCTATTTTTTATTTGTTTTTATAGTTAAACTAAATTGGTACTTTTACTTCAATAAAATTAACTATTTAACAATTTATTATAGTAATTGATTGTATTAAATTTAATAATCACTAACGTAATATTCAAAATAATCATGAAAATTGATAGTACCAGTAATTAATTGATTTTATATATATTATTTGCTAGCTTTTGGTAAAATAAAATATATCTAAAATATATGATAAAAATTAATTAAACAGTGTTATTAATTTATATCTGTTTATTATGATTATGACTACCCAATAACTAATTACTATATATGTAATGTTCTTATTAATTACTTTAAATTAATTTTAATTATTATTCTTAAATATTTATAAATATTTTTTGTATTTAAAAATAATTTAATATTATTCAATTTGATATTATACCAAACAAAACAAATCATAAGATAGTATTGTTAATCTAACTTAATCTAATCCAATTTAATCCATTTCGATCATAATATTTAGTCCAAATTGATTCTGCATGCCAAACACAGCCTTAGAGGTATAGTGATTTTCAATATCTTACATGTAATTAACATAAATTTGACAACCTAATAATTTATATGAGTATTATCTTATAACGATATTATGTTAGTTTAATTAAATGTTAATAGTCATACTAATAAAGTAGTATTGACCATTTACAAAAAAATGAATTTTGTATAAAATAAAAAGAATGTTGAAGTTAAAATAAATTTTTGGTATTTTTACATCTTTAGAGTAAAATAGTCAATTTGAATTTAGGCTAAAACAATCTTAGTAAACAATTATAATAAAAAAAAATTAAATCACAAAAAAAATAAATTAAGATGTCACAAGAAACAAATTAATATAGATTTAATTGATTAATTCTTTAGAATTCTTCTTTATTTAAATTTTTAAAAAATAACGTGAACTTTTCATGATTATTTTTTAGAAGTGAATGGATTTATAGAATTTGTTATAGGAAATATCACCACCTATACTCATTTAGTTATTATATTTTAGGTTAAGTAGTTGTTTAGTTCTTATATTTTTAAAAATATCTCGCACAACACTCTTAGTGTTGAATATGAGATACTCATCCTCTTATATATCCTTTATCTTTTTAATAGTATCCTTACTACAATTTTAAAGGCAATGTTTGATAAATTTATAATAATTTTGCTAATAATTATTTATAAAAATAAAATTATCAAATTAATCTTAAAATTAAAATAGTAATAAAAAATTTATATTTATTTTTATTTCTCTCTTAGGGTTAATTTTTTTGCTAACTATTTTTATAGATATATTAGTTAATGTTCCCAAGAATATTATAGCAAGAGTATAATTGTAAAGCAATTAGAAAGGGACGGTAATGTCACGTATTCAACAATAAGAGTGTCTTGATGCATTTCAAAATAGAAGAATTAAAAGAAGAGTAATGATACAGCCACAAACTCTTCTACAAACTTATTTTGTACTAACTGATGTGGCATGATAAGATTGGTTGAATTAAATATCACTTGGCCCACATGTTTTTTTTTATTAATTTATATTTTCATTCAACCAATGAATTAATGCCACGTCAGTTTGTACAAAATAAGTTTGTACAAGAGTTTGTGGCTGTATCATTACTCTTAAAAGAATACTTGGCTTAAAATATAAGCTCTAATAGAACATTTATTCTTGTTTTACCTTACTGTAAGTTATCATTTATTTTTTTATTTAAAAACTAAATAGATCTAAATTTAGGTAAGTTTGCTTGGATAGAAAGTAGAAACGCATAAATCTAATGATATTTTGGTTTTCATTTTTTAATGTCTAATTATAAGTACTAATTTACATTTTATAAAATAAAAATATCTCAAAATACGTCCTTTAATTGTTAAAAAAATAATGAACTTTAATGGTTAAACATTAATTTATTTAGGATAAACTTTGAAAAACCTCCACCTAAAATTACGGTCTTTAGTTTACCTCCAAGAGTACAAATAACATCAATTTATCCCCAAATATCATTAAATCTCTGTTACTTATCAAAAAAAAAAAAAGGGTCTACTAGCTGATAAAAGGTATTGTATCTTTTTATGTAAGTTAATCTCAATCGTAACAAAAAATTTTATTAAATTTTTATGCGCACATTAATGTTTTAATAAATTTCACTTTGCTTTTTATTTTATTTTTATTTTCAGTGATTAAGTTATTAAACTTAATTGACTTAAGAATACCTGGAAAATCTAGGTTGTTAGATCTTGTTGATTGCATATAACACTGATAAATAACAGAGAAGCTCAAAACTTGCATAGATCTGAAATAGAAATTCAATAATAATCAAAACTCTGATTCTAAAGTGACAAAAGACATATATTTATAATAACCTATAATAATCTAAACCTAAGACTCTTGCCTAAAATAAAATTACAAGTCAAATAATAAATAACTAAAAAATAATACTCTAAATAGGCAACTAGAATTCATATTAACTAAAAAATTCCTAAACTCTATTAATTTTGAATCAAATTAGGATTTTCTCAATTTCTTACTCTACATTATACCTACTAGGAAGAAAATAATTTATCCTCAAATTTTGCTTGTTGTAATCTCTAATAACATCTTTATGTGCAAACGTATTGATATTCAAAATAGAGCTTGGATTTAGATAGCAAATTTTGATTTTTTCAACTTTTGTAACACTGCCTTTCCAATCACCCCAATAGTGTAAAATAAATTCTTTAATTAATACTTTCTCTAACATTACCTTGTCGAATTCTTTGTACTAAAATATCAATGCATCTAAAGAAATACCACTAATTGTTGAAAATGATCTTCTTTGCTTTCTTCAAGCCATTCAAAGAGAATAGTATGAAATTGTATCAACAATTATCTCTCTTTTCTCCACGAGATCAAAATATGCATCAAAATTTCCTCTCTCCATTTTGTCACATCAATTCTTTCAGAGATTGTGTGAAATCATTTATTAGAATTTGAGAAATTGACGAAGATGTGAATGCAAAATAAAATTTTGATCTAACTCCTTAATTTCGGCCTCACCAATCAAATATATCTTCTCCGTTGAAATTATCAACAACGGCTTCATCATTAACTTTCTTTTCCAAAAACTTCTAGAATATCTCCAAAAACTTCCCGCAATCTCGTAAGAATAAACATACATATTGTTTAAAGATGAAAAGTTCACGGCGACCTTGTTGCTTTACGACACCTCATTTTTTTTTTCCCTTTTTTATGGTCATTTCTTTTAGTTTTCCCTTGGTGATGGCGGTGAGACGTAACTTGTGATGGCGGCGACGAATCGAATGGAGGCAGTGACCCGCAGGTTTTTGGCTTGTCATTGCTGCCACAAACAATATGATACCAAACTAATTGAAAAATTGAAAAGATAGATGGTTGAATTTGTGGCAACTACAAACAATAGGATCCAGACTTTTAACTCTAATACCAAACTAATACAACAGCAGGTATAACTAAAGTCTGAGATGGATTGCTGGAAAAAAGTAGGATATTTTCAATACTTCGTTTTATCTAAGAATTTTGTAATTAATGAAATAAATTATAATTCACGTTGATTCTAAAAATACTCGTAAATCTAGGTTGTTAGATTTCGTTTATTCCATAGAATACTGGGAAATAAAACAGAAGCACAAAACTCACACATAGCTTAAAACTGAAATTTAATAATAATCAATACTCAAATTCTCAAGTTACAAAAGAGTTACATTTTTAATAACCTAAACCTAACGTGAGATTCTTGTCTAACATAAAATTATAGTTTAAATAAGAAATATATAAACAACAAAATTCTAAATAGGTAATTAGAATACACATAATCAAAATATTCTTAAACTCTATAAATTTGAATCTAATTAGAATTCCTTCATTTTCTTGTTCTCTCATCAACAAGTCTCTTGGTCTCAGCTAATTTTAGTCCCTCCAAAGAATATAGAGATGCTTTGAATATTTGCAGTGCTTGTAAACCAGATATATATTAAAAATTAAAAATTAAAAGTTGATAAGATCCTAAAGTGATTTAACTTTATTTAACTTTTTCTCGAAGGTCAATAATCCAGCTTAGTGGTAATAGCAACGTTTGACTAAGCCTTAAGCAAGATGCATTTATAATTGATCTAACGGTTTGTCAATGGCTTGTTCATGGCCTTATACTAGTACATGATTTGATGGCATAAGGTCTAATTATATTCATATATTAGTTACCATTTTGATGCCGATGTCATTTTAGAGGATCTCCAACTTTATGCCAATGTAATAACGGCTAAGTTGTTGGATAACTAAAGACGTGTTTAATTGATTATTAACACTATAGTCTCTATCCTTTATTATAAAATTATAAAAGTCAAAGGTTTGAAAAGTATTACACAAATAAATTCACTTTTTTAATTTTAAAAATTATGATCCATTGATCTAGTTTGACGATGAAAGTGAATGATAGTGTATGGATAACAAGGCAATCTCATATAAAATTTTCTAAGTACATGAAAAATTAGCAATAATATAAACTATTTTTTTGTTATATAATATACTCATTTAATATTGTACAAGAAAATTGAACATGTATTAAAAATATGGGTTATTAACTTTTCAATACTTTAAAAAATTATAAAATAAGAAAAGGTGAAATTAGAAAATAAAAGTCATGTAAATAGTATTATACGATAATACTTTATTATTTTATTGTTACAAAACTTTATTAGTTTATGCTATATTTTCATTTATATGATTTTTTGACATGTTAATTTATCTGTATATACAATATGTTAGTTTACCTAAAAAATACCAACATTGTCCTCCAAATTTAAGGAAGCCTTTCTAATTTTTATATTTCAAAGTGTAGCACAACATAAAAAGATAAACAATGAATAATATAAAAGAAACTAGTTTAAAAGTATTTTTTTAAAAAAAATTGGAATAGTTCACATATTTTGAGGTTTATGTTTCTTGAAAATTTATTAATATTTTTTGTCTTTTAAATATTTGGGATTGTGAATCCTCGTTGAAATAATAATTTATAATTTGTTCTTCATTAAAAATGATTGAATGGTAAATTTATTAGTTCTGAGGACTCTAGTGGTATGTTGCAAGTTGCAACCAATACAATATCGTTTTATCCTATTTTAAAATGTGAAAATTAATTTCGCACAAACAATAAAATTTTTAACGCACTAAAAAAAATAATATGTTGGATCTCTTTAATTTTCTCTTTCTTTTTAAAGACATATTCATTAAAAAAAAGATGAGGAGGTTCACGCATGAGAATAATTATATAAAACGAGCTTACTTACAATCACTTTATTTATTTTTATTGAGAAAGTGTTTCTAAAATCCCAAAACAAAGGTATATTTTAACAAATATTATAAGACAAAATCAGAAGACTCTTAATCAGATATTCTTAAAAAGCCCATTCAAAATAACCTATGCACAAATCGCTTTAAAATTTATGCCTATAGACTTTTTTTTAAAGAATTATTTATGCCTATATGATTATTTGCATTTATATCACACAAGTTGTCCCAAATGGTCCAAGTTCATTTCACTGTACAACACATAAAGTTTCCAATTTGCACCACTAGAATGATGTCATCATTTTAGCTAAAATAATTATCATTTTTTCAATTCAGATATTTCTTCACAAGCTGACCATTCATCAGCCTAGCAAACATTTTTTTGTCCAAGGTTGATGATTGAGATTTATGCATTTGTTGTGAGATTAAATTTTCTTTTTCTTTTAAGGTAGTAGTTTCTCCTTTTAATTAGTGTGTATAAGTAGCAACTAGGTTCCAACATGTGTATTGTACATCAATCTCTAAGTAGTTTGTCATGATTTATGGTTAATAACAATTGAGCTATACAAAAAAATTACTTATAGGTTGATATAAGGTTGATATAAGTTACATCATATATAACTTACCAGGACACGTGTGTGTGTAGGTATAATATATTGAGACATGTCTTAGCAAATTTTGACGAACTTCTAATGCATATGTTACCTCTACCTAGCTATGGTTTTGCATTCTACAATCTAATGATATATTTTAAAAATTGTATTTAGTGATATAAAAAGGTGTATTTATTTATTTAATTTGACATAAACTAAGTGGTCATCATATAATTTGTCATCAAAAGCTCAAAAAATGAAAATATGTTATTCAAATTCAGACATTAAACTTTATTCAAAATTCACATTAATTCAGGTCGATTTAGATTTCAGATAAAAGAAGAAGCACCATCTAAGTCTAAGAATGCCCAGAGTATTTAAATAAAATATAATTTACATTGATTCTAAGAATAGCAACAAAATCTAGGTTGTTATATCTTTTTGATTCCACATAATACTGAGAAAAAATAGAGAAGTTCAAAACTCGCATTGAGTCTAAAATTAAAATTTAATAATAATCAAAACTCTGATTTTAAAACTATAAAATACACATATTTATAATGACCTAAACCTAAGACTCTTTCCTAAAATAAAATTACAACTCAAATAAGAAATACCTAAACAATAAAACTCTAAATAAGTAACTACAATACACATTAATTAAAAATACTCCCAACTCTATAAATTTCAAGGTGATTAGGATTTTTTCAATTTCTTACTCTACATTATTCCCGTTACTTGCTACTTAAGTAACATGTTGTCTATTTATTTAGAATTAATGGTGATAATTTTTTATTGATGCCGTAATTTTTAATTACGGCATCATAGAATGTCCCTTTTTTTTTAATTCAAATATTTATTCACAAGCTAACTACTTATCAGCCTATGGTGTTCTTTTATTTTATTTGTTTTGGGTCTAGGTTGATAATTGAGTATTATGCATTTGTTTGAGAATAAGTTTTCAATTTTTTTAAGATAATATTTTCTATTTTTAAGTAGTGTGTATTATACACATTGAGACAAGTCTAAGCAAATTTGGAACCTTCCATTTTCTCCATCAAAATTGTGACGTACATATTACCTCTAAATAGTATTGGCTTTGTATTGCACAATCTGATATAACATTTAAAAAATTGTATTTAGTGATATAAAAAGAAGTATTTGTTCATTAAATTTTACGTAAATTGAATGACCATCGTCATAAAATTTGTCTTCAAAAGCTCAAAAAATGAAAAAAATCTGCGTAGAAGAAACGATAATGTGAACGTCTAGTACCCAGCCACGTAATGGATTTCTTATCTTCATGGTAATCCAAAATCTTCCAAGTCCAGAGAGTCTGCGCACGTGCTTTATTCTTTTTCACATAGCTACTTAAGAATGATTCAATGAACACACATCATCCTCAAAAGCCAGGTGTCTCATAAACCCATGACATTGCGGGTCATCCAAGTATCTCGATCGAATCTTCTAATCTTTTAATTTCATGTAACCTTCCATTTTCTCCATCAAAGCCGCTACTGTTGTCTTTGAAATTTTTGTTTTTTTTCCTTTTTTCTCTTCTGTATCTACTTCCTAGAAATCACCTCGATTTTATACTAATTAAATAACACCAAAAGGTTAGTTAATCCAACTTCCCTTTCCGTACCCTTTATAAACCCCTGACAACCTTAGTTAGATTTTTACAGTCAAGTCTCATTTTATTTAATTCTATCATCAACTTATATTTGTTATATGTGATATGGATGTTCTTGGTGTTCAACAAATGAAGATAAGAAAGCATAATAATTATTACAAAAGATGCAAGAAGGATGTCAGAGTTGTGTACATATCAAGCCCTGTGAAGTTCAAGACTTGTGCATCAAAATTCAGAGCTCTTGTGCAAGAACTGACAGGCAAAGACTCCGACGCCGATGCCGCTGCTCACCGGTTCTCCGACACAAATGGTGCTGATGATCAAAACTCTCCCAAGGTTGTTGTTGATCAAGGTCTTGCTTGTGCAGTATCAGGAGATGATCATCAGCAGGGAGATTTGAGGAGCTCTCCCTCAATGGAGGACCAATTTGATGATTTATTTATGCCTCATAGGGAAGGCAGTTTCTTGGGGATGTTTACATCAAATCTTTTTCATCAAGATTTTAATTTTCAACAAGATCTAGCACTTTAATTAAGCTTTGATTATTCAGTGTAAATCTTGAATTAGCTAGCCCGTCGGTTTACCGAGAGTTTCTGAGTTAAATTTGAATCATCGTCATGTCGTTATTATTATGTGTGAAGTCATGTATGTTATATTGGAATGTATTCATTTGTTATGAGTATCAATCTTCTAAAGCCCGTCTGAGATTGATTTTAAAAAGTTCAAAAGTGATTTTGAAAATTTAAAATCTAATTTTGATATTTGGTAAAATTTTTTAGAAATTATTTTTAACAAAATTATCCATCATATATCAAATTTTGAAAAATAGGGAATCAACAGTTTTTTAAAATATGATTTTAAGAATCAATTTTGTACTGAATAAAATTTTATATATTCTTATATATATTATAAAAATATAAAATTATCCTTGTTAATTAAGAAATAAAATCATTAACTCTAAAAAGATTATTATTATTATTACTAATTCATTGAGATAACAAAATAAAAAAATAAAATTAATAATATAAATTATTTATCTAAGTTATCAATTATTATATACCGACAATAAAAATATTATATATACATGTCATAAATATGTAAATAAATTTTATTCATCATTATGTTGTATTCAGTCATTTACATTCCTATAATAATTTAACATAAGATCTATTTAACACATATAACTGCTTTTAAAACTTAGAGTACTTTTAAATAATAAATTTTATCAAATGTTTAATTGATTCTCTTCATGGCTAATTATTTCTACAACACAACTAGTAGTAACTATTTTAAAAACTATAGTATTATCAAACTGCCCCTAAGTTCTCACTAGTTGTAATTATTTTAAAAACTATAGTATCATCAAATTGGCCCTCACTAGCTATTTCCATTTTCTTTAAGAATTTATAGATCGTGTTTTTTCTTTCAAGATTACACTTTTCTTTCATTTATGTTTTGATGCTAGATAACTTTATTACTGCAACTAAGGTAGGGTTTATTTCTTGGTGAAATCTAAATGAGTTTGAATTTTTTTGAAGTGTGAATAGGCTTGAATATGAATATTTAAATAACATGTTTGCTTTTTTATTTTTTAATATATGAATATAAGCAACATCTTATTTTATTTTTATAAATAAAATAAATCTTAAAAATAGTTATTTGACATTTATATATTTGTAAATCAAAACAAAAAGGGGGGATTAAGTTTTATAGTTTAAGAAATAAGTATATTTTATATGGATATTTATTTAATATAATATTTTCTTCTCATTTAGACATTGTTTCATCCAAATAAAAGCCACAAAAATTTACTTTTTCTATTTAGATGCGAATTAGGGATGACAATGGGGTGGGGTGGGGGTGGGGAGGCCTACCCCATTCCCCACACCGTTAGAAATTTTTGCCTCAATTCCCCACCCCATTCCCCAATAAATTTAGTGGGGTGGGGATGGAGAATCCCCATGTGGGGAATGATTTCCCCAGTCCCAGCCCATTTTCCATTTATTTATTTTATAATTTATATAAATATATTATTTTAGTAAGTTAAAATTAGAGACTTAAAATAAAATCATCATCATATTATAAAGTATTTAAATTCTTTTAAAAAAATATCTAAAAGTTTGAAACAATATCTTAAAATGATATTAAAAGTGAAAAATATTTAAAGAGCGTAGCACCTTAAAAGAGAAAAGAAAATATAACAATGTTTCAGAGTTGAAAAATATTATAGGATTTTCTTTCATTCATATCTTGTTTATATTGCATAAAAATTAAAAAAAAATTATTAATTGATATTATAATTAATAAAATAAAAAGGATTAAATAAGAATTAAAAATATATTTATATATAATGGGGATTGGGGTGGGGGTGGGGGTGGGGGTGGGGGTGGGGTGAGGAGTACAAAACCAAACCTCACCCCATTAAGAATTTGGGGACTATTTTCCCCCCACCCCCACCAAATTTCTCAAAAATTATTCAAAATTTTTTCCATTTGGGGTGGGGCTCTATGGGGCCCCAAACCCGTGGAGGATTTTGCCATCCCTAATGCAAATGTATGAAAATCTGACATAAGTTATTAAAACAAACAAGAAAATTTTTAAAAAGATCTAAAATTTTTAGATGGAAATTGCTGGAATGTACCTATGCTACGACAACATTTTTTAGATGTGGATGTTCAGCAGATTATGAAGACTAAACTGCCAAATCAACCTTGCGAGGATAGAATTCTATGGCATTATGATAGGGAGGGCGAGTATTTCGTGAAATTCGGCTACAATTTGGTTGTGCAAATACGTGATTCCAAGTTTGTAATGTCTTCAAGGGATGATTCATGCGGGTGGGCAGTGGTTTGGAAGTTACATGTTCCTCCCAAGGTACGAATTTTTCTTTGGCGAGCACTTTTGAATATTTTACCCACACTGGACAAATTAAAGTCAAAGAAAGTTGTACTAGATTCAAAATGTCATATGTGTGGATGTTTGGAGGAAACAGTGATGCATACTTTGGTGGGATGTGGTTGGGCCCAAGGGGTGTGGAAAATTACAAAGTTTAGAGAGCTAATTATGCAGAACAGAAACCGTGATTTGTGGGGATTGTTTCAGTATGCTAGAAATGTGGTTACAAATTTTGAACTGCCTTTACTTGTGTTGACATTGTGTGGTATTTGGGAAGCTTGAAATAAATGCTTATATGAGAGAGTTAAAATAAAGCCATTACATGTAGTTGCCCGAGTTGAAGGTATGTTTCAATCTCTTGATTCTGTGCAATCTGTTGGTGGAAGTTTTGAACAATCTAATGATGTTTTATCTACTGAGAAGTGGGAGGTGCCTCCAGCAGGTTGGTATAAATTAAATGTGGATGCAGTGGTAGATAACAAAAATGGAAAGGTGGGTTATGGTGCTGTAATTCGTAATAGTAGTGGTCAAGTTATGGCTGTGGGGGTTGATCAAGGTGTCTTCTCTGATGATGTTGATATACCCGAGGCTGATGCTCTTCGCTTCGGCATCCGACTTGTTAGTGAGACTAGTTTGTCTCCATTGATAGTGGAGTCGGATTTATTACGAGTTATTCAATTTATCTCAGGCAAATGTCATACAAGTACAGAGTTATTTTGGATTATTTGAGAGATTCAGATGCTAATTTCAGAGCGGGAAAACTTCCAACTCCGGCATATTCATAGATGTTGAAACCATGTGGCTGATGTATTAGAGAAATATGCGCTTCAGTGTTCTAAAACCTTAGTATGGTTGGAGGATCACCCAAATTTTTTAGAATGTTATCTTTAAATTGATTTATGAAATAAAATACACGCATTTATTCAAAAAAAAAAGATCTAAAATTAATAAACTTTCAAACTTAATATGTTTAACATTTAGAAGTCAGAACTTTATTATTTGGTCAGTAGTTGAACTTTTAGTTGCTTTAATAGTTTTGGTTAATGGGCCTATTAACTACCCATAGTTAATTTTTGGTTGAAATGGTGTAAAATGGATACGGAGGAACTAATTAGGAAGTGTAGCGCGCTTACATTAGGAGAATGAGGGGAATGGAAGTGGTCTTTTGAAGAAAAGACGAAGTCAAAAAGGGAAAAAAATCATAGATGGATGCTTCATGAGAAAGATGCTGATAAACAGTGAAGTGAATACAAAATGGTTAAAATTAGCATTGAATCGACCATGGAAGACTATGCGAGAAGTGAAAATTAAAGGCTTGTTAATAATATTTTCCAGTTTAGATTTGCAGCCAAAGAAGATAAGAATAGAATCTTAGCTGGAGACCCTTGGCATTTTAACAGATCCTTCATTATAGTTACTGAATCGGTGGGCATTGGAGATATTACTAAACAACTCTTTACACATGTTTTTTTCTAGGTACATTTGTGAAGCATACTTATGAAACTATGGATAAAGAGATACTTGCAGGTGAGTGCACGAGGAAGATAGTTAGGATTAGAATACCAACGGATATAAAAAAATCCTTGATAAAAATATTAGAGTTGGAGTAAAAAGAAGAATGAATGGAGAAAATCCTAGTCCTGGTTCCTTATGAGAGATTACCAGATTTATGCTTCTATTGTGGATATATTAGACATTAGTACAAGGAGTGTGTTAAATACACATATTAATCTAATAAAGGAATAGTGTACGGACCATGGCTAAAAGCCACAACTAATGAGAAGATGAAACATAGTTGAGGACATCATCGATAATTTAAGGGAAAAACAAGTAAAAAAGATGCAAACTAGCTAAACAAGCAAGTTAATTAGAAAGAAAATATGCACACCTATGCAAAGATGATGGGTTAAGAAGACAGGTCGACCTAGCTCCAATCTAAAAGGGATACCGGTGCACAATTAATGCAAGATACTAACATTTCAGGGGGCAGATGAACAGTAATTCAGAGCAGGAGGGGATAAGTGGTGCTACAATGATACCTAGGAAAAAGGGAGTAGAAGCAGGAAAGCAAAAAAAAGAAAAAAAAGAAGGAAATCAAGAAAAGAAAATGCCCTAAAAAGAGTTAGAACATGTGGGACGAAAGAAAATGGGAGGGAAGTTGAAAAAAAATACAAATAAACCAAATAGGTCTTAGAAGTCAAATAGAGGAAATTGTTAAAATAAATCTAGCGGATTTAAAGGCTGGAGGTGGTAATGGGCTAGGAGTCACCAAGGTTAAGCCCAAGAGGAAAACATGAAAATGCAAGCTAGAACAATTGCAAAAACTATAACCTGCAACAATGGGCCAATAATAAAGAAAAGACATAAGGAAGATGTTGGTAATGCAAGCCTAGAAGCTGAAAGAAAAAGGAATTGCAGCTTGATAACTCACATAGATACGATGTCTCCAAAAGCAGAGGCCATGGTAAATTGGGAATTATGTAGTGACGATGTAGAGAGCTTTTTAAATTTTAGGGATGAACCAAACATTCCTTTAAATTAAAGAAATTCTCCAAGTGCATGAGCCTTAAATTTCATTTTCTTATAAAACAAAACTGATGGATTTGCAGATGCGATACAAAAGTAAAAAATTGAGAATATATTATTATCTGGCAGTTGATAGAGATGGATTAAGGGCCGAAGGTTGGCAATGTTATGGAGCTTGGATGTTGTGGTCGATATAAAGTCTTTTAGCAAACACCACTGATAACTCTAGGAAATGAGAGTTATTACATCATTTCTAAACTTAAATCAAGATCACTTAGAGATCAAATAAGGTGTTTTTATTATATTTTGGTTATATTTTGCATAAACATTCATTTTTGAAAACATTTATTTTAGTTGAGTCTTAATAAGTTTTGCTTAAATCAAAGTAATTTGTGCTAAAAACAGGTGCATAATTGTAGGTTTTCAGAAAATCTTGATTCATGAGGGGATGTTGAGACATTAGATTAGCAAGAGGAGGAAAGAAGACGGCCGCAAAAGAAGTAAAGCACAATCGGGATTAGTGCAGTGTGGTTGCGGATGTTAGAGCAACCAGTGCTGTAGCAATCTGGGAACAATGCGGGAGAAAATTTAGGCGCGAGTCAGCCACAGAATTGCAATATGCATGATTCCCAATTTAATGCATGCACGCCCATGGACTTTTATTTTTACACTAGTTTGCAGTATAAAAGGGAGGCGCGCACCACATAGAAAGGCAACAATGAAATTATCATTAGAATAATTACAAAGGAAAGAAGAAGAAGATCAGAATTAGAGAGTGATGTTTCAGCAACATTGGAGAATCGTGCAGAATTATTTGGATTTGTCTTTCATCTTGCTCAACTTATAATTATTTTTTTCTTTTAATTGTTTTGATGTATCCCGTGATCAATATATTTATGTTTATCTTTCTCATTCAGAATATGAACTAGACTTGTTTGTAGTTGAGTGACAAGCAATCCAATGGGTTCTTGACTGTTCTTATGTGTTGTTATGTCATTGTTGTAGAATTTTACTCTATTAGCTTTTATGAATATAACTGTTATTTCGGTTGACCACCCATTTAACAGTTTCAGTTAAGATAGAGCAGCAAATGGGCATGTCTTAGCAGATATTATTAAAGTATTACTTGATCTTAAGTTAAGTTTCCTGGATTAAGTTATCTTGAATCCCATAAGGACAATATTTGAAGTTAAGATTTGTGACACACTAGACATAGGTGTTCACCTTGAAGGGTAGAGAGACTAAAGATCATAATGTCATACCATAAGTAGATTAGCAACTAGTCATTGTTAATAGATTTAAGGGTATGAGACTTCCAATATGCGATAGCTAAGAATGCAGATAAATTCTGCCCAGTGCTGTAGCACTTGCCGTAACAACTGGTGCTAACTTGATGAAAAACAGTTAGCCCATAAAGAGAGTTTGATCATTCAACTACCATAATCTCAATTGAATCTTAAACACATTTTATCTAGTATTTCATTACGGTATTATTCTATTTATTCTCTCATAATCATCAATTACGATAGAACTTAATTTATGATTGTTAACTTCGGCCTTAAGTTGGTTTTGCACTATTGTGATTGCTATAGCGTTTCGAGTAGCATCAATCCATGTGGAGAAGATCTTGAATATTCATCACTTTATAACTTGTTGTGTATACTTGCACATTGGCATTGGTAGCAATTGCTTATAAAATTAACCAACAACCACATTGATGCAGTTGTTCATAAGGGCAATGGAAGCTGTTGAAGGTGTACTGGCATCTATGGGCATATAGAAATAGGACAAAAACAATATACGTGGACATTAATGAAGAGATTAATTAGCTTATCATCTATGCCTTGGATTTATTTTGGTGACTTTAATGAAATTATGCATGTAAATGAGAAAACATAAGGTAATGATAGATGCTTATCTATGGTGAATGCTTTTAGAGTGGTTGTTAAAGATTGTGGTTTAATTGATTTGGGATGAAAGGGTACCCCAATACAACATATATGAGTCAAGTTTGATAAAAGAAAGACTAGACGTGTTCTTGTGTAATTGAGAGTGGGGGAGTGCTTTCCAGTAGTTTGCAATAAAAAAATCTTCCAACATGGTCATCAGATCACAATCCAGTGCTGATGGAGATTAAAGAACGAGGCAGAGGGCAAGGATCAAAAAAACGTACATTCCCAAGAGTTCACTACAAAGATGTGTGGAGTTCGTGTGACAAATGTAGGGAGATTGTTAAACATGAATGGATAGATCCAAATATATGTGAAAATGAGAATCCAGTTCAAATGTTCTTCAAAAAGCTAAAGCCTCACTGATTGAGTTGAAAACTGTTAATATGAATATGTTAATAATATTGATTTTGATAATAACAAACTTTAAATGATTTTTGATAAAAATATTGGAGTTATTTCTTAACAAATGAAAGTCATAAAAACTATTCCATTCATAATTTTAAAAGATGGATTTTTAATTGGAAAAAGATTCTTTGCAAAATCTGGTTTAAAATGTGTTTCTGGCAATAAACGGTGAACCGATTACTATAAACGGTTAACCGATTACGACCAGAGAGCAAAGGTTTGTCTAGACTCTAACCGTTTAGTGAAAAACAAAAATGGAAAGCTTACTGGAAACTAACGGTGAACCGTTTACTACAAACGGTTAACCAATAACATCCAGAGAGTCATTTCACACAAGGCCTTAGCCGTTTACTTAAACGGATAACAGTTGTTCTTTTAGGTCACTGGACACTAACGGTGAACCGTTTATTTATAAACGGTTAACCGATACCATCCAGAGAGTCACCTCATGCTAAAACTTAGCCGTTTACTTGAAACGGATAACCGATATTCATTTTGCAGGTCTCTGGACGCTAACGGCGAAAGGGTAACATTAACGGCAAACCGTTTATTTGAAATCTTGTCCAACGGTAACATTGACTTGCGCAAACGGTTAACCGTTAACTTCTAAACGGTGAACCGTTTTCTGGCCAACAGTGCATAATGGCTAGTTTTTCAGCTCTACTTATAAATAAGCTCATTCAAATTCAAAGAAGACTGATCACAACACAACCATTGAGCTTATACTCGAGTTTGCAATCTTCATAAGAGCTAAAAACATAGTTTCAATTCATCTATTCACACTTTGAGCTTTGATTTGTAATCATAAATATAGTGTGAGAGAAAAACAATTTGTAATCTTTCATTTTGAGGGATTGTGAGTGTTGGGATACACTTGGGTTAAGAGATTGGGGATAATCTCTTGTTGTAAAGGTTATTGACACCTTGGAAGTCAAGTGTAAGCAATTGAAGCCTTGGAGGCTTGCTTAGTGAAATCCTCAAGCCCGGAAAAGCTTGGAGGCGTGGACGTAGGCGAGGTTGGCCGAACCACGTAAAAATCTCCGTGTTTGATTCTCTCTTCCCTTATACTTTTAATTTGTGATCGATTTATTTATTATTGTTTTAATTTCGTTTTTGAATTTGCATGATAATTTGTTCTTAGTCGAATAATTTATAAAATCCCAATTCACCCCCTCTTGGGTTGCCTAGTTAGAATTTCATTTGGTATCAGAGCTTGGTGCTCTTGTTTAGACTTAATCGTCTAGAGCTAAAGATCAATGGCAACTCAATATGATTCCACATTTAGGGAAGGACAATCCACCACTAGACCACATTTCTTTGATGGAAATGATTACCCTTATTGGAAAACTAGGATGAGAATTTATTTGCAAGCCTTAGATTATGAGATTTGGGAAATTGTTAATGATGGTCCTTTCATGCCTTTGATTAAAAATGAAGTCGGAGAGGATATTCCAAAACCATCACGAGATTGGAATGAACTCGAAAAGAGAAAAGTCTCTCTAAACTCCAAAGCCATGAATGCTTTGTTTTGTGCACTAGATAAGAAAGAGTTTCATAGAGTGTCTAGTTGTGAAAGTGCTAATGAGATTTGGCACAAACTTGAAGTTGTCTATGAAGGCACAAACCAAGTGAAAGAATCTAAAATAAGTAGGTACACTAGACAATATGAATTGTTTCAAATGGAACAAAATGAAAATGTGTACTCTATGTATACTAGATTCACGGACATAGTGAACACTCTAGGAGCTCTAGGGAAGACTTTTTCAAATAGCGAAAAAGTCAAGAAAATTATTAGGTCACTACCTAAGGAGTGGAGACCAAAAAGGACTGCCATTGAGGAAGCAAAAGATTTAAATACTTTACCTCTTGATGATTTAATTGGTTCTCTTATTTCATATGAGGAAGATTTGGCAGCAGAAAAAGGGCATGAGGAGAAGAAGAAAAACATTGCTCTCAAAGCTGAAAAACATGAGAGTGATGGGGAGAGTGAACCGGATGATGAAGAGCTAGCCATGCTAGCAAGGAGGTTCAGAAAATTCTTCAAGAAAACCGGAGAGCGAAGAAATTTCAGAAACTTCAAGAACTATAGGGAGAAGAAGGAGGCAATCACATGCTATGAATGCAAGAAGCCCGGTCATATTAGATCGGAGTGTCCACTTATCAACAAACACAAGAAGAAAGCCATGGTTGCAACTTGGGATGATAGCGAGGAAGATTTAAGTGATGAGGAAGGATCGCAAGAAGTCTTAAACCTAGCACTTATGGCAATAGGAGATGATGATGATCTCAATGAGGTAAGTGATCCTACCTATGATGAATTGTATGATGCCTTTAAAGATTTGCATAATGAGTTGATGAAGATTGGTAAAAAGAATGCATGTCTTAAAAAGGAAATGGCAAAGCTTAAGAATGAAAATGAATCTTTAAATGCAAAAATTGTATGCCTAGAAGTAGGAAACAAGACTTTGCATGATGAAATTGCATTATCTAATGAGAAGCCTAGCATTGTACATGAGCACTTAGAATCACACATAGATGAGTTGAAAAATGAAAATGAAATGCTCAAGAAAAAGAGCAATGAGTTAAATGAGATTGTCTTGAAATTTACAAATGGGCAAAAGATGTTGGATAATTTGCTAAACTCACAAAAATGTGTATTTGACAAAAGTGGCATTGGTTATAAACCAAATTTGAAACAAAAATTCTACAAGAGCTATTTTGTGAGGAATACATCTATTAACAATAAAATTGCATGTCATTATTGCAATCAAGATGGTCATATGAAAAATAGATGTGGAGTGAAGAGAAATGCATATTATGGTATGAAATGTGTTTGGGTTCCAAAAGGAACCATTGCTAACTCTCAAGGACCCAAAAAGGTTTGGGTACCTAAAACTTGAGATTTTCTCTGCAGGGCTTGAAGAAGAAGAAGAATAAGTGGTACTTGGACAGTGGTTGTTCAAGACACATGACAGGGAGTTATTCTTGGTTCTTAAGCTTCACCAAAATTGAAAATGGTGGAGACGTATCTTTTGGCGACAACTCAAAAGGAAAAATCCTTGGAATTGGAAATGTTGGTAAAGTATCTTCAACCTTAATTGAAAATGTGTGTTTGGTTGAAAATTTGAAACATAATTTAATTAGCATTAGTCAATTATGTGAAAAACCTTATAAAGTTGTCTTTGATAAATCAAGTTGTGTTATTGAGAATGCATGTGATGGGAAAATCTTGTTTGTTGGTAATAGATGTGGTAATGTTTATACCATTGACATAGAATGTGCATCTACTCTTGATAAATGTTTTTCCGCATTACATGATGATAGTTGGCTATGGCATAAAAGATTAGGACATGCAAGCATGGATTTGATTTCAAAAATTATGAAAAATGATTTAGTTAAAGGTCTTCCAAAAATCAGTTTTCAAAAAGATAGAATTTGTGAAGCATGTCAATTTGGAAAACAAATCAAGACTTCCTTCAAAAACAAGAATCATATCTCTACATCAAAACCACTACAATTACTTCATATAGATTTGTTTGGACCTTCAAGGTATGCGAGTTTAAGTGGCCAATATTATGCATTTGTAATTGTGGATGATTTTTCTAGATACACATGGGTATTGTTCTTAGCTAATAAGGATGATGCCATTGATGCATTTCGAATTTTCCATAAAAAGGTTCAAAATGAAAAAGGTTATTCTATTACTTGCATTAGAAGTGATCATGGTGGAGAATTTGAAAATCATGCATTTGAAATGTTTTGTAATAACCTTGGCATTGAGCATCAATTTTCATCACCTAGGACTCCACAACAAAATGGAGTAGTAGAAAGAAAGAATAGGTCTATTCAAGAAATGGCTAGGACCATGTTGAATGAAAACTTTTTGCCTAAGTATTTTTGGGCCGAAGCCGTCAACACCGCTTGTTATGTTTTAAATCGGGTGTTGATTAGACCTAATGTTAATAAAACTCCATATGAGCTTTGGAAAAATAGAAAACCCAACATTGGTTATTTTAGAGTTTTTGGATGCAAATGTTTTATTTTGAACACAAAAGATAATCTTGGTAAATTTGATTCAAAATCTGATGTTGGTATTTTTCTTGGTTATTCAAATTCAAGCAAAGCTTATAGAGTATATAACAAAAGAACTTTAGTTGTGGAGGATCTATGCATGTTACTTTTGATGAGTCTAACCCCTCCTCTACTGAGAAAGCCATTGTTGATGATAATGCAGAAGAAGAACAACAAGAAGAAGCATCAAATGACAACCAAGAAGACACAACAAATGGAATTCAAGAGGAGCATCATGAAGAACCAAATATGGAGCAAAATGAAGGTACTTCTCAAACACTCCCCAAGGAGTGGAGGTATGTTTCCTCTCACCCTAAGGATGTAATTTTAGGAGATCCCTCACGAGGGGTTACTACTAGATCATCTCTTAAGAACACATGTGAGCATGATGCATTTATTTCTCAAATTGAACCAAAATCTTTTGCGGATGCTGAAAATGATGAATCTTGGATTATGGCAATGCAAGAGGAGTTGAATCAATTTGAGAGAAATAATGTGTGGGATTTAGTTCCTTATCCGGAACATCAATCCATTATAGGCACTAAATGGGTATTTAGAAATAAAATGGATGAATCCGGTGTGGTTGTAAGAAATAAAGATAGACTAGTGGCTCAAGGTTACAACCAAGAAGAAAGAATTGATTTTGATGAAACTTTTGCACTTGTAGCAAGGCTAGAATCCATTAGGATGTTGTTAGCATATGCATGTCATAAGGATTTCATTTTATATCAAATGGATGTCAAAAGTGCTTTCTTAAATTGATATATTATGGAGGAAGTGTATGTAAAACAACCTCCTGGTTTTGAAAATAAAAAATTTCCCAATCATGTGTATAAGTTATCAAAGGCTTTATATGGTTTAAAACAAGCTCCTAGAGCTTGGTATGATAGACTTAAAAACTTTTTGTTGGATAATGATTTTTTGATGGTAAAAACGGATACAACTCTCTTTGTTAAGCATAAAAACCAAGGCATACTTATTGTTCAAATTTATGTTGATGATATTATCTTTGGTTCTACTAATGAATTGTTGTGTAAAGAATTTTCATCATGTATGAGTCAAGAGTTTGAGATGAGTATGATGGGAGAGTTGAAGTACTTCCTTGGTCTTCAAATCAAACAAAACGAGGAAGGCATCTTCATAAACCAAGCCAAGTACGTGGGAGATCTACTCAAAAGGTTTGGCTATGAAAATGGAACGGCAAAAAGCACTCCTATGAGCACTACCATCAAGCTTGACAAAGATGACAAGGATAAAGAAGTGGATATCAAAATGTATCGAGGTATGATCGGATCTTTACTTTATTTGACTGCAAGTAGACCCGATATCATGTTTAGTGTATGTTTGTGTGCAAGATTTCAATCATGTCCCAAGGAATCCCATTTGCTTGCAGTAAAAAGAAATTTTCGCTATTTGATTGGAACCATAGATGTTGGCCTTTGGTATTCTAGGGGAACTCATATAGATTTAACATGTTTTTTGGATGCGGACTTTGCCGGTCATAAAGTGGATAGGAAAAGCACTAGTGGTACTTGCTTTGTTCTAGGACACTCACTTGTTTCATGGGCTAGTAAGAAACAAAATTCTGTTGCTCTTTCAACAACCGAAGCTGAATATATAGCCGCCGGAAGTTGTTGTGCACAAGCACTTTGGATGAAACAAACACTTAGAGATTATGACATTCATCTTGAACAAATTCCTATTAAGTGTGATAATACTAGTGCTATAAATCTTTCAAAGAATCCCATTCAACACTCTAGAACCAAGCATATAGAAATTAGACATCATTTCTTGAGAGACCATGTTCAAAAAGGAGATATTGCATTAGAGTTTATTTCTACGGAAAAACAACTTGCCGATATTTTCACTAAACCCCTTTGCGAAGAACAATTTTTAAAAATTTGGCATGAACTTGGGATGATGAAATTTTCGCATTAATGTCTCTATCCATGCTATTGAGTGTACTGAATTGATTGATTTATAATTGTGAAATAATGGTTATGTATTGCTTGAGGTTGATTGTTAAATGATGAATTTGGCTTGTTATTTCTTGATTGTATGAATAAATTGGTTGAAAACATGTTCATGAATCATGCATTAAAATGGCTAATAATATAGTTTCAGATCAATTAAATGATCTGGGAATTTATTAATTGCTAGCCAAATATTAAATCAAATGTGCGAAATTTTAGTTAAAATAAACGGATAACCGTTTCCCATAAACGGTGAACCGTTTTGCTCCAGAAACTAAATTTTTGTGTCTGTCTTCTTCCCCTTTCACCGTTTGCTACAAACGGTGAACCGTTTGTTGGCAGTAACTCATCTAACTATTACCCCTTAACCGTTAGGTTCTTAGGCCTTCATCGTTATCAAATCTTAAGCCTCTGTTCGTTACCCTCTAACCGTTTATAATAAACGGTTAACCGTTTTCGCGTTTTTAAAACTGTTCAAAGGCTTTCTCTTCTTCCTCTCCAGTTACCCTCTCACCGTTTTCTCCATTGTTGCGCAGCCGAAGCTTTCCTCTTCCTCAAATCTTCATTTTTCTTGCTTCTTGTGCCGAATCAAACCGATTAAATCATTTTATATCATCTTTAAAACTCTTTCACCGATTCAAAACCTAAAATCAAAGCTCAAATCAAAAATTCCCAAAATCAAACCCTAACTGCCACGAGTTGGGTTTCTCCATTTTTAATCGATTTTGTCCTCTTTTTCAACCAAATTGAGCATTCCATTCACATTGCTTACTATTTTCTCATCAAATTACCGATTGATTTCCCTCTCTCTCGCCTGTGTTCATCCCACCGTGCTCCTCCATGGCTGAACCGTCTCGGAGAAACGTCCGGCGAAAATCTGCACCTCAGGTGAATCCCATACGGCCAAGAGAAGTCACTGAATTCTCCAGAATTCACTTCCCCACTCGTCCCTTGGCGAAACGGTTCGAGGACCGCTTCGATGGGCGAAAGGTACTTGACTCCTCTTGTGTTAACCCTAATGATTTCCGGCACTTAGTTGTATGTGATAGAAATGTTCGGGATATGCTTATGCCTTGGGAGTCGGCTATTAACTTTAGCGAGTGTATTTATCCTAACTTGGTGCGAGTATTTTACTCAAACATGGATATTTCCCATAGTCGTGAACATAGGGTAATTACTCAAGTTGGTGGTGTCCAAATTGAATTTGATGATGCGGATTTAGCTGAATATCTTGGTATCCGGTGTGCTGGACATGACATATATACCTCTAGAAAAATCCTAGACTTTGATCATTTTCGTCATACGGATGCAGTCCGTCATATATGTCGCCGTAGAGACCTAACTGATGATATTTGCTTACTTCTGTTTCGGTCTCAACTTTTACCTCTCCAAGTCCGTATTCTGCATTCTATTCTACAGCACATAGTGACTCCTAGGAAGGGTCACACGGATGAGGTCACGAGGTTGGACGTGGGGATACTAGATAACCTTCTTTCAGATCGTCCCATAAACCTCTCATATATCATTGTGCGGCACATGTTGAGTACCCCTGCGGTTAATCACCGCTTGCTTCCATATGGTAGTATCATTACTAAGATACTGCGTCACTTTGGTGTGCCTCTCCTAAATACTGGACATATGGAGACTAAACGGATTGGTCCCGAGGCAATGACGAGTATTGGTTTTTCTTGGAGGAATGGGAAGTGGATTAAAACCAGCAACTCCAAAAACCGGGATACCTTGATAGCTCCGGAGGACGATCGGATGCTTAACGATGGCTATCCTCCCGATGAGCTTCCTGACTTTAGATTAGGAGCTCAGCCACCTCCTCCTCGTCGCCGATTTGTCCCTCGGCCTCCAGCTGACTCTGACCGTGAGGAGCGTGCCACGGATGGTGACATTCCGTTCACCTCTGAGCCACCACCTGCACCTGAGCCCTCAGCTGTTCCGGAGCCATCAGCTGCGCCTGAGCAGCCTTCTGGTATTCCTGAGCAGCCAGCTGCCTCTATGCCAACTCCAGTTCAGCCACTCGCTCCAGACAATATGCAGCAGCTGATTATTGATCGGTTGGATACTCTTTCTCGAGACCACCAGCAGCTGCGATATGATTTTGAGACCTTTCAGCGGCAGAGCATCGATCATCAGCTTGAGATTATCCATGCTCAGCACATCCTTCTCGGCATCCTTGGCTATGATCCGGGGAGCTCATCTTCTCCTCCTCCTCCTCATTAGTTTCTGGATTACATTTTCGCACATACAGTTCATATTTTGATTATTTGCATTTTGACATGTATATTTTTACTGCTATATGCTATTTATGGATTTTGATGCCATAGTGTTATGCTTATTCTTGATATTGGATGTCTTGGTTGAGATTGATATGCATTGTGGATTTTTGATTATTGAAGTGCTTGGTTTGCTTATGGTGTTGTTTGGTTGGTGATGGAGTTGATTATTATGACATTTTGGAAGTGTTTTTCTCTCTTATGTATAAATGGTTTTACTTATTTTTAAGGGGAAACTCTGCCCAAATTTTTGCTCACCAAAAACCGAATTTGCATTTCTTCCTTTTCTCTTCTTTCTTTTTGATGATGAAGGGGGAGATAATTTGGGAACCTCAGAATGATTTTGCAAATGTTTAGAATGAACTTGAAATGAAATGATGCATCTGAAAATGTTTTGTAAATGGGAAAATTTTAAAATGATGTTTTTTAAAAATGCTTACTTGAGCTAAAATCATTTTATTGACCTTTTCTTAATTTGGCCATACATTAAGGGGGAGCATATATTGAGGGGGAGCCAAAATTTTGAACAAAGTTTGTCATCATCAAAAAGGGGGAGATTGTTAACATGAATATGTTAATAATATTGATTTTGATAATAACAAACTTTAAATGATTTTTGATAAAAATATTGGAGTTATTTCTTAACAAATGAAAGTCATAAAAACTATTCCATTCATAATTTTAAAAGATGGATTTTTAATTGGAAAAAGATTCTTTGCAAAATCTGGTTTAAAATGTGTTTCTGGCAATAAACGGTGAACCGATTACTATAAACGGTTAACCGATTACGACCAGAGAGCAAAGGTTTGTCTAGGCTCTAACCGTTTAGTGAAAAACAGAAATGGAAAGCTTACTGGAAACTAACGGTGAGCCGTTTACTACAAACGGTTAACCGATAACATCCAGAGAGTCATTTCACACAAGGCCTTAGCCGTTTACTTAAACGGATAACCGTTGTTCTTTTTGTAGGTCACTGGACACTAACGGTAACCGTTTATTTATAAACGGTTAACCGATACCATCCAGAGAGTCACCTCATGCTAAACCTTAGCCGTTTACTTGAAACGGATAACCGGTATTCATTTTGCAGGTCTCTGGACACTAACGGCGAAAGGGTAACATTAACGGCAAACCATTTATTTGAAATCTGGTCTAACGGTAACATTGACTTGCGCAAACGGTTAACCGTCAACTTCTAAACGGTGAACCGTTTTCTGGCCAACAGTGCATAACGGCTAGTTTTTCAGCTCTACTTATAAATAAGCTCATTCAAATTCAAAGAAGACTGATCACAACACAACCATTGAGCTTATACTCGAGTTTGCAATCTTCATAAGAGCTAAAAACATAGTTTCAATTCATCTATTCACACTTTGAGATTTGATTTGTAATAATAAATATAGTGTGAGAGAAAAACAATTTGTAATCTTTCATTTTGAGGGATTGTGAGTGTTGGGATACACTTGGGTTAAGAGATTGGGGATAATCTCTTGTTGTAAAGGTTATTGACACCTTGGAAGTCAAGTGTAAGCAATTGAAGCCTTAGAGGCTTGCTTAGTGAAATCCTCAAGCCCGGAAAAGCTTGAAGGCGTGGACGTAGGCGAGGTTGGCCGAACCACGTAAAAATCTCCGTGTTTGATTCTCTCTTCCCTTATACTTTTAATTTGTGATCGATTTATTTATTATTGTTTTAATTTCGTTTTTGAATTTGCATGATAATTTGTTCTTAGTCGAATAATTTATAAAATCCCAATTCACCCCCCCTCTTGGGTTGCCTAGTTAGAATTTCAAAAACATGGAGTAAAAATGAGTTTGAAGGAAGAAAAGAAGAAATTAGAACAATTAGTCAATGAGCTGAAATCTATTAAAGAGAGACATGAGCATTGTGTCATAAGGGAGGATATTAAAAGGGTTGAAAGTCAAATTCATGAATTGCTGTTTAATGAAGAAATCTATTAGTGACAAAGATCAAAGGCAGAGTGACTAAAAGAAGAGGATAAGAACACCAAGTTTTTCTATTTGAAAGTTTGTGCAAGAAAGAAGAGAATACAATTGTGGGAATTGTTAATCAAACAACAAGTGGATTGAAGAAGATGATGAGGTGGATAGAGTTTTTTGCAAGTATTTTGACAACTTATTCACCTCCACAAATCCCTATCGAGAATATTTAGAGGCAGCCTTGCAAAATTTGTCAATAAAGGTTTTAAAAAAAGCCAAAATGCTTAACTAGATTAACTATTTACAGATGAAGTTCCAGCAGCTTTAGGGCAAATTGGACTAAGCAAATCACCTAGCTTGAATGGATTACCAGCTGTTTTCTTTTAGAAACACTGGACAACAGTTAAAGAAGAAGTCACAAAAACTTGTTTGCATATTCTCAATGAGGGAGGTTATCTGAACCCTATTAATCACACTTATATTACTTTGATTTCAAAGATTGCTAAAAAGTCTATGCAATGTAATTAATAGAATTATAGCTAAAACAACAGCTAATACGCTTAAACAATTTTTGTATCATATAATAACCCCTACTGAGAGTACTTTTATCCTAAATAAGCTAATTACAGACAACATTATTATCGGGCATGAGTGCCTTTATAAGATTAGGCATAATAAGGGTAAAAAAAATGTTGGGTGGCTTTTAAACTTGATATCAACAAGGTGTATGACAGAGTAGAATATGGTTTCCTTCAAAATACCATACACAAGTTAGGCTTCTTCAAAGTGGATTAATCTAATCATGAGGGGTATTTTTATTGCATCTTTTTCAGTTTTGATTAACATAATAGCTAAGGGTCTTATTTTACCTCAAAAGAGCCTTAGACAAGGCCGTCCTTAATCCTTTTACCTTTTTTAATTTATGTACAATAGCTTTTTAAATCTTTTAATTGAGGCTAAAGCAAACTAAAGCATTCATGGACTGAGATTCAGTAGGAGATGACATTCACACACCTCCTATTTGCTGATGACAACCTAATTTTCCCAAAGGCTTTAACAAGAGATTGTACAAACCTGAAAGCTATTTTTGATTATTATGGTAGCACATCTAGCCATATCTTTAATTATGATAAGTCGTCCATGTTCTTTTTAGCTAGTATGAAGGCTGGTCATATTTCCACCATTAAAAATATTTTCCAATTGAATGTTGTGGATCATCATGAAAGATATCTTGGCTTGCTATCTATGGTGGGTAAGAAAAAGAGGAGTTTCTTCAATGACACAAAGTTGAAAATTCTAAGTAAGATGTCTAGCTGGCAAAGCAAATGCTTCTTAAGTGGAGGGTGAGAGATCCTTATTAAGATAGTGGCTAAGACTCTGCCTGCTTTTGTTATGAGTGTATTCAAGATACCAATTTGATTGTGTGAAAACATTCAAAAAGTCGTTGCTAGATTTTGATGGGGTTTTTAAAAGAGATAAAAAATCAATCAATTAGGCTACGTAGGAAATGATTTGTCAAGGAGAAGAGAGGGGAAGGCCAAACTTTCGAGATTTGTCCTGTTTCAACTAAGTTCTAGTGGCAAAACAAGGCTGGAGAATACTTCAATTTCTGGATTCCTTTGTGTCAAAAAATTTGAAGGCTAAGCACTTTAGAGATTCAGATTTTCTGAATGCTAAAATTGGCTACAAACTATCTAATACATAGCAAAGTATATGTGGGGTAGGCATATCATTCTTAAGTGAAGCATATGGAAGATCGGCAATGAAGAAATAGTCAAGATATACAAGAGTAGCTAGATTCACATGCTTAAAACTTTTAGAATAATATCCTCACTAATATTGCTAGTTAATTTTATAGTGGTTTTTTTTATTGATAGGGACAACAAATAAAAAGGTGAGGAGATAAAGTAGCATTTCAAGCTAGAAAATACAAAGATGATCCTAAAAATTCCAATTTCAAGAACCGCACAAGTTAATCAAATTATATGTCATTATGATTAATTTGGGAAACTACTTAGTAAACAGTAGTTATCAAGTAGTCTTATTGTTAAAATCTCCAAATTCCTTTTGCGGCTTAGAGAACTCTCAAACATTATAAAATGTGATATAGAAGCTTGGTTTACTAGAAAAAATGAAGATTTTTATGTGGCATTAAAGAATTTCCTGGCTACAGCTAGTAATTTATGAAAGAAAAAAATTCTCCAAGATCCATGGTGTCAAAGATGTGAAAGACAAGAATAATCAGTTAATCATGCCCTTTTCAGTTGCAAGAAATCAAATGGGATATGGAGGCTAACATCATTTGGCAAAGATGCTTATACCTTTGCTTCACAGGATTTGTTGAATGGATTACAACAGTTAGCAGAGAAAAGAACCAAGGCTGAAATGGAGTTGGTAGTTGTATTATGTTGGACAACTTGGTACGCAAGGAATATTCAGCTTTTTGAAAATAAGAGTCAAAATTCCCAATTGTTAGTGGCTATTGCAGAAGCCATGAAGTCATACAAAAGAACTAAAATGCCTCCTATATAGTAAAGTCTAAGATAGGCAGCAGAAAATCTAGTCAAATAGAGCCCCCCACTCGAAGGATGGACCAAAATGAATATTGATGCAATATTGAGAATAGAACATGAGATTATTGGGCAAGGAATTATGATTTGAAATCAGATGGGAATGTTATAGTAACTGGAATGAAGAGATCTATTTTCACTGGTAAAGTTCCATTTACAGAGGCTAAAGTAGACATTTGTGAAATATAAGTTGCAGAGTCTATTGGGTACAATTATGTGATAGTGGGAACCAATTCATAAGAGGTAGCTGATTTATGCCTTAATAGAAAAGGCAATAAAAAAGAAATTTTTTGGATGATTTTTTAGATTCAATAGGTTATGAGTAGGTTGGTAAATGTAAAGATTCAGTGCACAAAAAAAGTTTGTAATTCTTTAGCTCATTCAATATTTAAATTAATTCTAAACAAATTAGAGCCTGATGTATGACTGAGACAATATCCAATTGAACTTATGTATTTATTTTCTAATTTAAATGATTGAAAGACATACTTTCTCTAAAACAAAAATGATAAGAAACGATTGATCCTCATTAAATGATCTAAGCATTAATGGATCGGTAATGATAAAAGCATAATTAAAACGAGGAAGAGATGACTCAAGAATGTGCTATTACTATTTTGCTAGCATTTATTTTTTGGATTGGGGAGAGGATCATGAGATTAGGAGTGTGGATTGAGAATGAGAGCAAGGTGTTTATTTAGATTGGAATGAGAGCATGAATTGTCAACTAAAATCTCAATTATGTATTTTGGAATGAGAGCATGAACTGTCAACTAAAATCTCAATTATGTATTTATTTTATCTTGGATTAGGAGCGAGTTGTTATAAATTATAGTTTTGCACTTATGTAAAGAGTATGTAACTTTTAATTAGAAAATGAATAGGAAAATATATTTGTACAATAACCTATTTATTTTATTGTTAATGTTACTTATTTAAAATAATAATAATAGTAATTAATATTTTTAACAATATAAATTAAATTTTTTTACGAATTTTATTTTAATTATTTATAACTAAAATTATTGATAATGTTCATTTGTAAGTTTTTAGATTGATATAGGGCATTTTTTGAAATTAAAGGAGTGGGAGTGAGTCTTCTACATCCCCCATGGGAGTGAGAATTCCATTCTTCACACCAAAAGTGGATAGAATCCACGAAGTGGGATACCCTTAAATAAACATCTAAACACAAGAGTGAGAGGACTCCATATTGGATTTTTCAATCTAGCATTGTTGGATCCTTAATCCAACATTAAACTTATATGTGAATAATTATGTGTTGCAGACTGTCATATATGGTTAAGTCCAATTAAAAGTGATCTATTAAGGTTTTCGGTAGTTTGGGCATTAATGTATCTAATAGAGTATGAGCCTCTAATGTGTAGAGACTTACAGGGTAATTTCTATTTCTAGATGGGCTGAAATAGAAATACCTAAAGACAATAAGAAAAAGTTGTATACACAAGTGGTCATGATTCCAAGGTCATGCGTATCTTTTTATTCTTTCCGACATCCCATCATCAGAGAGAGAGTATAAAGAAAATCAATTAGGAGAACATGTTGATTTAAAAGGCCAACCACACAACTCTAGATAGCAATTAATCACTATGGATTCAGGTACACTTTTACATATTTTGTTATTGATTCTTGATAATATAACATGAATATTTCTAGATCATATGTGATGGTTTTCATCAAAAGATTTCTTATTTTAACAAGTGATATCAGAATATCTTCATGTTGAATAATTGAGAATTGAATTTATTTTCGATTATTGACTAAATTTTTAGGTTTTCTCGAATATGGAATCATTAAATTTGAGAAGAATTGGCACGACTCAAAAATGTTATTGCTGCAAAGTATAAAAGTGTATAGTTATAATATAACCCGGTGAGTTCAGGGTCAAACCACATGGAATTTAAAATATAGTAGTCAATTTAAAACAAAGAAAATTAATTGCGGTAAAAGAAATTACTAGAAATCAATTTAAAAATGTGCTAAGGTTACGGGATCCACTCTCAGTATTCAAACTATAATTTTAATATTTTCTCATTTTTATATTTTACCTCACTTTTACCAGTTAATTATTATATCATTTAATCACAACTAACTATGTGTGTGGTCAAATATGGAATCAAGTCCCTAATGCGTCACACTTTATTAATTTGTTGACATTATGTAAAAATATCATACAGATCCAAAGAAATTTATAAATTAACATGATATAAAAATAACCAGAAAGAATAAAATAAACTTAAAACTCACTTGAGAAAGTAATTAACTTAATAACTTGAAACTTTGAGCTTCACCCTTCACCTCAGCTTAGTAAAATTAGCCACTCATATTGAAAAAAAAAACACTCTTTTTATTTGACAAACTTTTAAAATATATTATAAGAAAATTGATTACACAACAAAAGAAGAAAAAGAAGAAAAAGAAACAATACCTCAACTTTACTCTCTTGTTCTCTCTTCTCAGCTTAGCTCTCCTCTTGGCTCTCTCTGGCTTCAGCTTATTTGCCTCCTTTTTATAGGCAACGAATGCCTTTAACTTCATTTATTTTACTATTTATTTATTATTGTTATTATTTATATTATCACTTTTTAAAAGGTGTGATGGTCAGGTGGCCAAGATGGCCGCTTGACCATCACAATTCATGAGAATTGTTGCTCTCTTATTCTTTTTCTTTTTAATATTTATTTATTACATTTCCTAAATGATGCATTCTAAATTGCTCTAGCAGTCATTCTTTATTCATGCTTTCAATTCCATTTCCATTTTTATTTCTAAAAAATATTTACAAGATGAAAATTAACATATTGCGAATTAATTTAACATAAAAATATATTTGGAGAGTATTAAGATAATTTAGAAATAATGAGTGCATTAATTGACACAATAAGTGAAAAACTAATAATTTTATCATTATTAAATGTACACTTTTTAGTGTCAGTCACACCCCAACTAGCTTATTGTTAGACCCTAATAATTTAAGCGATTAAAATTTAGCGAAATTTCAAAACCGAATTTTATTTTATTTTTTAAAAATTGTGTTTACTTCTTTTATCAGATTAATGACAACAATCAAATAAAAGTATAAGCATTATCTTCAGTCTAAAGAAAATCACACCCACATAAATCAGTTTAGTAAAATCATATGAAATGATCAATTATCTGAGATACATTAATCAAGTCACTTTTAAGAATGATGCGTCAAACCCCAAAGCTTCACAGTCACGAGTGACTTTCTCAAAAGAAAGTATACTCCAGAAAAATTATCACTTTATAAAGTGGTAGATTGAGAAAATAGTAAAACAATGTCACACTCTCACCAAGATGAAAGAATAATGTTCACAACTTAGAAATAAAATTATCTCAAGTCCAAGGAATTACTAGCAAAATTTATTTTTATTTTTATGCATCACCACATCTTTTAGTCCATATTACTAGTTTTTACTTCCTACTATAGTTCCTAAAATCAAGAAAGACTTTCATTATAACGTAATGTAGACTAGGGTCATCACTAACAAAAAAGGGTAATAGAAAAAACAAAAATATATGTTTGAAAAATATAAGATTTTTTTTTGGAGATTACAAGGTGCTTGGAATTTTTTTTCGTTTCTTCTTTTTTAATTAATTAATTAATTTATATATATGTATCCTTTTTTTTTCCAAAGCACTATTATTAGGATATAATTGGGTGATAAAAACATAAAAGATAAGGTGATACTCCACATTGGAGTGGTAAACGATGATAGGTTACCAAAGAAAATTTTTTTTTTAATATATAGGATCAAATGGGTTAACTATGAATACTTTATAATAGGTTGGCTAGAGAGGCTCAAAGGGATCAAAGATAGCATTCTGTCACCTTTTAAGACTCTAAATAATCTTTCATATCTACTAATTCAATGGACTTTTAAAATATAAGTGTGCAACCCAAGAGGGGGGGTGAATTGGAATTTTAAAAATTATCCTAGCAAATCCACACAACAAGCAATCTAATGTCTTAATAAAAATTGAAAGCAATAAGTTCAATAAAAGCACAATAATTAAAGAGTAAGAGAGAAGAGAAACAAACACATGAATTTTTACGTGGTTCGGCACTCAAAGCGATCCAAGCTTGAGGATTTCACTATCCAAGCCTTTCCAAGGCTTCAACCGATTACAATTGACTTCAAGGTGTCAATGAACCTTTATAACAAAGAGATTATCTCCCAATCTCTTCACTCAAGTGTCTCACACACTCAAACTCTTACAATTGAGATGAATAAATGAGAGTTACAATAAAGCTCACTCAATGAGTAGATATTCAAAAATGAAGAACAAGAAATTATTCAATGTTTTGTGTTTTGCAAGTTGAAGGCTCAAGATATCTCGTGTGCTTTTTGTTTTTGCTTGTTGGAGAGCTTGAAAATGAGTTGGATTTGAGTTCTTATAGTTTGAGCTCAAAAACTAGTCGTTATGCACATTTTGGTCGTAACCGGATTGCCGGTTATGGACATCCGGTTAGTCGCTTAATGTTACCGTTCCATGCACAATTTTAAATTTCTGAACATCCGGTATGCCGCTTTGTCAAATCCGGATTGCCGCTTATGGTCAGTAGCTTGCTTCCCAATCATCGGATTTCCGTTTGTTAGGATCCGATTAGCCGCTTTTGATTCGGATAAATTCTGCCCAAAACCGGCTTGCCGGATTTTCACATCCGGTTAGACGCTTGCTACAGTGACTGCTACAGTGAAATATGTTTTAATTTTACAGTTTGACCCCAAAACTTTATAAAACTGTATTATGACCCAAAACGTTGTGAAAGTTTGCAAATAGGTCTAATTTCAGAATTTTAAATAATGCTTTGTCAATCCCAAAACTTTTTGAAATTATGTTTTTACCCAAACTATGTGAAATTATAGAATGACCCAAAATATTTAAATAGTTTCAAATAGGTCCAAATCCAAAATTCAAAAACAATATAACAATATCAAAGGTTTTAAAACACATTCATTTTAGTCCAAAACACTTTGATTTCATAGCCTCATTTTCTTATTATAAAAACACAATTCATAAATATTTGTTTAATCAATACATGTGGTTTGTTATCATCAAAATCAATATCTATACCTATATAAGCTAACAATCTCCCCATTTTTGATGATGACAAAACACATTACAAAAATTTAATCTAGTTATAAAAAACTCTCCTTTAATCAATGCAAGGTTAAAAAAACTTATTTAAAACAGACTCCCCCTGCATACATGCATACTCCCCCTAGATACATGCATATTTTTATAACACTTTTTTTATAACACATATTAATTCTCCCCCTTCATCATCAAAAAAAATAAAAGAATAAGAGCTCCCCCTATCAATCATCAATCATCACAATATAAGCACATTAGTTCAAAAATATCCATAAGTATAAGGAAATCCATATAATCCATAACAAACAATCAAACCAAATCCATATCATCCAAAACAAATACATAATCCAAAAGCATAATAACCATCCATAGAGTCGAAAATAAAAGAACATAATGCAGGAAATGAAATGTAGGTGTGTCCAAATACAAGCATAAGAAAACTACTCAGGAGGTGAGGATGGAGGTGAAGGAGGTGTATACGGATAGGGAATGCCGAAGTACTCGAAGAGAAGGCGCTGTCCATGAATGAGCTGCTGCTGCTGCTTAAACTCAGTCTGCCGTACCGAGAGTGTCCGCACCTCATCCATAAGCTGCTAAAGAGTAACCTCTGTAGAGGGAGGAGGCTGTGGAGGTGATGAAGTGGATGCAGAGACACCAGGAGCTGGAGCAATCACATGATGATCTCGACGTCTACGCTGGCCTCGAAATGAGAATGAGAAAATGGGTAGTTGATCGGCTGGAACCACAGCATTAAGTGGCCGATCATCACTTGGAGCAAGAAATGTAAACTTGTTCTCAGTGTATTTGACCCAAGTACCATTCTTCCACTCAAAGCCTAAACTGGAAATAGCCTCATCCCCGATACCCTTAGACGGTCTATACGACGGTTCTTTAATTGGTACTTCAAAAAATTTCAAGATTCGGGTAATGAAATGACCATAAGGAAGGGAGCGGGTAATCAACTTAGGTATGCTGAGCATGTTTCAGACAATGGTATATCATAAGTCGACTGGACGATGTCTAAAAATAAAATCAAGCAAGGCGACATCCATATGAGAGACCTCATCCAAATGGCCGGATCTAGGAAGGACAATACTATGAATAAAACGGAGTAAAATCCGGGTTTGAAGACAAAGACATTGGGTGCGAAAATGGACAGTACAATCTTCATCGGAAAGGTCGACACGACGACATATATTCTTAACAGCATCGACATACGCATAGCCATCAATATCAGGAGCTTTTCTAGGAGAAAAAATGTCTAGGATGGAGTTCAAATCCGAATCATCAAATTCAATCAAAACTCCTCCAACTGTGGTGATTACTCGATTCTCTTTCTCCGCGGAACAATCCATATTCGAGTAAAATACTTTCACCAAGTCGGGATAAACATTTTCATCAACAACAAGGTCATTAAGCCAACCAACATCTTCCAACAATTGCAATAAGGTACTTTTGCTAATACTAAGATGATTTAAACAATCCGGTAAAATAAAAAAGGTTGGGAGTACCTTACGAGTCACGAATTGTTGGTGAAAACGTTTGGCGAGATGGTTCTGGTTCTGAAAATGTGTGGACTCGAAATGGGATTGATTGGTGGTGCCCCTTGCTTCCCGTGGCCGGTCGGTTTGTTGAACAGGCTCCTTGCCTTTTCTTCGAATCGGCCGTGAGCTTAATATTTTGATTTTGGTCGATTTGGAGTTAAAAACGATGAAGAGAATGAAGATGCTGAAGATTGAAAGTGTTTGTGAGAAGCAATTTGATCAAAGAATGACTTCAGGAGAAGAATTTTAGAGAGAGAAAATGTGCGGTTAAACCCTAGGTTGAGATTCGGATATAGGGAGTGAGATGTTGAAAACGTGTTTTGAGTGTGATTTTAGGCATAAGAACACATGGGGATTATGATTTATGGATTTGATTGCATCAAAACCGAGCAGAAATGGTGGATTTTGGAGTGAAAAATAAGAGAGAGAGACAAGTTTTTAGAGAGGGAACAGGAACCGGAGGACCGAATGAGGAAGAAGGATGAACAGTTGAAATAGCCTCCAAAACCGGCTTGCTGGTTTTCACTAACCGGCTAGCCGGTTGTGACCAGAAACTTTGAAAAATCAAAACCGGCTTGCTGGATGAACTTAACCGGAAATCCGGTTTTTGGTCCAGCAAGGGCTTCACGCAAATCCGGTGTTCCGGATATCAAGAACCGACTTGCCGGTTGGATCCAGAAGCTAGCAAGTGAAAATCGGCTTACCGGTTGTCCTGAACCGGTTGGCTGAATGAGTCCAGAAAGTGAAAACCGCGAATTCGGCTTGTCGGTTTGCATAACCGGTTGGCTGGTTTCGAGACAGATTTGAAACTTTACAAATTCGGCTTTTTGGATTGTCTTGAACCGGAAATCTGGTTTGAGGCAGAAAGTTGCCTCTTGAATTTGGTTTTCCGAATTTTAAGAACCGGTTAACCGGTTTTGAGACAGAGAGAGGGCTTAGCAAATCCGGTTTTCCGGATTGAAGATCCGGTTATCCGGAATTTGTCCCGAGAGAAATCAATAAGAAAAAAATGGTTTTCCGGATGAGTGGAAAGAGAATATTTGCTGGCTCTTATACTTGTACTACACACACCATTTTATTTTTGGCTTTAAAAATTGATTAATTTTAAATGATTTTGAGATTTAAAACTTTTCAATAAGCCATTTAATGCATGAAACATGAAATCATAAAATCATAAAATTACAAGCATACAAGCTATCTAATTCATGAAGCATAAATCCATATAATAACTGACATATCAAGCCATGTAGTAAAACATAAATCAAGATGCAACATTCATCATACCAAGCTCATGTCTTATCTTTATGAAATGTTCTTCACTAAGAGGTTTTGTAAAGATATCCGCAAGCTGATTTTCAGTAGAAACAAATTTGATTACAACATCTCCTTTTTGAACATGATCTCTAAGGAAATGATGTCTAATTTCTATATGCTTAGTCTTAGAATGTTGAATGGGATTATTGGAAAGGTTTATAGCACCAGTATTGTCATATAAGATAGGTATTTGATCAAGTTTAATACCATAGTCTCTAAGGGTTTGTTTCATCCAAAGAATTTGTGCACAACAACTACCTGCGGCAATATATTCTGCCTCGGTGGTTGAAAGCACAACCGAGTTGTGTTTCTTATTAAACCAAGAGACAAGAGAATGACCTAGGAAGTGACATATTCCACTAGTACTTTTTCTATCAACCTTATACCCAGCAAAATCGGCATCCGAATAACAAGTTAAACCAATATGAGTTCCTTTAGGATACCAAAGGCCAAGATTAATGGTGCTAATTAAATATCGAAAAATGCGTTTGACAGCAAGCATGTGAGACTCTTTAGGACAAGATTGAAATCTAGCACACAAGCATACACTAAACATAATATCAGGCCTACTAGCAGTCAAGTAGAGTAAGGATCCGATCATAGCTCGATATGTCTTAATATCAACTTCCTTACCTTTCTCATCTTTGTCCAACTTTACAGTAGTACTCATAGGAGTGCTTTTTGCCGTTCCATTATCATAGCCAAATCTTTTGAGTAGATCTTTTACATACTTGGCTTGGTTTATGAAAATTCCTTCCTCATTTTGTTTGATTTGAAGTCCAAGGAAGTACTTCAACTCTCCCATCATACTCATCTCAAACTCTTGCCTCATACATAATGAAAAATCTTCACACAACAACTCATTAGTAGAACAAAAAATAATATCATCAACATAAATTTGAACAATAATTATGTCTTGGTTATTATGCTTAACAAAAAGAGTTGTGTCCGCTTTTCCCATCAAAAAATCGTTATCCAATAAGAAGTTTTTAAGCCTATCATACCAAGCTCTAGGTGCTTGTTTTAAACCATACAAAACCTTGGATAACTTATACACATGATCTGAAAATTTTTCATTTTCAAAACCAGGAGGTTGTTTCACATAAACTTCCTCCATAATATATCCATTTAAAAAAGTACTCTTGACATCCATTTGATATAAAATAAAATCCTTATGACATGCATTTGCTAACAACATCCTAATGGATTCTAACCTTGCTACAGGTGCAAAAGTTTCATCAAAATTAATTCCTTCTTCTTGGTTGTAACATTGAGCTACTAATCTAGCTTTACTTCTTACAACCACACCAGATTCATCCATTTTATTTCTAAATACCCATTTAGTGCCTATAATGGATTGATGTTCTGGATTAGGAACTAACTCCAACACATTGTTTCTCTCAAATTAATTCAACTCCTCTTGCATTGCCATAATCCAAGATTCATCATTTTCCGCATCCGCAAAGGATTTTGGTTCAATTTGAGAAATAAATGCAGCATGCTCACATGTGTTTCTAAGAGATGATCTAGTGGTAACACCTCGTGAGGGATCTCCTAAAATTACATCCTTAGGGTGAGAAACATACCTCCACTCATTGGGGAGTGTTTGAGAAGTACATTTATTTTGCTCTACATTTGGTTCTTCATGATGTTCCTCTTGAATCTCATGCGGTGCATCTTCTTGGTTGTCATTTGATGCTTCTTCTTGTTGTTCTTCTTCTGCATTATCATCAACAATGACTTTCTCCGTAGAGGAGGGGTTAGACTCATCAAAAGTAACATGCATAGATTCTTCCACAACTAAAGTTCTTTTGTTATAAACTCTATAAGCTTTGCTTGAATTTGAATAACCAAGAAAAATACCAACATCAGATTTTGGATCAAATTTACCAAGATTATCTTTTGTGTTCAAAACAAAACATTTGCATCCAAAAACTTTAAAATAACCAATGTTGGGTTTTATATCTTTCCAAAACTCATATGGAGTTTTATTAAGATTAGGACTAATCAATACCCGATTTAAAATATAACAAGCGGTGTTGACGGCTTCGGCCCAAAAATACTTAGGCAAAGAATTTTCATTCAACATAGTCCTAGTCATTTCTTGTATAGACCTATTCTTTCTTTCTACTACTATATTTTGTTGTGGAGTCCTAGGTGATGAAAATTGATGTTCAATGCCAAAGTCATTACAAAAATTTTCAAATGCATGATTTTCAAATTCTCCACCATGATCATTTCTAATACAAGTAATAAAATAACATTTTCATTATGAACCTTTTTATAGAAAATTCGAAATGCATCAATGGCATCATTCTTATTAGCTAAGAACAATACCCATGTGTATGTAGAATAATCATCCACAATTACGAATGCATAATATTTACCAATTAAACTAGCATATCTAGAAGGTCCAAACAAATCTATATGAAGCAATTGAAGTGGTTTTGAAGTAGAGATATGATTCTTGCTTTTGAAGGAAGTCTTGATTTGTTTTCCAAATTGGCATGCTTAACAAATTCTATCTTTTTGAAAACTGATTTTTGGAAGACCTTTAACTAAATCATTTTTCACGATTTTTGAAATCAAATCCATGCTTGCATGACCTAATCTTCTATGCCACAACCAACCATCATCATGCAATGCGGAGAGACATTTATCATGTAATGATGCACAATCGATATTAATGGTATAGACATTAACACATCTATTTTCTACAAACAAGACTTTCCCATCACATGTATTCTCAATAACACATTTTGATTCATTAAAGATAACTCTATATCCTTTATCGCATAATTGACTAATACTAAGCAAATTGTGTTTCAAGTTTTCAACCAAACACACATTTTCAATGAGAGTAGAGGATACATTACCGACATTTCCAATCCCAATGATTTTTCCTTTTCAATTACCTCCAAACGATACATCTCCACCATTTTCAATCTTAGTGAAACTTGAAAACCAAGAATAATTCCCTGTCATGTGTCTTGAACAACCGCTGTCCAAGTACCACTTATCCTTCTTCTTTTTCAAACCCTGTAGAGAAAATCTCAAGTTTTAGGTACCCAAACCTTTTTGGGTCCTTAAGAGTTAGCAATAGTTCCTTTCGGAACCCAAACACATTTTACACCATAATATGCATTTCTCTTCACTGCACATCTATTTTTCATATGACCATCTTGATTATAATAATGACATACAATTTGATTGTTAATAGATGTATTCTTCACAAAATAGCTCTTGTAAAATTTTTGTTTCAAATTTGATTTATAACCAATGCCACTTTTGTCAAATACACATTTTTGTGAGTTTAGCAAATTGTCCAACATCGTTTGCCCATTTGTGAATTTTAACACAATTTCATTTAATTCATTGCTCTTCTTTCTAAGCATTTCATTTTCATTTTTCAAGTCATTCATGTGTGACTTTAAGTGCTCATGTGAAGTGCTAGAATTCTCAAATAATGCTATGCTATCATGCAATGTTTTATTTTCTAATTCTAGGCATGTAATCTTTGCACTAAATGATTCATTTTTATTTTTAAGCTCTATCATCTTCTTTTTAAGAGATATATTCTTTTTACCAATCTTCATCAGCTCATCATGCAAATCCTTAAAGGCATCATGTAATTCATCATATGTAGGAATAACACTTACCTCATCAAGTTCATCACATGATTCTTCCCCAACGGCCATGAGAGCTAAGTTTGTCATTTCTTGTTGCTCATCCTCATCACTTGTCTCCTCATCGCAATCATCCTATGTGGTCACCATAACTTTCTTCTTGAGTTTGTTGAGAAGAGGACATTTCGGTCGTATGTGTCCGGGCTTCTTGCATTTATAACAAGTGATTGGCTCCTTCTTCTCCTTCTTATTCTTGTAGCCTCTGAACTTTCTCTGCTTATTATTCTTCTTGTAAAATTTTCTAAATCTTCTAGCCAACATAGCCAACTCCTCATCATCCATTTCGCTTTCCTCATCACTCTCACATTTTGAAGCTTTGAGAGCAATGTTTTCTACTTTTCCTCATGCCCTTTTTCAGCTGCCAAATCTTCTTCATATGAAATGAGAGAACCAATTAAATCATCAATAGAGAATACATTTAAATCTTTTGCTTCCTCAATGGCAGTCCTTTTTGGTCTCCATTCCTTAGGTAGTGACCTAATGATTTTCTTGACTTTTTCGCTATTTGAAAAAGTCTTCTCTAGAGCTTCTAGAGTGTTCACTATGTCCCTAAATTTAGTATACATAGAGAACACATTTTCATTTTGTTCCATTTGGAACAATTCATATTGTCGAGTGTACCTACTTATTTTAGATTCTTTCACTTGGTTTGTGCCTTCATAGACAACCTCAAGTTTGTGCCAAATCGCATTAGCACTTTCGCAACTAGACACTCTATAAAACTCTTTCTTATCTAGTGCACAAAACAGGGCATTCATGTGCCAACCCAAGAGGGGGGGTGAATTGGAATTTTAAAAATTATCCTAGCAAATCCACACAACAAGCAATCTAATATCTTAATAAAAATTGAAAGCAATCAGTTCAATAAAAGCACAATAATTAAAGAGTAAGAGAGAAGAGAAACAAACACACGAATTTTTACGTGGTTCGGCAATTCCCGCCTACGTCCACGCCTCCAAGTGATCCAAGCTTGAGGATTTCACTATCCAAGCCTTTCCAAGGCTTCAACCGATTACAATTGACTTCAAGGTGTCAATGAACCTTTACAACAAAGAGATTATCTCCAAATCTCTTCACTCAAGTGTCTCACACACTCAAACTCTTACAATTGAGATGAATAAATGAGAGTTACAATAAAGCTCACTCAATGAGTAGATATTCAAAAATGAAGAACAAGAAATGATTCAATGTTTTGTGTTTTGCAAGTTGAAAGCTCAAGATATCTCGTGTGCTTTTTGTTTTTGCTTGTTGGAGAGCTTGAAAATGAGTTGGATTTGAGTTCTTATAGTTTGAGCTCAAAAACTAGCCGTTATGCACATTTTGGTCGTAACCGGATTGCTGGTTATGGACATCTGGTTAGCAGCTTAATGTTAACGTTACAGGCACAATTTTAAATTTCTGAACATCCGGTATGCCGCTTTGTCAAATCCGGATTGCTGCTTATGGTCAGTAGCTTGCTGCCCAATAACCGGATTTCTGTTTGTCAGGATCTGGTTAGCCGCTTTTGATTCGGATAAATTCTGCCCAAAACCGACTTGCCGGATTTTCACATCCGGTTAGATGCTTGCTACAGTGACTGCTACAGTGAAATATTTTCTAATTTTACAGTTTAACCCCAAAACTTTATAAAACTGTATTATGACCCAAAACGTTGTGAAAGTTTGCAAATAGGTCCAATTTTAGAATTTTAAATAATGCTTTGTCAATCCTAAAACTTTATGAAATTATGATTTTACCCAAACTATGTGAAATTATAGAATCACTCAAAATATTTAAATAGTTTCAAATAGGTCCAAATCCGAAATTCAAAAACAATATCAAAGGTTTTAAAACACATTCATTTTAGTTTAAAACACTTTGATTTCATAGCCTCATTTTCTTATTATAAAAACACAATTCATAAATCTTTGTTTAATCAATACATGTAGTTTGTTATCATCAAAATCAATATCTATAGCTATATAAGCTAACAACTTTTAGATGCAGCTGCACAAACTTTTTTTTTTGCTTTAAAGAAAATATAGAGATCTTGTACAATAAATTGTGAAGTTGTATAGGTAAACATGGTTACTCTCCAAGGATAATAGGCTCAAAAACTCACTTGGACTTTTCATAACATGTACATTTCTCTAAATGGCTTAATCAATTTCACTAATCAAATTTCTCAATTTATGTTTCAACATGTAAAAGGGAAAATATAGTGTAACATAACTCATGACCAAAGATAATACAAATACCAAAATTTGAAAATTATCATGTCATCCAATGTTAAAAGATTACACCGAAAAATAAAAACTTTTTTTTAAAGAAGACACTAAAAAAATTGGGACTGATTGTAGAAACTTAAAGGAGATGATGAAGAGAAAAAAAAAGAAACAAAACACTAAAAATAAAAAGATACATTTCTAGAGACATTACATTTTATATTCTGCCATCTTTGACTCAAATTTTTATCCAAAGTTAGTTTTTACAACTAAAATTAGTAAAAACATTAGCATGATTGAGACATTCCACAATTGTCAACTATTCCCTCTACCCAACCTGAAGGAGACGTTGTCCTCAATGTCTTATAATAAAGGAGTAGAGTTTAGAAGATATCATTTGGTCACTGTTAGAAAATATTTACGAACAGAGAGTTAAATCTAATTTACACTTTTTATGAGAATTACTACCATTGTCATCAGTTGCCCAATCCAACACCAAAGTCATGAGATCTGGCTCTGGTTTGTAAGCTTGCAAAAGATCAAGTAACTCGTTAGGAGTAGGAGCGCAAATAAAGAGTTTTTTCATTGAGGGTGGAATGAAATAATTTTTAATTGTATGATTAAGAAATGTTATTAAGCCATCATAAAAATTATTAACATTTAACAAACCGATGAGTTTTTGGTAAATATTCAAATGGGCCCAAGAAACAAATATAATTAGTGCCTCTAAAGTTGCAAGATCTCCTAACAAGTAAATGAAAGCGTTAGCATGATTTAACATTTCGGATATTCTTTCTTGCACACCTGAGACAACTAACTCTTCTATAATTAGTGGGTCTGGTAGACATCTTAAAAGTTTTATACCTTTTGGGATAATGCCTAACACTTGGTTTCCTCGAACGAAAACATCTTTAGAGACAAGCTTTGATAACCCTCGGTCACCTCCTCCATGTGCAAGATGTAGTTTTCTGTCTGCTATAGCACAACTGAGATCTATGGCTGCCTAAATGAATTCCTTATACTTTCAATAGCGATATTCAGAAAGCACACAAATGTTCTTAAGTTGTTTTCTTGAAGATCTATGGCTGCCATTAGAACAATTCTAAAAAGAAACAATTTGTGAGTGCTTGAAAATGAGCTTCTATTTAAGGATCTTGGTGACAGACACAATGATACACATCTGTAAATGGTGTAGTGTGTTTGTCAAATGACGTGTGAAGCTTTTGGCTCAATAATTCAAAGGCAAATAATGAAAAAATAATAATGATTAGATATAAAATCACACAAAAGACAAAAATATAATAATAATGCAAAAGATAAAATAAAAACATATTTACTGATAGTTGTGATTGTAGCTCACATTTTCCTCTAATTTTACGTCCAATAACGGCTTGTACGCCCTCTATGAGTCGATGATAAGCTTTCCATCCAGTTTTCTTATAAATTAGAAAACATGATCTTTTAGAGTCAGATTCCCAAGACTAAACTGTTCACTTTCCTTTTGGAATGACTTCTATAAATTATTAATTTCACGTTGAACAAATCCGTTCCGATGTATCTTAAGAGATCGTAAGATATCATCCAACGATTATTTACTATGCTATCCTTAACAAATTTGACTTTGTCTTCACAATTTACAGAAACTATTCTTAAAGTTTTGCAATGTGGTTTGTTGCAAGCACGTCTTACATAGTGAGGATATTTAGAGCCAAGTCGCTTAGCTCTTATTTTTTTAGCAAACGTACTTTTACCGAAACCAAACATATAGGAAACAAATGGATCAGAAAACTCACATGCTAGTTAGATATTTGCTTTAATTAACTAGCGAATGTCAGCAGGAATCCCATTGATTATTAACAAATGCAGTCGTTCACAACGAGCTTTGTAAATCTTCCTTAGAGCATTTTGAAGGAGAGAAAAAAAACATTGATACAATTTTTGTTGTATTTCTTCCATGCTTGACTTCGAGGTTTCAGTTATTGTGGGAAATTGAGAATACCGACTTAAAAAGTCACAGAGTACTGTTATCCACCATTTATACGAGACGGTGAATCAAAACAAAACGAATCAAATCTGAAAAATCAAATCAAAAGTGAAGAAAAACAACAAAATAAAACACACACACACTCACACAAAGAATCTAACTCACCTTCATCATTTTATTGAATTTACCTCCAGTTCCAATTGAAGTTAATAAATACTATCTTCTATTTCTTTGAGTTGTCTTTCTAGAACTTTAACGTGGGATACTAACTCTGGTGGTTGTAGTTCATAAATAGGATGTGATTTCGAAGTAATTTCCTCATGTGAAATTTTACGTGTAAAAATTCTTTAAGATGTTTGAAAATGATACTTCTCATGGAGGTACTCATAATAAGTATAAAAAATTAGTGAGCTAAAGCACAATTGTTAAACAACACACTTAAATAAGAGATAATGTAATGCACTTCATTCAAGACATAGGGAAAAGAGAAAAAGAATCAAACAATTCAAACAATGAAGTAAAAGTAAAAAAAATTCATAAAAAGTTAAAAAGGAAGGGTTAATCAAGATTTGGTGGGTCACTCAAATTGATTTCGGTGTCTGCTTCACGTGGTTGGGTTTCCATATATGATTTCAATCTTTGACCATTAACTTTAAATGTGAAATCATCCTTAGAATTCTCAATTTCTACGGCTCCATATGTACACACATTTTTTTACAACAAATTGACCATTCCACTTTGACTTTAACTTCCCTGAAAATAAATGAAGACAAATTTCAAATGTATTATAAAGTAATACTTTTTAACCAATTTCAAATGTTTTCCAAAAAGTTCTTTTGTCATGAAAAACTTTAGTTCTTACTTTAATAATTATGGAATTCTCATATGCATCATTCCTTAATTCCTCAAGTTCATTTAATTGCAATTTACGCATATTACTAGCATCATCAATATTTGAATTAAAAGCTTTAATGGCCCAAAATGATTTACGTTCAAGTTCAACCGGTAAGTGACAAGATTTTCTATAAACAAGCCGATAAGGTGACATCTTAAACATGTTTTAAAAGCAGTATGATATGCCCAAAGTGCATCAGTTAGTCGAAGAGACCAATCTTTATGGTTTGATTAACTATCTTTTCTAAAATTTGTTTCATTCCCTATTTGCTAATTTAACTTGACCACTTGTGTCGAGGGTGATAAATGGTAACAACTTTTTGGGTAATTTCATATTTCTTCATTAAGGACTCAAATGGCTTATTACAAAAAATGCTTACCTCCATCACTGATAATAGCTCGAAGTAATGCAAATCTACTTAAAAGATTTTCTTTTAAAAAGCCGATCACAATCTTGTGATCATTGTGCCGACAAAGAATCACCTCGATCCATTTTGAAACATAATCAACAACAACTAAAATGTATACAAATCCAAATGATGATGAAACAGGGCCCATAAAATCAATTCTCCAATAATCAAATATTTCAATGACAAGGATAAGGTTTAAAGGCATCATGTTTCGCTTTGAAATAGACCTTACCATTTGACAATAATAACAAACTTTATAAAATGCATGTGAATCTTTAAATAATATAGGCCAATAAAATCCATACTATAATATTTTTGCAGCTGTCTGTTTTGAAGAAAAATGGCCACCACATGCTTCAGAATGAAAAAAATTGAATGACCTTACTTACCTCATCGTCTGGTATGCATCTTCGAAAAATTTGATCAAAGCAGTACTTGAACAGGTATGGATCATCCCAGTAAAAGCTTCTCACTTATGTTAAGAATTTTTACTTGTCTTGGGAACTCCAGTCAGATGACATTTCATCTGTTGCAAGATAATTAACAATATTAGCATACCAAAGCATTTTATTTTGAAAACAAAAATTCATCAGGGAAGGAATTATTGATGGGTGTTGTTTCAATTGAAAACTCATTTATAAGTCTTGAAAGATGATTTGCAGCAACATTTTCAGCACCCGTTTAATCCTTGATTGTTAAGTTAAATTCTTAAAGTAGCAAAATCCATCGTATCAACCTTGGCTTGGCATTCTGTTTCGACATTAAATATCTCATAGCAGCATGATCAGAATAAACAATAGTAGATGAACTAATTAAATACGAACGAAATTTATCCAATCCAAATATTACAGTAAGCAGTTCTTTCTCAGTTGCAGCGTAATTCATTCGAGTACTAATCAAAGTTTTACTTGCATAATTGATGACAAAAGGCTTACCTTCCTTTCTTTGTCCCAAAACTACACTAATGGCATAATCACTAATATCACACATAAGCTCCAAAGGTAAAGACCAATTAGGGGGTTGCATTATCGGGGCCGATGTCAAAAGAGTAGTTATTTTTTTAAAAGCTTGTTGACAATCTTTAGTCCAATCAAAAAGTGTATCTTTTATTAAGAGGTTACAAAGCGATCTAGATATGACACTAAAGTCTTTTATAAACCTCCTATAAAATCTTGTATGTCCTAAAAAAAACAGACTTCTCTAATTGTCTTTGGTGAAGGTAATTTTGAAATGACTTCAACTTTGGCTTTGTCAACTTCAATTCCTTTTGAAGACACGACATGGCCCAAGAAAATTCCAGAAGTGGTCATGAAATGACATTTTTTCCAATTTAAAACTAGCTATTTTTCTTTGCACGTTTCCAAAACTCTTTCTAGATTATCAAGACATGTATCAAAAGAATTACCAAATAAAGTTAAATCATCCATAAAAACCTCTAGACACTTTTCAACCATGTCACTATAAATGCTTAACATGCATTTTTAAAATGTTGTAGGAGCATTACAAAATCCAAAAGGCATTCTCCTAAATGCAAATGTTTCAAATGGGCATGTGAATATAGTTTTTTTCTTAGTCTTCTAAGGCTATAGAAATATGATAATAGCCATAGTAGCCATCAAGAAAGTAGTAGTAGGAGTGTCCAACTACTCCTTTAAGAATTTGGTCTAGAAATAAAAGGGGGAAATGAACTTTTCTAGTGGCATCATTTAATTTTCTGTAATTAATGCACATGCACCAATTAGATGGAACTCGTGTTAGGATTGGTTCACCTTTTTCATTTTTTACAACGGTTATTTTAAATTTTTTGGTACTATTTGTGTTGGACTTACCCATTTACTAACAAAGATATCATAGATAATTCCTACATCTAGTAGTTTAAGGACCTTATTCTTTATCACTTCTTTCATATGACAGTTTAGTCTTCTTTGTGATTGACGGGTTGTTTCGGCATTTTCCTCAAAGTGTATTCGATGTGTGCATATTAAAGGATTATTGCCTTTTATGTCTTTTAAGGTCCAACTAAATGCAGTTTTATGCCTTTTTAGTACAGACAACAACTTACCTTCTTGATCATGCGTGAGTTGGCAAGAAATTACCACCGGATATGTCTGCTGCTCTCCAAGATAGGCATACTTTAATTCTTCCGGTAAGGGCTTTAATTCGAGCTCTGGTGCTTCCTCTTCATTTGGTTCTTCAAGTTGTACCGTATCTTCAAAGTTCGATTGGTTATCGTCACCTATAGGCACCTGTAAAGAATCAACTGTAGGGTATATGTTAGCAATATCACAATCTAATTCCTTTCCTAATTTAAAAGAACCAGTAAAATAAATTTCCACAGAGTTTGTAAAATTCTCATCCTGAATGTGTTCCTCAAGAATTAGCTTGATGAGATCAATCTCCTCATTCTCAACATCATCATCTTCTTGGTGGTGAGATTGTTTACAAATATTGAGCACATTGAGTTCCAATATCATGTTGTCGAAAGATAAATTCATTACTTCATTCCTGTAATTAATCAAAACATTAGCAGTAGCTATAAATGACCGACCCAATATAACAAGAATTTGCTTGTATTCATTAGTAATTGGTCCCGTTTCCAAAATAATAAAATCCACAAGGCATATGAATTTATCAAGTCGGACTAATACATCTTCAATTATTCCTTTTGGAACCTTAATTGATCTATCAGCAAGTAAAAAAGTGGTAGAAGTTGGTTTTAACTCACCGAAATTGAGTTGTTAGTACACTGAATAAGGAAGCAAATTAATACTGGCACTAAGATCAAGTAGAGCATGTCCAATTTTATGATCCCCAATAATGCAAGAAATAGGTGGACAACCAGGATCCTTGTATTTTAAAGCATTATTGGTTGAGAGAATGAAACTTACTTGTTCTACTAGAAAAACTCTTTTTTGCACCTTATGTTTCCTTTTCACCGTGCATAGATCTTTCAAAAATTTACCATAAGAAAGCACCTATTTAATGACATCCAGCAGATGAATGTTGACCTTTACTTGTCTAAAAACTTCATAAATTTCTATACTGTGGTTTGATTTTTTTGGCTTGATTAGTACTTGAGGAAATGGGGCTACATGAAGAGAGTTGGTTATTTCTTCACGGTTTAAAGGTTTGACAGACTCTTCCTTATTCTCTGAAATTGAATCTTTACTACTTTTACAAGGGTCCAAGATATGTTTTTCAACAACTTTACCACCACGAAAAGTTATAACCGATTTGACTTGCCTTATATTTTGGTTTCCTGAATTTCCCATTTAAGGATATTGTTGACTCTTGGGTTTGGTCAGGTTGGGCAGGAAACTTTCTTTTTTCATGCATGGTGAGAGCATATGTAACTTTGATGACAGTTTCTGTCAAATTGGTTAAAGTTTGCATCGTTTGGTTATTGATCAATTCTTGTTTTTTCAATAAACGAATGCAATGTGTTTTCAAGAGTTTTTCTTGGTGGTGGGACATATGGTGGGTAACTATGGGGTTTTGAAAATTTTGACGTGGAGGAACTGGTTGTGAAGTTTATGCATGATTATCATTTCTCCAACTGAAATTTGGGCTGTTTTCTAACCAGAGTTGTAAGTTTAGGAGTATGGATTGGGACTTAGCCTTCTGAAATTGCCAACGAAATTTACTTGTTCATGCAAACTTTCTCTTTCTCTCAGAACTGGCAAGGTTGAACAGTCTTGCGTAGAATGGTCAGTAGAATCACAAACATAACATGAAATATTTTGAACGGACTTTACATGATCATTATTTTTCGAGTCTAATACTTCGACTTTTCTAACTAAGATCTAAATTTGGCTTGAAGGTCATGGTCTTCCTTAAGGTTGTGCATGCCTCCACCAGATAGAGATGATTGAGGTTTACTTGATGACTCATAAGACCCAATTATATTCCAGTGTTGTGCATTCTCTGCTATATAGTAAAGATAATCAAATGCATCTTCAGGACTTTTATCCTTAAACTTACCATTACATATCATTTCAACGACTTGTCTACTGTAGGATGCTAATTCCTCATATAAATAAGACATTAATCTCCATGTTTCAAAACCGTGGTGTGGGCGAATATTAAGTCGTTCTTTAAACCTATCCCAACATTGGTAGATGATTTCTCTTGGTTTTTTAGTGAATGTTTTGATTTGTTTTTTTAAAAGAATTTGTTCTGTGGGGTGGGAAGAATTTTTTCAAAAATTCTACTTGCATTTCATCATAAGTTTTAATAGATCCTGACCTAAGATTTTGTAGCCAAACTTTAACTTTATCTTTTAGTAAGAAAGGAAAAAACTTAAGCCTAATTATATTCATGCTATAATTTTGATCAGTACATGTGTTACAGACTTCCTCGATTCCCTTAAATGCAAATATGGATTTTCAGACTCAAAACCATAAAAAGTAGGAAGAAGTTAAATGATACCAAGTTTGAAATTAAAACATAATGCATCAAAAGGAAAAACTATGCAAGATGGTAACCATGTTCTAGTAGGATGCATGAAGCCTCTAAGGGTCTTAAGCTATTCATGAAAATTTTGTAAGGCTTGGTTATCTTCGTGCTTTGAAATATTTGCAGCTCTGATGTCTCATTCCTTAATTTAGGCGGTATTTTATTGATCAAGGTCTCATTCCTTAATTAAAGGAAACAATTAAAAAAATATTAGAAGGTATTTTAGAACCAGCCATAAAACAAAGAAAATAAAGAAAATAATTTAGGCGATATTTTAAAACCAGCCATATAATAAAACATAAAATTAAATAAATTAATGTATAAGAATAAATAAACTGAAATTAAAATGTTTAAAGAAAAAATTCGGTTTGAGGACTGATTTGTAAAAAGTTCGGGCTAAAATGAAGTTTCTTATAAATTTTGTAAATAATGTTAAAATTTGAAGAAATGAGGGTGTTAACGGAAGTTTTTCAAAAACAGAATAAAATAGAATGACAAAAAGATAGTAATGACAAAAATAAAATAAAATAAAAATAAAGTAAAGACAAACTGACACCAAATTTAGAAAATTCTCCGGTAACGGCGTTAAAAACTTGACACGATTCAAAAGTGTTATTACTCTCAAGTATAAGAGTGTCTAATTATAATATAATCCGGTGAGTTCGAGGTCGAACCATAAGGAGTTTAAAATCTAGTAGTCAATTTAAAATAAAGAAAATTAATTGCGGGAAAAAATTACTAGGAATCAGTTTTTAAAATGTGCTAAGGTTATGGGATCCACTCAGTATTCAAACTATAATTTTAATACTTTCTCATTTTTATATTTTGTCTCACTTTTACCAGTTAATTATTATATCATTTAATTCTTAATTAACTATGCATGTGGATAAATATGGAATCAAGTACCTAATGTGTCACACTATATTAATGTGTGAGATTATGTCAAAATATCATATAGATCCAAAAACTTTTATAAATTAATATGATATAAAAATAACCGGAAAAGAATAAAATAAACTTAAAATTCACTTGGAAAAACAATTAACTTAATAACTTGAAACTTTGAGCTTCATCATTCACCTCAATTTAATAAAATTAGCCACTCATATTGAAAGAAAACAAAACATACTTTTTATTTTACAAACTTTTGAAATATATTATAAGGAAATTGATTACACAACAAAAGAATAAAAAGAAAGAAAAGAAACAATTCCTTAGCTTTGCTCTCTCGTTTTCTCTTCTCGACTCAACTCTCTTCACTACTCGCTTCCCCCGCTTCCTGCATCTTTTTGCCTTTTATAGGCAAGGAATGCATTATCTTTATTTATTTATTTTTTTTTATTATTATTATTATTATTATTATATATGTGCATCGAAGAGTGTGATGGTCAAGTGGCCTAGATAGCCACTTGACCATCACGAGCAACAATGCTGTCAATTTTTTTTTAAATATTTATTTATTGCATCTCTTCAATTATATATTCTAAATTGCTTCAGCAGTCCTTCTTTGCTCCCGCTTTCAATTCTAATTTCATCTTTATTTCTGAAAACTATTTACAAAATAAAAATTAACATATTGCGAATTAATTTAACATAAAAATATGTTTAGGGAGTATTAAGATAATTTAAGGATAACAAGAGCATTAATCAACACAATAAGTAAAAAATTAATAATTTCATCCTTATTAAATATATACTTTTTAGTATCAATGAGAACTCTAAATTTTCGATGAGGAGCACATCTGAAAAATTTAGTTAACAATAAGATTCCTTTAATCAATAAAGAGAATTGTCCATCCAATCAAGATTGCAGCAAGAAACATATATTAGGATTTGAACATGAATAACTGATTAAATAAAAATACTTAAAAATTATTTAGTCTTTGGAAGCTCTTCAGACACATTTATTACAAAAAGATCCAATATAGATTTATTAGAAAGAATATTGACTTCCTTTTTTAAGATAGAGTTAACAAGTGTTTTAACATTTTTAAAAGAAGATCTTGAGCTCTTGGTATATTAATTTCCTTCTTCAATAAAATTATATGTATCCGGCAACAAATTTTAAGTTAAATTTTAATAAAAAATAATATTCATTCTAATAAATTGTATTCTTTCCATAAAAATTAAGACTCCATTATTTTGTATTGCTACCAACTCTTGGAATACTATTTGATTCTAACAAATCGTACTCTTTCTATAACTCCATGATTTTGTATGCTGGAATATTACTTGAATTAATTGTCTTCTTTGTAAATTTTATTTAGTATATAATGTTTAAGCTGAATTTTTGTTGGGATTCGGTTCGAACCATTAATAGATTGCTCTCATCGGATTCAGGTCAAATTCAATTTAAACAACTAAATTTATTTTTTTTTAAGGGGAGAATCAGTGATGTTTTGGGCAAAAGGTATTGCTGAGATGATTTGGAAAGTAAGCTGTGGCAATTTAGGAGGTGAGCTGAACTGATTTGGGAGGTGATTGTAGTGTTCTAAGTTTGGAATATTGTGTCGAGTTAGTGGAGTTCGAGGGAGTTAATTTAGAGAGTTTCGAGAATAGCTCTAAAGAGCTTATCCAATTTGGTCCATAGGGCTTGTAGGATAACTCATATATGAAATATGATTTGGGCATCAAAACCATAGTAATAAGTAGAAAATAAGCATAAATAAAAAAAGAACTTAAAGATTTTGTGGTTCGGCATTTTGGCCTACATACACAAGAGTAGCTCATCTCCAATCCACTATATAAATGAAGTATTACATTATTTACTCTACAATATCAACAAAACCTTATTCAAGGTTATTTATAATGAGTAATAACATGAAGAAAATGTGGGTTTTATACGAGAATAATAATGGAGAAACTTATTTGAAAGACAAAGTGGCTAAGATCTTCCATGGAAGTACAAAAATGGAGAGAGAAGAAGATAAGGCAACTTCTCAAGAAATTAGATCAGAAAAAATGCCAGAGTGGGATAGAGCAAAAGGAAAGAAGGTTAGAGCTAAAGATCCCTTCAAAATTGAACATGTAGAGCTTATATGAGAGTGCTGATGAGGATATTTTCGTAATCGTGGACATATGGTGCTCAATTAATGGGTAGTCTTCTTCATGTGAGACTATTTGAGTAATTTGTCTTGTAGTCTCTTCATAATGACACTCATGAGCCTAAGTGATAAGGAAACCTCTAGCACCTTTTTGCCTCCACAGCTAGGCACATGACAACCTTTTAGCCTTGTGGTTTTGCTACTTTTCATATGATAGAAAATGATAGCTAATGTAGTCCCCTCCTATTACTTTGCTCAAAGAATTTTTATTTCCATTAACTCCTTATTCTCAACCAGATTAAAGATATTTTATTCTTTCTCATTATGGCATGCACTATATAAGTGCTGGCTCTAACCACCAAAATTTAGGTTTTGATAATCCCCATTAATATTAGGCATTTTGCCAAAATTATCATTTTTTTGCGGAGTTATTTCTCACTTTCCTATGAGCTATCTTGTTGTCCTAGTCAAACAAAATGTCTTCCCTTGCTTGACTTTTTATTACCAAATGTCACTGAGTTATTATTACCTATGTCAGCATTCAGATTTCCCCAACAAGATACCTCTTATTTCTTTATGTTGAAAGAATTAAAGCACAAGAAACTCAAAGAGAAAATTTTGCATGGGTGACACATGCGAGTTGCTACTGAGTCACTCTTTTGATCACTTGTGAGTTTTTGAGTTACTCTAAAGTGTGCAACTAAACTTTCTTCTATGTCTAGTGATTTCCATTCTGAGTTGTACTCAACTTTGGTGATGATAGTTAAGCTGCACCAAGCTAGCTCTAGTGATATTGATACTTGAACTATACTTAACTCTTAAAATTTCAATACCGGAGCTTATTTCCCATTTTCCTATGAGCTATCCTGTTGTCCTAGTCAAACAAAATGTTTTCGCTTGGTTGACTTTTTCTTGCCTGAGTCACTAAGCATCCATATTTCATCCCCAAACATATAATATTAAAATAATTCGTGTCAAAAACCTATAAATTTACGATCATTAAAACCAAGCCTTTACTATCTTAGCAAATTCTTTTGGCACTTTTGCTAAAGAATTTATTAATATATTTATTCATCATTTTAAGTTGATATGTTTGGTTTTGCTTGAAGTCCAAGCCTATTTTACTTTTGTCTGCTATTACCATGCAAAAGTTATTCTCTTCATTGTATATATTCATCAACACTCTACGGTAAAATAAAAAGAACAACAGAAAATTACCACAAGCCATTGTAAATGTAATGAAAATATGTTTTTAATTTAAGGGAATTCATATAAAATAATGGCAAATAAAAATTTTCATAATTAAGACTAAAGTCAACAACGCTATGAAATAAATTGACATGCAAGTTTAAGATCAGATACTTGAATTGTTTATTAATTCGAGAGGCCAAAACGGAGTGGGAGGGCAAAGCAGTGTAAGTGGAAGAATATAAGAGATCAATGACAATGGTAAGTAGTCTTATAATTAGCATAATCTTTACGATGGAGTTATAATAAGAGTCAACTATTTTCTTTTTTTTTTTTCCCAATATGTTTGTTACCTGGCTTTTGTTTTGAGTTGTTATGGGTGAAAGAATAGCTAACATGATTTAATTATTTATTTCACTATTTTAATTATATCAAAATAACAAACTATTGTAAGAATTATTGAAAAGTAATACTTTACTATGTTAACCATTAAAAAATAAAAGTACACTATTAATAGTCTAGTATTTTTCTGTCAATTATTTTAGTTTACCCATTAATTAACTTGTAATACCAATATTCCCTTATTGTATAACTTGAAAAAAATACAAAAACATATAAAAAGCATAAATGAGTAATGCTAAGCATCCCAACATCTACGTCTTGATTAAAATTTTAACTGAAGTGGTATTTCATCTATTAGATAGTAGTTAAGTAATTTTTAAAAATATGAAATTCACCATCTAATAGATGGGTGATACATAGCATTGAAACTTAAATGTTGAGATTCCTAACATTATTGAGAACGAAATAATTGATAATATTCAAAACAACCCCAAAATTTGACAGTTTGACAAATAAAACCTGAAAATAATTACAATATATTCCAATGTTTTTAAATTGGACAATGAAGTCCATTGCCCATATTCCATCGCCTTGATTGACATGCTAATTTTATCTCTTTATTACAGTGTTAGTAGGTGTTTTTGGTGCTAAGGACTATATATTTGGAGACATGCTTAACAAACTTAACAAATTAATTGAAATAATTTTCTTAGAAGCATTTTAATAAACACCTAATATGACATATTTTAAAAAACCTAATTTTAAGAAAAGTTCAAATTTTCATGCCCAATACATATCATAATTTCTTATCTATAATATATATAATCCATCAAAAATCATTTAAAGAACAATTAAAAAACAATTCTGATCAAATTTGTGAAGTAAATTGTGTGTGAGCAAACCAGTAACTTGAAGTGAAGCCAAGAAAAATTGATTTTCAAAACCGTTATAGAAGCCGCCATCAGGAAGTCTCACCATCAAAGAAATTGGCTGGCAATGTGGGCAGTGCCATGATAATAGATGGGGGAGATGTGCTCAATGCAAAACAGATGTGGTCGAGGTAGATGACACTTGTGCTTGTAGATTTGATTATGGATGGTTAGGCTTAAGAATAATTTGGTCTAAAATGGGTGAGTGCAACTATTATGGAAAGAAATTTTATTATAGACCTAATTTTGATAATGAATTCATGAAAGTGGCTAGATAGATAAATTTCCCAAGCTTCAAGGTACAGGGACACTAACTAGTAGCACAAAATTTTTTATTTTTGAACAACTAGTGACTCTAACACTTGGCTTCTGTTTTCTCAAGCCCTAACCCTTAAAGAAAGAAAAATAAAAACAAATGTAACCACACCGTCTACTGATGATTTTTACCTAAATTTTATGCATTCCGTTTATATACATGAATCTAATATCTAATGAAGACAAGATTTTTTTTTGGTACTTATTTCAAGTTAAACAACAATACACATAACAAATAAAACTGATAACAAATTTTTGTTAGCAAACAATTGAAGAGTTAAAAAAAAATCATAAGTAAAGTAAAAAAATCATACAAGTGAAAGGCACAAAAATAGTGGATATAGGGTTTGATCTTTGAATAAGAAAAAAGAAGATTAAAGAATGGGGCATTATTATGGCATTATGAATAGTTTTTAAAAGGTTATTTTTGTCATTGGTGGAAATGACTAGAAATTCTTAATAATTTTAAAAAATATTAAATTTAAAAATTATTGGAGGGATACCTTTATATTAAGGGCAATTATTCACCGATCACTTTTTTTGTGCTTTTTCAAAAATACATATTCATTTTGCTGAATTTATATTTTCTTACAACAATTGACTTCGGTCTGCATCCTGTTAATAGATTTCATAAAATATTTGTCAAATGACGTTTTTTCTCCAAATATAAAATTATTGTTTTGCCCTAGATAAATGCCTTTTTTAATTAATTCCAATTATTTTCCCAAGTTCCGATACGACACCATGTAAAACTTGCAAAACTTCTATTTCAATCCTTGACCTTTGAACAACACACGCAGGATTAACTTTTTTTTCGTTCTTTTTAAAAGAAATCAAGGAGATCAATTAATAAAAGGATTTTAAATTTAACCAAAATTTCTAATGTCCAAAAACAAAACCTTAATAGATGTCCAAAAATAAAAAGAAAGGGGAACAAAAGGAGAACCATAATCTCAACAAGAAAAACCATAACCATAAAAGTGCCAGCACCACATTCAGTATTATAACACTCCTTTCTCAGCGTCTGCAATTTCCTTAAATCATAAACCTTGTAAAACTGCAACACAGCCAACTTCACTTCTACTACTTGCGTTTGATCTTCTTGGGCTTGGTGTATACCTTCTTTTTTTCTCTTCTTCGCCCTGCCACGAAGTTAAAGCACTAGGTGCAAAGTCCATTCTTTTTAGATGTTGTAGTCAGCCAAGGTTGTAAGGTATTTAAAATTTAATTTTTCTATTTCTTTTGAGCAATGTGATTATGGTTTTCATATATGAGATTTATTTAATCTTTACATATAGTGATGATTTTTTGGATTATGTTGAGAAAATTAAACGATTCTCTAAGAAACATGTTGATCTAGAAGATCACCCACAATACTCTAAAGACTAATTTAGCGTTGTGGATTCAGATACGCTTCTGCATAATTTGTTATTGATTCTTGTTGATACAATATAAATGTTCCTACATTATAGGTGATGGTTTTTACTAAAGGAATTTTTTATTGGCATTGATCAAGGTCTCATTCCTGACTTTGGGAAACCCCGTATACAAGTTGTTCTAGAAGAAAAAACTCTACCACCTTAAGAACCTATGCCATTAAGGAGATCCATTAGAGAAAAAAGAAGTGTAGTGCCAGATGACTACATTGTATTTTTATGAGAACATGAGGTAGACATTTAAGTTAAGTGATGGAAAATGATTTGATCAATTTCTGTCGAAGCCATGGAAAGTTCTAACTCTCAGAAGTGGATTAATACAAATAGATATTTAAGATCAAGAAGGATTTAAAAGGTAATGTAAAGAGGTACAAGACGCATTTTTTTGCAAATAGCTTTACACAAAAAGAAGGTATTGATTATAAAAAGACTTTCTTAGATTTTTTTAGGATCATAATAGCATTGATGGTGCATTTCAATCTTGAGTTACATCAGATAGACGTGGAGGCATTATTTCTCAATGTTGATATTGATAAAACGATCTACATGGTGTAGGCAAAAAACTTTGTGTCACGAGACCCAAAGAATATGGTTGTTAACTTAATAAATCCATCTATGAGCTCAAGCAAGCATCTTAATAATGGTATTTTAAGCTTCATCAAGTGATCATCTCATTCGGTTTCAAGATAAATTTAGTTAATGATTGTATATATCATAATTTCTGTGGTAGCAAGTATACGTTTTTGGTTTTATATGTCAATGACATTTTCTTTTCCAGCAACGATATAGGCTTATTGCATGATAACAAGAGATTTCTAGTTAAGAATTTTGAGACAAAAGACCTTGGTGTGAGCCTCTTTTGTATTAAGCATAAAGATAGACTGGGATTGCTCTTTAGGTATTCTTGAATTATTACAAAAGAATTATATCAAAACAGTTCTCATGAGATATGACATGCAAGATTGCAAACGAAGTGATACCTTTGTGGCTAAAAAAGACATATTTAGTCTGAATCAGTGCCTTAAGAATAATTTTGAGGAGAAAGAAATAGAAATAAAAAAGATTCCTTATGTGTCAGCAGTAGGAAGTCTTATGTATGCTCAGATTTGTACACGATCGAATATTGTGTATGCTACTAGAATGTTGGCAGATATTAAGTAATCTAGGCAAATGGGTGTTACGATACTTACAGAGAAGAAAAATACTATATGCTCATATATTGGAGGCTAGATCAGCTTGAGATCTTGTATATACTGACTCTGATTTTACTAAATGGAAAAATAGTATGAAATCCACTTCGAGCTACATCTATTTGTTAGCTTAGTGTGCTGTCTCTTGGAAGAGTGTTAAACAGTCTCTAATAACCTCTTCTACGATGGCAATAGAGTTCATAACATGTTATGATGCATCCAATTATGGAATATGGCTGTAGAATTTTGTCACGGGGTTGCATATAGTAGATAATGTTGATTGACCACTCAATTTATTTTGTGATAATCAGATAGCAGTGTTGTATTCTAATAACAATAGAAGCTCGACGAAGTCGAAATATATAGATATCAAGTTCCTAATTGTTAAAGAAAGAGTTCAGAGTGGACAATTGTATATAGAGCATATCGTCATAGGCTCCATGATTGCGGATTTGCTTACTAAAGGATTACCATCCAAGATGTTTTATGAGCACATTGTTGGTATATGTTCGTGCCATTAAAGGATATTCAGTTTTAGTGAAAGTTTGTGACTTTAGATGCTCTTATGTTACATACATTTTCAGTTATTTTAGTTTATGGATATTTTGCGATATTTTCTGCAGAAATAAAGTTTTGGTTTATTAACATTATGATTTTTGGTAAGATTTAAGGTGAACTAGTTGGAAATAGGTATGTTAAGATCACATTGCATGGAATTTCCATGCTACACATCAACATCTTATTACATGTCATTCAGTTGTATTGGCATAATGACCATCGATGAATTGAATTACAATAGCTATAATGAAGGCCGCTTTGATCCTATGTCGGTATAAGTTGATGGACAAGATTGGTTATAGATACATTTCGGTAATGACAATAAGGTTAACCTTATATGGATATTTTTTTTGCAAAGTATAATTATAAGGTTACACTTAAAGCCTAAGTGGGAGATTGTTGGATTTTTTAATCTAGCATCATTGCATCCTTAATCTAATTCTGGGCTTATGTGTGAATAATTATGTGTTGTGGACTGTCATATAAGGTTAAGCTCAACTAAAAGTGATATATCAAGATTTTCGGTAATTTAGACTTTAATGCATTTGATAGGGCGTGAGTCTTTAATATATAAAGATTTAAAGAGTAATTTTTATTTCTATGATGGGTTGAAATAGGAATACCTAAAGGCAATAAGAAAAGTTATCTATATAAGTGGTCATAGTCCACAAGTCATACATCTATTTTTATTTTTTTGACATCTTATCATAGAAGACAGAGGGCAGAGAAAATTAAAGAATTCTCTAAGAGAACGCATTGATCTAGAAGGTCAACCACAAGACTCTAAAGAATAATTTAATATTATAAATTCAAGTACACTTTCGTATAATTCATTGTTGATTTTTGGTGATATAACACCAATGTTCTTGAATTATAGGTAATAATTTTACCAAAGGAATTTCTTATTCTAACATACAAATATTCGGTGGGTGTATGGCACGTTAATGAGGGTGCCGACTGTTGGCTATTATAGTGTCGATTGTTGGCAACTTTTTTGCTTTGCTTCACTTGTTAGTTGTTTAATTTAAGGTTTTGAGTTTTCGTTCCTTTTTTTTTTTTAATTTATAAGTAAAAAAGCTAGGCTTGCATAGCCCTTTAACTAGGCCCAATCCATGTCGGTTTTTTTAATTTTTTATCCCATGTCCAATACTTTACCGTGCAGGCTGCGCTTAAAGGCTCCAAGCCTAAGCCGGCTTTTATGCCAACCATATATATATTTCTATTATTTACACTTAGAATATATTTTTATTATTTAAACTTGGATATTAAACCATAATTGATTATTATGAAATTTTTTACATTATTATTGGTAAATCAAATTTTAATTGCATAATAAATTATTTATTGTGGATTAAATAGATTTTATGTTGTTTCCAAAAAAAGATTAATAGTAAATAAATATTTTTTACATATTTAAATTATTTATTATATATTAAATGGATATTATGTTGTTTCTAAAAAAATTGTACTAAAATGTTTTTACAAATTATTACCCTTACATTATCATCAATTTTAATAATTAAATTAGTTCAATTGACCCAAATATAAAAATTTGAAGCAAGTTAAAATTATACGTCAAATTTTGAAATCTTTTACCTTTTTTTTTTTCAGAACACAATAGGCACATCATTTTTAAAAAATAAAGATAAAAAAGAAAAAAAAAGCAATATAACTAATATTGCTAAAAAAAGTGTCAAAAATAAGATCAAGGTACAATCTAGGGTTTCTTGAACTTACATATAGTTAAAAAAGTCCAAATATTAGTTGAAAAATCTCACGTAAAGGGGGGGGGGGGAACGAAGTTCAAATCAATCGTTTAACATTTACTTTCTCGAACTTAAATGACCAATTGAATAAAATTGGTTAAAAAGCATATGGCTAATACACAAACTAACTCTTACTAAAGTAATACATGTTACTATCTCAAGTCTTGCATGTGTCTTGATCAGAATTCATAAGCCTACTCATGCTCATGCGAACTACAAGTTATACAACTGAACATCTAATGAACAAGTGAGATTATTTTTTAATTAGTATAATCAATATTATAGCGTAGAGATCAATCTCAAAAATACATGTAAAGTGAGTATAAAATACTATTATTTTGTTTAAGACAATTTAAATGTTTAACATTGAGATGATGTAGTTTATAATCTACACATGGAAAAAATTGTAAATATAAAATAAAAATTAATAATAAATAGTAAAAATAATTTTTAAATAATAATTTTCATAAAATTAATAAAGATGTATATATATTTTTATCATAAGCATAACGTCAAAACAATTTAATTTTTAAATTATAGTAATTAATATTTACTAAATAATATTGTACATTTTAAGTTGTAATTATCTAACTTCAGTAGGGATGGCAAAAATCCCCACGGGGACGGGTACTTTCGGGGATTTTCCCCATTCGGAGAGGGTATGAGGATAATTTCATACCCAATTTCTTATTCAGGGAAGGGATGATGAATTTTTTTTACCCAATTTCTTATTCGGGGAGGGGACGAGGATGAGGTAGAATCCCCATCCCCTACCCATTTCCCCGTTTTAATTTTTATTTTTTTCAAATTACTAGTAAGTAAATAATAAAATTTGAATTATAAAATTATAAGTATTGGTAAAAATAAAAATATCAAAATATTTATATTATTAAACTTTTAGGCCTAATCAACTAATTAAAGTCCTAAATTTTTATTTAGGACATTAAAAAGACATGATAGATTCTATTAGCCCAAACCTTTTGCTTTAATTTTAATATTCATTAAACATTTTAAACTTAAATCTATTTTTTATTTATTTTAAATCTATTTTTACTTATTTTTAGATGTTATAATTGCCCACAGCAAATCACAATTTTAATATCTAATCTAATATAATATTTACTTTTAATTTGATTCGACTTAACTATTGTGTTGTAAAGGGAATAATCCACATTTATAAAATGTCCACGCCACTATTGAAAAGTTAATTTTGAATCTAAATTTGATTTTATTTGTAACAATTTTATATTAGGCTATTAATTTGTTCATGATAATTTATATCCTTTGCATGCTGCGTTACTTACTAATTTAATGTATGCGACTTTTGTAATGGATATTAATGTAAGATATATTTTGAACTTTATTTTTATTTGAATTTTTTATTTTAATATAATTAACTCAAAATCGAAAACAAAAAAAATGTATTAGTTATTCGGGGATCGGGGACTCTCAGGAATCCCCTGTTATTATTCAAGGAAGAGATATTGATTATCTTAAATAATTTTGACGAAAATAGAAAAAAGACGGGGACATACATAAAATATCGGGGATGACTACGAAGAGATTTGTCCCCTCTCCTCTCCATTGCCATCCCTAAACTTCAGTACTAATAGCCATTATATTGTGAGCACTGAACATGCAGTAAGATTTACGACTCTTTATAAAAAAAAATTAAACTTATAAATTAATCAAATAATTTATGGACTATTGTAGCTCATCGCAAGAAGGGCACGATCGCCCACTCTATCACTATCAGTGCTCTTTGTTTGCTCCTCTCAACAAACGGGTATGTGAATTGTGTAAGTACCGAGTCATGAGTGCACGCAGCAGCCAAACCAAAACCGAAAGAAAAAGCAAAGAAAAGCCAGGCAAAACAAAAACAAAACAAACAAACAAACAGGTAAAAGGCAAAGTCATCTCACTCTCTCTGTCTGTCTCTCTCTCTCTCTCCCAAAACCCTTAAAAATATAATTAAAAACGGCGAGCTACTCTTTGAAATTCAATCTCTCATGCTCATGGATCTACCAGAGATCTTCTCCTAAATCTAATCTCCCCCGATTTCAAAATCTTCTCGACGCCAAATACTGAAAATATATTAAAATAGAAAAATGAAAATGAAAGTTCCGTGCTGTTCCGTTTGCCAGACGAGGTACAACGAGAAGGAGCGCGTCCCTCTCCTTCTCCAATGCGGCCACGGATTTTGCAAAGAGTGTCTTTCTAGAATGTTCTCGGCTTCCACGGACACCACGCTCTCTTGCCCCAGATGTCGCCACGTGTCCGTGGTAGGTAATTCCGTCACCGCCCTCCGCAAGAACTTCGCTGTCCTCGCTTTAATCCTCTCGGCAAACAACACCAACCAACATCACAACAGCAACAGCAACCATTTCGACAGCGACGTCACCGACGATGATGACGACGACGAAGACGACGAGGTCGACGAGTACGAGAATATTAATAATAATAACAACAGTAATAATTATGATGAGGACGGTGATGTTGGTGGCAGATTTGGGCGTGGGACCCACGTGTCCAGTTCCGGTGTCGGTGTGTGTGGTCCGGTGATTGAAGTTGGTGTCCACCACGATGTGAAATTAGTGAAGAAATTAGGGGAAGGGAGGAGGGCGGGGGTGGAAGTGTGGGGGGCGTGGATCGGGGGAGGTCAAGGGAGGTGCAGGCACAGCGTGGCTGTTAAGAAAGTGATGATTGCTGAGGAAATGGAGCCTGATTGGTTGAGTGGTCAGCTTGATAATCTGAGGCGGGCGTCTATGTGGTGTAGAAACGTGTGTACATTTCATGGAATTTTGCGGATGGATAGCTGTTTGGGGCTTGTTATGGATCGCTGTTATGGTTCTGTTCAGTTGGCAATGCAGCGAAATGAGGGAAGATTGACTTTGGAACAAATCTTAAGGTTTTGTTTTACTTTCTTGATTGATTGATTTATTTATTCTATGTGGAATGTTATTATGTTGGGCTGCGTGATGATTCTTTATCAACTGATTATGTATGATAGGGTTTAGGATTAGAAACTGTATGGATTAGAGTGAAAAGGTTATTTGAATTTGTTATATGGTTGTATTATGAATGATGTAATGGTTGCATTACTTTTTGATTTCTATAATTTAAAATTTTATTTTGGACGTTTCTTCCACCTGTGATTTCAAAATACAGTGAAAGAACCTAGTTAAGAACTCATTTCGTTCCTTAGAAGTAATCATTTGACAAGGCCACTAATGAACTTGTTAGTTGACAACATTGTTGTTCGAGTCCTTATCCTTCTGCATTAATATATGCTTTGTTACAAGAACGATCAACCTGTTAAATATAACCATTTGGTGAGGGTACAAGTAGATCTTTGATCTTGAGTGGTTTTGGTATGGTGAATTTTGATATAATACAAATTTACCTAGGCAGGTTGTTGATGTTTCATCAAATAAGTTTGGAGCACTTGGTTTTTGGGATATTATTATGTATTATTCTCTCTTTTTTTTTTTAAATTTCATCTTTAAAAATTGGTTTCCGGAAAGCTAAATATTTTTATGGTGAATGCTTTCACATCCCATTGTCATGGTGCTAGATGGAGCTAAATTGTTGGCCAAAAAGAGAGAGAGAGAGAGAGAGCATTTTCGGGAAAAATAATGTTACACTTCCCAAAGTAGTATCAGAACTTTTTCCACACAGGTGAGGTTGCATTCATTTATTGCATGGTGGGGAAGAGTAGTAAGTGATTTTACAAGTTATGAAATTGACCATCTAATGATGAATGCCACCTCAGTGCTTGGGATGGTAATATTAGTGTGGAACTTGGGAAATGTATTATTACTCTTCTAAGAATGCTTAGTATTTTGAGATAAATTACTGAAAAGTGTTCCTTTTACCATAGTGATATCAGCAAGGGGTAATATTGGAATGAGGGGCCTCTTTGTTTTTTCAGTTTTCACATGGAAAAATGTTACGGAACAGAATTAGGACATTCTGTTATAGGAAGAGTATGTCTGTTTCGGAGTAACAAAAGCCAATCGAGGCAAGGAAATCAAATTGATCTAATACACATAATAAATCAGTTATCTTTGATCATTCAAATTTTTCTCAAACTCTTTGAAATTAATAAAAAATCTTCTAGACTCTTCTAATATTTTTAAAGCTTTTTCTTTTTTGTTTATCTTGTCCTCCTTTAATCTCCTCTTTTATAGGAGAGAGAAGGATTTCTGCTAACTAGAACTTAAAAAATTTCATGCATGTGAGAAAACAGGTGGAGTAATCAGCCATATCATTTAATACATAAGCCTAATATCTTAAGAATATTCTGTATGTTTAGAATGTGGAAAGAGATAAATTTGAATTTTTTTTTGATAATCCATCTAATTTTAAGTTTTAAGTTTTTTTAGTGCCAAAACTAAATTTGATCTTTTATGAGCTTGACTATTTTATTTTTAACTCTCATAATTGTCAATACAAGGTAATAATACATTATACTCCTTTCCTCTTTTGCATGGAAAATATTTATTTTTTGTGGAAGTTGCTATGAAATTCCTTCATTGGAATCATTGAAGATCTATTCTAGTTACATTTACCTAATCATTTTAGTAATTTTAAGCTTATAGTGGTCCATGGTTGTAGATTGTGGCTGGCTATAATTCTCCTTTCTTGCATTCATTCAGAGATTTTAAAAATATTTCATTCACTGAAGATTTTGTACTGTTGGGCGATAGATATTTCCTTGGATGTATCTTCTGTCTTTCTTTCTTTCTTTTTTCTTTCTTCTTTTACATGTCTGTATGTAGAAAAATTCGGAGTTAAGAATTAAAGCAGGCAGAGTTCCTTCTCTTTTGCAGATTAAAAACTTTTCTAAACTAACTATTGTCATTGATAATTAGAAATGTGGAATTTAGTTAGCTTCTTAATGTTAACATTACCGTACTGTCACCTTACATGATGGTTTCATTATCAAATTTTGGCTGGCTTTGACTTTTGTCATGACATAGCAAGGTTTTCCACTTGCAGATATGGGGCAGACATTGCACGAGGTGTTGTTGAACTACATGCTGCAGGTGTTGTTTGTATGAACATAAAACCATCCAATCTTCTTTTAGATGCCAGTGGTCGAGCTGTGGTTTCTGATTATGGACTTGCTGCAATTTTGAAGAAACCTGCCTGCCGGAAAGCTCGCCCCGAGTGTGATTCTTCAAGAATCCATTCATGCATGGACTGTACAATGCTAAGTCCAAACTACACTGCTCCTGAGGCATGGGAGCCAGTAAAGAAGTCTTTAAATTTGTTTTGGGATGATGCAATAGGTATATCTCCAGAATCAGATGCCTGGAGTTTTGGTTGTACATTGGTGGAGATGTGCACTGGTTCCATCCCGTATGTGGAGTAACTTATCATCCGTTATAAAGTTTTTCCCTGTTCTTTTTCAACTTTTCCCTTTGTGCTATGATTTGATTGTGATACGTGTTTGCATACTTTGGTCAGGTGGGCTGGTTTAAGTGCGGAGGAGATTTATCGGGCTGTTGTAAAAAATCGAAAACTGCCACCACAATATGCAAGTATAGTAGGTGTAGGGATCCCTAGGGAATTATGGAAGATGATTGGTGAATGTCTGCAGTTCAAGGCATCAAAAAGACCAACTTTTAGTGCAATGTTAGCAACATTCCTCCGCCATTTGCAAGAGCTTCCACGCAGTCCTCCTGCAAGTCCTGATACGTAAGAACTTGAAAGTTTTAATTGCACCCATTTCTTCCATTCAATTGCAATGTTTTATTTGTTCACTATTTAGGCACTGGGTCTTTCTCTGAGTTGCAACACAACTTGGAACTCTGTGGACATGTTTCTGCTTTTATGTGCTTTGTATTGTCGGTTTGAGTCTCTGAGTGAAAATCAATGTTAGTAAATCATTTGACTCCGTTTTTAATGTATGGCTGATACAGTGGCTTTACCAAATTTTCCACATCAAATGAGACAGAACCATCTCCAGCTTCTGATGTGGAGGTTTTTCAGGATAATCCCAACAATCTACATCAACTTGTCTCAGAAGGGGATGTCGGTGGAGTTAGGTTAGTCCGCTTATAGTAGACTTGCTTGTTTTCTGTGTGCAACTATAGGCTTTCCATGTTCTTTACCCTTTTTTTCTTTGATTGTGCAGAGATCTGCTTTCAAAGAATGCGTCAGGAAACTACAGCAGCTCAATTTCTTCACTTTTAAAAGCACAAAATGCTGATGGCCAAACTGCCCTTCACTTGGCTTGTAGACGTGGCAGTGCTGAACTGGTTGAGGCTATATTGGAGTACTCTCAGGAAAACGTTGATGTTTTGGACAAAGATGGGGATCCTCCACTTGTTTTTGCTTTAGCAGCTGGATCCCCAGAATGTGTTCACGCTCTCATCAAAAGAGGTGCTAATGTCATATCTAGATTGAGAGAAGGCTTTGGTCCATCCGTTGCTCATGTCTGTGCATACCATGGCCAACCTGATTGCATGCGTGTAGGTCTTCAATTGCTATTTTTTCCCCTTAATGTTTATTGTTTTTTCAAGTTTTATAGGTTTAACACATTCAATCTTCAGGAGTTGCTATTGGCTGGTGCTGATCCCAACGCAGTGGATGATGAGGGTGAATCCGTACTCCATAGAGCTGTTGCCAAGAAATATACAGATTGTGCTATTGTTATACTGGAAAATGGGGGATGTAGATCAATGGCTATTTTAAATTCAAAAGAGTTGACGTGAGTAGTTACATATATATTTCTTTTTGTTCCCACTTCAACAAGCTCATTGTCTTTATTATATATATGTGAGAAACATTTTAGATGAAACATGGAATTCAAAGATGTCAACTAGAAGTTCAGTCATTACTTTTCATTAGGGTAGTGATGCCAGAAAGTGACAAAGCTCATAGTTTTCTTCATTTTTTCCCCTCTATTGATGCTAGAAAGTGAAAAAGCTCATAGTTTTCTTCATTTTTCTCTCAATTTTCATTTCTTATCCTCTCCTTACCTTTTGAGTGGGGGCAGGGCAGCAGGTGGTGTTGATTTGTGGTTAGGATGAAAGAAATCTGTGGGAAAAACTGGAGCCAATGTTAGAACTGGCTCGTTTCACTTGGCAACAGCTATTGCTTAATTTATGAAGAATTTCTCATTCTTATTTTCTTTGGATAGCATGGACATACATTATATAGAGGTGGATTGTGATTCTGTGACCTAGAAAGTAGAAATTAAATGATTCCCGACTTAGCAGAATGGACCTTTTTCTTTTCCTTAAATCACCTTCCTTGAAGTTTCAGACAACATTGGACTCACTTGAGAAAGTTCAAGGTGAAATTCATGTTAGGCAGCTTGGTATAAATAACTTGGTAAATGACAGACTTGTTGTGTTTGTCAGAAGAATGAACACTGTATTTTTTTTAACCTTATTATACTTGGCAATCACCACAGCTGGTATATTTTATTCCATTGATTTGTAATTGTGGCTGGGTTTAAGCTTTTGTTTTATGGTTGGTTATAGTCTCAACATAGCAAACCTTATTTATGGGCTATTTTTGCACTGGTGTGGTGCATTCATACCATGCTGATATGTGATGTGTGCAAAAAAGCTCAGTGATGCATGTTACACCTTGTTGCCGATGAATCTTGCTGTGCTGATATGTAAATGTTTTTGTTTTTCTCTTCGTACTCTTTTTCTTTGCTTTTTTCTGGCATTGGATTCCAACCTATATTCAACTCTACTCTTCCTTAAACTGCTTATCTATATTATTATCTTTACAAGCCCTTAATCTGTACTTCCTGATATTTTTGTATGAAATCAAATATAGCCACCAGCAGAGACATTCTTGAGTATTCATCAGTTTATTAGTAGCTTAAATTTTCAGATATCTAAGATTACCAAAATCTCTCCTCAGACATCACTGTTTTTATCATGAAGATGCAAATTATAGTGCCTTATCTTGGAAGAGAGAGATAGGTTTTGTGTCCTGTTTTATTGTAGTAAACTTATTTTTGTAATGCTCAATGGAAATTTTACCTTGGATGGGAACACAGTTGTCACAACAAAAAAGTTAAATCAATCAGCAATAAATTCTTTTGATTTGAACAACATTAGGTAACTATTTACTTGGAATGAACTTAGTACCTTTTTTCTATGCTGGCCATGGTAATCAATTCCTTGGCTGAGGTGAAGGATTCCAGCCTCTTCAGAAGAGAAAGGTGATCTATGGTTCAATGGAACTTTCTCATGGAAATTTATATGTTTTTAATGAGGGAAAAGACTTCTATTAATGATAGTATGTGGTTTATGACACATGCTAACTAATAAGTTAGAAGTTATGTCTTTAGTCTTAGCATGCATCATATTTCTCATTAGTCCTGGTTGGGGGAGATGAAATGAGAAAATGCTTGTAGTTTTAGATTTTTAAGCTTATTAAACCTTGAAAGTCTCTGTTGAGAAACTTCAATATATAAGTCTCTTGTTTCATTGGCTGAGAGGAGTTAAACCATGATAATCGGAAGATTTCACAGAAGGCAATAGGCTTTTGGCATCTGTTTAATGAACAAAACCACTAAAACTAGAGTTGGATTCTGCATAATGCCAAACTGTACCATTGGTATCTGTTTGTGGTGTGATCAGGAAGACTTTTTTTTAAAACAAAATTGGATTTAAAGGGAAAAGGATTTGTGAACCGTTTTGGGGATAAGTTAGTGGAAATTGGAAAGAGGAAAATTAAGTTGGAATGGAAAGGTTTTGGGATAAGTTTATAAAAGAATGTAAATGAAAAAGGAAGAGAGTTTTGCTGCTCGGGTTCTATATGCTGAATAGCAAGAAATTAGAAAAATGAAGAGAACTTCATTGTTAAATGCACAGGCTTTTATAGACTGTATTATTTCTAGTGTTTCCATGCTGTTCCAACCTTGTCATCAAATAAAATCTAGACGCTACTCTTTTAACTTGCTATTTTTGTTGTGGTGCAATAATTTTGATTCAAATTTCTATTATGAGTAACTACAAAATGTCAAACATTTTTAAGCTTGTGTGCTACTCCTTCCTCTCTTTTTTTGTTTTTGTGTCTTTTCAACATGCATCTAAGTGCTGCATATCTGAATTTGTTGTTGCAGACCATTGCATTTATGTGTGGCAACATGGAATGTGGCAGTTGTGAAAAGGTGGGTTGAAGTTGCATCTCCAGAGGAAATTGTTAATGCGATTGACATTCCTGGCCCAGTTGGCACAGCACTCTGCATGGCGGCTGCTTTAAAGAAAGATCATGAAGTTGGTAATGCTTGAGGTCTTAAATTGGCTTGTAGATTTTAATGATGTCTCTTCTTAAAAAAATGAAAAAGATAATTGACTTTCAGGGATTTACTGAAATAGCTCCACATGCTTTTTTTTTTTTTTTAATAACTCTAGCAGATTTTGAGATGTCTTTGGTTGAAACTCAGCTGAAACTCAGTGATTATTTTTATTTTTATTTTAAATTTAGAAAAAAATAAAGGATGGTGCAAATAAAGTTTTTTGAGATTTGAAGATGCCCAAACTCTTACTACTTGTTTTATGGCTTGGACGATTTGTTTCTTTTGGACTGAGTAAATTAATTCATTTAAATTGGGAAGGACTTTTGGGATTATTTTTTATGTTTGAGAAGGGCGTAACTTTGATATATCTGTTAAGCTATTTACTCCTCACAAGCAAGATAGTCCCTTTTGGAGTTCTCTTAATTGCACGTTCTTGGGTGTCAGCTAACAGATTGTTCACCTTTTGTAAATCTTTCTGCTATCAATACTTTTTTTATCAAAAATTAAAAATAATGATTGCCTAAACTAGTTTTTTCCTTTTTGGAGTCCCCATATCAGGAACTGTAGTTTGGTCGTAGGAAGAGCAAAAAAGTCCATAAGAATGTGAAACTTTTTAATTTTTGTGAAACTTTTTAATTTTTTGAACTATTTAATTTAACTATGTAAATTGGAATTTTTATTATCACCCTAGAATAGATTGCTGATTATTAGTGACACATGTATACATAGAAGATTCTGTGCTCATTGTGGAATATGGCCACTCTTCCTCTTTATCTTTTGAGTGTGTGTGCATGTCTATTTTTCCTGTTTGTGGCATGTGTTTAGGTGTGCGTGCATGCTTTTTCCCTTTAATTCAAAGTAATCTGTGAGATTTACAGGTTTTATTTCTTGCACGCAAATTTTTTACGGTTGTGTTAGTTCTATTTGTTTCTTCTGTTTAATTTGTTGATCATATATTCATATTAATTGTAGAGGGGAGAGAATTGGTGCGAATATTGCTCACTGCTGGAGCAGAACCAACCGCTCAAGATGCCCAAAATCGAACAGCTTTGCATATTGCTTCTATGGCTAATGATGTTGAGCTCGTCAAAGTAAGTTATGTGTGTCCATGCTTCTTGACAGGTGTGCTTAATAGTTTCTTCTTAGATAACTGGTGCACAGTTTGCATGTGCTGTATACGTAAACACTTTGAATTTTTTTATTCTATTATTTTTTTCTTTGTTCTGTTAATACATTTCTTATTTGCAAAAATATTGAATAGATTATTCTTGATGCGGGAGTGGATGTGAATATTCGGAATGTGCACAATACGATACCCCTTCATGTAGCACTGGCCAGAGGGGCAAAGTCGTGTGTGGGTTTGCTTTTATCTGCTGGGGCTGACTGTAATTGGCAGGTTCTATTTTCCGCCATTGCTTTTGAAATTCTGAGAATTTCTCTTGATAGGATGCACTTTTATGGTGGCACTGTACTTTATTACAAGGTTAATTGAATGCATAATCGTGCGGCTTTTTATTTAATTGATCAAGAATTGTGGAGAACTAATGTTGTCTTACAAATTTGGCTTTTGCATTATCTCCCAATTTATTTAGCATTGTGTTTCTCGAGTTATCATCATATTCCGTTCATGATGCAAAAATAGCCAGTTCTAAAGCCATCTTCTTTTATTCAAATGAACCATGGAATGAAAAAAATTAATTGCCATGTTTAATGCCTGGAGTACCATTTTGCTGGGCTTGCCTCTCTGTTTGCTTTTTCTGTAAGGAGTTTTCTCCTCTGCAATTACCTATTTCGCCTTAACTTGTCATTTCAGGATGATGAAGGTGATAATGCTTTTCATATAGCAGCAGATGCAGCAAAAATGATTCGTGAAAATCTTGAGTGGCTCATTGTTATGCTTAGTCATCCAGATGCTGCAGTTGAAGTTAGAAACCACAGGCAAGTAGTCCTTATGAGCCAGTCTTGTTAGATTTTATTTTCTCCCAAGAGGTTCTCATTGTTGATAATTTATCTTAAACTATTGGGCTTTGGCTTTGTTTGTTCCTTCTGGAATATTTTAGTGTAAAGTCACTTGCGAAATGTTCAGAATGAGAAATTAAATTTGCTTTTTTTTTGGAAGTAAATTAAATTGACCTGCTTTCCAAGTCTCTGAGCTTTGCCTAGAATTTCTAGATTTTGACATTTAATTTCCATTATGTTACTTATACACACACAGAGTCACAGAGATTCAGGGTTGTCTTCGAATTTGATATTCTGGGATGTTCCTCAATCATTCTAACTATTAGGCAAGATAATGATGTGAAATTTGACAAGTAATTGCTGCTTGAATTTTTCTTTGACTTTGACAACCTTGAAGTCTGGGGATAGGGAGACTATATTCCTGGAATCTAAAGGAGTCATTTCTCGAGCAGAAAGACATGAAGTCCTGTATGCTAGAATTTAGTTGATGAACTTTTCTGTGTAGAATGCCTTACGATTAAGCTCCACCCAGCCACACCTTTTTCTCGTTTGACCTGGAGCTTAAGGGCCAATGCTGTTTTGGTTGTCATTTCACCAAAAGTGTTTCCCATCACTTGCTTGAACCCACAGTTTTCAACGAAGTTTTCTGTTATGCCTGTTGTAGACTATATAACTAATGAACTTTTAATATATTAATCTTGTCTCATACTTGTGACTGGTTAAAAATGTTGCAATGTTTATCAAGAAGTTCCAATTGCTGCATCATGTAATTTTGAGCAGTATTACATCACTGATTTGGTACTCATTTTATGAGCAACAGTGGTAAGACATTACGTGATTTTTTGGAGGGCCTTCCTCGGGAATGGATCTCTGAAGATCTAATGGAGGCACTTATGAATAGGGGTGTTCATCTTTCTCCTACCATGTGAGGACAAATATATTTCTGTGTTGAATCTGTTTACTTGAGTTATTTAAGAACAACAATTTATGACTAAAATACATTGCGATTCTTGTATTCTCTTTGTGTTCAGATTTGAGATTGGTGATTGGGTTAAGTTCAAAAGACGTGTTACAACCCCTACTTATGGGTGGCAAGGTGCAAAACATAAAAGTGTTGGCTTTGTGCAAAGTGTTCTTGATAAAGACAATCTCATTGTGTCATTTTGTTCTGGAGAGGCTCGTGTACTTGCCAGCGAGGTTTTAAAGTTAATTCCATTGGACAGGGGGCAACATGTAAAACTTAAACCAGATGTCAAAGAGCCAAGGTTTGGATCTGTGAAGTCTCCAACACAGTTATATATTAATTTTCATTACAATCTTGATTCTCTCTTTAATTATTGCTTCTCTTTTCAACTGACAAATGCCTGTTAATAGAGTAAGTTGATTACTGTTGTTGGAAGATCATTAGTGGAGACTGGATCACATTTATTGCATCTGCTTGTCTAGCTCTAACCTGTATATGTGGTTTATGAACCATGTTTAACTATGAATTTATTGTCATATGAAAGTTTTGATAGGTTATAGAAATCATAATTGGCGTTGAAGTCCACAATTGACTGGATATATCTTAAATTGTTTATGTGGTCGTCATTTTTACTAGTGAAGTGAGTCTTGAAAGTTGAAAGTAGCAGATATGTCAGTTTTCTATGAAAATTTAATACATAAATATAAAGCGAACCCCTCCTCAGCCCTGGTTTGAGCAGTACAATTAAATGAACTGAGTATTGAAATTCAATGACTTGTATCTCATTCGACTGGTTTTTGGAAAGTTCTTTGTGGTTTTTCATATTTAGCTGATCCAAATTATCTTACCTTGTGTCTCCTATGTTTAACATGATCATTCATCAGAAAACTCAACTAATGTCCTATATGCCATCCTTATAGAAGTGGAGTCTTCAACTTTGGAGCTCTTTATCCATAACCATTTAATTGCCCACTCTAGCTTTCCTGAGGCATTTACTTAATTGATTTGACAGGTGAAAAGATAGTAGCTTTCCTATCTTTTTTTAACAGTATATGTCTATTATCGTGTAAATTACATATTAGGTATCTATAGCCCTGGACCTGTTTGTATTTAGGATATTTCTCTTGTCCATTTTAATAAATCCCTTTTTGATCTAAATTTATTTGGGCTGTACTTCCACTATTTCATTATCACATTTCTTATTGTGCCCTTGTATTTTTGGTAGTTCTATGTGCATGATATTATCCTTCTTTTCTCTTTTAAACCATTCTTCAGGGACTAGCATTTTTTCAATTGCTTTACCTTTATCATCTTTTTTTAAGTATTCTTCTTCACTACCAATTTTTGCTTGACATCATGTGAGTTGATTGTTTCTCATGTTTGGGGTGAGCCTCTCTTCTTCTTCTCCTTTTTTTTGGGGGGGGGGTGGTGTGTGGGGTGTTTGGGAACTAAGAAAGATATATTGATTGGTGAAAGAGAAACTGTGAAGGTGACCCTGGTCTCAGCATAGGTGAACGAGAAGAGGAAGATGAGGGGAAATAAACTGCTTAGTTATAAAAAAAATTGATCGTTCACATTTATTCCCAGAAGAGAAAATTTGGTAGGTCTTGTATGTCGTTTTAACCTACAAATATGAAAAGTAAACAAGCAAAAACAGATGGAAAATTTACACATTCTATACTCGCCTTCAGTAGGTCCAATTCCCAAACATTCAAAACAGTTTCCAAGAACAGAGCAATGATTGCCCCCTGTTAGAACTTGGTTTTAACAGAAAAAATGTGTGCTACCTGTGTGATGTATTTAGAAATGTTTGCGAGTTTAGCTATTTTTGTGGCATACCACGCTAGACATAGAAAATAGAGATGTGATATGGACCTTGAGGTTTTGTGTTATTAGTTCTATGATTGTTTTGTAGTCCTGAATCCGTGTGTAAAATAATCTGAAGGAATTACTATTTTCAGCTTTTGGTGATGTGCCTTGTTTTTCTGTTTTTGGAAATTATATGTTTTCAGGTTTGGTTGGCGCGGTCAATCTCGTGACAGTATTGGAACTGTATTATGTGTTGATGATGATGGGATCCTGCGGGTTGGGTTTCCAGGAGCATCCAGAGGATGGAAGGCTGATCCTGCAGAGATGGAAAGAGTTGAAGAATTCAAAGTTGGAGACTGGGTTCGCATTCGCCCAACCCTAACAACAGCAAAGCATGGATTAGGATCTGTAACACCAGGGAGCATTGGTATAGTATATTGTATCAGACCTGACAGTAGTCTGTTATTGGAATTGAGCTATCTTCCAAATCCATGGCATTGTGAACCAGAAGAGGTGGAGCCTGTTCCCCCTTTTAGGGTACGGAATAACTTTTTTTCCTTTTGCTCCCATGGCACTGCTGATTTATATATTTTTCATTTAAATAATTTTTTTTTTTCAGTTAAGAATATTAATTCCGCTGTTTTATTTTTACAGATTGGCGACCGGGTATGTGTGAAGCGATCTGTTGCAGAACCTAGATATGCTTGGGGTGGTGAGACCCATCATAGTGTTGGAAAGATCAGTGAAATAGAGAATGATGGTCTCCTAATAATTGAAATACCTAACCGACCTATACCATGGCAGGCTGATCCTTCTGACATGGAAAAGGTTGAGGATTTCAAGGTAAAATCTGACTGCTGTTTCTATGGGAAAATATTATTTGAACTGCAGCAATACAACCATTGATGCTGTTTCTTTTTTCCTGCTGTGTTACTGTAGTATGAACAATACTCATATTTCTTTTTCTTCCTGTTGTCTTGTTGCTGTTCAAACAGCAGTGCTCTTTTCTGTATCGTATGTGAGATTTGAGACATTGAAGGTGGGTTTAAGTGAATAATCTTCTGTGTAAATGTGTATTCATCCATGACAGGTTGGAGATTGGGTAAGAGTGAAAGCGTCTGTGTCGTCCCCAAAATATGGATGGGAAGATATTACCCGAAACAGCATTGGGATAATTCATAGTTTGGAGGAAGATGGGGATGTGGGCATCGCTTTCTGCTTTAGAAGCAAGCCCTTTTGTTGCTCTGTGACAGATGTGGAGAAGGTGCCTCCTTTTGAAGTGGGACAAGAGATTCATGTGATGCCATCTGTCACCCAGCCACGACTTGGATGGTCAAAGGAAACTCCTGCTACTGTAGGAAAAATTGTGAAGATTGACATGGATGGGGCTTTGAATGTAAGAATTTGTGTTATGACAACATATGTGTGTTTCAATTGTGTGATTTCTGTTGAATTATTTTCTCTCTGCAAATATAGGCATTCTTTTATAGCTATAGTTTTAGGTAAACCATATGTTTCCTGTTGACTGGGAACTGTTAATTTAGAAGAATATATGTTTATAGACTTTTATCTTTTTACGAGGCTATGTGCCCATCATTGTTTGGTTAAATGCTTTAGATCAGCAGTGGTTATTTCTGTGTAGGTAAAAGTTGCTGGCAGGCATAGCTTGTGGAAAGTTTCTCCTGGAGATGCTGAACGGCTTTCAGGATTTGAAGTTGGTGATTGGGTACGTTCAAAACCAAGCATTGGTACCAGACCAAGTTATGACTGGAACACTGTTGGGAAGGAAAGTTTAGCTGTTGTTCATAGTATACAAGACAATGGTTATCTAGAGTTGGCTTGCTGTTTCCGGAAAGGGAGATGGAGTACTCATTACACAGATGTTGAAAAGATTCCCTCCTATAAAGTTGGGCAGCATGTCCGCTTCCGGAGTGGACTGGCTGAGCCAAGGTGGGGTTGGAGAGGGGTCCAGCTAGATTCACGAGGTATTATTACCAGTGTTCATGCCGATGGAGAAGTCAGGGTTGCCTTCTTTGGTTTGCCTGGGCTGTGGAAAGGAGATCCTGCCGATCTTGAAATAGGGCAGATGTTCGAAGTTGGAGAGTGGGTAAGATTGAGAGATTTTGCTAGTAACTGGAAATCTATTGGACCAGGAAGTGTCGGCGTTGTACAAGGAATTGGTTTTCAAGATGATAATTGGGATGGAAGCACTTTTGTTGCTTTTTGTTGTGAGCAAGAAAGGTGGGTAGGCCCTACTTCTCATCTTGAAAGAGTAGATCGGCTTGTGGTTGGACAGAGGGTAAGGGTTAAACTATCTGTGAAGCAGCCGAGATTCGGATGGTCAGGCCATAGCCATGCTAGTGTAGGCATTGTATCTGCAATTGATGCCGATGGGAAGCTCAGAATATATACTCCAGTAGGCTCAAAAACTTGGATGCTTGATCCATCAGAGGTGGAGGTGGTAGAGGAAGAGGAACTCCAGATTGGTGACTGGGTTAGAGTTAGAGCATCAGTTACGACTCCAACTTATCAGTGGGGAGAGGTAAGCCATTCAAGCATTGGAGTGGTACATAGGATGGAAAGTGGGGAATTATGGGTGGCATTCTGCTTTATGGAGAGGCTCTGGCTTTGCAAGGCATGGGAAATGGAAAGGGTTAGACCTTTCAAAGTGGGGGACAAAGTGAGGATAAAAGAAGGGTTGGTGACTCCTCGATGGGGATGGGGAATGGAGACTCATGCAAGCAAAGGGCAAGTGGTTGGTGTAGATGCAAACGGGAAGTTAAGAATTAAATTTCAATGGAGAGAAGGGAGACCATGGATTGGAGATCCCGCTGATATTGTGCTTGACGAGTGCTCATCTTGCAGAACAGGCACTTCGTGAATTGTGATTGCTATCAAATTTTCTTGCAGTTTGTTATAGAAGCTTCTTCTCCCAACAGATGTGGGGCTGTGAATTCCACTGCATCACGCAGTTAGATTTGGAGTTTGCTCTCCAAACAATATGTGAAGTTATCGTGGGGATGATCAAATTTATTTATTTCAATAAAATGGAAACACAGATAGATGGAAACTGAGCACATGATGGAGAAATTGGCTTGCCTTACTGTTAATTATAGGAAATACGAAAGCAGCCAGGTAAAAAAAGTAGCTGTAGGCCATTTGTATCTCATAGATGATGGTTGTAGGTTGTAAGTTTTTGAGGTATATATATGTGATCATTTATATGTAATTTGTACAAATTGAACACTAATCTTGTGAGTTTTCACTTAATGGGTTCTTTTATAGCAGTGTTATCTTTCTGCTTACCCAACACTTTCTCCAATTCTTTGACTGAAAAGAAATGGTGAATATATATTGTAAACTAAACATCGCCCTCGCCCTGATGTGACCAAATTTTTTATATGTACAGCTATATGTATATGCAGCTGATTTGATCATTTGAAGTCTGGAGGCATAATGAGTTTCTTTTTTTAGATTTGGATTAAATGCTAAGCTGATTTGTATTTAGTTTTTTATAATGTTTTGTTATTTTTTATAATTTTTTTGCTATATGAATATGTATATCAATATACGATTCAAATAGTTTTGTATTTTTATCTATTAATTATAATTATATTCTTTTAAGGATTAGTTTAAAAGTTAGTTCAACACCGGACTCTGCCCCCCTTACCCCCTCTTTTTTGGCGTCAAGACTCTGCTGTTGCGACTTTTGAGTTTTCCGAGTCATTTATCCATTTAAATTTCCTGAAAGCTTAGTGGTCATGTGGCCGGCCGCATATTCATCCACTCTTGAGCATGTATATTTTTGGTGGGTGAAGTTAGCACAGCAATTGCTTATATAGACAAGTTTTATTTGGAGTGATTCTGTGGACTGGTAATGTCTTTTTTTATTTCATAGGGCAAATTCCCGTAATGCAACTTAATTTTATTTTGATTTGAGCCTGTCTGCACATGTTACTCAGATGCTTCATGTTTTCTGATAATTTTCCTAAATCAGAATGATAATTAAGACCTTTTACCATGTGTTATTTTAGTTATTTTTATAGTAGATATGATGTAGGATGGTTGTATATTACGAGTGGGGTTATCTTCTGGAGCTTATAATTTGGGTTACAAGTATTTGTTTTCAGCGTATAATATATTGTTTCAAAACTTACGACGAGATGAATCAAACTCATAATGCTTGTGTTGTTTTACCCCGTGGTCGAGTTAAAAATTCTATTTCTTTACTGGTCATTTTTTAATTTTTAAGATGTTTTCATATTTTTCTTATTTCTTTTAGAATTTTTATCTTTTTTTCTGGAATTCAAATTTGGACACCATTTGCTTTCCTTTTCTTATTTAGATTAGGAGAATTTTGTTATAAAATAATATTTTAGATTTGGCGATTTTGGTAAATTCATAATATTTAAGATTATTATATAAAGAGACCAAAATCATAACTTTATCAATTCAGTATTATTCAATAAGCTTCATTACTTAGAAATTTTGTTTCAATTATCTTCAACTTTTTACGTTTAGAGTGGGTAAAACTAAATTGATTTTTTAGTTTGATTTAACTCTTTTAGGATTCCAGCACAGTCGGTTAGTAGAAAAAAGTATTAGGATTTAATATCCCACATAAAAAAAAAAACACAATAAAAATGAGAATATAAGCTCATTAGACCATCTCTTTACAAGTCGATTTTTAAGGGGAGCTTTACCCATAAGTTCTCATCATTTGATTTCAGAGAAAAAAAAAATGGATTTACAGTCATCCAGCTGGGAATGATGGGATCAATACAAGTAGAAGTTAGGGTCACGGATAGGACGAATCTAAGCCCATGGGCACCCTCCCAACAATTTTCAAGGGTGAGTATAAGTTCCCATCCGTGTGCCCTCTCAAGTTACCCTTTTGTAAATGCAGTTGCACTGCATGTGGCCTTAGAGAAATTAATCCAAAATTTTAGTTGATCCCACACTGCACGTAGTTTTAGAGAAATAAATCCAAAATTTTAATTGATCCCATACGTGTGGCTGTGCTACAAGTTGTATACTTTTGCTGTTTACGTAGTTCTGTTTCTGGAAGCTTTTACGTGAAAGCACATGGGGAGCTATTGCCGCATTAGCTGACCTCATTCATATTAACCGTTGTTGCCTTAGTTTTAATTTCATCAGTCATGCTCTTGTGCTTCGCTCTTTTGCTGATATGACCCACTTCTAATTTGGAAAGATGGGAAATTATATTGCTTCAGAGCCGTTAAATGAAACCTGAAAAATGGCACCATCCATGAATGATGGAAGAGTTCGAGTCCTTTTAATTTTTAGTTTTCCATGGCCGGCCGGTTAATATCCGGACTAAGATATATATATTATAAGTGTGTGGTATGAGGAGTTCTAAAATACTTTTGAAGTACCATGTCAACCATAAAATAAAGAAATAGTATCATGACATATGTGCGTATACTTTAAAGAACTAAAATGCAATTGGTGATTATATAAAATTTAATTACACATGTCAAACATGCGTTAATTGGTTGTATTAAAATTTCTCGTGCGGCTGATCTCTATTAGGAGCAAATTCCCTACCTATGATCCATAGGTCTCCAATCTAAATAATTATATGAATTTAGACTCTAGGCAAACTATTGTAATGACAAGTTTTATTTGATGATCCTCTCTGGTCAAATTCAGGGAACTGCACCTATTATGGCCAATAATAAAAAACATGTAATTATAGAAATATGATGTAGATTAAAAATATTGTTAACATTTTGACAGAATAGCTAGTGAAAGTACTTAAATATTTTATTATTTAGTGGGTAAGTACTCATTTAGTTTTTATATTTTGAGTTAAATATTTTTTTTAATCTCGATATTTAAAAAAAGTTACCTTAAGACTCCTATACTATTAAATATGTTATACTTCTATCCTTACTTTTTTCTTTTTATAATAATACTCTTAATAATATTTTTGCGGATATTAGTAAAAAGAAAAAAATAATAACTTATCAAATTAGTTAATTCATTAATAAATAATTATTGATAATTAACTTTTTTATAGATAAATAATTAATTAACGTTTAGAATATTGTTACAACGGTATTGTTGGAAAAAAAAGTAATGGTAAGAATATAACATATTTAACTGTAGGGATGTTTTGAGTTTTTTTTTAATATAATGACTAAATGAATACTTAAATCAAAATATGGAGACTAAACAAACATTTACTCTTACTTAGCATTATTTAGCAAACTTAAGCAAAACCAAAACCTAGTTCTACACCACTCTTCACCAGGATCTTGCCCGAATAGCTAAACTGACCATCACACAATCAAATTAAAGTTCAGTTATACTTCAAAACTAAAAAATATCAGTTAAATTAATCTTTGATTTTTTTTATTGTCCACTGTAATATTGCCGGATCAAAATCATTCTCTTTCTTTTTTTTTTTCAATTTTTTTTAAGCATAGAAGAAATGGTAATTGAAACCCAAACGGGTCAACTTAGTTTGAAAGCATGCCCCGTTTTCTTTCCTTAAAAAAATAAAGTTAATGTTATTTGACTAAAATTGTTGCAAATATCAAATTATTTTACCTATAACTATTGATTTACCAAGCAATCCACGATAATTAGGATTCTCTAAGTTGTTGTATGACTTTTACAGCATTATAGTGTGGTTATGAACCATAGATTTAAGTATTTTAATCTATGCCATTTATTTGGGGTACATTTGAGATTGAAGTTGGGCAGTTGTAGCTTTTAAACTACAACACTAAAGTATTTAGTAAACACTAGCTGCTGTAGCTTCGAAATTATGTTAATATGATTTTTCACTTGTATAATAGAAAAACTATTATATCTTTAATAATTTTGTCAAAATTATTATTTAAAATTTATATTTACTACATATTATTAGTTTTTGTTTCATAGTCACAGTTTTTTTTCCACATCAGTTTCAACTTAAACGTTACAGCACCTCAATTCCAAACACACCCTTAATACGGTAGATAAATAACTAAATAATTAAATTGCAATAAAATAATATTTAGGCTGCATGTAAATGAGCATTTAAAAAAAACATTATGAACGCTTTGGTCTCAAATTGCATTTTCTTTGAGATAATGGACATGTTATGATATCAGTAGCCAATAAAAAATAATTACTAGATATGCTTTTCTGGCATTTATAATTTTCAATATTTGTTGCATTATGATGAAGAACGTAATTTGAAAGAGAATGAACTGAATTCGTTGAAAATTTTGCTTAATTTGAAGAATTTTTAGTTCAAAAGAATTTAGAGAAATGTTACATAGGGCATGCAAAAGTGTTAATTCAATGAGATTAGAAAAAAAAAAGTGTATCCTATCACAACTCTATTCTTTTAAAATTTAAAATAACTTTTTTGATCGGTCTATTAACCGGTTATAATATTTTTAAATATTTAAAATTTTTAATTAATATAAATATTGTGTACCATTGATTAAATCCAACTATACACATTTTTTTTATATCATTGATGCAGTAAAAAAAAACTACGGTATCATAGTAGTTTTTTTTATTTTTTAATAGTAGTTATAATTTTTAAACTATGACCTTCAATATCAAACCAACCTCAATTCTTATTTATGTGAGGGACTAGAATAACCCTAAATAATTTATTTCAACCCAAGAAATTTTACCGTTTAAACTAGTAGTTATCTATTGTAAAATTTATTATCTTAAAATCAGCATATGTATTTACTCATGCGAAAGTTCCGATATGGAACAGATGCCGTTGTTATCCATATTAATAGATTAGAGATAAATGGTAAGATTCTAGGTTTATGTCATGTGGCTTTCAAACTCCAAGGGCATGCATTTGAGTCTGGCTTGTGGACGTTTGTGGTAAAAATGCGAACGTGCAATGTGATTTAGGGGCTAATGCTGTCCCAGTCCAAGGCCCAAACATTAACAAATGACTAGGTGCTTAACCTTGTTGACAAGGCATCTTTAACAAACGGCCAGCTAGAATCAAATAAGAACCCTATCAGTAGAATAGGTCAAATGCAAAAGCCAATCCTCAAAAAGTTGCAATATTACATCTAGTCTGGCTAGTGGTGATATATCCACCCAAAGTTTTCAAAAAGCATTGGAGAAAAGCTAAAAGCAAGGCTAAAAAGGAACTACAAAAGTGTAACCAACAGGCTTTTGGGAGAGCATAAGCATAGCACAGTACAACACATTGGCTGGTGGTGTTAGAGAGAATAAAAGTAAAATATGAAAAACAAATTAAGGGGGGAGCGAGAGTGGAATTGAGATCCTCTCGTGTTTAGAGTTTTTAAAGATTTTATTCTACTTCTTGTAACCACTACTTTTTTCATGAGAAATTTAGATGATGCGAAAATTTTGGTATGAGCGAATGTTTATGATATAAGAAAAAAGATGATAATTGAATGTGAATTCAGAATTTTAAGTATTTGGCTCATAATTTAATTGTCACGGTAAAAACCTAAAATATTAATTAAAACAAAAGTTTGTAGCTAATTATGTTTATACTCAAAATTTAAAATGTTGTAAATTGAACATGCTCTCACATTGACGAGACAAGCATATTAGAATAAAGATATTAAAATGATGTGGTATAGTGGACTTTATATATATATATATATATATATATTTTAAAAAAGATTTCATGGTTGTAATAAATTTCACGCATTAAATATTATCCTTTAACTTGTAATATTATTCGAACTCAAGTAACTGTAGATGTAAAGTACATTAAGAGCGATTTGAGTTATCCACTTTAGGCGTAATGTACTTAGCAACTTGAATATATCTTAGATTTGAAATCTAAAACTTTATAATTAGATTTTCTTTTCTTTTAAGTTAAATGAGTTTTAAACTTAATACTGTCTCAATATCACTAATAGTCAAGATGAAAAAAAAGGGTGGTGGGATTGTGAATTGGATGATGGGATGGAGTGGGTGACAGTCCCACGTGAGTGACCCACCACTTCCACTATCAACCATCAGCTATTAACACCACCACCACCACCTCCTCCTTCTATGAATAAGGGCAGTGGATTTCTTGGTTGGCTTCGTATCAACGCTAACTTCCAAAAAAACCCAACCACATCAATAAAACCAACATACCCACAACAACAAAAACAAAATAATAATAAAAGTTAAAGGAAAATAAAAAAGGATTACGATCATTAACTCATTTGACAAAGTGATAACTTTTCTTTCTTTCTTGCTTTCTGCACTACCCTTTTCACCATCTCTTTAATGCTAAGCTAGTTGTTCTCTTTCTCTCTTTCATTTAATTTTCTCTCTTTATCAACTGCAACAAACAAACAAACCCTAGCTAAGTTAAAGCTTTAACGATAGTAAAGTAGCAGTAATTTGTTTTATGATCATGAGGAGAGATGGAGAAAGAAAATAATACCAATCCCTTAGAAAACGTTAACCCATCTCTCCTCCTTGCTAATAACATCAAAGAAGAATCTCCAAGAAAGCAAATTGGTGGTGGTGGTGGCGGCAGTAATGATAGACTGAAAAGAGATGAGTGGAGTGAAGGAGCAGTTTCATGCTTACTTGAAGCTTATGAAGCCAAATGGGTGCTTAGAAACCGAGCAAAACTCAAAGGCCATGACTGGGAAGAAGTTGCTCGTTATGTCTCAGCTCGTGCTAATAACACCAAGTCACCAAAAACTCAAACTCAGTGCAAGAACAAGATTGAGTCTATGAAGAAAAGGTATAGATCAGAGTCTGCTAATGCTGATGGATCTTCTTGGCTTCTTTATCCTCGCCTTGATCTTTTACTACGCGGAAATAACTCACAGCAGCCGCAGCAGCAACAGCAACAACAACAACAGCAGCATAGCCAGCCTCAGCCCGTCAGTTTTCATCCTCCTTTGCTGTTGATTGAGCCGTCACCGGCGGTTCCACAGCCTCCACCTCCTCCTGGTGCTCCTCTTCCTCCACCTCCTTCACAGCCGCAAAACTCACATGGCTCCAATGGGGTTGATCATATAATGGCCAAGGTCTGTCTATGCGCTAAAATATTATTATTTGATTTTATTTCTTTTTTATTTGATCTTACAATATATATATGTTTTGTGGGTGGAATGAATTTTTGAAGTAACAAAGTTTTATGAAAATTCTGACGGTAAATGGTAAAATTATAGAGAGAAAACTGTTATCCTCCCTTTTATAATGTTTACTTTTGGTGATTTGAATATTTCTCTAAAATTTGGATGGGTCATTTCTAGTTAAATGATTATTCCAGTAAGAAGTAAATACCACTGGGGAAAGAAGGGTAGTTTTCTTGAAAAAGATGTACACTCAACAGTCAACACCTGATGTTTTACCTTTAATTACTGCAGTGAAAATTTCATTTCACTTTTGCCATGCCTTATATGATCTGTAAAAAAGTAATATGGAATTTAAAATATTTTAATTTTTAACCCTGTTAGGAATAGTAGCATCTAAGCAGTACAAGTTGCAATAAGGAGCATATTTTAGCTTAAGTTACTCTTGCTACAAGTATAGCTAGTACATCTCAGCATCATTTTTATTGGCGGATACGACAGCATATTATTATTATTTTTAATATTGTTAAAAAATCATTGGGATAGTAAATTTTTATTTATTTTGTAATTTTCAAATAAAAACTCGGATGATTTATTCGGAAGTATATTAAACATTTTACTGAACATGTGCTATTTTATCACTAAGTTATATTTTTTTTTATAACTATATTTTACCATCTAATATTTTGATTGACATCTTTTAACCACCAAAACTTAACATGGATAAAAATTATTGAAATCATAATGATATTTGAGGAATTTTAAGTTGATGTTATTTTCTTATTTTTCTAGTTCTTTTTTCTCTAGACATCTGATTTACAGGCCATTTTTATTTTCTTTATTTCAATTATTAGAATTTTGTTATATTAAAATATTTTGATAATAGAACTCTAGATTTTTGACAAAGTGACAGTAATTGAAAATTTTTCATGCTCCCATAAACAAGCTAATTCGTGATATTATTTTCACTTGTACAAATAAATTTCATTGTATAAAGCTTAATTATAATTAAACTAATTAAACATAATAATATAAGATTATATAAATTATTTTGAGGGTTTCATTATAATTGATCCTAATATGGTGAAATTTGTTTGTACAAGTGAAAATAATATCATGAATTAGTTTGTTTAATTAGGGATATTTTAATATAATAAAATGCTAATAACTGAAATAAAAGGAAAAAAAAGGCTTCATAAATAGGATGTCTAGAGAAAAAGATGAAACTTTATCAAAAAAACTAGGAAAATAACTTTAGCTTGAAATTCCTTAAATATCTTCTTAACCTCAGTAATTTTTTAATAGTGTTAGAATTTTGGAGGTGAAAAGATAACCATCAAAATATTAAGTGGCGAAATATAGTTGTCAAAAAACCTTACAAATGAATTTATATGCGAGGAAACTTCTAGTGCTTATTTGATAACATCCCTTTCAAAATTTCAAAGATACGGGAAAATATATATAGGAAAATTAACAAGTAATTGGATACAAATGTAACTCTCAAATATTAGTGTTGAACTTACTGATTAATCAGACATACCACCATAATATGAATAACGTTGTTTATATATATATTTGTGGTGGATAATTTTTAGGTGTGTATGGTGTCATTTCGTTGAGTCAAAGCAATTTACAAATTCTGATTCATTGGTTATAAAACTTGATAGGAAGATGGAGTAGGAACAAAATTTTCTGATCATCCATCAGACAAGAAAGTGATGGATACAGATAGCAGTACACCAGCTCTATATAGTGACAAGGAGCAATTAAGGTCCAAAAAGTTGAAGACGAAAATGGAGAGAAAAAGGAGGGGAAAAGGGGAAGATTGGGAACTAGCTGAAAGCATTCGATGGCTAGCAGAGGTTGTGGTGAGATCAGAGCAAGCAAGAATGGACACTATGAGGGAAATTGAGAAAATGAGAACTGAAGCTGAGGCTAAAAGAGGAGAATTGGACCTGAAAAGAACTGAGATTATTGCCAATACTCAACTCGAAATTGCTAAGCTATTTGCTGCAGCTAATGCCAAAGGGGTTGATTCTTCCTTAAGAATTGGAAGAAATTAATAATTAACCCTCCATTTTATTGAAATGGTAGTGAAACACTTTGTCATATGTATCTTCCCTTAATTAATATCTTGTGTATTAACACTAATCATAAAAGGTTTTGTGGGAGAGATTTAACATAGAGTAGCTAGGCTAAGTAGGTTATTGATATTGGAGTTTGATATGAGTGGGAATCAATTCCCTGTTCTTAGCAGTATTATTATTGTTAGGGATATTATCATTTTTCCACCAAAATTATTCTGACACATCATGTCAGTACTACGGTTTGGTAAAAACATCATTTTATCACCAAACGTTTAAACTGTTAGCATTTTCCCACAATTCCGTTAACTAAATAAAAATTATGCTGATATCATAAGGGCATTTTGGACATCTCACGCAAAGCCAAAACGTTGCGTTTTGCAATTGTAAAAACACAAGCAATTTGACATGGAAACCCTAGAAATCGAAATCAACCCCCCTCTCTCTCGTTTCTTTTTCCATCTCCGCCCTCTTTCGCTCACTGTCACTGGCCCATATCTCTCTCACTCTCGCAGCAGTGTCGTCTTTTGAGGGTAATTTTATAATTAAATCGTCTTTTGTTCTTCTTCCTTTTTAAAGGGTAAAATCATCTTTTACGTTCCAAGAGTAAAATTGACTTTTTATACATTTTTCGTTAAATATTAACTGAGTTTTAACAGAATGGTGGAAAATGCTAACAATTTAAATGTTTAGTGATAAAATGATGTTTTTATTAAACCGTGGTATTGACACGATGTGTCAAAATAACTTTGGTAGGAAAATGATAATATCCCTTATTGTTATTATTATCATCATCATCATGATCAAATAATTATTATTATTATCGTTATTATTGGACCGAAAAAATCCTCTATGAAGCCTTGTAGTAAAAATAAATATAGAATAAATTGAATGCAATTACAGTTTACTAAGTAATTTTTTTATAAAAGCATGAGCCCTGTGTAAAAGAAGAAAATAAATGAAGTATAGCCATACAAAAAAAACTGGGTGCTTTTTAACAGAAGAAAAAGACTCCATGAAATCTCGTACTGAATATAGGTAAAAAATAAACTAAATACAGTCATCGGATTTTAATGGTAATATTTTAAAGAAGTATTGTACTAAAAAAATAAACTAAATATAACAATGAAGTTTTACTAGCTAATTTTTATTAGAAGAAAAAGTAGTATGAAGTCTTGTACTAGAAACAACTATAAAATAAGCTGAGCATATCATGAGATTTTATTGGGTAATTTTTTACTGATGGAAATGCACTCTATTAACTCTTATACTGAAAATAATCAGAAAGTAACTGAGCATACTCTTGGGATTTTAGTAGGTAATTTTTTAAAGAAGCAAGAGTAATTTGCAGAGCCTTTTACAAAAAATAAATTGAGCATATTCATAGGATTTTACTGGTAATATTAAACAGAAGAAAAATCCTCTGTGAAGTCTTTTACTAAAAGTAACTATAAAATAAACTGAAAACAATCATAGGATTTTATTGGGTAATTTTTTTTATAGAAGCATAAATACCATGTGAAGCCTTTTACTAAAAATAATATGAAAATAAACTAGGTAAATTTAGGGCCGAACATTCGATTCAATTCTGACCGAACGAATCAAAATATGTCATTTTAGTTTAGCCAGTAAGAACCAAGTCGTTCAGAAAATGTGAAATGATCGGTTTTTAGTTTGAACCAAATCGAATTGAAAACCAATTGATTTCTTGTTTAAAATTAAAAAAAAGAATAATTCTCAATTTAATATATACAACAATATTTTCTATTAATATTTTTCTGTAAAACATGAATGATCAGTAATTATAATTGAATTGGACTAAAAAAATTCAAATTTAGATGAAAAGTATAAAAATTTAGATAATATAAAAAAATATTAAATTTCTTGAATTGATGCATATAAAACCAAACTGAACTGAGCTGAAACTTAGGAACCAAATCAAATTATTTTGGTTCAATTCATAGCTTCTTGAATGAATCGGGTTTTGTTTGGTTTGATTTTTGGGAATAATCAAACCGAGCCAGTTTATGCCCACACTTGAGTATAATAATGGGATTTTACTTAATTTTTTTAACAAAACATAAAGCCTCTATGAAACCTTATACCCAATATATCAAGAAAAAGCATAGAGAATAATCATAAGGTTTTTACTAGGTAATTTTTTAAAGAAGCAAAAATACTATGTAAAGCCTTGTACTAAAGTAACAAGAAACTAAATTGAGCATAGACTTGAAATTTTAATGAAAAATTTTTAACAGAAGAAAAAAAATACCTCTATGAAGCCTTGTACTAAAATTAACCAGAAAATAAGCTAAATATAGTCATGGATTTTACTAGATGATTTTTTTAAATAAAAAAATGTATTCTGTGAAGCCTTATACTAAAAATAACCACAAAAAAAAAGAGTATAGTCATAAGACTTTGTTAGATAATTTTTAATAGAAGAACAAGCCTTTATGAAGTCCTGTACTAAAACCAACCACGAAAACTATTAAGCATAATCATGAGATTTTACTGGGTAATTAACCTGATTTATAATGAATGAAATAACAATTCAAATCATAAAAAAACTTCTATAAAGCCTTGTGCTCAAAATGATCATAAAAGAAGAGTATAGTCAGAATTTTATTGGTAATTTTTAAAAGAAGTAAAAGTACTCTGTGAAGTCTTAAACTAAAAATATAAATGAAATAAATTGTTTTGAACTTTTACCAGGTAATTTTAACCAAAAAAAAATCTTTAAAGCCTTGCACTAAAAATAACCATAAAATGAACTAAGGATAGTCATGAGAATTTACTAGATAATTTTTGGAAGAAACAATAGTACTCTATAAAGCCTTATACTGGAAAAAAAACTACAAAATAAATTGATTATATTCATGAAATTCTACTAGGTAATGTATATTAAAAGAAGAAATACGAAACCTTATACTCAAAATAAGCAGAAAATAAATTGAGTACTGTTTAAACTTGATTTACACTGGTATCCAATTCGAATCATTAAGCAGTTGTTCTCATTGAAATCCAGGTCAAATCCGATGAAAAAAATAAAATTTATATTTTTGGAGGGAGATTAGGCTAAGTTTGGATTTAGGTGTTTTTTTTTTCATGTTTAGGCCAGAAGGTATAGCTGAGGTGATCTAGGAGGTGAGCTACGGTGATTTAGAAGGTAGCCTGAGTTGATTTTGGAAGGTGAGTTGTGGTTTTATGAGTTTGGAATATTATGGTGAGTCTGTAGAGCTTATGGGAGTTAATTTAAGGAGTTGACATAGAGAGCTTCAAGGATAAATCTAAAAGAGCTTATCCATTAACTTTGTAGAGTTTGTAGGATAACTCATGTGAACTCATGTATGAAATATGATATGGGCATCAAAACCATCATAACAAGTAAAAAAAATAAAAATAAACAAAATAGAACACCAAGATTTTATGTAGTTCGGCTCTTTGGCTTATATCCACGGAAGTAAAAATAGCCTCTCAAGAAATCAGAAATGGAAAAAAAAAAGGCCAAGGATTGGATGGAGCAAAAGGAGAGAAAGTTGAAGATGGAGAGAGCCTCCTTAAAATTGAATGCGTGGAGCTTATATAAAAGTGTGCTTAAGGGTATTTTGATAATTTTAGACACGTGGTTGGCCTTTTTCAAGTGAGGCTATTTGATAATCTGTCTTGTGATCCCTTGATGGTGACATCCATGAGCTTGGGAGGTAGGAAAACCTCCAGCCACCTTTTTGCCTCCATAGCTAGACGTATGGCAGCCTCTTAGCCTTGTGGTCCTGTTGCTTTTCTAATTGCATCAAAAGGACAGCTGACTTGGCCTTTTCTCATTACTTGACTAGAGAATCTTTATTCTTATTAGCTCCTCATCCTTAACCAAAAGAAGATATTTTTGTTCTCTCTTATGATGGCGTGTACTGTTCATGTGCTGGCCCTGACCACCAAAACATAGCTTCTGATAATACCCTTTGATATTGTGTATTTTACTAAAACTAACCTATACTTTTAGGAGCTTACCTCTTATCTCTCTGTGAGCTATCCTGATACCAAGTCAAATAAATTGACTTCCTTTGGCTGGCTTTTCTTGCCATGTGTCACTGAGTTATAACCCACGTTAGCACTTGGATTTTCCCCCAGACGAGATCCTTTATTTTCTTTTGTTGAAAGAATTGAAGCACAAGAAATTCAAAAGACAAAATTTACACGAGTGACTCGTGGCAACCTCGCTATTGAATCTCTCTTTTATTTGCAAGTGAAGTTTTGAATTAAATCAGAAGTGCGCAATTAAGCTCTTTTATAGATCTTGTGATTTTAATACTTGAGCTACACTCAACTTTAGCGATGATAACTGAGCTACACTCAACTAACGCAGGCGATTAAATGCTTAGGCTATACTTAACATTGGCAATGATAGATGAGCTGCACTCAGCTAGCTCTGACGATTTCAATACTTGAGCTATACTTAGCTCTGGTGATTTCAATACCTGAGCTATACCTAGTCCTAACAATTCAATACTAAGCTATAGTTAGCTCTGGTGGCTTCAATTTTAAGCTATATTCAACCCTTTATTATGACGATAAAACATGAGGATAACGCCTAGTGATATATACAGATTTTATGGGACAAGAGTTCTTATTCTCTTTAGTAGGAAACTTATTGAGGTACTTCATGTTAATGATTTGTTCATGCTTACAACTCTTGAGTGGCAATCAATATGAGTCAGCTAAAGCAAGATTAGCCTCGATATCTAGAGCTACACTCTAGGAGTTTAAACACTGTGAGTCATAAGTGAACATAAATTATAATCAACAAATCATAATAAAAAAGAAGTTAACCATTCATTCTCAACCACATAACAAAAAAGATCAGTCATTTATCCAATAATCTACTCTAATAAATATACTTAAGAGCTTGGTCAACCATATCCCATAATGTATAGTAAGAGTAAATCAATCAATCACATCCGTGGAGAAACAATTAAGAAGATTAGACATGCTATCATAAGTACTTAGAATAAAAAAGTAGCACTTATTTATAAGATCTGCGAAGGTAAAAGTAGCTCAAATCATAATCATCACATGACTAGCACACAAAAGAGATTTTGAAATCTTTTTTGTTATTATATAGACTTCAAAGAATTATAAAAATAAATCATGTCAAGGTGATGAACAATTGAGGTTTTCATTAAACCTATCAAAAATATATATGACCAAGTATATAGTAGAAAATTCAAACATAAAAATAGAAAAGGAAGAGTTAAGAGCATAACACTAATAGTTTCTTGAGTGTTGGAGCATTCAATAGTGTTTGACTCTACTTTGGTGCTTAGGGGAAGAGCTGAGGTATCTTCAAAAATACTATACTATTATGAAATATAATATGAGCATCAAAACCTTTATACCAAGTAAAAAATAAGCATAAACAAAAAAGAACAAAAAGATTTTTACGTGGTTCAACCCTTTAGATTACATTCATAGGAGTAACTCATCTTCAATCCACTATATAAATGAAGTATTGCATGATTTGCTCTACAATATCAACAAAACCTTACATAAAGGTTGTTGGTGGATAATAATAAGGGAAATGCAAGTTTATGGAGATTAGAGAGTTTTCTAAAAAAAGAATAATGAAGGAGCTTATTTGAGAGATGAGGTGGCCAAGATCTTCCATGAAGTATAAAAATAGAGAGAGAAGATGTAACACTCTACTTTTAAAAATAATTCATTTCAAAAAAAGTAAAAGCTCTTTACTTTTAATATAAATACGAATTCTAAAAAAAAAATTATATATCAAGCAAAGCTTCCTTATAAAATGTAAGAGACATGCATAGATTCCTTAGTATATATCTCAAAAACTTTATTATTACATAAAGTTAAAATATTTATTTTTAATAGAAACAAAGTTGAGCCCATCATAAAACCCAAGGTTTGTTATGCCCATATGCATTTCACCTCGGTTGGGACTTGGCGTCAGCTTGCCCTACTCATTGTTACATGTAATGTAAGGACTTTATGAGATAATGCTCAGTAAGATAACACTTTATGCATGTATAAATTATTATACACATAGATGACCATATTAACTTTTTAAAAGAAACTTAGAAATACAAAACAACTTTATTAGGGACCTAGGTATGTAGCACTACAAGACTAACACTTTTATTCTTTAAAACAACATGTCCTTAGGCTTAATTAGTTGATCTTTTGGGCGTTAAGTATCGTCATCCCCAAAAGATTACCTTTTACTAAACTTGGAGGGTTTGCCCTCTTTGGGAACTTTACCACCTTGTAATACAACAACCTATTTTTCAAAAATTCATTTTCTAAAACGTCTTCTTATAAAGTAATTCATGAAATACACGTGTTCAATGCAACTTATATCATAACATGTGAAGTTCCTAGAAGTACAACAAAATCAACACACAACACTATTGAATGACAACAATCTTTAATACAGGCGGCAGTGCCATCCATGTAGAGATTAAATAAAATGGGATTATACTATATCGGTAGAGCCGACCATAACATAATTAAGTAAAAATATCATAAAATAGGTGGCATAGCCGACTATACAAGGAGTAAATAAGAAAATATCATAATATAGGCGACATAACCGTCCATCTAAAAATTCAGATTATAACCAATCACATCATAGTAGCCATCACAAGATAAATGATTAGTTTAAGCTGAAGTTAAGTATGAAAAGAATTTTGTCCCTATATTGCAGTTGAAATGTTACTTACCTTTTAACATTGACTTTTCTATACCTTTTAACTTAAGAATTTATCTACTCTTGATGTTATGACTTAGAATAGAAGAAATTTGAATTTCTATCGTTGTATCGAAAATGAAAGAGATAGGGGGTTTTTATAGGATTTTTTAAGGCTAATGGATGACTAGAATTTTGCCACCATAACTCTTGATTAATAGTTGAGATTGTCCATCCATAAATATCTTAGTAAATTCTAGAATTCCTATCTCTACAGACATCTCTTATTATATCATCACTTATGTCATTACTTATGTCATCATTACTTTTAGAATTAAATGTTTATATTATTATTATTACTACTACTACTTAAAGGGCTTGTTAACTCAAAGTTAATTCTATTATGTTCGAGTGAGAAAGTTGAACTTCATAATTTCCTCCTTTAAGAAAATTTCGTCATCGAAATTTACTTATTAAATAGCTCAGAATACTTATTCATCTCTTCCTCATGTTCCCATGTTGCCTCCTCCACCGAGCTATTTCGCTATAATATTTTAACTAAATGAATCTTCTTGTTACTTAACTCCTTTATCTTTCTATCATAAATTTGAATTGGACGTTCTTCATATGTTAAGTCTTCTTCTAATTGAAGAGACTTATAATATATCACATGAGAGGAGTCTGAAACATATTTCTTTAACATAGAGACATGAAAGACATTGTGTATTCTTGATAACAATAGTGGGATGGCAAGTCAATAGGAAACATTACCGACACGTTCGAGTATTTTAAATGGCCCAATAAACCTTGGACTTAATTTTTCTTGTTTCTAAATCTCATCGATCATTTTACTGGAGCAACGTTTAGAAACATCGATCATTTTACTGGAGCAACGTTTAGAAATACTTTGTCACCAACTCGAAATTCCTAAGGCCTTCACCTCTTATCCGTATAGCTTTTCTGTCGACTTTGAGCTACCTACATTCTTTGATATATTTTCTCGATCGCTTTAGATGAGACAATAATTAAGTCGAGTCCAAGATGCCTTTGCTCATCATCTCATCCAAATGAATAGGTAGCCTACATTTCTACCACATAGAGCTTCGTATAGTACCATGCCAATTGTTGCTTGGTAGCTATTGTTGTAGGCAAATTCAGCCAATGGTAAAAACTTGCTTCATGGTCCTTGAAAGTCGATAGTACATTCTCGCAACATATCTTTGAACGTCTGAATCGTTCTTTCTGACTAGTTGTCTGTTCGAGGGTGAAATGTTGTATTAAATTTTAATTTTGTCCCCATAGTGCTATATAACTTTTCCCGGAATGTCGAGATGAACCTTATATCTCGGTCAAAAATAATAGAAAATGGTACACCATGTAGTCTTATTATCTCCTTTATGTATATTTCTGCAAGTTGGTCCATGGTATTCGTCATTTGAATAGTCAAGAAGTAAGCAGACTTTGTGAGTCGATCAACGATCACCCAAATGGTATCATGCATTTTTCTGGTCCTTGAAAGACCAATGATGAGGTCCATTGTGATTTCTTCCCACTTCCATTAAGGAACTTGATTGGATTCCAAAAGTCCTATTGGTTTCTAGTCCTTCGCTTGGATTTGTTGACAAGTGAGACATTTTGCCATGAACTTAACTATATCCTTCTTCATTCCAGGCCATCAACAATGCTTCTTTAAATCTATGTACATTTTTGTTGTGTTAGGATGAAGTGAATATGAGGCTATGTGAGTTTTAAGTAGGATTTCTTTCTTTAGATCCTTATTATATAGTACAAATATTCTGTCCTTGAACAAGATGATTCTCTTTTTTGACTTCTTAAACGATGTCTCCTTTGAATTGACCTCTATCTTCAGGTTCTTCAATTAGGAATTGCTTTCCTGCCCCTCCTTAATCTTTTCTAATAAGGTCGAGCAAAGTGTCATGTTGGTTAATTTTCCTGCTATTGACTTGATCTCTGCCTTACATATATCATTTTGTAATGGCTTAGGTAGAATCTTAAAGTTGATAGGCTTGACTTTCAACTTAGTGCATCTGCTACCACATTTGCTTTTCCAGGATGATAGTTTATTTCGCAATCGTAATCCTTAACAAGCTCTAGCCAACGTTGTTGTCGCATATTCAACTTCTTTTGTATAAAGAAGTATTTGAGACTCTTATGATCAATATAAATCTTACGATGCGCCCCTAGTAAAATAATGACGCCATATATTTTAATGCGTGCACCACCACTAGTGTGTATTGGATAATTTTTCTCATACTTCTTCAATTGTCTGGAAGCGTACACAATGACTTTTCCATTTTGCATAAAGATGCATTTTATGCCACTTTTGGAGGCATCGCTATAGATGACAAATTCCCCAGAGTTGTTAGGAATGGCTAAGGTTGGAGTATTAACCAATCGCCATTTTAGTTATTTGAAGCTTTTCTCGCATTCTGGCATCTACACGAACTTAAGATTCTTCTTTGTCATCTGGGTCAATGGAATCACAATCTTGGAAAAACCTTCGACAAATCTTCGATAATATCCAGCCAAACCCAAGAAGCTTTTGACTTCTCTTGTATTAGTCGGCTCTGACCATTGGCTTACAGCTTCCACCTTCGAGGGGTCTACTGAGATTCCATCCTCTAACACGATGTGTCCTAAGAATATAATTTTTTCAAGCCAAAATTCACATTTTTTTAATTTTGCATAAAGTTGCTTCTCCTTCAAGGTCTGAATAGTGATCCTTAAACACTCAACATGCTTTTCCTTTGTTCACGAGCAGACCAAAATGTCGTCAAGAGCACCACTGTGAATTTGTCTAGGTAGTTTTTAAATACCCTGTTCATGAGGTCTATGAGGATTGCTGGGGCATTTGTTAGATCAAATGGCATGACAACAAACTCATAGTGTCCATAAAGTGTTCTAAATGTTGTTTAGGAATATCTGCCTTTCTGATTCTTAACTGGTGAAATCCTGATCGTAGATCAATCTTTGTAAATATTGATGCTCTATGTAGCTTATCAAACGTGTCATTGATGCGTGGAAGTGGGCAATTATTCTTGATAGTTACCTTATTTAGCTCTCGATAGTCGATACACATTCGCATTTATGCATCTTTCTTCTTTACGAACATTATTGGTGCTCCCTATGGTGAATGGCTTGGGCGTATGTAGCATTTGTTTAGTAATTCTTGCAATTGATTCTTTAATTCTTTTAATTTTGATGAGGCCATCCTATAGGGAGCCTTCAAAATTAGGACAATTCTTGGTAGCAAATCAATTTTCAATTCAATTGCTCGATCTGGTGGCAATTCTAGGAGTTCTTCGAGAAAGACTTCAGGAAATCCGTCACATCCTCCTTTTAATAGTCTGGCTATAATAGGATCTACACCTCCTTCAAATGTGGGTGGATTTAATCTTCTAAATTCGCTCCATGCGTTGTTCATTGCCTCAACATATTCATCCCTCCTAACTTCCCTTTCTAAAGGTCGTGCCACAATGTCTATGAGTCGATCAATTACAGATTGCTCCCCTGAAGTTCCTTCCGCCCTTCTGCTTCTGTTACCCTTAGCGCTTGACATCTCAACAAGTTTTTTTTATCTAAATTCTGTGTGTTAGACAAGTCAGATGTAAGATTTCCAATTAACCTAATTCCAAGTTTTTACTAAAAACCCGAGCCTTGCCCTTCCCCTTGACTTGTGTATAAGGACAATCTACGAAATCATTTTAAACCTTAGGCTCAAATACCAATTTGTACCACTCCACTTTTAAAAATAATTTATTTAAAAAAATTAAAAGCTCGTTACTTTTAATATAAATACAAATTCTTAAATTTTTTTTTTTATATATTAAGCAAAACTACCTTACAAATTGTAAGAGACATACATAAATTCCTCTACAGCTAGATATGCGATAGCCTCCAGTCCTGTGATCCTGTTGCTTTGCCGGTGGTATCAAAAGGACAGCAGACATGCCTTTTCTCATTACTTGGCTAGAGAATCTTCATCCTTATTGGGTCTTTATCTTTAGTTGAAAGAAGATATTTTTATTCTCTCTCATGATAGTATGCCCTATTCACTAGTTGTCCCTGACCACCAAAATCTAGCTTCCGATAATACCTTTTAACATTGTGTATTTTACCAAGTTTGCCCTTTTCTTTAAGAATCTTATCTCTTATCTCTCTGTGAGCTATCCGGATGGTCAGTTAAATAAACCGACTTATTTGGTTGACTTTTCATGTCACATGTTACTGAGTTATTGGTCCATGTTAACACTTAGATTTCCCGCCAAACAAGTGCAGGTATGGAATTTTACTGGTTAATTTTTTTAAAGAAGCAAAATTACTTTGTGAAGCCTTATACTGAAAATAACAAAAATAAAATGAGTAGAGTAATTTTTAGCCAAAAAAATTTAAAACAAATGTCTATGAAGTCTTGACCTAAAAGTAATCATAAAAGAGATTGAGTATAATCATAGGATTTTATTGGGTATTTTTTTTATAGAAACAAAAATACTATGTGAAGTCTTGTACTAAAAATAATAAGATAATAAACCTTGTATAGTCATAGGATTATAATGAATAATCATTAACGGAAAAAAAAAATTCTATGAAACCTTGTATTCAAAATAACCAAAAAATAAACTGATTACGGCCTTTTTTAAAATTATCGGATTCCTCATCAAAAACAATTATCAGCCTTGCTCCTACATCTCCAAGTAAATAATAATAACAAAAGAACAATAAGTTACCCCTTTTAACCAAAGAGAAAATTCTTCCTGCATAGCCTTCACATCTCATTATCAATGATGTCTCTCATCATCTGTATCGGGATAAGTCCCTCTGTCCGGATTGCATCTTTGTTTGGGTCTGGACTGATAAAAAATAGCGTAGGAAGCCCTCGAACCTGGAACACAATGACTTCAAATAAGTTTCTTCATTCCAGAAAAAGCTAAAAGTCAAGTCCCATAATGAAATTACGGTTCTTAAAAGGTAAACCAATGGCTTAATTTGGCATTGCAAAACAAATACAACATGAGATGGTGAGATGATTGGCTTGCAGTAGTAGTTGTTGTGAATCAAATAGCTATGCATATGATTCTCCTAAGATATATAAAAGTGGCAGAATTTGACAACTTTTCCAATATGTTTTCATCCAGCAAACAAAATAATATACATCCACAGTTCTCTCCAATCATCAAGCTGAACAGTTTAGTTAATGATGAAACTAGGCACCTTCTCCTTGAAAAATTAGATGCAAAATATAACATTTAATACCTGGAGAAAAAAGAGAGATATAAGATAAGGAAATGACCTGCATGTCACGTGCAAATTCATACTCGTCGTCTGTATCAACCTTCACAATCATTGCACTGCTCTCATACTCCACTGCTAGCTGTGATAAGAAGTAAATAAATTACTGCCATATTTGTAATGCTCAAGAACACTGAAGAAAATTGTGGCACCCATCAGCTAGTTAGAATTATTCCCTATAGTTACAAGGGCTCAGAACTTTTGATATTCGTTCAAATCACTTTAAGACAATTCAAGCAACCAATGTGAACGGTAGATAATAGTATACGGCAGCGGTTCAGATCAAACTCAGGACCCAGAACATGTCAGAAAATTTCTAGGATGAAGTAGTTAACTGTAGGTTGAACATGCATATTTAATTCTTCGTATGTAATAGCATCGTTTCGATAAGGTAGCAAAGAATCATCACAATCTAAACAATAAAGCTATACGATGATATTTTCATTTTGAGATCCTCTTATACAATTCTTCTATCAAATAATGGAGCTGCATGCAACTTGGCAACTTGCAATCCATCTGTTTTTGCATCATTACTCAACATTCACACTCCATCGTTTAGTTTAATCCCAAACCTTAACAAGTCTTGCTAAACTAGAAAGGTGAGTTCATTTCCAATGAAATCAATAAATACATTTTCATTAGGATTAATTGAAAATTGTATGCTATAAACTTTAGAGTGGACTACAGTTATGAATACCTGAAGCCCGTGTTACTCTGTTACAGACAGATATTGTCTGTAATGAGAAACAAAAAATAAAAAAAGAAAAAGAAAATAACATGAACAGGTTAATTCGAGGAAACCTGAACTTTCCAATACATATTGTTGGTGCTTCAAGGGACCAACATCTCCAAATACACTATCAAGTTGCCAAATACACTACTATTATTGACATTGATGCTGGTTTAACTACTAGCTTACAGATAAATTGGAACTAAAAAGTAGGAGTCACAATCCTTAACTATCGCAAAAAATTAGCTAAGTAACTAACAACTAGTTTACTCATCCAAGTACAAGTTAACCACAACTAAAGGATAACTTACAATTAAATTAAATCAAAATAAATTTATAAGATTTGGAGATCTTATCATACTCTCGGAGTTTATTCTCTTTCTATATACAAAAAGTCCTCTCAAGGAAAACGGTTCCAAACATCGTCCCTGAAGTTATCGATTTCACAATGTTTAAAGCCCTAGGGATCAATGCAAGTTGATCAAGAAGGCAATATCCAAAAATCAAATCCTGGGGAATACATGCATTCACAAAATAGGTTTGATGAGAACTTGATTACGACGATTTCAAAGTTTCAGGCCCCAGTATGACTAAACTTTAGGGCAACATGATGGTTACAATCTGTCTCACACTAATTGGATTCGGATAGCAATTATGCTAAACTTGACTTGGACATATGGGCTCACAACCTTAACAAAATAAATACGGTTTAGATTTTTTTCCTCCACTTTTTAAGTTACTTTCAGAATATATATGTCCTAGTTTTTAAAATATGGCAGGTAGATATTCAAGGATCTATTGGAGATATAGATAGAAAAATTTATCTTTTTCATATATCTCAGACTAAAAAAAGACATAAATCTATGTGCTACCACTGTCCCCCACACGTGTATTTTGGATTTCCAAAGGAGAGAGAACTGCAAATGGAGCTGCATTGATGCTGGTTACTTCTCTGACTCGAATTAGCTTCCTCAGTACACAAAGAAGATTTCTTCAGTACCTCTTTCCTGATTCGCATACCATGATTTCTCGAATTTCCTCTGTTAATTGAATCATGGTTCACGAATTTCCAGACATTATTAGATTGGTTTATCTGCTAATTCAGTGTCCGCTTACATTTTAAAATTAGGTTCAGATGTTCCATTTTCTCCAACACCCTTCTAGCTCCAGATGTGACGATAAAAGGAAGCCCACATAAATATATAAAACCAATTACGAAAAATATCACCACATAGCATTGACACAATCTTTGCTTCACACAGATATCCAAACAAAAGCTTAGAACATATTACAAGGCAATGTCTAAATGAGGAACTCATCTGAGAAGCATATGCATGTACTTGTCCTTCAATCAGTTACTTCTCAAATGAGAAAAGTTCAACCTTTTTTCCAGCTAATCCTACCTCCTGCTCTCTCATCAGAAGAAGTGAACCTCACGCTATGATAGCTATTTTAACCAACAGTGTTCTGCAGCAGATTTTAGTGATCATTACGTCTTTTCCTAACCCTACAATGCCAGAGAAAGAACTCGTGTTGCTACATATTTCTCTCAAGGGAACCTCATAAAGATAGCCATTTTATCAGCTAGTACGAAGGCAATTGCAATTACTCATGTTACAAACAAAATTAAATTCAGGCTTATTATTCTAGTTCAGCATTAAGAAGAACTTGACTAAATAATGCATAAGGACAACAAAAATTGAAAAAGAAACATACCAATTCAATCTCTTGGGCCATTAAAATACAGGGGCCACACCAGGTTGCATAAAAATCAATAATAATGGGTACATTTCTCTCTCCTCTTACCAGCTCCTGGATTTCTTGAGCTGTCTTCTTCTTCTGTCCAGTCAAAAACATAACACTAGTCAAGCTTCCAACTTAAAGAGATACCCAAAAAATGAAAATAAACAAATTATTAAAAAGAAAAGGACAATTGCTTTGAGCATACCACGAGATAGTCTTCTCTGACATACTTGCCTTGAGGAGGTTTACAAAGAAACTTTCTTGGGTGTGTTGAGAGGGAAAACAATCCGTCTTTGGTATTTGTTGCGGAGAAAGAGAAGAGAGAATTGTTTTGTTGATGGGTTTTTATGGAAGATGGTGAAAGATAAGCCTGTTGTTGTGAAGTAGATAATACGGAAAATGAGGAGAAGGAATTGAATTGCAGCAGAGCCATATTCAGCAGAGAGAGATTTTGATATGAGGTTTTAGCAGGGTTTAGTTGACAGCAATTTGTAACTGCGTTGTTGGAGATAAAAATTGAGGTCAGTTTGGTCGTGAGGATTAGGAAAATTAAGCAACTGGCAGGAGCTACAACTAAAACCTTTCCGGAATCAGAAATTGGCAATTTACCTTTCCCTTTTTACTTGGGATACAACGATTGAAGAAAGTAATTAACGGTTAAGATAAAAACTGAGGTCAATCCGTTGACTAAACAGTGTAGATTGAGAAAAATTTAATCCAACTCAACTTTTCAAGAACTCAACCCATACTAATCCTGAACAAGAGTGATGATATCTTTACCACATATTTTTTTATGAATCCACCCTATTTTTAAAAAATAATTATAAAAATTATATTTATTTTTAAAATTTTTAAAATTTTTAAATTAAGAAGAGTATTGGAGAATTAATTAATTATATCTATTTTAATTTATTTTGTTGTGACTTAAATTTATTTAGTATATTTGATTACAAATATTGCTTTAACATAATTTTAAATTAACTATTTTACTCATGTAAAATAAAATTATCAAGAATTTACACTAAATTCAATATTTTTCTAATTTGTACCAAACTCATTATTTCTAATACTACTTTATTAGTATGATTATTATTTTTAATTAAACTAACATAGTGTCTTGATAGCATAATTCTCATGTAAATTATTAGGTTGCAAAATTATAGGTCGTAAAATTAAATACCTAAATTATTAGAAATAATAACTCATGTTTTATGATGGTAATTTTTTCTTTTATATCATAATAAGAAAATAATAAAATAAAACTTATATTAAAATTTTTGATTAAAGATGGTCAAAGAATCTAAGAAAAAAATTAATAGAAGGATTTAATTAATTATATGTACAAAAATTTTATTAATATTTATTTTTTAAAAATATTGTCAACTCATTGTAATTATTTCCTAAAAATGGAGCAGATTTACAAAAATAGTGGGGTGAAAATATCTCAATCCTTAACAAAATTTTAACTTGGGTTGAGTAAGGCTTTTCCAAAGGCCTAATATTTTTAGTTTTTTAGTATTATAAGAACTGAAAAAATAAATTGAGTATGGTCATAGAATTTGACAGGAAATTTATAAAAGTAACCATAAAATTTTTTGAAGTTTTTGTTATTAGTCCCTCAAATTTTATTCTATCATAATTAGCCAAACATTAACATTTTGGATACAGTTTTATTCTTTTAATTTCAAAACACTTCCAAACCCTAAAGCTAGATTCCTCCAATTCTCAAAACTCGATCAACAGTAACCTTGCAGGGTGATGGTGACTAAATGCAGCATTAGCAATTACAAGTAACGACAACAAGACTTAGGATCCATATTTTGTTGTGTTGTCCAGAAACAATGAAAAAAGATAAGGAGTGAAAAAAAACTAAAATTTGTGAGTTTTCTGAATTTTGATTGATTTGGGTTGATTATAAGTATTGCATTCTTGATATGGTTGTGGGTTGATTATAATTATTGCATTCTTGATATGGTTGTGGGTTGATTGTATGTGATTGTATTGCTAATAAGGTTGTATTAGCAAAAAAAAAAAAAAGCACTTGTTTTTTTCAAAACATTAATCCAATATAAATGGCATATTAGGTGCTTGATGAAATGCCTCTTAAATTTTGTTTGTGTTAATCTTTTATAGATTAAGATGTTGTGGGTTTATCTGTCTTGGTGTGAAGCTGTGTTTGGTGCGACAAGGAGTTGTCACACCAAAACTTTAGGTGTCAAACCATAACCCTATCACACCAACTTGTTGCGACAAGGGGGCATGTCACAAGGCAATTTGGCATCCAAATTTTCAATTGTCTGCCCTACCAAAATATAGCTATATATATATTTGTTTGACTTTTTTTTTCAATTTAATGAATGTCTTTAATGAATAAAATAGATTTTTCTGCAGATATAATGGTCGAGCCAAGGGCAAAGTGTATCTATTTGGACCAAAAGGCATGGACAATTAAGATATTTGCATCAGAGCATTTGCCCGGGCATATTACAAATACTTCAAAATTTGCAAATGTGATGAAAGCTATCAAAAGAAAGTTGACAAAAATGAAAATTAAGTTACTAAAGAAAGATAGACTCACCTAGTTCGTGAAGATGGATAACTATGTGTTCAATAGTGTGTTCATGCACAATGCGCTACTTAAGCATGTGGTGGGTGAAGAATGTGAAGATCAGTCGTAGTTTGAATTTAGTGGCTAATTAGCGCGATTATCGATTATTGAGTGGTGTTTAGTGGTGGATGAAGAATGTGAAGATCAGTTGTAGTTTGAATTTAGTGGCTAATTAGCACAATTATTGATTATTGAGTGGTGTTTAGTTACAAGACTTCACTATGATGCACATGATGTACACAAAAAAGCAAAAGTTAAGGCCAATCACAAGTTTTGTAAGTAGTGTTTTCATTGTAATTTAAGGACTCTTAAAGAATTAAACGAAGGTCATTGTAGGATTTGAACTTCCATAATATAGACAATAATTATGCAAGAAAAATCATGTTGCATTACTTTTTAGATAGATTATTTAATGGGACAAAAGATTAACATATCTTGTATTCGTTATTACTACCTAAAGTTGATGATCTAAAGTAATTTAGAACTCTTCCTTGGGATCGTTCATGATCGAAAATAGTATATAACAGTTGTGACACTGCATTGAATAAAAAATTAGAGAGTTTCATGTCTTTCGGTTTTAGGGGGTTGATGTACGACATTTAATCATATCAAAGAAACTATAGATTAAATTATATCAAATGTTGAAGCAAATGGAAAGAACAGAGAGAGTTTAGAAAATCTATAATGGGTTTATTGATTTTATAAGGCCAATTCATTCAAGCAATCACATAGTGATTCCTTAATGGGACGCTTGTATACAATAAGTTAAATATTTTATAATTTACTTTCTTTACACGTTAAATAGTGTTTGATGATGATGATAATAATAATAATAATTATTATTATTATTATTGACGGAACCCTGATGATGTTGGAGATCATCATAATCATACCCTATTATCATTATACAATTTATATAGAGACCTTATTGAAGATAGAGTGGAACTCCTTAAGGAAGAAACCCTTGGCCTAAGCAAGTTTGTATGTCTGTATAGGACATCATATGTATTTAAAAGTTCGTACTTGATTCATTTTTTCAAGCATGTAAGGAATATCAAGAGGCTCCTGCTATAGAATCAACGAATATCGAGATTGACAATAGGACAAGTGCGGATATAAATCCACTAGAGAAATGGATGATCCAACACTATTTAATGAGTTCAAGCACTTGTTTGCTGGTCCCACCAAAATAGATCGTGGCATCTAACAGTCAAAAAATTATTTTGAAGCACTTTTGGAGAAAGAGTCAATGTGATAGCTAAAGGAAGAGCTAATTGTTGCTAATGGTTATTTAATTAGCTTTAGTTGAACTTGTATATTATCTTATGCTATAATCTGACATGTTTTCTTATTATCTACATCATATCCATGAATACATTCACTTGATAAGAGAGAAGAAATGGCAGTATTTAAGGCCTTGTATTAGTATTGCACGCGTATAGATGTCTTTTTTAGGTAATAAAGTGAAAAACTTATAATCAATGATTTACTTTCCTATAGTAAACAATAATATTTATTTTCATGTAATGAATTGATTAGATTTCTTTAGGGTTTAATGGAATAACAGTAAATGTGACCTTAATTAATTAGATTATATGAAGCCTAATAGCTATATATATTGATGGGTAGGAGGATGTGAAACTAAAATAGTCTGTCGACATTGCTATGGTGTGTATTACTTTACGATTCAATATAGTTCCTTTTATATTTAATGATTTTGGACATAATATAGATAATAATTTCACTTTTTATCATATGTTGGCTTTTGTTCCAGTTAACCTATAAGACAATCATTGGGTACTAGTATGAGTAGACATTTGTCACGAAAAGTTTTGGATCTATGACTCAATGTTAGAAGCTCACAATGTACAAATGTACAATGATCTATTCAAGCCACTTGGAGTTATCTTTCATCAATGACTAGAAGATATTAGATTTTACAACTGATAACTCTAGGAAATGAGAGTTATTACATCAATTCTAGATTTAAATCAAGGTCATTTAGAGAACAAATAAGGTATTTTTATTACATTTTGGTTACCTTTTGCATAAACATTCATTTTAGTTGGGTTTGAATAAGTTTAGTTTAAATAAAGTAATTTGTGCTAAAAATAGGTGCATAATTGATGAAGAGTAGGAATCCATATTATACTAGGATTAGTTTCCTTATTAACTAAAGTTTAAGACTTTTAAATTCTTTTCTAATTTAGAATTTTGTTTCCCTTTCAATTTAGGATTTTGTTTTTACTTCATGAATTAGGATAATTACTACTACTATAAATAGCTCCCTCTTGTAATCTTTGAAGGCAGAGAATTTTGAGTTTACTAATATATCAATTTTCAAATCTCTTTGTGAGTATTTGAATAATTAATTCTCGGTATTATGTGGAATCGAGTCTTAATCCCTAAATTCGCGGTATTCTTTTGAATCAACATAAATTTAGTTGTTCTTTTGTTCTGGTATTCTCTAGAATCAACAGAATATTTTGAACATTAAACTTCCGCTGCATCAATAATTGTAAGTTTTAAATTCATAAGGGGATGCTGAGACATGAGATGAGCAAGAGGAGGAAAGAAGATGGCCATAAAAGAAGACACGCACAATCGGGAATAATGCAGTGCTGTTGTGGATGCTAGGGCAACCAGTGCGACAGCAATGAGAGCAATGCGGGAAAAAGCTTAAAGCGTGGGTCAGCTATAAAATCACGATCTGCATGTTTCATAATTTAAACGCATGCACGCGCATGGACTTTGGGTCTTTTACCCTAATTTGCAATATAAAAGGAAGTGTGCACCACATAGAAAGACAACAAGGAATTATCATAAAAAATAATTACAAAGGCAAGAAGAAGGAGCTCAAGATTGAGGAGTGATATTCGGAAACAAAGAAAAGAACCGTGCAGAATATTTGTCTTTCATCTTGCTCAACTTATATTTTCTCTTCTTCCTTGAATTGTTTGGATGTATTTCGAGATCAATATATTTATGTTTATTTTTCTCATCTAGATTATAAACTAAATTTACTTGTGGTTGAATGACAAATAATCCAATGAGTTCTTGACTGTTCTTTTATGTTGTTATGGTAATGCTGTAGCATTATACTCTAGTAGTTTTTATGAATACAACTGTTATTTCGGTTGACCACCCATTTAATAGTTTCAGTTAAGATAGAGCAGCAAAAGGGCATGTCTTAGCGGGTATTATTAGAGTATTACTTGTTCTTAAGTCGAGTTTCCTAGATTAGGTTACCTTAAATCCTATAAGGGCAATACTTGAAGTTAAGATTTGTGACACTCTAGACATAGGTGTTTACCTTGTAGGGTGGAGAGATTAAAGGTTATAATGCCGTACCATAAATATATGAGCAACTGGTCATTGTTAATAGATTTAAAGGTATGAGATTTTCAACATGCGATAGCTGCAGATGCAGATTCATTCTACCCATTGCTGCAGCACTTATTGTAACAACTGGTGCTAATTTTGGTAAACGACAGTCACCCCATTAGGAGAGTTTGATCATTTAACTACTATATTCTCAATTGAATCTTAGACACATTTAACTTAGTTTATTTCATTACAATATTATTTTATTTCCATCTCTCACAATTATTAGTTACGATAGAATTATTTGACAATTGTTTGTTTCGGTCTTTAGTTGATTTGCTCTATTGTGATTGCTTTAGCATTTTGGAGTAACATCAATCCATGTGGAGACGATCTTAAATACTTATCACTTTATTATTTGTTGTATATACTTGCATATTGGCATTGATAGTAATTGATTATAGAAATCAACTAATAAGTTTTTGGCACCGTTGCTGGGGATTGATTATTTATTTTTAAAGTGTGAAGTCAATCTTGATAGCGCGAATTTGATTTGATTTATTCTATTTATTGGCAAATTTGTACATGCATGCGTAAAGACATATCTGTGGTATTCTAATTCGATCCTGAGATTGAAATGACTATCAGAAGATTGCGAAGAGAACAAAGGAATTCAGAAATTGCTTCAAGCATGAATAATTTACAGGATGCAAGGAATTTGAATCCTCACGGGCCCTTGCAACCAGTTAACATTCAAGAAGAGCAGAATGAACATGCTAACTGGAGACAGCCAGACAATAACAACATTATTTACATGGCTGATGATAGAGACAGAGTTATAAGAGATTATGTTGTGCTAACTCCCTAAGTTGTACATCCTGGCATCATCAGACCTAAAGTAGACGCTATAAATTTTAAGTTAAAGCTAGTAATGTTTCAAATGTTGCAAACAGTTGGGAAATTCAATGGATTGCCAAATGAAGATCCTCATCTCCATCTTAAATTATTCTTGAAAGTAAGTGATGCTTTCAAGATTGCTGGAGCAACACAAGATGCCTTAAGGCTGAGGCTATTTCCTTATTCCTTAAGAGATTGAGCAAGAGCATGGTTAAATTCATTACCATCTGATTCCATCACTACATGGAATGAACTGGCTGATAAATTCCTAATGAAATATTTCCCACTAACAAAAAATGTAAAGTTGTGGAATGAAATTACTTCCTTCCATCAACTGGAAGATGAAAGTTTGTACGAGGCTTGGGAAAGATTCAATAAATTGCTCAGAATGTGTCCTCATCATGGTATTCCAAGTACAAGGTTAATGGTGGATGCTTCAGTAAATGGAGCTCTGTTATCCAAATCTTACACTGAAGCTTATGAAATTCTGGAAAGAATTGCCAACAATAATTACCAGTGGCCCTCAGCCAGGCAACTAGCAGCAAGAAGATCAGCAGGGGTACATAACATTGATGCAATTACAGCCTTATCAGCACAAGTAACCTCATTGACTAACATGGTAAAATCCATGACAGCTACTCCAGCAACAGTAAAGCAAGTCACTAAACTTTCTTGTGTTTATTATGGTGAAGAACATGATTTTGATAATTGTCTTGGAAATCCAACTTCAGTAAACTATGTGGGTAACTTCAATCGACAACCTCAGAATAACTCATATTCAAATACTTACAACCCAGGCTAGAAACAACACCCAAATTTCTCATGGAGCAGTCAGAATCAAAATGCTCTAGTATTGAATGGACTGAGTAGAAACACGCAACCACCTGGTTTTCATAAACAAAGTCAAGGGCAAAAGCATATTAGTCAAGATCCAATTACTTCACTAGAAGCACTGATCAAGGAGTATATTGCAAAGAATGAAGCAATTGTTCAGAGTCAAGCTATAACACAGAAGACCCTAGGAGAGAGAGCAAAGAACAATGCAAAGTAATTAGTTTGAGATCTGGAAAGAATGTTGATATCCCAGTTGATGTGACAAAAAATGGGATGGAATACAATTCAGCACAAAAACCAACTCAAAAGGGAACCCTATTACAGGAAACTCCTTTTCAAGACACTGGTTACATGGCCAAGCTACAGCAACTGCAGATGAAATTCAATCAGAACATGCTGAAAAAGAAGTCACAACACCAATAGTTACAACTTGCACCAAATCAAACAAACAAAGTTTGATATCTCCTTAAGCTACCCAGCAGTTTAGACATCTACCACATTTCCCACAAAGGTTCCAGAAGTAAAAATAAGACAAGCAGTTCAGCAAATTCCTGGAAGTGCTGAAGCAATTGCATATAAATATACCTTTTGTGGAAGCTTTGGAGTAAATGCCAAATTATGTGAAATTTCTAAAAGATATCTTGGCACGAAAAAGAAGGCTGTGAGAGTTTAAAACTGTTGCTTTAACACAGAAAAACAGTCATATGCTCCAAAGTAAAATTCCCACAAAATTGAAAGATCTAAGGAGTTTTACAATACCCTTTTCTATAAGGACTAGGTATGCTGGTAGAGCACTTTGTGACTTGGGAGTTAATATTAATTTGATGCCATTATCTGTATTTAAACAGCTGGAAGTAGGGGAGTGTAGACCAACAACAGTCACTCTGCAATTAGCTGACAAATCTCATGCATACCCTAAAGGAAAGATAGAGGATGTATTGGTAAAGGTTGACAAATTCATTTTTCCAGTGGATTTCATTGTGCTAGACTTTGAAGCTGAAAAAGAGGTACCCATTATACTTGGAAGACCTTTTCTAGCAACTGGAAAAACTTTGATAGATGTGCAGAAAGGAGAGCTCACTATGAGAGTGAATGATCAGCAAGTCACATTTAATGTACTAGAGGCTATGAGGAACCCTGATGAAGTAGAAGATTGCAATTTCCTAAGTGTAATGGATCTTGTTGTAGCAGACATAATGGACAGATGTTGTACTAATGTACTTGACAAAGTCACCACCTTTGAGGATGTTGAATAAGAAGATGTTGCAACAATCCAAACAGATTGGATGGACAAACAACAATTTGATAGACACAACAAGTTTATTGAACACCTGAATCTTTCAGACAGGGAAGTAAAAACAACTTTACCATATATTGAATCACCTCTTAGTTTTGAATTAAAACTGTTACCTTCACATTTAAAGTATGCATATCTTGGTTAAAACAACACACTCCATGTAATCATTTCTTTTACTTTGGATGCAGGTCAAGAACAGAGTCTAGTAGATTTGCTGGAAAAATACAAAAGAGCAATTGGATGGACCATGACAGATATGAAGGGGATAAGCCCATCCATATGTAGGCATAAAATCATGTTAGAGAATTGTTCCAACAATTCGGTGGAGCACCAGAGAAGGCTGAATCCTATTATGAAAGAAGTGGTGAAGAAAGAAATCATCAAATGGTTAAATACTGGAGTCATATACCCAATATTAGACAGTTCATGGGTAAGCCCAGTTCAATGTGTTCCAAAGAAAGGAGGGATAACAGTAATGGCTAATGAAAAGAATGAACTTATTCCTACAAGGACAGTTACTGGATGGAGAGTGTGTATGGATTATAGGAAGCTCAACAAAGCCACAAGGAAAGACCATTTCCCACTTCCATTCATAGATCAGATGTTGGACAGACTTACTGGAAAACAGTACTACTACTTCTTAGATAGGTATTCAGGCTATAACCAGATTGCTATAGCTCCAGAGGACCAAGAGAAGACTACATTTACTTGTCCCTATGGAACTTCTGCCTTCAAAAGAATGCCATTTGGGCTATGCAATGCTCCAACAACTTTTCAGAGATGCATGATGTCTATATTTTCTGATATGGTAGAGCAGACTTTGGAAGTTTTCATGGATGACTTCTCAGTTTTTGGGGACACAAACAATGATTGTTTACACAACTTGGAAGAAGTTCTTAAAAGATGTGAGATGACCAACTTAGTACTTAATTGGGAAAAATGTTATTTCATTATGCAAGAAGGAATAGTGCTGGGTCACAAGATATCGAAGGATGATATTGAGGTAAACAAAGCCAAGATAGAGGTAATAGATAAACTGTCACCTCCAACTTCAGTAAAGGGTATTAGGAGTTTTTTATGTCATGCTGGATTCTACAGAAGATTCATTAAGGATTTTTCCAAAATAGCTAAGCCTCTATGTTCATTGCTGGAGCATGACAAACCATTTCACTTTGACAAAGAGTGCCTTCAAGCATTTGGAGAATTAAAGAAAGCTCTGATCACTGCTCCAGTAGTTATATCTCTATATTGGACTTTACCATTTGAATTGATGTGTGATGTTAGGGATCATTCTGTGGGAGCAGTATTAGAGCAAAGAAAAGATAAGGTCTTTCATTCCATATACTATGCAAGCAAAACATTCAATCCAACTCAGATCAATTACACCACTACAGAGAAAGAGTTGCTAGCAGTAGTTTTTTCTTTTGACGAATTTAGAGCTTACCTGGTGGGTACTAAAGTAACTGTTTACACAGACCATGCAGCCATCAAATATTTAATTTCAAAAAAAGATGCCAAACCAAGATTAATCAGATGGATCTTACTACTTCAAGAATTTGATCTGGAAATTAAAGATAGAAAGGGGACTGAGAATCAAATGGCAGACCACTTGTCACGGTTGGAAGCAGACACTAGTACATTGACAAGGAAGGGCATCACCAAAACTTTTCTTGATGAACAGTTGTTGGTAGTACAACAAGCACAGATGCTGCAGCAGTCAGAATCTTCATGGTATGCAGACTTTGCTAACTACTTAGCAAGTGGGTTGCTAGCACCTAAGCTGAAGTTTCAAGAGAAAAAGAAATTTCTTCATGATGTAAAAAGTTATCAATGGGATGACCCACATTTATATAAGTTATGCTCAGATCAAGTAATAAGAAGATGTGTTGCAGCAGAAGAAATACCTTATATACTGAGTCATGTCATGCTGTAGCATATGGAGGACATTTTGGTGGTCACAGAACAGCTATCAAAGTTATGCAATCAGGTTATTATTGGCCCACTATTTTTTAAAGATGCTTATGAATTTGCTAAATGCTGTGACAGGTGTCAAAGACAGGGAACATAACTAACAGACATGAGATGCCATTGACAAACATACTGGAAGTGGAAGTTTTTGATGTTTGGGGAATAGATTTCATGAGATCTTTTCCCTCATCCTTTGGGAACTTATATATCCTTGTTGTTGTGGATTATGTCTCCAAGTGGGTAAAAGCTGCAGCATTACTTACCAATAATGGGAAAATAATGGTGGCTTTTCTTCAGAAAAATAATTTTTTCAGGTTTGGCACTCCTAGAGCAATTATTAGTGATGAGGGCACACATTTTTGCAACAAAATCTTTGCTGCAGCAATGATGAAATATGGAGCCAGGCACAAGATAGCAACAACATATCACCCACAATCCAATGGTCAGGCTGAAGTGTCCAACAGAGAAATTAAAAAGATCTTAGAAAAAGTGGTGAACCCAATGAGAAATGATTGGTCTTTACACTTGCATGACTCTCTATGGGCCTACAGAACAACATACAAAACTCCACTTGGCATGTCTCCTTACCGAATTGTTTATGGCAAAGCTTGTCATTTGCCACTAAAGCTCGAGCATAAAGCACATTGGGCACTGAAGAAATTAAATTGAGATATGCATACTGCAGCAAAGCAAATGAAACTTCAACTTTGTGAGCTTGATGAATTATGGTTATTTTCATATGAAAATGCAAGAATCTATAAAAAGAGAACAAAACACTGGCATGACAAGCGTATTCAACACAAGAAATTCACCCCTAGTCAATTAATGTTGCTCCACAATACAAAACTAAGATTATTTCCGGGAAAGCTCAAGTCATGATGGTCTGGCCCGTTCAAGCTGTGAAAATCTTACCCTCATGGAGCTGTTGATCTTCTAGATGAACAAACAGGCCACGAGTTCAAGGTTAATGGACACAGGGTTAAACATTACATACATCCAGCAGCAGAATGTTCAAAGGATGCGTTACTCCTTAAAGAACCCAATTATTGAACAAAGAAAGAAAGTCAGGCTGAAGGACCTTAAATCAAGCGCTTCATGGGACGCAGCCCATTGAGGAGATAGCCACGTCAAACTAATTTTGATATCCTTTGGTTTTACAGACAACTCTTCTTCTTTTAAATTTTATTTAATCATGTTTTTTTCATATTAACCATTTATTTTTATCCTTTTCCATTATTGCATACTTTAGTTTCACTTTAATTTGATATATCTTTTTCTTTTAATAATTTTAGACTTAATTTTAGTAAGTGTGACAATTGAATTCCATATTGACACGTGAAAAATGTATGGTGGCAGAATTTAGAGGTGAACTACGCGTCAGAAGATTTCGTGGGGAGTATGTAACCGTTGTTAGAATAAGCGAATGGATGCTGCAGCAGCTAATTTTACCGTTACAATAAATTAAAAGCTGGAGCCTTTCACTTACCGTTGGAGATAAAATGATGACAGATGGACGCATGGATATGGATAGAAATTGCGGAAACAAATCTCCAAAATTAAAGCTTTAAATTCATTGACCGATGATTTTGGGATATGCACATTTAATTCACAATATTTTATTCCCTAAATTATTTCAAGTTACTGTATTTATTTCCAATTAAAAGTCCACTCTACGCCACTATTCCCCATCTCCTTCACAAATCCAACTCTCCTAATTCTTAAACTCTTCTTCTCTTTTTACTCTAAAAAATAGTAGCCTCAATTTATTACTGCTACAACAATGCCGAGATACAAGAAAACAACAAGCCACCTCAAAAATCCGTCACGATTCCAGAGTTACCACGCTGAAGAAAAAATATGAAGAATTCATAAAGCCGCGTCGGATTCTGGAAGAAAAAGAGTTTCAATTTCCAGACCAACTCATGGGAATTGTACAAACAATTCATAATGTTGTAGCAAAGCGATGATGGCTAGAGTTTTGCAACCACCCTCGAGACCCTGTGTTGTCTGTAGTCAAAGAGTTTTACGCCAATTTGGTAAGCCCTGATCAACACAATATATGGGTAACAAATACACTTGTCCCATTAGACTCCCGTGTTATCAATGCTTTTTATAACTTACATGCTGAAATTACTTGTGAGTATGCTAAGTTGCGTGATAAATTAACTCCGAAAAAGTGGAACACCATTTTCACAACTCTTACAATCGAAGGGGCATCATGGGCTAACGAGGAAGGGCATCTAGTTAATAGGATATATTTGAAACCTATTGCTAAGGTGTGGGTGAAATTTCTGAAATCTAGGCTCATGCCCACCACTCACACCACTACAGTTTCGCAAGAGAGGTTGGTCTTGTTATATGTCATTGTTCGAGGGCTTCCCACAAATGTGGGTAGCATCATCGTTAAAGAAATATAAGATTGTGCAACCAAGACTCACCGAACTGCTGCCTTGCTATTTCCTTCACTCGTTACCAGCATTTGTGTAGTTTCAGGTGTTCGTCTCGACGCCAGAGATGAACATGTAAAAAATAATGGTGCCTTTACGGCACTTACCATTGAGCGAGTTGCTGGTGAGAGTGCTGGAACAACCACTAAACCAGCTGTTGTCACAGGAGCAAGACAAGCTATTGGCTTGGAACAGACTATCCAGGCACTCAGCAACATTATAACTCAATGTGTGGGAGCTCAGCAGAGGGAAAATGGTCAGTTTTGGAGTTATCTACAGCACCTGGACAACCAACTGCACCAATTTGCTCTGTACATGAAAAACACTCACCGGAACTTCCCTGACATACTGCTCCAGTAGTACAATTTTGACACCAACACCACAGGTGCTCCAGCAGAAGCCAGTGAGGAAGCCACTACCACAGATGAACCAGCAGATGAAGCTGCAGGCGAACCACAAGCAGAGGTAGAATCAAAAGATGCTGAACCATCTGATCCACTTGAGGAAGAAAGTGACAAGTCTGAGACTGATAGCTCACCCACAGAAGCAGAGGACAATTCAAAAAAGGAACGTGAGGAACTAACCATCTCAGCCCAGCCCAAAACTAGGAAAAAGCACATTATTCAAGAAGAGAAAGAGGAAAACCTTGAAGAGGAACCGTCTATTCCAGTCTTCGCAAGCAAGAGAAAGGCCAAGGGCAAAGCAAAAATGACAACACTTCCAGCCTCTGAAGATGAAATAGAGCAAGTCGATGCTGAGCTGCCTGCTGCAGCAGCCAGAGCTATGCCTACACCTGAGCAAGCCAAGCAACTACTTGTGGTCATTGCTGCCATCACAGCTGAGGGCCTGGCAGCTGATGCATTAACTACAAAACCTCTCCATCAAACTCCTAGCCAGCCTATTCGCACCAGTCCAAGACAATCCAGCAAACGAAAAGACAGTACATCTATAGGTACTGCTACAGCAACCCCAACTCCTCTCGCTAGCCCCGTAGCAAAAAAGACAAAGCCATTGCCAGCTGCTTTCAAAATATAAAACATGTATAAAATTAAATAGAAAATAATTTAATTTATAAAATTAAAAATAGAATTTGATTAAATCATATTTATTACCTAAGAGTTTCACCTTCCCCTAACTAATATTATTTAGTTAAGTATAATTAAAATAAAAAGAAGGAGTAGAATTGAATTACTTATAATTAAAAGTAATAAAAACAACTAAAATTGGAAATAAAACTAATTTTATTTATAAAAATAATTATACAAAATATTAAAAACACACCTGGAAATCAAGATTACAAGGAGATGGAGAGAATTTGAGAAGAAGAGAGTTGTAGAGAGATGATTAAAACATAAAAATGAGGCTCTATTTATAGAAAAATAAATTCAAAATCCAGTGCTTTGCGGTCCATCATAAGCTTCATGGATGTGCTCCTCACAACCTTTAGATTAAGATCCAACGGCTGGTCAAACTTCAAAAGTCAACATCACACGTGGCATCATTTGACTCGTCCGATTTGCCCAAATAACGGTTGAGATTTGGCGGGTTAATGGGTGGATCGGGTCGACCCGAATACAAAGATTCGGATCCTCCCACTTGCTTCACCAACCATTGCCACGTGGCACAATTATGGCCATTAAATCATGGACGGTTGAGATTTAGTCAAAATTGCCAGCTATCCCATGCACTCATTGTTAGCTTATATAGCTATAGTATTGATTTTGATGATAACAAACCACATGTATTGAATAAATAAAGATTATAAATTGTGTTTTTATAATAAGAAAATGAGGCTATGAAATCAAAGTGTTTTGGACTAAAATGAATGTGTTATAAAACCTTTGATATTGTTTTTCAATTTCGGATTTGGACCTATTTGAAACTATTTATATGTTTTGGGCCATACTATAAGTTATGAATATTTTGGACTAAAGTGAAAGGTTTTGAGAACTTTGAAAATATGGGTATTATGTTGAAAAGGACCTTTGTGCGAAACAGTAAACTCTTTGGGGTCATATCATAATTTCAGAAAGTTTTTGGATTAGCAAAGTAATATTTAGAAATTCTGAAATTGGACCTATTTGCAACGTTTCATAACGTTTTGGGTCATACTACAGTTTTATAAAGTTTTGGGGTCAAACTGAATTTTTGGAAACTTATTTCACTGTAGCAATCACTATAGCAAACGGCTAACCGTTTATTTTTTAACGGTTAACCGATAACGTCCAGAAAGCTTGTTTTGTCCAGTTTTGTTAAAATGATGATTCTGGAACAAAACGGTGAACCGTTTACTGAAAACGGTTAACCGTTTATTTTAACCTCTAACCGTTTATTGAGAAAGGTTAAGCGAAATTTGTTTTGCAGGTTACTGGAAACTAACGGTGAACCGTTTATAGAAAACGGTTAACCGTTTATTTGAAATTTAGCCCAACGGTAACTTTGACCAGCGCAAACGGTTAACCGTTTACAGTTAACCTCTAACCGTTTTCGGGCAGACAAATGCATAACGGCTAGTTTTTGAGCTCAAACTATAAGAACTCAAATCCAACTCATTTGCAAGCTCTCCAACAAGCAAAAAGAAATAGCACACAAGATATCTTGAGCCTTCAACTTGTAAAACACTAAAGATTGAATCATTTCTTGTTCTTCATTTTTGAATATCTACTCATTGAGGAGTTTAGTTGTAATCTTCATTTGTTCATCTCATTTGTGAGAGGTTGAGTGTGTGAAACACTTGGGTTAAGAGATTGGGGATATAATCTCTTGTTGTAAAGGTTCATTGACACCTTAAAGTCAATTGTAATTGGTTGAAGCCTTGGAAAGGCTTGGATAGTGAAATCCTCAAGCGGGTGAGCTTGGAGGCGTGGACGTAGGCGGGGATAGCCGAACCACGTAAAAATCCTTGAGTTCGTTTTTCTCTTCCCTTACTCTTTAATTATTGTGCTTGCATTGAATTTATTGTTTTCGGATTTGATTAAGGCATTAGATTAAATTGTTGTGTGGATTTGCTAGGAAAAGTTTAAAATTCCAATTCACCCCCCCTCTTGGGTTGCACACTTGTATTTCATTTGGTATCAGAGCGAGGTGCTCTTGTGTAGACTTAACCGTCTAGAGTTAAAGATTCGTAGCAACCCATTTTTGCTCAACCACCATGGAAGGCCAATCTATCACTAGACCTCCATTTTTCGATGGAAATGATTTTCCTTATTGGAAAACTAGGATGAGAATTTATTTACAAGCTTTAGATTATGAAATATGGGAAATAGTTTGTAATGATTTACTCATTCCTAGGAAGAATGTTTTAAGTGAGTTGGATAAGAAAAATTTGTCTTTAAATTCGAAGGCTATGAATGCTTTATTTTGTGCCTTAGATAAAAAGGAATTTCATAGAGTTTCAAATTGTTCTAATGCTTATGAAATTTGGAGAAAACTTGAAATTGTGTATGAGGAGACTACAAATGAGGAGGAATTTCATGAAGAGTCGAATTTGGCACTTATGGCAATTGGAGATGAATCGGATGATGATCTTGATGAGGTAAGTGATCCAACCTATAATGAATTGTATGATGCTTTTAAAGATTTGCATGATAATTGGATAAAAATTGGTAAAAAGAATGCATGTCTTAAAAAGCAAATGGTAAAGCTCACAAATGAAAATGAATCTCTAAGTGCAAAGATTACATGTGTAGAATTAGAGAATAAAACATTGCATGATAGAGTTGCATTATCAAATGAGAAACCTAGCACTTCACATGAGCATCTAGAATCATATGTAGATGATTTGAAAAATGAAAAGGATGCTTTACAAAAATGCAATGACTCATTAAATGAAAAGATTAAAAGACTAGAGTTAGATAATAAAATGTTGCATGAAAGAATTGCTTCATTTACATGTAAACAAAGTACTTCACATGAGCATTTAGAGTCACATGTAGATGATTTGAAAAAGGAAAATGAAATGCTCAAGAAAAAGAATATTGAACTTAGTAGTATTGTTCTAAAGTTCACAAATGGGCAAAAGATGTTGGATAACATGATTAATTCACAAAAATGTGTTTTTGATAAAGGAGGACTTGGGTATAAGCCTTACTTGAAACAAAAATATTATAAGAATTATTTTGTTAAGACTACCTCCACATGTGATCATAAAATTGTTTGTCATTATTGCAATCAAAATGGTCATATGAAGCTTGATTGTCCTATTAAAAGAAAAATATACTATGGAGTTAAATGTATTTGGGTTCCAAAAGGAACTAAATCTAACACTCAAGGACCCAAGAGTATTTGGGTACCAAAGGGCAAAACGTGAATATTTTCTTTGTAGGTACTACAATCAAGGAATGGTGGAGAGTTCCTTGATGAAACTTGTGAGGGTAATCATTTGAGCATGATGTAGAAGAAAAAGATGAGGCAAGATGATTTAATTGTTTTGGTAACAATTCTTGTCATATTAGTTTTGTTGAGTGGATCATGATAAATGGATAGTAGCTTGAATTTGTGAAAGCATGCTTGTATGTTTACATGATTATCATTGTGTATAATATTGAGTGATTTATCATGATGCATGATTATATATATATAATGATAGCTTGTCAACTCATCATGATAGATTTATTTGATGTTAATGTTTATGAAATGTTTAAGCATGATAGATAAGTGGTGTGTTTGATTTATTAACTTTCGTATGCTTATATGTTTATTTATTGCGAAAAATATATGCATGATGAATATGTTATATATTTGAGTCTTATGATTGAATGTTAATTATATTGATCCATGCATTAAAATGGTTTTTGAAAGTATTCGGGTCATTAAAATGGTTTTAAAATTATTTGGAAAACAAAGGAGTCTTTAAAAATCCTAGTCTGCACAAGCTACAATGAATTGGTCATAACTCCTTCTATAGAACTCCAAATCCAGTTCTGTAAAATTTATTGGAAAGCTAACTTAATTATCTTTCCAACGGTATATAGCTTGAATATTACTTCTGTCTCAATCAATACAGTTTTTCATTTTGAATTCTGTCGAGACAAATTCCGGATAACCGTTTACTGAAAACGGTTAACCGTTTATTTTAACCTCTAACCGTTTATTGAGAAAGGTTAAGCGAAATTTGTTTTGCAGGTTACTGGAAACTAACGGTGAACCGTTTATAGAAAACGGTTAACCGTTTATTTGAAATTTAGCCCAACGGTAACTTTGACCAGCGCAAACGGTTAACCGTTTACAGTTAACCTCTAACCGTTTTCGGGCAGACAAATGCATAACGGCTAGTTTTTGAGCTCAAACTATAAGAACTCAAATCCAACTCATTTGCAAGCTCTCCAACAAGCAAAAAGAAATAGCACACAAGATATCTTGAGCCTTCAACTTGTAAAACACTAAAGATTGAATCATTTCTTGTTCTTCATTTTTGAATATCTACTCATTGAGGAGTTTAGTTGTAATCTTCATTTGTTCATCTCATTTGTGAGAGGTTGAGTGTGTGAAACACTTGGGTTAAGAGATTGGGGATATAATCTCTTGTTGTAAAGGTTCATTGACACCTTAAAGTCAATTGTAATTGGTTGAAGCCTTGGAAAGGCTTGGATAGTGAAATCCTCAAGCGGGTGAGCTTGGAGGCGTGGACGTAGGCGGGGATAGCCGAACCACGTAAAAATCCTTGAGTTCGTTTTTCTCTTCCCTTACTCTTTAATTATTGTGCTTGCATTGAATTTATTGTTTTCGGATTTGATTAAGGCATTAGATTAAATTGTTGTGTGGATTTGCTAGGAAAAGTTTAAAATTCCAATTCACCCCCCCTCTTGGGTTGCACACTTGTATTTCACTCATATCTATTGTAAGCTCATTTCATCATCCAATCAGTGCTCGGTCAACAGGAAAAGTCAACGGTTTTTTATACAAGCCCAATTTTAAGCCGATCTTGACTGATCTTAAGGTTTTCGGACCTCCGGAATCCAAATTTGACATCTATTTTTCTATTTGGAGCCTCGAAGTACGTGAAATTAATATTTTTCCTAATAAACACATAAAAATACACAAAATTAAATATATTTAAAACATAATTAATAATTCCTAATATATTACATAAACACAAATATAAATTATAACATAAGCATAAAATAACATATTATCGCTTGATAATTCAACAATTTTTAATACTAATCAATTAGGTTACCTTAAATCCCATAAGGGCAATACTTGAAATTAAGATTTGTGACACTCTAGACATAGGTGTTCACATTGTAGGGTGAAGAGATTAAAGGTTATAATGTAGTACCATAAATATATGAGCAACTGGTCATTGTTAGTAGATTTAAAGGTATGAGATTTTCAACATGCGATAGGTGCGGATGCAGATTCATTCTACCCATTGCTGCAGCGCTTATTGCAACAACTAGTGTTAATTTGGTAAACAACAGTCACCATATTAGGAGAGTTTGATCATTCAACTACTATATTATCAATTGAATCTTAGACATATTTAACTTAGTTTATTTCATTACAGTATTATTTTATTTCCATCTCTCACAATTATTAGTTACGATAGAATTATTTGACAATTGTTTATTTCGGTCGCACTATTGTGATTGCTTTAACATTTTGGAGTAACATCAATCCCTGTGGTGAATCTTGAATACTCATCACTTTATTACTTGTTGTGTATACTTGCACATTGGCATTGATAGTAATTGATTGTAGAAATCAACCAACAACAACATTTGAACAAACTCACGGAGTGCAGTCTTGGAAATTCGTATTAGTTAAGGGTAAAGATGGCTAATGGGCCAAGCCAACATCAAAGTGAGGCCCACAATAGGCCCATGGGCCATACCCAATTTTTTGTAGGCCAAAGTCCATGCGTGCCTTGTCAAGCCATGCTAAACAACAACACCACAACTTTTTTTTTTCTTTAAAGAGAGCTTGATTAGCGTGGCTTTTTCAAGCCCATATACTTTTTTTTGGGACCTACATGACTTTAGTCAAATTTAGTAGTAAGAGCACATAATACTAACTACTGAGTTAGAGCTTACAGAATTATAATTCTTAACAACAACAATGATGAATTTTTTTAAGGGTTAACATTTAATTGTTAACTTAGAATTATATCGAGTCATAGATCATAGTCCATAATAATCTTAATGCTTACAAGTTTCAAATTAGAACATAAGAATTAAAATTTCATTAACACAACTGTATAATCTAACTTTGCAATTACGAGTTATAATACAGCTATAGATAAATCTAATTCCATAGACCACAGTAATGATTAATAAAAATTAAAACTAAAACACTAGAATACCAATTAAAAAATGTCAGAACTTCCAAATATCAATTATAACAAGTCATAAGTCACAACTCACGACTACGAATACCAAAATATCGAATATTAATCACGAGATCATGTTTATTAATCACAAGCGCAGTAAACAAATAATTCTAATTTTGTCTCTATGGTGAATTAAATGAGTTGGCATGTGCCAATGTAAACCTATTGTGCCAGAAATATCTGAATCAATAACTTCTCTATGATAATAGTTGCACTCGAAGATCATCATTTTGTAAGGACGATGAAAGCCATTATCTAATATTTCTTCTCTTATTGTAGTAAAATGTAAAAAAAAAAGTTCATTTAAATAATGCATGCTTGATTGATTTAATGTTGTTGTTATTTTTTTGAGGTCCTATTGGGTTGATACCGTGTTCTCGAAGGTGTCAAGATTCATCTACATTCGCATTGTGTTCTTGAGGATCTACAATCATTTTGGAATGGAGGAAACATTTGAAAAATAAGAATAATTCTAGTATTATACTAAATTCATGAGTCACAGCTTACAAGTGCAAGTATTGATGAGCGTATATATAGTTATTAGTTAGTAGTAAAAGGACAAAATTTGGTATGGTTACTTTACTAGGTAGGAAATATTTAGTGAAATATTAAAAATTGCGTTCTAATCTTGTGGAGGGAAGCGAGACATTAGTAGAAAAGACTACTAAATTATTAAAAAAATAATCAAAAAATTAGAAGAAGTGAAGAATACAAAATAGTATTGAATTGTACAACCAATTTGATTGATGTGACCACACAAACACAATGCTCACGGTTTTTATTTTTCAATTACTTGCATCGTCAGCAACTCTGCATAATTGCACGCAATTTCCAAATTTCACAGACTAAAAAATTGAAATTTATTGGACTACAAAATTTATACAACCATGCATCGATCAAAATATAATTTTTTTTATTATTTGATAATAAAGAATTATGATAAAAAACTATAATTTTTTTTAATTGATTTGATTATTGACCCAATGAATACAAGAATTTAAAACAAAAGTAAAAAGTAAATAAATGCAACGACTCTATTTACAGTTTTGTAAGAAGCAAGGAAGTTTTACGCGTCTGCTAAATTATGTTTGTCAAAATTTGGACCATTGTTATATTTTCTTTTTTTTTTATATTTATACAACTTAATCATTTTCAATTTTTATCTTATCCTAGCTCATTAACTCTCCCAATGGACCAAATCTCCTCTGAACTCTCCTAGAATACTAAGCAACTTTTTTCTTAATTCAAATCCCAAACAGAAGTTAAATTTCATTCAATTGCTTACTTTATCACTTGGCTCATGTCTCCTTTGGTCATTCCTTTTTTTTTTTTTGCCTTGTACAACACACTAATGGCACTTTTATTTACCAAAAAAAAATGTTTACATAAAATGCCTTACTTTCATGACAATTTTGTGGTTTCATCTGAGTGATCTTCTCTTACTTCTTAAGCAAGATATAACAGTTCTACATTTACTACTGTCATCAATACCTAACGACCAAGAACATCAATTGTTTGTTCACATTTTAGTTTGGAAAACTATTTGAACAAAAAGGTGAAATCACGGATGAAGTGTGAAAAGTCATGGCTTCTAGATGCTTTGCATCTAGAAGCGCACGACTTTGGCTTTGAAAATTTCAAAAAAGAAAACAAAGAAGAATATGAAGCATTCAATAGCAGCCAAAAGCACAGGAACCACACGGGAACCACACGGCTTTGACGGAGGAAAAAGAAAAAAAAAAGAGGTCAAAACCTTGGCTATTTAAAGAGGGGTTCTCGCCCTCATTTATGCATTCAATTCAAATCAATTGAATCTCAATTCCATTTGAGAGAATTTGGAGTTGAGAGAGAGTTTTGAGAGCTTGAGTTTATAAGCTCTTGTTATTAGTGTTTTGAGAGTTTGGGTGTATTGGGGTTTTGGGAAGTGAGCTAAAATACCACAATACTTGTAACTCCTTTTCACTAGTAAAATATTTCCTTCTGTCTTCGCCCGTGGACGTAAGCTAAAAGCCGAACCACGTAATTTCTGGTATCCTCTTTTACACTTGTTCTTTATTTTATTACAATTTTACTTTAGCTGCGTGTCTGCTTTCACCACCAATTTCCTAACAGTGGTATCAGAGCTATTAATTGTATTTTTTGGAGTCGGGTACTGTTCACGTACGGGGTATTGACGTATACGGCACTGTTCACATATACGGTACTATTCACGTATACGGTACTATTTACGTGAAACGGTGGGAGTGGTACTATTCACAAATACGTTACTGTTCACGTATACGGTACTATTCACAAGAAACGGTGGGAGCGACCCAAGAATTTAGCGGTGCAAAGCAGGGGATAGTGGTGTGAGTAAAGCAACTGTGTGGTTTTTTGTACATGTCTAGGAAAGTTCTGTCACAAAGGCGATAAGAGCTTAAGGAGTCTGGGTTTTAAGTGGGACCATTGTGACCCCTCCAGTCTTTCCTGGGAACTTTCCTGGTGTACATTCTCACACATACTCACAACTATTCAAGGTGGTATACTAGCTTGTGTGCAGTATTTATCAACAAAATGGCGACAAAGTATGAAATTGAGAAATTTAACGGAAACAATTTTTCGTTGTGGAAAATGAAGATGAAAGCTGTATTGAGGAAAAATAATTGCTTAGCAGCAATTGGAGAAAGGCCTATGGAGATAACTGATGACAAGTGGAACGAGGTAGATGGCAATGCCATTTCTGATCTACACTTGGCACTTGCAGATGGAGTATTATCTAGTGTTGCAGAGAAAAAACACAGCGAAGGAAATATGAGATACTCTCACAAAATTATATGATAGCAGTGTAAAGGAAAAGTCAGAGACTGTACCGGTGTATGCAGAAAATAATCCAGAAGATTCAGATTCTTCTGAAGCAGCACCAGAGCACGAGAAACAAGAACCAGTCGAGTCTGAGGCTCAAGAAGTTCGTCGGTCAACTAGTGAGAGACGACCGCCAACGTGGCACTCTGAGTATGTAACAGAGATCAATGTTGCGTACTGTCTTCTAACAGAGGATGGAGAGCCTTCAACTTTCCATGAAGCTTTAGACAGCTCAGATGTTGCTTTGTGGATGACAGCAATGCAGGAAGAAATTGAAGCTCTACACAAGAACAAGACATGGGAACTTGTACCACTACCACGTGGAAGAAAAGCCATTGGAAACAAATGGGTCTACAAGATCAAACGTGATGGCAATAATCAAGTGGAGCGGTATCGTGCGAGATTGGTGGTGAAAGGATATGCTCAGAAAGAATGTATTGACTTCAATGAGATATTTTCTCCGGTGGTTCGACTCACAACAGTCAGAGTAGTCTTGGCGATGTGTGCTACATTTGACCTACATCTAGAGCAGTTAGATGTGAAAACTGCATTTCTTCATGGAGAACTTGAAGAAGAAATATATATGCTCCAACCAGAAGGTTTTGCAGAAACAGGAAAGGAGAACTTGGTTTGCAGGTTGAACAAATCTCTATACGGTCTCAAACAGGCGCCGAGGTGTTGGTATAAGAGATTTGATTCCTTCATTATGAGCCTTGGATACAACAGACTCAGTTCAGACCATTGTGCATATTACAAGAGGTTTGGAGATAATGATTTCATTATTTTGTTGTTGTATGTGGATGACATGTTGGTAGCAGGCCCCAACAAAGATCGAATCCAAGAATTGAAGGCACAGTTAGCTAGGGAGTTTGAAATGAAGGACTTGGGACCAGCAAACAAGATTCTAGGGATGCAAATTCACCGAGACAGAAATAACAGGAAGATTTGGCTTTCGCAGAAGAATTACTTGAAGAAAATCTTGCGGCGCTTCAACATGCAAGATTGTAAGTCAATTTCTACCCCACTTCCTGTTAATTTTAAATTATCCTCAAGTATGTGTCCTAGCAATGAAGCAGAGAGGAAGGAGATGTCTCGAGTACCGTATGCATCAGCAGTGGGAAGTTTGATGTTCGCTATGATATGTATAAGACCGGACATTGCACAAGCAGTGGGAGCAGTCAGTCGATACATGGCGAATCCTGGTGGAGAGCATTGGATAGCTGTAAAGAGGATTCTGAGATACATCAGAGGAACCTCAGATGTTGCATTATGTTATGGAGGATCAGAGTTTACTGTCAGGGGCTATGTGGATTCAGATTTTGCAGGAGACCTTAATAAAAGGAAATCTACTACTGGTTATGTGTTTACACTTGCGGGAGCAGCTGTAAGCTGGGTTTCAAAACTGCAGACCGTTGTGGCTTTATCTACAACAGAAGCAGAATACATGGCAGCTACACAAGCTTGCAAGGAAGCTATTTGGATACAAAGGTTATTGGAGGAGCTCGGGCACAAACAAGAGAAAATTTCTGTGTTTTGTGACAGTCAGAGTGCCTTGCACATTGCAAGGAATCCAGCCTTTCATTCCAGGACAAAGCACATAGGAGTTCAGTATCACTTCGTTCGAGAAGTAGTGGAAGATGGAAGTGTGGATTTACAGAAAATCCATACGAAGGAGAACCTAGCAGATGTTTTGACCAAGCCGATAAATGCTGACAAGTTTATCTGGAGTAGATCCTCTTGTGGCCTAGCAGCAACGTAGGCAACATGATAATGGCGAAGCAGAAAGGATGGTGTGGAGATTGATTGATCCTCAATTAAATCTCCAAGTGGGAGAATGTGAAAAGTCATGGCTTCTAGATGCTTTGCATCTAGAAGCGCACGACTTTGGCTTTGAAAATTTCAAAAAAGAAAACAAAGAAGAATATGAAGCATTCAATAGCAGCCAAAAGCACAGGAACCACACGGGAACCACACGGCTTTGACGGAGGAAAAAGAAAAAAAAAAGAGGCCAAAACCTTGGCTATTTAAAGAGGGGTTCTCGCCCTCATTTATGCATTCAATTCAAATCAATTGAATCTCAATTCCATTTGAGAGAATTTGGAGTTGAGAGAGAGTTTTGAGAGCTTGAGTTTATAAGCTCTTGTTATTAGTGTTTTGAGAGTTTGGGTGTATTGGGGTTTTGGGAAGTGAGCTAAAATACCACAATACTTGTAACTTCTTTTCACTAGTAAAATATTTCCTTCTGTCTTCGCCCGTGGACGTAGGCTAAAAGCCGAACCACGTAATTTCTGGTATCCTCTTTTACACTTGTTCTTTATTTTATTACAATTTTACTTTAGCTGCGTGTCTGCTTTCACCACCAATTTCCTAACATGAAGCAATCTGCACATTTCGTCAAGTTGTTTTAACTGCCAAAAGTGAAAGGGGACCCAAACATCTCAAATGAAATATTAAAACTTGCTAGGCAAAACACCGTCCATAAGCACTAAAACAACCCAAATTTCACAATATGGTTATGGGTCTTTTGATACTATAACATTATTCTGATATTCACAATAGAACATGGATAAAGATTGGCTAGGTATATTACTATAGTAGACCAACCTTTAACATTCATAAAAGATGAACGATTAATGAACTTTTTGCATATTGCTACAGTAGAGTAACCTTTAACATTTCTAAAAGATGATCAATTTATGAATTTTTTGCAAAGGTAGGTTCAGTCTCAACTTACGAAAGTGCCTATAAATACATTAGAACATGATTTGATCAAAATTTTTCATAAGATAAAAAAATTCTGGACTAATACTTTTATCAATTTTAACGATGTCATTTTAATTTCTTCTTATTGTTGGATTGGTATTTATACAATTGGTTATTTTTGTATGACCTCACATTCTGTTCATAAGATTAGTGGAAAATGGAGGTTTGAAAAAAATTGCATGCATTCTTTGAATTAGAATATCCTAATATTGGTTCTAGTAATTTACTCTGTCATAATATCTATTTTAAGATATAATTAAATTGGTGATAAACTTCTTGGCATGTCATTTATAAACTTTTTGGCATATTGCTTGACAATGCATCAACCAATACTATAAAATTGGTATGTTTTTTGTGGAATATTTCTATTTTTACATTTGCATGTGGCTCAAAATGTTTTCATGTTAGATGTGCATGTCATATAACTAATTTAATTATTCAAGCTAGTATGACCCATATGAATCCTCATTAAAAAAAATAAAAATTGAGTAGTCATTTTATATATTAGAGCACTTTTAAGAAATCAATAATTTTTATCTGTGCTGAAAATTTTTTAATTGAAAAAAAGAGATTCAACCTTGTAATGAAAGTTTGTTGGAATTCTACATATTTGTTGTTGCTTTCTTGTCAAAAATATTTTAAAGTAATTTTTAATTTTTACAATGAAAGAATGAATGATGAAGATTGTCATGTCACTGATTATTATTGGAATGTTGCATGTAAGTTTCTAGAATTTTTTAAGGTATTTTATGAGGCTATTCTTGCATGTCCACTATTTATGAGCCTACTTCATCTAAAGTGTTAAGTCATTTTATAATATGAATGATTCTTTTAAGACTTTGAAAGATAATATTATGTTTAGAAATATTTATGATGCTATAAAGGAAAACTTTCAAAAATATTGGAAAGATATCCCGTACTTATTTATATTTGCAGTAGTATTAGATCCTTCAATCAAAGAAGTTGGTGAAAACTTTTGATTGATGGTACTACTGAAATTTGCTAACAGGACTCGATACAAATTATGAATGAACTTTTTTAATTTTTATCAAAATAAATTTGGATCAAGCTATATTCTAATGTTCAATAAGCACAAAATTCTCAGAGTTCTAGCTCAACTTTTGTTGCTCAAAGGAAAGGGTATTGCTTTTATTATTGATACTAATCGTAATGAATTCCAAAATATTGTGCTGCCAATCTTGAAGATTTAGTATCTCTTATACAATGGAAAAAATTTGATATTTTAGAATTTTGAATAGGTGAGACATCTTTTGTTTGCCACTATACTACCATTACGACCTGTGATCTACTAACCCCTCTAGTTTTAATTGTAGGATTAGAGTTAGCTTTAGTGCAAGTAACAAAATTCTAGAAGAATGTTGGTTCATTTTGCAATCAAAGACACTAGACTCTTTGATGTTTTTAATGATCGAGAAGATGCTGAAAATCGAATGCAACAAGATTGGTTAAATATTTAAATGAAACAAATTGAGAGTTTGGATTTTGATCAAGAGGAAGTGGATCAAGATTATGCACACTAGTGAACATTGACCTTAGCTCAATGACTAAAGACCTCTTTTCTTGTAATTTTTTGGAATAAATTTTACTAGTGGAAAGGTTATGAAATTGCAAATGAGATAGTTCAGTCAAGGCCAACCTAATTGGAATGTACTATCAATTGTAATGATGCAAATTATACTTAATTTTCTTCAAACTACTGATATCGTACTTGTACTTGAACTCTATTTGATGAAAATACAACTTCTTGAACTCTATTTGATGAAAATACAACTTCTGATTTATCATAAAACATATTTCATTCATAAGTTTATTTTCTATGTTGAAATGGTGAAAAATATTTGGTTCAGAAATGAAACATATTTCCTTTGACTAATTTATTGTTTCATAAATGAAATACTAAAGTCATAAAAGTTTAGATTTATCATTTATAAAATCATGATATTTATAATTTTATTTATCAAAATCACTATATCATTATCCATTTAACAAATTATAAACATAAAACAATTAGATTTTATTTTTGAAACTAAGGCTTAAATTAATTTTAAAAAAACCTATGATAATAAATATATTAAAAGATTATATTTTAAATTATTTGTTAAATCATAACATCGTATATTTACTTTTCATTAAAAAATTTTACTTTGATATACTTTGACCCATATGTTGTTGATGGCCCATGGGCCGCATACCAGTCCACCAATGAAACTTGTTTATTACGAGCTTTTTCATGTGACATGCTTTAGCCACCTTTAATTGTGTCATGGTTTTAAGGCCCTCGTGATTTAAATTCTCAACCCAACCCAGCTCGTACAAAAAATGTACTCATGCCATTCCTTGTTGTATAGAACGTGTCATGCTCCTGCCGTACCATATGTTACCTGACCTGTTCACCATCTCTAGTTAAGGGTGTGTCACAACAGGATACCGCAATATTAATTGAGAAGTGTTTATGTTGATGTTTGCGATGTATTTAATGTTCTCAACTTGATTTTAATAGTAGCCAACTAGCCATGGCAATACTTCAAGAGGAACATTATTGTTGACATATTTAATGGAGATATTAGATTATAAGTGGTTCTAATTATTTGAATATTGATGTATTGAATTTATGGCATATTAGGTCATTCCAGTGTAGACATAATACTATGCAACATTTATCCATGTTTAGACATAATACTATGCAACATTTATCTCACTAATTCATCTTATGTTGTGTTTAACTATGTATCCATCAAAAGAAGAAAATGAGTATTTGACAATACTTACACACTTGTTATTGGCAATGTTAGTGAGAAAATAAACAAGAAAAATAGAATTTCTAACCTTATTTTTTGATGTGAATGATTTTGTTTTAGGGAAAATCATGAACAGTGGTGCCGGTTTTGGAGATGGCGGCTGGGGAAAGAAAAATATGATTTTAGGGTTCATAGTTTTTATCATGAAGGACCCTATGGTTTCATAAGTTTTTCTTTGGGCATATACGTTTTAATTTTTTGCATTTAAGTCCAAAAACAGTTTTGGGCTTAATGAATCCTAGTTTTAGGCCCAGTTTCAATTGGGCTTAATGGATTAAAAATGCATAGACAAAATTAAGTACATTAAATTTATTTTTGGTCCAAAAGTTTTATTTTAATAAAAAAAAATATATATAATAATTATTTATTTCTTTTCAAAAATAAAATTGGATCAATTATAAATTTTAAAAGCCCAATTTCCCCTAGTCCATTAACAAAGACAAACTTGTGGAAATGGACATTGACAAGAAGCCCAATGAAGATTAGGCTTAGGGTTAATGTATTTTTCATTAATAGGAAAGCCATGAATTAAGATTATTTAATTGTTTTTCTATATGTTATGTTTTGGATGATAACATGCCATGATAACATGTCATATAGAATAGGAAGTGCCACTCTATGCATAATGATACATGTCATTCATTAAATAATGAATTTCACTATATTGTTTGATATTTGTCTATGCTTAATAATATTGGATATCATCTAGATAATATTATAGGAAGCATGCAATTAACAATATGTATGTTTTAAAAAAGGAAAAATCAATTTTAAAATATTGAGTGGGAGAGGGAAAGTTCAAGATAATTTTTCCCACGGGCTCCATTGTTAGTTCAATAATAAAATTATATATATACCTCGACTTCATGATACGGTGATACTCCCTACGGAGGGTATATATATTAGACATTTTATTTGATGAACTTCTTCAAAGATAAAATTGAAATATTTTTCAATCAATTGTTCGCCCCAACGGTGACTATTGATATGAAAAATACGTAGATTGAAACAATGGTTATACACTCAACTAAAATTTGTTATTAACCTTCCCAACGAAACTCTGTTAACAAATTAAGGCCCAAAAGGATAACGATAATTATTTATCATGTCTCTACATGAAAGTAAATAATCTAATGCATAATTGGGTCTAGTAAGTGTAGACATGACTTCCCCAACGGATAGCTTGTCAAATCGGTACTAGATTATCGTTACAATAAATTAAAATGCATTTATGATTTTTTGCATTTTTGTCATTTATTGTGAATTTTGTTTCAAATATTTATGCATGTTTATTTTGTTTTGTTTTTCAGAAAATGTCTTCCATCAACCCATTATTAATTATCCTTGTTAAAAATGAACTCACTGGTGAAAATTATTTAGATTGGAAACGCAATCTATTTAATATTCTCACTACTAAGGGAAGCAAATATGTGTTGACCCAGCCTTGCTCTCCTGAACCATCGTTATACGATTATAGAAATCAGAGGGACCCTTATGAGAAATGGTGTGAAGCTAACAAAATGGCTAAGCGCTATATATTGGCTTCGATTTCTGTGGAACTGCATAAGAAACATCGGAGCATGGAAACAGCCACTGAAATAATGGCTAGTCTTCATCAGATGTTTGGGCAAAATACCCATTTTGCCAGAGAAGCAGCATTAAAACGTATTATGGATGTTAAGATGGAAGAGGGCACAAAAGTTCGTGATCATGTCCTTAATATGATGGACTATTTGAATGAGGTAGAGATTCATGGTGTCCAAATCAATGATAAATCAAAGATTAACATAGTGATTGAATCTTTACCTGATACATTCAAAGAGTTTAAGGTCAGTTATATCTTAAACAATAAAGATATGACCTTAATTGAATTAATGCACGAACTACATGCTATAGAAGAATTTTATCATAGCAGAAAACTTCCTGAAAAATGATTCTCTTCAAGGCTTAAGTCGAAAGACAAGAATGAGCAAACAAGAGTGGGGATCGACAAACTGTCCACTAAAAGAAGTGGCAAGCCAAAAGGCAAGTGTTACAAATGTGGACAGAAGGGTCACTGGAAGAAAGATTGTCCTAAGATTATTAAAATCAGGTATAGGAAATCTTTAAGCTTCCTAATTAGTTCAGATTTCTATTGATTCATACAATGATGAATTCTGAGATAACTAATCTTATTTGTAATTCATTTATTTTGTTTTCAGGAAACCAATAGATTAAGTGAAGAAAGTTTCAAACCGCAGTTGAGGACATGCTAGTTTATATCAATTGAAAGACTAGATCAATTGTACAAGACTTTAGTTTTGATATTTGTCTTTATTTTTCAAAATATTAGAGGAATTTAATTTCGGTGGCTTGTTTTAAGAAACAGGAGTACACTGTTATTTTTGGATCCTCTGTTTATTATTTGTTTTGGTTATTTATAAAGACAATTAATATCATATAAGTCCATTGATCTATTCATAGCAAGATATAATGATAAAGAGTATATGCATTTATCTAAGAAAAGAAATGTTTCTTCAAACCAAAATCACCTCTGATATTTATGCTTAAGTCATATAAACTATAATAAGATTTTAAGAGAATGATTAATGATAGACTTGTTGGCCTATTAAGATTGATCATTGTAACTCTATAAATCTTATTTAGAAAAGTAATATGACAAGGATACTCTTTTTGAGCTAAAAGCATAACATTGTATTTGATGATTTAGCGCATACAACTGTATACGGACTAATCAGTTTACATGTTATAAGAGGTTATGAGTATTCTATCAATCTTGTTGATGAATATTCATTTTAATTTATGTTTGTCTAAATGCGTCATGATTCCATTGCTTTTGAAATTCAAAAGAGTACGTGGATAAGACAGAAGCAATTAGACAAGGAACATAAAAGAACTTCAATATGATCGAAACAAAGAATATCTCTATGGAGAATTCTAACACTATTTGGTTGTCAATGAACACTATGATACAATAGTGTAATTAAATGGAGAAACAAGATTCTTTTGGATAAGACAAGATATATACTAAGTGGTTTATCATTTACCTTTTTGATTCCAGATACTAGTAATTGAAACTACAAAGTTTTGTTGAACTTAGTTTCATCTATCTCGGTGTCTACTACTCCAAGAAATTATGAAAAAGTCACAAACATGGTTTGAGACACATTCGTATTTGGAGTTCACTAGTATTTCTACTAGAATTAGAGATAGAGAAGATGGATTCATGTTCAGAAGCTTACATGTTTTAGGTATCTTAAAGGAATAAGGGAAAGTCTGAATTATAGTCCTCAAGATAGAAATGTATTTATAGAAATATTCTTTACTTTCTTTGAGGAAGACTATATAATGACTTATAACCTAAGAGTAAGGTAAAACTAGAGCAATAAAAGAGATCAGGTTGTTGCTCAGCTTTCAACACCTGTTATAGAACAGGAAGAACAGCAACAACCAGCTGATCAGCACAGGATTATCCTTGAACAACCATCACTTTTAGAACCTCGTCGTAGTGGGAGGGTAACTAGGTTACCTGCGAGATACATACTTTTGGGAGAAACCTATAAGGCTATCTCAGATAAACATGTACAAGATCCCACTAGTTACAACGAAGCTCTAATAGATAGAGATGTTGAATTTTGAAAATGGCCATGAATCAAGAAATGGGCTCTATGTATTCCAATAAAGTCTGTGAACTTGTAGAGGCACCAAATGGGGTAAAACCTATAGGGTGCAAGTGGATCTATAAGAGAAAAAGAGGAGTAGACGGAATGGTGGAAATATTTAAAGCAAGATTAGTAGCCGAAGAGTTTACTCAGAAAGAAGGAATCGATTATGAGAAAACCTTTTCTCCGGTTGCTATGCTTAAATCCATCGCGATTCTGTTCTTCATTGCTGCAGTGCTAGATTATGAAATTTGGCAGATGGATGTCAAGACTGCCTTTCTTAACAGGCATCTTGAAGAAAACATCTACATGCAGCAACCAGATGGATTTATACAAAAAGGCCAAGAACACATGGTATGTAAGTTGCAGAGATCCATTTATGGATTGAAGTAAGCATCCCGGTCATGGAACATCAGATTTGATCAAGTGATTAAATCGCTTCGATTCATTCAGAACATTGATGAACCATGTGTGTACAAGAAAATTCAGGAAAAATTTATAGCCTTCCTAGTTTTTTGTGTAGACAATATTCTCCTGATTGGAAACGATATAGGAGTATTGACTATAATAAAGATTTGGTTAGCAAAACAATTTGATATGAAAGACCTGGCAGAGACAAGTTATATTCTTGGTATCAAGTTACTACGAGACCAGAAGAATAAAACTTCAACCTTGTCTCAAGCGGTCTATATCGATAAGATATTGGCTAGATTTAGCATGGATAATTCCAAGACTGGTTTATTACCATTCAGACATGGAATTACAATCTCTAAGGATCAATCACCTAAAACATCTGAAGAGATAGAGAGAATGAGACGAGTTCCCTATGCAGAAGCTGTGGGAAGTCTTATGTATGCCATGCTTTGCACTAGGCCAGACATCTGTTTTGCGATAGGGATGGTTAGTAGATATTAATTTAATCCTGGACCTCAACACTGGATTGCAGTCAAGCATATTATAAAGTATCTGAAAAGAACTAAAAATTATATGCTTGTGTATTCTAGTGATGAACTTATACTAGTGGGTTATACTGATTTTTCGTCAGATAAGGATTTTAGAAAATCAACTTCCGGCTATGTGTTTACATTAGGAAATGGAGCTATTAGTTGGATGAGTGTGAAACAATCTTGTATCACAGACTCAATAACTAAAGCTAAATATGTGGCTACATCTGAAGCTGCAAAAGAAGCTATATGGCTCCGCAAGTTCCTACGAAATCTTGAGGTGGTACCTGTTGTAACTGCACCCCTGAAACTATTTTGTGATAATGGTGGTGCGGTAGCTCAATCTAAGGAACCAAGGAACCACAATAAACAAAACATATAGACAGGAAGTATCATCTCATAAGGGAATAGTGTAGAAAGGTTATATGACAGTACCCCAAATGGCATTAGATGCTAAATGGCAGAACTTATTACAATGGCCATTAGTGGGAAACCTTTATAACCTACACTTAGAGCCCTAGAGCATGAGCAATATGCTAGATATGCTTTGAGAGCTAGTGGGAGATTGTTGGGAAATTATGCTCTTTAAAAGCATATGTGTTTATTTAATTGTAATAAACATTTTTTCTGATTAATAAAATTGATGAGGTATTTTATTCAAATATCTTAATTGCATTTATATTTGTATTAAAGTCCATTTAATCATATTATATGTATTTATGTGATCACCATGTGGATTCACAGAAGACATAAATACAAGTTATCTTATGATTAAATAAATTTAGTTCGCAGTTGATAAATAAAGTTGGGCACTTTATTTAGGTATAAACTGTAATAAATTCATTGAATGATTTGTCTTAATCATGTATGAATTTATTGATGTAGTACGACTACATTGAACTGGATCACATATGAGATTTAATTAACTTTGTAATAACTGTCAGACTTATTAAATCTCATAGACGTTGATTTTACTGTAATCTTAATCTTGAGTTAATTATGATTTCATGATTGTGATTGTTATTCCATTTGAGTTACCAATGGGCACGACACATCTTTGTGGTCAAGATTACCCGGTATCTTGGTGGGAGCAATTATGAGTATTGGAGTTATAGATTAACAATATAGAATTTGTACAACACATCTCTTGATAGGTTTTCGGCACTTGATCATAGAATTCTCTGGCCAGAGTGTGTCAACATATTTAATATGTTGAAACTGATCATTAGAGAAAACCAGTAAGGATCAAGGAATAAGATGTTATTAAATTGATTGGACAGTTGAGATATCAATTTAATTAACGATGTGGTACAAAGGATTGCGCAGTAAAGAAATCAATGTGGCTTGGGACGAATTATTATTCGAGCATACAATTATGGAAGTCAGTTTCAATCTTTTAGTGGAGTAGATTTGGAATTAAATAATTGGGCTAGTTTAATTACAGGCCTAATTATTGTAGCCACTATTGTATGTTCCCAAATGATCCCCGGGTTAGCTCATTTAATTGACTGCACCACTACTGGACTAATAAGCAAGATAACTAGCTATTTGGGTCAAAAGCCTAATTATATCTTTTAGTGGGAGGCTCCATTTAATTAACTTTTGTATAAGGGGCCTTATGTTATTTTACAAGGTGGGTCCCCTATTAGAAAAGTAAATAACGTGAATTTAGTTTTTGATTATTTTGGAGCCTAGGGTTTTCACTAAAAAGAGATATAAAAGGCTTACTTTCTCAAAAGAAAAAAGAGAAGCCACTTAATACAAATTAGAGAATAAGATTTTTCTCTCCATTGTTGAGAGAAAAATTTTCTCGTGCTAGTTGCTTTGGTAGTGATAAAGGCGCCCACACATCAAGTGCAGATCGAACCTGAGTCATAACCTGGAAGATCATTGGTGACAGTTTGTGATCCAACAAGCGTGGTGGTGACGGATCGTGATCTAATAGGCGTGGTGGTGGCGGATCGTGATCTAACAGGAGTGGTGGCGGCGGATCGTGATCTAGGAGCCTAAGTCACTTCAGGGGAAAAAGCCAACTCGGATTTTCAAGGTACGATTTCTAGATTACGTATTCTTATATATTATATGAGAGCGGTCCTTAATAGGTTTTATAAAAATTAAAAAACCTGATTTTTCCCCAACATTTACTGCCCCCTAAATATGAAACATCTACATATGAATCTTGAATTATGTGACATTTCTACTGTGGTTGAGTCTGCTACTTGCTTTTAGATTTCATCTAATTATTAAAATCTTCTGTAGCATTTTTTATTTTTAACTTTAAAATATCTTTGGCAGTTCTGTTGATTCCCGAATGAGAGAATTTGTAATATAATGTGTTTGGTTAACAAGAAAGTTAACGAGAAAGTAAGGAAGAACAGATAAGAAGAATCTGGAGTGTATTGAAATTATTGACTAATCATAATAATGATATGAGCTCAGTTTATATACAAAGATGAATTCACACACTTAAGTCTGTTACAACACATACACATGCTTAACAAACTTATTAACAGTAAGATGAGTCAGCTAACTAACTGCAACATGTCAGCAGGAGTATTATCTGATGTCTGCAACTCCATACTCTAACCATGCTCTGTAACATCCCCTCTCAAGCTAAACTGTCCAATATGAACATTTAGCTTGCTTTGAAGGTAATGAAACTGATCAAAAGTTAATGGCTTGGTAAGTATGTCTGCAGTTTGATCTTCACTAGGAACAAATTGCACAACAATCTTCTTTGCTGCTACTTTTTCCCGGATGAAATAAATATCTAGCTCCACATACTTGGTTTTAGCATGATATATTGGATTGTAAGATAATGTTATGGCACCTTAATTATCACACCACATTATAGGAGTTGTTGCAAGTTTAATATTGAGCTCATCAAGTAGAGCTTGAATCCATACAACTTCAGATGTGGCCTAAGCTAAAGCTCTATACTCAACTTCAGTACTGGACCTTGATATTACTGGTTGCTTCTTAGAACACCAGGAAACTAAGTTTGAGCCAATGTAAACTGCATACCCAGCAACTGATTTTCTATCATCTTTATCACACACCCAATCTGAGTCACTGAAGCCATTCATTTGTAAAGTTCCAAACTGATAAAAATGCAGACCAAAATGAATTGAGCCCTTCAAATATCTCAGAAGTCTCTTACAAGCTTCCCAATGTTCTGCATTTGGTGAAGACAGATATTGACTAAGTTTATTAACAGAGAAGGCTATCTCAGGTCTTGTGAGTGTCATATACTGCAAAGCTCTAATTATACTTCTATACTAAGATGCATTAGGAATAGTTGAACCTGATCCTTTTCTGAGCTGATGGCCTGTGGACATAGGAGTAGGAACAGGGCTACAATCTGCCATATTATGCTTAGCTAAGAGGTCAGCTATATACTTTGCTTGAGAAAGATATAATCCATTTATTGTTTTGGAGACTTCAATCCCAAGAAAATAATTCAACTCTCTTAAGTCCTTCAAAGCAAAAGTTTTCTGCATATTAAGATTCACTTGTTGCACCAGCTAATAGTTAGAGCCAGTGACAATGATATCATCCACATATACTAGAACAAGCAAAATGTGATCATTTTCCCACTTATAGAAGAGTGAACTATCAGACTTAGAATTGAGAAACCTCCATTGAGACACCATAGCAGATTTGAACCTGTCAAACCATGCTCTGAGGGCCTGTTTCAATCCATAGATGGCCTTCTTGAGTTTACAGACATTAGTAGGCTTGGTGGAATCAGTAAACCCTGCAGGCTGTGCCATATAAACATCCTCAACCAAAATATCATTTAAGAAGGCATTATTGACATCAACCTGTCTTAGAATCCACTTATTCATAACAGCTAAGCTTAGAACTATTCTCCATGTTGATGTTTTCACAACTGGACTGAAGGTTTCAGTGTAATCTTCTCCATGTATTTGATGAAATCCTTTAGCTACAAGCCGTGCTTTGTATCTAGAAATGGTACCATCTGAGTTGTGTTTAATTCTGAAAACCCACTTACTTCCTATCACTTTGACTGGAGTGGAAGGTAAAACTAAGTCCCAATTAGCATTGCTTTTAAGAGCTTGATACTCTTCTTGCATTGCCTTGAACCACTTTGGATCAGAAATTGCTTGGGTTATAGATGTAGGTTCTGAAGGTTTAGCCAAAAGATCAGCAAGATATGATTTAGGTTTAAAAATACCGGCCTTAGACCTGGTTATCATATGGTGTCCTACTAGAGGTGCAACAGGTATTACATGAGGTGGTGAGTGAATATGGCTTGGTAAAGATGTGTTAGACAGTAGTTCTATGGGAGAAGATATAGATGGAGAATGAGTATATACCTCTCTAGGAGTTGGAGATGAAGTCTCTGAGGAATCATTTGCTGATGAAGATTGCAGAGGAGATTGTATTGGAAAATGACTAAAAGAAGTGAAGTCAGGAGATACTGTATTTGATGAGACGCAAGACTGGGCTACAGAAGAAAAATCTGAACCAGACACATATGGAAATGAATTTTCATCAAAAATTACATGGTTTGAGATATATACTAGACCATATGAATGAAGACATTGATACCCTTTATGGTGACTGCTGTAGCCAATAAAAACACATCTTCCTGACCTAAATTCGAGCTTGTGCTTATTGTATGGCCTAAGATAAGGATAACAGGCACAACCAAAAATTCTAAGAAAGTGATAATCTACTTTTTGAGCAAAGAGTTTTTGGTAAGGAGAAATGTTATATAAGGTTGGAGTTGGTAACCTATTGATGAGAAAAATAGTTGTGTGAAAGGCATTCCACCAGAATTTGAGTGGTAAATTTGCTTGAGCTAACAAGGTGAGGCCAATGTCTACAATATGCTTGTGTTTTCTCTCTATTCTACCATTTTGATGGTGAATGTAAGGACAGTGATGCCTAAATTGGATTCCAGATTGAGCAAGATAAGTAGAAAAACTTCTAAACTCCCCTCCCCAATCTGTTTGCACAGTTTTAATATTGCTATTCAAGAACTTTTCAATGAAAATTCTGAAGGTTTTGAACACTTGTAGTGCATCAGACTTAGCAACTAAAGGAAAAATCCATGTAAACCTACTGAAATCATTTAAGATTGACAGATAGTAAGAATAGCCTTGAGTTGAAGTAACATGTGAGGGACCTCAGAGATCAGCATATAAAAGCTAAAGAGGTTCAATTGTTTTTGTGGCAACAGAATCAAAATGTAACAAATGACTTTTGCCAAATTGACAGGTAGAACAAAAATTCAAGACATTGGTTTTATTGAAAACACCAGCAGTACAATTCTTCAATACAGTTCTAAGAGTATGAAAAGCAGGATGCCCTAGCCTTTTGTGAAGCAGATTAACATCTACTACACTTGCACTAACTATGAAGGCTTTCTTACATGACAGATGATTGACTGCATCAGAATTGTTTTGTGAACCAGAAGGAAGGATTACAAGACATAGAAGAAAAATAGGCAAACATAGACTCAAACTTATTGGAAGAAGATTGGCATAACAAAGTTGTGCTAACTTGAGAGAATTGAGATGCACTTTGGACTTGATACAATCCTCCTTTTGCAAGTCCTCTAAGAAAAATGATCCCTGAGCTCCTGGCCTTAACAAAAACAAATTGCAAGAAATTCAATAGTAACATTGTTATCAGCTAAGAGTTTGGAGACACTAAGTAAATTTTTAGTTATTTGAGGAACATGAAGAACATGATTTAGTAATAAAGGCTCATGAGTGGTTGTGTTTAGCAATACTAATCCAATGAGATTAATATGCAAAGAAGAACCATTCCCAATAAGGAGTTTTTCATTTCCAGTGTAAGCTTTGGTGCAAGGAGTTTACCTGAATCATTAGTGATATGATTGGTAGCACTACTATCAATGTACCAGATAGGATCTTCAACAATCTCTAGAGCAGGCACTAATGGAGCTGAAGAAGAACATCCATTGTTAAAATCTCCATTAGAACAAAATACAGGTGCAGAAGGCCTGGCACCAGAGGAGCTTTCAGGATGAGCAACATAAAATGCAGTAGGATCTGAGTACATCATATAACCTTGATAACCAGAACCTCTTGGCATATTAGAATTTCCAAGATTAGGTTGACCAAACATATTGCCAGAATGAGGATAAAAACCTCTACCATAAGCTCCATTAAAAAGTCTACCACCAGCATTTCCAAAACCTCTTCCAAAATTCCTTTGACCAGGCCTAAAATTGCCATTAAATGCTCTTCTAGCTTGATTCCTTGAAGGCACAAAAGCAGAGTTGTACCTGTTTCTGCACTTATTTGCTCCATGACCAGGTATAAAACATATTTGACAGATGATTGTTGAATGAAATTCACATGTCTGACCCATACTATTACCACCAAAACCATAATTATAAGCACCTCCATAAGCTCCATTGTTATATTTTTTGTTACCACCAGCATTTTTTCTAGAATTATATTGCTTTTGAGCTATATTAGCTGTCAGATGATGTGTAACATCACTGGAAATTTTTTCTTTTTTCTGCTCAACTCTATTTTCGTGACTTAATAGCAAGGAATAAAATTCATCCAGACTTATGTTGTCACCTCTAGCTAAAACACTAGTGTTAAGACTTTATAAGCCTAAAACACAGCAAGACACATTAATCTTGATAAGAAGAATAACCAAGAACAAGATTGAATCAAGAAATTATAATAACCAATCAATTCTAGAAAACAGAACTTGTACACGGACCAGCCAAATTAGAAGGAAATTTTTCTCATTACTATTGATCAAGAACTAAGTCAATTACACTTGATTTACAGAAGATTGTGCATAGATTACAAAGAAACAAATTCCATGCAAAATGATGAACAAACGAAGATGTATTAACTCTCTATCACGCACCACCCATCAGCCTACTTTTATATCTGAGTTCTGGGCTTCGTTATAACATATTATAACGAACTCGTGCCACGTCAGTAGAAAATATCAAACAGACCCCATCAACTGAAGTCAATCTGCACAACAGCCCTCTACTTCTCTAGTTTCTTCATTTTAGTCCACGAACACATATCTTCACAATCTCCACCTTGCAGTTGATTCAGTTGATCCCTTCAATAATACAGCACCTAAAAACCTTCATCCAACTTTGATTCATCTTTTGAATTTATTTAGGTCTGGGCAAAATGCCCATTAGATTCACACCGAAATCAAACTTTGCAGTGGGAAGAGATTTTGTAAGAGCATCTGCTGGATTCAAACTGGTATGTATCTTGGACACAACCACTGTTCCCTTTCCAACTTCATCTCTGATAAACTGGAGCTTCACGTCAATGTGCTTAGTTCTTTCATGATACATCTGATTCTTCACCAGGTGTATGGCACTTTGATTATCATAGAAAACTTGGACAGTCTTCTGGTTTAGCCATAGCTCATTAAGCAAGCCCCTTAGCCACATGGCCTCCTTCACTGCCTCTGTAGTTGCAATGAACTCAGCTTCAGTTGCGGATAAAGCAACCACAGTCTGAAGTGATGACTTCCAGTTAATCAGGCAGCAGTTTAACACAAACATATAACCTGATGTAGACTTTCTTCTGTCAAGATCTCCAGCAAAGTCAGAGTCTACAAACCCCATGACTTCAATCTTGTCACTCTTAGTCTTCCCATACAGCAAACCACAAGTAGAAGAACCCTTTAGATACCTCATTATCCATTTGACAGCATTCCAATGAACCTTGCCTGGACAACTGAGGAATCTGCTGACAACACTTACTGCATAAGCTATGTCTGACCTGGTGCATACCATTGCATACATCAAGCTCCCTACAGCCTGTGCATATGGGAATTCATTCATCTGAGACTCATGTTCTGATGTTGGAGCTGCTGACAACTTGAATTGAGGACCAAGTGGAGTCTGAACAGGCTTACAGTCTTGCATTTCAAACCTCTCCAGAACTTTCTTGATATATTTCTCTTGAGTCAAGAATAAAGTGCCAGCAGATCTATCTCTGATAATGTCCATCCCAAGGATCCTTTTGGCATTGCCAAGATCTTTCATTTCAAACTCATCTTTTAACAGATTCTTTAACCTTTCTATTTCTGACTTGTATTTGCTTGCAATTAACATATCATCAACATACAGAAGCAAATAAGCAACTCCACCTTGATCTGATCCACCAAAGTAGACACAGCTGTCATATCTGCTTCTGTGGTAGCCCTTTGAAACCATAAACTCATCAAACCTTCTGTACCACTGTCGAGGGGATTGCTTAAGTCCATACAAGGACTTATGCAGCAGACAAACATGTTCCTCCTTACCCTTACACACAAATCCTTCAGGTTGTGCCATCAATATCTGTTCTTCAAGATTGCCATGAAGGAAGGCTGTCTTTACATCCATCTGCTCCAGCTCTAAGTCAAGTAATGCTACCATGACCAATAAGATTCTTATTGAACTATGTTTCACTACAGGAGAAAAAATTTCATTGAAATTTATACCTTCTCTCTGTGTAAAACCCCTGGCCACTAGCCTTGCTTTGTATTTGGGAGGTTCCACATCTGGTATTCCTTCCTTCCTTTTGAAGATCCATTTACAACTGATCAGCCTCTTATTTCCTGGATTTGGTATAAGTGTCCAGGTCTGATTTCTTTGAAGTGACTTCATTTCATCTTGCATTGCCTCAAGCCACTTATCACAGTGCACACTTTCCATAGCTTCAGAGTAGTTAGCAGGTTCTTCAATTGTCACTTCATCAGCACACAATAGTGCATAGGCAATTAAGTCAGCATAGCCATACCTCACTGGAGCTCTGACTTCCCTTCTAACTCTATCTCTAGCTAACTGATAGTTCTGTAAGTCAGCTTGTGGTAGTTCTGATACCTCATGTTCCTCACTTACAGCTGTGCCCCTCTCATCATCAGAAGCTGCTTCTCTTTCACTGCTTTTGTCTGTCAATAGCTCCACCTTAACCTTGGAAGTTCCAGATTGCTTGTTAGCTGCTGGATTATCTTGCAATCCAGTGTCATGCTCTGCACTTTCTTTCAGCAATGCAGATTCATGAAACACTACATCCCTGCTAACTATGCACTTCCCTTGCTCCTTACACCAGATTTTGTACCCCTTAACCCCATCAGGATATCCAACAAAGACTCCTTTCAAGGCCCTTGCATCCAGCTTGCCTTGATTGATGTGGAGATAAGCAGGGCACCCAAAAACTCTGAGGTTTTGGTAGTTTGCAGGTTTTCCATTCCACAATTCTTCTGGTGTTTGAAGCCAATTGCAGAAGATGGGCTTCTGTTAACCAAATAACTTGCTGTATTGACAGCCTCTGCCCAGAAGCTTCTTGGAAGCTTTGAATTTATCAGCATACATCTAGTTTTATCCACCAAGGTCCTGTTCATCCTCTTAGCCAATCCATTCTGCTGGGGGGTGAACCTTACTGTTTTGTGCCTCTTTATGCCATGTTTTTGACAGAATTCCTCAAATTCTATGCTACAAAACTCCAAGCCATTATCAGTCCTTAAGCATTTCAACTTGAATCCAGACTGATTTTCTACCAATATTTTCCACACCTTGAATTTTTCCAAGGCTTGATCTTTGGTCTTGAGTATGTAGATCCATACCTTCCTTGAGTAATCATCAATTAGTGACATGAAATACCTGCCACCACTCAAGGAAGGGACTTGAGCAGGCCCCCAAAGGTCAGTATGTGCATAGTCCAAGACTTACTTAGACATATGCTCCCCCTTGTTAAACTTGGACCTATGTGATTTACCAAAAATGCAGTTCTCACAGAACTCCAGCTGTTGGATTTTATCCCCACCAAGTAATCCTTGTTTACTGAGCTCTTGCAGCCCCTTGATACTCAAATGACCAAGCCTAAGGTGCCATAACTTGGTTTTATCTTCCTCAGAAACAGCAGCAACTCCCTCTTGGATAAGCACTGATGAGCCTTGCAATACATATAATCCATTTTCTTTAACCCCCTTCATCACCATCTCAGTCCTTTTTCTTATTTCCAAGCCACCACTTGTTGATTTAAACACATACCCTAAGCTGTCTAACATGCCTAAAGAGATTAAATTTCTCTTTAGCCTAGGAGCATGCCTTACTTCATGTAGAGATCTTATAGTTCCATCAAACATGTTGATTTTTACAGAACCAATTCCAACAATATGACACACATTATTGTTTCCCATTAAGACTCTACCACCATCAACAGCCTCATACTTGTAAAACAGGGTTTTGTCAGGACATAAGTGAAAGGAGCATCCAAAGTCTATGACCCACTGACCTTTTGTATTGCTGTTTGAGGCCACAAGTAAATCAGCACTTTGATATCCATCAGAACCATCATCAGAGGCAACAGCTGCATCCCCTGACTTCTCTTGACCCTCCTTCTTTTTCTTCTCAAAACAATCCCTTATGTAATGTCCTTCCTTCCTGCAGTAGAAGCATTTTCTCTTCTTTTTCTTCTTATCTGCAGTTTCTTGATTCTTTCCATGTCCTTTTCCTTGATTCTTGTTCTTCTGATCTTTCTTCTTTTTTAATCTGACAAACAACCCATCACCATCACTTGTCTCAAGCCCATTGTTCTTCTGAATCTCTTTTGAACTCAGGGATGCTTTAACATCTTTAAGAGTCAGAGTGGTTCTCCCATAGAGCATTGTGTCTACAAAGCCTTCATAAGACTTTGGTAGAGAGCTTATAAGACTTTGGTAGAGAGCTTAGCAAGAAGAATGCCTTATCTTCATCACTGATTTTCACATTTTCCACCCCTTCAAGATCAAGAATGATCTTGTTAAAGGTGTCAATGTGATCTTGTATTGTAACTCCTTCTCTCATTGAGAATGTGTACAACCTCTTCTTCAAGAACAATATGTAAGCCAGGGACTTCTTCATACACAGGGTTTCAACCTTGTTCCAAATCCCCAAGGTTGTCTTCTCTTCAGAGATCTCTCTCAAGATTGAGTCACCAAGACTCAAGATTAAAGTACTATGGGCTCGTTTCTGTATTTGTCTCTTCTTGTCATCAGTTGCAGAACTTGTAGAAGCCTCTGGATCTTCTTCTTCTAGAGCTGTTTCAAGCCCTTGATGCACGAGAAGAGCTCTCATTTTCAGTTTCCAAAGTGAGAAGTCACCACCAATGGTGAATTTTTCCAATCTCATGCTTTGGTAGAGACATGGCTGAGATTCACCAGGCTCTGATACCACTTGTTAAGACTTTATAAGCCTAAAACACAGCAAGACACACTAATCTTGATAAGAAGAATAACCAAGCAATTCCAGAAAACAGAACTTGTACACGGACCAGCCAAATTAGAAGGAAAATTTGGTCATTACTATTTATCAAGAACTGAGTCAATTACACTTGATTTACAGAAGATTGTGCATAGATTACAAATAAACAAATTCCATGCAAAATGATGAACAAACGAAGATGATATTAACTCTCTATCAGGCACCACCCATCAGCCTGCTTTTATATCTGAGTTCTGGGCTTCGTTATAACAGCTTATAACGAACTCGTGCCACGTCAGCAGAAAATATCAAACAGACCCCATCAACTGAAGTCAATCTGCACAACAGCCCTCTACTTCTCCAGTTTCTTCATTTTAGTCCACGAACACATATCTTCACAACTAGTAACCAGAGATTTATAATCTAAAGAGTCCAATCCAGTTAACACATGTTGAGTAAAGTCATTCAATTCAACAGGTTTTCCAGCCAAGGCTAAGCTATCAGATATCCTTTTCATTTTAGCAAAGTAATCTATCATAGACGTAGATCCTTTTTTAAGTGTTTGAATCTGCATTTTAAGTGGCATAATTCTAGCCTGAGATTGAGAGATAAACATACTTGTGAGTGCATCTAGAAGCTCGTTAGTTGTGGAGCAATGAATCACTATTGCAAGTAAGTTTTGTTAGATAGACGACATCATCCAACTCAGAATCAATTGATCAGTCTTAGTCCAAGCTGTATATTCTGGATTGATCTCTCGTTCCTCTGCTCTAGTTGATCCACTAGTAATAGTGATAGCTGACGAGAGAAATTGCTCTGGACAGCTTTGATCACCATTGACGAAGCTTTCTAAACCGTTTCCTTTTATTGATGTTAAGATCTGAGTACGTCAAACAATGAAATTATTCTGATCTAGTTTGATTGGAGTTGCAAAGCTATAGGATCCTGAAATTTGATTTGAGCTCATCATGTTTGCTCTGATACGATGAGAGAATTTGTAATATAATGTGTTGGTTAACAAGAAAGTTAACGAGAAAGTAAGGAAGAACAGATAAGAAGAATCTGGAGTGTATTGAAATTATTGACTCAATCATAATAATGATATGAGCTCAGTTTATATACAAAGATGAATTCACACACTTAAGTCTGTTACAACAAATACACATGCTTAACAAACTTATTAATAGTAAGCTGAGTCAGCTAACTAACTGGAACACGTCAGCAGGAGTATTATCTAATGTCTGCAACTCCATACTATAACCATGCTCTGTAACACCGAATGTGAAGGCTTCTTCTTAGGAGTAATCTGGCATTACTAAAATATAACAGATTATTCTGATTTTAACATTTTATTGGAAATAACAGAAACAATTTTGTATGGAATTTTTTATTGTTTGAACATGTGATGAAACAATCGAAGGCAATTCAAAATTCATAAATTAATTGTTATCCTCTTTAAGGGAGCCTGGGAGAATGATGAAATAGTTTAGGAGGTCGCAGTGCAAAGATATTGAAGAAGCTGGATTTCGAGGGGAACTAATGGTGAATTTTATATTCAATCGATGCATTATTACGAGTTTTGGATATCAATTGTTTGTGTTATGTTTTTATGAAAATAGCCTCAAATAACGTCTTGGACATTCCATGAGATGTATATTAATACACATGCTATGGAGGATATTTTATTTTGTGATTCATGCATTTACCTCCTCATGTATATCACTATTTGATGCAGAAGCATCTTCAGTCTAATGATTTTTTCTTTTTGTCCAATATTTGGTACGTAAGGTGGAGCTGCTGCAAGTTGCAAATAGATGTGAATTGTTGACCTTTTATAAAATTCCTATGGAAAGAGAGAAAATTCCAGAAAGATGGGTTACTTCCTCTTATTAATGCCAAATTAAAATGTATCGAACAAGATTTACATAGTGGAGTTATAATAGTAATATGTGACAAAGATGATTATATGTAGAAGGAGATATTTAGAACACTGAGGAGATGCTTTCAGCCAACCTGATAAACAGACCTGGTCTTTTGCTCGATTGGTTTGATATTAGGTGATAGCATACTATATTTGAGGAATAACATTTAAAGTAATGACAGGGACCCATTATTTGGATTCCCATTTGAGTTCCAATTGATGTGACATTAATTTATTGAATAATATAATAGAGTAATAAATGAATTTACATTCAACATCCACTAGACGAGTGACGTAGCAATGGGAAAGGTTGGGATCCCTTACCTTGTTGAACATTTAACAGTAAAATGATGCCAGGATAGATGGCTGATTCTGATCATATATCACTGTCGCCTAGTTTCCTGATATTTAGCTACAGAGAGCAGTGCAAATTATACATCAATCCTTGCCCAGTAACAGCAGTTTATCCTCTCTTTTTTTTTTCAATTTAGGTTCCACAAGAAACCACATTATATTAGGGGATGCTTCACACTGTTGTCTCTAAAACTTTTTCTCGTTTCAGGTTAATTATTTTCATTTTCAAGGTAAATAGTCTTAGGTCAAAATTTCTCCACAATTGAAGGTGGCTTGTCAATTCCAACTTTCCAAGTTTGATAGTATATTCAGTGGAATTCTTGGTGTTTATATTATTAAGATTGCATCTCTCTATTGTGCCAACTTCTGCATCAGGTTACTGCATCAAGTTAATTGTGTAGCGAATATTGATTCTCAAACAGATGTGAGATAAATTATAAATCATCCTTGCTTTCAAACTATAGTTACAAGTGTTAAACAAACAATGTGTAAAAGCCAAAACTACCGAACAGCAGTACCAAATGAAGCCTTAATTTGCAAAAAATATCAAATTTTAGTAGCTGACATCACTCTTAACATGTATTAAGCATTTTATTTAATCATTTTGAGTGATTTTTGTTTGATTATGAGGATTGTGTTTCTTTATTTTTGTTCTTGTATTCTGATATAGATAGCAACTCATGCTTACTTAGTTACTTATTTCAAGATTTTCTTGGGTATTATCAATGGTGGCTTTAGATATACACGAATTATTTGGCCCATACTTTGAGAATGCTTCTTTTTCTAATATTTCCTTATTTCGAATTATTTGATTTTGACCATTAATTCTCTAATTAATAAAAAAAATTCTAAATTACGTACTGTAGGAAATAGGAAAGTCCATTAGACATCTTTCTAATTGCTAATCATCCTACAATTAAGATTTTTTTATTAAAAATCTATATTTATTAACCTTAACGTTAAAAAGATAAAATTAATAATATTATTTAATAGGTAATTCATTCATTATTAGTCTTTCTAAAAAAAATTATTTACCTTTTCAATTTCCTAAAAGAATTTAATTATTCAACATCTTAATTTTTAACTTTTAGTCTTTAATTTCTATTAAAAACATTGTAATCTCAAAAATCAGTAGATGAAAAAATTACTTGATCTCTTCTCAACAAAGAAAATTATTATATTCATTGATTCATTTAAAAAAGGAAAAATTAATTTCTAAAATGCTATATCTGTTAACTAGTTATCAATTCATTATCTCAACTTTTTCTATATTCTATCATTTTGAATATTTTATTTGAAAATAATATTTTTCTTATTTATTTGTTTGTTTATTTATAATGATTATAATGGAAGGAAAAAAAATATTTTCTTGACAAATTTTTTTAGGTTTTGTTTTTGAAATTTTTTATAATTTTTTTAATTATTGTTGAAATTTAAATATTAAAAACGGAATGAATTTTGATTTTTTTATATTTTTTTCACTATTGAAATTATAAAATAAAAAGAAAAGATCCCTCATAAAAGCCGACGCTGGGTATTATCACTTTAAGAATAAAACACACCAAGATGAATTTAGCCCACAAGGTTTATGTAAAGCATCAAATGTTTGCTTTGTTTGTCAAGGACGAGCACAATTCAAGCCGAAACAAAGCAGTCAAATAAGAAGTTGGCTTATTATACGTGTAGCTATTGAGTGTTGTGGACATCCGCGGATGAGAGAGGCTCCGGAGGATGGCTTCTGTAAATGGCATGCAGATTATCTCTATAAGCGAAATTGATTTGCTAAAGTTCTGTTTGGAATTGAACTGTTGTAATTTAAAAGTTATAGTTACTGTGCAAAATAAACTATAATTATAAAATAAAAGTTGATATTATGTAGTAAATAAAATTTTTAAATAATAATTTCAACAAAATTAGTAAAGATAAGATATTTTATTTTTATCATTCATTTATAAAATCAAATCAATTTAGCTTCCAAGCTACAAGAAACACTTTTCTAAACACAATAGTTATAACTACCTAACTTTAATCCCAAAAAGGCTCTAAGTGTGCATAGAATGATAGCTTCATTTTATAGGTGGAGTATCCTTTGTGTTAACCGTTTTGGGAAATTTTATTTTATTGACTGGTCATAAGCAAATTACAAATCATTTTTGTTTTCAGAAATATGTATTTTTGAGTATATCTCAAATTACTTTTTTCCGAATTGATTATCTTAAAATTACTCCCTTATTTTTGAAAACCTCATGTTATCCTTATTTTTATTCAAGAGATAAGGAAAAAATGGGGGTAAGTTAAATGAAATTATTTTCTTCTAAACAAACATGATAGGAAAATTTGAGGTTTTCAAAAGTAAGGAAGTGATTTAAAATAGCTAATTCACAAAAAAGATAATTCGATTAACCTTTTTTTTGTTTATTATTATTATTTTAAAAAGATCATCCATGTGCTAAAAATTTATCTGAATGGTCATACTGACCTCTTTGTCTTTATAAATGGTCATATAAACATCTTTTTTATCAATTATAACAACCAAAAAATTAACTTAATATAAAATGCATATATAATACTAAAATCTATAAAATAATATAAATTTTAAAAAATTATTTTAACATTATTAATCTATTAGATATGTTTTAATATTAATAAAAATCTATTTTAGAAATTAATTATATTACTATTTAACATTCAAAATAACTTACAAAGTCTTTGTTATATATTTTATTTATAATATTTCCCATATTATTTTTGTATATTATGTTTATATTAGCATAAATTTTAAAGTTAATTTTGGATTAATTGATTTAAGTATTAATAAAATATGGCATGAGGATAATAGCCTAATTTGCATGATAAATATGTGTAATTTGATCAATTATATTTATTTTAATATTTTATTTGTATTTATATGTTATTTTATTTATTATTATTATTTTAGCATTGTATTTATTATTATAAAATCAAATGGTAAAATAGTTTTTTTAAAAAAAAAAGAGTCGGTATGACTATTTCTAGGATTAAGAGAATCTACGTGAACATTTAAGTCAACCTTGGAGATATGATTGGCTTTCTTCCTTATTGTTTTCATGTTCTTAGTTGCTTCTCAAGTTTTGCCCTCTTTTTTTAATTCATGGGTGCTTATACTTCACGAGAGTCTGTTGGCCTTCCTTTTGCCTTTTTTTTTTTGCGTTTTTTTTATAATTTATTTGACTTATTTCTTTGCATTAGATTTTTTTTTTAATTAGCAAATTCCAGTAAAAGGGTGAAATTAGTTAAATTAGATCATAAACCACTTTAATCTTAATTATAATACTTAGAACAATTAGAACAATGCCTAACACTCAAGCTTCACTTAGGACAATGCCTAACCACATAAATAAGAAAAAATAAATTTACACCCTAAGGTCTAATTAGCTACAAGAGATGTTTTGCGAATTGGACATCACAGCTATTATGAAGAAGACCACATTTCAATTTTAAAAATAAAAATAAAAAGTCGCTGTAATGACCGTTACAGCACAATATGGTCACTAGATCTTAACCAAAAAAAAAAAAAAAACTTACATTTACACCCAATAACACTGTTGAATTATAAAAATTATTTGAAGAATGAATGGGAGAGAAAACAAATTGTAAACTACCTACCAACTTTGTGCATGAATTCACCAGCATGGGGCAGAAGCAGAAAATTTACCCAAATTTATGAAAAGAAACTGCCGAAAACCCTGCAAATATCCCGTGACAAGAGTAGAACCAATCAACAATACATATTCCATTTTTCTTATCGATGAATCCAAAAAAGAAAGAGACAAAAATACAGAGAACCCGTGACAAAAAGGTACAAAATAATTTTATTTGGGTCTCATTAGAGTCCCCACAATTCCTCCCATAAAAAGTTGATTAGCAATAGTGACAAACAAACCTCACGCGGCTAAAATTACCCATTACAGGACCCACAAGAAAAAGGGGAAACAAGTACAAACTTATCTCACAATTCTATATCTAAGTGCAAAGCTCACGGGCGACACCGAGCCTTGAATTGGGCACATCATAGAGGATTCTGTGGTTTTGTTGCTGCATATTGGCAATGACATTCAGCACTGAGTTGACGTTGTCTGGAGCTGCAGCCATGGCCAAGCATGTGATGCTCCCTGCAGTGCTGTGGATTAGAAGGTTGTCTTGTGGTAGAGTCACGTTCATGCCTGAGAACATCAACGTGATTGTCGGTGCAACGATTGGGACCGAGTAGCACGTGTCGAATCCGCCTAGGGATGTCACTGTTAAGTTCCTCCCTACACGTCTGCGGAACACGTCTCTCACTGCGGTGTAAGCTGGCGCCACCAGTCTGGTAAAAACTGTGCCTGATTACTCAAAAAAAATGAAAAATTAATTAGTAGTGGAAACCTTTTTTTTTTTTTTACTAAGGTTTGAATGATAATGAGAAATTTCACTCACTATATGCTAGTTTTTACTCTCAATTATTACTTAAATTTAAATGGTCATGAGTGCAAATGTATGAGCAAATTACATTTGCACTCAAATAAGTTAGTAGGGTTGGCAACGCGATCGGACGGCCAGAATTTATCGATCATGATTCTATCCTAATTGATAATTAGAACACAATCTCATATGTCTTGATCCGATTGGGATCTCGAATCTGATCCGGATGAGCTATAGATTCTCTAAGAGACGACATGTCATACACCTATAGGCTATATATATATATATATATATATATATATATATATATATATGTCAGAGGTATATAATTCAACAAAATTTCATACTTAATACCATCCTAAACGGGCGGAGATCTCGAATTCGATCCAAATTCGTAGAATTCTGCCAATCTTATAAGTTGCAGCAGCGCTGGTGAAAACGAATTATTAAAATGCGTAAAGTTGATGCCTAAATGCAAAGCACTAAAATTTATGAATGTGATATTAGATGACTCAAAAACTGTTTCATTGCCACTCGTTTGTCCCAATTAAAAGACTACAAAATTGGACCACCTATAGTTTAAGCAAAATTGGAGCAACCAATCTCTAGACATGGAATTAAAAGTACCGCATATGGTAATACAGATCTATATATATATATAGTCATTCTTTAGTGGGACATTCGATGTGTGTGTATATAGATGTGTGTGTGCGTATATATATATGTGTGTGTATGTATGTATGTATTAACAATTTTACCGGATATATGTGTACTGGGGGCATTCGATGTGTGTGTATATAGACGTGTGTGTGCGTGTATATATATATATATATATATATATATATATATATGTGTGTATGTATGTATTAACAATTTTACCAGAATCAATAATAGTGCCAGCGCCGGTTGTGGGATTGAACTGTAAGGCACCAGGTGGGATATCAACAACTCTTCTGCCAACCCTAATGGCCAACAAATTAACATAGTAAAGTGATGATCTTCTTGGGTTTTTTAGCAATGGTGTATACTTAATCCGCTGGGGCTGACCAATGGGTCCTAATCTTAATGACCCAGAAAAGCTAAGTGACTTGAAGCTTGGCAAACAGTAAGAAAAAGTGGACTGATAGAGGTTCTGTGTTTGTGCCAAAAGGGATAATGAGCCACGACCCAGGCCCAACAGGCCTTGGGGCGGCACTGAGTTGCCCGTGGCCTTTTGGATGCAGCCGAAGGTGTAACCAGGGACCACATCAGTGGCCAGGGAGATAGTGTCCTGTGAGAGGTTTGCGGCAATGGTGGAGCTGCCGTAGGTCAAATTGAATGCACACGCGCCACCCTCGCAGGTGGGATTGGGGACCTGTAATTTCACGTGCAATGTGTTAGTGTTTGAATATATATGATCTTGTGATGTGCGAAGTGTCATTCCGGAGGAAAACTGACTTTAACTTGTAGCTTCTTAACTTATGATTGCCCGTGAACCTTTCAGTCACAAGATGACATAATTGCTTTGTTCCCATAGATAAAGATATATACTTTATATATAAACGATTAAAAAATTAAAAAAACTGCTGTCGTTGAATGGAGGGACTTAGTGCTGCAATGGCCTAATAATTACCTCTAACACCGACCAGGATGTAATTATGTCAATGAATTGGATTAATTAACATCGATAATGGATTTGTGACATTAATTTGATAATAGTTAAGATATATCACAAGAAATAAAAATTAATTACCTGCTTGCATTGAGCAGCTTGGCAACCAAGGTTTTTGAATGTGGTGGATTGAGCAGAATTAAAAACAGTGGAAGAGCAGCCAACACAGCCAGTGCATGGAACCCAAGCAGCATCATTGCTAGTATCCATGGCCATGAGCAAGGTTTGTGCCGGTGTCCCAATTTTTGCCCTAACAATATAAGTAGGGCTTTGGGTGATCTGCCTGCCAGAGGCTATGGGCACAACAGATTTCCTAGCGACAGCAAGGCTGGACAAGAACCGCAGCCGTGCCTGATCTTTGGCCAGCATTTCGAGCACACTTTCTTCCCATGAAAGTGGCTTTGACGGCTTAAAAGGAGAGCATGGGCTGAAAACATGAAAAACTTGGAGAGTTGAGCTATGGTCTTGGGTGTCACATATAGGGTTTAGGCCTTCAGAAAGGGAGAACAAGAAAAGGAAGACTAGAAAGAAGACTAGTTGAGGTTTCATGGCTTTGATTTTTTTTTTTTCTTCCTTTCGGGTTTTTGTGAGTTGAGTGATAGAGCTGAGTGAGTGCGATTATATATATAGGAGAGCAAGTATGGGATGTATGAGGATCTAGCAGTGAGTGTGTGAGAGTCTTCGCTAACAGACTGTACTCCATTTGCATTTGCCTTTGTAGGCTGGCCCCTCCCACATGATGTCAAATCTACCTAGAGATGGTATCTTTGCTACATATCTTCACTACGGAAAAATTTTATCTATCTTTATTGTGTTTTTACAAGTATTAGTTTAAGAAAGAGTAAGACCTTTTTAAGCGACTTTTTAAAATTTCAATTTAAAAAAACCGACTTTTTAAAATTTCAATTTAAAAAAACCGACTTTTTAAAATTTCAATTTAAAAAAAAATCTCTTTGTTTTTTAGATTTTTATAATTTGGTGGTAAAAAATTAAAGTCATAGCGATTTTTTTATCCGTCTAGAGCCTAAATAGAAATAAATATAGAAAATAAGAAAAATGTGTTTAATTTTTCTTCCATATCTTCATGAAATATTTTGAAAATATTGTTCTTATATATTTAACTTTAAAGTAAAATATTTGTGTAATCCTTATATTTTGAATTAAGTATCCTTTATTTTGAAAAGTGCCCCAAGATACGAGTATTAAGTATGTTACACTACCAAATTGACAAACAAAGATTATACTTTAATAAGATAAGTATTATGGTTTAGGAAAATGATGTTCTCACAAAGCTCAGCACAAAGCTTTGCACAAAACGGTTCGTTTTGTGCAAAGTATAAAAGTCATTCACACGTGCAAGCAACAACACCACACACGCATGCAACAAATCCTACAGCAACGTTCCTCCCATCTCTCTCTCCTGTCTCCCTCTTTTCTCCCCCACCACACAGCAACATCTTTCTCTCTCTCCCGTGTGCACATGAGCTCGATATCAGCTTCGTTCTCCCTCACGACACAGCAACAGTGTCTCTCGTCTCTCGCTTGAAGCATCTAGCTAGCTCCCTGGGCTCCGATCTCTCTCACTCTCTCGGCTCCGGTCTCCCTCACTCTTTCTGCTCTGATCTTCCTCACTCTCTTGGCTCCGTTGTCTTCATTTTGTCCATCTCAGCTGCATCGCTCTCTAACCCCCAACACAATTGACTTAATTGCTTAGATTAATTTGTAATTAAAGATGCAAACTGCTTAATTGTTAAAGATTAATTAATATATTTTTGAGGTCTCATAGATTTTGAATGGTTATTGTTCTTGTTATGGATATCGTGGTCTTCAAATTATTTTACAAAGCATATATTAATTTGCTGATTAATGTTGATTGCTTTGCTTATGGTTGCTTGAATTTTGTTCTTACATGAGGGACCTTCTCAGTTTGGTTTGATTGGGTTCTTCAAAATTGCTTATGATTGCCAAGGGCTGCAACAATTGTTCCTCTGAATGGGAAGCTTTGTATCATTCGTAACATCATGAGCATTAGTATGGTTGCTGCACTACGGTGTGGTGGGGGATAAAAGAGGGAGAATGAGAGAGAGAGAGAGAGAGAGAGACTGGAGAAACATTGTTGCACTCTTTGTTCCGTGCGTGTGTGGTGTTGCTGCTTGCAAGTGTAAATGACTTTTATACTTTGCACAAAACGAATTGTTTTGTGCAAAGCTTTGTGCATAGCTTTGTGAGAATATCGGTGTTGTATGGTTTATCACAAAAATAAATATTAAATACATTCTATGTAGTGATAATTCTGAAAAAAAAAATGACTTATTTTATTTAGAAGTTTAAAGCAAGTTTTCGTGCCATGTAAAAACAAAAACACAATTAAAACAACTTTTCTTAAAAATACACATTTAAAACAACTTAATGACTAAAATGGAATCATACTAAGTTTTTAGTAAAGGGTTATTATCCTTTCACTACTTCAATAATAGTGTAAACTAAACATTACATGAATTATTAAAGTGTAACAATTTACTGATTAATTAAGAAAAAAAATAACATTTTACTACTTTTTTACTAGTTCTATCAGTCAAATGTTGATGTCATGATGATGCTATAAGGGCAAATATGTCTTTGAACAAAATCTAATCCAAATTATTGATCAGCCCAAAATTTTAAAAATAAGACAAATAACCCCTAATTCTCAATTAAAGAAACTATAATACACCTAACTAACATTAATTATTAATTGAAATACAAGTGTGCAACCCAAGAGGGGGGTGAATTAGAATTTTAAACTATTCCTAGCAAATCCACACAACAATTTAATCTAATGCCTTAATCAAATCAAAAACAATAAATTCAATCAAGCACAATATTAAAAGAGAAAGGGAAGAGAAAAACAAACACAATGATTTTTACGTGGTTCGGCTATCCCCGCCTACGTCCACGCCTCCAAGCTCACCCGCTTGAGGATTTCACTATCTAAGCCTTTCCAAGGCTTCAAGCTTTTACAATTGACTTCAAGGTGTCAATGAACCTTTACAACAAGAGATTATATCCCCAATCTCTTTACCCCAAGTGTTTCCCACACTTGTAATCTCACAATTTGAGAAATGAAAAATACAACACTCAATCTCTCTTTAAGAGTGGATATACAAATTGAAGAACAAAGATGATTCAACAAATGATTTACGAAATGGAAGCTCAATATATGTTGTGTGATCTTGTTTTTCCTTGCTTGGATCACCAAAAATGAATTGGCTTTGAGTTTATATAGTTTGAGCTTGAAAACTAGCCGTTATACACTTGTCAGCCCGAAAACGGTTAGAGGGTAACTTATAAACGGTTAACCGTTTCGCTGGTCAAATGTTACCGTTGGGCCAAATTTCAAATAAACGGTTCAAGGTTAAAATAAACGGTTAGAGGTTAAAATAAACGGTTAACCGTTTTCCGTAAACGGTTCTCCGTTAGTGTCCAGTAACCTGCAAAACAAATTTAGCTTAACCTTTCTCAATAAACGGTTCAAGGTTAAAATAAACGGTTAACCGTTTTCAGTAAACGGTTAACCGTTTGCAGTAAACGGTTCACCGTTTTGTTCCAGAATCATCATTTTAACAAAACTGGACAAAACAAGCTTTCTGGACGTTATCGGTTAACCGTTAAAAAATAAACGGTTAGCCGTTTGCTACAGTGATTGCTACAGTGAAATTATTTTCCAAATTTGCTGTTTGACCCCAAAACTTTATAAAACTATATTATGACCCAAAACGTTATGAAACTTTGCAAATAGGTCCAATTTCAGAATTTCTAAATATTACTTTGTTAATACCAAAACATTCTGAAATTATGATATGACCCCAAAGAGTTTACTGTTTCGCACAAAGGTCCTTTTCAATATAATACCCATATTTTCAAAGTTCTCAAAACCTTTCACTTTAGTCCAAAATATTCATAAATCATAGTATGACCCAAAACGTGTAAATAGTTTCAAATAGGTCCAAATCCGAAATTCATAAACAATATCAAAGGTTTTATAACACATTTATTTTAGTCCATAACACTTTGATTTTATAGCCTCATTTTCTTATTGTAAAAACACAATTCATAAATCTTTGTTTAATCAATACATATGATTTGTTATCATCAAAATCAATATCTATAGCTATATAAGCTAACATTAATAAGATTTAAAATTTTTTAAAAAAATAATAAGAATGAAAATTAGGGAAATAAAAAAAGTTAGATAACTTCATTTAACCTAAAACCAATCCAATAACTAAAATTTTTAGAAGTTATTATTTAATATCATAATCGGGGGGGAAAAAACCTAATTTGTTTTATTGAGATTTCAAACCTACACATCAATGGTCGCACGAGGCCGAGTGAAACCATCCATGCTCTTTGCTCAATTTTGAAGATGGGGGTTTGATCGATGGAACCCTAAAACTTTTGGAATAAAAAGTAATTTTGTCAAGGGTTATTCTATTAAATTATTAAATATTCGTATTTTATAAGTCAACTAATAGGTCAACTTATAATGTTATTTTTTTCATAGTTAATGTGGCACATTGTTGTACATTATTAATTCATATAGTAATTTATTATTTTACTATAGTTAAAAAAGAGAACAGGTAATAACCCTTAAGTTTAAAAAAAGAGAAAAAAAAAAACTGTTAACTTTATGCAAGTACAAATATATTTTAGGTTATTGTCATTATGTACTTACGTAAGACTTGTTACGGTAGGATGACTCAGTGACGCGGAATGAGAAGTACTCGAATTCCTAGTCAACATAGAATTTATTTATTTTCGGAGTGTTTTGTTTAATTTGAGTTCGATTTTAATTGTTTATTTCATATTTTAATCCTTGTACAGGTCCTATCTCTTGTTTAGGCATATGTTTTATGTCACTAGTTTTTAGTTTAACTATATTAAATCATCGTTAGTTGAGGCAATTTTGTTGTTATTCGATTGATTTTATGTAACAAACTCTATGTTTGAGTTTTTCTAGTTATTTCTCGGTATTTATTGAATCAAAAAGAAGAATCTAACGAGCTACATTACAACATTTTGCGAAATCAGCTGAAAATATTCTCTATCTTTAATTTTATCACCCTACACAAGTTATTGCTTAATTAATATGCTATCAGAGAGAAATTTTAAATTTGTAGCATTTCATTTTTATCTTTCTTTTTTCTTTTTTTTTTCTTTTTCTATGATTGCCAATGTTCTCTAATGTCTCTTTTAGTTATGAATAGACTATGTCACATTATTTAATTAAGAGGGATTGATTTGGACATGATGTAGACAAGCTCTAATCCGTAAGGGGGAAGAAAAATAAAAAAGACAAATCCTCTATCATAAATGATGTAGACAAGCTACGGTGATTACATACTCTAGTAGGGTGCGGTTGTTAATATAATTTTTTATTTGTATAATAAAAAATTTATTAATATTTTTAATAATTTTATTAAAATTATTATTTAAAATTTATATTTATTACATATTATTAATTTTTGTTTTATAATCATAATTTTTTTTTTACAACAACTGTAACTTAAAAATTAAAACACCTCAATCACAAACGCACCTTAATTCTAGTCGTAAATGATGGATATTAGGAGTTGCAAGTATCAACCCATGCAGTGTTGTGGCTAACGCGTTAAGTATCCAACTGGAGAGTAAGCTCGCCAGAATGAAACTAAAAGGAATTGAGATTTGGACATGATATAGACAAGCTTTTTAGGAAAATAAATAGACAGATAATATACACCTGATATAGACTTACGTGCATGTAATGCCCAAGGAAAATGATCACATATATTAAAATATACGGCTAGGTTACCTCAAATGATTCTGGTTTCACACTCCCTTCTCTTTGTTTGCTCATTCCCTTCTCTCTGTTTGCTAATGTTGCAAATTACAGTACTAATAAGGTAAAGCACAAAGTTAATTTTTATAATATGATAATTAGGTTAGCAATCAAGGACTTGCTATGCGTATGACTAGTGGGGCAATAAATTAAGTTCGCCGTGAAAAAGAAAAACTCCTTAAAGCATCTTTATAAAATATTATTTGAGCACAAAAGGAGTGTTCAATAAGCTCCTAATGATTCAACTTTTTTTGTTTTTTTAGTTGATTTATAGAATCTGTTTGAAAAAATCTCCTAGATAAAAGTAAATTATACATAATTTAATAATTATCCTTCATACTTCTAAAATTATAGAAATGAAGTTCAATAATCAATACCCTTTAAATTAGGGAAAACAAGCAAAACCTCTTGATATTTGACAAAACTTATCATAACCGCCCTAATGTTTCAAATCCCCTAACAAAACATTAATGACTATAACTGTGTAGTGAGGGTATATTTGTCTTTGACATTAATGTTTTAACATTCAATTTTAGCTAATATGAGCTTGTATATGTAGTTTCTTGGGTCTTAGAAATGGCGATAAATTCTTTTACAATTAAAAGAGAGATAATTCCACCTCCAGGAATGGGTTGCTCCTCCAAAAATGGGGAGCAGAGATTCTACCAGGGATGAGCTCCATAAGCCTTGCTCCCTAAGAATAGGAAGTAGGAATCATGTTCCCCCAAGAACATGGAACAAGAATTAGACTCCCCAAGAATGGGGAGTAGGAGTGGAGGATGATAGAAGTCATGGTTCCAGACAGCCCTTGACCCAGTTCTAGATTATGGATTGCATAAGAAAAAGTCAAGTACAAGTAGAGGAGTTAACGTTGAAGGATAATAGAATGCCATTGCTTGGCCTAGAAGTAAACTAAGTAGAGTTTGACAGGGATAGGGATGAGCTGGAATCCCTATCCCCTCCTTAGTTCCCTATTTTTCCATTTTGATTTTGATTTTTAATTTTATTTTTATTTTTTTTGCAAATATTAATGAACAAATAATAAAATTTGAATTATAAAATATTAGTATAAATAACAAATATTAAAATATTTATATAAATATACTATAAAATTTTTGGGCCCAGTTAACTAATTTTAGTCCTGAATTACTATTCGATTAAATCTTATTTAAAAGGTCTTAGCCCAAAATTTTTGTTTTGAACTTTTATCTAATAAAACAAAAATTAAAGCAAAAGGTAAATCTATAACATCCATGAAATACTAACTAGGCAACCCAAGAGGGGGGGTGAATTGAGATTTTAAAAATTATTCAACTATAAATAAAATATCATGCAAATCTAAAACGAAATTAAAACAATAATAATTAAATCAATCACAATATAAAAAGATAAGGGAAGAGAGATTCAAACACGAAGATTTTTATGTGGTTCGGCCAACCTCGCCTACGTCCACGCCTCCAAACTTCCCGGGCTTGAGGTTTTCACTAAGCAAACCTTCAAGGCTTCAATTGCTTACACTTGACTTCCAAGGTGTCAATAACCTTTACAACAAGAGATTATCCCCAATCTCTTAACCCAAGTGTATCCCAACACTTACAATCACTCAAAGTAAAAGATTACAAATTGTTTTTCTCTCACACAATATTTAAGATTACAAATCAATGCCCAATGTGTGAATAGATGAAGCAAGAATGTGTTTAAAGCTCTATGAAGATTGTATTCTCGAGTATAAGCTCAATTGTTGTGTTGTGATCAGTCTTCTTTGAATTTGAATGAGTTTATTTATATTTGGAGCTGAAAAACTAGCCGTTACTGACTGTCGGCCCGAAAACGGTTCACCGTTAGCCGTTAACGGTTAACCATTTGTGCTGGTCAAAGTTACCGTTGGGCCAAATTTCAAATAAACGGTTTGCCATTTAGGGTTACCCTTTCGCCGTTAACTTCCAGAGACCTGCAAGATGAACACCAGTTATCCGTTTATAGTAAACGGTTAAGGCTTTGCATGAAGTGACTCTCTGGATGTTATCGGTTAACCGTTTGTAATAAACGGTTCGCCGTTAGTTTCCAGTAACCTGCAAAATGAACATCAGTTATCCGTTTATAGTAATCGGCTAAGGATTTGCATGAAGTGACTCTCTGAAGATTATCGGTTAACCGTTTGTAATAAACGATTCGCCGTTTGTTTCCAGTAACCTACAAAATGAACATTTGTTACCCGTTTATAGTAAACGGTTAAGGACTTGTATGAAGTCACTTCTCTGGACATTATCGGTTAACCGTTTGTAATAAACGGTTCGCCGTTAGTTTCCAGTAGCCTTTCCATTTTTTCATTTTTCATAAACGGTTAGAGCTTAGGCAAATTTTTGTTCTCTGGTCTTAATCGGTTAACCGTTTAAAAGATACCGGTTCACCGTTTATTTCTAGAAACACATTGTAAACCAGATTTTGCAAAGAATCTTTTTCCAATTTGAAAGTCCATCTTTTATAAGTATGAATGGAATGGTTATTAAGACTTTCATTTAGTTTATTAAGAAATAGCTCCAATATTTTTATCAAAAACCATTTAAAGTTTGTTATCATCAAAATCAATAATCAATATTATTAACATATTCATGTTAACAATCCAGACTTTACTAAGATAGAATGTCAAATTTTACTTTTATTTAAATTTTTTATTTTAAGAGATAAAATCAAATTCATAAACTAAAAACGTATTCGTTATTTGAAGGTTTTTATGAGCTTAGGGACTTTCGAGAATCCCCTTTTATTATTTGGGGAGGGGACGAAGATCAGGGATAGGTATAGGAAGTCAGTCCCCTCCTCTACCCTCCTCATTGCCATCACTACCAGACGAGTAATTGACAACATGATCTACTCATGGTAATCTTGATGCATGAGAACTCTTGACGATTTGTGTTGGAATTTTATTCTTAAAAGTGTATTTTTATTTTAATACAAATTTGATAACTTTATCCATATTTGGTTATTTGTTCATAGTAATCCCAACGCATGACAAGAAGTGTGACATTCATAATTGTCTTTCACATTTGTATTGATCATCTGAAAGTTTATTTGTTAAATAATAATTGATTTTGATAAATAATAACTGATTATCCTGACCAATACAAATGTATAATTGATTAACAATGATTTTGAGGTTATTAAAAAGGTGGTAAATTACAAAGTAATGGTAGATTTGGGAGAAAAATGGAAGATTTGAACTCAATCTGAGCCAACCCGAATTTGAACTTATCTAAAATATTCATCTAATCTATTTTGGACCAGATCGGATCAGATCAGATTTAAAGTTCAAATTAAAAATGGATGAATTTTTTCCAATTCAAATTATCTGAATTCAACTGAATTTGATTTGAATCCAAAACTACTCACCCTTAATAGATGATTATCCATTCCATTTAGTTTGTAATCTTTAAAACTTTATGATCCATTAGTTTCTTATCTAGTTTATTAAGGTAATTTAAAGTCAACCCCCAGGTGTTCTAACAATAAACACTGTAGACCCAAATATTTCAACCATGTGCATCGCACACCCCATTATGTTAATTTAGCATTACATTTAATCAGCAGCAGATGCAGTATGTGACCAGTAGGGGCTATACCCCCCCCCCCCCACTAAAAAAAATTCTAAAAATAAAAGAAAAATATTTAAGATTTCTAATTAGCTTCCATTAAATTGACCCTATAAATTTATAAACTCACAAAATTTAAAGTTTAACTTTTAGAATTATAAAAGCCTACACTATAATTAAAAATAATGATAGGTAATCACCACAAATATTTTTCTATTCTTGAAAATACATCGACAACAATTATAAATGTATTAACAAATATTTTATACATTAAAAGTTTGAGTTTTAAAATTTTACTGTTATATAATCAAGCTCCTAGTAAATTATTTTTTTAGATCCGCCACTGCATGTAATGGTGCAAAGAAAATTTGGTAGTTCATTCTTTTTTTAATTAATTAAAAAAACTTCACTTTCTCTCTCTGTTTCCTTTTTCGCTCTTCCTTATCTTCTTTTTTGCTTATTCATCTTCTTCTTCTTTTTCTCCTCTTTGCTTTTTGTTCTTCTTCTCCATTTCTTCATTGTTTTCATATAACCAAGTGACGAACATTACTGCCACAACACAGCGTCACATAACTTTGGCATGACGTCAACTTCCACATTGCCACCACGTGACCTAGCGCGTTAGCTGCTTCCATTTGCCACACATTTGACGTTGTCCATGCCACCACCCATAGCTGCCACAGCCCTTAGTTCTTTTTAAAATTTAAATCTCAATTTAACTCCCAACTCATGTGACATTCAATTATTGAATGTGGTTAAGTGATTTTATAAATTTTAAAATTTTTAATTAAATAAATAAGTGATAATTGGCATTATAATTCAAGTTGAGAATAAAATATTATTATCGATAAAAATTGATTAAAGATATATGAACTTACTAAATTACAAATTCTGTAAGTTATAGCTCACTCACAAGCTTGGTTGCCGACAACCAAACACTATTCATGTGAGGGCTGTACCTTACAAAATCTGTAAGGTAGCCCTCTCCAAAGATATAAAGTACTGATATTCTCAGTCACATAACCATCCATATCATATCATTACGAACCAATTAGAATAAAATGATAATTATTCATAGTTAACAAATAATGATTGTTTATGTGGAGACAAAAGTTATAGATCATGGCGATCCCTGCAATCAGTTGATGAGTCATGAAATAATTCCATCACTCACCTTCACATATATAAAGTAAGATAACATCTACAACTAACTAGTAATTAAACGCGAAGTTCATGGATGTTGATTCTATTCTCGCGAACCAAGTAACTATGTAAGTATGTGTTCATGCTAATAAGAAATAATTGAAATGAAATTCATTCAAAAACTATTTAAAAAAAAAGAAAACAGAAATAATATATTAAGTCCATGCTATAATTATCTTCCTTTTTTAATGAGAATTCTTTCTCTATTATTTTGAGTATTTTACATGCGAACCAAAGTAATCGGCTCAACCATATTTTATCCCTTAGGCAAATTATTTTAATTAAGCCTTTTAAAAAAATCAAGGTAAAATATAGGTATTCATCTTATTAAAAAATTATTTATTTAAAATCTATTTTTTTAGTTTTTGAAGCCGTAAAATTATTAGTCAAATTTTTATATTCTAATTTTGCTACTATATCTTTCTCAATAGATAATATAACCAGTTTATTTAATCTTTCATATGGTATAGTTGATCTTAAATAAGTTTTTATCAATTCTACTTTTGAAAATCTTCTTTTTGCAAAGACACGTGTCTTCATTATTATTAATAATAGTATGATTCTCCACTAAAATTCACATCTTTTTTCACTACTTTTGCAAACTCATCAAGAGCTCCTTTATGAAATTGAACTAACTTTTCTAATATTCTCTTTTTTAAAAAAAAAAATTTCTTAAACAACAAAGCATTGACCGTATCACATATTTTTTTTAATTGGAACAAAATACTAATGGGCAGTAATTTCAACTGACTTTTATAGAATTTTAAATTGAATATATATCGTTTCAAATATATTGTTAGATAGAGATTTTTGTAAGAATAAATAAGAATAAAATTGTTAATTTTAACGTTGAAAGGAGATTTCGTAGTTTGTTTATGGAAAACATAATTATAAATTAATAAAAATAAATAAATACATAATTCAATAACTAAAATTTAGAAATAAAAATTTAGAGCCTTCATTTATAGTGGAGTCCTAGGCAACTGCCTAACTTCAATAGAGTCTCGACCTCTAGGCAACTTAAGCAGTTGCTTAGGGTCCCGCTTTACATGAAGGCTCTACGAGATAATTATTTTGTATATGAAATGGGAAAGTGAATTTAAAAGTCATTAATATTCATTTAATTTATTATTATTTTGTAATTATCTTTTAAATTCCTATAAAGTTTATTTAATGTACTTAGTAGTTTTAATTTCTACAAAATCGATTAATTAATAGTTTCAATCCTACAAATTCTCTATTTCATTGTTAGAATTAATATGTTATATTTCAAAAGTTTTATATTTATTTTAAACATCTATAAAAACCCCACATTTTATTAACTTATCCATTAAATTTTTCCTCCAACAATCAAGACATGATATGTTCTTGGTGTTTCAGAGAAAGAAAGAGAGAGAGGAAAAAAAATACTGCTTCCTCTACTTTCCACTCAAGAAAAAGAAAAAATCTAATAGTTTTCTCTATTCTTTATGACTATTGGTCATTACTCAAATCATCAAACAATTAATATAAATATAAGTTAATATATGATTTCATCTCAAATTTCAGATTTTATCTTTTTCTTATTCTTTTAATTAGTTTTGTTATTTATTTGTTCTTATTTCTTTTTAATATATTCTTTTATTCATCTACTTTTTTTGTGTGCTAGTTTTATCCATTTTGAAATAAAACTATATTGAAAACTTTAAGAGAATAGAAGAAGAGAAAAATTAGTTTAATTTAGAAAAGGAGTAGCAAAAAAGATATAATTTGAGTTAAAAAAAATAAGTGGAAATGTTATAATTGAATTAAAATTTATGGATTAGCAACAATAGAATATAATTTTATTTAATAATTTTACATTTTAGAGTGTTTAAAGAATTGTTTTTCAATATATATATTGAAAATCCTAAATTTTAAGAATAACTAATTAAAACCATTTGTCTAAGGTCCCAAATATGGTTGAGCCGGCTCTGCCTAACTTGCCTAGGGGAGGAGTTGCTCCGCAACCAGAGTTATTACTGCATGTCTATAACTCCTGTTCAAATCTCACTTACACATGGGGTAGATGCCTTGAGCTAGTTATTTATATAAGGGAAGTATGGTTTTCTTGATACATTTGTATCTATGTGCCTTGAGCTTCTTTATTGATAATTTTTATGTGAGGAGATTGTTAGTTTTCTCTTATTGAAATCAATGTTTATTACTTACCCCTCCATTATTTCATAATACTTAATAATCCTCTTGGTACAATAGTTTTACAATATTACTTTTGTTTTTAAATGCACTTTTGTTCATATTTATTAGAAATTAATAAATCATGTAAATTGAGAAATTATAATAAAAATTTAAATACTAGAAATAAGAAATATATATTTTAGTATAAATAAAAAATATTATTATAAGATATTTTTCTTATACCTTTTATTATTTTAAAATATTTTTTCTTATAATAAATATACACTTGATACTATTAAGGTCAAATATCAAACAAATAACTTATGTACCTCTCTCTTTCTTCAAATTTTTGGAGTCAATAAAGTTTATTAGATATTATAAAAATATGAAAATATGGAGTATATATTAATTTTCATAAGAGGAAAATTAGTATCCTTGTTTTTTATGCCACATAAAATATGTCTAGTTGAATTCTACTTGAGTTTAAATATGATTTCTTTTAGTGTTAAAAAAATGAGCGATGATACATGTATAAATTCTTGTACAAACTGATTTTGCATTAATTCATTGATTGAATGAAAATACAAAATAATAAAAATAGATCATGTAGGCTAAGAAATATTTAATTCAACTAATTTTATCATGTCAGATCAATTTGTATAAAGTAAATTTATATAAGAATTTGTGGTTATATTATTACTTCAAAAATATTAACCCCGAAATCTCGGGATAGATCTACGAACAACAATTATGAGGTCAAAACATAAAAACCAAAAAAGAACAAAAGAATTAAGGATAGTATGGATAGTGAGTAAAGAGTAATGATATAGGCACAAACTTTTGTATAAATTTATCTTGTACAAATCAATGTGTCATTAATTTATTGATTAAATGAAAATATAAAATAATATAAATAAATTATGTGGACTAATAAATATTTAATTTAATAAATAAATTAATACTATATTAATTTATATAAAATAAATATATATAAAAATTTATGACCATAAATAAATCCAGGTTAAAAGAATGAAACTGATAAAGACATTAAAGGTGAAAATTGTAGCAAAGAATATTTAGCTCTATTGAGTCAGTTCTGACTTCGGAGTAAATTCAGATTCAAGTTGCCGACAAAATAATTTAAGAGTAGGTCATTTTTAAATAAATTAAAACATAAAAAATAAAAGTTGAGATGGAAAAGTATTAATATTATAAAGTGCCGAGTGAAGTGCGGTGGAGGCTTTTGTCTTCAGCCATTCCTGTCCCAATCTTGGCATTTTTCATTTCTGTATTTTTCTTTTGGAATCACGTCACGTGAACTCGTCGCATTTGGGGGCGATGATGAATGGGTCTCTACCAATAACAAAATGAAAGGTCTGCCTACTATGCATAAAGGATCTGCCATAAAAAGTGGCCAATTTGGCCGACAAATTCTCCTCACTCTGGCGTGAAAATCTAGAAATAGTGACGTTAGCAAGTGCATTCTGAAGTCACGGCTATGTCGGCGGTGGGCTAACAAACCCACTTCTTTGTCTTTTTCTTAAACTTACCGTTGGATAAAAATCGCACGACTGAGATTGAGACACGCAACCGGCAGCCCCCCCGAAACAATCTGCTTAGAAAGTAATGGACAGATTGAAACAAGTGTTAGGCCGTGTTTGGTTTTGACGTATAGAAATTTTTAAGTTGGAATTATTGTATAAAAAAGTAATAATCTTAAAATAAAAATTAATAATATAAAATAAATATAATTTGTTATTAATAACTTTTATAAAATTAATAAAGATATAATATATTTTTTATTTATAAATATAAAATTAAATCAATTTAATTTTTAAATATAATTATTAATATTTATTAAATATTTTAATATCAAAATTTTTTAAATTACAACCACACAACCTCAATTTCAAAGAAGACCCGAAGCCCGTAAAATATGCAAACAAATGTAAGATGCAAGTCATGGTTGGAAACTAGTTTTCCATCCATACAAGTGAAGGGTTTCAATGAAATATATCTTTAAAATTTTAAAATAATGACTTAAATTGTGCGGAAATGATACAGGCCTACAGCATCTTATTGGCTTGTTGCCTAAGTAGACTGTGAACGATACCCCAGACTTTGGTCCCAAATGTAATGTACGTGAAAATAATTAATAAGACTATAGCCATTTATAATGAAAAATTAAATTGAACATAACTGTTAATTAAAATCTTTGAATTGTTCTAGGGACATCATCAGGGATCTAATATTAATTTTATTTTTTAGGATAAAATAAAATCGACTAATTTCTTAATTAACAGTTTCAAAAAAAAATCTAAAGTTGGTTTGACAGCAATTGGGACACTATTCCGTTCCGAAATTAAACAATGTAAATAACCGGGAATACAAAAATAAAGGTAAAGAAAACTACTTTTATAATCACTCTCTGTCTAATTTTACTATAAACATTTGCCCAAAACTTTTGATTTGTTCTAAGAAAGCGGTCCAATATAACTTTGTTTTGAGAAAAGACAAAACTAATTAATACTTAACTATTAGTCTCATAAAAATTTTCGAAGTCGACGCGATAGTAATTGGGGCATTATTGCCATTTGAATTTAGTATTATTAGCGCGCCGAACAATGCAAGTAATTGAGGCGAAGAAACAAAACTTAATGATAACCCTTCTCATAATATATATTTTTTACACTGTACATATGATTATTATTTTGATAAAAGTCAGATATATGGCTAATTCTGATAGAAGAAGTTTTGTGGGGTTAATTTTAAAAACTACAATTTTTTTTGTTACATTTGTAAATTTCTCACAAATTAGGTTATAGGTGCGCGGATTTGTACTCAACTGCACAATAAAATCTAAAATCAACAACACTTAGGTGGTATAATTTTTTAAATAAAACTTATTTTAGTAGAGTTTTTACATGTAGAGTTTTTTTTTAAAAACATTCTTGTTATTTGATTTGTCAATAAGAGCTTTTATTAAAAATTGTAAAATTATTTTAATAGATAAATTATTTAAAGTTATATCATGAAGAAATGAAATAAGATTATAAAATATAGAAAGAATATTTTAGATATTTTTATATTTAAAAAAAAAACTTTTCAACCGTTACTCCAAAAAATCCAAAATTTTGGATATTATTAGAATAAAAAAATAACTTATTTAATTTTCAAAAGGTCAATTAAAAAAAAACCAAACAAAAAAAAATTGAAAAGAGTTGATGGAATAAATAAGCATTTACGACCATTAGATGAGACATACCAAATAGATACTTAGACAAATAAACTAAGAAGAGAAAATACAACTTAGTGACAAGGATAGGATCAAAGTGAAATATTGTTTAACAGTTGAGAGAATCATAATATAACGATGCCACATAAGTCAACGGAAAATATTATTATTTTCCTCTAAATTCCACTATATAAACAACTAATTTGTAATTTTTTGGAGAAATATTATTAGCTAAGAATCAACATAAACTAATTCTTTTCGGAATAATTGAATTCCTTCTGAGAGGACATCTTAATTATTCTTGAAACAACCTAAATACATTTTTTCCCATACACTAATCAACTAAATACTAACTTAAACATCAAAACGTCTTTGCATATAGCAACAATATGTAAAACTTTTCAGTTAAAAAACCATGAAGAACAAATCGGATATTTGTAAAATATAATGTTATTAGGGTGTATTTGGTGCATGGGATTGTGTGGTATTATAACACTATTCATATTAGTTTATTAGCAAGGAGATGTTTTGCAAAATTTAAGACCTCATTATGGCAAAATATAATGCACCATAATGAGGCATTAGGCCGCATTACACAAACCCAAGGGAATGCGGTGGCTTTTGCCTCAATTGAGGCAAATTTATTTTATTAAAATATTATAAAAATAAATGATTTTATTAAAAATACTAATATAATGAATAAAATATAAAAATAAATTATATGATAATAATATTTTATTTATTAAGGATTCATATAAAAATAATATATTAGTATTATAATATTATTTACATTAGTATTAATTTAATATTATTAAAATTTATGCAAATTTAAATGTTTATAATTATTTATATTAAATTATAAATTTATGCATATATTAAAATGTAAAAATAATAATATATTATAAAATAAATTTATAAATTATTATTTACATATAATATTAAATTTTATAAATTTTATTTTATTAATACTTATAATACATATTTTAGAAATTTAATCATTAATTTTTACCATTTACTAAAAAAATTGTTAAATTTCTAAAATTTAAGATTTATTTATTTATTTATTTTCTAAGTATTAATAAATATTATTTTCTAATTATTTAATTTAATTAATCACAAAAATTAATACAATATAATGCAACACCAAATATAATTTAATTAAAAATTAATATGGTACAGTGCAATACTAAATATTATATAATATTGTTATAAAATAATACAATATAATATAATACATAAATAAAATAATATAATATAATATACTAAACCCATGACCAATGACAGCAGTCTTAAAATATGAGACCCATTTCACTATTTACCCACTGACAACTGCATTGTGATACGAGGATATGATGTCGTCAGTAAGATAAAACATTGATAAATTAACTCTTTATCTATTTATTTATTTATTTTTTTTAAAAGGAGATAAATTAAAGGCCAGGGAAAGGACCATCTGTCTTTATTAGGCGTGACCCAGTTGGCAGTCCACTTCTATCCAAATCTTCTTCAGTCAGTACGCATTTTTCCATTTTATTAATTTTTGGAGTTACGGGCTTACAGCTATAGCGCATTTCTGTCCTTTTTCTTTTTTTTTTTTCTCTATTTTTTTTATATTCATTACTCAATAATTTTTTTCCCATAATATTTTATATAAGAATAATTCTAGTATTGTTATTAAAATTATGGTCATAGTTTGGTGTATTTATAGTTAAGAATAAAGTTCATATTATAATAAATTATAATTTTTCTAGATTTTATCTTGAGAAACTTTGCCTCTACATAATAATTATTATCTGTATATTGTAAAAATAAATATTATGTTACATTAAAGGTTTAAAATAGAATAAAGCATATATTATTTTCAACTTACTTGAGATAATGATTTATTGTTTAGAGTTATTACTAAATAATTATATAATATTTATGGAAATTACCTTGAGAGAAGAACATTAAAGAGAATACAAACTTAAACTTTTAAGATGGCTTTTCATGTTTTCAATTGTACGAGATTAATGTAGCGCACACTTTATTTCTATATCACTTAGACTAAGAATAATTAAACCAATCCAATAATTTTTGTAATCACAACTCTATTAAATTATAACCTCCTTATAATAATAAAAAAAATTTAGTCCTAATATTATGAATTTTAAATTTTTTTTAGTGTAATTAGAGATGGGCACAAATCTCAAACATGCATCGAATGGTACTAGTTGGATTGGGTTGAACATAATTTGACCTAGCCCAACCCATCAACGACAAGTATGAATTTTTTTAATCTTTATTATTCAAATATTAATAATTACTAAATACTAGATTAAACTTAAATTAAAACATAAAAGCATAAATAAATTGTTACCTGTCAATTTTAGCATTAAAGTAGTTCCTGAACGAGCTGAAATTTATTTCTTTAATTTTCAAATAATACTTTAAACATATTATTTTAACACGACCAAATTCACAGTTATGCAGGTTGGGTTGGAGACGTTTGAGTTTTTAAATCGGCTGAGTTTTTTTCACAGGTTTGGTGGGCTGAATACCAAACCGGCCCGTACCAACCCCTATAGTTATAATCTCTTAGCATTCACAATAAGTTCAGAATGAAAATATTTGGAAGAAAATCATTCTCCGTAATAGACATGTGAGACTCAATTCCTCAACCTTAGAGAGGTACTTTGAGTTCTCTGTCAAAAAAAGTGATTTGCAGAGTATTTTTCTTATTCAAACATAACATTCCCATAAAACTTAAAACATCATTCGCATGATTTGTGACATGGAAAAAACACTTGAATTATCAGGAAATAGAATTCCAACTCTATTCTTTGCTAGTTTTAGCCTCTTGCAGGAGCAAATCTTCCACCAACAAGATCAAATGAAAGAGCTCAAGGATAGAAATATGCATGTTCAAGTGACCAATCTACAAGTGACACAACCCTATACAAGGGGATACCATAAACAATCAAGTCACTTTTGTATCTAATTATCTATTAAAATTGACTACGCCATCTAACAAAAAACAAAATAAAATCTAAAACCCCTTATTTAGAACATAAAAACAATTCTTGCTGCCTATATGAATATATATGTATTATTGGTAAAACTATATTTCTCAATATAAAATAATTAACCTGAGGTTTGTGCAAATGAAATGTTTCTTGAAATGATACCAAAGGAAAATTTTCCTCCTCCCTCAATGTTTTATGAGTTTTGTCAAAACCTTGAGGACTATCTATTGAGTTTCCCAGTTGGGTATGTTTGCTGTAGCTTCATTCACCATCTTCACAAGGGTGGCCTGAAAATATGACAAGCCCAGTGCACATTAAATTACTGTGAAAAAGAGAGCGGATTTGAGTGTATTCATGTATCACTAGGTTCATGAATATATGGTGTTAATGTGTTTGTATTGAAGATTTAAAAAATAAATAAATAAATAAAACAACTGTCAGAATGGGCCTCCAGAATTAGTCATTAGGCTTTCTTATGGCCATATAAAAGACTTAAATTACAGTCAAAATTCAATCAGAGGTAAAACAGTATTGACAGGGCTAAAACCGACATGCCGACAAATTTCAGAGATCAACCATTACATCTGATTTCACCTTAGAAATACATCACCATCCACTTAATATAAGCTGGAATCTTTCCCATCTTTTACTAATCTTCCTCATTCAACGATAGAAAACAGAGTAGTTTTTTCTTGTTATCATTTTCTTAGGCCTGCAATTTTGTCAAAATAAAAAATCGTAGGAGTATACACACGTATTAGTCAATTATTCTTTAATGAATCATCAAATTTACAAAATATTTTGAGGATAGCACTCTGTGAGGATCTTCAGTTCGAGATATGTAATACATGAAGAATACTATGGGGCAAAAAATGCAACCAAACTTCAAGTTAGGTCCTCATGCTATCATGCAGAGTAGGCATGCATGCACAAAAAAAAAAATGTAGAGTGAACCTCAATTGTAACTGCTATTTATTGTCAAAGTAATGATCCTTATAAAAACATACCACACTTTCAGGGACCCCTGGAGGGGGCAGTGAGAGATTTCTAGGTGGAGGCCCACGTAAATATGATCTCTTGTCAAATCGCCACTCTCCAATTTTACCATATGTCAGCTCACCCTGAAAAGTAAAAATAAATATTAGGTAAAAATAATTAAGGATAAAAAATTGGTAGTAAACAAAACAATGAAGTTCAAGCTTATGCTCCCAAGCATGGTAGAAAGAAACAAGCTCAAAAGACCTACGAAAAAAATGCAAAAGCAGCATAGCTTTCCTGCAATCAACTTTGTATAATCCGACAAAACTGGAAAAATTCTGGTCAAATGAAATAGCAAGATTTTACAAGCCATGGGAGGAAATTTTTATTGAGCAAAAATGAGCACCACAGATTTTACCTTCAAGTTGTAATCGCATCCATAAGTATAATGAATGATGAACCTCTCCCCAACTTCCAGATCCCATGGGGGCTGAAAATTTAATAAATAAAACCTCAATCTAATTTCAACCACTGAATGTGGACATCAACATAAAGTTTTAAGAAATTCAACAATTTGGGTGCCAAACCTGTAACATAAAGTCATTTCGAAGAATATGTTGTACACCATGCAATGCGGATGCTACAGCATAGGCATACCTTAGTTCAAAAGAGGAAAATGCATCATAAAAAAATAATACTATTAACTTTAGTTGATAGTCTGTAATAAAGTAGAAGACATCGGGTCACTTGTACTGTACACTTACATTTCTAGCACCCATCCAAAAGTTTTATCAGTCCCGGGGTCATCTTTCATTTTCAAAGAGACATTCATCCATGTAGGGGCAATCTTTTCCAGCAAATCCTGAACCAGAAAAATGTATTCAATTCAACATGATTAATTCTATGCCCACAGGAACCGCAACAAAGACGATGACTAATTCAGTAACTAAGACAACAGGTAATAACAATAAAACATGACATTAGAAAACCAAGATAAACATGTGACAGCGCAAGTAGTGAGCTATTGGGTAAAAAAAAAGTCACCTTTCTTATGATAACAGGAGAATTGCCAATTGGATCAACATTTGTAACTGGGCCATTCTCCTCTGGATAAAACTTTCTTATAATCTTCTCATTTTGTTCAGGTTTGATGTAGAAAAATGGATAGCCGGCTGGCATTCCTCCATGCGACAAATTAGGGAGAGGTCTAACAAAAATATGATCAGGCTCTGCCATCAATATGTACCTGCAGCAGTAGAAACAAAAATGAGCTCCGATAATTAGTGAAGGTAGAATATAACCTGATATGTCAGAGATGCAGAAGCTCACTCTTCATCAATTTTAGCCTTTTCCAGCCATTGTACAAATGCCCATGGTCTGTTTAAGACAATGTATCCCTGAGTATAGAAATGGAAACATTTCAAAATGAGTACAAGGGAAAAAAAAAACTTCTGCAAAATGTATTCTGACATTTCAGACACTCATTAAATGTAATTTAAACAAAGAAAAGAAAATCCAGATATCATTGTAGTAGAGCTTTTGCCAAGATATAATGTGGACACTTTACGGTTGAGTTGGCGAAAGGTAGGCCTCTCACATGTCTTTTAACTTAAAATTCAAATTAATCTTAGGAGAATGACACGCAACTTATTGCATTTATATGTAAAAAACAAAACATTAGGTAAGACGTGCAAGTTTGAAGAATACATTGTGAATTAACAACCATTGATTAAGTCTCCTGATGTAACCGAAAGCAAAAGATTGCAGCTCCTACAACATAATGTCTGAAACAGCAATGCTGAATTAGTAGTTCAACTAATCACTCTTTTTCCTATAATTTAAATTTCTGCTTGAAGTTAAATAGTTAAAGTATCAAAGAAATTGAGTTCCGTAAATAGCTGGGACATTGAGGAATCTTGTAAAATGTTGCATATAAACAAGAACACAACAAGAACCAACCGGATGAGAAAAACTCACCCGATCAAGACCAGCAGGAAGAGGATCAACTACCATTGTCGGAATCTCATCCATGAGTTCATCAGGATTTCCAGAGTGCAATATCCGCGTAAATCCTCCCATCTCTGACCCTGGTAAGTCCTTTTTCTTCTTATACCAGTAGTACATAATGCGGCACTGCCATTTGCTGTATGGGGCATCAGTGGCCGTCAAGGCAACATGGTACGGTGTTTTGGAATTCTTCAGTTTCTTCACATTTTCAGGCATCTCAACAACAGGATCGAAAAACACCCCACCATTTGAATCATCACTCACCCAATTTCTAACAGACCTATTGCGGATTACCATCGTTACTAAATTATATGTCCCAAAAGCGAACCCAAAAGTGAGAAGTACCATAAGTAGTGGTGAAGCCCGACCCATGTTCTTTCTAGTAATCATAGCCTATTATCATAAAATTCACAAACTAAGATTCTCTGATACTATAATAACTATATCCTTTAATATAAGCAAAAAACCATGAATTCTATACAAGCCTTCCAGTCCACCAGTCCAAAACTTAACATCGCAGCAGCTACAGAAATTATTTTGTTTTTCACAACTTTCAGCTACCTCTGTCACACAAAATGGACAAATCAAAATACCTGCATAAAAATTAACACTAGATTCAACTTGACGTAGATTTCAACAAATTTATACAAGAACTGTCACAATCAAATAATGCAAAATATGCATTTTTTGCAGAACCCACATAAATGTAAGTGCCAATAAGCAATCAGCGAGTATTTAAGGTTCGAAATATGACAGAATGAATAAGGGACAAAAGGAAATCAGACTTTCGAATCATTATGAATCCACATAGAAAGACTACAAATCAATAATTGAGTCACCGAATATATCAATGTGATTCCTACTAAAGCGTTAAAAAAAAAAAGCAAAGTTGTATCCAGGAAAAACACAATTGAAAGACAAATAGAGAATTAATCAATAAATAAGCCAAATGGGTATCCAGGAAAAAAATTAAAAAAAAATGACAATGAAATTAAAACCCTTTGGAAATGAATGTAAATGAAGTAGTCACTGAACAGCACAAGGCGGAAAGCTTAAAAATATGTATCAATTGCAGCAAGAAATAAGTCAAATGAACAAGAATCTTGATGATTCAAGATTATAATATAATCATACTAAGCAAAAATAAGTAAAAAGCAAGAGAAACAGAGACTTACAATACAGAAGATCGTATTTTTTGGATCGAGAACCCAGAAGGGCAATGCTACAAGTCTTTGTGTTTTGTCTTTTTCGGGCAGGGTCAGAACTCAGAACTTTAATTTGTTTAATTTTAATTAATTTTTTATTATTGGTAACAACATTTTATACAAAACTAATTGCACGAGCCCACGACTCGCTGCATTTACTTTCCTTCTCTAATTTTCTTGTATAATTCAGATTTTATTATAATTATAGGCATGATGGAAGTTATCTTAATACTCCCCTTAATTTGACTTAAATAAGACGTGAAGCTTTTGAAAAATTTGATTATGAGAGAGAAAAAAAAAAAAAACAAATAGACCATCCGCTCTTCTCTCTCAAATTTTCAAATATTTTTAATAATGCCACCATGTTTAAATAATGGAGGTGGTATGCTGTTGAATAATGTTATTAAATTAATTGCTATATAAGTTCTTCAAAAGAATTTGGGTTTTTCCTAACATTTATCAATTTGAACATCCTTTTTCAAGAGTAGTATTAAAAAAAAAAATCCTAAGAATAAGAGGAAGATGTTGAGTTAGAGGACTTTTTTACAAATATGACTTCACATAATTTCTAAAAGTCTAAAATCTAGAAAAATCGAGCCATTAACTTAAGGGTAAATTTTGGACTTCCCTCTATCTAGAGGAATTATTTTTAATTTATCTTCAAAAAGTGCAAAAACGCCGAATTACCCCTTAAATATTGTGAATTCTCCATGAAATTTCATAGCCAAAAGGGTAAAATAGTATTTGAATAAAATTTTTAACAGTCAACTAATTAAAAAAAATCAAAAATTTATCTTTTTACCTTTTTATATACCCTATTTTCCACCGCATCCAAATATTTCAACATATTTCAAAATACTATCAAATGTTTCAATAAATTCCACCTTGCATCCAAATTGCTAATTTTTTAATTTTAATTTTTTTTAGGAAAGTATGCTTTCATTAAAGACCAATAATGACCAACAATGCATTGTCTCATAAACATAGTGAAACATTAAGCGCAACTACAATATATGAGATAAGATCTAAGACTCAAGTCTAAGTTAGGATAATCCCTAATAGCAAACATCATTAGTAGGGACATTTGAGCCAACCAAAACACTTTTTAGGTTAATTTCTCCTAAGTGACATTTGATTCAAAACTTGTCACACAGATGACAATTATTTAGAAAATACTCACGAAGTTAACACTCTGATAAGTTTTGTCTTTAACTCTAACATAAGTGGTCAATTAGTTAAGAAATGATTCTATATAAGTGGTCAATTAGTTAGCAAATGATGTTTTTGTTTTTAGTGGAAAAATACAAAATTAAATCTAATTCTAATTCTAATTAACATTAACAGTTTCTTTTTGGTTAAATCAAATTAATTAAAAAACTTTCTTGTTGAATAAACTAATTTTTAAAAATAAGAAGCAGATTTCTCATGAAGCATAAAGCATGATATAAATTCAATTTTTATCTCATTAGATCTAATTTTGCAAATACTAAACTCGAATCCTCAAAAGTCTAGTTTAATGGCTTAGTAAACATTTGTTCTTTCAAAATCCTTTTCATAGCAATCAATCCTTCTGCCCATTCCAATCTCAATAAAAGATATCAAATACATTCTTCAACAATATCTCCTCCTTCATGTTCTCTAACAATTACAACATTTTTGGCTTTATGATGTAAGGCGTCAATAACCAAATCTTGTTGCAGTGGTGAAGAATTTCAACCTGAGATTTTTAATCCAAATTCCCCCATAACATAGTTATAATATTTTCCAATTCAGCTTTGGTTATCCATTAAGTAAAATTTAGAGATAAGAGAGAAATTAAATAAAGAAAGTTAATTTCAGTGAACTACTCTCTAGATAAGAAACACAATCAATAAATAATAGGAATCTTCTCTACCTTTTTATCCTTTCATCATCTATTTAAATACAACTAATAAGATAATTGTACAAGACTAAGTACAATATTACTGGGACAAGCCATTACCACAATATAACTATTAAATTAAAACCACATTAATTCGTACAATAATAATAACTAAACATTACAATACATAAGTGGCACACATCATTCCCCTTCTCTTAGAAAAATCCTTGTCCTCAAGGAACTACTATGGACATTAGCCATGTTTTACAATTTGACTACTTCTATGATCTATCATCATCATATTTCTTGTGAAAATATTCCATCTTAAAAAAATTAAGGACTTTGATACTTGTGACAAGGAGAATATTTCCCATCACAATAGTAGCAAGGATGACATTCTTTGTGTTCTTTAACTTCTCTTAAGGGTCAAATGTTTAAATGATGATAGAATTGAGTTGCTTGGCTGGGATCCTAACAAACCTTGGATTGTAGACTAGATTTTAGAGGGTTGCTTACAGAAGTTGCACTTTTTTCTCAGTAAGTCTAATAAGTCCAATGGATGCTGATAATGACCAAGGCTTAAAAATCTTTAGTTGTAAGCGAATCTCATCTTTGAGTCCTCCAACAAAACTACCAACTCAAAAGCCTTTTGGTATATCCTCCACCATTTGAGACTATCTTTCAAATTCTTCTAGTAATCCAAATATGGTGTTTGTTTGCTTTAATTGCGATAAAGCCTCTGAAGCATTATTAAACTCCGTTGATCTAAATCTTTTAAGAAGGGCTCATGAAAACTCAACCTAAGAAATTGGTCCTTTTGTTTTCATTAGCCAATGAAACCATTATAGTGAAGTTCCTTTAAGATGGAAAGATGCCTATTGCACTTGTTATTCCCACATAATTTGTTGATACTTAAAGTACTGTTCAGCCCTATAAATCCAACTATTTAGGTCTTCACCATTGAAATTTAGGAACTTTAATTTAAGCGTTTAGTAGGATAAATTTGTTTTTCTAATAGATGTGTGGCATTGGACTTTATATGACACTTGCACTAGCTTAGGAATATGGAACTTATTTGGTCATGTTTGGTGTTTAGACTCCTAAGAATCTCTTACATGATTGCATCTTGATGATCAAATTACAAGGTTTCAAAATCAGTTTTTTTTTTCTTTTTTGTGTAGTTGCATTAACCATGGGGAATGTGCTCTAATACCAAATGTTAAGTAAATTTTTAAGATACTAGAGAGATTAAAAAAAGAATGTTGATATGAGATAACCACTCTCCAGATAAGAAACATAGTCTACAATTAAATAATATAATTCTTCTTTGCCCTCTTTTCCTTTTATCATCGATTTAAATACAAATTACAAAATAACTACACAAGACCAATTACAAAATAACTACCACAAACCACCACTCCAGTATAACAAATACATTAAAACTACAATAAACCGTACAATAATAATAACAGAACATTACAATACATAATTAGCACACATCATTATCTCTGAAATAGCCCCTGCACATTTTTAACTTCATATTTAAATCAAACTAATCTAAAAATTAAAAATAATTCAACAAACTAAACAAAACTAATGAAACCCTAAAACAAAATTTTCAAACCCTAAGATCCCTAAGTACTACTAGAAAAAAGCTAAATAATGATAGTTTTTGATTGTTAAGCACCCAATTAGATGACGGTTGCTTAACCATCAATGAAGCCTATTCCAAAAAATTTTACATGACAATTTATATGTGTCATGAATTTTATGATATATTAGCCGCCATGAATTTTTCATGCACACATGACAAAATTCTATTATAATATTGTCCACGCATGAATAAAATCTATCATAAAAAATTAAATATTTAATTAAAAATTAATATTTAAATAAATATTAAATCAATTAAAATGGTAATAGTTAAATTGGCGGCAACTAAAAATAAGAAAAAAATTGCTAGGAATGGATATTAATTTTAGTTTTTGGCGGCAATTATTAATATTATTATTAGTTTAGATAGAATAATTTTTTTAGCGCCAATTCTTATTATTATTCTTCTTAATTCTAGTGGGAATGAATATTATATTATATTATTAGGTAATATATATAATATGATAAAATGAACTACAATTACCCAACAATCATAGACAATTATCATTAAGATCCACGTAATATAATGATACATTCATCTTATTATACAATCTATCAGTTAAAATAATACAGTTATGATCATTGATCACAACTAATTCACCTAACAATCAATCAAAAACACAAAAAAGTAGCAATTAATATAGTGCCTTGAATCAATCTAGCTACCAATTAATCAACAACATCAACACCTAGAATCATGTCCTGCAACTTAATCAACCTTAGCAAATCATGTCCAACAACCAAATGAACCTAGAAACTCAAAATAAGATTTGCAACAATTGCAAAAATTAAAAAAAAATGGTAATTACTTAACTCCTGCAACTCAATCATATCAAAACTTCAACAACTCTCACTCATTAAAACTCATGAAACTCAGTAATTACTAACTTCTCAACAAAAGTACATAAAGCAATTAACAAAAAGTAAAATAGTCATGAAATATATACTCAAACCTTGTGAAACTCAATCAATCCAGTAGGTAAACAACTCATCAACACAACAACATTCTTTCAAACCAAATTAAGTGAAAAATATACAATTTTGAAACTAGTAACAAATAAAATCCCATGAACTTGTTAATCAAGCAAAATACTAAGTTATTTTGTGATTAACTTTCAGCTCTAGTCAACTTTCAAATGCAGTTTTCATTATATAGTGGTAAAGTGATAAGCTATTTTACCAAAGCACATATGATGCCTTATTTCATCACTATAGATAAAATAAATATTAAAAAAAATTCACAAGCAAAATTAAGATAAAGTGCTTGCAATTTCACTATCTTATATTTCCAAACAAAGGAAACTTACACCTGATTATAGCTATAAAAACCATTGCTCTCGATCAACCCATTTAATAAGTACTTAACTCATCACTTTTAATTAGTTAAAAAAGAATTACAACCAAACAATTTTATCTTAAATTTCAATCAAAACAAGAAAAATAATGTTTGAGGCATAAAAAGATAGTTACTTGAGTTCGAGGGAAAAGTTATCTTGTTGCATGTGCAAACGCGACCAACGTTATATGAGGAGAGTAGAATCAGGTCGCATGGTTTTGGTTTATATCTCAGATTGTTGAGCTTCATGTGGAAGCTCATCCGTAATGCATATGCATGTTATGTTATAATGTTTAAAGCACAATTAGGCGTTATAACGGTGGCTCAATAACTACACATACGAATATATTAACTATTACATTCAAGTCGTACATTCAATTTGATAACGGCCGCACATTAAAGAACGAGCAATAATGCGCGACATGCACAGTTGTCTATAAGAACTGGGGGAGATCCAGAAAAAAAGACTTTTTTTCTTTGGTCGGCTAAAAAAAAAGGAATTCTGGTGAAAAATACAAAATACTTAAAATCACGAGAGTGGCGTAATTATTTTCCTTACAAAGAGAACTCGATTGCTGACTTGAGCGTCGGACGATTTTTGTCAGAAAACATCCAGCGCCCCTAATAGTTTTCTATTGTTCAGATCAAATGAAGTATTTGTACAATTCAAATTCCACTAAAGCAGCAAGTGATAGTGTCCCATCAAAACAAATTAAAGTATTGACAAGATAATTTGGTCGCAATCAACAGCTCGACCATATTTTGACATCAACATTTTGGCGCCGTTTGTGGGAAGCGAGTAAAAAAGCTGTAGTATACTAGATAAATCGATAAAAAAATAGGGAGAATGAGTTTAGGAAGAAGTAGAGCTCGCAGGGCTGATTTTGGAATAACCGAACCCTCTTATTCCACGAGAAATGACAAATGAAGAGAGGCAGAGAATGATGTATGAGTGGATGGAGCGAATGGAGAAGTAGATGGAAACCCTCACTGCTGTGCTTCAAAGAGTCAAGAGAAAGGTAAATGGAAATTAGAGGAAGGTCATGGGTGGAAAACCCGGATGACCCCGACGCAAATAACGAGCCTGCCCAAGGTCAGCGGAGTCTTGATGAGGGGATTCAATTCCGCAGTGATCAAGGTGATCGAGTAGAAGGACTTTTAAGAGCAGACCAAGGCCAATTAAATCCAAAAGGAGGAATAAATGGACGAGAAGTGAAATTGAGGCAGCACTAGACACTGTTGTATAAGAGTGAGATCAAGCAGCAATACAAAACCTAGATCGTGCCATGAAACTAGAGGGAGAGATTCGTTGATTAGCTAAGGTGATAGATGAACTTTAAGGACGGCGGAGGACGCCAAGTTGGAGAATCATGTTGGACAGTGAATCACCTCTTTCAGAGGAGATTATGAGCACAGTAGTCCCGTGGGATTTTCGGTTCCTGAACCTCAAATACTCAGGGAGAAGTGACCCCTTAGTCCATATAGAACGTTTTAATGATATGACAGGGGTGCAATGCTTAACGCAAGCCCAGAGGTGTAGGGTGTTTCCATTGACTTTAGACGGGTGTGTTGTGCAAATTTTATTGAACTCGCAAGCGCACGAATCTGTTGTAGTATAGATCAATGGTGACGAGTGTCGATCCCACGAGGAGGTGGATTTTAATTATATATAGAATTAATTTTGTAAATGGGTGATTGGATTTGTGGTGGAAATGGTTTGGAGTATACTAAAACTTAAATTAAAATGGCGAGAATAAATTCTAAAATTGAAATTTAAATGACAAGAATAAATTGAAGAGAAATCTATTGAGATGACGTACTTGGGTATCTGGATCCGTATCAACAAACATCATGGGCTAAATATTCCTTATTAATACCAATTAAATCATGAGGGGGGAATCCACACCTCATGAACTACGCTCTAATAAATATGGTGCTAAGGGCTTATCGTGCCAAATAATAATAACTTTATACTAGGGAGCCGGTGAAACCAGGGCGGTACTAGATAAAATTATTATTATTTGTCAACGAAAAGTCAAAAAATCCACAAAAACTAGAGGGGAAGAGAAAATAAATTTACCAAATAAAGCCCATGACACATGTTGAGACTTCACCTTCAACCCAAGCTTGAAAGAAAATTAGCCACTCATAATTGAACTAGGGGCAAAATAGAAATTTATTAAAATACGTAGAAAATACAAGATGGAGAAGGAATTACAGAAAATTGAGTCCAAAAATGGATTCAGAGGTGCCAAATTAGGGGGGGAGGCCCCCTTTTTATAGATACATCGAGTAAATCATGACGATCAGATTAAAATAGTTTGGACGCTCAGGATTGCTCCACGTCATCAGTCAATAGTATAGTCAACACACGCGTGAACAGTAACACGGTTTGACCACGGTTTGAACAGTGACACGGTTTGTACACGGTTTAAACAGTAACGTCGGTTTGCACAGTAAATAATCCCATGTGTTGCATGTACCGTACGCGCGTTTTTTGATCTAGTAATATGCTGCCACATCACCATCAACAGTAAATAAGAATTTTAGTCCAACAGGATCTTGACACGTCATCAGTCAATGCCACGTCATCGGTCAATGCCACGTCATCGATCCGTCTATATGAACAGTGCCGTGAACCGTATATGTGAACAGTGCCATTTTTCCTTTTATGCTCCTCCTAAGGTTTTCGACCATCCTGAGTTCAAAAATGATGTCCGTTTTGCCATCTGATCTCTCGTTTATTGTGAAATGACTATAATGCCCATAAAATACATAAAATATTATATTAAAATAAAACACACATAATTAAATTACAAAAAGGTAAAACACATAAAAGTAAGGATTGTTAGTAAGACTTGAAATGTAAAATGATAGTTTTATCCTTTATAAATATGCATTTTGTAACACTCAACAGGGTGCGCGCAAGAGTGGTATAAAAAATTACCTCGAGGAAGTATCATGAGCTTCGAATAGATGTGCAAGGAGATTGTAGAGTAATTCTGCAAGGTAATAGCTCTAGAAGATGATATGATGAAGTCGTTAGGAATCAAACAAAGAGAAAACAAGACCCTCAGAGAGTTCCTAAATAGATATCACCGAGCAGTTCTTGACCTTGGAGCTTTTAACTACCCTCAGGCTTTGAAAGGGCTTGAGGAAAGGATAAAGATAGGGCGTCTTTGGTACAATTTAAGAAATCCAACCATATAATTTTACTTCACTGCTTATGAACGGGTGAAAAGAGATGTTGACATCGAGGAAGAACAAAGGGCAAGATTGAGGACCAAGCAGCTTAAGGGGTTAAACATTTAGGAGAAGAAAGTCCAAAAAGCAAGTGGGCCCATTCAAAATGACAAATAATCTTCAAGTGGAGGATCGAGCAGCCGGGCATTCCCATACCAACCCCATTCGAGGCAGCCTCAGTTCTAGCATAATAGGAACCTGCTACCTCAACTCCTGGTCATGATCAATGGAGGGAACCGAACCAACAACATAAACATCCTCAATAAAATGCTTCAATAGCTCGTTGCCCACCAGATGCTAGAGTTAACAAATAAGATACTCTATCATCTAACCACACACATAAAGGGTTTCTCAGGGACAGGACAAAGTAGATGATTGAACAAAGCCCGATGTATCAACAATTTACTCCTTTGAATATCCCTCTAGAGGAGTTTTATCATATGATTAAAGATCGTGGCTTATTGTATCCCTCAACCCTGATAGCAAAAGTACCCAATAAACGAGACGGGAGCAGATTTTATGAGTTCTACAACACTCGTGGTCACACAACAGCCTAGTGTTGAGACCTTAAAAACTAGGTAGAGGACTTGGTGAGAAACCAATATTTGGATAACTTTATTGAGGGATCCCATCCATTAGCAGACTTGTAGTATAAATAAGAGGAAAATGCAGGAGATATTATATGCGAGCAGCCAACAGTTGGGGCATTGTTGGAGGACCAACCTTGGCTGGAGACTCAAATAGGTTCAAGAAGAACTACTCAAGGTATGCAATGACCAGTAGGGATATCATGTTCAATGTCCACCTGCGAAGCGAGCAAAGACTAGACATGTGCCTATCATGTGGACTGATGATGATGAGAATGGGGTATTGTGCCCGCATGAAGATGCGTTGGTGATTAGTGTTGTTGTGGCGAGCAAAAGGTTCGACCAGATACTCATAGTTACTGGGAGTTCAGTAGATGTTCTATTTAAATCGACCCTGGATGAAATAGGGATTACGGGTTTGAGGTTGGAAAACACAAGTACATCTCTAAAGTGGTTCGATAGGGGAAGACTAACTCCACTTGGTGTGGTCGAGTTGCCTGTCACAATAGGCACTAATCTGTTCTAAAAAACTATGATGTTGGATTTTGTGGTAGCTGATGAAGATGACCCGTATCAAATAATCTTGGGCAGACATTTTCTAAGGATCAGTAAGGTGGTAGTATCCAACCATTATCTGGCTTTAAAGTATCGTATTAATGGCGTTGTGGGAGTTGTTAAGGGAGACTAAAGAATTACACGGAGTTGTTATCGATGCCTCGAAAAGGAGATAAACTATACTTTTACTTGGCCATATCGTAGTGGGCAACGAGTGCAATTATAATAAGAGAAGAGGTAGGGATTCAATACCCCGTATACTACACCAGTAGGGAATTACTTGATGTGGAGATAAGATACTCGAAGATGGAAAATTGGGCGTTAGCATTGGTCATGGCTGCTCGAAAATTAAGGTCGTACTACCAAGCATATCCAATAATTGTGATGACTGACTAACCCCTTAGACAAATGTTGCATAAACTTGAAGCTTCTGGATAATTAGTTAAGTGGGCGATGGAGCTAAGTGAGTTTGACATCAACTATCAAGAGTTTGACATTAGCTATCAACCTCGAACAATAATCAAGGCTCAGACATTAGCAGATTTCGTGGCCAAATATACTGAAGCAAACTAAGATTCTGGTGGCAACAGTAAAGCAAATACGGAAGATGTTAACAAAATCTGGACAGTGATGGTGGATGGTTCCAGCGGGGAACAAGGAGTAGGTGTAGGTGTGATTTTGATTAGTCTGGAGGGTGTAGAAGTTTCTGATGCAATAAGGTTCAAATTTAAAGCCACCTACAACCAAGCGGAATACGAAGCCTGCATTGCAGGGTTGAAGCTAGCGCTAGCACTGCAAACAGAAAAAGTGATGGTTTGAATAGATTCCCAACTAATGACTAATCACCTCAATGAAAGCTTCCAAACAAAAGATAAAAAAATAGATCAATATCTTAAATGTTACAAGTGGATTATGGCTAAGTTCAAAGTAGTGGAAGTAGAGTAGACACCGAGGGCTGAAAACTTTCGAACAGATATCTTGGTAGGAATGGCGGCAACTTCAAATACGAAGATGCCTCGGTCAGTTCTTGTGGAGGTCAAAGCTTTTCCAAGCATCGAGCAAGGAACATAAGTTATGTGTTTAGAGACCGGAACATCATGGATGGATCTAATAACCTCATATATCTGAGATGAGACTTTGTCTGCGGATAAAAAATAAGTAAGGAAGCTTAGGTGTCAAGCGGCTAGATATACCTTAATCGATAGAGTGTTGTACCGACGAGGATACATTTTGCCTCTTCTACGATGTGTCACTAATAAAGAAGCAGATTATATTCTAAGGGATATACACGAGGTGATTTGTGGAAACCACTCCAGCGCGACTTCTTTGGCTTTCAAGGCATCAAAACAAGGGTCTTTTTGGCCAACAATGCATCAGGACGCGCACGAGAAAACTAAGAGTTGTAAGAATTGCTAAAGCTTTGCAAATGTTCCTACCTAGCCGCTAGAAAAACTAACTTCAATGACCTCTCCATAGCCATTTTCTCAGTAGGGAGTTGACCATATTAGACCATTGCAAAAAGGTCGAGGGGTGTAATGTATGTTATTATCGCAGTAGATGACTTTACGAAATAGGTTGAAGTTAAAGTTTTGAGCAGCATCACTTTGAAGAAAATAATTGATTTTATCTGGGGAAATATCGTGTGCAGATATGAGATCTCCTATACTCTCATTACGGATAATAGTAAGCAGTTTGATAACCACAACTTCAAGGAATTTTGTAAGAATTTTGCTCACCAACTCATCCACAAGCAAACTGGAAAGTAGAGGCTGTGAACAAGACTATAAAGAAATTGTTGAAAACCAGACTTGGTGAAAAGAAAATAACTTGGGTTGATGAACAACTTGGTGTGCTCTGGGCTTACATAACCATCCACAAGACTGCCACAGAAGAAACCCCCTTTGCATTGGTTTTTGGACATGAGCCGTGGTTCAAGTGGAGATTTAGATGGGCACACATCGTATAGAATATTTTAGTGAAGGGCAAAATAATGAGCAGATGTGTTTGAACTTAGATCTCTTAGCAGAAAAAGAGAGTTAGCCTCAAGAAGAGCAGTAGAGTATCAACGAAGAGTTACTAGTTATTACAATCAGAATGTGCAGATACGACAATTCAAGGTTGGTGATTGGGTGCTTAGAAGGGTAAACCAGAGCACAAGAGATCCCAACCACGATGTATTTGGTCCCAATTGGGAAGGGCTATACAGAGTCTTACGAGCAACAGGGCTAGGGGCATACAATTTAGCTTATATGAATGGACGAGAAATCAAGAAATCTTGGAATGCCGAGCACTTAATGAAGTATTTCCAGTAAGCCATTTTGTAAGAACTTCATTAACAATATAAATTATTTGTAATTTGTTTCTTGTGAAAATTGTTTTACAAGGAAATAATATTTCTCAATCCATTCGCAATGAGAAAATTGCCAAGTTAAAAGATTTAAAGTCTCTAAACCCACGAAGTGAGATAAGAATAAAGTATTCGAGCAGACATCATAAAATTTCATTGTAGACGCAAGGCCTAAAGTCACAAAGCCTGCTCGAGGTGAGGCGAAGGTTAAAGTGTGCTCGTGTAAGCTCGATTGACCGTAGTCGGGCAAGTAACTAATTTAAATAAAATAAGCATTGTGAGAAGACCCGGGGTCTCAATGTTGAGTGTTAGAAAATACATATTTATAAAGGAGAAAATTGTCATTTTACATTTCACGTCTTACTAACAATCCTTACTTTTATGTATTTAAGCTTCTTGTAATTTAATTATGTGTGTTTTATTTTAATTAAATATTTTATGTATTTTAGGGGCATCATGGTCATTTCATAATAAACGAGAGATCAAACGGCAAAACGGACATCACTTTTGAACTCAGGACAGTAAAAAACCTTAGGAGGAGCATAAAAGGAAAAATGGCACTGTTCACATGTACGGTACTATTCACGTGTACGGTACTGTCTACGTTACTGTTCACGACACTGTTCAAATGGACGGATCGATGACGTGGCATTGACCGATGATGTGGCATTGACTGATGAGGTGTCACGATCCTGTTGGACTAAAATTCTTATGTACTGTTGATGGTAACGTGGCAGCATATCAGTGGATCAAAAATCTCGCGTACGGTACATGCATCACACAGGATTATTTTCAACCAAATCGCGTCACTATTCAACCCGGGTCAAACTGTGTTACTATTCATCCACGTGGTCAAACCACGTACTGTTGACTGATGGCGTGGCGTAATCCTGAGCATCCAAACTGTTTTTAATCCGATGGCCATGATTTACTCCATGTATCCATAAAAAGGGGGCCTCCCCCCCTAATTTGATATCTCTGAATCCATTTTTGGGATCCATTTTCTGTAATTCCTTCTCCATCTTATATTTTCTATGTATTTTAATAAATTCCCATTTTGCCCTTAGTTCAATTATGAGTTGCTAATTTTCTTTCAAGCTTGGGTTGAAGGTGAAGTCTCAACATATGTCATGAGCTTTATTTGATAAATTTACTTTCTCTACCCCTCTAATTTTTGTGGATGTTTTGACTTCTCGTCGACAAAGAATACTAATATTGTCTAGTACCGCCTTGATTTCACCGGCCCCCTAGTACAAGGTTATTATTATTTGGCACGATAAACCCTTAGCACCATATTGATTAGAGCGTGGTTCATGAGGTGTGGATTCCCCCCTCATGATTTAATTGGCATTAATAAGGATTATTTAGTCTATGATGCATGTTGATACGGATCCAGATACCCAAGTACGTCATCTCAATAGATTTCTCTTCAATTTATTCTCGCCATTTCAATTCCAATTTTAGAATTTATTCTCGCCATTTCAATTCCAATTTTAGGATAATCCAAATCATTTTCACCACAAATCCAACCACTCATTTACAAAATTAATTCTACACACAATTAAAATCCACCTTCTCGTGGGATTGACACTCGTCACCATTAGTCTATTCTACAATAGATTCGTGCGCTTGCGAGTTCAATAAAATTTGTACAACACTCAACGCTTATTTAAAGTGAGACAATGGTCAAAGCTTGCTCAAAGAGCTCAACTAATTAGCGCGATCAGGTAAAAATCGAGTAGATGAATGCGCGTATAAAAATTATCTAAGTAAAAACTTAACCCTAAGGCCTTCTCAAGATGAATCAAAGGCCAAGATTGTCAGCGATACTGTTAACAACTAAAGTTTGAAATGGGTAACAATTTATTATTAAGTTTACTTCTAAAAAAAAACGAAACGAAAGCTAAAGTCTTTCAAAATAGAAAATTTTCAAATCCTAAGAAGCCTGTATAGGAGGATCTACATCAGGTCCTTGAGACTTGTCGACACTAGAGAGGGTTGCATCTACTGTGGTCTGAGGAGGCTTTTCTATCTCTCCACCTCTTTGTTTTGCTCATCCATGTAGGCATTGACACCAAATTCAAGCTAATTCATGTCCAACTTTGGATATTCCTTCTTGAACACGAACATGATGTAGTTATAGTAGAATGATAGTCTAGAATTGTACTCGTCAACATTAAGCTTTTCCAAGAAATCAATCATACTTTGAAGGCGGTGTATTTCAGCTTTAAGCTACTGCTCGAAGGCAAATCTTTGAGTTTCAAGATCTTTCTTAGAATTAATTAGCTTGTCCCTTACACTTAAAAGTTCACGCTCGAGCTGCAATGATTTGGACTCAGACAAGGTATACTTCTTCTCGAACCTCTCAATTATAGTGCTGAATTTGGTTGACTGCTCTTTCTCCTACTCTAGTTCTCTCGCTAAATTTTGATTTTTAACTTTCAGCTTTCTATCGTAGTTGCCGACTTTGGACTTGTAAAGTGTGGAAGCAGCATAAAGTTGATAGGTGCACTACTGGAGGTGTTGATAGATCAGCCATGCTACAGTCATTCTGATCAGTAATAAACTCCTGCTTCACATATTTCGTGGGGTCCCTCTGAAAAGGGCTTAGAAAGTTAGTCTTCTCGCCCTGCTGAGCAGATCTTGACCGACTCCGCGAAGGAGCAAAAGGTACGAAGTCATGTGTTGAGGATTTCTCAACCCAGCCCTCGGTCTCACCAGAAAGAAGAGCGAGAAGAGCACAAATATGAGAAGCGGCCTTAAAAATACTTGGCTTCTTAAGAGATGTAGATGAGCTGCTTAGAGCGCAGTCAATGTATCCACATTTTTTCATCTGATTAAGGATATTGCTCATGTCTTCAGATGCTACCGTTACAAGATGAGAGTTAACCAGGCTATCAATAGACAATATATCTCTGTACGAGCTTGTGTTGGCCAAGGTTGTCTTAACATGCAGCTTTAACTTTTTATTTATTTCATAAATCAAGCTCTAAGAAACTGCAACATAAAAAGTGAAGTCAGAGAAAATAATAAATTATAAAGAAGAATGCAATGGATAGCGAGCAACTTGGAGTACAAAAGCGAGAAGGGACACAAATTTCTCCTCTTGATGTAGAGATCACCTAACCCCAGTTACCACCAATAAAGAAAAACTTATTCTTTCTTAGTTTCGAGCTGCTTATAAAGTAATCCAGCCATCATCTTTTGTGCTACTTCTAAGCTAGTATAAATTTTTATTTCTTTCACAAAAGGTTCACCTATCTCACACCTTCGGTATAGTACGAACAAACTGGAGAGAACTCTTCATCCATTGGGGTTAAGTTGGCCATGGGATAGGTTTAGTTTTCCCAAAATCTTAGCTAAATACGGCTGAAGAGGCAATCTAACACCAAGCCTAAAGCATTCTTAATATAACGTTACATATCCTATTGGGGACGAATAGGAGTGTTGCCCGTGCCAAGCATTTTCAGTTCGATATCATCTGGAATGGCATACTCCATTCTAACTCTATCTAAATCCTTCTGAGTGGTTTCACAATCCATAAGATCAATGGGATGTGACTTGGCTTAAGTCATATGACTAATTTTGGCTTTTTTTTTACTGGCTGAGATTCCTCTGAACAACTCTCATCGCTATTCTCATCATCACCAGCAATCAATGCTACATTGACACTAGGATTTTCATCAATATTGGTCTTTCCCTCACTAGCTCTCTCATGGGATCTATCTTCTCCAGATGAAGAAAAGATTTCTAGAGACATTCTTTTACGGAGTTCTCTAATTCTAGATGGCCCAACTTCTTTTATGGGTTTTTGAGGATTAGGGTTTGACCTATTGGAATAATCAAGTAGGATACCCAATTCATCAACACTATCAAGGTTTATTGATGTGCGTTTTACCCTAGATATTGCAGTAACTAGAACCAAAATCCAGACAAAAAATAACCAAGTAAGATTAGGGTAGCAAGTTTGTGAGAAAAAAATACTTGCAAGTGTTTGTAATTGGAAAAGTGAATACTACAATTCCAGCCATAAAAAAAAGGGGGAGGCTCTTATTTGGATCTTAATCGAAGAATGAGAGATAAAGAAGAGGGAAGGGAAAGAAGAAGAAGGAAATTCTGAATTTATAATATATGAAAGAGTGTTTGGATTAACATTGCAATGATTTAAAAGGACGCGCTGATTTGAAGAGACGTGCTGAGAAACCTAAAGGTCATCACTTCACAGTTTAAACATTTGGCCCATGCTCAGCCATGTCACTCATATTTAATGCGACAAGATGGAAAATCAGGTCGTTGAGAATTTGTGTACCAAAAGTCATCGCATTCTGACTGAATCATTAGTTTCTAGTCTTATTTCGTTTTACTCTAAATACTAGAAATTGAGGGGCTGGTGTTTGGGGCATAAAAAGATAGTTACTTGAGTTTAAGGAGAAAGTTATTTGGTCGCAAGTGCAAGCGCGACCAACGTTATGCAAGGAGACTAGAATCAAGTGGCATGGTTTTGTTAACATGTATATGTCTACAGTATTGATTTTGATGATAACAAATTTTATATGTTTTTGATCAAATATGTTGGAGTTTATATTAATAAACAATTTCTTAAAAGTCGTATAATATTCCTAAATATGTTCATGAAATTTGGATAATCGTTAACTTTAATCAGAAAATCATTCTCTGCGAAATTCTATAAAAATAATGAATATGGAATTAAACGGCGAACTGTTAATATCCAAACAGTTAACCGATAATTTCCAGAGAGGTATTAATCTTTGATCTTAAACCGTTTAGCAAAAACGAAGAAGGCTAATTTATTTTTTAGGGTTCTGAAATTAAACGGTGAACCGTTTATATCAAACGGCTAACCGATAATTTTCAGAATAAAATTTCATGCTAACCTTGAACCATTTAGCAAGAATGGATAGCCAAAATTTATTTCGTAGGTCTTTGGAAATTAACGGCGAACCGATAATGGCAAACAGTTAACCGATTATTTGAAATTCAGCTCAACGATTAACCGATAAGAGTTAGACCATTGCAAAGAGTTAACGATGATCCGATTTCTGTCAGAAAGTCAATAACGGCTAGTTCTCAGCTCCAACTATAAATAAGCTCAATCAAATTCGAACAAGGGTTGATCAAAGAGTTATCATTGACTTGTAATTAAGAATACAACATTCATTGAGTCTTAAATTTGTTCTTCTTTAATTTATTCACACATTGAGCATTCATTTGTAATCATATATATTGTGTGAGAGAAAAACACATTTGTAATTTGTTTTGAGTAATTGTAAGTGTTGGGGTACACTTGGGTTGAGAGAATGAGAATAATCTCTTGGTGTAAAGGTTGATTGACACTTTCGAAGTTGATTGACACCTTTGAAGTTGATTGACACCTTTGAAGTCAATTGTAAGTGTTCTTGAAGCCTTGGAGGCTTGATTAGTAGAATTTGTTAGCCTAAAGGGCTACACATAATGTAATTTTAATGATAACAAACATGTGTCTTAAGTGATTTAATAATATTGTATTTCACATTTTCACTAGTTTTTTGAAGAATAAAATATTTATGCAAATGAATCAAGTGAAATCAAGTTCAAGGCACTCAACGGACACAGCAAAATCAAGAATAAAGTTTAAAGCTCAACGGACAAATTATTGCGAAAAATTCTTGTAAAACCGGTATGATTTAATTGATGGATGATTTAGCATTTGAGAAGTTTAAGAGTTTATTTAAATAATTAATTTTCATAAACTAAAAGGTTTTACACTTATAAGATAAAATATTTTGTGGATTTGAGTGATTAGGACTAAAATGAAAATTTTTTGCAATTTTTGATTTTAATAAGTATTGTATTGAATTCCAGAGTTAGACTTATTTACAAACATTTGAAATATTTTGGGTCATATTATAATTTATGAACGTTTGAGGACCCGAATGTAATCCAAACGTTTGAAATCCAAAATTGGACAGAGAGAGCGGCTAACAGCCCGAGGAAAATCTCATATTTTCAAATTTTGGACTAAAGTGAAAGGTTTTGAGAACTTTGAAAAATATGAGTATTATGCTAAATTTTGAAAAAGACTATTGAAAAATGCTATTATATTTGGGGTCATATCATAATTTTAAAAAGTCTTGGGAATGACAAGCATTATTTAGAAATTTTGAAATTGGACTGTTTGTAAAAGTTTATGACGTTTTAGGCCATAGTGTAATTATAAAAAGTTTTGGGTAAAAATATAATTTTATGAACAGTATTACTGTAGTAAAATTCAAATTTAACGGTAACATCACTGTTCTGGGTGGCTAGCCATATATATCATGCGGCTAAGTGTTTGGTTGCGGGAATTTGTCTATAACAATTAGTTTTTGGGTTTTAATTATAAAAACTCAACTCCAACTTCATTTTAAGGACTAATGCAAGCATAAACAACATCATATAACACATATTGAGCTTCAATTTGGCAAATCATCATTTATTGAATCATTATTGTGCTATTATTTGCATATCCACTCTTAAAGAGAGTTTTTGTTGTAATTTTAATTTATTATCAAATTGTGAGTGTACAAGTGTGAGAAACACTTGAGGTGAAGAGATGTGGGAGATAATCTATTGATTGTAAAAGTTCATTGACACCTTGAAAGTCAATTGTAAGAACTTGAAACCTTGGGAGGCTTGGATAGTGAAATCCTTGAGCTTGGTTGGCTTGGAGGCGTGGACGTAGGCGAGGATTGCCGAACCACGTAAAAATCCTTATGTTTGTTTTCTCTTCCCTTACTCTTTTATTATTGTGTTATATTGAATTTATTGTTTTTGTATTTGATTAAGGTAATAGATTAAATTGCTGTGCGAATTGTTTAGCATAAAAGTTAAAATCTCAATTCACCCCCCTTTTGGGTTGCATAACTTGTATTTCAGAATCCTCAAGCCCGGTGAGCTTGGAGGCATGGCTGTATGCAAGGGTGGCCGAACCACGTAAAAATCTTTGTGTTTGAATTTCTCTTTCATTATCTCTTTACATTTTGGTTGATTTATTTATTAATGTTTTAAATTTGTTTAATATTTGCATTAAAGTTTTACAATCCCAAATGAACTCAAAGTGCATTACTCTTTATCAATAACAACTTTTATCAATTATATCTACAACAATTCCAATAGTTTAACTAAACTTATTTCAAATATGCTAAATTTACCCTAGTATTTCGACATAAAATTTTCCGCTGTAAACAAATGATAATGGAGGAGCAAATGTTTTCTATGGTGTTTAGAAAAAGATATGTAACACAAGAAAAACAAAAATGAATACCGAAAAAGCCAAAAACAATGTATCTAATGTCCTCTGTCGTTTTAGTGGCTTCCTCACCTCGCCCAGGAGTATTTTAATTCTCCTCATCTTCTTATAAGCATCGTATCTCCGCCTCCCTTCCTCTTCTCTCCCTTTTACAACTCCCCTTTTACCCATCATTCCCTTGTGTAAAATTGCCAAACTATCCTTCCCATTCAGATGCTTTCCAAACATGTCTTCCAAGTGCAGACTCACCTTGCTCACGTGCATCTCCCCAGTGTGAGACGCACTGAACGTCGCCGTAACCCCACATTTCACGTACTCAAGTGACGATCCCTCTTGCCCGGCAGAGAACACCCATGCATAGCGTAGGTGTACTTCTCCTGTTGACAGCCAGCGACGCTCTGCGGCGGTCACCGGCTTGTAGCTTGACACATTCATCGCCCGCCGTCCGATTGGGTCGATAAGAATCCAACTCAACTTTGAACCCTCGCGGATTTCTTGATACATTTCCTCATTGACCGGGTGAGGTATCCCGGTGGGCACCGGGTCTTTCGGCTCTAGTAAGTCAACTCTAAACGGGGAGCTGTCAGTTGTTTCTGTTTCGACAACTTTACTGAAGATATGTCTTTCCTGAAAGTGGATATCAACGGCTGAGATTAATCCTGGCGGACAGTCGAGACTGATCGGAGAGGAAGAGGTTGCCATGTCGGGGTTAGTAAAGGCATGGGAGAAGAAGGAGCGGGGCCCCTTGGGGAACGATGAGATGACGTGGCGCAGACGTGGATGGTTGGTGGAGGGCCATGTGGAGTTGCAAATATTTGTCCATAGAGTTTCGTTGGAAGTGAGGGAGTAGAGTCGAGAGGAGGTGCAGGAGGCAGAAGCGAGGGCAGTGGGGTCTAAACGTGTTAATATATGAGTTTCGATAATATCAGGATGGACGGAGGAGATTGAGGAGCTGCTGGTGCCGGCCAACGACGGAGGATCCATATCCATTTGATTTGATGCGAGGCTTTGTAAATCTTCTTTTTGTTTGAACTTTTCGATGAGATGATTTTTGGGATTGGAGTTCATAACCTTTAAAAAAAGAAAAAAGAAAAATTGAAGACGGCTGTATGCGATGTAACACTGCATGTCAAGCGGAACCATATATATATATTTATGCGGTTGCCCACCAGGGGCGGATCTAGCATGTGACTAGCCCCCACTGGCAAAAAAAAATTTTAAATTAAAAAATATATTTTTAGTTTTTTAATTAATTTTCATAAAAAATTATTAAAATAATCACTATAAATTATAAATTCCTATAAAATTTAAAAATTAACTTTTAAGAATTATAAAAATTTATATTTTAATTAAAAATAATGATAGCCTATCACTCAAAATATTTTTAATTCTCAAAAATAAGATTAATTTTTTCAGTCTCTATAATAATACTAGAGCGAACGTTATTCTCTTGAAAAGTGGCATCTATAATGATGTTGCACATCACTAATTTGACAATCTAAAACTTTTAAGATTACATAGAGGTGTAGCTTTTGCCACATGTTAGATTTTGAAACTAAAACTTCAATGGCTTTATTCTTTTGAAGTTTTAATCTCCCTTTCTTTTGTATTACATTTGATTAAGTAATTTCTATATGTATTTTGCAAGCATTTGACTCAGTATATATATTTTCATTTCATGTCCTCGATGTTATTAGCAATGAATCTTAAGGTCCTCCAGGAAGAGTTCTTGTTGATATTACAAAAGATTATAAAGACTAGTAAGCTTGAACTATTTTTTTTTTTTATGCTTTTGCAATACTTCATTTGTCATAAAAGAGCTTAAGCTCATTTTTGAAATTTTTTTATCATATACTTTCTAGGAGTTTATATGAATAACTATGTGATTTGAAAGTAAAATGAGTTATTATTTGTCGATGCCGAAATCTGGTCGAGCTGTTGATTGCGACCAGATTATCTCGTCAACACTTTAATTTGTTTTGATGGGACACTGTCACTTGCTGCTTTAGTGGAATTTGAATTGTACTGATACTTCCTTTGATCTGCAATAATAGAAAACTGTCAGGAGCGTCGGATTGTTTCTGGCAAAAACCCTCTAAAGCTCAAGTTAGCAATCAAGTTTTCTATGTAAGGAAAATAATTATGTCACTCTCATGATTTTAAGTATTTTGTATTTTTCACCAAAATTCCCTTTTTTTTAGCCCGCCAAAGAAAAAAAGTCCTTTTTTTTCTGGATCTCCCCCAGTGCTTATAGGCAATTGTGCATGTCGCGCGTTATTGCTTGTTCTTTAATGTGCGGTCGTTATCAAATTGAATGTGCCACTAGAATCAAAGAGTTAATATATCCGTTTGCGCAGTTATTGAGCTATCGTTATAATACATGATTGTGCTTTAATCATTATAGCATAATGTGCATATGCGTTATGGATGAGCTTCCAAATGAAGCTCAACAATCTGAGATATAAACCAAAACCTGAAATGCTAGTAATGAAACCCAAGAGGGAGGTTGAATTGGGTTTCTAAAAAATATGCAATGCTTTATAGGAATCAAATTAATCAAGCACATAAATCGTTTCCTTGTTTGACACCCAAATATTTCTCAAGATTTAAAGATTTGCATTTATTAACTAATGAAAGTTTGTAGATAGCTACTGCATTCATGCAAAGTTCCTTGCACTATTGTACAAATAATTAAATAATTGGCATTATTAATACGCACCTTAAAGAAAATAGATAAAATTGCATAATTTGTAACACATCATGCCTTCTACACAAATCAAAATACCTAAAAACCAAATCAACAAATTACAAATTAAATTCACGCATAAATATGAACATCAAAACAACATTGTTAGGTCAAAACAAAAATTGTTGTATCATTAATTTTGAGTTCAATGCAACCTTAGATAGTAGCACACAAAACTCTAACCATCTAGTGGTGTATGGTAACCCTGTTGCCTAATAGACCATAAACTCTAGGCAATATAATCTTGATTTATGAAGCAACAAATTCTCAAAACAAGGTTGCCAAATCTAAAACGAGGATTAATAGCTACATATTGGTAAAATAAAAAAATAATAATGATAATATACTGAAATATATCCATCAAATTTTATACTAAGAAATATTGAAAAATGATGAAGGTTGAAACTACCCTTAAAGTCCAAAATTATCAAAATGCTCTCGTAGACCAACGGTGACCAAAATTCATGCACCAATGGCTGGGAAGGTCAGGATGGAAGCTTCATGCCTCGTTGAATCCAATAGGGACAATTGTGTGCTCTGATACATAGCCACAGTGCCGGATCAAGCTTCAACAATCATCAAAATTTTAATGCCTGATCGGTGATAATTTGGCTATTTTTGGTGATGGTTTCAGATTAGGTTTTAAAGAGGGTTTTATGAGGGACCCATGCGATAATATGTCACGAATACGGCAAAATCGTCAGAGGCAACAATTCACGTAAACTTTTGCACTTCATAAGGCAACATCTAAATATTTTTTAGTGACAATGATGGCTGGGGAATGACCCACGGCTCTTGGAGTTTTGATTAGTATCCTCCATTGTTAGTGAGATAGCCAAAATTAAGCTTAGGCAATGGGTTTTGATTTGTTCAATCAAGGTTGTTTCAGTTAAATAAAAGCTAGAATAAGAGCAGTAATATGGGTTTCGACTTTCAGTGAAATAACAAAGTGAGTGTTTGAGTAAGTGAGGAGATGATTTTGACATACCATGAACTTGCTCAGCTTTGTCGGTTGTGGATGCGAGGCTCAAGGTTAGGTTTCTATGTAGTGTTAGAGAGAGAGGGATTCGTACGGGAGAAAGATGGATTTGTTGATTTGTTCAAAATTCTTTGTAAATTTTGTTGTATTCATATCTTTTAAGTTTTATAAAAATGGTGCCATTTAAGTATAAACGACATCATTTTTTATTCATTTTTTAAAAATAATTTAAAATTTTAATAAAACATATTACAAACTAATTCAAACGACACTATTTTAAAACCATATAAATTCACATAACACAAATATGGCTTATATCTATCTTTTATTTATGTCTTTAAGTTATGAGTCACAAATATATCATTTATGCACAACATATGTATATATTTCATGATTCTATCATACTTTCATGATAGATTCGTGACATAAAGAGATAAGTCATAAAAGTTCTATTATTATTTAGCGTTTTTTTAGTAGTGAATGTTAATTTGATAGTGGTGGCAGCAGATGGCTTCATGAACAGCGGTGCGATTTCTTCGCAGATGGTGTTTGTTGTGCTACCCTACCATCACATGGCTTCAGATCTCAACCACAAGCTACTACTATTGTTGCTTTAGCTTCATATTGCAACTGCAACCACAACCACAACCCATGTTCTCTATAAAACTACTTAAATGCTAAAACTTCATTTATAAGGGAATAAAATACCAAACCTACCCTCACTTAACTAAAATCTTAATATGACAAAATCAATTTTTACAACTTTAGTTATTATTTGTATGAATCTAGATAAAATAATTAGTTGAAATTCCAATAGAAATAAAATTACAACAATCATCCCATCCTACATTTAGATTTCAATAATTAGTCTTGAAATCCAACAATTTTCTTTTTATATAGTTTCTATAATTAGTAGTTAGATCAAGCTACGATTGGAGCATCTCTAATGTAGAGCAGCTGGCAGAACCATTAGATGCATGTTGTTACAACCATTTCAGATTCTTCTCACATGCACCCGACGGTTCATTTGACTACTTTATGTTGAAGATGCTCTAAGTAGCTGTTGTCTTACTGGCTTGGTTCACTGAACTAAAAAGATTCACATTTTTTTTGCAGGTTAAACCTTCTATGTTTGATTTAAAAAATGTATAAACCTCGTAAGTTTAAAGGAAAAATAATTAGCTACTGGATGATTTTAGATATAGATTTGAAGAATGTGAAGGGTAAAATTTTGTTCTTCAATTGTATAATTTGTCTATAATCATAATTTATAATATATGTATTTTAATAATAAAGAACTTTATTGAAAAGTGGGTTTGAAGAGTTTTTTAGTCGGTTGAAATAGTAGCAAACCAAAAAGAGAAAAAAGAATTTCCTTCGTTAAAACTACTTAAAATTTGAAGAAATTTTACAGACGATCGTCAACCTTAACTAATGCAAGTAAAATCCCTTATCCAATTGGAAAAAAGAAAATAATACTGTTAAAAAATGCACAACAACACAATACTAACAACAAAACCACAAACAGATAAAAATAACCACAAAATCTCAACAACGATAACCATTACTCCTTAAGTATTCCCAGAAAGCCTCTCGATGAGCTGTCAGGTCATCAGCAACTAATCTCAGGCCATCGAATTCTCCATGTATTACTACTAGAGCCATTCATCAACTCCTATACATAAATACTTCCCTGATTTGGATGGTGACACTACTGATGGAGGCTCTATAAGACTAGAGAATACTATGGCTCTTAAAGTTTTAAAAAAAATTGAAATTGCCGAATGAAAATATAAAAAATTTGGTATAAAAACACTTATTTAACTTTCCCATACTTAATATCTATATATATTGATGCAATTGTAGTTTTAAGTTTTATAAAATAAAGTCAAATTAACTTGGTTATTTGATTTTTATTTTATTAATTGCTTTTTCATTGACAAAATGGCAAATTGCCTTTAAAAGTTTGATAAGTTTAGGCCCAACTCTTTAATTTTTATTTTTAATTGCTTTTCATTTTGCTTTTAGCTTGCAACAGTAGATTTAATTATCAATTAAAATCCCAAAAATCAAAATCACTACACCTACAAACAAAATTCTCAAATTTCTAATAACTACACAATAGATATGGATGAGATCTAAGATTAATCTTCTTCTAACACTTGAAGTTTAAACTTGGCCCCCCTAGAGATCTACTTTGAGCTCCGTCCTTGACTGACATGATTCTGATCTGAACTCTGAGATCACAACATCTACGACCACAAAAATTCTCAAGAGGAGCAGAAAAGAAATGCCCAACAACCAAAAAGAAAAACAATCAACATATATAAAAACAATGTAAAAGGAAAAGGAAATGGAGGAAAATTAGAAAAAAAATGAAAAAATAGCTAAAACATAAAAATAAACAAGAGGTTGAAAGTAAAAATGAAATTAAATAAAATGAAAGCAAAAAGAAAAACACCAAACAAAAGACACCAATTGGAAAGGGATTCTTACTCTTCAGTCGAAAAAACACCCTTATTTCGTTGGTGGCGTTAAGTTGTTGGGTTTGTGATTCGGTGACTATGGATTGGTGGCTGTTGCAGTAGCAGTGGTGGTGGTGAACTTAAATGGCAGTGACCTATAAATAGGTATAGTTCTAAATACAGTGAGTGTAGTGGTGGTGGTATAGCCTGGTGAGAAAAAAAAAATGAAAAAGAGTAGTGGTTGGAGAAGTAGCAGTGGAGTATGGTAGAGAGAGTTGAGGAAATTATAAGTTCATAATACTAATTTTTAATTTTATTTTGAATATTTTATTTTTGTTGTTAATTCATCCGATGTGTAAAATTAGAAATTTACAAACTATTGATTATTAATTGATTTACTATTTTACCCCTTAACTTCATGATAGGGAAGATAAATATTTACTAAAATGACTTTAAATAAAAGAAATTATTATTAAAACAAAATAAATAAAATTAAAATTTATTTTTAATAAAATATTAAAAACAAGAAATCAATAAAAAGATAGAGTCATTCTCAATTTCTTTCATCCAACAAGAAAAAAAATGAAATTCTTTTATTATAATTAAATTAGAAATGGAATTCCCAATGCAAAGATATATAGATGAAAGTATTGAGTACTTTATTGGCAATGAGGTTGCCTAATATAGGTGTTACATGAAGAAACTTAACAAAATAATACGAGCCATTATCTAGCAAATACTGCAACCACTCTCCAATGACTACATACTAAAGACCAAGCAAACAAAATCTTGAAAATAACAATACTAATAAAACTTCCTAAACACTAGGACTACAAAAGCACTTTATTGACACAATTAAGGAATTTCCAACAATCCCTTCCTTCAACTAAATGTTATAAACGTTCAGTATTAAATTTATGCAGAATCTTATTCCTTCCTCAAATTGAATCCTCTAGTTTGCAAACTCTAATAAATAAAAAAAAGCCAAATTGAGGGGTTTATTAAAGATATTAGCAAATTGGTCTTCATTCCTATAATAAATAAGATCAATGAATCTATCTTTTGTCAGATCTCACATGAATGGTATCTCACATCTATATGCTTGTATCTTCTAGTAGAATTAGATTCTTAGAAAACTTATTTATTAAAAAATTATCACAGAAGATTTGTAGTGACTTTAATCACTTGAACTGAAGTTTATTAAGAATTTTTCTCAGCCAAAGTGCTTGACATGCACAAGAAGCTGCTGCAACAAACATAGCCTCAGTTATTGACAAAGTAACTATTGTTTGCTTCTTAGATGACCATGAAATAGCTGTTGAACTAATATAAATAAATATTTAGATGTGCTTCTTCTATCATCCAAATCTCCAACATAATCATCGTCTCTAAAGCTATACAAATATGATTTTTCACCCATTTTGTAGAAGAGCCAAAATCATTGGTATCTCGTAAGTATGAAATAATCATCTTTGCAACTAAAAGGTTAGAAACCCCATATATTAGTTAATGGAACTAATTGCATGTAACATGTCAGGTCAAGTTCACATTAAGTACATCAAGCTTTTGACAAACTACTTATAGAGGGTACAATCACTTGTTCTTCTTGCAGGATCATTAACAAGCTTTAATGTCTTTTTAACGTAGCGATCGGGTTGTAGTTCTTCATTTGAAATCCTTTTAAGATCTCTTCAACATATTTCTTTTGACAAATAAAAGTTCCAACATCAAGTTGTATGACTTCTAAGTTAATAAAATAATATAGCAAACCAAGATCAGATATATCAAATTCATGCATCAAGCACAACTCTTCCCATACTTATATGGGCATTTTCGAACACATTCCTTTAAGAAATAAGCATCTATATGGCTATACCAAGCTCGGGGTGATTGTTTAAGTCCATATAGAGCTTTTTCTTAGTTTATACACTTTATGCTCACTGTCTAATTTCACATATCCAAAAGATCGATTGATAAAATCCTTTCTTGTAAGTCCCTATGCAAGAATTCTAATTTCAGGTCAAACTAGAAAATAGGTCATGAATTTTGCGCTATAAGAGCAACAATCAATTTGATTGTGTCATGTCTAGCAACCAGAGCAAACACTTCCTTATATTCCACACTGAATTATTGTTTGTAGCCTTTGGTGACTAGGATTGCCTTCTATTTATCAATAATTAATTTGATTGTGTCAAGTCTTGCAACTAGAGCCAACGCTTCCTTATAATCAACATCTCTACATCCATGTCTTTTCTTCATAAAAAAATGATATCACGATTAATGACAATTTTCTTAGTGATGGGATTATATAATTTTAAAGTGTTTGAATGATTACTAACGCGAAGGAAAATGCACTTCACACCTTTGTAGAAGGCTTCGCAAAATATTGACAATTGTATAATACTTGTGAGTTGAACTCTCCACCAGGATCAGTTCACAATATTTTAATTTGAGTGTCGGCTTCTCTTTCAATGAGTGCTTTAAACATTTGACTTGCTATGGAAGATTTTGATTTTTCTTGCAAGAAATGAACCTAAATAAAATCATTAATAAATGAGATAAAATTGTTTTTACCTTCATTTGACATTGGCTTGATCAGTTTATATAAGTTGAATGCACTAGCTTCAATACCTTCTTTGCCTTCTTGGATTTTCCTTTCAAACAACTATTTCAATGGTGCTTACTGACAACTTTATTCTTCACAAAGCTATGAAGGTTGCTCAAATTATAGATGGCCTACTATCATATTTTTTTGTTTCAAGGTCTTCAATCCACCAAAACTTAGATGCTCATAATGAAAGTGCCATAGCCATGCTGCATCTTCTAAGTTTGTTACAAAATATAAAGTGAGTAGTATGGTAAAGATACGATGGAAACACTTTGTTTGCCATCATTTTCACTTAAGAACTTTGATAACTCTATGAAATGAGAATTATTACGACAATTCTAGACTTAAATCAAGATCACTTAGAGAGTAAATGATGTGTAGAATTGCGATTTAAAGTAATTCGTGCTCAAATCATGTGCATAATTGTAGGTTTCCAGAAGCTTATAATTCATGGAAGGGATGTTGATGCAGTAGGTTGGCAAAAAGGAAGAAGAATATGGCCACAAAAGAAGTGAAATAAAACCTGGAGCAATGCAATGTTATAGTCACTGTTGGAACAACCATTTGCTGTAGCAATCCTGGAACAATGACAGAGAAAGCTTAGCACGGTACATCTGTGGAATTGCGATCTGCAGTTTCCTAATCTGACTCATGCACGCCATAAGCTTTTGTTTACCCTAGTTTTCACTTATAAAAAGAGGCGCGCACCACATAAAACGGCGGCAAGGAATTAATATTGAAAAAATTAAGAGGAAAAGAATAAAACAATTAGAATTCAAGAGAACCAAGTCTGCATCAGTGAAGAATCCATCAGAGTTATTTGGATTCAATCTTCATCGTTCTCTACTTGTTCTTTTCTTTACTCTTTGATTGAACCGATGTACTTCATGACCCATATTTTGCTGTTTGTTTTTCTTTTTCAAAGTATGAACTAAATTTGATTGTACTTGAGTGACAACCAATCTAAATGGGTTTTTTATTGTTCTTATGAGTTGTTATATAATTGCTATAACATTTTACTCTAGTAGCTATTATTATAAGGGAAATTATCCACCGTCCATCTGTTTTTTCACCGTTTTTCAAAAATATACAATTCTTTTTTTTAGCTGGAATCCACCTGAAATTACATTTCTTTTCAATTTTTCACTTCCGTTTGGAGACCGTTATAACTTTGCTAACATCATAAGGGTAAAATCGTCATTTTACAATGACACAATGGTGGATAAGTGTAAAACAATACAACTTCGAGTGGAGGTCAGCAAAAAAAAATTAAGAATTGTGTATTTTTGAAAAAATATGAAAAAAACAAGTGGTCGATGGATAAATTATCTTTTACATTTGAGGGTAAAAAAGTCATTTAAGCAATATTCCGTTATTTTCCTTAATGGATTCCAAACGAAAGTGGAAAAGTGAAAAGAAATGTAACTTCAGGTAGATTTCAGCAAAAAAAAAAAAGAATTGTGTATTTTTTAAAAAATTAGAAAAAACGGGTGGACGGTGGATAATTTCCCTTATTATAATCATTATTTCAGTTGACCACCCATTTAATGGTTCAAGTTAAAATACAGCCGCAAAAGGGCCTGTCTTAGTGGATATTATTAGAGTAATACTTGATCTTAATTTAAGTTTCTTGGATTAAGTTTTCCTTGAATCCCGTAAGGGCTATACTTGAAGTGAGGATTTGTGAAGAACTAGACATAGGCATTCACCTTGTAGGGTAAAGAGAGTAGATGTTCATAATGTCATGCCTTAAGTAGAATAGTAACTGGTCATTGTTAGGATACTTAAAGGTCTAAGAAATTCAACACGCGACAGCTGAGGATGCAAAATAATTCTGCCCAGTGCTGTAGGAATTGCTGTAGCAACTGGTGCTAATCTGATGAAAAACAGTCAACCCATGAAGAGAGTTTGATCATTCGACTACTTTATTCTCATTTGATTCTTTCATGCAATTTTTTAATCTATTTAATTACTGCAACTATTTTTTTTTTCTTACAATTGTTAATTTCGGTTGTAATCAATTTTAATTAGGTTCATCGTAAAATAAAGGTAGGTTGCACTATTGTGACTGCTGTAGCATTTCTGGTAACATCAGTCCTTGTGGAGACGATCTAGAATATTCATCACTTTATTACTTGTTGTGTATATTTGCACATTGACATCAATAGCAATTGAATAAAAAAATTTACTAACATACTTACACCCAATTAACTAGCCAACATTGAGAATGTTAGTTTTTAAATCAAGAACAAACAGAACATTCGAGATAGAATGAGAATTTCCCTTAGTTTAAATTATAACTTTTCCTTTTCCCATGAAATTATAATATTTTAAAAGTTCTTATCTAAATTAAAAGGAATAGATTTACCCCTGCACATATGATAAATCTATGAAATAAGAGTTATCATGGCACTTTTAGACTTAAATAAATAATACTTAAAGAGTAAATAATGTGTTTTCATTGCATTTTTATTATATTTTGCATAAACATTCATTTTAGTTTATTCGTAATAAATTTTGTTTGATTTAGAATATTTGTGCTTAGATTATATGCATAATTGTAAGTGTCCGGAGGCTCAAATTTCAAGGAAGGAATGCTAATGCAATATGCTTGAAAAAATAAAGAAAGAACATGGATACAAAAGAATTGAAAAAAGTCTAGAACAATGCAGTTGCTGTAGCCGTTACTGTAGCAATCCTGGAACGTTGACAGAGAAAATTTCGCGCGGGATACTTGCAGAATTGTGATCTGCAGTTTCCTAATCTGACTTATGTGCGACCTAAGCTTTCGTTTACCCTAATTTTCAACTATAAAAGGAGCACACATCATAAGGAATAGAAGAGGGCCGTCACCCAAGGAGAAGAACACAAAGAAACAAAAGAAAAACAAGATTCAAGAGAGAGATTAAGGGTTGCACAAGAGGAAAAATTATAGAGATCAATTGGGAGCTCAATCATTCTTATCCTTCTCTTGTTTTCGTATTTTCTATTTCTTCATGAGGATGTGTTTCATGGCTGAAACTTTGTTCTTTATTTTTGTTTTTGCAAATCATGAACTAAATTTATTTGTGGTTGAGTGATAAACAATCTTGATGGTTTATTGACTGAATATATGTGTTGCTGCATATTTGTTGTAGTAGTTTGTTTTGATAGTATTTATTTTTATTCATTATTTTGGTTGATCACCCATTTAATGATACAAGTTAGGAGAGAGCTGCAAAAGGGCCTATCTTAGTGGAACATATCAGAGCAATACTTGGTTTTAGATTGAGTTTAGCTTATCCCAAAAGGGTCATGCTTAATCTAAAATTAGTGATGAACTAGACATAAGGATTCATCTTGTAGGGTAAATAAATCCTAAGTGTGTAATGCTATATCTTAGGTTGGCATAACAACTGATCACTGTTAGGTTGCATATAGATATAAGATATCCAACATGCGACGGCTAAGGATACATAAGGATTCTGCCCAGTATTGTAAATAGTCAAAACCATTACGAGAGTTTATTCACTCAACTACTTTATATTCCCATTAGTTTTATCCTTGAGTTTGACGTGATAATTTACTTTTTTGTATTTTATTTACTGCGTTTTTATTTCAATTAGTATATTAGTTTCTTCAATTGTTTTATTTTACTTTTAGAACAAAATCTGCACTGTTAAAATTGATGTAGCAAGTTTGATAACAGTAATCCCTGTGGAGACGATCTTGAATATTCATCACTTTATTACTTGTTGTGTACACTTTCACATTGACACCAGTAGCATTAGTATTGATACATAACAACATATGATTACCACAACTGGAATTTAAATACCATACATTCTAGTGACTTTCCTCTTTTACATGACATACCATAAGGAAGAAAATTTCATCTTCCCTTTTTTTCTGTAAAGCTAGATCTCACCACGATTCTTGTTTAAATTCATCCAACACACAGAGTGATAATGAAATACTTCTAATAGTGGAAACATTTAACATTTGATTTGTCTTTATACTTTTATTTTTGTCCCGTCAATTCTGATTATCATGATCCTTTCATTTTCTTTGAGAATCATCAACCTATCATCTGATTTGTTCTGCCTATTCTTGTTTTTCTAACCTGCTTTACCTCTCCAACTGTTTTGAGATTTGTTGTTGCTTGTAATGTTTGTTCTTTCTAATCCTGCTTATTTTCTAGTCATAGACCAACAAAGTGCTCTTCAATTCATCAGCTAAAAGTGTTGATGTCTTTTGATGCCTCGGTTAAACAATCAATATAGTTAAATTTTACCATTATAGATCAAAGTATCTTCTTAATTACGATGAAGTCTTGGAGCTATTCACCATGAATTTGTCTCTTGTTTGTGATTGCCATCATCTTTGCAAAGTACAGTAAGATTGACTCTCTATTTTAATTCGTAGAGATTCATATTCAGTTCGAAGTGCTTGAAGGTGTATCCTCTTCGTCGTTGCTATCCCTTGATACTTCTTCTTCAAGGAATCCTAAATCTATTTATTTGGAGGAGTCTTTGTTAGGAATTATTTCCAAGATTGAACGATAAATAGTTTAGAACAAGTAATTCTTTGCTTTGAGATCATTTAATTACTACCGTTCATACTCTATTTTCTAAGCATTAGTCAAAACAATACTTACTAGTATTTCTGTAAGTTCAGTAAAAAGATAACTGTAAATATTGCTTATATCTTAAGAAATTCTTCAAAAACATGCTTTAATGGTTGTAGTGACCATCAAAGCAATGAATTGTAAGTTGAACATAATTGTTAGAGGACTTGAATTTCTGATATCATAACATAAGTGAATAGAAGTAAGTAAATTACTAATACTAAGTCTCTCAATCGCACTTTTACTATAAGCTTTGATACAATTGTTATAAGTGAATAAGAAATAGAACACTTAAAGTAAAGATAAACAAACTTAACAAAAACATAAGAGCTATTATTGAGCAAATACTACAACCACTCTTGAATAACTATAGTATACAGACTAGGTAAACAACACATCTTACAAATAATTGACCAACCAAATTCAACCCAACTCACGAACAACCATCTAAGCAAACAACTCTTGACACGCAGTAGCCCCTTCATCGTCATCGCGCGTCAATAACTAAACCTTTTAATCTTTTTTAAAGCCTAAACATCAAAATCCCACAAATTGATTTTGATTGCAATAATGGAGTTGGCAAACAAGCTAATGAACTTTGCAATCAAGGTCATATACAACAACGCTGCGATAATTAGAAACATTGAACTAGTATATGAGAATCTCAAACATAAAGAATTCATTCCCAATGAATAATCTTCAACCAAACAACCATAAGAGAAAAAACCAAATTTTCAACTAGGTTGGGTTTTCTTTCTTAAATTTTTTTTTTATTTTTATGGGTTTTTTTGGTTTTATTCTCCTTTGATGGCATCTCTACCAAACTCTCTATTAAACCTTTTAGTTAGTGGATCCACAATGTTATCTTTTAACTTTACTTGTCAATAGAAATAACTTTAGTAGAGAATTAATAGTTGTCTAAAGGTACTATATCTATGACATATATGTCTAGACTTACTATTATATTACAAAGCTACAAAGCTTGCAAGCAAATTTACTACTTAGGCTTTGATATAATCAATAGTTTTAGTCCTATCCACCTTTTTCGGTGAGTTTATGAAAACTTTAGCATAATATCTCCCTACATTCATAAGAACATGTTAGAAAAGTTCCATTTTTTCTACAATTCATATTGGGTAGTTGCTGCATTCTTTTAGGCATATAGCTTTATAGCTTTGACCATGTTTAGCATTTACTTTTACCATTGATATGATCCTTTTGCTGCCTTCTTCAAGTTGAAGTCAAGCAATTATATTTTCATTATTTTCTTCCCATTGCTTGTGTTCAAGGTAATTCTTGAAATCTTTCCATCTAAGTGGTAGCTTCTCAACAACCAATTGGAAAGTTCCACTCAAATTCATCTTCTTAGCATTAATATATGACAAGTAATTATAACTCTTAAACTTTACCTATCATAGTTTGAGACTTCACTATTCCATAAGCTAAGAAGTGGCTTATGATAAATTTCTTAGTGCCAACATCCTTGTTTTTATATTTTTTTTATACTATTCACATTGTACAAAAATTGGTCAAATTATGCTATCATAATTTTCAATATCCAAATCGTTGTTGCCACATTGAAAGCTAGCCAGCAAAATATAAAGGAAAACGCCTTTGCTAGTTTATCGGTAGCATTTATGGTACACTTTGTTATTAGTAGAAATAATGGCTTTTATCAAATTGCCTCCATCAACTCGAGCATCACATTGGCACACCAATTGTTACATGACTTGGGTTGTTCCTCTCATTATCTTGCCACCATGATTTTAAGGGCAATGAATGAATAAATTCCAAAGACAACCAAGTTATATGCAAAAACACACTAGTTAGATTCCTAAGAAATAATGGATGTGTCACAAATGGTCGTACTTAAAACCTGAACTCCTTAGGCAGTGTCTAGCCTTTGTGATAAAACTTTCTCTTTTTGCACATAAAAGCATCTTGTTAGATAATACAACATGTTTACCCCACCTTTGAAATTGTTTCTGTTGAATTTTCTGGATTTTCTCACATATTAACTGTATCAACACAATTGGATTTTTATAATCCTCTATGAATCTTCCAGGTTTAAATTATTCATGTTTCAAATATTAATTTTGTCTAATTAACATAAATGATATGTTAACTCACAATGTTCAAACCAATAAAATTAAACTTTATTAATATTTAGTTTGACATTTAATAATCTAAGCTTAAAAAAATATTTATCTCTTCTATTTTATTGACAAAATTATATTTCATACTATTTTATCTAGAGTTCGATACCATTATCTTGTGACACTTTCTTATTTAATATGTCCTTAGAGTTCCATTGCTACCCACTTTTGAAGGTCCTCACTAGACACTTTTGTGGACAATGCACTCTTTGGCATATGAAGCATTCTTCATTGCTCACATTTAGTCCTTAACCAACAGTTTCTTGTACAAAATGTTCCTTGTATATTTTGTACAAGTCTCGCAACCTTCCTAGGAATAGATATCCATTACCTTCTTATTTTCCTTGACACACAACACATTGTGCACTTCACCTTACCAAAATTTCTTTTGGCTTGAATAGCTTTAACCTTTCCTATAGCTTCTCTAAGCTCACGGACTTCTTGGCAAAGTTTTCTGAAATTTGCCGATGGCTAGATGAACTCATCATCTGCCTTTAGCCAATTAATCCTCCAATATGACAACATTGGCTTTACTCATCCCAATTTGAGTTCGTGATTTCAGAATTTGATTTTGTTTTAAGTTTTAAGGAAATTACATTATATACAAAAGTTAAAGGAACAAATTCTGAAATTATAAATTTCAAATTGAGACATTACAAAATAGCAAACATTACAGCTGAAATAATAATTGCTGCAATAAAAAATAACATAAAATAAGACAAAAGAATAGAACGTAAATTGAGGCTTGTGTGATACCGTAGTTTCTTTAAAATAAATTTACCTTCTATTTTAAGGGTCTTTAGGATTCGAATGGTGTCTTTATTAGGATACAATGTGATAAATAGCTCTGGTGCATCACTAGGTTATTTCACAGTGAACTTCCACTGTGTGTAAACTCTATCAAAATAGATGCAGACAAAGGAGGAATTTGAAGATTATCTAATTCTATTCCCATCATTTTCCACCACATATGCTACCTCGTATCTCTTCGAACGATGTAAAACAATGTGCCAATTTATAGAATTCTGTATGGATATTTTGGTCACAAATGTGACTGTTTTAAATTCTATAATCTTGTGGGATGGCTAAGAACTCAATTGGACAAGCACTACAAGAAAAAGTACCTACGATGACAGGCAAAAACTGTCATAGTAGGGGGTGGATGACAGTTGTTCATACTATCATTGTAGCCAGCGTCAAGAATTGATAACAAAATAATACCAATCATAACCTATGATGGATATAATCAGTCACACAACCATCATAACTTTAATTAGAGGGAAATATAATAATTTTGAATTTGGGTTGCCTTTTTTGAATTTCACGCGCTATTTTTTGAATTTTGGCAGGAAATGTTCAATTTGCAGCGAAAATGGAAATCATAATTAATTGATTTTTTTCAATTAATTGGAAATTTGAAATTATAATTAATAAAAATAACTATTTTATTTGTACCATGAAATTATTATCATTTTAATAAAAATCCTACAATTGATTTAGAAATTAATATTTCATAATTTAGCTAATTAATTAGATTATTAAAATTAATTGCAATTAAAAATTCATTGACAAAGAAAACAAAATAAATAACATTGGCTAATTATTGATAATTGTGAACAAACATATTTATCCAAATACAAGTGACAAGTCCAACATAAATAGAAGAGTATTGTAACAACATAAAAACCAAATTCCTGCAACATGTACAAGACTAATGTACCATGATCGGTTCATTTTCAGCAACAAAAGGAAGCCAACAACATAGTCATTTAGAGCAACACAAAGAAAGCCAAGAACACAGTTCATTTCCAGCAACATAAGATGAAGCCAACAACACTGATCACGCTAAGAAAATCCATTCTAACAGTTTTGGTGAAGCATACAACAAATACCAATATAAGAAGAAGCCAAATGTGCAAAGTTGCCTCAATATTCAGGACCTATTTTTGCATCAAATAAAAAAGGTAGGGAACTCCAGTAGTACCCACCATCTTCATCAAATTCCTACATAGCAAGTGTAAGAAGCTAGGTAACTGCACAAGTAAAATATAACAAATTCAAAGTCCATGACAACTCACATAGATTAGAATACTAAGCAATAGAATAATAACTAGTAAAGTTTGTTTTCAATGAACAAAAGTTTGGTAAATTAATTTGTTTCATCAATGAACTCACTATAACAACATAATAGGTAAGGCTTACCTCACATAATAGCAAGTAATTCAGAAACATGGTTTGCCCACTCAATACGAACTTCATCTAATTTAGCATCAGAATATGTTGTCTTTCCATTGAACTGTAAAAAAGTATCTATGCACTATGTAAGTGAACTACAAAAACAGAACATTAGTTGCCCAAAGTTACCTACCTAAATCACAAGCTTTAACTTTGTAGCCTGTTAAAGCTTTCTGCCACCTTCTCAAGTATTAACCTCAGCCTTGGAATTGCCAAAAAGACTACTCAAAACATAAAAGATCAAAGAAATAATAATCAATCACACTACCATTAAACAAAGTCATAAGAAGTTATTGAGAAATCGAGGGGTTTTACCTAAAAACAAAAGGAAACCCATTGTCTTCTGCTACTTTCTTCAGCTTCAACCAGATTTTTATCCCCCACACCAGGTTCTACTCTCCCTAAATCATAAAAGGAGAAAAATCAGTGGTTGGACTACAATGGTGAGTCAAGAGTTATGAGATATCATAAGAATAGCTCACAATGGCTTCAAACTTACACCAACTATAGAAAGGAGAGTAAATTAACATACATATAAAGCAATTTAAGGTAGACTTATAATTTTGATGGATTTGAGGCTACCAATCTTGGATGATTTAACATGGAAGAATGGTTCTAAAGCCTTGGCAAGATATGTTTCAAATTGACACTGAAACTAAAGAAATTGAAGCTCAATTGGTGAAATCAGAAAAGCTTTTTAAACTTTGTATTAGGTTCTGTTTCTTTTTCTCAAATGGTGGATAATGGCAATGTCTTTTGCCTTCATTTCTTACACATGAGAATGACAAGCAAACATATTGTTTAAGCTATTTAGTTAAGTAATAGAGAAAATACACTTTTAAAAATGGCTAAATATATAATATTGGGCTTAAACTTAAGAGTTAATAAAATCACAGTTAAAGGAATATGGGATGTTACAGTTAGCTTATGCACATTCTACATCAAACTACAAGACAATGACAAGTGGTACTCTCTAAACTCACTTTTCATTCCTTTCTATCTGATGGATAAATGTATTATCAAAATAAAAAAAAAAATTGAACTGGATAATGTAATCATCTGATTTGTGCATCAACCATTTAACAAGTTAATTTCTAAACCTAGAAGTCTGAATAACTTGCATTAATGTAAGCTCAAGAAGTATTATATACTTACAGGTCTAATCAATATCCAACAAACAACTACCTAACCACTTACAAGTTTTCAATTTTTCATTTCAAACAATTCACAAATCAACAACAACAATTGAATTCTTAAGCTTGTACTTTATGTCAATCTTTCAACTGATTATTTCCCAAAGAATGAATCAATGTTAAAAGTAGCACCATGCCTGAGTTGTTAAACTAACAACTAAACATATAATCACTAAAAGATTGGCTACCTATTAGCATAAAAAGAACAAATATTAAAGCTTCTGCTTACTTCATGGTTCTTGCATTCTTCAAGCTCTTCCTTAAGTTCTTCAAACCATATATCATCGCTACCAAAAACAACAACATATTCAATTAAAAACAAATTGAATTCACAAAATAACCTTCTAAAAAGAACAAGAATCTGGTTTATCAAGAATCAACTCTTTCTTAAAAATGGCATAAATTTCTTGATCTTTATTCTAAATGTCCAATAGAGATCAGGCCTCAAAGTAATTAAACAAATACTTCCACATATTTACTCGTATCTTCCTCAAAAGTCAAGTCCTCAACAAATGCTCCTAAATTGAAAATATTTTTCGAAGTCTCATTTTTATACAAATACAGAAAATCAAGAAAAATAAACAAAAATTAAAGGTAATGATGAATTTCATACCAATGAACTGATGATTTCACAATGCAAAGAAATCAGTTCTTCAGTTAGGGCTTTCCTGGCAAAATAGATAGGTACAATAGAAATTGTTGATAGGGTTTATCAACAAATCCGAAGCTTCTGACAATGGAAGAAACTGGGACTTCAAATATCTCTAGCGCAGAGTAGAAATTACGTTCAAACGAAAGGGTGAAATCTTTGACAAACGCAGGTTTTGGCAGAGCTTGAACGACGAATGAGTGAGAATGGCAGATGAACGACATCGAAAATAGCGGTGAGAATGGTAGTCAATGAGAATGACTTCGAATGATTATGGTTTGTTCTGGGTTTGTCGCGGGTTTCTTCATTTTCTCTTAATTTGTTGAAGTCTTTTGTGTGTTTTGAGTGTGAGAGTGAATTTCTCACACTTAAAATGAGTTATCTCTTTAAAACTCTGCATTTTATGTTTTTTTTCCAAAAGTCACAACTTTTATTTAGAATTATAAATTTTATATTCGACAAAATAAAATGATTGTGTTTCCTTTTAATATTAATTTTTGTAATAAAATAATTTTAAAAAATACAGCCAAACCCGAATAATTGAAGTCAAAATTAAATATCAGTCATAAATTCTTGATAGTTAAAAAATCTATCATGAGTCTATCCTAAGTTTTTGATAGACGAAATTTATATCACAATTATGTCATAATTGCATGATAAAAATAAAATTTAACACAAATCCATCATTGTAGGTCTCCAGATAAAAAACTGTCACACAAGGAACTGTCATTGTAGGCCTTTTTTCTTGTAGTGAAGGGTCAAATATCTTATTAAATGCACTTGTAACTGCTGCTTTTAATATATAATTAAAAGTTTGCCTATTAAATCTTTGATTTAATTCTTGAATTAAATTAAATGTGTAACCACAACCTCATTAACTACATGTTAAATATTATATTAGAATTCAAATTTAATTGACCATTGTAATCTCAAATAAATTCTAAATTTAATTAGCAGTTAAAAATAATAAATTCTAGAATTGATTACATAATTAGTTTTGAATTTAACTAGTTGTTACTATCTATATAACTCTTGCTTTTATTCAATGCGGTCCACATGTATCCTTTGAACATTAATTTCACATTCGCTCCAGCATTATTTTGAATATAAAAATACTTATTTTAATAAATTCTTAGAGGATTATTTGAATCACTTATGACCTACTAACACAAAGTAAATCCACTCAAAATTATGCTTTAAAATAGCTAACATGTTATTTTTTTAACAGATCTAATCCAAATGACTCTACTAAAGAGATTTTAATAGATAATCTCAAAGAGTACTATAAAAGAAGGATTTCTATTAATCAAAATAACTTATAAAAATAATAACAAGACATCCTTATTTATAATTTGGTAAACATACTTTCCTAAGTTAATTTAAATGCTTAAATAGGAAACTAAATTAAACTAAAAATAAAAGATGTAAACATATGTCTAATAAGACAAGAGTTTAAAAGAAAAATATCAAAAAAAACTTTAAATAATTAAATTTATGAAATGTCCTTAAAGACATCCTACACCAATTGTCTTCAATAATTTTAGTTCCTATATATTTGAATTATGAACTAGTTGCCTCAAGCTATATAGAAAAACTTAAAATCGCAACTTGCAAGTGCAGCATTATTATTGAAAATTGGGAAATTATCATTCGTCCACCCTAAGATTACATCGTTATCAAAATTACTACAAAACTTTCACAGTGTATCAGCCGTCCACCCTTAGATGACAAAACATATCTCCCAACCACCATTCTGTTAACTGCCGTTTACAACTTAACACGTCATAAGGGTAATATGGTCTTTTAAGATAGAAGCAGCTATGGGAAAATATGACATGTCAGCCATTTACCAAACGACTGAATGTTTTATTGGACGACACGTCGTTTTACTAGATGACACGTCGTTTCATCCATGCAAAACAACGTCGTTTTAAGGGAAAAAAAGAACGACGACATTTCAAATTGGCACATCAAAAAGCTTCATTGCAGCCACTGCAGCCACGCACCCAATTTGTTCCTTCATCGAGAGATAGCTTGCACGCATACGGCAGACCAGCCATTCCTACTTATTTTTTTTCCCTTTTCACCAAATACGTTCAATATTTAACCATCAAACAAGTGTAGCGAACATCTGTGGAGGTTGAATTGGAGTTTGAATCAAAGCGTAAGCTAATAACGCATAAAGACAACAAGTGAAGGATCGGGTTGTTAGGTATGTTCATATATGATACTTGTTTCTTGCAATGCATCTATTATTTAATCAATAGATGTAAGAACTTGTACGAAATTATTTGAATTTCTTGCAATGCATCTAATGTTAGAAACCCTAGACTGTAGAAACTAACGAAATGGTGAGGAAAGTTTTGTATGTTAATTGAAGTCCTTTTTGCTGTAAAATCTCGTTAATTTCCTTTTTTTGTTTTTGAAAAAGCTTGAGTTTGGATTTAATTAGGTTATTCTTTGTTGCATTTGATATGACAGCATATGTCTCCAATGGAGTTAGTGATTCATTTCAAAGGAGAAAAATGTTGTGTAGGTTTGATTTACCCTGAAAGTTGTTCTGTTGATAAAATAAGGGTTGAAGCATTAAAGATAGTAGGAGTACATGGGTTAAACGAAGCTGGACAAATCTTGTTAACTGTTATGAATCCAGATAACAAAGCGAAGGTTGTGTTGGATTCTGATTTTGGGTTTAACAGATTAGTCGAGATTCATAACTCAATGGGCTTAAACACATTTGAAGTTGAAGTGGTGCCAGTGTTATACCCTCAATATCCAGATTCTCCATTACTGCAATCGTTGATGTTTAACTTAGTGATACATCTGCCTTCAAAAGCTATAACTACATTGAATAATCAGTTTAATAGAGCAGAGCATCAGAGTACTTCCAAAGTTAGGCATCCAACTAAAGATGAAGATGACTTGTTATCAAATTGGTCAGGCAAGAGATTAGACAGTGGTGATGATGATGAGGGTGATGGTGAGCAACCACTTGTGCCTGGTGAAGATGATTTGCTATCAGAATGGTCAGACAAAGGGGTTGGCAGTAATGATGATGATGATGGTGAAGAGGGTGATGGTGAGCAACCACTGCCTACTATGTCTGTTGATGATACCGCGCCTGTAGAGGACAGTGATGCCAGTGATGCCAGTGAGGGAAACCAACATGACAGTGATAGCGATGCAGATATTTTTTTGGATGATGATTCTAGGGAGTTCCAAATGGTTGTTAATTCTTCAGATGAAGACATGAATTTAGGCAGTGTGCAGTTTAGAAATTATTTAGAAAAGCATGAGTATAAGTTAGATGTTGATGGAGTACATAGGCTTAGGGTGGGTGATGTGTTCAGGGATGTAGGTCATTTCAGAGAAGTGCTGCATGAGGTGATGGTTAGGAAAGGGTTCAATATTAACATCAAATACAGTGAACCAAGGGGATATTATGCAACTTGTAAAGAGCCTGATTGTTCATGGTTTGTTAATGGTGCAAGATTGAATGACCGAAATGGATTTTGGTTGCGAGGATACCACAAAAAGCATGAGTGCAGGTTTACTAAGAAATCTGTGAAGGTGACTTCTACATGGATTGCTGAAATGATAAAAGGGCATGTTGCTATTGATGCTAATGTCAAGATATCTCTTCTTAGGACTTCAGGAAAAATTTGAAGATTTAGAAGCTAACAATGTATAAGGCTAGAGAAAAAGCAAGGGTTTTGGTGTACGGTGATCATTCTAAGGGCTATGAGAAGCTATTTTAGTATGCTGCAGCCATTCATCAGGCTGATCCAGGAGCTATTTGTAAGGTGTTATGCGATGCAATGAGTTATCCGGAGAAATGTTTATTTCAAAGATTCTTTGTCGCATTTCCTGCACAAAAGAATGCTTTCCTCAATGGTTGCCGACCCTTCATTGGAATTGATGGCTGCCACCTAAAGGGGAAATATGGAGGAGTGTTATTGGCTGCTATTGCTACAGATGCTAACAAAGGGATTGTCCCATTGGCTGTATGTGTGTGCGAAATTGAAAATACTGAAACATGGACCTGGTTTCTTGAACATTTGCACAACTATTTAGATGGTGGAAGGCATGTCACATTCATTAGTGACAGGCAAAAGAGACTGTTGAATGCGATTCCAAACACATGGCCTTTTGCCTATCATAGGGCATGTTGTAGGCATGTATATGCTAACTTTGCTAAAGACCATGCTGGTGCCAAGTTGCAGAATCTTTTTGGAGGGCAGCCAAGAGCAGTAACAGACACGACTTTAATGAGGCAATGGCATTGATTAAGGAAGAAAAGATAGCAGCTTATAATTGGCTGGAAAGAGAACTGCAAGGGTACACTTGGTCTATGCATGCGTATGACAGAAATTGTAAAGTTGAGAGAACTGACAATAATACATCTGAGTATTTTAACAGCTGGATTTTGCCTTATAGAGATAGGCCTGTGCTGTCGATGCTTGAGGAGATTAGGTGTAGACTTATGAAAAGATTCACAAAGAGAAAAAATGAAGCGAAAGCTTAGGCAAAATCTGTTGCTCCGAGGATTTATAAAGAGCTGGATACATCTTACAAGAAAGGAGAGAAAATGACCATGCACCCTTCGAGAGACTTGAATTTTCAAGGCATGGATAAATCTTATTATCCAGCTAGGAAGTTTGTTGTGAAATTAGAGGACAGAACGTGTGACTGTGGGTATTGGGAAATTGCCGGTTTACCTTGCTCTCACGCCATGGCTTGCATAGGTTATGCGAGACATGAAATTGAGGAGTACATACCATTTTGCTTTACCAAGCAAGCTTACACTAATACGTACTCGGTTATGTTTAGTCCAATTCCTGATGAGCGTACATGGGACCGTGGTGAAAGGCCACTAATTGATCCCTCAATTGTGCAAAAAAAGATTGGGAGGCCAAAGAAATGTAGGAAGAGAGCAGCAACTGAACCTCAGAAATGCAGCAGGAGATTCTTTGTCAATTGTTCAGTTTGTGGAGGCCCCAACCACAATGCAAGATCTTGTCCATTGAGGCCTTCTGTTGCACGAGCAAGGAGTACTAATTCTCAAGTATGTTGTTTATATTGTTTTCATTGTTATTTAACATAATAGTCATTGCATTTTTCTAAAGGTCACGCTAACTAAGCATGCTGATCAGCAGTATGCAAATGCTTAACTTGACTGTTTATATTGTTTACAGTTCTCAGCTGGAAATGCTTCAGCCCAGCCAGCAAGTTTTTCAAGCCAACCAGCAACTCATTCAGCCGAGCCAGCAAGTTTTTCAAGCCAACCAGCAACCCTTTCAGGCCAGCCAGCAACCCTTTCAGGCCAGCCAGCAAGTCTTTCAGGCCAGCCATCTCAGCAGACAGTACAAGCAAGTGGTCCAGGCGAGGGCTCCAATATTGGATCAAAGAAAAGAAAAAATAAAAGTACTATTGCAGTTGCTGGAACAACCAGAAAAAGAGGTTCAGTTTCATTAATTTGTTTTAATATATAATTCACAGTTCATAATGCATACATAAGAGTTTGATTAATTTTTTCTTTTGTAATTTAGGAAGGAAAAGGAAAACAGATGTCAACACATCCCAAGCTAACCAATTCCAGAATCCATCACAGTCATCAACTGTAACAGGTGCTTTAAAATGAGTTTGATACTTAATTTGTTGGGAACATGTCATCAATTTCGGTTTCTTAAACACTTATGTTGGTTATGTTATTTCATTTTGTCAATTTCAGATTCCTAACTTCTTATGTTGGTTATGTTATTTCATTTTGTCAATTTCAGTTTCCTAAACTTAACTATGCTCTTGTATGAGCTAAACTATGTTTTGGATTTTTGTTGAACAATAATTTGAAGAAGATATGTTATTTGCACGGTTTGGATGTTAATTAATTACACTATCACTGTTTCGATTGATTATTGACAACATTATTGTTAACGATATATTTTGTTAGGAACATTACATGAGCTAAACCATTACTGTTGAAACTTTATTACAAGCCATATTACTTTTTCATTAAGACAGTTACAAATACACACACCAGCAGAATTAAGATATATTTAAGCCTTCCTTCAATGAGTTTCAGCCTCTTTTTTATTTTCATCACATCATCATTTAGCTTCAGGTTTTGCTCGTATGCCATCTCATCATTAGTAGTCGGATATATGAGAGATTTCGTAGAGAACCATTCCCAAAAATCACAGTGCCTCACTCCACAATGCTTCCACCTGCATGACCAAAACAGTGCATTAGGATTTTGCAATGTAGTTGACACCATGGCCACTGCTTGCACGCCACACTTGCAATATTTTGGCTGACATTTCACTTTTTTATATCTTTTAAATCTACTGACACCAGAACTTGATGCTTCACTGGAGGCCATTTGCAAGGAAATGTGCTGCTGATTTGTTGTTGTTGAGGAGTAGCTAATTTTTTCTTTCTTTCAATGAGATGTGTGTTGTTGTTGTTGAGGAGGAGTATCTAGTTTGGGTTCCTTCAATGTGTGCTGATTTGTTGTTGTTGAGGAGTTGCTAATTTTTTCTTTCTTTCAATGAGGTGTGTGTTGTTGAGGAGGAGTATCTAGTTTGGGTTCCTTCAATGTGTGCTGATTTGTTGTTGTTGAGGAGTTGCTAATTTTTACTTGCTTTCAATGAGGTTTTTGCTGCTGTGTTTGGCTCATTATATAGCCAAAATTGTTACCGTTGTTGAGTCCAACGGCTACATTTGGCATTGTTTCATCTTTGGGGCAGTTTTGCCTTTTTAACATCCCTTTCATGCTTAAGGGCAATATCGTCATTTTATTTCAATTTTGTTAAGTTGTAAACGGCAATTGACGGAATGGTGGTTGGGAGATATGTTTTGTTATCTAAGGGTGGACGGCTGATACACTGTGAAAGTTTTGTAATAATTTTGATAACGATGTAATCTTAGGGTGGACGAATGATAATTTTCCTTGAAAATTTAATTAAGAGATCAGGGCTAGAGGGTAAGATACTGTACCAGAGATAACATTGCTACAATTCACATTAGAGCATTATTATTTAAAATAAATTTTAATCTTTTGTCATCAAGGGCGCAGTTGTTAGATAAAATAAATGGTCATGTGTTATTGCCGATTCAGTATTATTGTATATGTCCACCTAACCAAAAAAGTAACGCATGAGTTGAAATTACTCCATGTCGTGAAGAAAATTCAGTAATAGATGAAACTTTATATTTAGCCATCCTTTTAAAGAATACTGTAGTTTTCTAAAGATAAATAAATAAACGAATATTGTAGTTAATTGTAGTTTAGTGCATGATATTTTATCAATCAAATTAAACGCCAAATGTTCCATGGATAAAAATTTAAATGGGACAGTTCATTATGACTTTATCATACAACAAAGTCCAAAGTTCTATTGTAGAATTATTAGTAGGTTTCGCTAAATTTTCTTTTGAAAAAGACATGTTATCCTGAGGGCGGATCTACGACCAACCTATTCTGCTACAGAATATTTTCGAAATATGATGGCAGTATTGTTATAATAGCCGGAAGACAGTTAGACAATAGCGAGAAGACTGTAAGACTAGCTTTATAAAACCCTGAGAATTGATTATTGTCTTCAACATGTGACTAAAAGACATGAAAATTGTGAAGTTGTCCCAAAGTTAAAATTATTTATTAATAGGTGGGGCTATTTGTTTTTTAATTTGTATTATTAAATAATGCTGAAGTAATTTAGCATCAATGATATCATATGTACGACTCCTCAACGTCATACAAGTACTAATTCATCTTAAGACTTCTTCTTCTTCATCGTCGCACCCCCACAATAAATTTGATTTGAATTCAATTCAAGACAAACATGTATATTTAAAAATTGAAGAAAGGAAGGAAACGAAATTGATAAATTTGTGCAGGCACCGCTCGTGTAGAAAAATACCAAAGCAAAAGTTGTTTTTGTGATTAGAGCTTCCTTTCAATCGTGACTTCAACTAAATCAGAATGTACTTAGGGCTTTGGTAAACAAAAATGATACAACGAACCAACGGTGAAATTTTATGGATTTATAAAGAAAATAAGTTAATGGCATAGTCTAACTGAAGGGTTGTTTTGGTGTAAAATATATGTTTTAAATTAAATGAATGAATGTGTAGAATAATAAGTATTCAAAGCAAGATTTTATAGTCTCACTGTTTTTTAATTTTTTAATCCGTCAGGTAGCCCCCGTAACTTACAGAGCACGTTGACTTGAGTTAGTTGATTTTTTCCCGATGTTCAATTTGGACCGGTGATTCAATCCAACGGTCCCAATTTCAGATTGCTTTCAAATATAAAATGAATCTTTTTTTTTTCTTGTGTGCAAAAGTTTAAGAAGAAACTACAATTCAAATTACGTGCCAGTGGCGTGAAGCCATTTATTTATTATTTGTTTGTTTGACTTTCCCTATCACAATCATTTATTTGCTTCGTCAGAATCACCACGTTGGCACTCTCGGCTATTTGATCTATAAATTGGGTCCGCTTAAAATACAGCGGCTGTATCTCGTACAGCCGCTTTTTTATATTTTTTTAATCCAGCACGTAACCGGCCACTGGTACCATTGTTTTAATTGGTTAAAGAGGCCAAAATTAAAAGGTAACTATCACACAGATCCCTCATTGTAGGTAAATATTAAGAAAAGCAATTCAAAACTATTAAACTATCAAAGACCCCCTCAACTTTAGAAAATGGAAATACTTCTTTTTTCTTTTAATTCATGGAAAATATAGTTAATATATTTAACCTATGTACTAATGAAAAAATATAATTAAATAAAATTAATTAAACTACTATATTTAAAACTATAATTATATTATTTTTTAATATTATGTTATAAATTAAATGATATTTTGCTTTAAAAAACGTAACTTATGTACTAATGAGAATAATATTTAAATATAATAAATTATATATTAATTAAGCTATTTTTATTATTATGTTATAAATGTAATGATATTTTGCTTAAGAAACTATCAAAACAATTTTATCATCTTTAATTGCATTACAATCTAAATATCTAAACACATAATGAAATCAATTTATTTCTAAATATTTGGAAGAAATCAATCTTACTATCTCATGATACACATATAGGGATTTAAATCTCTACCTACTAAAATGAGGGTAATGTTCATCCAACTATCGAATTATTATGATTCCAAACATGTAATTACCCCTCAAATATTGTTGTTATTATTAGAGGCTAACATTAATATGTTTTATATATACCACAAATATAAAGCATTTAATATTTGATATTTTTAAATAAAACTCACAAACAATCTCTTATGCAAATGAATTCATACAAACTTATGTAAATTAATTATTTCATTTAATCTTTTTTGCTATAATAATTTTTTTGTTAAACATTAATCAAATTCATATTGGTACATGACATGGGTAATTACAATTTAAATGCAACTAATATTGAATAATTTTATATTATATTGTACTTACAATTATATAATTTAAGCATGGCAATTATATTTCTAAATTAAATCAAATTATTTGAGTAATACTGCACTCACTAGATAGTTACATGATTTGCAATTTTGTATATTGAATGATGCACAATTATCACAAAATTTGTTCAATATTATTTTGTATATTGAATGATGCGCAATTATCACAAAATTTGTTCAATCTTACATTTATATAAATTGTGGCTTAGTAGAATTGGATCAATGTAATACTAATTTAAAAAATTTTCAATTTTAATATAAAAGTTAATTTTCACAGTTCATGGGATAATCATAAAATAAATAAACAAATTTTGGTATAGTAATAAATATGAAATGGTATGGTATAAAGTGTTGCTACTATAGTAATAAATTTTCATAACCATATTAGTCATAATAAACTCTTAAAAATTATTTTAGTTAAGTCTTGAAAATTTAAGAACTTATTTAATAAATTAAAAATTATATCCACACTTACAGACAAAAAGAAGGATACTCATTATTAAAAAAAAATTGTTAACAAATCTCATGGGGCAAGATAGTAATAATAATAATTTTAGTAAGAGTAAAAAAATAATAGTGATAATAATACAATTATAAATATTCATATTTATAATTGTATTATTATCACTATTATTTTTTTACTCTTACTAAAATTATTATTATTACTATCTTGCCCCATGAGATTTGTTAACAATTTTTTTTGGTTGAATATATTCATATTTATAATTAATAGCATAAATTTTTGGTTGAAGTAATAAGAAATTCAGAAAAATAATTTGAAAAGAAAACATAGTGGTAAAAATTTAATTTGAATAAAAAAATCTTAATTCTTGATTTATTTTAGTTTAAAGATAAATAAATATAATTAATTGAATTATAAAATGGGCATAACATTTATAAAAATCAAAAGTTAAGTATAAATAATTTCAAGTTCAAGAAATCTCCTGAAGTCAATTGATTCCAAAAAAAGAAAAAAAAATTCAACACAAATAGATTAAGAAAGTTTCAATTTTTGTTAGCTTAAATATTTTTTATAACTTATGCCGTCATAATTTTTAAAAATATTTTTTTGGAGAAGCATAGCAATTCCATGCGTTCTTACATGTTATTTTTTATTTACTGTCGAAGTTTTGAAAAATTAAAAAATTATTTTAAAAAGTAAAGAGAGATGAAAATAAATGCATTAATTTATTTTAACAATAACTAAAAATAATCAACTAAAATGATAAAATGAGAATAAATATGTATAGAGACTAAAAGCTCAAGTATATATACAATCAAGTTCAAGAGATCTCATGATATATATAAAAGGGAATTAGATTAAGGACCCAAAATATTGGAAAAGATTAAGGGTTACAATAAAAAATTTTCAGTATTATATGGCAGGTTGATATTTTACAAAACAGTAAGGGTTCAAACATAATTCAACTTTTTAAAATTATTGTTTCCGGTAATACAAGTAATTTTGATATTTAACATAAATAACTGAAATTTTACCAAATTAATTGGAATTTTGAATGCAAAACTAGTGAAATAATAGTTGAAACATATAAAAGCAAATATGAGAAAATATAACCCAAATTAGGAACCTACTTAACCAATAATAAAATTATGAAAAATAAATTCAGTACTTAACCCAAATAATTGGAATTTGTTCAAGTTAATGAGAATATTCAACACAAAACTAGAGGAATAATTAGATGAAACATTTGAACCAATAAGCGAGAAAATCTAACGAAAATTAGGAACTTATCCAACGAGAAATGAAAATTACTTGGAATCTAATCTAAAATATTGGTATTGAACGAACTTAGTAGGAATACCTAACATAAAACTAATGGACTAATAATTTGAAACATACGAACCTAAATATGAAAAAGCTTAACCAAAATTGGGAACCAATTTAACAAAAAAAATAATTTCGGTATTTAACCCAAATAAATGAAATCTTACCAAGTTAATTGGAATATTGAACACAAAACTAGTGAAATTATAATTGAAACATATAACCCCACAAGGAATAAAATATAACCAAAATTAGGGACTTATTTAACCAAAAATAAAATTACAAAAAATAAATTCGGTACTTAACCCAAATAATTGGAATCTGTTTAAGTTAATTGGAATATTGAACGCAAAACTCGAGAAATAATTAGATGAAACATTTGAACCAATAACCGAGAAAATCTAACGAAAATTAGGAACTCATCCAACGGGAAATGAAAATTACTTAGAATCTAACCCAAAATATTGGTATTGAACGAACTTAGTAGGAATACCTAACACAAAACTAGTGGACTAATAATTTGAAACATATGAACCTAAATATGAAAAATTTAACCAAAATTGGGAACTAATTTAACAAAAAAAATTATTTCAGTATTTAACCCAAATAAATAAAATCTTACCAAGTTAATTGGAATATTGAACACAAAACTAGTGAAATTATAATTGAAACATGTAACCTCACAAGCGAGAAAATATAACCAAAATTAGGAACCTATTTAACCAAAAATAAAATTACCAAAAATAAATTCGGTACTTAATCCAAATAATTGGAATCTGTCCAAGTTAATGAGAATATTCAACACAAAACTAGAGGAATAATTAGATGAAACATTGAACCAATAAACGAGAAAATCTAACGAAAATTAGGAACTCATCCAACGGGAAATGAAAATTACTTAGAATCTAACCTAAAATATTGGTATTAAACGAACATAGTGGAAATACCTAACACAAAACTAGTGGACTAATAATTTGAAATGTGTGAACCTAAATACGAAAAAGCTTAACCAAAATTGGGAACTAATTTAACAAAAAAAAAATATTTCAGTATTTAACCCAAATAAATAAAATCTTACCAAGTTAATTGGAATATTGAACACAAAACTAGTGAAATTATAATTGAAACATGTAACCTCACAAGCGAGAAAATATAACCAAAATTAGAGACTTATTTAACCAAAAATAAAATTACGAAAAATAAATTCGGTATTTAACCCAAATAATTGGAATCTGTCCAAGTTAATGAGAATATTCAACGTAAAACTAGAGGAATAATTAGATGAAACATTTGAACCAATAAGCGAGAAAATCTAACGAAAATTAGGAACTCATCCAACGGGATAAAAATTACTTGGAATCTAACCCAAAATATTGGTATTAAACGAACTTAGTAGGAATACCTAACACAAAACTAGTGGACTAATAATTTGAAACATATGAACCTAAATATGAAAAAGCTTAACCAAAATTGGGAACTAGTTTAACAAAAAAAAATTATTTCGGTATTTAACCCAAATAAATGAAATCTTACCAAGCGAATTGGAATATTGAACGTAAAATTTGTGAAATAATAGTTGAAACACATAAACCAAAAAGAGAGAAAGTGTAACTAAATTTAGGAACTAATTCAACGAGAAATGAATTTACTTGGAATCTAACCTAAAAGATTTGCATTTAACGAATTTAGTAGGAATATTATACATAAAACTAGTGGATTGAGAAGTGGAAACAAATAAACCAATTATTAAGAAAGTTTAACGAAAATTAGGGACATGTAAAATTAATTTGAAACATCCACCTAATATACTGATATTTAACCAAAAAAATTGGAACATGATTATTTTACTCTTTTTTTAACTTTCTTTTAAATTAAAAATATTTTTCTCACTCAAATCTTTTTAATATTAATTGTTTATAAATTTTCTTATTTTTTTACATTAAAAATAATTTTTAAAAAAATTATTAGATGAACAACCGGTAAAATACCGGTTGTTCAAAATTTTTTTCACTGTTGAAGCAGCTGTATTACGTACAGCGCGGTACTATATGATGACTCCTATAAATTGGATACTTGAAGAGTATGGAAATTCATTGCGCAGGTTTTTTTATTAGGCCTACTTCATCATAATTTTTTTTAAAATTTTTAATATGTATAAATGTGAATAATTTTCTATTATGAACTTTTCAAGTAAAAAGATTGGTTAGAGAGTTTTCTTATTCTTTTTCTTTTAGTATTCCTGATAATAATACTACCAATGATAATTTTAATTTTTTTACAGCCTCTTAATATAAAAAAAGTCATGATCACAATTAAATAAAGGCATCATGTATGTTGGAGCATCTCCAATCTAAAGTAATTAAAATGGGCCGTTGGATATACGTGAGAAGAATCCAAAAACAATTGTATAATATGCATTCAATGATTTTACTGACTGTTTTACATTAGAGATGCTCTAACATAGTTAAACCCTTAAATAAAAAGATAAAAATTATTATTACATGTCTATCATGTAAGTATTGTTTCACTTCAAATACCAAAATCTCTTGAGATCTAAAGATTTTTTATTTATTTATTTGAAAATCCGATTTGGCTTTTTCGGTTGAAGTGATTTAGGCTCCTAGATCACGATTTGCCACCACCACTCCTTTTGGATCACAATCCGTCACCACCACGCTTGTTAGATCACGAATTGTCACCAATGATCTTCCAAGTTATGACTTAGGTTCGATCTGCACTTGATATATGGGCACCTTTATCAATACTAAAGCAACTAGCACGAGAAAATTTCTCTCAACAATAGAGAGAAAAATCTTTTTCTCTGATCTGTATAAAGTGGTTGCTCTATTTTCTTTAAAGAAAATAAGTCTTTCATGTCACCCTTTAGTGAAAACCCTAGGCTCTAAATAATCAAAAAACAAAACCCACGTTATTTTCTTTTTTCAATAGGGGGCCCATCTTGTAAAATAGCATAAGGCCCATTCCAGAAAAGCTAATTAAATGGAGCCTCTCACTATACGATATATTTAGGCTTTTGACCTAAATAACTAGTTATCTTACTTATTAGTCTAGTAGTGGTGCAGTCAATTAAATGAGCTAACCCGGGGATCATTTGGGAACATACAATAGTGGCTACAATAATTAGGCATGTAATTCAACTAGCCCAATTATTTAATTCCAAATCTACTCCACTAAAAGATTGGAACTGACTTCCATAATTGTATGCTCGAATAATAATTCGTCCCAAGCCACATTGATTTATTTACTGCACAATCTTTTGTACCACATCGTTAATTAAATTGATATCTCAATTGTCCAATCAATTTAATAACATCTTATTCCTTGATCTTTACTAGTTTTCTCTAATGATCATTTTCAACATACTAAATATGTTGACACACTCTAGCCAGAGAATTCTATGATCAAGTGCCGAAAACCTATCAAGAGATGTGTTGTACAAATTTTATATTGTTAATCCATAACTCCAATACTCATAATTGCTCCCACCAAGATACCGGGTAATCTTGACCACAAGGATGTGTTGTGCCCATTGGTAACTCAAATGGAATAACAATTACAATCATAAAATCATAATTAACTCAAGATTAAGATTACAGTAAAATCAACGCCTATGAGATTTAATAAGTCTGACAGTTATTACAAAGTTAATTAAATCTCATATGTGATCTTGTTCAATGTAATCATACTACATTAATAAATTCATACATGATTAAGACAAATCATTCAATGAATTTATTACAGTGTATACTTAAATAAAGTGCCTAACTTTATTTATCAACTGCGAACTAAATTTATTTAATCATAAGATAACTTGTATTATGTTTTTTGTGAATCCACATGGTGATCACATAAATACATATAATATGATTAAATGGACTTTAATACAAATATTAATGCAATTAACATATTTGAATAAAATACCTCATTAATTTTATTAATCAGAAAAAATATTTATTACAATTAAATAAGCACATATGCTTTTAAAGAGCATATTTTCCCAACACTAAGGTCATAATCCAAATAGTGAAGCATTTTGTAACCCAGAACATTAACTTCATGAGGCACACAATTAAGCATCGTCAACGTAAAAGCTTTTTTAAAAGTAAGTTGAATGATTATATTGGCCATGGTTTATGACCAATTCAATTGGAAGGGTAATTCCGTTATCACACCAATCTTAATCTCTTGGGTAGAGATGGTCGACAACCTTTGTCGGCATTAAAGGAAGGCTTATGCAGACTCGAACTTATGTCATATTGTGCTCATCGTGTGCTTTGTGCTATGTGGTATGGTGCTGTCTTTTCTTTTTGCTTAAGCCCGACTTGACACACACATATTGTGCACACGTATGCCATGCCGTCAGCCGTGCTGTAATGTGCTTAAGAAAAAAACTTAATAAGTTTCTAGAGAAATGTCAAGTCTGTATACTTTCTTTTACATCCTTGTGCCTTTAGTCAAATTCAATAGAATTAAAAGTTGAAAAGTTAAGTACATATCCAATAATAATAAACTAATAATAGTGAGAGGATAAACTAATAATAGTGAGATAATGCAATACTAACTATTAAGTTAGATCTTACTGTATTGGAATTCTTTTTTATACTTAACAACAATAAAAAAATATTTTTTATAAGGATCAATTTAATTGTTTCTTTAAACTTACATAAAGTCATATATCATAATTTATAATAACATTAATTCATATATTTTATAAAATTATAATATTCATAATTTTATTTATTAAAATCATAATATCATCTATTTATTTAATAAATTATAAATATAAAATAATTAGAATATTTTTTTGAAATTAAAAATTAAATGAATTTAAAAACTTGAGATAATAAAATATATTAGAAGATTAAATTTTAAGTTATTTATAAAATTATAAAATTTTAAGTTTATTTTCAATAAAAACAGGTAACGCATGTTTAAATATTGTTCTTTAATATATTTCTAATTGTGCAGTCTTTTTAAGGCGTACGTAACTAAAATTTTCTGTTCAACTCAACTCATATGCTTGCCGTACCGCACCTTCCTGCTAAAACGTACTCGTAATCAGTTGGCCATCTCCTTGTTGTGTGGAGGATATTTTTGCTCCAAATAAACTATGCAATTTTTTCGCTTAATTTTTCCCAAAACTTTTTAGTGACCGTAGTATTAGCATCTCCTCTATAGTCTAAATCCTAAGCACCGAAGACGAGACAAGTTGCAAATTTAACGCAGCGCTAGAGCATAATGGAGGCCATGGTAGCATCGCAACCAGTGATTAAAATTGCAGCTATTTGTGGCTCCCTTCGTAAGGCCTCCTTCAATCGTGGCCTCATTCGCTCTGGTACTCTTCTCTTCTCCTCTACTCTTGAGTATTTTTTTTTTTCTCCCCGCTAGGTTGTTTCTGATTTAAGGTAATTTAATTGCAGCGATTGAATTAACAAAAGAGTCAGTTAAGGGCATGGAAATAGAGTACATAGACATATCGCCATTGCCAATACTCAACACCGATCTCGAGGTCGACGGCACTTATCCCCCCGTCGTTGAAGCTTTCCGTCAGAAGATTCTTCAAGCTGATTCCTACCTCTTCGCTTGCCCTGAGTATAATTACTCTGTTACGGGTACCCTCTTAATCATTTTCGCCTTATTCATTTATTTATATTCTATTGAGATGCTGGAGTTTTTGCATCATTATACTCGATGCTCTTTATATTCACCTTAATCTGTTTAGTAAGTGCTTCAGAACGTATTTTTAGGACGTGGGTTCAAGACCGCAAGGGACTTTTTTCCCCAAAGTTTAGTAGGGATAGATATCTCTCCGCATATTTGAGGGAGTAGATCATTAGACGGTGGGGTTGTAACCTAGATTTCTAATAGATTTCAGATTTTAGGAATGCCAAAAAAATGGTTTATGTTAGAGCAAATCCCAAAATATAGAGGAGGCTTCTTCTTGTTTATATTTTTTTGGGATTTATTTAGTATTTATTTTTGAAGACTAAATCATTATCATCTCCCTGAATGGTTGAGGGAGTCGATTTCTAAGTTAATTCATGGCAGTTGTAATCTGGACTCCCAGTTGATTTCAGATTGTGATGTATATGTAGATAGTAACTATTTAAAAAAAAAAGGCTTCAGATTAGAGGGTATCCCACAATGTAGAAGAGGCTTCTTTTGTTTTTGGTTATCTACCAGAAAATTTTGTGTTATTTGATGTATTTAGGGATGAAATGTAATCCATAACTATTACTTTAATGTATTCTTTTGAAGAAACTCAAATGTTAGTTTGATGGACTGGTGTAATTAGATAGCAATAAGAAGAGCCATCTCGACAAAAGAAAAATAGAACTTAGCTCTGTATTTTGGAGGTCTGTTAGTTTAATTTTAGTAATAGATTCATCGGCCTACCTTAATCTTATATCTTTGTGCCACAGTCAAGAATTCATAATTTGTCGAGGTGGACGTATAAAATATCTCAACGTTAGATGTGTGTGCTTGAATTTTTTTTGGATAACTTGTGTCAAAGATTTGAAGTTGATGGTGGGAGCAAATGTATTTTAACAGTGTTTGTTAACTGATGATTCAGTCTCTATGTTGTTTTTAACTATTTTTTTGCCATATGATTAATGACAAGGACAACAAGTTGCGAGTGTGTAAAATTTAAAGCCCAGTTCTGTTAAAGTTCTTCTATTGGGGTTGAGTCCTTTGCTGAGAGGTGGAAAATGTATTGAGAAATGTAATTTGGCGAGAGAGCTTTAAGTTGCGCTATAGAAAGAGAGTATGCAATTATCTTCTTCTGCTGCTTGCACCCAAATTGGAACCCTGGCACCTCTTCCTGTGAAGAGGAGTTGCCTTTAGGCTTAGAAGCATCTGCAACATGCAAAGGAAATAATTTGTGTTGCCTGTTTATGGTGTAGTTAGTATTGATAAGAGGCACATCAAGTGCCAGACCATTCAAAAACCAACTGATATCACTAGTTGATAACTTACAATGCTCAAGTACAATTTGCTCAAGTGTAGAGCTTGTCTACAGGACTTTCTTTGTCATATGAGGCTTGGTTGTATCTAAAAGTTTTGCATTTTCAATACATTAATTGTGGTTGAAATTATTAGAAACTGAAATAACTGGATAATCTAATGTCTTCATTTTTTTCTCTTTTTTCTCAAAACTAATTTTTTCCCCCTTTTTTTTAGCAGAAAACTAAATTAATATGTGGTTATTGACATATAACACGTTTCTTGAATTTATCTGCTTCCATCTGCTTACCGGCCTTTTTTCCTCCTTTGTGCTAGGGCCTTTGAAGAATGCAATTGACTGGGCATCTAGACCACCAAATGTTTGGGCTGACAAAGCTGCTGCCATCGTAAGTGCTGCTGGAGGTTCTGGCGGGGCACGAGCACAATATCACCTTCGCCAAATTGGAGTTTATCTTGATCTTCATTTCATCAATAAACCGGAGTTTTTCTTTAACGCATTCCAACCTCCTGCTAAGTTTGATAGCGATGGCAATTTGATTGACGAAGAATCCAAGGAGAAGTTAAAAGCAGTTCTTCTTGCCTTAAGGGCATTTACCTTGCGACTCCAAGGTATTTGCTAAATTAAGGTGTATTAATGTTTGATTCATTTTGTTGTTCGACCTTTGATTAATGGGATGATATTGCTTCACACGGACCTTCATATTCTTTTGGACTCACAAAAAATGATGTCCAATTTCTCCCAAATACTTCTGCCTGCTTGCTTACAAAGGACAACAGGGTTTATTATGTATGCTTGTCAGTCATAGTCAATAAAAATATTTGGGAAGCTATATTCCTTATCGCAAACTGTGTTTATTTTCCATTTGCATTATTAACTTGTCATAAAAATTAATTTTGATGCTATTTAACTTCACTCGGAATAATATTCTGCAATCCTTCAAAATTTTTGTTGATTCTGCGTGTTTGTGCATTGTTTGAGCCACCAAAAAAGAAAAAGAAATTACGGATGATGAGAAGTCCCGGGCTGGCTTTAGCCCTGCATAGCAGTGGGAATTTGAGGCCCGAATTCTGGCTTGCAAATAAAAGCCCTAGCCCGAGTCGATTATCAATCTTAAATTTTAATTTATATTTTCTAAATACACTCATTCTTTTGTAAATTTTGACCTCAAATTTATAACTAACATTTTAAAGCCTAATCCAAAGATTATAAAACATCTCATTTATTTTTTGTTTTCAAATTTAATTTTTCAAAAAATTTAAAAATTCATTAGGGCCGAACCTGGGCTTGAGTCAATAATGTCCGGCCCTGCCCATTTACTAACCTATTGAAAAGTAAGATCATTGCTCTGGAATGGGTGGAATCTTTTGCGAAAAATGCATCTATTTGAATCTGGATGATGCTATAATAAAATGCTATGTCAAAAATAGAAATTGCTAACGGGTCGGCCCGGCACGGCACTGTCCATTAATTTTGTGGGCCGTGCCGTGCCAAGTAATTTGTTCATATTAAATAAATTTTATTATCAAGAAAGCATAATGATGATATATGCAGGCTAACTAAACTATAGTGCTTTTAATATAACAAATTAAAAACAAATTCAATTTTAATTGTAATTTGACAGATTCTTATTAGATTTACAGTTACTAAATTTAATTAGAATTTAAATAATTCAACAATAATAGTAAATATTGATATTTGATAAATGATAAACAACAACAGCTTATAAATTACAATATTTTTTCAATTTTTATTAATTAAACATGCACGCACACTACATGAGACTTGAACCCATCACCGATGTGATTACGTGCCAACATCTAACAACTTAAGCTTAAACTACAAGCAAGTAAATGCATTACTTTCCAAAACATTTAGTAAAGTGCGCGCCCACTTTTTCTCATCTGATTAAACATGTTAATATATTCAAATCCGGATAGACAATGGAAAAAATGATGATGTAAGTGTCTTGTACCATACATTAGAATTGGTAGCTTTGAATATAGAAACTATTACAAGCGATGATGGTGATATAAATCTTGATGATGTTGACAATGATGATATTCACGTTGAAGTTGATAATAATGACGACGACGATAATGACAACGACAACGAATATTAAAATTTTCAGGAATGTTTTATTGTTTTAAAATGGTTATAATATGTAAACAATTTATAGTTTAGTGGGTGCCAATCTAGTTGGGACGTGATGTAAACTATAGTAATGTAAACTACGTCATATTTTATTTTATTTTTAATTTGTAGTAATTTGTAGTTTTTCATTACATAAAAATAAATTTATTTATCTCTCAGATAATGCTATTTTCAATTTAATTGAGTAATATTTTTATTTGTTCTTAAGTTTAAATTATTAATATTATCCAAATCATTCGATTAAATTTAAATAACCTCACTTAATACATTTATCAATGTGACTACATGAGAATGTCACTAGTTTTAAAGAATAAATGTGAAATTAGAAATATAGTACACATTTTCAAATTTAATTTTTAAGTTTGAACTTTAAATTTGTATTTTATTTTTCTATTACAGAATAAAATAAGAAATAAAAAAATTCAAAATTGCCATGGACCAACACCGGTCCCCTTAATGGGTTCATGCCCATGTCATGCCCAGGGACAGTCCATTTCATTCCTGGTACGACATGGCCCATCAACTAAAAAGCTTCGCCTGTCATTGCCCATCAATTTGTTGTGCCGTGCCATCACACAGTATGAACACGAGCTATTTCGCTCCATGCCCATGGGTTGGCATTGCCTATTGGCAATCTCTACTTAAAAACATCTCAGCAGCATCTTATAGCAAATTTCCCTAATTTATGAAAATAAACAAAATAGAATGTGTCTTCTGCACTCTTTATAATTATTTCATTGGGTTCAAACAAGTAAGTTAGTTATTATATTGAAGTGATGAATGTAGATAAAAATAAAAAAAAGTAAGGAGCTAATTGCAATTTGTTAGTGGCGAACTCACAAAAGACAAAATGGGAAAATGATGCCATGAGGACACCATAGCCTGACCCGTTGTTAGATTAGCTTACGATGAGAACCAGGTTGCTAAAATTTTGCAAGATTCATTAAGCAATCATGCCTTATTCAAGAAATTAATATGTCTAAATTGAGTATTTAAGATAGTCAATACTTTTTCAATGTTATTCAATCTTCTAAATCTGATTTGGAGTGACTTACTTAAAGAACAAACAAGGCGTTTGTCAAATTAGGAAGAAAAATCAGGCACAATTTTTGTTTTCTAATCTATTATGGAAACAAGATATTTTGTTTCCTTTGTATTTTAAGATCTTTTATTTGCTTTTTACTTTAGGTTATATTTAGCAATGAGGAAAATCTTATTTTAGTTAAACTCAACTTCATGTAACCTTATTAGGAACTTTAGATGTGAGTTTATGATAGTGAGAGCTTTCTAAGACGACTCAAAATTATTAATTACTCTTAAATATAAGAGTGTCTAGTTATAATATAAACGGGTAAGTCCAAGATTGAACCACGGTAAATCTATAAGTCTAGAAATCAATTGTTAAACAAAAATGAACTGTAGAAAAAGAAATTAATAAAGACCAATCTTGAAAAATGCTAAGGTTACGGGAACCACTCTCGGTTTTTAAATTATGGTTATAATACTCTTATATTTATATTTTACATTTCTTCTCCTAGTTAATTATTATGCCATGTAATTCTTAATAAACTATTTGTATGAATAAATAGGACCAAGTACTTAATGTGCCACAACTATGTTGGAATGTCGACATTATATCAAAAATTCCATATAGATCCAAGAAGATTTAGATTTATAAATTAACATAACATAAAAGTAACCAGTAAAGGAAAAAAAATACAAATTATAAACTATAACAATTAAAATAAATTTAAAACTCAACTGAGAGAGTAATTAATTCTATGATTTGAATCCTTAAGCTTGACTTTTCAACTTATCTTATAAAATTTAGCCACTGATGTTTAAAAGGAAAACACTCAATTTACTTAGTAAACTTTGTGAAGTACAATATAAGAAAATTGAAAACAAAGGGAAAGGAAACATATTTTTTCCTGTAAAATTCACTCTAGATTTACACTTAGAATGCTCATCCCTAAAAGTTCAACAGACAATTCTCTCTCCTTTTGTTATTTCTTTCAAAAGCTAGCACATAGAGCTCTTGCCTTTTTATAGGCAAATTTTATGTGATCAAGTGTGGGTCTTTACATAATATTTTGGTGAGCTTACAATCACAACCATTTAGATTAGACTTAGTTGTACAATCCAAGGTCTAAAATTTGCAACAATTAGGATCGTTGGATTTAACATAATCAATGGCAATGATTGAAGTCAAAGTGGGACCCTTTTTTTGCTCTTTTGTCAATGTGGTTGAGTTAGTTTTTCAAGGTACTTGATCTACCCAATTTGATGTGCAAAATCTAGTACAACCATTTAGCAATAATGCCATATTAAAGGGATAGAAAATCTCCAATGGCTCATGAGTTTCTAGAATCCAAGTTTCTTATCCATTTTTCCAATCCAAGCATCGTGATTTTATGGAACTACTACAAAGCACAAAAAATCATAATTAAAAATAAATAAATATTAATAATTCATAAAATAGGTTAGAAATTTATAAATGTAATGAATTGTTAGTGTTAACAACACTGTAAGTGAACAATGATAACTTAATCTTTATTAAATTTACACTTTTTTGTGATAATCAATTTTATCTTTAGTTCTTTAAAGAACTTTTAGAACTTTTCAAGATTTCATTGGCATTTGTTTTTTAGTTATCACTCACAATCTTTCTCTTCTATCATTGGTTCTTATCTATAAATAAAGGATTAAGATGTTTATTTTATTGTTATTTGAATATGAATTAGAATGATCCTTGGCAAAAGAACCTCATTGAATGTAGAATCTCATTAATCTTTGTGAGGTTAACATCAATTGTTATTAGAGCTTAGGTTCTAAATCATGTTTGATCTATTCTGAATTTATTTAGTTTCTCTAATTCTGCATACATTCGTTTTTTGTTTCTTAATTTTTTTTATTAAATCCACAAACCTATCTTTCTTAATTCTTCTTTTCCCCAACTTTGCTCTAATCCTTCAAGTTCTCTTCATTCTCATTCAAAATTGAAAAAAATAAAATTAAGAAAATTTTAAAAATCAATTGAATCTAAAGTGTACCTTGCTATTCAAGTTTTTCTTGTTCATTTTTTCTACAATTCAACTTAAAAAAGAAGAAGAGTATTCTAAATTCTAACTGCATCAAGTTTCATATTCTTATTTATCTTTCTTTGTTTAAGTTCTGATTTATTGAATTTGCATTATTGCAAGTGAATTTTGATTTAGTTTAGTTAAGTTCGATAAAGAACTGAAAGAGAAAAATCAAAGAGTCTGAGCTTATATGAGGGTAAAAGCCATATTTAAGTAAAAGCAAGTGTGAGTGCTTGTTTCATTATCAATTGGGAAGTATAAAGATAAGGTTGTGTGGACGTGGTGCTAATGCATGTAAGGCATATTGCTTTAGAGCGACCATGGTAGTTTGATAGACATGTTATTCATGATGATTATATTGACCTAGATAACCATACGACTTTGATTTTAATGATAAAAAGCCATGTGTCAAGGGTTTATTAGTAAATATATGTTTCAAATCTCTCTATTCCTTGAAGGATTAAAAGCCAAAAATCATCTACGTGAGAACAAGTTCAAAGCATTCAAATAGATAAAGGCTCAAAGCTCATCAAATTAAGGACGAGCATCAATGGTACTAGCTTAGGTGATTTCTCTTGTTACAATTCTTGTAAAGCTAGTATGATTAATTGAACACATGTCTAAGCACTTAAAAGCTCAAATTATTTTCATGACATTTTTAAGAAAATTATTCTCATAAGATAAAGGTTATATTCTTTGAAAGGAAAAATGACTTTATGAAATGAGTAGTTTTCAAAGTTTATGGACTAAATTGATGAACTTTTTTGTGAACTTTAAAATCTTGAAAATGGATCTATTTGAAACTTTATAACTTTTTTGGGGGAAAATTATGATTTTGGATCAATTAGCGATAAACCTTTTATGGCAAATGGCTAATCAATAATCTTGGAAGAGGTTCTAGATGCAAACGATAAACTATTTATGGCAAATGGCTAAATAATATCTTTGGAAGAAGTTCTGGACACAAACGGTGAGCTACTTACTTCATGCAGCTAAATGACCACTTTTAGGAGAGTCTCTAGATTACAACGGCTAACTGATAACTTTTAGCTGGTAATCTAAATTCATAAAATTTTTAAATTTTTTTAAAAATAGTAACTTGCCATTTAACTAAAGGCAGTCATTTCAAATTAATGACAATCCGATAACTCCCAAAATTAGAATAACAACTAGTTTTCTTTCTCACTCTCTAAAAAGCCAAGTCAAACTCATTTCAAAATAGATTGCTTGTCATATTCATTACCTTTTTCAATCTTTATCAAGCTTAATATTGTTCAAAGAAATCACCTTAAGCTTTTATTTGCTTATTCATTTACATTGATTTATCATTGAGCTATAACTTGAAAATATACTCTTGCGAGAGGTGCAATCTTTGTAAAATTCAATTTCATTTAAAAAATTGAGTGCTTGTAAGTGAGGGAAACATTTTAGAAAGAAGTGTGTGAATTATGAATTGGTATTGAATTGTGATTTTTTTGTTTAATATTTCTTAAAAACCCAATTCACCCCTTCTTGGATTGTTCAACTAGACTTTCATGGGGTATCAGAGTGAGGTTCTCTTATTAAGACTTAATTATCTAGTGTAAATGATCTATGACAATCGAAAATGACTCAACCTTTAAGAAAGGTCAATCCACCATTAGACCTCCATTTTTTGATGGCAATGACTACTCTTATTGGAAAACTAGATTGAGAATTTTCTTATAAACTCTAGATTATGAAATATTGAGAATTATTTGTGATGGTTCGTTCATGCCTATGGCTACAAAAGAAGAAGGGGAGAAATTCCAAAACCTTCACGTGAATGGGATGAGTTAAAAAAGAGAAAACCTTTTCTTAATTTTAAAGCCATGAATACTCTATTTTGTGCCTTAGATAAAAAAAAATTTCATAAAGTAGAGATCCAAAAGAATAGTGAAAAAGTGAAGAAAATTATTAGATTATTTCCAAAAGAATGGCAAATAAAAGAATAACCATATAAAAGGGTAAGGATCTTAATATTTTATCTCTGGAAGATTTGATTAGTTCACTTATTTCTTATAAAAAAGATTTAGGTATTGAAAAAGGAGATGAAGAAGAATAAAAACATTGCCTTGAAAGCTTCTAGATTTGAAAGTGATAAAGAAAATGATGTGAAGATGAAGATCTTGCAATGATTAGTAAAAAATTTAGAAGATTTTTCAAGAAACCAAGCATGAGAGGAAGGTTCAAAGACTCCAAAAATAAAAAAGGAAAGAATGAGGCAATTATTTGCTTTGAATGAAAGAAGCCAAGTCACATAAAATCGGAATGTCCTCTTCTTGATAAACCTAAATGAAAAAAGAAATCTATAGTGGCAATATGCGATAATAAAGATGAAAAGTCCACTGATAAAGAAAAAGTGCATAAGATGTCAAACTTGGCACTTACGGGGTAGGAGATGAATCATTCGATGGGGTTGAGGAGGCAAATGATCCTTCCTCTTATGATGAATTATTTAAAGCTTTTCAAGAATTCCATAGTGATTTAAAGAGAATTTGATTGAAAAATACATCTCTTAAAAAAAAGTTTTAGATTTTCAAATGAAAATGATTTTTTAAACGAAAGGTTAAGTGCCTAGAAATAAAAACAATATTTTGTAAAATAAAATTACCTCTTTTAAAGAAAAGTCAAACGTTTCATTTGAGCAAAAAAGTTTGCTAGCTGATGATTTAACTAAGGGAAATGAAGCTCTTAAGTAAAAAAGAAATGAGCTAAATGACATTACTTTAATATTCACAAATGGGTAAAAGAATTTAGAAAGATTGCTTGGCTCTTAAAAAATGTTTTTGATGATTGAGGTATTGGGTATAAGCCTAATTTGAAATAAAAATATTATAAGAACTACTTTGTTAGGGCTACCCCAATTAATGAGCATTAAAACATTTGTAATTATTGTAATGGAAATGGTCATATGAGTTATGCATGTTAATTTAGGACAAATACTTATCTTGGTGTTAAAAAGGTTTAGGTTTCGAAAGGAACTATCACTAACATACGGGACTTAATCATCGTCTCTTTCTTTAGTTCATTTCCTTCTCCATATCGTTGGAGAATTGGTTTTAGGATTTAGCCGTGGATGCAGTCATGGAAAAGAAGAATAAGGTTTGATTGATTACCCCAGTTTTAGCACAAGGAAATCGTGGAGACGCTGCCTTATTGGGAAATGACTGGAGCTTTGGCCTATGTTGCAGTATGTGGAGAAGCGCCTTCTGTCGTTTTAGTTGAGGAGGCGGAATGCATCTCTTATGTGAAGGAAACACTATTCAAATGGAAGGTAGCCTAGCACTTTCGCTTTCTATCATGAAACCAAAGAGCAAATCACCCCTCAGTTGACTCAGATCTATATGTCCAAGCTTTGCATACGGGAGACTATAATTGAATGAGAAAAGGCAAGAAAGATTGGCTCGACAGGCGTTCACCGTCAACAAAATGGAATATGTTCTAGTATACTTAAACCAAGAAGGTGGCACGCCCCTATTTGTATTATCACATTTCACTCTATGCTTGGTTCACTGGTATCTTAATAGTCCAACGGTAGAAACACTATAAAGAGGCAACCCAAAGTAGGAATGTTATTCGGGGAAGAGACATGTCCACCACAGACAAGCATGAAGTGAAGAGGTGCGCTAGTCATCTCATTTCTATCTATATGCCGATTGATATGACTATGCATACCTTTTTTCTCAATCCCTTGTGTCGTGTTTTGAGTCCTATTTGGTGGGGATCAAAGAAGAAAATGAACAAATGGTATTTAGACAATAGATGCTCAAGACATATGACTGTTGTCTATTCTTGGCTTTCAAGCTTTACCAAAGTTGAAATTGGTAGAGATGTATCTTTTAGAGATAACCCAAAAGGAAAGATCATCAAAGTAGGAAATGTTGGTAAAAATTCCTTTATCATCATTGAGAATGTTCAGTTAATAATTTGAAGAATAGCTTGCTTAGTATTTGTTAATTATGTGATAAATGTCATAAAGTTATCTTTGACAAATCAAAATGTGTTATTGAATATTAGTGGCAAAACTCTCTTTGTTCGAAATAGATGCATAAATGTGTATACCATTGACATTGATTGTGCTTCACCCCATGATAAATACTTTTTGACATTGCATAATGACAGTTGGTTGTGGCACATAATACTAGGTTATGCGAGCATGGACTTGATTCTAAAGATTTTCAAACATGATTTAGTTAAAAGTTTTTCGAAAATTGGTTTTCAAACATGTCCAATTTTTTTTTTTATTTTTAAAAATTTTTAGAATAGAATGGTCTTTAAATTCATTTAGGGGCAAAATGAGCATTTTTAGCGTCAAAGTGTTTGATTGATACAAATTTAAAATTAAAGGTGGTACAAAAAACATGTCAAAATTTTGTAGTGATTATATGTACATATGACAAAATGAAAGTGGTTGAAAGAGAATTTCCCAAAAATCTTTTGTAAAAGGTTTCAAAATGAAAAATGCCATGTTATTTATTGCATTAGAAATGATCATGATAGGGAGTTTAAAATCACGCCACTAAAAGCCTTTGCAATAATTTTAGCATTGAACATCAATTTTCATTTCTAAAGACTCGACAAAAAAAATAGAGTTGTCGAGAGATATCTATTCAGGAAATGGCCAAGAATATGTTGAATGAGAATGAAATATGTTTAAAGAAGACTGGAATGAAAAATGTCTTTCTTAGAAAGAAAAATACAGAGCTTTCAAATGAGAATAAATCTCTAAATGCAAAGCTTAACTATCTAGAATTGGAAAATAAAAAGTTGCATGATGAGATGATGTCTTTCCAAGAGAAAATTACATTTGAGCATGAAAATCTACTTAGACAGCAAATGCTCGAAACATATGACATGCAATTATTCTTGGTCTTCTACCTTTATTGAAAATGTATGCTTAGTTGAAAATTTAAGACATAATTTGCTTTGTATTAGTCAATTGTGTGATACGGGCTATAAAGTTGTCTTTGATAAAACAAAATGTGTTATTGAGAATGCGTGTGATGACAAAGTTTTGTTTGTTAGAAATAGATGTATTAATGTATACATCATTGATATAGATTGTGTATCTAATTATGATCAGTGTTTTTCCACATTGCATGATGATAGTTGGTTATGGTATAGAGGACTAGGGACACGCAAGCATGAATTTGATTTAAAATATTTTCAAAAATAATTTAGTTAAAGGACTTTGATGTAGAGTAGGAGTCCATATTATACTAGGATATTTTTCTTTAGTAACTAAGATTTAGGACTTTTAATTTCCTTTCCAATTTATAGTTTTTTTTTTCCTTTTACTTCATGATTTAGGATAATTACTACTAATATAAATAGCTCCGTCTTGTAGCCTTTGAAGGCAGATTCTATTTTAATAATATTTTCAATTTTGGAATTTCTTTGTGAGTATTTGAGTTCAGTTAATTCTCAGTATTCTGCGGGATTAACGAGTCTTGACCTCTAAATTTGTGGTATTCTCTTGAATCAACGTGAATTTAACTTGTTTTTTTATTTCTGTATTCTCTAGAATCAACAAAATATTTAAACTTTAAACTTCCGCTGCATCAGTCTTCCAAAAATTAGTTTTGAAAAAGATAGAATTTGTGAAGCTTGTCAATTTAGAAAACAAATCAAAACTTCTTTCAAAAACTAAAATTATGTTTCTACTTTAAAACCACTTTTACTTCTTCACTTGGATTTATTTGGACTTTCCGGATATGCAAGTGTAAGTGGTAAATATTATGCGTTTGTAATTGTAGATGATTATTCTAGATATACATGGGTATTGTTCTTAGTCAATAAGGGTGATGCCTTTGATGTTTTAAAATTTTTTTTGTAAAAAGTTCAAAATGAAAGAGGTTATGCTTATATTAGAAGTGATCATGGAAGTGAGTTTGAAAATCATCCATTTGAAAGTTTTTGCAATAACTTTGGAATTATGCATCCACAACAAAATGATGCAGTTGAAAGGAAGAAAATGATTATTCAAAAAATGGCTAAGATCATATTGAATGAAAATGCATTACAAAAATATTTTTAGGTCGAAGTCGTTAATAACGCATGTTATGTCTTGAATCGTGTTTTGATTACACCCTATCTAAATAAAACTCCCTATAAGCTTTTGAAATATAGAAAACCCAACATTGATTTTTTTAAAGTTTTTGGATGTAAACATTTTATATTAAATACAAAAGAAAATATTTGTAAATTTGATACAAAATCTGAAGTTGGTATCTTTCTTGGATATTCAAACTCAAGTAAAGCTTATAGAGTGTATAATAAAAGAATCTTAGTTGTTGAAGAATCCATGTATATTACGTTTGATGAATCTAACCCTTCCTCTATGGAGGAAGTTGTTGTTAATTATGTTTGTTCTCACCCTAAAGAACTAATTTTAGGTAATCTTTCACGAGGTGAAGCCACTAGATCATCATTTAGCAATAGTTGTGAGCATGCTGCATTAATATCTCAAATTGAATCAAAATCCTTTTCGGATGCAAAAAATAATGAATTTTTTATGATGACAATGCAAGAGTAGTTAAATCAATTTGAGAGAAATAATGTATGTGAACTAGTTCCTAAACCAGAACATCAATTTGTTATAGGAACTAAATGAGTATTTAGGAATAAGATGAATGATTCTAGTGTGGTTGTAAGAAACTAAGATAGGTTAGTAGTTCAAGGATACAACCAAGAAGAATGAATTGATTTTGATAAAACATTTTCACCTGTAGCTCGATTATTAGGATGCTCTTAGCATTTGCATGTCATAAGAATTTCATCTTATATCAAATGGATGTCAAAAGTGCATTTTTAAATTGTTACTTTATAGAGAAAGTTTATGCAAAATAACCCCCTGGTTTTGAAAATGAAAAGTTTCCAAATCATGTTTACAAGTTGTCTAAAGCATTATTTAAAAAGCAAGCACCTAGAGCATAGTATGATAGACTTAAGATATTTCTTTTGGAAAATGGTTTTTCAATGGGAAAAGCAGACACTACACTTTTCATTAAGCATAAATTTGAAGATATACACATTGTCCAAATTAATGTTGATGATATTATTTTTGGTTCTACTAATGAGTTCTTATGTAAAGAGCAAAGAATTTGCAATGATTATGATGAGAGAGTTGAAGTACTTTCTTAGACTACAAATAAAATAAATGAAGAAAGAATCTTCATCAATCAAGCCAAATATTTGAGAGATTTACTCAAACGATTTGGACTAGAAGATGGAAAGTTAAAAGTACTCTAATGAGCTTAACAATTAGGCTTGACAAAGATGAAAAAGGTAAAGAAGCTGATGTCAAAATATTTCGAGGTATAATTAGATCCTTACACTATTTAACTACTAGTAGACCTGATATCATATTTAATGTCTGCTTGAATGCGAGATTTCAATCATGTCCCAAGGAATCTTATTTGATTGCTGTCAAAAGAATTTTTTCGTTATTTGAGTGGAACCATAGATCTTAGCCTATGGTATTCTAGAGGAACTCATATAGATTTAACATGTTATTTGGATGTCGAATTTACTGGTTACAAGGTTGATAAGAAAAGTACTAGTGAAACATGTCACATTTTTAGTTACTCACTTGTCTCTTGGTTTAGTAAGAAGTAAAATTTAGTTGCACTCTCAACCACTAACGCTGAATATATTGCCACTGATAGTTGTGCACAAGCTCTTTGGATAAAACAAACCCTTAGAGACTATGATATTATTGTATGACAATACTAATGCTATAAACTTCTGAAAGAATCTTATTCAATATTTTAAGACCAAACATATAGAAATTGGACATCAGTTCTTGAGAGATCATGTTAAAAAAGTGGACAATATATTAGATTATGTATCAACCGAAAAATAACTTACTGACATCTTTATAAAACCTCTTAGTGAAGATTAGTTTGTTAAAATTCGACATGAACTTGGGATGATAAATTTCTCTCATTAGCATATCCTTAAATAATATTGAGTCTATTAAACTATATATTATGTGATTTACATATGTGGATGTGTGATTAATTTGTTGGTTGTGAGCTTCATATGATGACATGTGCATTTATATTTCATGTTTTAATGGCTTATTGAAAAATTTTGAATCACAAAATAGTTCAAAATTAATCAACTTCAAGCTAAAAAACATTGTTTTTTAAAATACAAAGCAACCGGATAACCTCATAAGGTAACCAATTTACCGGTTAGATACAAACATTCTACAAAAAACAAAAGGTATACCCTTTATGAATAACCGGCAAGCCATTTCTTATACTTCACATTCTGGGCCTAAACAATATACCATTTAAGACAAACAATCTATCGGGTTTCTCAATTTAAACCATTGTTGCCTTTCTTCTTCCTCATTTGGTAAGTCGCTTTCTCTTTCTCTATAAAAACCGTCACTCCTAGAAAATCATTTTCATTCTCTTCGATTCTGAGAACAAATCAAGCTTAGAAAATCATTTTTCTTCACTCCTAGATCACAAAATCATCATTCAAATTCACTTTTCTCATCAAAATTCAAAAATCCCAGATCTAAACCTAGTTTTTCTCTCAAAAGTTCTCACTTCGATTTGGTCATGTTTTAGTAATTCTTTTATCAAGCCTTATTCCTTTTGATTTAATTATTTCATTTTCCTTCAAATTTTACTTTTCTTGTAAACATTATTGTTATGTCAAGTTCAAGGACAAGAACCAGCAAGGGCAAGAAGAAGGTACTGGTTTTTCAACCCAAACAACCATAAACTAGTAAAGGAAATGTAGACTAGCCTGATTTTGACTTAAAGCATTTTCCAAACAAGCAGCTAACCAAACAGTTCTTCCTCAAGTTCATGCCTCGTTTGACAGTTTCTTCTTTCTTTGTTGAATTAGATTGCATTCATATTGTTCTAAATAGTAATAGAAATTTGGTAAAATTATTACAAAGAGTTGGTTGGGTGAATAGTGTTGTGATTGAGGAGAATGTGTATCTAAATTTAGTTAAAGTGTTTTATTCTAACATGGATACTTTTAAGGAGAAACGAAATTGTGTCATTACCCATATTAGTGGAATAATTATAGAATTTGGTGTAGGAATCCTAAACAAAATCTTAGGAAATCCTGATAACAGTCTAAAGAGTCATTCTTCTAGGAAAGCCCTTTGTTTTCATGATTATTCTCATTTGAAACACTTAGAAATATTTGTAGACGTATGGATTTGTTTGATCAGGTATGCACTATTCATCTCTATATTCAACACTTATATCTACAATCTCAAGTTTTACTTTGCATTTTTCAAGCTGTTGTTATAGGTCAGGGCATGTAGATGAAATATCTTATATGGTTGTAGCTTTTTTAAATTGTATTCTTAAGGGCCGTTATGTAAATTTTGGGTATAACATTATTCGCCACATGCTTAGTATTCCGGGTATGGTTAACCGTTCTCTTCTTTGCGGTAACTTTATTATTAAGATATTTAAGTTCTTTCAAGTGCCTATAGATGAACCCACTTTTGATCCTACCAAGCCTATAGGAAATGAAATTATATATGGCTTAGGTTTTGAATGGCGAAATAGGGGAATGGGTTAAGAATGCTAAGACTGCTCTGCTTGCCCCTAGTGATGATCATCCATTTAATGACGTGATACCTGCCGATCAGTTGTCTAACTTCTCTTTACTTTGCGGGGTCAGCGTAAACCTCCAAGGACACAGACATTTGTGCCTGTTTTTTTTCTTCTTATATTCCTCCTCCTGAGCCTGCTACTTTCGATAGGGTTACTTTTCAGTAGCTGATGGATTAGATTATGATGCTCTCTGTGCAGTAAACAAGTGTTCAATAACACATTCTCGAGGAGCATCGATGTCTTTTCCAACAACAGCAGCAATTCCTTGATGGGCAGCGACGTCTCTTTAAGCATTTCAGCATTCCCTATCCGTTTCTACTATTATCACCAACACCTCAATAGCTTTTTAATTGACACACCAACATTTTATTTTCATGTCATTTTATGTCATTTACCTTATGCTTATGTTTTGAATGTTGGATGTTAGTTATCTATTTCATTTTATGGATATTTTGTATTTTGTTATGGATGCTTAATTGGATATTATGTTTAGTCATTCATGTCTTAAGCTTTTGATAGTTGATAAGTGGAGCATATGTAGAGTCTTTTTTATGATGAATGGGGAGTATAAGATATGTATTTTGAAGTATTTGCGTTTGTATTGAAATTTTTTCTAGAAATATTCATGTGTAGAGGGAGCTTTTAAAATTGCTTTAATTTTTCTTTTAAATTTCTTTTAAATTTTCTATTTTTTTTACATATGCGTACATTAAGGGGAGTATTTTATAACTAGTTAAAAAACATAGCGTGTTTTTTCATCATAAAACAAAAGGGAGATTGCTAGCCTATATGGTCATATACCATTTTGATTTTGATGATAACGAACCATGACCTAATGGATAATACTGGATTTACTTATTATGTTTTTAACACAAGAAAAATAATGATGTTTTTCTCAAAGTTCTTAAAACATTTTCTTTATATTTTTAAAGGAAAATTCTAACATGAGGATGAGATTTCATATTCTTAGTAAAAGCAAGTTTTTGTAAAATGTTTTTCTAGACAAAACTATATTTTGTTGATAAACGGCATCCTGCTTAAGATAAACGGCAAACCGGATTCATAAGCATAGCTTTCTGGAATCAAACGGAAAACCGGTTACCAATAAACAAAAAATTGGTTATTCAAAAATTCTAATTTCGACTACAACAGTCAACTCAAGCGGTAATTCAGTTAGGCTAGATGACAAGCCAGTTATGACAAAAAAGTCAATAATGGCTAATTTTGTGACTCTTTCTATAAATAGCCAAAGAGGACACCAGTGCAACTGATGTTGAACGATCTTGGCAATATTTATTTGTATTCAAAACTACTCTGAAGCTTACATCTTGTATACATACACATATTTATGCTGTCATTTGATTATATTTGGTTGAGAGTGTGTATTTCTTTGTATACGTCAATTCAATATCAAAGATTGACTAATTGTAAGTGTGGAAAACACTTGGATAGGAGGTGAGAGTTTCATCTTAAGATTGTGAATGTCAATTGACACCTTGGAAGTCAATTGCAAAGATTTTTTAAGCCTTTGGATTGTAAAGGCTTGGATAGTGAAATAGAAAAGCTTGGTGAGTTTAGAGGTATGGACGTAGGCGAAGTTTGTTAAACCACATAAAAATATCATGTTTGCTCTCTCTTCCCTTATCTCTTTAATTTTTTTATTGTTAAAATTATTGTTATTAATTTTATTAAGGAATGATTTTTGAATTGTTGCTTGATTTTATTTGCTTAAGTCTTTAAAACCCAATTCATACACTTCTTAGGTTGCATAGCCTGTATTTCATTTATAGGACTTTCACCTTCAAATTTGTTTGTGCTTCAACCAAAGTTTTCTACCTTTTAAACTTTTCAAATACCTCGTCTTTGCTTTCAAGTGCATAAACTCAAACTATCTTAGAGATATCATCAATAAATGATAGAAAGTACCTACAACCATCTAAAGATGGTACCTATTCAGGCCCTCACAATTCATAATGTATGTACCTTAGTTTGTCTTTGGGAGTATGAACTATAGTTTCAAACTTTAACTTGGAAGCCTTTTCTAGTATACAATCTTCACAAAATCCTAAAGAACTTAACTTATCATTTCCAAAGACTCGCTGCTTTTGAAGCTTTTTCAAACCTCTCATGTGTCCTAACCTCAAATGTCACAGCTCAAATCTATCTCAACTACTGTCACTTACACTTGCCTTTCCAACAACTGTTTTTCCATTTAAGACATACAAGCCATTAACCTCGCTACCTTTCATTATCACCATTGAACCTTTAACCTTTAACCTTTAAATTCCCCTTTTAGCCTAACAATACAACCTATTTGATCCAGCATCCCAAAAGGGATCAAATTCCTTTTTAACTCAAGAACATGCCTAACCTAATTTAAATCTCTAATCATACTATCAAACATTTTAAGGCTTATTATCTAATACCAACTATTTTACATATTGAATTGTTTCCCATCAACAGTATACCACCATCACATGACTAATCTGAAGTAAAATAGTTTATATTTGAACACATATGAAAAGTACAACCTAAGTTAATAAACCCATTGACCTTGAAGTTCTTCTTTTGAGACTATGAGTACTTTAACAATCACAAAACTAACTTCTACTACTGCTATGGCTACATCACTAATTTCATTATTTGAATCTTTGCTCTTCGACTTCTTCTCAAGGCAATCTTTCTTGAAGTGCACCCCTTAAAGCACTAAAAACAATTTAAATGCCTGTATTTTGACTTTGACATTCTTGCTTTCTTTCATTCGTTATCTGTCTTCTCAGACATGCTTCTTGCTAGTTAAGCCCTCAATAGATTCACTTTCTGAATTCTCTTCTTTATCTTTCAATTTCTTTATTCCAAGCTGACACGACTTAAAAGTGTTTAATTTATTCTCAAGTATAAGAGTACCTAATTGTATTATATCTCAGTGAGTCCGAGGTTGATCTACAGAGAAATGATTCAATTTGTTTATCTAAAAAATGAAAATAAAATTTAGCTATATGCAATTTAATTTGTGAAAGACTATAAAATTAAATTAGTTAGGATTATGGATCCACTCTTATTAATAAATATAATTTACTAATTCTTTTTATTTTTATTCTATTACCCAAATGATTAATTGTTTAAATTACAATTATTTTCCCATTAATTTTATTATGGATTAAGTACTTAATGTGCCAAAACTTAACTTGTCTAAAATAAATCAAAATTTCAAAATATAAAATTTGGATAAAATTAAATAGAAAATAATTTAGTTTATATAATTAAAAATAGAATTTGATTAAATCATATTTTTTTACTAAGAGTTTCACCTTCCCCTAACTATTAATATTTAGCTAAACATATTTGAAATAAAGGGAATTATTAAAATTAAAAAAGTATTTGAAAATTGAAAATAAAACTAATTTTGTTTATTAAAAAATATAATAAAAAGAGATGAGAAGAAGAATTTGAGGGGAAAGAAGAGAAGAAAAGGTGTGGACATGTGTGTTCCCCCTCTCTATTTATACTAATACATGATTAATCCACATTACATAAATAAATAAAGCTAATTACATCTTAGCCATAAATGTGCCCCACTAACAAAATATAAACCTAACTTAATCCACTCAAGCACATCCAACACATTCCACTAACAATTACCACACCTAATATAATAAAAACTTATAATTTCATAATTACCACATTTACCGTGGTAAAAACTTATAAATTTACAACAAAAGTCACGGATCCTCCTCGATAATGATATAATTTCTCGGACTTTCAGAATCCAAATTTGACATTCGTACATTTGTTTGGAACTTCAAATTGCGTGAAATTATTATTTTTACCTAATAAACACACAAAATACACAAAATGAAATATTTAGAAAAATAATTAGAAAATCATAATATGTTACATAATTACAAATTATATTATAAGCACAAAATAATATTTTTACTTCTTAATAAACATAAAATTTTTAACACTAATCATACTCCCCAACCAGTTTATTGCTAGCCTCTAACAATTAAAGAGTTATATTAAATTGAAATTTACAAAATTCACATGCAACTTAATAGTTATTCATCTATCCTCTAAACTACTAAATAAATAAACTCTCACAAATTTTTCTATCTCTTTGTTGTTCACTCATTATCCAGAATATCATAAACCTTCTTTTGTGGTCAAGTAGTTAACACAATACTTATGGGCCTTCATTAAAAGAAAACAACTTTTTTGTTCTAAAAGTCATTAGAAATTATATCTTCAGGCAATAGATTATCCACATTTTTTTTTAAAATATTATATTTTTAACCCATATAGCGAGCTTTAGGTCGGTGACTCCCAGACCAGCTGGCCTTAAGGCGCTAGGTGTTGAAACACCCTTATAGACTTAATTACTAAGAGTCTTCAATAAATAATAAGCAAACAATATATGTATAACTCATGTAGCGAGTTTTGGGCAAATGACTCCTAAACTAGTTGGCCTTAGGGCACTAAGTGTTGAAACACCCCTATGAACTTAATTACTCGAGTTCTAGATATAAAAAATTAAACACATTCAATTTTTTATTTTTTTTGCAATACACACTTATACTACCTTAGATATTATCCCTAATAAATAAATAAAAACTAAATGTCGTAAAACGTTTAACTTACAACGCACTCGTATGTGTCATAGTGTGTGTGTGAAGAATGATTCAATAATACATGTTAAATGAGTAAACAACAAAATGACTTAATGACCAATTTGAGAGTTCATAATTTGGACTAATTAAAAAAAAGGAACAAAAACAACTACTATGAATTTTAAAATCAAAGTATAATACAACATGACTATTACGATGTGTCTCAAAAGTCGTGATTCTTTACCCAGCAATCCTAGCTAAGAAAAATTTTGTTGTTTTTGGTTTTTTGGGTTTTTTATAAATAAAATAAATAAATAAGCACACCTATTTACAATTTACGTCAACTATCCCCTCCCCCAACCTAGTCTAAATATTATTCATGATTTAAAGATATGCATGCAAAAAGATGAAAAAGATAAAGAAAACATAAATGATAAAAGAAGAAATATGAAAGATCACACCTGAATAGGCCGCAGAAGATGTGTTTCTAAAGTCGCTACATCTCATATTCTGTCATCTTCGACATAAACATTACTAGGATTTGAGATATTGCACAACTGTCAATTATTCCTTCCCCTAAACCAAAACAAGATATTGTCCTCAATGTCTTAAAGGAAAAAAGTAGAGATTAGAAGACATTACCTAATCGCTCTAACAAGATAATTACAACCGAAGAGTTAAATTCAACTTGTACTTATTACTAGGGCTAGGGTTACCATTATTAGTCAACCATCCCAATGCTAAGGTCCTAGGATTTGGCTTTGGTTTGTAAACTTGTAAAAGATCAAGTAACTCATTAGCAATAGAAGTACAAATAAAGAGTTTTTTCACGGAGATTGGAATAAAATAATTTTTAATCGCATGGTTAATGAATGTGAGTAAGCCATTATAAAAGTTATTAACATTTAGCAAACTGATGGGTTCTTTTATGGATGTTCAATGGACCCAAGATACAAATATAATCAGTGCCTCTAAAGTTGTAAGATCTCTTGACAAGAAAATGAAAGCATCAGCATGATTTAACATCTCAGATATTCACTCTTGTATACTTGACATAACTAACTCTTCTCCAATTGGTAAGTCGGACATGCATCCTAGAGGTTTTAAGACTTGTGAAATGATACCTAGCACCTGGTTTCCTCTAATTAAAACAGCTTCTGAGACAAGGTTTAATAACCCTCGGTCACCTCTTCCATATACAAGGTGTAGTTTCCTTTCAACTATGACACGATCAAGATTTATAGCTGCTTAAACGAATTCCTTGTATTTCCTATAATGAAATCCAGAGAGCACACAAATATTTTTAAATTGTCCACTCAAAGATGTTGTCATTGGAATAATCTTCAAAAACAAGTTGTGAGTGGTTGGAAAAAGAGCTCATATTTAAAGATCTTAGTGACAGACCAAATGAGAAACGACTATAAATGGGTTCACGTATTTGTCAAATAATGTGTAAAGCTCTTGACTCAATAATTCAAAAGCAAACCATAAAAAGAAAAAGCAAACAATGATTAGAAAAAGCAAACAGTAAAAGAAAATAGAAATGATTAAATACAAAATCTCACCACTAAATGAAATAATACAAATGATAAAAGAATAACAAAATAAAAGGATATTTACTGGTAGTTATGATTGTAGTTCACATCTTCCTCTGGTTTTACGTCCAGTAACGACTTGAACGCCCTCTATCGATTGAGGATAGGCTTCCCATCCAATTTTCATATAAATTGACAAACATGATCTTTTTTAGTTAGATTCCCAAGATTAAGTCTTTTAGCTCTCCATTTTTTAGCAAATGTGTTTTTACCAAAACCATGCATGTAAGAAATAAGTGGATCAGGAAACTTACCAGCTAATTGGACCTTTGCTTCGATTAACCAATAAATATCAACATGAATTTCATTGATCATTAACAAACGCAGTCATTCACAACGAGATTTGTAAATTTTCTTAAGGGCATTTTGAGGGAAAGAAGGAAAGCGCTTATGCAATTTATATTGTATTTCTTCCATGATTGATTTTAGGGTCTCAGTTATTATGGAAAACTGAGGATACTGACTTAAGAAGTCACGGAATACCGTTATCCACTATTTATACTAGAAAATAAATCAAAACACACTAAAATAGAGAGAATTAAATATGCAAAATAAAATCAAATGTGAAAGTGAGCAACAAAAAGAAAGCACACAATGTAAAAAGGAAAATTGACTCACATTCGTCCTCTTATTGAGTTAACCTCAAGCTCCAATTGGAAGTCATATATACCACCCTCTATTTCTCTGAGTTGTCTTTCTAGATCCTCAACATAGGACACCAATGTTGGTGTTTGCATATCCTAAATTGGATGTGATTTACAGCTTCGTATTAGGCCCCTCAAGTGAAATTTCACTCGCAAAATATTTTTAAAATGCGTGTTCCTTATTGAGGTGCTCATGATGTATAATGACGAAAAAAAACACAAATTATCAAACACATTTAAGCAAGAAATATCATAACGCGTATTATTCAAGACAGTCAAACAATTCAAGCAGTAAAATAACAATGAAAAGTTAAATCACTCATTAAAAACTTAATCAAATTTGGTGGGTCACTCAAATATTTTTTGTGCTTTCTTCACGTGGTTGGTATTCCATATATGGTTTTAATCTTTGTTCATTAACTTTAAATGTGACACTATACGGCCCCATATGAATATACATTTTTTACAACAAATGCACCACTCCACTTTGACTTTAACTTTCTTGGAAACAAATGAAGATGAGACTTATAAAGCAACATATTTTTACCAATCTCAAATGTTTTCCAGAAAATTCTTTTATCATGAAAAGCTTTTGTTCTTGCCTTAATAATTCTTGAATTTTCATAATGCATCATTCTTTAATTCGTCAAGTTCATTCAATTGCAATTTTCACATATTACCAGCATCATCCAAATTTAAATTAAAAGCTTTAATAGCCCAAAATGATTTATGCTCGAGTTCAATAGGTAAGTGGCAAGGTTTACCATAAACTAGCTGATAGGGTGACATTCCTAAAGACGTCTTAAATGCAATACTGTGGGCCCAGAGTGATTTATGCTCGAGTTCATTCAATTGCAATTTTCACATATTACCAGCATCATCCAAATTTAAATTAAAAGCTTTAATAGCCCAAAATGATTTATGCTCGAGTTCAATAGGTAAGTGGCAAGGTTTACCATAAACTAGCTGATAGGGTGACATTCCTAAAGACGTCTTAAATGCAATACCGTAGGCCCAGAGTGCATCAGTCAGTCGAAGAGATCAATCTTTACGGTTTGGGTTAACTGTCTTTTCTAAAAAATATCTTATCTCTCTATTTGCCAATTCAACTTAATCATTTGTTTAAGGATGATAAAGGGCAACAATTTTATGTGTAATTCCATATTTTTTCATTAAAAACTCAAATGACTTATTACAAAGCTCGAGGGATTCCAAATCGAGTTAAAATATTTTCTCTTAAAAATTTAACCACAGTTTTGCTATAATTATTTTGACAAGAAATTGCTTCAATCCATTTTAAAACATAATCAATTGCAACTAATATGTATACAAATCCAAAAGATGGTGGAAACAGACCCATGAAATTAATTCTCCAACAATAAAATATTTCAATTTCAAGCATGGGATTTAAGGGCATCATGTTTCTTTTAGTAATTGATCTTAATTTTTGACAGTTTCTATAAGTTTTGCAAAATTAATATGTGGCTTTAAATATGGTAGGCCAATAAAATCCACATTGTAAAATTTTAGCTGCAATATTTCTTGAAGAAAAGTGTCCACTGCATGCTTTAAAATAACAAAAATTAATGACACTATTTATCTCATTATCAAGAATGCATCGAACAATCTGATCAGCGCAATATTTGAACAAGTAAAGATAATCTCAGTAAAATTTCTTTACTTCAACCAAGAAATTCTTCCTCCCTTGAGTATTCAATTTCAAAGGCATTTTACTTATAATAATGAAATTAACAATGTTAGCATACCATGGCATTGAACTAACAGAAAATAAAAATTCATCTGGGAAGGAGTCATTAATGAGTGTTATGTTCGTGCAGAATTTAGATGTGAGTTTTGATAAATGATCACCAACAACACTTCCGGGACCCTTCTTTATCTTTGATGGTGAGGCCAAATTCTTAAAGTAAAAAATCCAATGAATTAGTCTTGGTTTGACATTCTGATTAGTCATCAAATATCTCACAGCAAAATGGTCAGTAAAAACAACAATTTTAGAACGAAGCAAATATGAACAAAATTTGTTTAATACAAACACCACAACAAGTAATTTTTTTTTTCAGTTGTCAAATAATTCATTTGAGTACTATCCAAAGTCTTACTCTCATAATAAATCAAAAACGGTTTATCGTTTCTTCTTTATCCTAAAACAGCACCAACAACAAAATCACTTGCATCACACATTAATTCAAAAGGCAAAGACCAATCAAGAGATTGCATTATGGGTGCAGATGTCAAAAGACAAATTATTTTCTCAAAAGAAAAATTATTTTCTCAAAAGAAAAATTATTTTCTCAAAAGATTTTTAACAATCATCAGTCCATTCAAATGATACATCTTTTAATAAGAGGTTACAAAATGGTTTATATATAGAACTAAAGTTTTTTTATTGTGGCAATTTAGATATGACTTCAATTTTTACGTTGTCAACTTCTATTCCTTCAAACGATACAACATGACCCAAAACAATTTTAGAAGTAACCATGTAATGACATTTTTTCCCAATTCAATATGAGTTCTTTTTCAACACATCTTTTTAAAATATTTTCCAAATTATCAGGGCAATCATTAAAAGAATTCCCAAACACAATCAAATCATCCATAAAGACCTCTAAACAATATTCAACCATATCACTAAAAATACTTAGTATGCATCTTTGAAATGTTGCAGGAACATTACAAAATCAAATGGCATTTTTTTTAAATGCAAATGTTCCAAAGGGATATGTAAATGTGGTATTTTCTTAGTCTTCAAGTGCTATAGAAATTTGATAATAACCTAAATGTCTATCTAAAAAGCAATGGTAGAGATGTCCAGTTACTTTTTCTAAGATTTGATCAAGAAATGGTAATAGAAAATGATATTTTCTTGTGGCTTCATTTAACTTTCTATAATCAATGCACATGTGCTGACTAGATGTAATTTGTGTTGGAATTAATTTACCTTTTCTGTTTTTAACAACAATGATTCCAGATTTTTTAGGCACTACTTGTGTAATCTTACCCACTTACTATCAGAGATAGGGTAGATAATTCCCGCATCAAGTAATTTAAGAACTTTTGTTTTTACTACTTCTTTCATGTGTGTTTAATCATCTTTAAGGTTGTTGACATATTTTGGCATTTTCTTCCAAATTGATTCTTTGTGTGCAAATTAAAGGACTAATACCTTTAATATCATTTAAAGTCCATCCAACTGTGTTTTTATGCTTTTTAAGAACATATAGTAACTTACTTTCTTGGTCGCTTGTTAGAGTGAAAGAAACCACAACATGATAAGTTTGTTCTTCTCCATGATAAGCATACTTCAATCCCTCCAGCAAAGGTTTCAATTTCAATTTAGGTGTTTCTTGTTGTTCGGTCTTTTCAATGATTCCAAGCTCGTCAAATTTTGGTTTCTCATTATCATTTTGTAAAGTCTGAGCAGAATCAAACAACAAATTTATATTAGAAATTTTATGTTCAAGTTGCTTCTTTGATTAAATTGAATTAACCAAACAAATATTACTAAGTTTAGAAAAAAATCCATTTTCGAGTATTCTCTTCTATACAAGATTCAAGCAACTCCTTTTGTTTATCAATCTCATCTTCATTCTCATTTTCTTCATTAGGTTGCCTACACATGTTAAAAACATTTAATTCCAAAGTCATATTTCCAAATGACAAATTCATTAAATCATTCCTATAATTAATCAAAGCATTAACAGTTGCTAAAAATGGCTGACCCAAAATTATAGAAATTGGTTTATAATTATTCACAATACGTTCAATTTCTAAGATAATAAAATCCACAAGGCATATGAATTTATCAACTTGTACTAAAATATATTCCACTGTTCCTTTTGGTACTTCAATTGATCTATCGGTAAGCAAAAGTGTAGTTAAAGTTGATTTTAACTCACCTAGATTAAGTTGAAGATAAATTGAATATGGAAGCAAATTAACACTAGCACCAAGGTCTAGCAAAGCATGCTCAATTTTGTAGTCCAATAATACAAGAAATAGTAGGACAACCAGGATCTTTATATTTCAACTTATTATTAATAGACAGAATAGTACTTACTTGTTCAGCCATGAAAGCACTCTTTCTTACCTTTAATTTCCTCTTGATAGTGCATAAGTCCTTAAAAAATTTGGCATATGAAGGTACTTGGTTTGAAGTTGAATCGAGACGCTTCTGGAGGAAATATTATACACGATAGTGCTCCAGTTCTAATTGGATTCATGTAGTCTCTCAAAATTCTTGGTTGATTTTGATCATGTTGAGATTGGTTGTCTCCTTCATCAATTAGAGGAATAAGTTTGCCTAAAATGTTTTCGTTTTGGATCTCATCTATGATTGGTGCTGGTAATTGAGATCTACGAATTAACCTGCCATTTGAAGTTCGAGACCAACATCTCATGCAATGATGATGATGATGTGTGTGTGTGAAATTATATTGTAAAGATGATACACAAACAAATGAATAACATGAAAATTACAAAAATTAAAAATAAAATGAAAATTAAATAAACAAGATAAATGTAAACAAATACAAAATAAAAATAAATTAACTGAAAATTAACTAACTGAAGTAAAAATTAAAATAAATAAATGCGAAAATTAAATTGCATAAATTAAAAAAAGAAAGAAAGAAAAGAAATAATTATCTCAAAGTGTAAAATCTTTTTCTTTTTTTAAAATTTTTAAAATTACCAACCAATTAAGTGATTAATTCAAATTTTGAGCCTTTGTTGCAACTTTTAAAGTAAATATTCAGTTTATAGAGTCTAAATAAAGTCCAAAGAAGTGCATATATGGTCCAAAGAAGTTCAAGTTGTAGGTCCAAAATTGAGTATTATGGGAAATTTTGGCAAGGGACCTATTCGAAATTTTTTTATTATTTTGTGGTCATACTACAATTATGAGAAGAATGGCCAGAAACGAGAATCTTTGGGTTGAAAGTGAGATTCAGAAAGATTTTGTGGATATAACAGAATTTAAGAAAAGAAAAAAAAGGGTAAATGAAAATTTACACAAAAGTAAAAAATGAAAATGAAAAAATAAAACAAAATAAATATATTTCCCCAGCAATGGCGCCAAAAATTTGACACAACTTAAAAGTGTTTAATTTATCTCTTTGAATCCGAGGCCAATCCATAAAGAAATGATTTAATTTATTTATTTAAGTTTATCTGAAAAATAAAAGTACATTTAAATATATGCAATTTAATCTGAGAAAAATTATGAAATTAAATTAGTTAAGATTATAGATCCACTCTTATTAATAAATACAATTTAATAAATTCTTATTAATATGTTAATAATAAATATTGAAAAAAAAAACTCTGAAGAATTAAGTGGTTCAACACCTGATTATAATGCCTATATCCACTAAGGAAACAAGCTTCAAGACTTCACTATTATAAGTACAAACTATTACAAAGATCTTAAGTACAAACTATTACAAACTATTAGTTTATTGGTTTGTTATCAACAGTTGTCTTCCTGCCAAAAATAACTAATTGAACAGCGTCACAATATGCAAATCACATGCCTTTATAAGTGAGTCCAAAGGGGCATGTAGAGCATATCATTTTGGCAATAATAATGAATCTGTCATCATGTGTTTGGCATGTGACTCACTAAAAGCTTTAGTCAATACCCTTGAACATGTCGGTCTAGTTTTAAAGCTCCTGCTAATGACACGTCATACGAACTCTTAATCTTGTAACGACCTGTCGGTTATGCAAGTTTGAGTTCATATCTAGCGAAGTTAAAAGTTTAAATCCTTTTTTTAAAGATCAATTTTCATTTTTTATTTTTTAAAAGTAGAAGAAGCTTTGGTAGACTTTTAGTTGTAAATATTGAATACAATGTAATTAAAACAAAACTAAGGTTTAATATTGCCACAAATTTTAATACGTAACCACTTATATAAGTTACTTAAGAATGTAATAGGTAGATCATGAAAATAGTGCTTGGCTATACAAAAGTGGGCATTGTGAATAAGTGTGCAATCCACTCTTGCTTAATTGTATTGATAATACTCTTTGTGATATTTGCTTCAGAATCTATTGTGTATAGTCAATATTGAGATTACACAACAAAGTAAATATATGCTGCCTAATTCAATTCGAAAATAATTTTATACCTCATGAGATTAATTTTTTTAATTTAAAGAACAATATATATATATATATATATATATATTTATATATTTATTTATTGGCAATCATTTAGCAATGTTCATAATTCATAAAAGAATTTAAAATAGGAGACATGTTGATTTTTCTTTAAATAAGGTAAAATCAATTTAAGCGGTTAAAAGTAAGGGATTATTTTGATACCAAAATTAAGAAGATTAAAAATTCTGTGGTTAGAAATCAGAAGAATACATGTGTGTGTGCCTATATGAAATTAAAATGCAAACGGAGCTAAAAGAAAGAAAAACACAGATTATAACACTTTTTTTTTTTGTCTTTTAGCCCTATTTGCATGAATTTTTCATCCGAATGTCCGCATCCAAGCATGATATATCAAGTGGGGGTGCCCTCATTTTTTTAATGTGGACATGTTATTAAACCACATGGCTTAGTAGTTTGTTCATAAGAAAAAAAAAATGAGGATGCCCATATGAGAAAAGGACTCTCTCTCTCTACGCACACACGCACGTGCACACACACATACACAGAGTCATTATCTAATATAGGATTGCTTAAGTTATTAAAGTAAGGGATTAACTAAAAGACAAACAATATATGCACTCTATTACAGTATATTTTATCATGTAACATATTGGAGTAAGTGTTTTTTTGGTCTTGTAACTTATCTTTTACTTAATAACTTAAGGGATCTCTCATTGGAAAATACACACACACACACACATGTGTGTGTGTGTGTGTGTGTGCATGTATATGTATATGTATAGATGTATGTACATATGTATATGTATGTACATGTATACATATGTATCCTCATTTTGTTTTTTATTAATTACTTTTTCAACTCTTTGAGATTTGATGTAAACCTAATAGAAGATTTACCCCATACCAATATACTCTTAATTTTTTTCCTTTAAAATTATTTATAAAAGAGAAAAGAAATGTGTCTCTTATACTTCAAAACAAAAGAAATGATATTTTATTCATTTTTATTGACTGCAACATTAATCTCCTGTCGTGAAAATAAGAGATATGAGATTTCAATCCCGCTACATGGATGAAGAGAAAATCTGGTTGTTGGTAGGCTAAACAATAAAAAAAGTGTAAAATAAATTTAATGAATTTAATCTCCAAATCCTTTGGCAACTTAAACTTAATTGTTTGGGTATTTCGTTATTGGGTTAAAACTAAATACTACAGAAACAGCAAAACACCGATCAACTGCTTTTACATATAGTATACTTATTATTATAAATAATCTTAAGTAGCTAGTATATAATAAATAGTATTGTGCCAGTCTATGTTGCATTGCCTTCATATTATGTAAACTGGCTGTGAATTGTGACTGAACAAAATGCACATGTAAACTAAGCATGTCAGCCATTGGTGTTATCCACCCAAATGGCATAAAGTTTTATGTAGGTCAAAAGACTCAAAACTAACCTAATTAGACTAAAATTTTATGAGACAAAAGATGTTCTTAACTAGCCCTAAATAAGTTTTAATTATAAGTTAGAAGGTACCACCAAAGTGAGACAAAAAGCCAAGAACCTGTTGTGCTTTACTTTTTTTTTTCATTTTTAACGAAATCTTATCAACGTATTAAGCAATTTTTCTTTGCAATAAAAGGGGAAAAACAATGAAACTTTCTTAAAAATTATTTTAACTAGTTTCAAGATATTGCAAACATTGGAGGTGAAGCTAGTGAAGCACTATCTCGTGGTTTAGCCCCGGTTAGTCGGTGAAAATATTGTGCAAACCCTAGGTTTTCTTTTTATGGTTTACTGACTAAAATTTAGTTACAAAAATTATAAACAGTATTTTCTTCTTATTGTTGGAAATATATACTCTCTAAAACATATTATTTAATATATTTTCTTATTAATAAAATGAATAAGATATTCTTGGAATATCTTGAGTCTATAAATAATTTGAATAAGGCCCATTTAATTATGTCATATACGTTTACATGATTGTTGCATGGATTCACATAAGATGTTAATACAAATTATCTTGTGATTAAGGAAATTGAGCTCGAAGTTGATAGTTATAGTCGGGTGCTCTATTTATGATTAGACTATTGCAAATTTATTGGATGATTTGTCTTAATCACATATAAATTTATAGATCTAGTTCAACTGCGTTAAACTAGATCACATATCAGATTTAATTGAGCTTGAAATAACTGTCATACTTATTAAATTTCATAGATATTAATTTTATTGCAATCTCAATCTTGGGCTAATTATAGTTTCATGATTGTGATTGTTATTATATTTTAGTGACCAATGGGTGCAACATAAATTTGTAGTAAAGATTACTCAGTATCTTACTAGGAGCAACTACTAATAGAGAAATTATAAAAACACATCTCTTTCTGGGTTTTCGATACTTGATCATAGAATTCTCTAGGCAGAGTATGTCAATATGATTATAATATTGAAAATGATCATTAGAGAAAACCAATAAGTGTTAAGCAAAACAATGTAACAAACTTGATTGAACAATTAAGATATCAATTTAATTAATGATGTGATACAAAGAATTTTTCAATAAAGAAATCAATATGGCACAATTTGAATTATTACTCAAGAACATTTCCTAGATAGCATAAATTATGGAGATAAGATCCAATGTTTTGGTGAAGTAGATTTTGAATTAGATAGTCAGGACTAGTTTATTTATAAGCCTAATTATTGTAACCACTATTGTATGTATTCAAATGATCTCCGATTGAGCTCATTTAATTGACTACATCACTACTAAATTGATAAGTAAGATAACTAGCTATTTTGGTCAAAAGCATAAATATATTATTTGGTGGACGCACTATCTAATGTGCTTGTGTCTAAAGGACTTTGTGTTATTTTATAAAGCTAGCCATATGACAAGTCCAAGTGATACGCCACTTTTGGCATTATTTTATCTTTTAATTTAAATCAAATACGTTTTATTTAATAGAACTAAAAAGTGATAAAATAAAAAGACTAGGGTTTCAACATAAATAAAGGCTTGCTTTTCACACAAATAGCCCAAAAAAAAAGTCACAATACGTACAAAAAAAAATGAAAATCATTTCTCCTTAAGTTTGCGAAAAAATATTTCAATTGCTATTTGCTTTGAGTAGTGAAAAGGTGCCCACACGTCAAATGTAGATTGAACTTGAATTATAATTTGAAAGTTCATTGGTGACAGATTATGATCTATTAAATTATTGGTGACTGGTTTGTGTCTTCCAAATCCTGATTTACTGCTATGAAAAAGCAAAGATACATGTAATTCTAAGTAAACAACCTAAAAGAATGGTGAACTGAGTTTCCTAAAGTATCTAATAATAATCACAAACCAACAATTGTAAGCACCAAAGCCCAACAACATGATTAACAACAATTAATAAAGAGAGATAAAAGTATAGAAAAATGAACACAATGAGTTTACATGATTCGCTAACCCATCTATGTCCACACCTTTAAGCGATTCAAGCTTGAGGATTCAACTAATTAAGTCTTGTATCTCAAAGATTCAAGACTGATACAATTGACTCCAAAGGTATCAATAAACCTTTGCAATCTTGAGATGATCTCATATCTCTTTATCCAAATGTTTTCCACACTTACAACTTCACAATCTTATAAATAAATATGATTTTTACAAGATTGAACTCCTCACAAATGTATAAGCAAGTTACAACTCGATAATGAACCAATGTAAACAAATGAAGCTCGAGTATGCTTAGAGTGATCAATTTTTAGCTTGGCAAAAAGGTTATTAAAATGAATTAGGATTAGCTTTTTGATGGAACAAGAAACTAGTTGTTACTCTCCCAAAATAAGAAATTTTGTGCACAATCGAATCATCAGCAACTTCAAAGTAGATAGACGCTTGTTGAAGTGGCATGTTACTATTGAAATGATTTGAAATTTTAACTCTTAAAAGATCACTACTAAAAATAAGTAGATAATTGTCTCAAAGACAAAATATAACATATTATTAGTAGATGACCGCTGACTAAGAGGCAGATAACTGCTAATTCTGATTTTATAATTTGGCCATAAAACTTTATAAAATTCTAGATTGGTCTAAAATGATATAAAACCTTAAAAAAGGACATTTTTACCAAATTTCAACAATGCTTATATGATTTCACAATTTTCAAAACTCTTCAAATTAGTCCATTTACTTGGAAACAAACCTTTTGAGAAACACTTAGTTTCCATTTTCTTTCAAGTATAGAAACTTTATAGTACGAAAAAATGATAGATTTTATGCCATGATCATGATAATAATTTGAGCTTTTAGAAGGGTAATCATGAACATATTTAGTCATACTAAATTTACTAGAAATTTAACAAGAAATATCATATAGGCTAGTATCCTTAAGGCTTGTCCTTGAATTGATGAGCATTATCCATGAATGCTTTGAACATGATTTCACATAAATGATTTTTTGTCCTTCAAGAATTAGTGAGATTGAAACAATATGTTTTCTATTTTACTCTTGACACGTAGTTTGTTATTATCAAAATCAAAATTTGTTTAACCTTTAGGTCAACAATATGATTTCTAAATTATAGTAATTTTATATATTTTATGAGAGTAGCGATCTAATGATTTCCATTGTAAAACAATTTTTAGCCAAGATTTATAGTCTCTTTCTTCCATATAATCCTTGCTTTATGTCATAGAAATTATCATTACTTTCATCTCATCACTAGTTAACCTTGTTATCAATGAAGATTATACACATACATACATACATACATACATACATACATACATACATACATACATATATATATATATGTAGTTTTAGAAGCTTGAAGTCACAAAATTGAATATTATATGCTTTTTCCCATTATATTTGGAAGAGATGACTTCTTATATCCACCTTACATGGAGCGTAATTTTAGAATAATTTACAAATTGCTTCAAATTTATAAGCATTTTTAGGAAAAAAAAGAGTAAATTTAGAATTTATCATGGTCTAATATGGATCATAAATTTTAAATATTGAATGCAATGAGGAATCTTTGAAACAAACATTTATCAGGGTCAACAACTGCCTCATTTTTGGCTCCTTGCCTAATGAATAGCCGCTGCATATTGAAATAGCTTCTCATAGCCCTTTGAATGATCATCATACACTAAAATCCTTGCTTTTTCCCTAGCCTACATTGTGAGCCTTTCAATCTTCAATCTAAATTTCTCTTGCATATAATTCTTGAGAAGGCATATCTTCACATTATGATCAATAGCGACGTGACCTCTTATCACATCAATAATCCTTATACAAGTCACTTTCACATCTTTCTTGGTTAGTTGACAAATATTTTTAATGATATGATCAGAACCAAAAATCATTTATATCATTCAATCTTACACCATTAACATGCCATGGACAGCTAGGCTCTTTACAAGTTGCATAACATCTTATTGTTTCATTGTATTTTTATGTTAAATTTAAACCCATTGCTAACAATTACCTCACGCAAAACTTCTCTAAAATGACCCATACCCCTAAACTAATCACTCAATCGCAGCTTATGTATTCCATCAAACTCCAGTCTATACTCATGTTTCTCTAAGTAATTTGTAAGAAATACATTGCCAAAAATTTTGTAATCATCAGAAGAGTTAACTACAATTTGCGTCACCCTAACATCATCATCCAATAAAGCATCTACATAACTATTATTGTCACATTGATTGCCCTCGCTAGCCTCATTATCATTACTATCCTTAACAGTCAATATCCCTACCAATCACACTAAGTGCTGGTTGTTTATTAGGTTCCTCGCCATTATCATCATGATTAGTGTCAATCCCTTTGTCTAAGTAGTCTAATAACAATTCATCCTTATTAGTTCCACCCCTATGAATATCAACTTCTTGATTTCCGTAACCCCCATGCATATCATCAAGTTCATTCCCATCACCCCTCTTCTTGAACTCTATAGCTGACTTCTGGTGTACCTTAATGTATTGCTGCATAAGAAGGATCATTCAACATATTTACAACTTTTGAAGATAGTTGTATTCCTAAATTAAACAATAAAGACTATATTAATGGGGCTTTTGTATATTGAACACATAAAGCTGACATGACTTCAACTTTAAACATAGTTAAAGCCATAGAGTTATGTATCCTAAATAAGTATTTCATCCTATAGACATAATCTAACACAACCGTAGCATTTTTCTCTCAGTTCATAACATTTAATAAGATCTTTCCAGCTATGTCTAACTCATATATAGACTAGTTATCTTGAATGATTCAACCTTTATTTTTCTCAATGGTATGATCTTCACAATTAATCAAATTTACATGGTGTTTTTCTCTCTTGAAGAAAATCACTAAGTGCATTAGTGACATGTCTGTTGTAATACCAAACACAACAGAGCATACTTAAATATAAACTCAACTTTACAAAAACAAAAATAGATCATCAACATCATACAATACTCAAGCAAGCACTCATCAATCACAGTTTTAAGAAAGTCTCAATTTATTCTAAACAAACACACTAGAAAAACAAGCAAGGGTTTCAAAAAATAGCCTCATAACATTAAAAAAAAATATAATTAATCATCTAAATACACATCCATAGCCCTAAAGCGCTGATGTACTTGCTTTTTTTGCATTGCTAACAAAAATCACAGCCCATTATTTTCTTCATTCTAGGCTATGTATCAAAAATTAAATTAACACAAATTTGGATAGTTTCTTAAAATTTCCTACATCTATAGATTAAATAAGACATATATTGCATGGATATAACCAACAACATGATGCTTCACTTGCTATTTTCAAGCAAAATCAGCTTATTGAAATTAAAAACTCTTCAGATCAAAGTCCACAACACCTTTTTTTTTTGTCTAAGTTACACTGAAACAACATCATTTCACTGTAACATTTTCTTTTTCTTTTTTGGTTTGCAATGTCATTTTATCGAGCTAGAACGAGTCATCATTTTTCAAAGCTTTCTAATATCATCATTAAAAGTATGATGATATATTTTGTAAAATTACGATGGACGAGTGATATAACTTGAAAGTATTGTAATATCTTTAATAATAAAATAATTTAAAGGCATATAACTGATAATTGCCTAAGAAAAAAAAAAGGTAAGTGTTTCAGTAACAAGAATGTATTTAGTTGAGGAAAAGAGAAAAGTGAGAAACTAATTCAGTTTGAAAAAATTAGGATTTCATAATTATTGCCTCGTGACAACACACAAAATAATTGCCTCAACGATGCCACATCCGCTGGTCACGTGGTGGGGTTGACACCAGGTGAGATTTTCCCACATAAAGGACGACTGTCCATTTACATACAGCCAAAAGCAACATTTTATGGGACCCAATGACTTGGATAGGATTCGTATTTGACCTTCTATGAGCTTGGACACGAGCAGACGTGTAGTCCATTACGAGTAGTCCACTTTAGTTTTGTGCAATCCACCAGCACGCCTATGTTTTGGATGACACCCTTATTTCTCCTGTTATTCTTATATTTTGTGCACTGCAGGCTTTTATTTATTCTCTCGCACCCGTTATCACAATAAATTTGGCATTTAGTTTTTTTTTAATTAATATTTTCTTTTTGTTTATATTTTTAAAGTTTAAGAAAGAAAGGAGAAGAAGATTTAAGATAATTTTTCAGAATTTTCTATTTACTTTTTAATTCAAGTATAACAATAATATTCAGTTGTTTAATAGGATTGAAGACAAAGTTGTTAAAATTTATTAAAGACAAAGTCTGTTGAAATTTGTAGCCTCATTATATTTTTCTTATAATTTCTTCCATATGATAGCATTCTGAGCTATTTTTAAAAATATAAAGATAAAAAGACAAAAGAAACACATTTTAGAATGCTGGTAAAAAAATTATTTTAAAATTATATATCTGTCAATTTTATTTGTAAAAAAAAAAGTTTTGCATTTTATAAGGGGAAAAGAAATATGAATAGGTTACAGCCTCAGGGGCGGGAAACGTAACTTGACTTGTACTGATCAAGTAAACTAATGAAAGATAGCATGAAGTAAGTGAAATTAAATAAAAGTTAAAGGACGAGGTTGAAAATTTAATTAAGCTTACAATAATTAAAACAAAAGATTACACATCGATATAAACTAATACTAAAATTAGTGGCATTTGTTTATCTGGTGAAGTAGAGACACTAAAAATGGCAATCACATCATCCCATAATTCTGTTCTCCTTCCAATTGTTTGGTCTGCTATTCATTGTAGGAGGCAAATCCGGAATCATAGAAAATTGTGTAGCCGATTCATAACCAAACAAAGAAAAAAAAAATAACAAAGAAAAGCAAAAAAAGGGGCAAAAAAAGAAACAGAAAAAAAAGTTTACCAGAAACGAAGAAAAATTCAGTTTTTGCTACAAACTTCCCCTTTGGCTTTTGCTTTGTCCATCAATCCAACAGTTCTCTCTTTTTTCCTTTTTTTTTTTATTACCAAAATCTGAAAATTATCCTTCTTGTTTTGATTTTGTATGATTCCCTCCATTCTTTCCTCCAATGGGTTTGTCAGAGAAATGAAAGCATGTATTATTGAAGACCAGGATTGATATAATAAATTAATAAGACGACAGTTTCATTTTATTTTTTTTCATTTTCTGGGTTACTTGCAGAAATTTGTTTTCTGTTCTTGAAAACCGTAGCAAGCGTATAATCTTTGATGAGGGTACTGATGAAAGAAGTAAAAGGAAAGCAAAAAGGGTATGAAAGAGAGAGAGGGGTTAAATTAGGAGTTGAAAGAGGAAGAGAATGAACAAAGAAGAAACAGGCATTGCTGTAAAGGTCTGGGAGGAAACAACATTAACAAAATCACAAGCAGTTCCAAAGAGGAGAGCCAAAACATTCTTCACTACAATGTCTGTGTACAATGTTGATGATGATGAGCATGGCCCAGGTGAAGTGTACCATGCCGAGAGAGTACTTGCCAATGGTGACTTTTATACTGGACAATGGGCTGATAATCTTCCTCATGGTCAGGGCAAATACCTCTGGACTGATGGCTGCATGTATGTTGGTGAATGGTACAGAGGAAAGACAATGGGGAAAGGCAAATTTAGCTGGCCTTCAGGAGCAACTTATGAGGGAGATTTCAAAGGAGGATATATGGATGGTATAGGAACTTATACAGGTTCAGTAGGTAATACTTATAAAGGTTCCTGGATTATGAACTTAAAACATGGAAAAGGAACTAAGAGTTTTTCTAATGGAGATTACTACGAGGGCGAATGGCGTCGAGGGCTGCAAGATGGTCATGGAAGATATCAGTGGAAGAATGGGAATCATTATATTGGTCAATGGAAGAATGGGATGATTAATGGCAATGGAACGATGATTTGGAGTTGTGGGAATAGGTATGATGGATTTTGGGAAGATGGATTGCCTAAAGGAAATGGGACATTTAGATGGGCAGATGGTAGTTTTTATGTTGGTGTTTGGAGTAAAGATCCTAAAGAACAGAATGGAACTTATTATCCATCAGGTTCTCCAGCTGGGGATTTGGATTGGGATCCTCAACATGTTTATTTAGTGGATTTGACGGATTGCAGGATATGTCAAGGAGAGAAAATTTCAATCCTTCCATCCCAAAAGATGACGAATTGGCCTGGAATAGCCGGGGAAGTTAATCAGAAACAATTGGTTTACAGGAGATGGAACGATGGTGGGAGGCCTAAGAGGATGTCTGTTGATGAGCGGCTTAGTAATTATAGTTTGGATACTGATGGCAGCCTCAATGTTTATACTAACGGTGACGTTGATTTGAGGAATAGTGAAGAGGGAATGGAGAATCTTCAACTTGATGATCTTGATTCCGGAGGGGGCAGGGTCGTTTTGAAACTACCACCAACCCCCAAGAAGCAGGGAGAGACAATAGCTAGAGGGCACAAGAACTACGAGCTTATGCTCAATTTGCAGTTGGGGATCAGGTATATTGCAGTTGGTGTATTCTGTTGCCTCTAATTTCTGATTTTAATGTGACCTTTCTTATATTGTATCCTACTTTTTTGAAAGTAAATTAACATATGCCACATACCAACTGGGACTTAAATCTTTCTTTTGTTCTGTTTCTGCCAAGCATAATCCATTTTTATGTTTTGATACAAATTAGCAATTAAGATCAGTGTTGGATTCTTCTAGTGCATTGGATCAGTTTGTGGTTATTCCAAACAGTGAATAATTTTATTAAGATCTTTCTGGCCCTCCCAAAACAATTTTCCTACATTCTGTAGTATGATTCGTCAATTTTGCAGAAACTCTTTGGTTGTTTTTATTCCATAGAAAAGATTGGAAGTTCTCGTTCATAAATAATGAAGTAATGAGTATTACCTTGCAATGATGTCACATTATGTCTATCTATATTCAAATATTTGTCCAGTTGACTTCTTATGCTACCTATAATTCAAATCTTTGTCTAGTTGACATCTTATGCTATGGCACAGACATTCTGTTGGGAGACCTGCTCCAGCTACATCTCTTGATTTAAAGGCTTCAGCTTTTGATCCAAAGGAAAAAGTATGGACAAAATTCCCGCCAGAAGGATCGAAGCATACACCTCCTCATCAATCTTGTGAGTTTAAATGGAAGGATTACTGCCCAGTGGTTTTCAGGTTTGATGCCGATATACATTCCCAAATTCAATAGATTGCCCTCCATCAGAGAGCATTTTAGTCTTGTTTGGATCACATATAGACGCCTCTGATCTTGTGGAAGTATATTTTTTTGAGAATTTCTTTAGTTACCAAGAATTTACAGCCGCAAAAAGAGAATAATTTGTCATCTGCCTGACAAATATTAAAAGCTAACTTTTGTAATGTGTTTGCATAAAACGCAGATCAGCTGGCTCTGCCTCATTCATGTTAAATAGTGTTACTATCATCTCAGAAACAATAGTAAATCATAGTGATACATTTTTCTGTGATATTAATCTTCATAGTAGCATCTAACGTTCCTTCACATTTTCATGTTCAGGACTCTGAGGAAATTGTTCAATGTGGATGCAGCTGATTATATGATATCCATTTGTGGAAATGATGCACTTCGAGAGCTCTCATCCCCTGGAAAAAGTGGAAGTTTCTTTTACCTAACCAATGATGACAAGTACATGATAAAGACCATGAAGAAGGCTGAAGTAAAAGTACGTTTTTTTGTTTTTTCACTTTCCCTCTTTTTGGAGGTTTCACTATTGCTCTTAACTCAAATCTGAATTTGCGACTGGAAATTGAGCTTCTCTTTCCATTTCAACCTTTTATTCAGTCCTTTTACAATTTCAATTTACTCCAAAGTAAATTGACTATCTTCAAAATACCCCTAAATTATTTTAAACCTCAATTTATGCTCAATTATTGCTAAGATGATAATTTGCCTTATATTTTGAACAGTAGTTGGGGTAAGTTCGGGTCTACAGGGGATATTTTAAATATAGTCAATTTATTAAGGATAAACCAAAATTATCCCTCATTGTGAATTCAACCCCTATCCCTGGAAATGAAAAATGCATGTTTGCATAATTCTGTTTCCTCACAATTAGAACCTCATTGTGCTTTTGTTATTCTCTCCCTCACCTTTTCCTTATATATCCCAGTAACTAATTTTCTATTAGTGCTTTTTTATTTTTTATTTGTTATTTATTATTATTATTATTTTGGGGGCATTGATTCATACGCTATTCATATTTTGCTAATAATACACAGGTTTTAATACGGATGCTACCAGCCTACTATAATCATGTTCGAGCATTTGAGAACACTCTAGTAACCAAATTTTTTGGCCTTCATTGTGTGAAATTAACTGGGACTGCACAGAAGAAGGTACTGTGAACACATATGAGACTGTAATTCAAGATACAACAAACTAAAATAAAAATAAAATAAAATAAATCTTCTGTCTCATGAACTCTCTTCATCTCATTTCCATCTACATTCTTCACTCACTGTGAGATTGATTGCTAGGTGCGATTTGTCATAATGGGGAACCTATTCTGCTCTGAATATGTCATTCATAGGCGTTTTGACTTGAAAGGCTCTTCTCATGGTCGGACAACTGCTAAACCACAGACAGCAGTTGATCCAACAACCACCCTTAAAGATCTTGATCTTAATTTTATTTTTCGATTACAGAAAGTTTGGTTCCAAGAGTTTTGCAGGTTAGTCACTTTGCTAGTTATCTTCTTTCTCTTTCTGTTTCACATTTCTGGGATTGAAGTGCTATTTCATCTCTAGAACTTAAACTTTCATTATGACGCTATGCATGTCGATGAAAATCTAGCAACTATTGAAAGATTTCCACTTCCATGCAATGTGATTTATTATTTGAATTTGGAAAGGTGTACCTTAGAAATTCCAGTGGATAGTGCAGATTGTTGAAACTATGAACTCAGCTGAAATTCATAAGTTAAAGGAGTGTGTGGTATTAATTTCAAACAGACGAATTTCTGCTTTTCAAATTTATAAACAGAAATAAGATGTGTGTACATCTATATTTGGTAAACACGAACTGGAAATATACAAGACTCTTACTCCTAAAAGTAGTTTCAAACTCTAAAACTATTCAGAGGGTCCACGTTGATACTTATTGTTCATTCATTAATATATTGTTCTGTTACTTATCAGAAAACTGCAAATCATGTCATTGTTTTATTATATTTAGATGTGTTTGTGTGTATAAAGCTTCAAATGTGGAAAAGACCTTAAAGAGGGGTTTGTTTCACTCGTAAGCTGATCTTCATTTCTGCAGGCAAGTGGACAGGGACTGTGACTTTCTTGAACAAGAGAGAATAATGGACTACAGTCTTCTGATTGGTGTTCACTTTAGAGAAGCTGTTTCATATAGAGATTCTCACACGCCTCCTCGTACTTCTGGAGCTCGCACTCCTAGAGGTTATTTTTAGTCACATCCAGCATTTCCTATTTATTTCTACAGCATGAAATATAAAACTATATTTTTTACTTGATTAACAGGAAATGCAGAACTTGACAATGAACCAGCAGCGCCTCGTCTATCTAGAGTAGACATGGACCAGCTTCTTCTGGATCCAACTCGGTAATACCAATTTATAAACATTGAGCTTAAATTCCTGATTTTCTTCATACAGTTGTAGTTATACCGCATTGAATTATACTTTAATAACCAATTGCATATTTCAGCATTCTCGTACCAAATAAAACCATTAGAAATTATTCTTTAGTTATGAATGAACTCAAAAATGATTAACTGTATTCCCCAAATCCAATATCAACTATTTATTTTACTCTACATTGACTTTTGTATCACTTTGCTTTCAACCTGTTGTTACAAACTTACAATCTAGTATGAATAGATTGAATTCCAAATCTGTCACCATTCTAGGATGTAATATATTGACATCCAGTACAAGTCTTTGCTCTCTCATTCCTTTCTGATTGCATGGAGCAGATGGGCTTCCATAAAGTTAGGTGTGAACATGCCAGCCCGAGTTGAACAGACAGTGAGACGAAATGATTGTGAAACTCAACTGATTGGAGAACCAACTGGTGAATTATATGATGTTATCCTCTACTTTGGTATAATAGACATACTACAAGACTATGATATTAGCAAGAAACTTGAGCATGCATACAAATCAATGCAGTACGATCCAACTTCAATCTCGGCCGTTGATCCAAGACAATACTCAAGACGCTTTCGAGATTTCATTTACAGAGCTTTTGTAGAGGACACATGAAAGATATAGAATTGACCAAAGTCTTCAACATGCACTCCATGGCAATCCATGCAGTCAGTTGACCCTTCCACGGAAAGATGAGAGTAGTTACCGGTTAAAGTATTGGCCGACATCGCGGCAGAGGATAATTCAAGGCTCCGTAAAATTCCTGCAGTTTCCCTTTTTGATCATCTCTATTAGCTTACATATACAAGGTATAGTATTAGATTTATGTCATAACTAGAGTTACTGAAGCCTGTTTGCTGTAAAAATGAATTAACCAAGTGTTACTAGCATCGATTCTTTTTGTACCTAAAATTCTTTCCCAGAAGGTGAAGTGAATCTGCGCTTGACACGAATTATTATGTACAGAAGGTCATAACGTAAGTAGCCATTAGTTATTTATGTCAATAATTTTTCCTGTATAAACGTCTTTCAATTTCAATCTACGGTTTTTGGCTTTTTGTATGCAGTTTCATACAACCCCAAACAAATTTAATATCATTATTTTAAAAAAAGAATAATTATATTTTTGCATAGAACAGGGAAAATTACATATAGTTACGCTGAATATTAGGCCTAAGCTTCGTTAAAATCTGTAATTTTGAGTCGGTTTATTCAACATCTCAAAGAATGGTCTGCTACTGGAGAGTTAACGAAATAGTTGACCGTGCCCCACAAGATGCCCATTTCTTTATTTTTTTAAATTTATTTATTTCTTAATATTATTTATATATTTATAAACAAATTTAGGTAGGAATGAGTATTAGGGGTGACAAAACGAATAAACGAATCGAATTCAACTCGAATCGTAAATAAATTGGGTCAAAATTCTACTGATTTAGATTCGATTTGTTTATTAAACGAATTGAAATCTCATAAATCGGATTCATTTCGTTTATTAAACGAATATTCAGTTCGATTTGTTTAATTTGTTTAGTAGAATTAATAAACGAATTAAATCGAATTGAATCCAGATTCGTTTATTATTCGTTTTTCCTATTACAAATCCATAACAAATCGAATCAAATTAGGATTCATTTACAATTCGTTTAGAAAAATATAATTAATAAACAAAATTAAGCAAAATAAAATATAAAAAACTACAAATTGAATATCCTACAACAAAATACGAATAACCCAAACTATATTTTAAGATTAAATATACAGTCATCCAAATACTAAATTACAAATCCTTAATAATACAAATAATCTTCAAATTTTTAAAAAATTTCAAATAAATTTAAGGATAAAAAAGTAATTTAACTAAATGAATTTTAAACGAATCGTCCTATATTCGATTCATTTATAATTCATTTATTAAACGAATTCTAAACGAATCAATATCTTTAAACCTGGATTTGATTCATTTAATTATCAAATCGAATCGAATTCACCAATTTATTAACAAATAATTTTTTTCAAACCCAAACTCATTTAATTCGCATTAAATTGAATCGAATAAACAAATCATGACCCATGTTGCCACCCCTAAATTAAGTATTGAAACCTGGTCTTTTATTTGAGAAAATTATAATTCAAGGCTTCAATCAATATGCCAAGCCAATTGTCATTTGTAATAGTAAAACTTCAATAAATTAATAATTTTAATTAAAAATAAGTTTTGTTAGTCCCAATTTGGGTCTACATGGTAGATCAATAGTTTGATAAATTTATAAGATAATAATTTTTCAAAAAATTCTTATTTTTCTATAGGTCCCACCAACTATATAAAATACTAATGATTTAATTTGAAACTAAATCCATTATAGTAAAACATTGATAAATGAATGTTCAATAGATTAATAATCTCACTTAAATAATAAATTCTTCCGGTCTCAACTTGGGCCAGTGTACTAAAATAATAATTTCAGTAAATGCATAAAATAATAATTTCAGTAAATGCATAAAATAATAATTTTTTTCAAATCCTTTAAGGATCAACGAAAATATAAATTAATAATTGATCAAATATAAAAATATATTAACAATAAACAACATATAAAATTCATATTATTAAGAACATTTTCTGAAATGCAAGTTACACAACCCAAGAGGGGGGGGGTGAATTGGGTTTTTAAAAATTATGCAATACAATTAGCATAACAAATTAATCTAACGCCTTAATGAAATAGAAAACAATAAATTCAAACAAGTATAAAAATAAAAGAGTAAGGGAAGAGAAAAACAAACATATGGATTTTTACGTGGTTCGGCAATCCTCGCCTACGTCCACACCTCCAAGCCAACCAAGCTCGAGGATTTCACTATCCAAGCCTCCCAAGGCTTCAAGTTCTTACAATTGACTTTCAAGGTGTCAATGAACCTTTACAATCAAGAGATTATCTCCCCAATCTCTTCACCCCAAGTGTTTTTCACACTTACACACTCACAATTTGATAGGAAATGAAAATTACAACAAAAACTCTCTTTAAGAGTGGATATGCAAATAATAGCTCAACAATGATTCAATCTATGATGATTTGTGTTTTGGAAGCTCAATATATGTTATATGATCTTATATTTGCTTGCATTAGTTCTTAGAATGAAGTTTGAGTTGAGTTTTTATAGTTAAAACCCGAAAACTAGTCGTTATAAGCAAATTCCCGCGCCCAAGCGGTTAGCCGCTTAATTTATCCGGCTAACCGCTCATGAACAGTGATATTACCGTTATTTTTGAATTTTGCTATAGTAATATTGTTCACTAAAATTACATTTTAGCCCAAAACTTTCTATAATTATACTACGACTCAAAATGTCATAAAATTTTACAAATAGGTCCAATTTTAGAATTTCTTAAAAATAGTTGTCTTTCCAAAGCTTTTTAAAATTATTATATTGCCCCAAAGATATTATTATTTTGCAAAAAGGTCCTTTTCAATATAATACCCTTATTTTTCAAAGTTCTCAAAACCTTTCACTTTAGTCCAAAATATTCATAAATTATAGTATGGCCCAAAACATTTCAAATGTTTGTAAAAATGTCCAACTCCGAAATTTAATCATAATACTTATTAAAATCAAAGATTTCAAAACTTTACATTTAAGTCCAAATTACTCAAAACCACAAGGTACTTTATCTTATAAAAATAAAACCTTTTAGTTTATAAAACGTAATTAATTAAATTAATCTCTTGAGCTTCTCAAATGCTAAATCATGCATCAATTAAATCATACCGGCTTTACAAGAATTTAGTGCACTAATTATCCGTTGAGCTCTAAACTTTATTCTTGATTTCGTTGTTGTCCGTTGAGTGTCTTGATCTTGATTTCACTTTATTCACTTGCATAAATATTATCCTTCAAAAACTAGTGAAAATGTAAAATACAATATTTATTATTTTTACTTAAGACACATGTTTGTTATCATCAAAATTACATTATGTGTAGCCTTTTAGGCTAACAATCTCCCCATTTTTCATGATGACAAACATCTCATGTATTTTGACATAAAACTCCCCCTTAATACATGGCATACATGATTTCAACTTATAAATCAAATTTAAGAACAAACTCTCCCTAAATATATAATCTATAACAATTTGTAAGCTCCCCCTTAATATTTCATAACAGTGCACAAATACTTTAAGATCAAAATACATATTATATGTTTCTGTATTCAATACATGATCTCTCCCCCTTCATCATCAAAATTACTAGAAATTCATGCTAAGACCGATAATATGTTAATGGTTAATCGAGAAACATGAATATATCCAAAAACTTGTCATATTTATCTCCCCCTTTAAAAAAGAAAAGAAAAGATAGATATATGCAATTTTAAACAAGATCATCAAAAATAATTCAATGAAGATATTACCCATTTTGTGCGAGCAAAAATTTTGGCAGAGTCTCCCCTTAAAAATGAACAAATCCTCAAATACACAACGTGGTTAAAAACACTTCCATAAAAGCTTAAACAAGTATAACAAACCAACAACTCCACCAAGTCATCAAGCAACACATACGAATTAAGCATATAATTAACCAAAGAGTTATAATATTCCAAGAATCCGAAAACATCATCCAAATATAACATATTCGAAGATCAAATACAAGCATCCTTAATCCACAAATTAAAAACAACATATCCAAATATCAAACAACAAGATGTCATCCGCAAATGAAAAACAACAATGCATGGAGAGATTGAAATACTAACTAGGCAACCCAAGAGGGGGGGGGGGTGAATTGGGATTCTAAAATTATTCAACTTTAAAACAAAATATCATGCAAATCTAAAACGAATTTAAAACAATAACAATTAAATCAATCACAATATAAAAAGATAAGGGAAGAGAGATTCAAACACGAAGATTTTTACGTGGTTCGGCCAACCTCGCCTACGTCTACGCCTCCAAGCTTTCCGGGCTTGAGGATTTCACTAAGCAAGTCTTCAAGGCTTCAATTGCTTACACTTGACTTCCAAGGTGTCAATGAACCTTTACAACAAGAGATTATCCCCAATCTCTTAACCCAAGTGTATCCCAACACTTACAATCACTCAAAATAAAAGATTACAAACTGTTTTTCTCTCACACAATATTTAAGATTACAAATCAATGCCCAATGTGTGAATAGATGAAGCAAGAATATGTTTAAAGCTCTATGAAGATTGTATTCTCGAGTATATGCTCAATGGTTGTGTTGTGATCAATTTTCTTCGAATTTAAATGAGCTTATTTATATTTGGAGCTGAAAAACTAGCCGTTACAAACTGTCTGCCCGAAAACGGTTCACCGTTAGCCGTTAACGGCTAACCGTTTACGCTGGTCAAAGTTACCGTTGGGGCCAAAATTCAAATAAACGGTTTGTCGTTTAAGGTTACCCTTTCGTCGTTAACTTCCAGAGACCTGCAAGATGAACACCAGTTATCTGTTTATAGGAAACGGTTAAGGATTTGCATGAAGTAAATCTCTGGATGTTTTCGGTTAACCGTTTATAATAAACGGTTCGCCGTTTGTTTCCAGTAACCTGCAAGATGAATACCTTCCTCGTTTTGTTTGATTTGAAGTCCAAGGAAGTACTTCAACTCTCCCATCATACTCCTCTCAAACTCTCGGCTCATACATAATGAAAAATCTTTACACAACAACTCATTAGTAGAACCAAAAATAATATCATCAACATAAATTTGAACAATAAGTATGTCTTGGTTCTTATGCTTAACAAAAAGAGTTGTGTCCGCTTTACCCATCGAAAAATCGTTATCCAACAAGAAGTTTTTAAGCCTATCATACCAAGCTCTAGGTGCTTGTTTTAAACCATACAAAGCTTTGGATAGCTTATACACATGATCATGAAATTTTTTATTTTCAAAACCAGGAGGTTGTTTCACATAAATTTCCTCCATAATATATCCATTTAAGAAAGCACTTTTGACATCCATTTGATATAAAATAAAATCCTTATGACATGCATAAGCTAACAACATCCTAATGGATTCTAACCTTGCTACAGGTGTAAAAGTTTCATCAAAATCAATTCCTTCTTCTTGGTTGTAACCTTGAGCCACTAATCTAGCTTTATTTCTTACAACCACACCGGATTCATCCATTTTATTTCTAAATACCCATTTAGTGCCTATAATGGATTGATGTTCCGGATAAGGAACTAACTCCCACACATTGTTTCTCTCAAATTGGTTCAACTCCTCTTGCATTGCCATAATCCAAGATTCATCATTTTCCGCATCCGCAAAGGATTTTGGTTCAATTTGAGAAATAAATGCAGCATGCTCACATGTGTTCCTAAGAGATGATCTAGTAGTAACACCTCGTGAGGGATCTCCTAAAATTACATCCTTAGGGTGAGAGGAAACATACCTCCACTCCTTGGGGAGTGTTTGAGAAGTACCTTCATTTTGCTCTACATTTGGTTCTTCATGATGTTCCTCTTGAATTCCATGTGGTGCATCCTTTTGATTGTCATTTGATGCTTCTTCTCGTTGTTCTTCTTCTGCATTATCATCAACAACGACTTTCTCCATAAAGGAGGGGTTAGACTCATCAAAAGTAACATGCATAGATTCTTCCACAACTAAAGTTCTTTTGTTATAAACTCTATAAGCTTTGCTTGAATTTGAATAACCAAGAAAAATACCAACATAGGATTTTGGATCAAATTTACCAAGATTATCTTTTGTGTTCAAAACAAAACATTTGCATCCAAAAACTTTAAAATAACCAATGTTGGGTTTTCTATCTTTCCAAAGCTCATATGGAGTTTTATTAAGATTAAGTCTAATCAACACTCGATTTAAAACATAACAAGCGGTGTTGACGGCTTCGGCCCAAAAATACTTGGGCAAAGAATTTTCATTCAAGATGGTCCTAGCCATTTCTTAAATAGACATATTCTTTCTCTCTACTACTCCATTTTATTGTGGGGTTCTAGGTGATGAGAATTGATGTTCAATGCCAAAGTCATTACAAAAATTTTCAAATGCATGATTTTCAAATTCTCCACCATGATCACTTCTAATACAAGTAATAGAGTAACCTTTTTCATTTTGAACCTTTTTATAGAAAATTTGAAATGCATCAATGACATCATCCTTATTAGCTAAGAACAATACCCATGTGTATCTAGAAAAATCATCCACAATTACGAATGCATAATATTTACCATTTAAACTAGCATATCTAGAAGGTCCAAATAAATCTATATGAAGCAATTGAAGTGGTTTTGAAGTAGAGATATGATTCTTGTTTTTGAAGGAAGTCTTGATTTGTATTCCAAATTGGCATGCTTTACAAACTCTATCTTTTTGAAAGCTGATTTTTGGAAGACCTTTAACTAAATCATTTTTCACGATTTTTGAAATCAAATCCATGCTTGCATGTCCTAATCTTCTATGCCATAACCAACTATCATCATGTAATGCGGACAAACATTTATCAAGAGTAGATGCACATTCTATGTCAATGATATAAACATTACCACATCTATTACCAACAAACAAGATTTTGCCATCACATGAGTTTTCGATAACACATTTAAATTTATCAAAAATGACTTTGTAACCTTTGTCACATAATTGGCTAATGCTAATTAAGTTGTGTTTCAAGTTCTCAACCAAACATACATTCTCAATTAGAGTTGGGGATACTTTACCAACATCTCCAATTCCAAGAATTTTTCCTTTTGAGTTGTCTCCAAAAGATACGTCTCCACCATTTTCAATTTTGGTGAAGCTTGAGAACCAAGAATAATTCCCTGTCATGTGTCTTGAACAACCGCTGTCCAAGTACCACTTATTCTTCTTCTTCTTCAAGCCCTGTAGAGAAAATCTCAAGTTTTAGGTACCCAAACCTTTTTGGGTCCTTGAGAGTTAGCAATGGTTCCTTTCGGAACCCAAACACATTTCATACCATAATATGCATTTCTCTTCACTGCACATCTATTTTTCATATGACCATCTTGATTACAATAATGACATACAATTTTATTGTTAATAGATGTATTCTTCACAAAATAGCTCTTGTAAAATTTTTGTCTAAAATTTGGTTTATAACCAATGCCACTTTTGTCAAATACACATTTTTGTGAGTTTAGCAAATTGTCCAACATCTTTTGCCCATTTGTAAATTTCAAGACAATCTCATTTAACTCATTGTTCTTTTTCTTGAGCATTTCATTTTCATTTTTCAACTCATCTATGTGTGATTCTAAATGCTCATGCAAGATGCTAGGCTTCTCATTTGATAATGCAATTTCATCATGCAATGTTTTGTTGCTTACTTCTAGGCATACAATTCTTGCATTTAGGGATTCATTTTCATTTTTAAGCTTTGCCATTTCCTTTTTAAGACATACATTCTTTTTACCAATCTTTATCAACTCATTATGCAAGTCTTTAAAAGCATCATACAATTCATCACAGGTGGGATCACTTACCTCATTGGGATCATCATCATCTCCTATTGCCATAAGTGCTAGGTTTGAAACTTCTTGCGATCCTTCTTCATCACTTGAATATTCCTCGTTATCATCCCAAGTTGCAACCATTGCTTTCTTCTTGAGTTTGTTGATAAGTGGACACTCCGATCTTATATGGTCAGACTTCTTATATTCATAGCATATGATTGCCTTCTTCTTCTCCCTATGGTTCTTGAAGTTTCTGAAATTTCTTCGCTCTCCAGTTTTCTTGAAGAATTTTATGAACCTCCTTGCTAGCATGGGTAGCTCTTCATCATCTAGTTCACTCTCCCCATCACTCTCATGTTTTGAAGCTTTGAGAGTAATGTTTTTCTTCTTCTCCTCATGCCATTTTTCTGCTGCCAAATCTTCTTCATATGAAATGAGAGAACCAATTAAATCATCAAGAGGTAAAGTATTTAAATCCTTTGCTTCCTCAATGACAGTCCTTTTTGGTCTCCATTCCTTAGATAGTGACCTAATGATTTTCTTGACTTTTTCGCTATTTGAAAAAGTCTTCCCTAGAGCTCCTAGAGTGTTCACTATGTCCGTGAATATAGTATACATAGAGTACACATTTTTATTTTGTTCCCTTTGGAACAATTCATATTGTCGAGTGTACCTACTGATTTTAGATTCTTTCACTTGGTTTGTGCCTTCATAGACAACCTCAAGTTTGTGCCAAATCTCACTAGCACTTTCACAACTAGACACTCTATGAAACTCTTTCTTATCTAGTGCACAAAACAAGGCATTCATGGCTTTGGAGTTTAGAGAGGCTTTTCTCTTTTCGAATTCATTCCAATCCCGTGAAGGTTTTAGAATATCTTCTCCGACTTCATTTTTAGTCAAAGACATGAAAGGACCATCATTAACAATTTCCCAAATCTCATAATCTAAGGCTTGCAAGTAAATTTTCATCATAGTTTTCCAATATGGGTAATCATTTCCATCAAAGTAAGGTGGTCTAGTGGTGGACTGTCCTTCCCTAAATGTGGAATCATTTTGAGTTGCCATTGATCTTTAGCTCTAGACGGTTAAGTCTAAATAAGAGCACCAAGCTCTGATACCAAATGAAATACTAACTAGGCAACCCAAGAGGGGGGTGAATTGGGATTATAAAATTATTCAACTTTAAAACAAAATATCATGCAAATCTAAAACGAATTTAAAACAATAACAATTAAATCAATCACAATATAAAAAGATAAGGGAAGAGAGATTCAAACACGAAGATTTTTACATAGTTCGGCCAACCTCGCCTACGCCCACGTCTCCAAGCTTTCCGGGCTTGAGGATTTCACTAAGCAAGCCTTCAAGGCTTCAATTGCTTACACTTGACTTCCAAGGTGTCAATGAACCTTTACAATAAGAGATTATCCCCAATCTCTTAACCCAAGTGTATCCCAACACTTACAATCACTCAAAATAAAAGATTACAAACTGTTTTTCTCTCACACAATATTTAAGATTACAAATCAATGCCCAATGTGTGAATAGATGAAGCAAGAATATGTTTAAAGCTCTATGAAGATTGTATTCTCGAGTATATGCTCAATGGTTGTGTTGTGATCAATTTTCTTCGAATTTAAATGAGCTTATTTATATTTGGAGCTGAAAAACTAGCCGTTACAAACTGTCCGCCCGAAAACGGTTCACCGTTAGCCGTTAACGGCTAACCGTTTACGGCTAACCGTTTACGCTGGTCAAAGTTACCGTTGGGGCCAAAATTCAAATAAACGGTTTGTCGTTTAAGGTTACCCTTTCGTCGTTAACTTCCAGAGACCTGCAAGATGAACACCAGTTATCTGTTTATAGGAAACGGTTAAGGATTTGCATGAAGTAAATCTCTGGATGTTGTCGGTTAATCGTTTATAATAAACAGTTCACCGTTTGTTTCCAGTAACCTGCAAGATGCACATCAGTTACCTGTTTATAATAAACGGTTAAGGATTTGCATGAAGTGACTTTCTGGACATTATCGGTTAACCGTTTGTAATAAACGGTTCGCCGTTAGTTTCCAGTAACCTGCAAAACAATTTAGTCTTATCCGATTTTGTTAAACGGTGCCAGAGGATAACCTTCAATTCTGGGTATTATCGGTTAACCGTTTGGAATAAATGGTTCACTGTTAAAGTCCAGTAGCCTTTCTATCTTTTGTGATTTCCGTTTTTCATAAATGGTTAGAGCTTAGGCAATGTGTTGCTCTCTGGTAATAATCGGTTAACCGTTTAAAAGAAACCGGTTCACCGTTTATTTTTAGAATCACATTTTATGCCAGATTTTGCAAAGAACCTTTTTCTAATTTGAAAATCCATCTTTTATGAGTATGAATGGAATGATTATTAAGGCTTTCGTTTATTAAGAAATAGCTCCAATATTTTTATCAAAGACCATTTAAAGTTTGTTATTATCAAAATCAATATTATTAACATATTCATGTTAACAGAGATGTAGTGCAGAGTGACAAATAAAAAAATAAAAATAGAGTGCTAAGGAGATAGTGGATGTGATGAAGAGGATGGTGGTGGAAATCCAAGAGCTGCAAAAAGTTGCTGCTGGCCATCAAGAAGCTTCTGCTGTTGAGCAAAGAGACGCTCTCGCTCGGACATGGACTGAAGTTGAAAAGCTTCAAGCATAGACTGAAGTTTGTCTTGCCGCTTAGAAAGTGAATCCACTTTAGTTAACAGCTGCTGCAACGGATCCTCAGAGTCAGCTGAAGTAGAGTGGGAAGGGCCTTCAGAAGGTGGAGGACGTGAGATATATGGAGCACTAAAATCAGGAAGCAAGTGTGGGGGACAGACATCGTTAAAGAAACGATGATCTGAAGGAGCAAGTTCCGTAACTTTTTTGTTTCATTGATCTTTATACCAGCTATCATCCCTCCAATAAAAACCCAAATTAGCGATTGATTCATCGCCTAATTCCCTCGAATTCAAGGAGATTGGCTCGGTTATAGGGACACGGAAATACTCTAGAATTCGGGTAATAATACTAGCATATGGAAGAGATCTTTTGGCTAAGCTGGGAGTACTAAGCATATGATGAAGGATAATATACCCAATATTTAGCACCATCTCCTCTAGAATGCAGTCCAATATGGCTACATCTAAACAGCTAACTTCATCCGCATATCCAAACCTAGGAGTTATAACATGATGAAGAACATAATGAAGGATTCGAGTTTGAAGAGGTAAGGCTTGAGATTTCAAAGGTGATTGACAAAACGCAGAAGACAAATCACACCGTCGATAAATTTTTCGAACAACATTCTCCAGTGAAAACCAAGGATCTTTGATTTTGGCTCTGGTACTATATAGTTCCAATCCCTCATTTGGAGTTCCAAGGATAGAATTTAGCAAAGCAACATCAAATTCAATATAAACTCCCCCAACATTAGTAACAATTCTATTCGAAACTTCCGTATCCATATTCGAATAAAAAACCTTGACTAAATTTTCATAATAATGTTCATTAACAACCAACACATTCTTCCATCCCATAGCAATAAATAAATCTTTAAGAGATTTATCACAAATTTCTAAATTATCCATATTACCGAGATTGACAAAATAAGGTGTAATGACCGACATTGGCTTGAAATTATCGAGAAAACGTTTCCAAAGCATGGGTCGTGGAAAATGAGTCAACATAAACTCTGAATTGTCGCCATGATCATCCTTACGCTTCTTGGCCACGTGTTTTCCCTTGGACTTGTCACCACCCACCATTGTTGGAAGAAAAATTAGCTTAAAAATGCAATTTCGGGTTTAAAAAAATTTGAGTGAAATGGATTTGTTTCAGGCAAGAAAATAAATCCTAGAGATGGAATGAAGCTAATTTATGATGTAGATTGAATTAAAAATGGCCTAAAGGAAGCTTGAAAATGAAGAGAGAGAAACGGGTAGAGTGAGATTTTTTATTTTGGGTTTCATGTGGAGAGTGGATGAAATGTTGTTTTGAGAGTGAAAAGTGAAGGAGTAATAGATGAATAATGATTTGAGTGGTTGATTTTAACAAGAAAATGGGTGAAAGATGAAGAGATTTGAGAAAGAAAATGGAGGGGCACTATTCATCCATGAGAGAGAAAAAGGAATGAGTAAAGAACAAGTGAAGAAAAGATGATGGAGAAGTGATTAATGAAGATGAGATGCATGGGTTTTAGTTTGAATGATTGATTTGGGCATAAAAATGGATGAAAAAGGAAGAAATTAGAAGTGAAAATGGATGGGTGGTTCACGGTTTTGGATGAAAGAGAGAACAAGTGCAGAAAAATAACGAAGGAAGAAGAAGAAGCAAAAAAAAAAAAAAAAAAAAACCCCAACCCGTGACCAAGCGGCTAGCCACTTGTTCTCGGGTTTGGGACAGTCTCCAAGCGGCTAGCCGCCTGGTGGCTGTCCATCTGCACAATAATTACTTTCCGGCTAGTTTCGATTAATTCTGTGACCATTTTGTGATCCCGAAACATCTCAAGAGCCAATTTAATGCATGATTCATGATTTTAAACATCCAAAAGATGATTAATTCAAACTAATAATCCATCCAACAAACATATATTCATGAAGCACATAAGCATTCAAAAATTAATAAATCAAACACCTCATATATCTAACATGCTCAAACACTTCATAAACATTAACAATCATCAAGCAAACAATTTTAATAGAGATGTTAATGAGAAAATTTCATCATCCCAAGTTCATGTCGAATTTTTGAAAATTGTTCTTCGCAAAGGGGTTTTGTAAAAATATCGGCAAGTTTTTTTTCCGTAGAGATAAATTCTAATGCAATATCACCCTTTTGTACATGATCTCTCAAGAAATGATGTCTAATTTCTATATGCTTGGTTCTAGAGTGCTGAATGGGATTCTTTGAAAGATTTATGGCACTAGTATTATCACACTTGATAGGAATTTGTTCAAGATTAATACCATAGTCTCTAAGTGTTTGTTTCATCCAAAGTGTTTGTGCACAACAACTACCTACGGCAATATATTCCGTCTCAGTAGTTGAGAGTGCCACCGAATTTTGTTTCTTACTAAACCATGAAACAAGTGAATGACCAAGAAAATGACAAGTTCCACTAGTACTTTTCCTATCGACCTTGTAACCGGCAAAATTGGCATCCGAATAACAAGTTAAATCTATGAGAGTTCCTCTAGGATAGCAAAGGCCAATATCTATGGTTCCACTCAAATAACGAAAAATTCTTTTAACAGCAAGCAAATGAGATTCCTTGGGACATGATTGAAATCTTGCACACAAGCATACACTAAACATGATATCGGGTTTACTTGCGGTTAAGTAAAGTAAGGATCCGATCATACCTTGATACTTTTTATTATCAACCTCTTTACCTTTTTCATCTTTATCAAGCTTGATTGTAGTACTCATTGGAGTATTCTTGGTATTTGATTCATCAATACCAAATCTCTTGAGCAAGTCTTTGACATACTTAGCTTGGTTGATGAAGATTCCCTCATTGTTTTGTTTGATTTGAAGTCCAAGGAAATACTTCAATTCTCTCATCATGCTCATCTCAAATTCCTTACTCATACAAGAGGAAAACTCTTTGTACAAAGATTCATTAGTAGAACCAAAAATAATATCATCAACATAAATTTGAACAACAAGTATATCTTGATTTTATTTTTAATAAAAAGGGTAGTATCCGCTTTTCCCATCGAAAAATTGTTATCCAACAATAAATTTTTAAGCCTATCATACCATGCTCTAGGTGCTTGTTTTAATCCAACAATGCTTTTGATAACTTATAAACATGATTTGGAAATTTTTCATTTTCGAAACCAGGGGGTTGTTTCACATAAACTTTCTCCATAATATAACCATTTAGGAAAGCACTCTTGACATCCATTTGAAATAAAATAAAATCTTTATGACATGCAAATGCTAACAACATCCTAATGGATTCTAATCTAGCTACAGGTGCAAAGGCTTCATCAAAATCGATTCCTTCTTCTTGGATGTATCCTTGAGCCACTAATCTAGCTTTTTTTCTTACAACCACACCGGATTCATCCATTTTATTTTTAAAAACCCATTTAGTGCCTATAATGGATTGATATTCCGGTTTAGGAACCAATTCCCACACTTTATTTCTCTCAAATTGATTTAACTTTTCTTGCATTGCTATAATTCAAGACTCATCATTTTCAACATCCGCAAAATATTTTGGTTCAATTTGAGGAATAAATGCAGCATGCTCACATGTGTTTCTAAGTGATGATCTAGTTGTAATACCTCTTGAAGGATCACCTAAAATTAAATCCTTAGGATGAGAAGAAACATACCTCCACTCTTTGGGGAGTGTTTAAGAAATACCTTCTTGTTGTTCCATATTTGTTTGTTCTTCTTGTCTATCCTCTTGATTTTCTTGTGGTGCATTGTCTTTATTCTTTTTTTATGATTCTTCTTGTAATTCTCCATCTGCATCATCATTAACAACTCCTTTCTCCGCAGAAGAGGGGTTAGATTCATCAAACGTAACATGCATGGATTCTTCCACAACTAAAGTTCTTTTGTTATAAACTCTATAAGCTTTGCTTGAGTTTGAATACCCGAGAAAGATGCCAACATCAGATTTTGGATCAAATTTACCAAGATTATCTTTTGTGTTTAAAATAAAACATTTGCATCCAAAAACTTTGAAATAACCAATGTTGGGTTTTCTATCTTTCCAAAGCTCATAGAGAGTTTTATTGAGATGAGGTCTAATCAACACCCGATTTAAAACATAACAAGCGGTGTTGACGGCTTCGACCCAAAAAATATTTTGGTAATGCATTTTCATTTAAGATGGTCTAGCCATTTCTCAACAATTTCATTTTGTTGTGGAGTCCTCGGTGATGAAAATTGTTGCTCAATGCCAAAATCATTATAAAAATTTTCAAATACATGATTTTCAAACTCTTCACCATGATCACTTCTAATACAAGTAATAGAGTAACCCTTTTCATTTTGAACCTTTTTACAGAAAATTCTAAATGCATAAATGGCATCATCCTTATTAGCTAAGAATAATACCCATGTGTATCTAGAATAATCATCTACAATTACAAATGCATAAAATTTGCCACTTAAACTAGCATATCTAGAAGGTCCAAATAAATCTATGTGAAGTAATTGAAGAGGTTTTGAAGTAGAGATATGATTCTTGTTTTTTAAAAAGGTTTTGATTTGTTTTCCAAATTGATAAGCTTCACAAATTCTATCCTTTTGAAAATCAATTTTTGGAAGACCTTTAACTAAATCATTTTTCAAAATTTTTGAAATTAAATCCAAGGTTGCATGTCCTAGTCTTCTATGTCATAACCAACCATCATCATGCAATGCCGAAAAACATTTATCATGAGTAGATGCACACTCTATATCAATCGTGTAAACATTGCCACATCTATTTCCCATAACAAAATTTTCCCATCACATGCATTCTCAATAACACATCTTGATTTATCAAAAACAACTTTATAACCTTTGTCACATAGTTGACTAATTGTGTTTCAAATTTTCAACCAAACACACATTTTCAATTAGAGTTGAAGAAACTTTACCAGCATTACCAATTCCGAGAATTTTTCCTTTTGAGTTATCTCCAAAGGATACATCTCCACCATTTTCGATTTTGGTGAAACTTGAGAACCATGCATAGTTTCCGGTCATATGCCTAGAACATCCGCTATCCAAGTACCATTTATTTTTCTTTTTCTTCAAGCCCTGCAAAGAAAATCTTATGTCTTAGGCACCCAAACCTTTTTGGGTCATTGAGCGTTAGTAACGGTTCCTTTTGGAACCCAAATACATTTGACACCATAATATGCATTCCTTTTCACGGGACATCTATATTTCATGTGACCATTTTGATTACAATAATGACAAACAATCTTATGATCACTTGTGGAGGTAGCTTTAACAAAATAATTCTTATAATACTTTTGCTTTAAGTTAGGCTTATACCCAAGTCCTCCTTTATCAAAAACACATTTTTGAGAGTTAAGCATGTTATCCAACATCTTTGGCCCATTTGTAAATTTTAAAACAACATTACTAAGTTCAATATTCTTTTTCTTGAGCATTTCATTTTCTTTTTTCAAATCATCTATATGTGACTCTAAGTGCTCATGTGAAGTGCTAGGTTTTTCATTTGATAATACAACTCTATTATGCAAAGTTTTATTCTCTAATTCTAATCCTTTAATCTTCTCATCCAATGACTCATTGCATTTTTTCATGGCATCCTTTTCATTTGTAAATTCTAAAAATTTCTTTTTACCAATTTTCATCAACTCATCATGTATTTCTTTAAAAGTATCATACAATTCATCATAGGTTGGATCACTTACCTCATTGAGATCATCATCATCTCCGATTGCCAAAAGTGCTAGGTTTGATACTTCTTGCGACTCTTCTTCATCACTTGAATCTTCATCGCTATCATCCCAAGTAGCAACCATAGCTTTCTTCTTGAGTTTGTTGAGAAGTGGGCATTCCGATCTTATATGACCGGGCTTTTTGCATTCATAGTATATGATTACCTCTTTCTTTTCCTTTTGGTTTTTGAAGTTTCTAAATTTTCTTCAGTCACCGGTTTTCTTAAAAAAATTTCTGAACCTCCTTACTAGCATAGCCAACTCCTCATCATCCGACACACTTTCCCCATCACTCTCATATTTTGTGGCTTTAAGAGTAATGTTTTTCTTCTTTTCCTCATTTCCTCTTTCAGCTGTCAAATCTTCCTCATAAGAAATAAGAGAACCAAATAAATCATCAATAGGTAAGATATTCAAATCTTTAGCTTCCTCGATGGCAGTCCTTTTTTGTCTTCATTCCTTAGGTAATGACCTAATGATTTTCTTAACTTTCTCGCTATTTGAAAAGGCCTTTCCTAGGGCTCCTAGAGTGTTTACTATGTCCGTGAATCTAGTATACATAGAATACACACTCTCATTTTGTTCCATTTGGAACAATTCATATTGCTGAGTGCACCTACTAATTTTAGACTCTTTCACTTGATTCGTGCCTTTGTAAACAACTTCAAGTTTGTGCCAAATTTCATTAGCACTTTCACAACTAGACACTCTAAGAAATTCTTTCTTATCGAGTGCACAAAACAAGGCATTCATGGCTTTAGAATTTAGAGAAGCTTTTCTCTTTTCCAATTCATTTCATTCCCGTTAAGGTTTTGGAATGTCATCCCCGAATTCATTTTTAGTCAAAGGCATAAATGGACCATCACATACAACTTCCCAAACTTCATAATCCAGTGCTTGTAAATAAATTCTCATCCTAGTTTTTCAATACGGGTAGTCATTTCCGTCAAAGAACGGTGACCTAGTTGTGGATTGTCCTTCCCTAAAGATTGAATCATTTTGGGTTGCCATGGATCTTTTACTCTAGACGGTTAAGTCCTAACAAGAGAACCAAGCTCTGATACCAAATGAAATGCAAGTTATGCAACCCAAGAGGGGGTGAATTGGGTTTTTAAAAATTAAACAATACAATTCGCACAACAAATTAATCTAACGCCTTAATGGAATAGAAAATAATAAATTCAAAGAAGCATAAAAATAAAAGAGTAAGGGAAGAGAAAAACAAACACACGGATTTTTACGTAATTCGGCAATCCCCGCCTACGTCCACGCCTCCAAGCCAACCAAGCTCAATGATTTTACTATCCAAGCCTCCCAAGGCTTCAAGTTCTTACAATTGACTTTCAAGGTGTCAATGAACCTTTACAATCAAGAGATTATCTCCCCAATCTCTTCACCCCAAGTGTTTCTCACACTTACACACTTACAATTTGATAAGAAATGAAAATTACAACAAAAACTCTCTTTAAGAGTGGATATGCAAATAATAGCTCAACAATGATTCAATCTATGATGATTTGCATTTTGGAAGCTCAATATATGTTATATGATCTTCTATTTGCTTGCATTAGTTCTTAGAATGAAGTTTGAGTTGAGTTTTTATAGTTAAAACTCGAAAACTGGCCGTTATAAGCAAATTCCCGCGCCTAAGCGGTTAGCCGCTTGATTTATCCAGCTAGCCGCTCATGAACAGTGATATTACCGTTATTTTTTAATTTTGCTATAGTAATACTGTTCACTAAAATTACATTTTGGCCCAAAACTTTCTATAATTATACTACGGCCCAAAACGTCATAACATTTTGTAAATAGATCCAATTTCAGAATGTCCTAAGAATAGTTGTCTTTCCAAATTTTTTTAAAATTATGATATGGCCCCAAAGATATTATTATTTTGCAGAAAAGTCTTTTTCAACATAATACCCATATTTTTCAAAGTTGTCAAAATCTTTCACTTTAGTCCAAAATATTCATAAATTATAGTATGGCTCAAAACATTTCAAATGTTTGTAAAAACGTCAAACTCCGAAATTTAATAATAATACTTATTAAAATCAAACATTTCAAAACTTTACATTTAAGTCCAAATTACTCAAAACCACAAGATACTTTATCTTATAAAAATTAAACCTTTTAGTTTATAAAAAGTAATTAATTAAATTAATCTCTTGAGCTTCTCAAATGCTAAATCATGCATCAATTAAATCATACCGTCTTTACAAGAATTTATCGCACTAATTTATCCGTTAAGCTCTAAACTTTATTCTTGATTTCGTCGTTGTCCATTGAGTGTCTTCAGCTTGATTTCACTTGATTCACTTGCATAATTATTATCCTTAAAAAGCTAGTGAAATTGTGAAATATAATATTTATTATTTTTACTTAAGACACGTGTTTGTTATCATCAAAATTACATTATGTGTAGCTCTTTAGGCTAACATTTTCTTGATAACTTACATTTCTCAATTAAACTCTTTTCCAAAATATGCATCTAAAGTTGTTTGTTTTTTCTTTGTTCCTAAATTAAATTCAGACTCATTCTTAATTTTTTTGTAAAGCATGCATTACATGTATTGTTTTTTTCTTGCTGTAGAAAGTAGGTATTGAAAGTTACTATTGCTTGAAAAGCCTCTTTTGTGGAAACATTTGGTAAAGTATAACTGTCATCTGGATCATGATCATCATCAGTGGATGTACCAATTACCCCTTGAATAATCTCTTCATCAATAGAAGATTCCATCACTGCATCATTTTCACAAGGATAATTCAAAAAATATTCAATATTCATGGCATTTCTATAGCGTAGACAAGAAATAGCTCCATGTAATCCATGGATGTCTTCATCTTCACCAACTTGTTGTTCAGTAGCCACACCTTTGTCTGACTGAATTTTACAATGTCGAAAGCAATTTGTAATGGTTGTTGTCTTCACATCAATGTTTCAAGCCACATTAATAAAATTGATAGCATTCAATATGTTAATTGTTTTTGGATTTGTTGCTCCTATCTCGTAGCCTTCGAAGATGTTAGGAAAAAAAATAACGTCGATAATGAATTTTTAGTCCTAGAATAATCCCAACATCACATTATTGAATCTTTGAGATCATATTAGGAGGCAAGAAAAATAGTTCAACACGATCAAGCTGGGCAATTGTCCACCAAAAGTAGAACTTTTCTATCATTCATTCTCTTCTCAAACCAATAAAAAAATTCTTCATAAAGTAATCTAGTCATCCATGATTTCTTATTAGCTCGATAATGACAATTAAGATTGCTAATGTTTACATTTCTTAAGCATCTAGAATTAACATACATACTAATAATCCAAAGTGGTGCTTTGTCAAACCCACCACCATTGCAACAAATAGCAATAGTAATTCTCTCTGTCTTTTTCTATCCTTCTAATTACATTGTATCAAGTGAATGATCTGCTTCCAAACGATAGAATAAACTCGTTTTATCCATATTGTAGATATTTTTCCATTGAAATTGGTCTAGTTTAGTTTTTATACTTGGTAAAGCAGCTTCAATTTTCTCCATAGCTACCGAACCACTTTCACCAAACCTTCGATAAGATATAATTCCATGTATCGCCTTAAATCGCTCGAGCCAACCACTTGAGAAGTTAAATTTCGGATTAGAGTTGTCATACATTTTCTGCAAAAACTTTTTGCTTTGGTTTGGATCATTTCTCAGTCATATTCACTTTCTCTTGATATAAGAGAAACCACTCATATAATACTTTTTTCAACTTGGGATATTTTACAAGTTTGTGCCTCTTCACATTCTAATTCATCTCATTTGACAAATAGTCAGCTAACCTTTTAAGAGTATTTGATAATATTGACTAGCTTATGGAGAGGTGAAATTTTTGTTGAAATTATTGCTGCAAATCTTTTTTACTTGAGGAAGGATGCTCATTTTTATATTCACATAGTGCTTTCCTCATATGATTAGTCAATATAGATTTTTCTACTCCTTTCAAATGAGAAGCCATGATTCTAATGATTTGAGTTTAAAATTAAAATAATGGATTATGTATTTACAGAGTTTGTGTTTTATGTTCTATGGACTATATGTAAAATAGCAAAGGCGTCGCACAAATCTTGTGGCTATTAAAGCCAAACCTCAAGGATTATTTGTCAACCATATCCCTCCTTGATTGGGCCCACTACTCACTACAAGAAAAAAAAGATATAGCAACAGGAATTCAACAACATGCATGCTACGCGTGTTGTAAAATCTGATGTTTAACAACATTTTAAGATCGTGCGTTGTTAAAAATTGCTTAAAGTTTACTTTCAACAACATGCTTTAAGGCGCGTTCTAAAAAACATTATTACAACAGTTTTATGATTGTGGCGGTTTTGGTAAGACAAATAACAACGTACAATATAAGTATGTTGTTAAAAAATTCATTTTCGACAACGTTCTAAAAGGCACGTTGCTATCGAGAATGTAGCACAACATTTTTTAGTCTGTTGTCATTTGTTTTCAACCATGAAATAATTTGCCACAGGTGAAAAATGTTTATATTTATAATTTCTCTATAGTAATAATAAAGCCTTTTCAAATTAAAAAACTAGTAATAAAAAAGTAACCAACCAATTTTAAATAATAGGTGGTTATTCATATAATTATTGAATCTATCCTATTAAATCATTAATTTATTCTTGTATAAAATGTAAATAATGTTTTTACCACAAATATTTTTTTTAAATAAAAAATGACATAAACACATTCAAATCTATTTATTATTTTCAACTAATGAAAATCTCTTTTGTCAGCCCAAAAAAAAGGCACAAATAAAAAAACTCAACATTATCAATTAATAGAAAATAATATCTTAATTACTAATAAGACAAAACGTTGGCACTTGGTAAAGTTACCTAATCACTTTTTCACTTTCTCACTTTCCAGCATCGTCTTTCTCTCTACTTGTTTTCTTCCTCTTGGTGAAAATCCCTCAACTATTCCTTCCTCTTCGTGACTGTCAAAAAGAAATAAGGTTTGGGTCTTCTTTTTTTCAACACACATTCTCTCTATTGGAACTTAAATTGAGTCACTCTTTGATTTTTTATCTAAAATTCTAGGTGTATACGTTGTGGTCCCAAGGAGAAGAAGCTTTTGATTGTGGTCCAGAACAAAGAAGACAACATCCTTGAAATTGAAAAGGTGTACATATATTTCATTCTTTATTTTTTTTTTTGCAAGTAAAATAACATGAAAGGGTGTCTTTTTTACTCTTTGTCAATAATGGGTATCGTCAGTTTTACTCTTAGTCAAAGATGTCTCTTTTACTCTTAGATAATTGTTTGTTTATAAAAAATAATAATAGTAATAATACACTATTTGTCTGTTTTCTTATTACAAAATAAATAATTTTTTTTCTTATTTACTTTTGTGTTGACATTTAAACTAGTAAATAATATAGAAGATATTGAATTTAAAAAATAACAATTATACAAAGTCTTACGAAAATAAAATAGAAATAGTCATGTGTAACTTTGTTCTTGTCTTGAATATATTGTTATGTAACTTTTTATATTTTCAACTTACTATTTGCTCATGTAAACAGGTTTTAATAATTGCTCGAAAATGGATAAAGGGTGGGTTCACCTATCAAGGTATTATTTTGCCTTATTTCTAAATATTATTTTTCATTTTTCCTCTTTGAAAAAAAAACAATTTGTCTGTACGAAATTAGTGAAATTCAATTAACTTTTCAGTTCGGTAAAATCTTTATTGTAGACACACAGAGGATTATAGGTTGGGAGTGCGTAACTTTGTCAATAATGCACGAGCTTGTTTGGGAAACTTAGATGTTATAGTATGTCCCTGTAGATATTGTAAGAATTTACAACGCCACCATTTTGATATAGTCTACGAGCACTTGGTTATTAAGGGCATGGATCCGACTTATACAAATTGGGTCCTTCATGGGGAGAGTTTTACTGCAACAATGCAATACAAGGGTGAGGGGAATACATACACATCAAATCAATACATAGATTTTGAAATGACAGAAACTTATAAGATGTATAAAGATCAAGCATGTTTTCAAGAAGCAAATGCTACAGAGAATACATATGTAGAAAGAGAGGAACTTCAAAATTTAGTTAGAGATGCTGAGACTCCATTGTACCCAGGCTGTACAAACTACTCTAAAATGTCAGCAACTGTAGGGTTATTCAAGCATAAAGTTACCCACGGGTTATCTGACAGTAGTTTTAATGAGATGCTTCAAATTTTTTGTGATATGTTACCGCCAAAAAATACACTTCCAGATTCTTTTTATTCAACAAAAAAATTATTGAAGGCATTTGAACTTGGGTACGAGAAGATACATACTTGTATAAATGATTGTTGTCTATTTAGAAAAGACTTGGAACATGCAAACACATGTCTTAAATGTGGTTGTTCTCGCTGGAAAGTTGATGAACGAACTAATAAGATTCATCAAGGCATACCTGCAAAAGCTTGCGTTATTTTCCAATAATACCAAGACTTAAGAGGATGTTTGGGATCACAGAATTGGCAAAACAACTTAGATGGCACCAAAGTCATAAAAGCCAAGATGGTAAGATGAGACATCCAGTTGATTCTCTTGCATGGGAGACCATAAATAGAAAATGGCCATCGTTTGCATTAGATCCTCGAAATATCAGATTTGGTCTAGCTACTGATGGTTTCAATCCTTTTCAAGATCTTAGCACGAGTTATAGTTGTTGGCCTGTCATTTTATCTATGTACAACTTGCCTCCATGGTTATGCATGTCCAAGGAAAACTTAATGTTGACTTTACTAATCCCTGGGCCAAAACAGCCTGGTAATGACATAGATGTTTACTTGGCACCACTTGTAGAAGATTTAAATGAGTTGTGGGTAAATGGAGTTAGGATGTATGATGATGTGGAGAAATCAACATTTAATTTGAAAGCAATCTTGATGTGGACAATCAATGATTTTCCAGCTTATGCAAACACATCAGGATAGTCTACAAAAGAAAAGTTGGCATGTCCTGTATGTCGTACAAACACATATTCAGAGTGGTTACCACATAGTAGGAAACATGTGTACATGGGTCATAGACGGTTTCTTCCTCGTAAACATAGTTTTCGAAACAAGTGCAAATGGTTCAACGGGCATGTTGAAGAAAAAGGTAAACCTAAATTGTTCACTGGTGAAGATATATACAAAGAAGTTAAAGATATTGTAAATGATTGGGGAAAGAGGAGCAAAAAAAGAAAAAGGAGCACAAATGAATCTCAATTATGGAAAAAGAAATCCATATTTTTTGAATTGCCATACTGGAAGGTGAGCTGTCATTAAATATGTTCTGTGATAAATTTTTGATGCTTTACTTTCTTGATTAAAATTTAAAATCTTAACAAACTTTACTTTTTAATTTTTGTAGGACTTGGTTTTGCGTCACAACTTGGATGTAATGCATATTGAAAAAAACATTTGTGATAGCATAATTGGTACGCTTTTGAACATGAAAGGTAAGTCTAAAGATGGCCTTAATTCTCGCCTAGACCTTATACACTTGGACATTAGGAAGGATTTACATCCTAAAAAAGAGGAGAATTTTTATTGCTTACCAGCTGCTTCACATACACTTTCTAAGGAAGAAAAAGAACTTTTTTGCAAGCGGCTTGCTGATATAAAGTTACTTGATGGTTATGGTTCAAACATTACCAACTATATTTCAGTGAAAGAGCACAAGATAACTGGTCTAAAGTCTAATGATTGCCATATTTTAATACAACAACTTTTACCTGTAGCTTTGAGAGGAATTTTACCAGAAGGTCCAAGAAAAGCAATTCTTCGTTTGTGTGCCTTTTTCAAAGAATTATGTAGTAGAGTTTTGGATAGAAATAGATTAGAAAAGCTAGAGGAAGAAGTGGTTGAGACCCTATGTATGTTGGAGAGATTCTTTCCACCGTAATTCTTTGATATTATGGTTCATTTAACAATTCATCTTGGACGCGAAGCTCGTCTATGTGGACCTGTACAATATCATTGGATGTATCCTATTGAAAGGTAACTATTTAACTTTACAATTTATTATCATTAAAATAGAATTAATTATAAATCATTAATCTAGCTACTTTTTGTCCTAGGTATATGAAGATCCTAAAAGGATATGTTAGAAATCGTGCACGGCCTGAAGGGTGCATAGTTGAACGGTACCTTGCTGAAGAGTATGCAATGTTTTGTGGCAAGTATGTAAAAAAGGCTGCTCAAATAGGATCCCAACATGGACGCAATGAGGAATTTGAGAACAAATTTTTATTAGAAGGGCGTCCAATATCAGGAGGTAAATTAATAACTCTTTCAGATGAGATGTTAAAGATTGCCCATTGTTGTATCCTATTCAATAGTTCGGAAGTCCAGCCTTATATAGAGTAAGGTTTTTAGTCATATCTATTACTAACATTTTGAATTAATATTTAATAGTTAAGTTTAATATTTTTATCTTTATTTTCAGAGAGCACTTGGAAGAATTAAAAGGTTCAGATAGACGATTTGAAAAGAATGAAAAATTGCTACAAAAGAAACATGTGGAAACATTTAATGTCTGGTTGAATGAAAAGGTTATAAAATATTTATTTTAAATTATTTTGGAACATAATATTTTATATAATTATTTAACTTATTCTATCAATTCTTATTGTTTTAACAGATTAAGGTTATGGAGAATCACATTAATGTGTCAAATATTTTGAAATGGCTTTCACGTGGACCAAGAGTACAATCAATGTCATATTCTGGATTTGTAATAAACGACCTTCGATTTCACACGAAGGATGCAGAGAAGTCAAGACAAAATAGTGGTGTTTCACTTGAAGCAACTACAATTTGTAGAGCTAGCGCAAAAGACAATACACAAGTGATTGGAAAAGTCACTTACTATGGGGTTTTGAGAGAGATTATAGTTCTTGATTACCATACTTTTCAACTCCCCATTTTTAGATGTGATTGGGCAAATATTGTAAATGGTGTTAGAGATGATGATGGTTTCACCTTGGTTAACCTTCATGAGGGGCAAAGCAATTTGAAAAAGACCCATTTATTTTAGCATCGCAAGCTAATCAAGTATTTTATTCTAGGGAAACAAATTCTTCAAATTGGTATGTTGTTTTGAAAGCACCATCACGAGGATTTCAAGATTTACAGTTATATGATGAAAGTGATAATGAGCCACCTATGTCAATTAAAGTGGGAGGACTTGAAATACAAGATGACAATGAGGATGCACCAAATAAAAGAACTGATGTTGATGATATAATTTGTGATGTGTAACTTTTTGTTTCAAGTGCTATGTTATTATATTTCTTTCTTATAATTATTTTATGTGATATTGATTTGTCAACTCGTATAGGTGTAGCATTTTGGTTTTACTTAAAGTATTGTTCATATAATATCTGTACTGCAGTTTTTTTTTTGTTTAATCTATGTTGACTATTATCATAAGATATATAATTGTTTTCTTGTATTTTGTAGTAAGCATTAACAGTGGGAGAAGATGACAGGTGCAGAGGTAAGTGAATTCGTTACTTTATTTTAATACATTAATTATTTTATTCATACTGTATTTCAGAATATTATCTAAATATAAAGTTTTCATCATACAGTCATCTAAAAAAGCTGAAAAAAGAGCCAAAAAAACAACAGCAAGCGCTCTTTGTTGCTGCCACTCGAGAAGAAAATGTAAGGTTAACAATTAACAGTCATGAGAACGTCGAAACATCTACACATAGCACTAACAATGGCAAACGAAAAAGGGGCCCTACTACACTGGCAGTGATTCAAGATCATACTCCCTTATTTGTTGAATTCAATGAAAGAGGTCAACCAGTGGGAGTTAATTCAGAGAAGTACTCCACTTTTGCTGGAGTTGCAGCAAGAGAGCATGTGCCTATTGTGATCAAAGATTGGCGTCTAGTTCCTTCAAAAACTAAAGAAGATCTTTGGTCATTAATTAAGGTATATTTTTATTCATATTAATAATAATTTATTGTTTTAACTACTAAGATGCTTCTTTATTTTGCAGCAAAGATTTATTGTAAATGAATCCCAAAAGCACTTAGCACTTCGAAATCTAGGAGATCGATGGAGACAATACAAATAAGAGATAACAACAAAGATTACGGAAGCGAACAAGAAAACGAACAGGTCACGTGCCCTTGCTCTTATTCGGCCAAAAAATGTTATATTTGATGAAGATTGGGAAGCTTTTGTGAAACATAGATTGTCTCCAGAGTTTGAAGTAAGTAATTATATCTATTTTTTATGTTAAGATAAATTCATATCAATACAAGACTTTATTTTTACGTGATAGGAAATAAGCAAGAAGTTTCGAAATATGTGAAATGAACAAGAAGAGGTACATACAATGGGTCGAAGAGGCTATGCTCGTACAGAGCATAATATGGTAAGATACAAAAAGTAATTTTGCTGTATTTTTATTTATTTTGCTATAATTTACAATTTCTGTTCTTTTTATTGTAGAAAAAGAAAAGTTCAGATCCAACAAAAATAACAAGGGTAGATGTTTGGCTTGAGGGACATCGTAAAAAGAACGGTGAACCTGCCAATGAAGCAGTTAGAAGAAGAATGGTTCGCAACTCTTGAAACCAAATCATATATTTATTACTTCTATGACTTTTATTTTTCCATGTAACTAATAAATAAATAATTTATGCTTTAGGAAAAGGTTGTAGAGTATCAAGAAATAGATAATAATCCAAAGGAGAACATAGACATAAGAAATGATGTTATTGCAAAAGCTTATGGTTCTGAAAAACGTGGACGAGTTACTCCTACTGCGGAGAATTTGCATAATCGATCTACTCAAAAAGTGAGAGAACTTGAAAGCCAGTTGCATACTCAATCTAAAAGAGTGGAGATACTTGAACAAAAGTTTGAACAAATGACTGCTTTTATGTTAAAACAGGTAAATCATTTACTATTTTTTTTAAAAAAATAAGATAAAGTATATATGCATCAACAATATTAGGTAATATAAAATCATTTTTATTTTACTTTCACTTAAATATAGTTACTTTTAATTTTACAGAATCTTGGTAGACCTGATGATGTGATGAGCGCTCATGAATGCACTCCTCGAGTAAGTTTCTTTTGTTCCTACCATATCCCACTTTTGTAGTTTGTTATAAGTTTTGCTATTTTATTTTATTTTATTTTTGATACTTGTAGTCACAACAAGGAAGTGGTACAATGCATGAAAATCTTGAGCTAGAAAATGCAAGCTGTCAACTATTGCATTGGTATTCAGATGATCCAGTTGAGGTTGTGGCTGAGGGGAAGGTTGCATCAACTGATCCTAAGGCAAGAGTCCATCACGTGCCTCTTGGTAGGGATTGTTGGAAAGTTTGGGTGGAGTCAATTACTCTTGGTAAGGAAGATGTTGAATTGTACAAGATGACAGATGAAGCTCGAATAATCAATGAAGCTTTGGGGAGTACTGTTGCTTGGCCTAGGAGTTGCATCAAATTGATTTAGACAAAGTAATAGTTGTGATTCATCTTGCTATGATATTCTATTGATCAACAAATATATATGTACACATGCACACACATACACACACATATAAAGTCAATTTATGTTTTTATAAAATGCTACTTATTTTCTTTTCCTTGAACTTTGTTGTGCAGGAATTAATTTGTTTTGCTGGAGGTCTCCTTGGCGGTATTGAGCTTTAAAGAAACTTTTTTTTTAAAGATCACTCAAAGATGTGTTAACTTATGTTTTGGTTGCTCATATCTCATTTTGTTGTTTTATATGTATTTAAGATTTTAGAAACTATTGTGATAATGATACTTCAAATGTATTAATTTTATGCTTGAATACATTTTTAATGAAATCATATTTTGGAAATGTGTTATTACTGTGCATATGTTTGTGTAGGACAAAAGTATACATTGATAAAACTAATGTATGAAATAGGAAAAAAAAAGGTGCATTTAACGTGCAAATTAACAATAGGCAATGTTTAATTTGTCTAAAATATTACAACTAGCAACAAGCATTCACCGTTGTCGAATGTTAGAAACTACAACGAGCATGTATTGTTGTTGAATGTTAAAAACAGCAACGAGTACGCTACTGTTGTTAAATGGTACAAATAACAATGAGCATGTATTGTTGTTGTATAGAAAATGACAATATCAAAAAGTCTGTGGTGAAAAGTGTAGAAATGTGAGACGTCAGCTAGGAAAATAGAGCGTGGTTACATGTCAAATGACCACAGGCAAGGTCACATTTTGCAACGTGAATTGTCTGTTGTCAAAGGTCATGGACATTCAACAACATCGACATCAACAACATGCAGGTCCTCGTTGTTGTATGTAATTAACAACGTATTTAAATTGTTGTCGTATCCTTTTTTTCTTGTAGTGCTACTCCATGATTTCCCCACTTATACCGTGTATGCAAAGCATATTCTAGACTAATTTTAGCATATTCTATGATCATACCAATAATTATTTTTATTTGTTTCTTTTTACACACTTCTTGTATACATGTACCAAGACAACTCTTCATAAATTAATAAATATTCATTTATCAATAAAAATAACATTGCCAAAATAATATTTTTTAACACACTTTTTTTTTATACATGTACCAAGAAAACTCTTCTTTTTACACACTTCTTTTATACATATACCAAGAAAACTCTTCATAAATTAATAAATATTCATTTATCGATAAATTAAATAAACTATTCATTTATCGATAAAAATAACGTTGCCAAAGTAATATTTTTTTGGGGTCCAAACAATATTATTTTATAGACGTTTTAATGTAATATATGGCTTCTTGAAATTGATTCGAATTCAATCATCTCCAATTTCTGTAATATGAAAAGAAATTTCAGTTAGTATTGTCGTTTTACAACAAAAAATTGTACATTGTTAATATTGTTTTAAGTCCTCTTTTGTGTGAAAATAATTCTATAGTAGAGCTTTCATCTTTAACATGGAAAAATAAAAATTATACAAAAATCTTATTGTTACAATTGTAAGACAACTAACTACTTCTCAATTAAAATATATAAATACCAAATCAATGTAAATCATTACTAAAATAAGAAATCTCTTTATAAAATAATAATTTCTTGATTAATTAATATCTGCTAAATTAATAAACTTTTTATAGTCATAAGGTTATTAATTTATCGAAATTTTACTGTATTTAAATAGCTTATATAAAGATCATTCATTTAAATTTTCTAAACTATAAATTTTGTATAATAAAATAACAATCATCAAAAAATTATAATATTTTTCATTAATCTTTTTAATGGATTAATTCATTGAATTAAACTATATTAAAAATAGTACATTTGCATAAAATAACACCAATAATAGTAAGAAAAATTAACAATCAAAATAATTCAATTAAAACTAAATTAATAACTAGAAATTAATTTATAATTTGAAATAACATAAAACTAATGAATAATATAAATTCAACTCAATTGAAATGGAACTAAACATTATTAGATTTAGGTTTGAAGTAATTTAATATTGTTGGGGAAAAATTAGGTTTTTATATTTTTATAAAACCTTTTTAATGACCGTTCTCATATAATATATAAGAACACGTAATCTAGAAATCGTACCTTGAAAATCCGAGTTGGCTTTTTCCGCTGAAGTGATTTAGGCTCCTGGATCACGATCTGTCACCACCACTCCTGTTAGATCACGATCCGTCACCACCACGCCTGTTAGATCACGATCCGTCACCACCACGCTTGTTGGATCAAGAACTGTCACCAATGATCTTCCAGGTTATGACTCAGGTTCGATCTGCACTTGACGTGTAGGCGCCTTTATCACTACCAAAGCAACTAGCACGAGAAAATTTTTCTCTCAATAATAGAGAGAAAAATCTTATTCTCAGATCTGCATAAAGTGGCTTCTTTTTTTCTTTAGAGAAAATAAGCATTTTATATCTCCCTTTAGTGAAAACCCTAGGCTCCAAAATAATCAAAAACTAAACTCACGTTATTTACTTTTCCAATAGGGAACCCACCTTGTAAAATAACATAAGGCCCCTTATACAAAAGCTAATTAAATGGAGCCTCCCACTAAATGATATATTTAGGCTTTTGACCCAAATTGCTAGTTATCTTGCTTATTAGTCCAGTAGTGGTGCAGTCAATTAAATGAGCTAACCCAGGGATCATTTGGGAACATACAATAGTTACAATAGTGGCTACAATAATTAGGCCTGTAATTAAACTAGCCCAATTATTTAATTCCAAATCTACTCCACTAAAAGATTGGAACTGACTTCCATAATTGTATGCTCGAATAATAATTCGTCCCAAGCCACATTGATTTCTTTACTGCACAATCCTTTGTACCACATCGTTAATTAAATTGATATCTCAACTGTCCAATCAATTTAATAACATCTTATTCCTTGATCCTTACTGGTTTTCTCTAATGATCATTTTCAACATACTAAATATGTTGACACACTCTGGCCAGAGAATTCTATGATCAAGTGCCGAAAACCTATCAAGAGATGTGTTGTACAAATTCTATATTGTTAATCTATAACTCCAATACTCATAATTGCTCCCACCAAGATACCGGGTAATCTTGACCACAAGGATGTGTCGTGCCCATTGGTAACTCAAATAGAATAACAATCACAATCATGAAATCATAATTAACTCAAGATTAAGATTACAGTAAAATCAACGCCTATGAGATTTAATAAGTCTGACAGTTATTACAAAGTTAATTAAATCTCATATGTGATCTAGTTCAATGTAGTCGTACTACATCCATAAATTCATACATGATTAAGACAAATCATTCAATGAATTTATTACAGTTTATACCTAAATAAAGTGCCCAACTTTATTTATCAACTGCGAACTTAAATTTATTTAATCATAAGATAACTTGTATTTATGTCTTCTGTGAATCCACATGGTGATCACATAAATACATATAATATGATTAAATAGACTTTAATACAAATATAAATGCAATTAAGATATTTGAATAAAATACCTCATTAATTTTATTAATCAGAAAAATGTTTATTACAATTAAATAAACACATATGCTTTTAAAGAGCATAATTTCCCAACAATCTCCCACTAGCTCTCAAAGCATATCTAGCATATTGCTCATGCTCTAGGGCTCTAAGTGCATGTTATAAAGGTTTTCCACTAATGGCCATTGTAATAAGATCTGCCATTTAGCATCTAATGCCATTTGGGGTACTGTCATATAACCTTTCTTCACTATTCCCTTATGAGTTGATACTTCCTGTCAATATGTTTTGTTTCTTGTGGTTCCTTAGGTTGTGCTACCGCACCACCATTATCACAAAATAGTTTCAAGGGTGCAGTTACAACAGGTACCACCTCAAGATTTCGTAGGAACTTGCGGAGCCATATAGCTTCTTTTGCAGCTTCAAATGTAGCCACATATTTAGCTTTAGTTATTGAGTCTGTGATACAAGATTTGTTTCACACTCATCCAACTAATAGCTCCACTTCCTATTATAAACACATAGCCGAAAGTTGTTTTTCTAAAATCCTTTTCTGACATAAAGTCAGAATCAGTATAACCCACTGGAATGAGTTCATCACCAGAATACACAAGCATATAATTTTAAGTTCTTTTCAGATACTTTATAATATGCTTGATTGTAGTCCAGTATTGAGGTCCAGGATTAAATTTATATCTACTAACCATCCCTACCGCAAAACAGATGTCTGGCCTAGTGCAAAGCATGGCATACATAAGACTTCCCACAGCTTCTGCATAGGGAACTCGTCTCATTCTCTCTATTTCTTCAGATTTTTTAGGTGATTAATCCTTAGAGAATGTAATTCCAAGTCTGAATGGTAATAAACCAGTCTTGAAATTTTCCATGCTAAATCTAGCCAATATCTTATCGATATAGACCACTTGAGACAAGGCTGAAGTTTTATTCTTTCGGTCTCGTAGTAACTTGATACCAAGAATATAACTTGTCTCTCTCAGGTCTTTCATATCAAATTGTTTTGCTAACAAAATCTTTATTGTAGTCAATACTCCTACATCGTTTCCAATCAGAAGAATATTGTCTACACAAAGAACTAGGAAGGCTATAAATTTTCCCTGAATTTTCTTGTACACATGTGGTTCATCAATGTTCTGAATGAATCCAAGCGATTTAATCGCTTGATCAAATTTGATGTTCCATGACCGGGATGCTTGCTTCAATCCATAAATGGATCTCTGCAACTTACATACCATGCGTTCTTGGCCTTTTGTATAAATCCATCTGGTTGCTGCATGTAGATGTTTTTCTTCAAGATGCCCGTTAAGAAAGGCAGTCTTGACATCCATTTGCCAAATTTCATAATCTAGCACTGCAACAATGGAGAGCAGAATCATGATGGATTTAAGCATAGCAACCGGAGAAAAGGTTTCCTCATAATTGATTCCTTCTTTCTGAGTAAACCCTTCGGCTACTAATCTAGTTTTAAATGTCTCCACCCTTCCGTCTACTCCTCTCTTTCTCTTGTAGATCCACTTGCACCCTATAGGTTTTACCCTATTTGGTGCCTCTACAAGTTCCCAGACTTTATTGGAATACATAGATCCCATTTCTTGATTCATGGCCTTTTTCAAAATTCAACATCTCTATCTATTAGAGCTTCGTTGTAACTAGTGGGATCTTGTACATGTTTATCTGAGATAGCCGTATAGGTTTCTCCCAAAAGCATGTATCTCGCAGGTAACCTAGTTACCCTCCCACTACGACGAAGTTCTAAAAGTGATGGTTGTTCAAGGATAATCTTGTATTGATCAGCTGGTTGTTGTTATTCTTCCTGTTCTATAACAGGTGCTGAAAGCTGAGCAACAACCTGATCTCTTTTAGTTCTCTAGTTTTACCTTACTCTTAGGTTATAAGTCATTATATAGTCTTCCTCAAATAAAGTAAAGAATATTTCTATAAATACATTCCTATCTTGAGGACTATAATTCAGACTTTCCCTTATTCCGTTAAGATACTTAAAACATGCAAGCTTTTGAACATGAATCCATCTTCTCTATCTCTGATTCTAGTAGAAATACTAGTAAACTCCAAATACGAATGTGTCTCAAACCATGTTTGTGACTTTTTCATAATTTCTTGTAGTAGACACCGAGATAGATGAAACTAAGTTCAACAAAACTTTGTAGTTTCAATTACTAGTATCTGGAATAAAAAAGGTAAATGATAAACCACTTAGTATATATCTTGTCTTATCCAAAAGAATCTTGTTTCTCCATTTAATTACACTATTGTATCATAGTGTTCATTGACAACCAAATAGTGCTAGAATTCTCCATAGAGATATTCTTTGTTTCGATCATATCGAAGTTCTTTTATGTTCCTTGTCTAATTGCTTCTGTCTTATCCACGTACTCTTTTGAATTTCAAAAGCAATGGAATCATGACGCATTTAGACAAACATAAATTAAAATGAATATTCATCAAAAAGATTGATAGAATACTCATAACCTCTTATAACATGTAAACTGATTAGTCCGTATACATTTGTATGCGCTAAATCATCAAATACAATGTTATGCTTTTAGCTCAAAAAGAGCATCCTTGTCATATTGCTTTTCTAAATAAGATTTATAGAGTTACAATGATCAATCTTAATAGGCCAACAAGTCTATCATTAATCATTCTCTTAAAATCTTATTATAGTTTATATGACTTAAGCATAAATATCAGAGGTGATTTTGGTTTGAAGAAACATTTCTTTTCTTAGATAGATGCATATACTCTTTATCATTATATCTTGCTTTGAATAGATCAATAGACTTATATGATATAAATTGTCTTTATAAACAGAGGATCAAAAAAATAACAGTGTACTTCTGTTTATTAAAACAAGTCACCGAAATTAAATTCCTCTAATATTTGGAAAAATAAAGACAAATATCAAAACTTTAAGTCTTGTAAAATTGATCTAGCCTTTCAATTAATATAAACTAGCATGTCCTCAACTGCTGTTTGAAGCTTTCTTCACTTAATCTCTTGGTTTCCTGAAAACCAAATAAATGAATTACAAATAAGATTAGTTATCTCAGAATTCATCATTGTATGAATCAATAGAAATCTGAACTAATTAGGAAGCTTAAAGATTTCTTATACCTGATTTTAATAATCTTAGGACAATCTTTCTTCCAGTGACCCTTCTGTCCACATTTGTAACACTTGCCTTTTGGCTTGCCACTTCTTTTAGTGGACAGTTTGTCAATCCCCACTCTTGCTTGCTCATTCTTGTCTTTCGACTTAAGCCTTGAAGAGAATCTTTTTTCAGGAAGTTTTCTGCTATGATAAAATTATTCTATAGCATGTAGTTCGTGCATTAATTCAATTAAGGTCATATCTTTATTGTTTAAGATATAGCTGACCTTAAACTCTTTGAATGTATCAGGTAAAGATTCAATCACTATGTTAATATTTGATTTATCATTGATTTGGACACCATATATCTCTACCTCATTCAAATAGTCCATCATATTGAGGACATGATCACGAACTTTTGTGCCCTCTTCCATTTTAGTATCCGTAATACGTTTTAATGCTGCTTCTCTGGCAAAATGGGTATTTTGCCCAAACATCTGATGAAGACTAGCCATTATTTCAGTGGTTGTTTCCATGCTTCGATGTTTCTTATGCAGCTCCACAAAATCGAAGCCAATATATAGCGCTTAGCCATTTTGTTAGCTTCGCACCATTTCTCATAAGGCTCCCTCTGATTTCTATAATCGTATAACGATGGTTCAGGAGGGCAAGACTGGGTCAACACATATTTCCTTCCCTTAGCAGTGAGAATATTAAATAGATTGCGTTTTCAATCTAAATAATTTTCACCAGTGAGTTCATTTTTAACAAGAATAATTAATAATAGGTTGATGGAAGACATTTTCTGAAAAACAAAACAAAATAAACATGCATAAATATTTGAAACAAAATTCACAATAAATGACAAAAATGCAAAAAATCATAAATGCATTTTAATTTATTGTAACGATAATCTAGTACCGCTTTGACAAGCTATCCGTTGGGGAAGTCATGTCTACACTTACTAGACCCAATTATGCATTAGATTATTTACTTTCATGTAGAGACATGATAAATAATTATCGTTATCCTTTTGGGCCTTAATTTGTTAACAGAGCTTCGTTGGGAAGGTTAATAACAAATTTTAGTTGAATGTATAACCATTGTTTCAATCTACGTATTTTTCATATCAATTGTCACCGTGGGGCGAACAATTGATTGAAAAATATTTCAATTTTATCTTTGAAGAAGTTCATCAAATAAAATATCTAATATATATACCCTCCGTAGGGAGCATCACCGTATCATGAAGTCGAGGTATATATATAATTTTATTATTGAACTAACAATGGAGCCCGTGGGAAAAATTATCTTGAATTTTCCCTCTCCCACTCAATATTTTAAAATTGATTTTTCCTTTTTAAAACATACATATTGTTAATTGCATGCTTCCTATAATATTATCTAGATGATATCCAATATTATTAAGCATATGCAAATTACAAACAATATAATGAAATTCATTATTTAATGAATGACATGTGTCATTATGCATAGAGTGGCACTACCTATTCTATATGACATGTTATCATGGCATGTTATCATCCAAAACATAACATATAGAAAAACAATTAAATAATCTTAATTCATGGCTTTCCTATTAATGAAAAATACATTAACCCTAAGCCTAATCTTCATTGTGCTTCTTGTCAATGTCCATTTCCACAAGCTTATCTCTGTTAATGGACTAGGGGAAATTGAGCTTTTAAAATTTATAATTGGTCCAATTTTATTTTTGAAAAGAAATAAATAAATAATTATTATGTATATTTTTTTTTATTAAAATAAAACTTTTGGACCAAAAATAAATTTAATGTATTTAATTTTATCTATGCATTTTTAATCCATTAAGGCCAATTGAAACTGGGCCTAAAACTAGGATTCATTGAGCCCAAAACTGTTTTTGGACTTAAATGCAAAAAATTAAAACGAATATGCCCAAAGAAAAACTTATGAAACCATAGGGTCCTTCATGATAAAAGCCATGAAACCCTAAATCCATATTTTTCTTTCCTTCTTCTTCCCCAGGCGCCAACTCCAAAACCTCGGCCACTGTTCACTGTAGCCTCCGGTCTCCGACGCCGACGCTAACACGCCGGAAACAATCCAATCCTGCGCGCGCTCGTGCTGGTGCGCGTTGCTGCTGCGCGTGGGCTGCTGGCTCGCAGCGCTGCTGCTGCGTGGCCTGCTGGCTTGCAGCGCTGCAGCGCGCGCTGCTACTGCTGCGTGTGCAGCGCGCGCTACTGGCAGCATATACTGCTGGCCGCGCGCTGCTCGCGTAGCTGCGTGTGCTGCTGGCTCGTTGCTGCAATTTCCGGCCTTCGTTTCTGAAATTTCCGGTTTCCATGTTCCGATCTTACAATCCGAGATTACTTTACAAATTTCCTAGGCCAAATTTTGGCTTACAAAATTTCTATTACTGTAAAATAAATCAAGAGGGAATTATGGTGATAAAAAACCACCCCTCTTGTTACAGATCCAAACGGAAAAATACAACGGAAAATCTAACCATGAATTAAGACAAAACAAAACATGCTTTATTCATATATTACACAAATAATATATTTCTGAATAAATTGTGCCACTCTAATACATAAATTTCAAGATTAATTTCATACGAAATTCTTATATATTAATATGAGATGGCTCTGATACCAATTGTTGGTGAAAAATTAGGTTTTTATATTTTTATAAAACCTTTTTAATGACCGTTCTCATATAATATATAAGAACACGTAATCTAGAAATCGTACCTTGAAAATCCGAGTTGGCTTTTTCCGCTGAAGTGATTTAGGCTCCTGGATCACGATCTGTCACCACCACTCCTGTTAGATCACGATCTGTCACCACCACGCCTGTTAGATCACGATCCGTCACCACCACGCTTGTTGGATCAAGAACTGTCACCAATGATCTTCCAGGTTATGACTCAGGTTCGATCTGCACTTGACGTGTGGGCGCCTTTATCACTACCAAAGCAACTAGCACGAGAAAATTTTTCTCTCAATAATAGAGAGAAAAATCTTATTCTCAGATCTGCATAAAGTGGCTTCTCTTTTTCTTTAGAGAAAATAAGCCTTTTATATCTCCCTTTAGTGAAAACCCTAGGCTCCAAAATAATCAAAAACTAAACTCACATTATTTACTTTTCCAATAGGGAACCCACCTTGTAAAATAACATAAGCCCCCTTATACAAAAGCTAATTAAATGGAGCCTCCCACTAAATGATATATTTAGGCTTTTGACCCAAATTGTTAGTTATCTTGCTTATGAGTCCAGTAGTGGTGTAGTCAATTAAATGAGCTAACCCGGGGATCATTTGGGAACATACAATAGTGGCTACAATAATTAGGCCTGTAATTAAACTAGCCCAATTATTTAATTCCAAATCTACTCCACTAAAAGATTGGAACTGACTTCCATAATTGTATGCTCGAATAATAATTCGTCCCAAGCCACATTGATTTCTTTACTGCACAATCCTTTGTACCACATCGTTAATTAAATTGATATCTCAACTGTCCAATCAATTTAATAACATCTTATTCCTTGATCCTTACTGGTTTTCTCTAATGATCATTTTCAACATACTAAATATGTTGACACACTCTGGCCAGAGAATTCTATGATCAAGTGCCGAAAACCTATCAAGAGATGTGTTGTACAAATTCTATATTGTTAATCTATAACTCCAATACTCATAATTGCTCCCACCAAGATACCGGGTAATCTTGACCACAAGGATGTGTCGTGCCCATTGGTAACTCAAATAGAATAACAATCACAATCATGAAATCATAATTAACTCAAGATTAAGATTACAGTAAAATCAACGCCTATGAGATTTAATAAGTCTGACAGTTATTACAAAGTTAATTAAATCTCATATGTGATCTAGTTCAATGTAGTCGTACTACATCCATAAATTCATACATGATTAAGACAAATCATTCAATGAATTTATTACAGTTTATACCTAAATAAAGTGCCCAACTTTATTTATCAACTGCGAACTTAAATTTATTTAATCATAAGATAACTTGTATTTATGTCTTCTGTGAATCCACATGGTGATCACATAAATACATATAATATAATTAAATAGACTTTAATACAAATATAAATGCAATTAAGATATTTGAATAAAATACCTCATTAATTTTATTAATCAGAAAAATATTTATTACAATTAAATAAACACATATGCTTTTAAAGAGCATAATTTCCCAACAAATATAACTAATAATAAATATTTAAATATGAATAAATTTGAATAATATTAATTGAAAATTAATAATATAAATAATTACTTGATTATTTAGCACAATTCATTTTCTTAGTGAATATGTTATAACAATTGTATCACTTTATTATTTTGTAATTATCTTGTGATATGTATAAACTTTTATTCTATCATCCTAAGATGATTTTTGAACTAATCTTGAAAATTTAACTATTTATTTAAGTTGTGAAATTATTTAGAGATTATTTGATTAAATTATTTGCATTGATATTTGTTTCACAGGTTATATATTTAGAAAATATTGAAAAATACACTTATGAAAATTTAAGGCTATAAGCTTTGGAAGAATTATGACATTTTTAATATTTTTTAATAAAAATGTTAAATTTCTAAAATTTAAGACTTTTATATTTAGTGTTTTTAAGTGCTAATAAATATTATTTTCTTAATATATAATTTAAATTAATCACAAAAAGTTAATACAGTACAATGCAGTACCAAATATAATACAATTAAGGACAATTATCCACCGACCACCTTTGTTTTTGCAAAAATACAATTCTTAATTTTTTTTTGTTAAACTCCACTTGAAATTATATTATTTTGCACATGTCCACTTCTATCTTCAAACTGTTAAAACATTGTTGACGTTGGGGTAAAATGATTATTTCACCTATGCTTCAAAAATACCGTCATTTAGAATCTGTGATTAGGAAAAAAAAAAGACAATTATCCACCTACTACCTTTTTTCGCACTTTTTTAAATATACACAATTCTTAATTAAACCAAAATTATCGTTTTGCCCATCATCAGCACCAACATAACATTTTCTACTCTCGCACACACTGAATTCCTCCATCTCCTCCTGATGCTGATGATAATGATGCTGCTGCTGTTCCACCTCAAACTCACAGCCACTCCTTGACATAAACTCGATCATATCTTCCAATTCTTGAACTCTCTTATCAAACTCCAGTTTCGCTCTCTGCAATTCCTCAATCTTTGATCTCAAGCTTGCCATCTCCTCCGTCGCTGCATCGATTTGTTGGAGCAACCACTTCTCCTCCACTTGCCACGTGTTCCTATGGCTCGCGAAGATCCCACCACCCTCGCGTTAGTCTTCGAGTCCTCTTTCCTACTCGACTTCATTTGCTTTAGCTGCTCCTCTACCGCCTTGAGTCTCACCTTCAGCTCCTCCTTCGCTTCTAATGAGTTCTTTGACAGTGATGCTAGGAATAATGAGAAGCTTATTCCTATGTACTACTCGAGAAACAGTTGATGCTTTGCTTCTTCTTCTTCTTCAGCTGCCATAGGAGAGTGAGCGAGTTTGATTTTTTTTTTTTAATTCTGGTTTGGAGTTGAAGGTAAGTGAAAGTTTGGTTTGGAGACGGAAGGGTTTGTAAAATTGTAATTTTACATTTGGGGTAAAAAGTTCATTTATATAATATTTTGTTAGTTCTCTTAATAATTTGAAGACAAAAATAGACAAGTGAAAAACAATATAACTTTAAGTGGAGACAAAAATAGACAAGTGCAAAACAATATAACTTTAAGTGGAGTTCAGTAAAAAATAAAAAATAAAAATTATGTATTTTTAAAAAAATACGAAAAAAAAGGTGGTCGATAAATAATTACGTTTTTACATATGGGGGTAAAAAAAATCATTTATACAATATTCCATTGATTCTCTTAATAGTTTGAAGACGGAAACGGACAACAACAAAAAAAATTAAGAATTTTATATTTTTGAAAAAGTAAGAAAAAGCAGGTGGTCAGTGGATAATTACTCTAATTAAAAATTAATATACTACAATATAACACTAAATATTATATAACATTATTATAATATAGTATAAATACAATACAATGTACCACACTAGAGATGGCCAACGGGCCGTGCCGTGCTTGCCCAAGCCCATCAAAGGAAGCCAACGCGTGCCCACTCGTGCCGTGCCCACACGTGTCATGCCATGGGTCGCGCCGTGCCGTGCCTAGGAAAAATCGCCCACTAAGATTTTTTTCCTTTTTTATTTTTTAAGAGCACATGTTAAGTTGTCTTTTTTTTTTCCAATCTTATGTACTTTTTTTGGATCCATGTGCCTTTATTTAAATTTAATAGAATAAAAATTCAAAACTCAAGTCCATATTCAATAATAATAAATTAATAATAATAAGAGAATGTAATATTAGTTGCTGAGTTTGACTCTATGGTATTAAAATTCTTTTTTAGTACAACAACAACAATAATAAATTTTTTTAAGGGTTAACTTAATTGTTAACTTGGAGTTACGTAGAGTCATATATCATAGTTTATAATAATATTAATACATATTTATAAAATCATGATATTTATAATTTTATTTATTAAAATCATGATATCAATTATTTATTTAATAAATTATAAACATAAATCAATTATAATTTTTTTGAAACTAAGAATTAAATAAATTTAAAAAACTTGAGCCAATAAAATGTATTAAAAGATTCAATTTCAAGTTATTTATAAAATCATAAAATTTTAAGTTTACTTTCATTAAAAAATGAAACGTGTTTATTGCGTGTTTTTTCGCGTGCCGTGTTTTAGCCCGTCTCTAATCGTGCCGTGCTTTTACGGTCCACGTGCCTACAATCTAAGCCCGATACGACCCACGTGAGTGTAGTGTTGTGCCGCGTGCTCTACCAAAATTTACTCGTACCGTGCCGTGCTGTACGAACACGTGTTGTGCCCGTGCCGTCCAGCCCATTGGCCACCTCTATACCACACACATTCAAAATGAATTAGAAAGGACAATGTAGGGCACAAGCAATCAAATCATCCCCAAATAATGCTTTATCGAGCATGCAAGTTGTGTCTGACCGTCTGTTAGATATGGACCATATGGTTAATTAGGTTATTCATGCATGCAAATATATTATTTTTCACATGCCTTGTGATTTTGCCTTCTGTCCTTTTGCATATCGGGTGCGGCGTTGTCACTCCATTTTCTCACTTGATAAACCACGGCTTAGGGTGTGTTTTATGGCTCACCTTGCTGACGTTATTGATAAATCTTTGCTGACGTTATTGATAAATCCGAGTTGGAGTTGTTGATTGTTGGTGAGGACGACTTTAGAATAGGCTTTTATTATTTTAGTCTTTTGATATTTTTTATTTTATTTTAGTTAGTTCTTATTAATTATGTGTTTAGGTTTTTTATTATAATTTTATTATGATTTAATTTTTATATTTGAGTTAACTAGTAGATTTATCTTATTATCAATAAAGAGATCTTATTATTATTTTAATAAAAACTTTCCTTTTATAATTCTCATTAAATGTGCTTGACACATTATATTGCATTGTATTAACATTATATTATATTAATGTTGGACAACATTTGATGTTACACTGAATTGTATTATGTAAAAAATAATATTTTATATTATTATTTATATAAAATTAGTATTATGTATTTTTATTTTATATTGTTATTATATTAAATTTATTAAATAAATTTGCAAATAAAAATAAAATAAATAACTGGCAGCCGCATGAACCATCTTCAACCACCATGAACTTCTGCTGTGCAACATTTTGGTTTTGTTTGATGTTATTTTTTGTAATATTGAAATTCTCATCAGTGAAGGATAGCAACAGTACATGTTTCATTAGAAACAGAACTTCGATTCACCGTATAACTATGGTGAAAGTTTTGAACATCAATAATAAGTAATACATATAATAATAGTTTATTATATTATGTTATTTTATATTAATATTAGTATTATTTAAATTTATTCATATTTTACTTATTAGTTATATTAAAAAATTATTTTTTATATAAATTACTATAATATAAATAGGATATTGAATTATATAAAATAGTATCATAAAATATTATTAAATAATATAATAACATACTAAAAATTAAAAATAAATAAAAATTTATTTAATCTAAATTTACTGTTATATATTAACTATTATAATTGAAAAGATAGAAATAATAATATTTTAATTAAAAAAGATAGAAATAAAAAAATAAAAAATGATATAAATTTAAATTATAATACAATATAATATTAAATTAAAAATATGTTTTCATATTAATTACTTATATAGAGAGAGAGCAAAAGTTAATAGGCCAAAACTACATTGTGGCGTATCAACTTTCAAAATTTGCCAACCAACAAGCACGTAGATCAACTGGTATTAGGTTGTTCTACCTTGATTAAGGTCCTCGGTTCAAGACTTGGAAATGCAGTTGCGTTAAATACTTGTTGGAAGAGCTTTACCGCCCTAGTGGTTTTACTCGGCTCGAATATGGATTAATCGGGGCTCAATGTGGTCTTGTGATAGTAAATGGTTTAATACACTGAAATTTTTTTTCAAAATTACCAAATATGGGTCATCCTAAGTCAATGCATAATAATATTCTATCTATATTATGCGGGCTACCAAACACACAATTTTAGATTATTTATCAAAATTTATCTTGTAAAGTCGTTTGAATTTGACTATCATTTAATCATATTATAAAGTATTATCAAAATCTCATCGAATCATTTGTATTAAAAGAAGATCTAATCATATTTTTTATTAAATATAATATAATTACATTGACTTAGTTCGATTCTAAAATGATATCGAGTATCTATTTATTTTATCAATTCGCTACCACTATCTTGTTCCGTCAGTAGACTGTATGGCTAGAAAGGTGTGACTTGCGGATATGTTACGGAGGGGATTTCTGTTACAAGTGTACCTTTGTTAAATAAGGGAGGGGTCTATTGGAAAACTATCGTTACACACAACAGATGTTTCTATTTAACCGTACTTTAGAAAGAATGATTTGGGAATGTTTATTTTTACATTAAAAAGTGAGAGACTATTTTAACTCATACAAATACTCTCCATGAGAGCTACTACCTGTCCAGCCTTTCTATTGACTATGGTCCCAAGTGGGATCCATAATTCTATTTGTGAGATGATGTACTTTACATTAAATGTAAGGTAGAGAAATTCACTCTCCATATATATTTTTAAAAATAAATTTTTTATTATTAAAAATGTAAGGTAGAAATATTATTACTTTTTGTTTATGTATATTTTAATAATAAAAAATTTATTTTTAAAAATTACATTAGTTTATTTTTTTTAAACATGAATTAGATTTTGATAGAAATAATGTTACTTTTTGACAACAATTGATAATTAACTTCTCATTAATCTACTGACTCGTTATTACTTTTTTAAGAAAAAAATTAAGTTTAAACTCCATAATCTTCTTAAGAACAGAATGTGGTATGCGAAGATAACGAATAGCCATTAAACATTAAGGAATAGGAATTATTGAAAAAAGAAATGATGAAGAGTGGTTGGCGGGTTTAAAGGAAAAAAAATGAAATAATAATGAAAGTAGAACTTAGGGTTAGTTTTGGGATATCAAGGGGTTTATATAGTAGAATTTTAAAATTAAAATTTTGATAATTGGGTGGGACTATTTGAACCCACTAATTTATTCAATAAACCTATTTTAAAAATAATTTTTATCATTAAAATACCCCTAAATTAAATTACAATTATGGACACTAGAATATAATTAAAAAAAACAAAATTTTTACTCTTTAAACCCATCTTTATATTCAACATAGTTTTATAGAACCCTAATCAAATTTTCATTAAACCCTAATCAATCAAGAGGTAAGATTATTCTCTCAAGCCATATATATTGTAAAATAGGCACATGTGAGTTGATTAAGAGTAACAAAATTAATTGTTATTGATTTGATGTATATTGATTTTATGAAGAATTAATTGTTTAATTGTTATGATTCGTTTGGGAATGACCCCTCACTCAAAATTGTTTAATTAATATTGATGATTAAATTTTCAATTAATAATCAATTATTATTTTTTCCCAAATTCTGAAAAAATAATTTTTTCTCAAATTCCTCATATTAGATTTTCATACCATCATACAAGATTTTCTCACCAATATAATATAACTCAAAAAAATAATTTCATGATGACAACTTTTTTCTCCATTTAGAATGTTTTGATTTATTTGTCCTTAAACGAGGGCCATTCAATCAAAATTGATTATTAAATTTTCAATTCATAATCAATTTCCAATATAATGGGTTTATAAATGAACATTATGGGTTTAATGAGTAAAATCACTATCATTATAAAAACTGGGTTTAGAAAGGGCATATTAGGTATTTTAGTGGGTTTACTGAGTAAAATTTAAAATTTTAAAATTTAAAGATGGGTTTATTTAGTAAATAGGTTTATTCGGTAAATTGGTGGGTTCAAATAGCCCCACCCTTGATGAATGGTTTATTTTAAAAAATGCATTTTAATAAAAAAGAATTAAATAAAGAAATTTAATGGAATTCAAATAATCCCATTTTTACCAAAAAAAAAAAAACGAATATTATGAATAAATTTATTTGCCTCCGGATAATCCTTATATCTCTATGAGCCCTCAAAAATCACCAGAAATCCTCTGTCAAGTCTCTAGGTCCTACTATCCTCCACCATTTCTCTCTCTCTATATCTCTCCCTCCCCCTCTCTAAGTGCATAATTGAGTAAATGGAACTGATAGCACAAGTGCACAACAGAAGAAAGCCATAATTCAGTGAATTGAAGTGATAGCACAAGTGCACACAGAAGAAAGTTATTCGAGGACCTTCAAAAAGTTTGTTCATCAAAAGTTGACAGCTTAGTTCTGTACATCAATTTGCTTTTTGATCGTTAGGGTAAATGGAGATGGGAGTTTGATCATTAATTACAAGTAATTCTTATAGCTCAAACTACATCTTACCTATCATAACATCCTGCATACCAAGCTTCATATATAGTTATCGATGTCCTTATTCAGTGCTCCAGGTTGTGCATGTAAAGCCCGGATCTATTTCATTTCCTGGCATATCATAAATGCTTCTGTTGGACAAAAGATTGTGAATCTGCATTGCAATTGAAAAAAGAATGAAAATCAACCTTGTGTTTACTAAAACAAGCTCTCCATGTATAAACTGGTAACACAGATATTGTTTTAAGATTTTCATTTCTGGGCAGCCAAAATGACTAATGATTTCTAGATGACTTAATCTCTGATTCAACCCGAGAATAGCATAGACAAGACTTGGGGGATCAAAGTCCACAAACATTGTGAAATGCATGGATATGTTGAATGGTCATATAATTTCTGAAAACATAAATCATATGTAATGTCTGAATTTCGAAACATATAAGTTGGAGCATACATTTTCAAATGTTACACAATGTATGCTTAATTTTACTGTAACAAATTTGATGAATTAAATTGTATACCTCCAAATTTATTTTCAACATCGGTCTGAAATTCAAGCAAATATTTTGTACAATTTTATCATCACATAGGAAAGATACAATGATAAAACAAAGCATCTGCAATGAATAAGAATAGAAACCGACAGAATAATTACCCTTTTAATCCTTTGGAAAAAGCCAACATTAAACCAAAAGTCTTGCTTTGTGGCAAACTAATCTCAGTACACTCAATATTGTTTGTTTATTTACATTAATAAATTGGATAATGAAAATTGAGATAGCATATTATCGGATCACTTATTTTGTTATAGCAAAAAGATCAGCTGCACACATCTGCAACTCAATTCATGGTCATTCTAAGGAAACAGAAAATCATCCTCACTCCTCATAATAAATAAATCAATGCATTCAAAAGCACTGCATAATGCTGAATTTACTCTAATTTTGTCCTCCCAATGAGGGGAAAAAAAATCTTAAGCCCCACATTGAAGGGGTTGCAAAAATACATTCAAATCACAAAAACGTTGTCTCGCATAAATTGTAATGACAGGGAGAAAAATGGATGTAAATTAGCAACTTATCTAAAAACTGCAAAAACCGAGAATTGGAAGAACTATGTGGAAATTAGTAATTAGAACTTTGCTTCAAATTGTTTAGAATCTCAAAGTTATCTTGTATAAATTGTTTGTCCAAAATTGCAAATTTGCATTGCAAGTTCTATTGGCGAAAACAATTTCCTTGCAAATTTACAATAGAAGGATGGATACATATCATGCTTAGGTGAATAAATAAAATTCCTTAATCAATTTCATATCTAAATTATAAATACATTTTAAAGTAGATGCGGATGAAGGCGCATCCTTTTACTTTAAACAACGATTCTCTACTGCATAATGATCAACCAGAGCGATTTTGGCATATTGTAGACCAGACAAGCGAAAATATTTGGACCCGTAAGCATGTGCCTATTGAGTTCAGACAAAAAATGAACAAATTAATAAAAAAGCTACTGATTTGTGGGACCACAAAGCTAGTATGCATCAATATTGGAACACATAATAGCTGAAGAATAAGAAATTTGAACAATTAATATCCGATCAAATCCAGAAAACATAATCATTCTAACAAATATGATATGATGATACTACTAGGGTGTCATGGGTTGTACCTTTTAAGTAATCATTCTCAATTGCCAGAGGTTGCATAGGCGTTTGATGAATCAAAACATTGGGAGGTGAAGACTCCTTGTTTTCTCGTCCACTAGAATCACATGGAAACAAATTTTTCTCATCAATTCCTAGATCGTAGAGAAAACCCTTGAACACATGGCCACTGATGTTGACAGTAGCAACATAGCCAACCTCAACTTTATTATCATCACCATCACTGACTGCAGTGACTTTAATACACCGGAAGACCGCCGGTGCCTGTACTTTACCCGGCAAAGACTTTTTAAAACTTTCATCTGTAGTTTCACATCAATCAAATTACAATTTGGTCCCCCGATAAAAAAATTATTAAACTATACAACAAACCCAGATCATAGATTATTAGTAAAGTTATTATTACATAAAGATAGAGACAAATTAAAGACTCAATTCATTTTACGAACCCTGACAAGAAGCAGTGGTACTAAAACTCAGAGAAGAAGAAGATCCGCCAGTTATCAACTTCTTCTTCTGCCGCCGTTTGGCCGCCGGAAACCACGTGCTCCGCACGTGAGTGGTACAGTCAAAGCGGCGAGTCTTGCAACAAGTCCTACACCGTCTAAAACTGCATGCTCTTTTAGCCCTGTTCCCGCAGTCTCTGCATGCTCTCATCAAACCACCGTGATCACCATCGTGATCATCAGAGGCACCTTCAACATCTGTATGTGATTCTTCTTGCCATTTCTTTAAGCCCCAAAAGCCTGTTTTATGGAAATTGCTAGTGTTACGATCGTTGTCGTCGTCGTTGTTGCCGTCTTGATGATGATGATCAGAGGAAATGGAGGGTGGTTGCGGTGGTGGAGCAACGAAGATGATGTCGCGGAGGTTTAACATGCTGATGAGTGGGCCACTACGGTTGGTGGCTAGTGGTAGGTGTCAAATGTGAATGTATTACTTTGAATTGAGATTGATTCTATATAGCTTAGTATAATCTAGCAAATGTAGAATTTTATATGCAAGATTGATTGATGTGAAGTGAAAGCAGAAAAGGTGATGAATAATTACAAAAAGCCAGTTACTCCAGCTACTAACAAAATTTTTATTATTTTAATTTTATTAAATTTAATCACTCATAATGGGCTAGTGCCACAATGACGTGCATTAAAGCTCCGGCACCATGCTGGAATTGGAAAAAAAACCGTTGGATTCAACGGTTGAGATTAATTTTATATTATAAATAAAAAAAATGGGTTATCTCATAAACCGGTTCCGTCAAAAGAAATTTTAATTTTTTTTTTCAATCCGATTTCTTTGCTCTCTCATAAAAGAAATTCCTAAAATCTCATCTCTCTTTCAAGACAAGGGGAGCTCATCTATTCATTTCCCTCTTACCCAGCCAAGAAGAGAAGAAACCGCCGGCATATTATGGCTAGACAGCGCTTACGACAGCAAAGGGTGTACCCAGGTAATTGGTTTGTACATAAGAGCTAGAGAGAGGCAGAGGCAGTATCGTGTCCGCTACTTCTTTTCCAAGCGTCCACCGTTTCCAAGCGTCCACCGTTACCTTCATGGCCCCGTGAGCTGCCCCAAGTTGCCATCGAAAACCCTCAAAACAAGTTAATTTTTTTGTTTGTTCTTGGTTCATTTTTTGAGGTTTGGTTTGTAAGTGTTATTTTTGTATGGGTACCCTAATTTTTTCTTGTTTGGTTTTAAGTGTTGTTTGCTTGTTTTGAGCTCTACACTCTTTGCTTGGAATACTAAAGATGGGCGCTCAATAATTTGGTAAGGACTTACCCATTTTTCAGGGTGCGGCTTTTTTTTTTGTTGTGAATCTTGAGTGAATTATTTTGGGGTTGACTCAACACTTGGGGCTGAAGCATATATTCTTGTTGGAACGGTTGCTAGAGAGCATTCAGGACCGACACTCACCCTTTTGTTTCCTCATAGCTGGAATTCATGTATTTTATGAGGGAGGTCTACAATTGCCTATGCAATTTAAACGTTTCTGTTCTTATGTTGTTGTTATTAATGATTATAGGCTGTGCATTGTTCCTTTCTTTTTGGCTGATGAAGAAATTCCTCGGCTTGACGTTTCATTTCTTTTTGTTTTCCAGTCGTTCAACTTCGATAATCATTACTGTGAAAGCCGAAGTTGTGACGAAGGTCCTCAAAACAGCCGAAAGGTTTTTTTTTTTTTTTTTTTGGCTGTACAAATTTTCCTGAGATGATTAATGGTTTGAAGAGATGATTAATGGTTTGGAAGCATGAAATTGGCAAGAAAAACATGAGAAAATGGTGGATTGTAGGGAGAGAGAGCGTAGGTTATGAGTTTTAGAGAGAGAAGAAGAAACTAAAAAAAGTTATCAAACACACTTGTGTCTGGGAATACACGTCCTACTGGAATATATCAGCTAACCGTTATGAAATAAACGGTGAACTGTTATCTTCTGGAATTAGAATAATATGTTTATGAAAATTGTTGGTTCACCATTAGTTCTTGTTATTGTCTAGAATTGTAAACATCGTTATTGTTTTGTTTTAGCTCTCGTTATAAATTCAATCGATACTACATTTATCTATGGTCTATTTCAGGATTTGAACCATATCATACAGTTATAAAATGGAGTCCACAGAAGATAGAAGGGGAGGACCTGGTCGGAGAGCGTGGATACACTTTTTGTAAGTATAAAATTATTGCTTTGAATAAAGTTCTTATTATAACTATCAATTCTGTTGACGTAATTAGCTGAACTAAAATGTTGTGCACAGTAAGTATGAAGCAGAAAAGGTGAGGCAAGAAGGGAAAAAAAGTTTGTAGGGCGACAATTGTTGAAAAATGGAAGAAATTAACGAATGAGGAGAAGTGCCGATTTGGTACGATGCATGAGGACCCAAGTTCAAATGTTTGTGAAATGAGCACTGAAAAAACAGATGAAGAACAAAAAATTGAGGATAAGCATAGCCAATGTAATTTATCTCGTTGTCGTGTCAGTGCATTCACTAAGGTCATTTCCACACTGTCGCCCGACCAACAAGCTGCAATTAGAGAAATTGACTTCGGAAGCATGCTAGAATTACGATGTGGTCGCCTGAGACAAGACTTCTGTAAAACACTTGTCCAACAATGTGATACAAAGAGGCATTGTATAGTTTTACACGAGAGAGAGTTTTGTTTAAACCCTACAACCTTCAACATCGTAATGGGGATCAAAGATGGAAGGGAACCAGTATACGTCCGAGAAGAAGCGGGTGATATAATTAAACTGCGTGCCAAGTATAGAACAGGTGGAAGAGGAATTGAAATAGCCGCAGTTAGTGAAAGATTGATAGCTAGTGAGAGTAGTGATGATGACTTTAAGATCATGTTTTGTTTGTTTCTTCTAGGAACTGTATTGTGTCCCACAAGTGCCAACTACATCAATCCGATGTATCTGCATGCCCTAAAAGATGTGCAGTTAATTAGGAAAAAGAATTGGGCTACATGGTGTTTCAACTTTCTGTGGGAGGGCATAACGAAGTATAAAGATCATCAAGTGAAGTTAGTTCATGGTTGTGTTGTGTTTTTAGAGGTATATTTAAGAAATCTTAGATGCCATAATTAATTATCCAAATACGAAAAATAAAATGACGTAGTAATTATTTTTTGAATGAACAGTTGTTCTACTTTAGTGCTGTTTTGTATGATCGGTGTTCCATGGACAGAACAGTTTGCCTTGTTAGTGTATGGACCAAGGAAGAGATTCGGCGCTTATTGAATTGGCGGAAAAAGTTTGGGGACATGACAAGTACTGAGGTTTGTTTTATTTTTTGTGTTGTTCACATGTGTATTTAATTTTGTTTGCAGTTAATTGAATATATTTTGATTGTCATTATGTATGATTGTTGTGCATATTTGTTTTAGGTTCCAATGCGTGAATCAAATTTTTTGCAGCTCGAAAGAAATTTCCCTCATGTTGAACAAACTAAAGATGCTGGGCCGAGCACTGTTAATATGGAGGAAGCTTTTAGGGTACTAACACAGTGTGTCCACATAATTGAACACAAAATGGATTCGTTCAATGTGAGAATGGAAATGGTTGAGAAGTCTTTGGAGGAATTGAGATCCAAGTCTTTGGTTGGTGCACCATCAAAACAACCATCTGATCCATGCCCGCAATCTCTGAGCTTGAAAATAGTATAACCAACAGGTCCAGTCAGAAAAATCGAGCCAACCACTGATGGAAAAAACAAAACGGTAATGGTTAGCGACGAGGACTCTGTGGATCGCAGATTGAACCTGAGCCTCGATAAAATAATGGGCTGGATGGGGACAAGAGAATGAATTAGTGAATTTCGCAAAGATCCTACCCACTTTGTCCCTATTCCACCACCTAATCTCCGAGATGAGGTATAGTTTTATAACGTCGTTTTCTTAAAATTATTTCGATGATAACTCACTTATGAAGTAACTTACATATAAATTTATTTTTTATAAAGGATATAGATGAACCAGTTCAACTTAAGCAAGAACCTCAAACATCTACTAGTGTCAGCGTCCTGCCAACGCGACCAAGTAGGAATCGTAGGCCAGGCCGATATCAACTTTCACCGTACGATCAAGTGTCCAGGGGAGTAAATCCCAAGTATAAAGCTGGTCCGTTTCAAGTCTTTGATCCAGTTACACTGGAAGAATTGAAGCTTATTCAATATGCTTTTAACAAAGAGGCTGACGGAAGGTAAAATTCAGAAGTCTGAAATTAGTTTTCTGTATATAGTTGTTATGCTATACGACTAAAAAATTACCGTGTTTTGTCTTTAGTGAAATCAATGTTTCTAGTTACGGCGAAATTCTTAATCGGCATTCTTTATTGACTCTTTTGCCGGGGGCTTATCTATGTGGCGAGGTATTAGGTTTTGTATTCTCGGTCATGTCACAATATATGTTTGTCGTTTATTATATGTTATTAGATATCTCAATAAATATGATCACTTTTAGGTGATTTCTATGAAAGCGCATCACCTCACCCTCGTTCAGCAGGTAGTGGAGAAAGATGTGCCAATGAACTAGTATTTACCAACAAGATATTCTGTGAGTCTCGCAGGTCCTTGTTGCATTGTTCTTTGGTTTCTTGATTGACAACTTCCTTATGCAACGCTGTCTTCATTATGCGTAACAAGCAGTTCTGATGGACGGAGATGAGGTGAATTGTTTTGCCAGGGCAGCTAGATGTGGAAAGAATTTTATGCAACAGGTGCATAGGTGTTAAAAGGTTAGTTTGTTAACCTTTAACTTATTTCAGCTTCTACTACTGTGCTTGGTGTATGACATTGACAATTGAAATGTAAGATTTATGTGCCAATAAACGATGAATCATCTCATTGGTACCTACTAATCGTGAATGTCAGAAATACAAGTGCAGAAATATGGGATCCTCTTCCAGATCCCCGTAGTAATAGAAGACGGCACGATCAAACTATGCGCATTGTATCTATATCATGTTCTTTTTTTTGTTATCAATTTACTTTGTATCAGTTATGCATACTGTGTTATATTCATATCCATAATATTGTCTGGTTTTCGACATTGCCGACAACTACATTCCTTGGATTGGATTCTGCAGCCCCAATTGCCAAGCAATATGCAACACGTTAAGTTTGAAGACTTTCCAATCAACAGGGGCATTTGAGTTCCAAAGTAAAGGAATGGATATGACTGTGGGGTTTATGTGATAAACTATATGGACAGCCCATAATTTATTCCGAAGAAATCGTCAACTTTGGTACGACTATGCCAAACTTATTTAATTGTTGAACTCAAAATTTTGTTAACTTCATAATTATATCATAGCTACTAATTATATGAAAGTAATATCAGTTTCCTTTCAAATTGACCAGTTCACATTTGAGGATACACGGGGTAGGCTAGCCATTCAACTAATTAATTCTGCATTGAATCAAAATCGAGATAAGTTGCTAGAACTAGGCAATGTACAATTTGCGATTCATGCTGTAATGGTAAACCTTGTATCCTCGCAAGAGCAAAAGCCATTTCACCAACAAAGCGGCAACGTTCGTAAGAAGAAGAAAGTTAACATGAGAACACGCGCTTAGATATCCTACCACACTAGGGAATAATTATGCAAGTGATTGCATACTAATTTTTTTGTAAGTTGTTTCAAACGTGTTGGGAGGTAATTCTTTGGTATCTTTTTTTGTCTTCTTGCTTACGATGGATGTAAAAGCAATTTTAATGGAGAATTATCTTTACATTTATGACATGGTTATGTATTCTCGGCCAAGACATTATTTAACTATAATGAACATATGCATGTTAACAATGTTAACATTTCATCATTTGATATTAAACTGGTTGTGGAACATTTTGGTACATGATAGTGGAATTCAAATGGTAATACATATTGAGTCCTTTTAATGGCACTGTTTAATGAGGCCACCAATAAAAAATATTAGAAAATTGGTTGCTTGCATAACCTAACAATGTTGGATCGACACCATCAAAGGCTCCAGGATCGTGGGTGCTTGATGAAGCGAATGCCGCAAAACAGTTTCCATCCACTCTAAAATCAATACCATGAAAGTTATTTGCACTGAAATATCCAACAATGCAATAATTAAACACATGTTAAAGAACTAGGGACATACCTTAGTTGGGTGCTATCATTCCCTTGAATAGAACAAGTTCGTACTGTATGCCCAACCTGACGACATTTTCCACACTTCCTAGAGCTTTCTGCTACACATTTCCCTTTAGACATAGCGCCCTTGGTTTTTACAACTGCAGGATTACGAAGTTTTGTTCCCATCCGTAATTTTTTATTTGCGAGACCGTCTTGTTCAGCTTGTTGTTCATAAATTAATGTTAGCCGATTGATTTCTACCAACGCATTTTCAAATGCTTCAATGTTTTTTGCTTCAATGTTTTTTGCTGCATTGTAGCACATTTTATTGTAGGCTGTAGACAATGCACTAAATTTAGCCACCTCTGAAACATCGGTGTCAACTTCTGGTTTTGTGGTCGTGCAAGTTTTGTGCTCCTTAGCTTTTTTTGTCCATCTACGAAGAACCATATTGTCAGGAATCTTTTGAATTTGTTCCACTTTCAAGACATGAAACATATGCCTACAAGGAAGCCCAACAAACTCCATCATTTGATAAGAACACTGTATGTGGTTTTCTTGTAGATTGTGGATGACATTCCAACATGTTGTAGGTGTCCCAAAGTCAGTCACTGTGTACAATGCAACTTCAATAGCTTTGACAGTTTTTACTTCGATGACCGCTCCTTCTCGCAGCATCTCATCTCTAACCTTCAAAAAAACTCTTAATGGGAACAATTGTGCAGCATGTTTCTCCAAGCTCTGTAAGAGCGTTGTTAAGACAAGAGTACTGTATTTGGTTTTAAACTCATCGGCTGTTTCTGTGGTACGAATATTGTGGAGAACACGATCGATTTGTTGCACAAACTCATACAATTTTAGTTTATGTTGGACAAATCGGCTAAGATATGCATTTATACTTTCACATCGTTGAATGCTTCGCATACCAGCAAACAATGTTCCTCTCAGATAAGCTTTCGCCCAATTGCCCCGCTTCGAATACATTTTCTGTACCCATGCATGATGTTCAAGTGCGAATTTAGCCATTACAGCTGACCATTGGGTTTCAAATTTAGCTACCGTCATAGGTGTCAACATCAAATCACGAAATTTTCTTGTAAAGTCTTCGTTCTTCAAATTTTCCTACGCATTGCGCTCGAGATGCGAACAACAAAGACGATGGATGCACCCGGGAAACACTGTCTTTATTGCCTTCGACATTGCCTTGTCACCATCAGTAATTACAGACACGGGCTTTCTGTTGCCCATAATGGATAGGAAAGTTTGCAACAGCCACGTGTACGAGTCAATTGTCTCATCTGCGACCAAAGCAAAACCGAAGACTGTTGTTCTCAAGTGATGGTTTGTTCCGACTAGTGTTACGAGGGGTTTATGATATGCATTAGTCTTATACGTTGCATTGAATGCCAACACATCACCAAAACACTGATTGTCATAACGAGCTACACAATCAGCCCAAAACAAATTTCTTAATCTATTTTCATCATCTAGTGTGTACTCAAAGTATGCTATAGTTGTGTCTGAGTCATAATCTCCAACCTCGGCACGAGTGAAAGCATCTAGCGTGTTTTGCATGTCTTTGCGTGTGAACCTTAAGTTGTGAGGCCCCTCTACCTGATCAGCCATGTAATCCATCAATTGGCAAGTCTTCACACCAACATGCCTTAATGCCTTTGCTTGCGCAAGTTCTGTATCAGTAACCTTTCGATGTGAACGAATGAGATGAACTTCATTATTAGAAGCCAAATGATGGTTGTGCTCAGGCTTGAATTCTTTCACGATGTATTTTCCGACTGATTCATCGTAATTCACTCGAAATGATGCCCGACACCCGATTCGTGTTAGAGGTCGTGGTTCTCGCACCTTATTGCAGTTTTCAGATTGTCTTTCATCTCTTACCCCTTCGAAATGACAAACCCAACGTCGGATTGTGATTCGCCCAGACTTTCTTCCGCGACGCATATCATCTTTCCTAACACCAAAACCAATCATTCGGGCATAATTGTTATACCACAGTTGTGCATCCTCTACTGAGTCGAAATGTCTGCCAAGTACGTCCGATGCCTCTAAACCAAAACTTTGTTAATTACATAATTCACTGTCTTTCAACTCGTAAAAATCAAAATATAAAAATATATGAAACCATCTATGGGAGCACAAATCTACTATGTACATTACATCACATACCTTTGTTGGAGAGAAACTTCACTTATGAAAAGTTAGAAACTACGCATCAGAGATGTTCAACGAGATTTTAGAACGTAGCATTTGTGAGTATGTTTTACAGTTACAGTATTTTTTGTGAATAAGTGTTGTACACGAGCCTTACGCTAATCCTTCATTAATGAAGGGAAGGTGAGTTTTGTTAGAACATATTTATTGCAAACCTAACCAACCACTCGGCTAACCGGTTATGCAAACCGGCTGACCAGATTCGATTGTAATGGCACTGTTTAACAACCGCAAAACTGGATTGTGCAATCCGGTTATCCGGATTGCATGGACTTGCTTACTGTCCACATCCGGCTAACCGGATTGTTCAATCTGGTTAGCCGGTTTCTCCTTCACAGTAAGCAAGTCCAACGAATCCGGCTAACCGGATTGTGTAATCCGGTTAGCTGGTTGTGGACAGTAAGCAAGTCCAATGAATCTGGCTAACCGAATTGTTCAATCCGGTTAGCCGGTTTCTCCTTCAGAGTACAAGTCCAACAAATCCGGCTAACCGGATTACAGAATCCGGTTAGCCGGATTCGTTGGACTTGCTTACTGTCCACAACCGGCTAACCGGATTAAACAATCCGGTTATCCGGATTCGTTGGACTTGCTTACTGTCCACAACCGGCTAACCGGATTACACAATCGGGTTATCCGGATTTGTTGGACTTGCTTACTGTGAAGGAGAAACCTGCTAACCGGATTGAACAATCCGGTTAGCCGGTTGTGGACAGTAAGCAAGTCCAACAAATCCGGATAACCGGATTGTGTAATCCGGTTAGCCGGTTGTGGACAGTAAGCAAGTCCAACGAATCCGGATAACCGGATTGTTTAATCCGGTTAGCCGGTTGTGGACAGTAAGCAAGTCCAATGAATCTGGCTAACCGAATTGTTCAATCCGGTTAGCCGGTTTCTCCTTCAGAGTACAAGTCCAACGAATCCGGCTAACCGGATTACAGAATCCGGTTAGCCGGATTCGTTGGACTTGCTTACTGTCCACAACCGGCTAACCGGATTAAACAATCCGGTTATCCGGATTCGTTGGACTTGCTTACTGTCCACAACCGGCTAACCGGATTACACAATCGGGTTATCCGGATTTGTTGGACTTGCTTACTGTGAAGGAGAAACCGGCTAACCGGATTGAACAATCCGGTTAGCCGGTTGTGGACAGTAAGCAAGTCCAACAAATCCGGATAACCGGATTCACAGTAAGCAAGTCCAACAAATCCGGCTAACCGGATTACACAATTCGGTTATCCGGTTTCGAGGGAGATGAAAAATCTCCTTCAAAGTACAAGTCCAACGAATCCAGCTATCCGGATTGTGTAATCCGGTTAGCCGGATTCGTTGGACTTGCTTACTGTCCACAACCGGCTAACCGGATTACACAATCCGGTTAGCCGGTTTCGAGAGAGATGAAAAATCTCCTTCAAAGTACTTTTTGGACTCATTCGGCCAACCTGTTCAGGACAACCGGTAAGCCGATTGTCACTTGCTACCTACTGGATCCAACCGGCAAGCCAGTTCTTGATATCCGGAACACCGGATTTGCTTGAAGACCTTGCTGGACCAAAACCGAATTTCCGGTTATACTTATCTGGCAACCCGGTTTGCTTTTGTTTTGCTTCTGGTCACTAACCGGCTAGCCGGTTTCACATAATATAAATACTGTTCATTCTTCTTCCTCTTTCGACAATCCGGTTCCTGTTCTCTCCCTAAAAACCGCTTCCTCTCTCTCACTTTTCACTCCAAAATCCACCATTTCAAATCCGTTTTAATGCAAATCAACCTATAAATCGTACTCCCCATGTGTTCTTTAGCCTAAAATCACTCTCAAAACTCGATTTGAACACCTCAATCCTTAGATCCGAATCTCAACCTAGGTTTTAACCTCACATTTTCTCTCTCTAAATTTCTTCTCCTTAAGCCGTTTTTTGATCAATTTGCTTCACAAAACCACTTTTAATCCTCATCATCTTCATTATCTTCATCATTTTTTACTCCAAATCGACCAAAATCTAATGTCAACCTCACGGCCGGTTCGAAGAAAAGGGAAGGATCCGGCTCAACAAACCGACCGGCCACAGGAAACAAGGGGCACCACCAATGAATCCCATTTCGAGTCCACACATTTTCAGAGCCAGAAACATCTTGCCAAACATTTTCACCAACAATTCATGACTCGTGAGGTACTCCCAACCTTTTTTATTTTACCGGAAAGTTAAAACATGTTAGTATTAGCAATGCTACCTTATTTCAATTGTTGGAAGATGTTGGTTGGCTTAATGCCCTTGTTGTTGAGGAAAGTGTATATCCCAACTTGATGAAAGTATTTTACTCGAATATGGATTGTTCCGCGGAGAAAGAGAATTGAGTAATCACCACAGTTGGAAGAGTTTTGATTGAATTTGATGATTCAGATTTGAACTCCATCCTAGGATCGTCTGATGATGGCCTAAAAATTTTTTCTCCTAGGAAAGCTCCTGATATTGATGACTATGTCTATATAGATGCTGTTAAGAATATATGTCGTCGTGTCGACCTTTCCGATGAAGATTGTACTGTCCATTTTCGCACCCAATGTCTTTGTCTTCAAACTCAGATTTTACTCCGTTTTATTCAGGGTATTGTCCTTCCTAGATCCGGGCATTTGGATGAGGTGTCTCATATGGATGTCGCTTCACCTTGACTGTATTGTTAGACGTCGTCCAGTAGACTTAGGATATACCATTGTCCGAAATATGCTCAGCATACCTAAGTTGATTACCCGCTCCCTTCCTTATAGTAACTTCATTACCCGAATCGTGAAATTTTATAAAGTACCTATTAAAGAACTGTCCTGTAGACCGTCTAAGGGTATCGGGGAAGATGTTATCCTCAGTTTAGGCTTTCAGTGGAAGAATGGCACTTGGGTCAAATACACTGACAACAAGTTTACTTTTTTGGCTCCAAGTGATAATCAGCCACTTAATGTTGTGGTTCCAGCCGATCAGCTACCCATTTTCTCACTCTCATTTTGAGGCCAGCGTAGACGTTGAGATCATGCTGTGATTGCTCCAGCTCCTGGTGTCTCTGCATCCGCATCCTCACCTCCACAGCCTCCTCCCTCTGCGGAGGTTACTCTTCACCAGCTTACAGATGAGGTGCGGACACTCTCGGTGCGGCAGACTGAGTTTCAGCAGCAGCTGCAGCAACTCATTCATGGATAGCATCTTCTCTTCGAGCACTTCGACATGGTTTATCCGTATTCACCTCCATCACCTCCATCCTCACCACCTCGGTAGTCTCCTATGGTTGTATTTGGATTATGTATTTATTTTGGATGACTATGTATTTGTTTTGGATGATTATGTATTTGTGGATATTTTTTATTATGGATGAATATGGATTATATGGATTTCCTTTTACTTATGGATATTCTTTTTGATGATGAAGAGCATCTGGATTATTTAATATGTGTTATAAAAAGTGTTATAAATATTCGGATTTGGACTAATTTGAAACTATTTTAAATAATTTGGGTCATTATATAATTACAGTAAGTTTTGAGACTAATAAAGTATAATTTATAAATTATAAATCTGGACATATTTACAAACATTCATAACGTTTTGGGCCATAATATATTTTTATAAAGTTTTGGGGTCAAACTGTAAAATTGGATAATATTTCACTTTAGGGAGCGGCTAACCGGATGTGAAAATCCAAAAAGCCGAATTTGGACACAATGTATCCGATTCGAAAGCGGCTAATCAGATACTTACAAATGGCAATCCGGTTGTAGTGCAGTAAGCTTTTGACCATAAGAGGCAATCCGGATTTGACAAACCGGCATACCGGACGTTCCGGAATATTCTTTATTTTGGCTTTAATTCAATACATGCAACAGTTTACGTCCAACATGCAACCAAGACGTCCGACATGCAACAACTGTCGTTAAACATCCAACTTGCAAAACTTCACGCAAAATATGCGACTTATCACGTAAAGTTCGCAACTTTGACGTCAAACATGAAACGAACGAGAATATTTCGGAATATTCTCGTTGGTTTTGGCTTTATTCAACACAAGCAACATCTTACGTCAAACATGTAACAGCTTACATTACACATGCAACAACAGATGTTAAATATGAAACTTGCAACACTTCACGCAAAATATGCGACTTATCACGTAAAGTTCGTAACTTAGACTTCAAACATGAAACGAACGAGAATATTTTGGAATATTCTTTATTTTGGCTTTATTCAATACATGCAACAGCTCACGTCAAACATGCAACCAAGACGTCCGACATGCAACAACTGGCATTAAACATGCAACTTGCAACACTTAATGCAAAATATGCAACTTATCACGTAAAGTTCGCAACTAAGACGTCAAACATGAAACGAACGAGAATATTCTAGAATATTCTTTATTTTGGCTTTATTCAATACATACAACAGCTTACTTAAACATGCAACAACGGACGTTAAATATGAAACTTGCAACACTTCATGCAAAATATGGGACTTATCACGTAAAGTTTGCAACTTAGGCTTCAAACATGAAACGAACGAGAATATTCTGGAATATTCTTTATTTTGGCTTAATTCACTACATGCAACAACTTACGTCAAACATGCAACCATGACGTCCGACATGCAACAATTGCCGTTAAACATGCAACTTGCAACACTTAACGCAAAATATACAACTTATCACGTAAAGTTCGCAACTCGGACGTCAAACATGAAACAAACGAGAATATTCTGGAATATTCTTTATTTTGGCTTTATTCAATACATGGAACAGCTTACGTCAAACATGCAACTACGATGTCCGACATGCAACAACTCTCGTTAAGCATGCAACTTGGAACACTACACGCAAAATATGCGACTTATCACGTAAAGTTCGCAACTTAGACGTCAAACATGAAACGAACGAGAATATTCCGGAATATTCTTTATTTTGGCTTTATTCAACACATGCAACAACTTACGTTAAACATGCAATTGTTACGTTGGACATGCAACAACATACGTTAAATATGAAACTTGCAACACTACACACAAAATATGCGACTTGTCACGTAAAGTTCGCAACTTTAACGTCAAACATGAAACAAACGAGAATATTCCAGAATATTCTTTATTTTGGCTTTATTCAACACATGCAACATCTTACGTCAAACATGCAATCAAGACGTCAGACATGCAACAAAAGACGTTAAACTTGAAATACTATTTATTTTTCATTTTCAATTTCTTTTATTTTTGCCATTTTATTTCATTATATTATTGTATTATAGGATTTGTATTATATTATTTAATTTATTTATCTTTTGCTATTAATTATATTATAAATAATTATTTTAACTTTTTTTATTTTTAAATTTTTATATTGTATTTTTTATATTTTTTTTAAAAAAATATGGTGCAACCGATTTGTTAACCGGCTGCACCAAGTCTTTGGCTGCCAAATGGAAGCGAAAGACACCCGGGCTCTCTTTTTGAGAGTCCGGCATGGTGCCGGCTACTATGCCCCCGGCATAGTAGCCAAACCCCTCATAATGTATAGGTATAACATCTTTATTTGTTCAATAATGTAATTGTAGTAACTAAAGAGCTTAGATCACAAGAACTTCAGTCATTGCCCAAGACGTTAAAATAAATCAAACAAGATACTACCAAGTACAAATTAGATAGAAGTTTAACAAGATTGAATGACAACCAAAACTGAGTAAAAGAATCAAAAGAACAAGATAACAATGAGGATTACATGGTTCAACTATTTCTCAATAACTTACATCCACTAAAGGAATTATGATCAGCTTTATTGAATTATTCAAGAACTTTTATATGAGAATTACAGAGCTCAAATCAGAGACCAAGAATCCTCTTTATATTGAAGCAATTTTTGTCTATATGGCTCTCAACCCCCCTTGGTTTGTTCTACCAGAACCAGCTGCTTTAAAATCTTTGTAACTAACTCAGAAGCAGCCTCGAACGGTCTGTAACATGCTCGTGATTTCAACGGTCAATAACAGACTTCAAGAAGCTTTTATTATGCACGTGTATAACACGTGATTCACTGAACTAAAACGGCATTGCTTCAAGTTCTATCAAGCCAACACAACCAAAATGACCTACTCCATGTCATTTTACTCAACTCAAAATGGAAAATCTCAAAGTTGTTTTGTGTATCTCTCATTTGCTTTACCTAATACACAACAATTCTCCACCTTCAACAAATCAGCCCTGATCAAAACTTACTATCCATCTTTTGCATGTTCAGCAACTACACACCTTAACTATGTTCAAGCAAACCTTGAACTTTGCTGTAAGAACAACCTTTGTCAGCATATCAGTATGATTGCTACTAGTATGAATCTTGACCATCCTAATCACGCCTTTTGATACTGCATTTCTAATAAAATGTAGCTTGATTTCTATATGCTTTGTTTTCTTGTGATGAACTTGATTCTTGCTCAAGTAAATGGCACTTGAACTATCACACTGAACGTTAACAATTTTTTGAAGTATTCCTAATTCTCCTATTAATCCTTTAAGCCATAAAGTTTCTTTGACTGCCTTTGCTGCTGCTGTGTGTTTAGTCTCTGTTGTCAACAAAGCAACATATACATATAGCCTGTCAGGGATACTCTCCTGTCTAAATCACTAACAAAATCTGAGTCAAGAAATCCCAATAAGCCTTCATTCTTTCCAGTTGACTTGCCTTATATCAAACCATAATCTAGTGTGCCATTTAGATATCTTAACACCCATTTCATTATCTTCCTATGTTCTTTGCCAAGTAAGACCATATATTTGCTTACAGCACTAAAGACATGTGAATATATGGTCTTGTCAAGACCACTGCATACATCATACACCCAACAATATTTGCATAAGGAACTCATTTCATTTAATCCTTTTCTTTATTTGATTTAGGACATTGCAAGCCTAAAAGCTTAACATGTGGTGCAAGTGGGGTCATTAAAGGTTTATAACATGTTATACCAAAGGTTTCAAATACCTTTTCCAAGTACTTTTTATAAGAAAGAGACATCGTGCTTTTGATTATGTCTCTTTTAGTCTCCATGCCTAAAATATTGTTAGCATGACCCAAATCTATATATATATATAAAGCTAGGACTTGAGGAGGTGACGTGACATCACCATTTTGCTTCTTTGTATATTCTCTATTATCTATAAATAGAGATTTTTTTTTAGATTTGGCTTTTCATCTTCTCATAATTAATTTGATTGTATTTAACTCATTTAATAAATAGTAACTTTATTAATATATATAATTCCTCATATTTTTAAATTCAACAATATGAATCATTAATAATATTAATTATAAGTCTTTTGAAACGTTTATTTATTTTATTATGCTAGCAATTAAACTTTAGTGGCATAAAATACATGAATTAATCTGTATATCTATATCTATCTATCTATCTATCTATCTATCTATCTATCTATCTATCTATCTATCTATCTATCTATCTATCTATCTATCTATCTATCTATCTATCTATCTATCTATATATATATATATAAAGTTGGGACTACAAGAGGTGATGTGGCATCACCATTTCTCATCATTTCATATTCTCTGTTATCTAATAAATTGGTTTAAATTAAAAAATAATTACATTATAAAATATTAAAATAGAAAATAATTATTAGATTATAAATGATTACATATCTTTTCCTCTTTCTATTTAAATTCAACAATATGTAACCATTAATAATAATTAATTATAAGTCTTGAAACATTCATTTATTTTATTATGCCAACAATTAAATTTTAGTGACTTAAAATACATCAATTAATTAATATAGGAAGGAAGGTTCCTTCATCTTCTCTCAACAATACCATTAGAGCCTAATTTTAATGTCATAATCCCATATTTAATTATTCAATCTTTTGTTTAGTGCATTTTGGCTTCTTCAAACTCCATAAACATTAAATATTTAAGATTTGTGTCTGTTAGCTTTTTTAGCTATACATATTGATTTTGATGATGATAAACCACATATTTTAATTAAACAAAGATTTATAAATTGTGTTTTATAATAAGAAAATAAGGTTTTAAAATCAAAGTGTTTTGAACTAAAATGAATATGTTTTAAAACCTTTAATATTGTTTCTTTTTAATTTTCGGATCTAGACCTATTTGAAACAGTTTAAATATTTTGGGTCATTGTACAATTTCACAAAGTTTTGGAAAAATCATAAATTTCACAAAGTTTTAGGGATTAACAAAGTAATATTTATAAATTCTGAAATTGGACCTATTTGCAAAGTTTCATAACGTTCTGGGCCATAATATAATTTTATAAAGTTTTGGGGTCAAACTGTAAAATTGGAAACTATTTCACTGTAGTCGTCACTGTAGCAACCGGCTAACCGGTTGTGTAAATCCGGCAAGCCGGTTTCGGGCAGAATGTGTGCAAAATGCAAGCGGCTAACCGGATGTGTAAATCCGGTAAGCCGGTTTTCTGGGCAAAATTCCTGCAAACCGAAAGCGACAATCCAGATGTGAAATCCGGAAAACCGAAAGCGGGCAGAATGTAACCAAAATACAAGCGGCTATCCGGATTCAACAAACGGCAGGCCGATTGTTCAAGATTTCAAATTTGTGTTTGTAACGGTAACATCAAGCGGCTATCCGGTTTCCATATCCGGCAAGCCGGTTCCGGCCAGAAATGAACATAACGACTAGTTTTTGAGTTCTAACTATAAAAACTCAAACCCAACTCATTTTGAAGTTCTCCAACAAGCAAAAACAAAAAGCACATGTGATATCTTGAGTCCTCAAACTTCCAAACTACAAAGATTAAATCATTTCTTGTTCTTCATTTTTGTAAATCTACTCATTAAGTGAGTTTCTTTGTACTCTTCATTTATTTATCTCATTTGTGAGAGTTTGAGTGTGTGAAACACTTGAGTGAAGAGATTGAGAGATATCTCTTTATTGTAAAGGTTTATTGACACCTTGAAGTCAATTCTAATTGGTTGAAGCCTTAGAATGGCTTGGATAGTGAAATCCTCAAGCTTGGATCGCTTGGAGGCGTGGACGTAGGCGGGGATTGCCGAACCACGTAAAATTCGTGTGGTTGTTTTTTTCTTATCTCTTGCTCTTTAATTATTGTGCTTTTATTGAACTTATTGCTTTCAATCTTTATTAAGGCATTAGATAGCTTGTTGTGTGGATTTGCTAGGATAGTTGTTTAAAAATCCAATTCACCCCCCCCCCCTCTTGGGTTGCACATTTATATTTCAGTGTCATCATTATTTCTCATCTTTTTGTATTCTCTATTATCTAATATTTTGGTTGAGATTAAAAAATAATTACATCACAAAATATTAAAAATCTATATATATATATAAAGTTGAGACTAGAGAAGGTGATGTGACATCACTATTTCTCATCTTCTTGTATTCTCTATTATCTAATAAATTCGTTGAGATTAAAAAAATAATTACATTATAAAATATTAAAAATAAAAAATAATTATTAGATTATAAAAGATTACATGTCTCTTCCTCTTTCTATTCAAATTCAATAATATGTAACCATTAATAATAATTAATTATAAATCTTGAAATATTTATTTATTTTATTATGCCAATAATTAAACTTTAGTGACTTAAATATATCAATTAATTAATATAGGAAGGAAGGTTCCTTCATCTTTCCTCACCAATGCCACTAGGACCTAATTTTATTGTCATAATCCCATATTTAATTATGCAACCTTTTATTTAGTGTCTTTTAGTTTCTTCAAACTCTATAAATATTAAGCATTTAAGATTTGTTATGTTTGAGTTTTTTTTTATTATTTAACCAACATCCTCTTTAGAAATGTTCTTGTGTTTTTATTTTTTGACTTATTTAAATTTTTAGTATTGTGTGCTTCATGGAGTACTCTTTTCTTCATGAGTTAAACAATGATAAAGATAGTTGGATGATAAGGGTTAGACTTTGTAAGATGTGGGAGTCTGTTAATACCAAAAAAATAGAGAGTTGATTAGTGTAAACGTAATTTTTATTGATGAAAAGGTTGTGTACACTTAACTATACACATTAACATATATTTTTAATGTTAACAAAAAAATAATTAACTTTAATAAATAACATTAGTTTTATAAAGCTACGTCATCTTTTAAAAAAAATAATTCATATTTTTTATCAATTTCATCAAGTGCAAAGTAATAAAAAAAGATAATACTAATTTTTTTTAAAGCCGCACGAAGTGCTGTTCCATTTCCTAGTTCTTTATATCAAATTAATAACTTAACAATTTCTTTAAGGCTTCAATTTCCTCCCTTCACTTATAAGCAATCAACATATCATCAAAATGTAATAATAGCTATATTTAGAGATTTATTTTCAACGGCTTGTAAAACACACAACAATTAAAATTGCATCTCATGTATCCATATGACACAATGAATTTATCAAATATGAGATAACATTACCTTGAGGATTGCTTTAAACCATACAATTAGCTTTTTGAATAAACAGATATAATCAACTTTCTTAGAATCCACATACTCGTCAAGTCATTAGGATTTTCTTTTATAATTTGCCATCTAAGAAAGTAGTTTTGACATCAAGTTGATTAAGCTTCATATCATAAAATGCAGTTAGGGCCAGTAACACTCTTATCGAAGCATGTCTAACTATAAGTGAGAGAACCTCCTTGAAATTAACTTCTTCCCTTTAAGTATATCCCTTAGCTACCAGTCTAGCTTTAAATCTTATAGGCATAGTAACTGTAAGGCTTTCTTTGATTTTGTCTATCCATTTGCAGTCAACTGTTTTTATCTTATAAGGTTTCTTTACCAATTCCTAAGTGTTGTTCTTATAAAGTGATGCTATTTCTTCATCTATAGCTTTTTAGTTCTTCTCTATCAATCTCATGTGACACAGCAAGTATATATGCAATGGAGTATGCATATCCATATCTCTTTGGTGGTTTAATTTGTCTTTTTTCTCTGTGTTTGTTTAACTAATAATCCTAAAGTTGAGTTTGAGTCTCCTTTTGTCTTTCTTTTTTATCACCTGGTCCTCCTAAACTTACATCTTCTTCTGGATATTTTTTATTAGTATTCCCTACTTTAAGTTGCAAACTCTCTTGAGCTTCTAATTCCTATACAACACTCTTAGTAGGTTTTTTGTTTTCCAATAACGCCCACAAAGCCATCAAGATTGAGTAGTAACTCAAGAAGAGGGATAACACCCATGTAGCCCTAAGCTCGAGTTCCACTCCTAGGAAACCGAGCCTTATGAAGCGAGAAGCATTTATTGCACCTAAGTTGAGATCTGAGCCCTCCAAGCATAATTTACAAGGTAACACCGAGACTCCCAGTATTAGGCATCGTGACATCAAGTGTTTTAAATGTCAAAGAAGAGGACACATAACAAGTGAATGTGTGAATAAAAGAGTTATAGTATTGCGGGATAATAGTGAGATTGTAACTGAAGATCAAATGAAAGAAAATAAGGTGCCACTATTAGAGTACATTAAAGATGAAGGGTATAGAGCCCTTGGAGAATTGACTTTAGTAGTTAAAAGAGGTTTGAGTGTGCAAGTAAAATAACACAAACTAGTATAAGGGAAAAACATTTCCCATACTAGGTACTTTAATAGTTATGGAACTTTCTAATGGTCCAAATGTCATACCAAAAAATATAAAGGCACGTTATAGTTTGCTTGATAATTACTTTGATAGTAGGTTTAAAAACATGTATCTTAAACGATTAATGTAGATTTGCCAATTTGAATGTAGGTGCTATGGACGACACTTTGTCTTGAAAATCGTACTATACTTTGTAGACAAGGTATTGAATAAGAGAAAAAATCACTATCAACCTGACTTCCAATTGATGAATTATGAGTAGGCCACTTTCGAAGTCGTCCATGGGATTGTTTGTCATTGGAGACAGTATATGACTGTGTTTACAATACATTGAACTACAAAGTCAAGAAATTTAACAATGATTACTTGAAAAATTTTGATCATAATACTTTTCTATGAATTATAAGTTTTCATCGATTCGGCCATAATTTTTCATCAATTAAACTATAATTTTTCTATCATAAAACCACTACTGTAATTATTTTCTAAAGTAGTCAACCAGCTGAGTAATAAATTTTTTTTATGTTTCTTTCATAAAAAACTTCAATACTCCCTATGATCTTGGTAGTTGTACTGGACCTCCTACTTTCGAACTCAAACTGTGCCCAATTACATGAACCACACATTATTTTCTAAGTAATTAACTACACCCAAGTGAAACTTCTACAACCCCTAAAGTTGTTTCTAAATTCTTCATGTCCATATGTTTTTGTTGCTTTTATAAAGGCGGCTAAAATTATTCCTAAACATTTTTGGACATCCTAAATTTTAACTTTATGTTACCTTTCACATAGTAAAAACAAACGCTATGGGTAAAACAATTCTTTAATGAAAGTGCATCAATTATAGATTATTACTAACTCTAGCCTATTATCCATCACTCTATATAACTTCAATCATAAACTATTCCGAGCATCATTGTGTTTTGAATCCTAGGTCCTAATTGCTAATTAATATAGTTTGTTATTTGCATTCAAGAATGTTACCATAAACATTGTTCTTCGATTTAGTCCTTTTAGATAAAGTACCTAGCTTGATACACTACATAAAATCCTTGAAACAAGGATTTAAGAACCACAAAAAAGTACAAGAAATTATTATTTCCATCCAGTTGAAGGTGAGTAACTGTACCTTGATCTTTTGCAGTCAAAATATGAGAGTATTCAAGAGTAATTTCTTTGGATCGATAGCATGCTAGTATTTTAACTAGAGCTATACTCCTGCATTATATTTACTCTGACATCATTTAGAGTCTATATCCACTTTTCTTAGATAAATATGTTCGCAATAATATGACCAACAACTTGCCTACTTACTTGACGAAGACCACCAAACAACATTTCGTTAAAACAAGTGTGTAATGTCAAATCTCCTTATTACCCAATGACCATTCTCCTCATTTAAGTCTCTCATTGTTATAAGATGTCGTTTACATGATTTTGATGAACAGTGGGCCTTAAAAACGTGTCGTTATAGACCTTATAATCTTGAAATAATACTTATCCCTCAAGGTAACTTTATGCAGTTTCAAAATATAACTCATTCTTCTCAATAAACAATCTATTTATACCAATAACATCATAATTATTGCTTCTAACAAAGTCTTTAGCAATCATATTTGAAGGCAAAACTGAAGCTAGACTTGCGAGAGAGATAACTATTATCCACCTTTATGAATGGGCCATCGGAAGGATTAGGTTTGTTATCTTTGTTATTAATAGGAATATCACAATTAAACTTATCCTTATCTTTAATAGGAATATTAAAATGACTGTAGCCCCATCATTAGTGAGACCATTGGAATAATCCTCAATATGACTATTATACAGCTTTCTACGATCATTGTTTGCTTATATGTTGCTAATGTAACCAATAGAATCATCATTGTTGCAGAATGGAGAGTAACTTTACTCCAAGGATGTGATTGGTGCTAACAACTCTTCTTCAACATTTGTTAATGTAATGACACTGTCATCAATGATGTCATTGTTGTCACGGAGTGAATAGTAACATTGGTATAATGTCATCATCTTCGGTAACACCTCTTCTTGAATATAGGGGATAGAACGTTTGCTTTAAAAGAAGTTTGAAGTAGCACAAGATCTTGACTTGAAACTCAAGGAAATGTGGTAACAATTCCCTATAGTTGACCACATTAGAGCCCATATATAACACAAATGTAACCATTTCATCATCAAATATGTTCATAGGTAGCAAACATATACGATAGATGGAACAATTAAACCTCATAGTTGTCTTTGTTGTATATTCATTAGGATTAATTTGTAAAACTCATACACTCGTGCAAGAAACTGATCAAATGTACAATCTTTTCAAATAAGAAAAGCTCTATTCTTAGCATTCACTTACTTCATAATGCCATCCGTCAACATCACCCATCGACCATTGTAACACATTTAAAGCAAAATTAAATCCATTATGCCTGAAAATAATTAAAAAAATAAATATATTCGCACACTACAAAATACGATACGGTGAATATGAGGCATATTTTGCATGGTGTCATAAGTACTATGATTATATGCAATAAGAAAGTTTATGTGCGACTAACAATGCAATAGGTGCTTGTCGCACATAGGCAAATTTATGTAGCACTGTCGCCTTATTGCACATAGATTTGCCTATCGCACAGAATCTAAGTTTGATTTTTTCCTCGAATTTCTATTATTTTCAAAGATTTTTTTCTCAACTCAAATCAACTACTTTAAGAAACTATATTATTGTATGATTGGAAAATAACAATTTATAAAAGACCACATTGATTTCGAACCTAAACCCCAAATTCAATACATTAAAAATTTATATTGTGTAAGAACATGCATTAACCTTAAAAAACTCTCCAGTTGATGATTATGTCTTCAGTTGTACAATTCATTTGTTTGATGAGGTTTGGTGATTTTTGAGAGTGATAATCTTTGGTGATTTGTTAAGAGTGTTTAAAGTGTTGAGGTAGTGGGATTTGATGAATTTATAAAACTAGTATTTGTTTATAAATTTTTTGAAAGTAATAAGGACTATTTGATAAAAAAAAATAGTGTTTGCTAATTATGGTATGAAAAATTTAGAGGAGTCAAATTTGAGAAACTCTTAACTTTTATGCCTACTTTCATTAATTTCCCTTTAATTCTTCTATACTGTTGATGGTGACGTGGCAGCATATTAGTGGACCAAAAAACGCGCGTACGGTACATATAACACATGGGATTATTACTGTGCAAACCCCGTTACTGTTCAAACCGTATGCAAACCGTGTCACTGTTCAAGCCGCATAATCAAATTGCATACTGTTCACGCGTACTGCTGACTGATGACGTGGCGCAATCCTGAGCGTCCAAATTGTTTTTAATCCGATGGCCATGATTTACTCGATGTATCTATAAAAAGGGGGCCTCCCCCCTAATTTGGCACCTCTGAATCCATTTTTGGACTCCATTTTCTGTATTTCCTTCTCCATCTTATATTTTCTACGTATTTTAATAAATTTCCATTTTGCCCCTAGTTCAACTATGAGTGGCTAATTTTCTTTCAAGCTTGAGTTAAAGGTGAAGTCTCAACATGTGTCATGGGCTTTATTTGGTAAATTTATTTTCTCTTCCTCTTTAGTTTTTGTGGATGTTTTGACTTTTCGTTGATAAATAATAATAATCTTGTCTAGTACCGCCCTGATTTCACCGGCTCCCTAGTATAAGGTTATTATTGTTTGGCACGATAAGCCTTTAGCACCATATTTATTAGAGCGTGGTTCCCCCCTCATGATGTGTGGATTCCCCCCTCATGATTTAATTGGTATTAATAAGGAATATTTAGCCCATGATGCATGTTGATACGGATCCAGATACCCAAGTACGTCATTTCAATAGAATTTTTTTCAATTTATTCTTGTCATTTCAATTCCAATTTTAGAATTTATTCTTGCCATTTTAATTTAAGTTTTAGCATATTCCAAATCATTTCCACCACAAATCCAATCACCCATTTACAAAATTAATTCTATATATAATTAAAATCTACCTCCTCGTGAGATCGACACTCATCACCATTGATCTATACTACAATAGATTCGTGCGCTTGCGAGTTCAATAAAATTTGCACAACAAGTTTTTGGCGCCGTTGCCAGAGAGGAAAGTAATTTTAATTCATAAAATTAATTTTTGTGAATATTTCTATTTAATTGTTTTCTTGTATTTTTTTAAAAAAAGAAAAAAAGTGAACCTACATTTAGAGGTTAATATTTCTTTTTTCTCTTCTTTAAAATTCTGTAATTTAATTTTCAATTTATTTTTCTTTGTAAATTTTTTTATCTTTTTAATTTATTTTTAGTTAATTTATTTTCACGTATTTGTTTTGTATATTTTTATAGTACGGTTGTAATAACGCCATAAGGTTAGTATCGTAATTCCTCCCTCTTCTTTATTTCTATTTGTTTTGTTCCCATCTTTATTTTTATTTTATTTTATTTGTTTTACATGCATGGTCGTAGGTCATTATTACCTAATCTTGAACCTATAGACTTTGAACTTGAGAAAACACTTCGCACACACAAAAAAGTTAAAAATAAAATGGATTTACAAGCACCACAGGAGAGGTCATTTAAGGACTACTTCAGTCCTTTAGCTAATTTGAGCACATCATGCATAAGATACCCAAATGTAGTTGCTAGGAGTTTTGAATTAAAACTTAGTGTGCTAAATTGTCTCCCCACATTCTATGGCTTAGAAAATGAGGACCTATATAATCATCTGAATGATTTTCATGCTATTTGCCAAACCTTTAAATACAAGAATTTCTCAGACGATGATGTAAAACTTAGACTATTCATATTTTCTTTAAAAGATAGAGCTCGTTCAAGGCTTAATAATTGCCTGCTAATAGCATTTCATCATGGGAACAAATTGTAACAAAATTTTTGAATAAATATTTTCCAGTACAAAAAACCAATGCTACTCGCAGGGAAATCTCGGAGTTTACCCAGAGAGATGACGGGCAGTTTTTCGAAACATGGGAGCGATTCAATGGGCTACTCTTGAAGTGTCCACATCATGGGTACGAGAAATGACACCAATGCTAATACTTTTTGGAGGGATTATTGTCGAATGTGCAAGAATGACTAATGGCAACAAGTGGATGAGAGCTAATGTCAAAAAGTGCATCAGAGATTTGGGAATTCTTCCAGCGACAAGCAGATAATTCCCATCAACGGAGTCGATCACTCAAGAATACTAGAAGGATTAAGGGAGTAAATAAGGTTCAAATTGGCGAGTCAACTTCAGGAATCAAAGAAGTCAAGGAGATGGTTGAATGTCTTACTTAACAAATAGCATCATTATCGACTACTAAATCAACAGAGCCACATGACCACGACTCATACTCAGATCAAGACAATGCCATAGGTGTAATGAGAAAACCACCGAATTATAACCCATACTCCAACACATATAACCCTGGATGGAGAGACCACCCCAATTTTTCATGGTCTTAAGGATTCCAACAGAATGGACCAGCAGCTCCAGCTCCACCAATACAACCAATTGCTCAAAATCCTGAAGCCTCTCAGCCACCATTCAGATCATACAATCAGAACCAAAACCACTCTCAACCTAGACCATGGGAGGATGCATTCCAGAATTTCAGGAATGTTACTGACTCCACGATTGAGCAACAGAACCGCACCATTGATGGACTACGAAATGAGTTGAGAGCGGGCTTTAACTGGTAAGGCCAATCAGTTTCAAGCCTGGAGAAGATGGTGGGACAACTTACTTCTTCAGTTCAGACCTTGGCAATTACCGTTGAGAAAGGTAAATTTCCAAGTCAACTAGTGCCTAACCCTAAAGGAGTGCATGAAGCAAGTACCAGTTCACCACAACAGCAGGGAAAGGTCAAAGCCGTCATGACCTTGCGAAAAGAAAAAGAAGTCGACAACAAAGTGGAGATGCCGGTGACAAAAGAAAATCAAATTGTACCTGTGAGTGTTGAGGACTCATCACCAAAGGAGAAAGAAGAAACCAACCCACGAGAATATGTTCCCAAAGTTCCATTTCCTCAGAGGTTAGCTAAAGGAAAGAAGGGAAAATCCACAGGTGAGATTCTCGAAATCTTCAAACAGGTAAATGTTAACATCCCTTTACTTGATGCTATAAAGCAAGTTCCATCTTATGCCAAGTTCCTTAAAGACTTGTGTACTAAAAAGAGAAACGTGCATGTTCAAAAGAAGACATTTTTAACAAAAATGTTAGTTCTATACTCCAACATAAAATTCCTTTAAAATGCAAAGACCCAGGCTCCCCCACTATCTCATGTAGCATAGGGAACCACACAATTGAGAATGCTTTGTTGGATTTAGGAGCTAGTGTAAATATGTTGCCTTATTCAGTTTTCGTGAAACTTGGACTGGGAGAATTACACCCAACTCCAGTGGTGTTACAACTTGCAGATCGGTCCACGAAAATACCTCGTGGTATTGTGGAGGACGTGCTTATCCAGGTAGACAAGTTTTATTTTCCTGTTGATTTCATTGTAATTGACACTCAACCAATACAGGATTCAAGGAAGCACATCCTCATTATTCTAGGCCGACCTTTCTTGGCAACTGCGGATGCTCACATTCAATGCAGGACTGGAAATATGCAGTTGTCCTTCGGCAACATGACTATAGAGCTGAACATCTTCAACATTGCCAAACAACCTCACAATGCAGATGATGGAATTGTTGATGTGGATTTAATTGAAGCATTAGTTGATGACACTTTTGTTTCAAACCTTAGTGATGATCCTTTACAAACATGTTTAACTCACTTTGGTTTAGATTTTGATATTGACAGATCGGTCGATGAGGTCAACGCCCTACTTGACTCGGCACCATTCATGGACACTAATAAATGGAAGTCAAAAGTTGAACAACTAGCACCATTAGAGAAGAAACTCATCCCATCATCAGAATCACCACCAAAATTCGAGCTCAAACTATTACCCAACACTCTGGAATGTGCATTTTTGGGGAAGAAAGTACTCTACTGGTAATCATCTCAGCATCCTTCAATGACGAACAAAAAGGTAAGTTGTTGGATGTTTTAAAAGAGCACAAAGGAGCATTAAGATGGACCATTGCAGACATAAAAGGTATAAATCCAGTAGACTGCATGCATTACATTCACCTTGATGAAAATGCTAAATCTACTAGGGAAATGCAACGTCGGTTAAATCCTAATATGAAGGAAGTGGTTAGAACTGAAGTCCTTAAGCTATTAGACGCAGGTATCATTTACCCAATTTCTGATAGTTCATGAGCCATTCCTGTACAAGTTGTCCCCAAAACGTCAGGAGTGACTGTAGTTACCAATGCTGATAATTAATTGATACCAACTACAGTAACTACAGGATGACGTGTATGTATTGATTATAGAAAGCTGAATTTTGTCACACGTAAAGACCATTTTCCTTTACCATTCATCGATCAAATGCTTGATAGATTAGCAGGCCATGAATTTTATTGCTTTCTAGATGGCTACTCAGGATATAATCAAATTCCCATAGCACCAAAAGATTAAGAGAAAACCACTTTCACTTGCTCTTTTGACACTTTTGCATATAGGAGGATGCCATTTGGATTATGTAAAGCACCTACTACATTTCAACGATGCATGTTGAGCATTTGTTCTGATATGGTTGAACGATTCCTTGAAGTCTTTATGGATGACTTTTCTGTTTTTGGTAACTCATTTGATCAATGTTTACGTCATCTAACACTAGTTCTGCAGAGATGTATCGAGAAGAACTTGGTCTTAAATTAGAAGAAGTGTCATTTTATGGTAAAACAAGGTATTGTTCTCGGTCACATCATTTCGAGCAAAGGTATTGAGGTTGACAAAGCCAATGTGGATCTCATTTCTAATCTTCCTCCACCCAAAACAGTCAGAGAAGTAAGATCTTTCCTTGGGCATGCTGGTTTTTATAGACGTTTCATTAAAGATTTTAGCAAAATTTCTAGACCCTTATGCAATTTACTTGCTAAGGATGTACCTTTTATCTTTAATGATTCATGTCTTGTGGCTTTTGAAAAATTAAAGCAATTGTTAACATCATCACCCATCATTCAGCCCCCAAACTGGAACTTACCATTTGAGCTAATGTGTGATGCATCTGATTATGTAGTAGAAGCAGTATTAGGACAAAGAGTTGATCGGATTCCCCATGTTATTTACTGTGCTAGTATGACATTGAATGATGCACAGTTGAACTATTCAACTACTGAAAAAGAAATGCTAGCAGTAATGTTTGCATTGGAAAAATTTCGATCTTATCTCATTGGTTGTAAAATAATTGTGTTCACAGATCATGCTGCTCTTAAATATCTTCTCACGAAAAAAGATGCAAAAGCTAGACTAATTCGTTGGGTGTTACTTTTGCAAGAATTTGTCTTGGAATTCAAAGATAAGAAAGGCACAGAAAATAGTGTGGCAGACCATCTCTCTCGTCTCCATTTTGACACAATTACAGAGCCATTAACATTGAATGAGTCATTTCCAGATGAACAATTAATGAGTGTGGAAGTATTACCTTAGTATGCTGATATCGTTAATTATCTTGTTACAGGTCAACTTCCAGAGCATTGGACCAAGCAAGACAAGACTAAATTTTTTGCAGAAATAAAGAATTTCTTTTGGAATGACTCGTATTTGTTCAAGTATTGTGCAGATCAAATTGTCAGACGATGTGTCCCAGAAAGTGAAATTCAAAATATCCTTTCATTCTGCCATGAACAAGCTTGTAGAGGCCATTTCAGTGCTAAGAAAACAGCTACAAAAGTTTTACAATGTAGTTTCTATTGGCCAACTATATTTCGAGACGCTTACACTTTCTGTTCTTCATGTGACAGGTGTCAATGAATGGGGAGCATTACATGAAGGAACATGATGCCACTAAATCCAATTTTAGTGGTTGAGATTTTTTACGTATGGGGTATCAACTTCATGGGACCCTTTCTCCTTTCTTTTGGCCATCAATTTATATTGGTTGCTGTTGACTACGTATCGAAATGGGTAGAAGCAATTCCATGCAGAACCAATGATCACAAGGGGGTGATAGGGTTTTTGAAAAGCAACATTGTTTCGCGCTTTGGATTCCCTCGAGCGATAACCAGTAATGGTGGTGCCCACTTTTGTAATAAAGCATTCAAAGCTCTTTTGACGAAGTATTCAATCACTCATAAAATGGCGACCCCATATCATCCGCAAACCAGTGGCCAAGTGGAGATCTCCAATCGAGAAATAAAGTATATATTAGAAAAGACGGTGAGGTCGGACAGAAAAGATTGGTCATTAATACTTGATGATGCATTATGGGCATATAGAACAGCTTTCAAGACCCCGATTGGGATGTCACCCTATAGGTTAGTGTATGGAAAAGCTTGCCACCTACATGTGGAACTCGAGCATCGTGCATATTGGGCCATCAAGAAATTCAACTTTAACATGCAGCAAGCCAGCTCAGAACGAAGATTACAACTGCCAGAACTTGAAGAAATTCGCAATGACGCATACGACAATGCCAAGATTTACAAGTAACGAATGAAAGTCTTTCACGACAAACAAATTATGAGAAAATCTTTCACTCCAGGTCAGAAAGTGCTTTTATTCAATTCTCGCTTAAACCTATTCCCAGGTAAGTTACGCTCTCGTTGGTCTGGCCCATTTATTGTTCATACTGTTTTTCCACATGGGGCAATTGAAATTAAGGACCCAAGGAACGATGTCACGTTTAAAGTTAATGGTCAAAGATTAAAGCCATATCTAGAGTACCAACCACATGGAGAAGACACCAAAATAAATTTGAGTGACCCACCAGATTTGAATTGATTTTTTCTTTTTCGGTGGTTTGATTTTTCTTTCTTTCTTTTTATTATTCTTTTGCTAATTGAAATTATTTTTGCATAAGTGTGTTTGTTTTACCATTAAGTTTTCTCTTATTATTGTTAATCATGAGTACCATACTTAGACCGTTCCTCCTGAACATTCTTAAACCACTTCAACGTGTCAAAACTCATCTCAAAAGACAAATTTAATTTTGTAAAACACATCGCATTTGGGCTCTACAACCACCAGAGTTAGTAACCTATGTTGAGGGTTTAGAACGCCAACTCAGATATATAGAGAGAAGTGTTTATGACATCTAGTTGGAGCTTGAGGTAAATTCAATAAGAGTACGATTTTGATTTTCTTTGTGTGTTTTAATTTGTTTTTTGTTTGTGTGCTTTAGTTTGTTACCCCGGTGAAGTGGCGGATAACGGTACTCCGTGACAGTCAAGTCGGTTACTTCAGTTTCCCATAATAACTGATATTCTGAGGCGAAGATATGGACAAAACCGAGATTCTAGCAAAGTTTCACAAGCGATTCCCTTAACTTCCTCAGAATGCCTTCCTTACGATCTATAAAGCTCGGTCCGAACGCATGCGATTGCTCATGAGAAATAACATACCTGCTGACATCCGTTGGTTAATCGAGGTGAAAGTACGATTGGCGGGTGAGTTACCTCCAAAATTTATTGCATACATGCCTGGTTGTGGTAAAGGAAATTATGCAAGAAAACGACGAGCTCGAAGAATTTATGTTGCTTGTCATAAGTGTGCCAGAATGAGTTGCAATAAAAACCCATGTTCTTTAGGAATGGTGTCTAATAATAGGGAAGATAAGATTCAATTCATTAGGGATGACTTGAATAAGGAGTCATTGGATGATAACCTTCTGTCTCTTGAAACGCATCCCAGTGGATATGTGAAAAGAGTGATTCTCCAGTTATGGCCATTATTCCAGAAAGAGCATGCACGATATAGTCTCGGGAATCTGACTATAAACGACTTTGTTTGCCAGTTTATAAGAAAACTAGATGGGAAGCCCATCCTCGACCCATAGAGGGCATTCAAGCCGTTTCTGGACGTAAAACCAGAAGAAGATGTGAGCCACAGTCGCAACTATCTGTAAATATCCTTTTACTTTACTGTTATTTTATTTCATTTCACTGTTGTTTTATCATTTGCATTATTATCTTTAATAATTTTATTACTGTTTTTTTTCTTTTTACTGTTTGCTTTTTTTTACTATTGAGCCATGTGCTTTACGAGTTATTTGACACTAACATGCCACCTCATACACAGTTGTGATCCACTGTCACCAAGATTCTTAAATATGACTATTTGTTAAGCACTCACAAATTGTTTTTGAGAAATATTCCAATGGCAGCTACTCTCAATAAACAATTCAAGAACATTTGTGTGCTTTCTGGATTTACCTATGGCAAACATAAAGAGTTCGTTGATGCAGCCATAGATCTTGGTCGAAGCATAGCAGAGAGAAAATTACACTTGGTGTATGGAGGAGGTAACCGAGGGTTATCAAAATTGGTCTCAGAAGCTGCTTTTGTCAGAGGAAGCCAAGTGTTAGGCATCGTCCCAAGAGTCCTAAAACCTTTGGGCAGTTTGTCTGACTCACCGACTGGAGAAGAGTTAGTCGTCTCAGGTATGCAAGAACAAATAACTGAAATGCTTAATCATGCTGATGCTTTTATTTTCCTTCCAGGAGATCTTGCAACACTAGAGACACTTATCACACTAGCATCTTGGGCCCATCTGCACATTCACCAGAAACCCATCGGTTTGTTAAATGTCAATAATTTTTATGATGACTTTATCGCATTTCTTAACCATGCAATAAAAAACTATTTCGTTCCTTCTAATGCGAAAAAACGTTTTATTTGTGTTCACACTGCTAATGAGCTACTTGATATGTTATAAGCTTATAAACCGGAGCCAGACCCCTGGAGCTTTGTGTTGGAGCGTGCAAATGATGACGGTAACAGTAGCAGCAGTAAGAAGTACAAATTAGATTTAACTCTCCGCCTGTAAATATTTTCTTTTGTGTTGCACCACCCAGGTGATGTATTCTAAACCCTACTTCTTTCCTTTAAAACATTGAGAACAATGTTTCGTTCTGGTTGGGGGGAGGGAATAGTTGACAATTGTGGAATCTTGGTTAAGTTTTTACTAATTTTTTATTGTAGAAACTAACTGTCGCTAACTTTTTGTGTTGAAGATAGCTGAATATGGAGTGTAGTGACTCTAGAAATGCATCTTCATCGTTTGAAAAAAATTTTAAAAAAAATTTCAAATATTTTCTTTTTCTTTTTCTTTATTATGTTTTGATGTTCATTTTTCTTCTTCTTTTTAATTTCTCCTTTATAAATATACATTTTCAAACAAAAATTTTTTTAGTCGAAGATGGTTGAATATGAAGTGTAGTGACTCTAGAAATGCATCTTCTTAAGTAAAAAAAAAAACTTTCGTTTTCTATCATTTTCTAATTAGTTTTTCTGCATCATTTTCACATTTCTGCATGCATATTTTCCTTTCACATTTAGAATAGGTTGGGGGGTAAGGTGTTGTTTAAAAAGAAAAAAATTTGTGATTTGTTTTAACATTGGATGACATGATGAATTTCAAATTTTAGTATTTGTATTATCTTTAGTTTGAAGTGATGAACATGTCATAATAAATACCAAGTGAGTTTTTGAGCCTATCATTTTTCTTGGAGAGTAACCCTTTTGCCCATTCTTTATACAGCTTAGTAGTTTATTATTGTATACACGATCTCTAGATTTCTTTTGAGTTAACCCTTAAAAAAAATTGAAAAAAAAATGTGTGTTGTTACATTTGGAGGCCCATCTAATTAGTAGATATGGAAGATTATTTAGAGCCCTAAAAGATGATGGAAATGCCATCTTTGATCCGTTTGAGCCTTTCTAGCCATCCCTTTTATCAAATATCCATAGTTAACCCTTTTGAGCTTTTTTAAAAAAATTTCTTTGTCAACTTATCATCTTGACCCACTCTGATTTGGAGTATTACCCAATATCTTACAAGATTCATCACCTATTTATGTTTGAGAAAAATGTAAATAAATATTTTGTATAGTGAAGTTATGCCTAGTTAAAAAAAAAGAAAAAAAATTATTGCTTAAAAAAAAAGAAATTGTTGTTTCAAAGAAAAAAAACAATAATAGGTGAAATTCACCTTGCAACTTCCAGAAAAAAAAATTCCTCCGCATTTTTCTCAAACTTACACTTTGTTTTTCATATTTCCCTTCTTTATTAGCCATGTCTCTAGCCTACGTTACGTCCTAATAAAAGTCCTTCTTGATTTTAAGCAACTATAATCTGAAGTAGAAGCTAGTTATATGGGCTAAAAGGATGTAGTGATGCATAAAAAAATAAATAAATAAATTGAGTTGACTAGCATTTTTATTTAACTGGAGATCGTATTATTTCTAAGCTAAGGGCATATTTCTTTTTGGTGAGAGCATGTGAGATCACTTCTTTATTATTTTCTCTTAATTACCATTCATTGGAGTGACTATTTTTATTAGGTTTAATTTCTTTATGAGAGTGTCATTACTTTCAGTGAGATTTTGAGGTTTGACATGTCATTCTTGAAGGTAGCTACGACAAAGTCTACTGGGCTGATTCATGTGGATGGTTGATGTGGGTGTGATGTTTCTTTAGACTTGAGATAATGCTTATACTTTTATTTGATTGTTATCATTCGTCTGATTGAATAAACAAGAGTGTTTAAAAAAAAATTATTTTTGAATTTTGTTTTCGCTTTATTTGCTAGGGACTAGCAATAAGCTAGTTGGGGGGTATGTTGAGTGTTAGAAAATGCATATTTATAAAGGAGAAAACCATTATTTTACATTTCAAGTCTTACTAACAATCCGTACTTTTATGTGTTTTATCTTTTTGTAATTTAATTATGTGTGTTTTATTTTAATTAAATATTTTATGTATTTTAGGGCCATTATAGTCATTTCACAATAAACGAGAGATCAAATGGCAAAACGGACATCACTTTGAACTCAGGACGGTTGAAAACCTTAGGAGGAGCGTAAAAGGAAAAATGACACTGTTCACATGTACGGGTACTGTCTACGTTACTGTTCACGACACTGTTCATATAGACGGATCGATGATGTGGCATTGACTGATGATGTGTCATGATCCTGTTGGACTAAAATTCTTATGTATTGTTGATGGTGACGTGGCAGCATATTAGTGGACCAAAAAACGCGCGTACGGTACATGTAACACATGGGATTATTACTGTGCAAACCGCGTTACTGTTCAAACCGTGTGCAAACCGTGTTACTGTTCAAGCCGCATAGTCAAACCGCATACTGTTGACTAATGATGTGGCGCAATCTTGAGCGTCCAAACTGTTTTTAATCTGATGGCCATGATTTACTCAATATATCTATAAAAAGGGGGCTTCCCCCCTAATTTGGCACCTCTGAATCCATTTTTGGACTCCATTTTCTATAATTCCTTCTCCATCTTGTATTTTCTACGTATTTTAATAAATTCCCATTTTGCCCCTAGTTCAACTATGAGTGGCGAATTTTCTTTCAAGCTTAGGTTGAATGTGAAGTCTCAACATGTGTCATGGGCTTTATTTGGTAAATTTATTTTCTCTTCCCCTCTAGTTTTTGTGGATGTTTTGACTTTTCGTTGACAAATAATAATAATCTTGTCTAGTACCGCCCTGGTTTCACCGGCTCCCTAGTATAAGGTTTTTATTATTTGGCACGATAAACCCTTAGCACCATATTTATTAGAGCGTGGTTCATGAGGTGTGGATTCCCCCCTCATGAATACTTTTAATTTAATAAATTTTATATTATTTAATGGCAAACCCTAACAAAACAAAAAGTGTCATTTAAAAAAAAATCATAAGTATATTATATTTAGGGAAATTATCCACCGTCCACCATTGTTTTACCGTTTTTCAAAAATACACAATTTTTTTTGTAGCACTCCACCTGAAGTTAATATTTTTTTTCATTGGTCTACTCTCGTTATAATACCATTAGAACTTTTCTGACATCATAAGGGTAAAATTGTCATTTCACAATGGCATAACGACACAATGATCTCCAATGGTAAAATCAGAGATTGTTATGATGTCATTTCACAATGGTAAAATTGTCGTTATAACACCATTAGAACTTTCTTGACATCATAAGGGTAAAATTGTTATTTCACAATGGCACAATGGTGGAAAGGTGCAAAACAATATACCTTCCAGTGGGGTCTAGAAAAAAAATTAAGAATTGTGTATTTTTGAAAAAATACGAAAAAAGTGATCGGTGGATAGTTTATCTTTTACATTTGAGGGTACAAAAGTCATTTATACAATATTTCGTTAGTTTTCTTAACGGTCTCTAAACGAAAGTACAAAAATGAAAAAAAATATAACTTCAGGTGGATTCTAGTAAAAAAAAAAGAATTGTATATTTTTGAAAAAGTTGAAAAAAAAAACGAGTAAACAGTGGATAATTTCCCTTATTTTTAAAAGAAAACAAGATCAATCTCCACGCTCTAAGCCCAAATTCCTATCATGTTTGTTAATAATTTGTATGTGCTACTAAAACAAATAAAACTAGTTGTATATATTTTTTATGCATATTATTTATTTTCCCCTCACTTGTTACAATTTGATTATCAATTATATGTATAAAATATGACTATATGCAGTCTCCCATAAAATTTTGACATGTATAGCTGAAATCAATGCATGATTTCTTTGTGATATTAAACATACATGTAAACACAAAGAATTAAGAGGTTTTGGACCTCCTGGTTCATCTTTAGTAGTGAGGAATGCACTTGGTAATATTTACTATGTATATGCTTTAAAATTGATTAACAGTAAAAAGTGTCAATTTAATAAAAATAAAAATTATCATTTTTCAATTACAGTGTTGATAACACTAACAATTTTCTATCTCTTTGATCTGGCATTATTGTTGAACAATCACTACAACAAAAATGCCTTTTACCGAGGGAAAAAAGCTCTAGGCAGTACACTATTTCCCTCAGTAATTACTATTTCTAGGGAAATTTTCTGTTGGCGTCTGTCATGAAAATGCTTGTCATTAAAGGCGTAAATCCCACAAGCCCTTGGGAAAATTATTTTTTACCAAGGGAAACATCCCTCGGTTATATGAAAAAGATTCGTCGGCATAATTTTTAGGACGATGGGATAAAAATATTTCCTAGGGATGATTTTACAGTAATAGTTTCTTGCCGACAAAATTTTTTGTGGGTAACCCTATTAGTCTGTCGTAAAACAGTATACCTACAAGTTCTAATTTCTTAATGGTGAGAACAAAAACCGTAGGTTATATGTGTACTAACAAGGGAATTTTTCCCTCGGTAATAAGACTAAATATGTAGATGCAATTGTTAGCTAGAAATATTTTTCCTCGGTAATAAAATATTTCCAAGGGAATTTTGACGTCGATGAAAATACATTCTTGTCGAACCTAAATACCAATGAATTTTGTTGATTGATCGCCCTTGGCATTAAGTGATTGGAGATATACATTGATCCCTTGGAAATTATTGTTTTCCCTCGGAAATGAAATTTCATGATATTGATTAAATATTAAATGATTTTTAAAACTAGATTATTTATTTCCTTTGTCATTCATTAAGCCATTCATAGTTACATTGGATAAGAATGTACCTAAATTTGATGGAAATCGTAATAGTATTAACACAATCATCTAAAGTTGTTTAGTCACTGTTCGACCATATACAAAATGATTCATCTTCATCAGTTGTTGTCAAGATTAATTAACAAAAAGTTACATTGCATATTCTTACTTCTTCAACATTCCATCAAGTGTTTGAATCATTACTTGCAGTTTGTTCTTCATCTTCTCCAATATTATCCTGCATAATTTTCAAACCATATTTTGTTACTCTACAGTAATTAAAAAAAGAAAAAGAAATAAACGTGATTCAATTATAGCCTTTTCAAATTTGGGATTTAAAAGTAATCTGAGGCATCTATTTAATTTGGGATTTGAAACCTCATTGCATTGGTTAACTTCATAAACAAGTTCACGCATGTATTGAAACTAGATCAAATGGACAAACTGGAAACAAAGACCAAATTACAACAAGACCACCCAGTTGATTGAAAGGGTGAAAGCAAAAGAGGGGATTGTTAACTCTAATTGGTGCAAGTTTCTTATAAGCATTCCTAAGCTCTGTTGTAGTGCATTCCTTATTCAATCCCAACATTGCATAAAATTCACCACTTTTTTCTTCTCCAGTAGCTATTCTTGATACGTCTATCATAAATTAAACCAAACCGATCCAAAAACACATCTTTTTCCTTTTGTTAACAAATAATTAAAACAAACACAACCGAGAAGCCAAAAGCACAAAAAAGAAATCATGTATGCTTTTATGTTGTTAAATAACAAAAATATGAAGCCTGTAGCTTTGGCTTAGCTTTGAGACTTAAACAACATTTTTTTGAAATACATGGAACCTTAACATTAGCTTTCATGTGTTAGAGAAGAGAAGAAGGATAGAATTGGAACAAACAGAAAATTAATTTCTCTCTTTCTTTCTTGTAGCTTTTTGTTTTCCCCCACCCCCGCTGTAAACTAAGGCTGGAGAACTCTCCAGAAACTAGCCATTTATATATAACATTTTTTTTATCAGCCATTGTGCAGTTAGTGTATTTGTAAACTTCCAATTACCATGCACATATGTTAAAAATAAATCAAGCCACGTATATTCCCTCAAATATGTGTTTCCCACCTTTTCCAACCATCAATCTTTAATAACATTATGAAAATATCATTATCAACTAGAATACCATAGTCCGACAATTATTATCAAGGGTCTTTGAAAGTAAAGCAACAACACCAGAATAGATTCATGACAACAATACTTATTAAGATGTTTATCTATCAACAATAAATTTTCATAATAACAAGTTTTATTCTTGAGCAAGAGAGAGGGGTAAAGAGAATAATCATACCTTGTTAAACCCTTGTTGGAATGTCGATTGAGACATATAAAATTCATTTTCTCCTTCATTTTTTTCGTTTGCTCTTTCACATTTCTAAGCTCACTTAATTCTTTTTCCATTTTCTTTACTTTTAGCTCGAATTCTCTTCTTGGTATCACATGAATGTCCTTATGACTTCCTTCATCTAAAGAACGGTAAACATCATTTGGTCTCATACCTACACCTAGGTGAAAACAGAATTTGGTGTCAAATGGAGTTCAAACAAATTAAGTACTAATCTAATATTAATAACTTGAATTTACATTTTCTTTTAACTAAAGGCTCAATTACATTTATAATAATACCTCCCCAGCCCACAACTCGACATTTCTTAGGTGGTCCCATTACTTGATGATAAATAGCCAAGCAGACTTTTCAGCACATTCACTTTGATACAAAGATTCCATGTTCTCCTGCAAATTTTCAGATAATAATGTATTTTTTATACATAAATTAAAAAAGACAAAATTAAATCACAAGTGAACAAAGTATGTACATGCAATTCCTATGCATGGTCACTTGCCCAGTCACCATTTCTTTTGACATGAAACTTTCTGAAGCATTCAATTGAATCAGGTTCAACTCCTGATTCATCTAACTGAAATTAACAATAAATTAGGGTATAAAACAAACACCGGCTCATACACACATATGTATGCATTTTATAGTCTTTAAATGTTGAAAACTCATAAAAAACTTTACCAAATCTTTTCTACATTTAGCCATAGGAACTGAACCTGTTATATGAGCAGTGCACTTCAATGATCGATTACCCTTGTTTAAAATACTTTTTTTCTGCATGTTATTCAATAACAAAACCATTAGGATATATCTTGTATGTTAGTTAAAACTAAAATGAAAAAAAAAACTTCCACATATTACCTTCCAATTCTCATTCATCCACTTATCAACCATTTGTCTCCATACAGTAGGTGGTACACAATCTGGATTATGAGCGTAGTGCTCTCTAGGTGATTTATACTTCTAAAAAATACCATTTCTGAACTCTGACATCCAATTTGGTTAGCAAGATTTTACACATTTTTGGACAGCTTCTTTAAGTTCTTCCTCAGTACATGTATAAGCAAATCCCACATTATTAAAATTTCCAAACAATCTATCAAATGCTTCTTGTGGATATTGAAAGATTGAACGAAAGCTACATTGATTAACTTTGCAAAGCTTACAATATATAGTGTGAGATGTTCACAGGATAAGTTACAAAATCAAGATAAGTTCACATGAGATATATACAAACATAAATCATTAGATAATGACTATATTATCATTAAGGAGATAAGATGAATCCAAAGAGGCATAGTCATGTATGTGTTCTATTATGCCCCCGCAAGAGAGGCGTACCATCGTGAATGCCAATCTTGGAGCGAGCTTGGGTGAAGAGTATACAAGTGAGTGGCTTGGTTAAGGAGTCAGCCAACAGCTTTTCGGACGGCATGTGAGAAACAGTTAACAAGCCTTTGGCTATTTTGTCACGGACAAAGTAGAAATCAACTTCCACATGCTTCATCTTTGAGTGATACATAGGATTAGTACATACAAAAGTCGCACCAAGGTTATCACAAAGTAGCACATGCTTAGGAAAGTGAATTCGAAGCTCAGTTAAAAGGTTACGCAACCAACATAATTCAGACACCGTGATAGTGATAGCTCAAAACTCTGCTTCAATAGATGACCGAGCAACAAGCCTCTGTTTTTTTGAAGACCAAGAGATTAGATTACCTCCAAAGTAACTTGCATAGGAACTGGTAGAACTGCGATCATCAAGATTGTCTCCCTAATCGAAATCACTATAAGCAACCAAGGCATTAGATTTGAAAGGGCGTAGAGAGAGGCCGTGAAAGATCGTTTGCTTTAGGTAATGAAGAACCTGCTTAACAGCCTGCCAATGAGTATGAGATAGATGCTGCATGAACTGACGTGTGACAGTAATGTACTGCAAAGCACCAAGAAGCTGACGGTAGGTGGTAGCATCTGTGGCCGTAGTATCATCTTCGACTTTCAAGCTAAGAGAGGCAGAGAGAGGTGTAGCTACTGGCTTCACATCAATCATACCAAAACGATCAAGAATAGTCCGAATATAATGATGTTGAGATAAAAAGAAACCAGAAGATGACCAAATTAATTCAATGCCCAAAAAATGATGTAGAAACCCAAGGTCCTTGAGCGTGAACTTTGTCGCAAGTCCATGAATGAACTGATTAATAATATCTTGTCGATTTCTAGTGACAATGATATTATCCACATAAGTGAGAAAAAATATGGACATGTCATTATGATGATAGATGAAGAGAGAAGCATCGGAGCGGCTTTGGTGAAAACTATTTTGAAGTAAAAATTGATGAATTGCATTGAACCATGCTCGTGGAGCTTGCTTTAGGCCATAGAGAGATTTACGTAACCTGCAAACAAAGTGAGGGTAATTAGAATTAATAAAATCAGGGGTTGCTTCCTATACACCTCCTCAGTGAGATGTCCATTTAAGAAGCCATTGTTGATGTCAAGTTGTCGTAGATGCCATCCAAATTGAAGTGCCAAACAAAGGATAATCCGAACAGTGGTTGGCTTGATTATAGGGCTAAATGTTTCATAAAAATCAATGCTAGGGCATTGATGAAACCCCTTTGGCAGTAAACGAGCCTCATATCGATCAACAGAGCCATTAGGATGGTGCTTGATGCGAAAAAACCCACTTGTAGCCAATGAGATTCTGAGATGGAGAGGGTGGCACAAGGTCCCAAGTTTCATTGGCTATGAGGGCATCATATTCAAATTGCATAGTAGAGGACCAATGAGGATCTGCTAGAGCTTCTTTAACAGTAGAGGGTTCATGGGATATGGGGAGATTATGTTTGGAAGAAGCCATTATAGGTGAGGTGGTAGAAGTTAAGAAGAATTGTTTAGGCTTGTAGATGTTGTTTTTGGACCGTGCTACAAAAAAAAAATGACTTTTAGGGACAAATGTTTTGTGACAAATTAAAATAATTGTCCCTATTTATGGTATATTGGGACAAACGTTAGCATTTGTCACTAATATTTAAGAAAATTGTTCGCGCATTAGTTAGGCGCCATAATACTTAATCCTTTAGGGACAATATTTGTAATTTCTGTCACAATAAATTAAAAAGATTTAATTTTATTTATTTTAAGACAAATACAACCGTCCCTGTCACTAATCTTAATTAATTATGTCACAACTCATGCGTATTTTTTCCCTAAAACACTCTTCCTCCCTAATTGGGGCACTGATTCTTCTATCTCCGTATTATAATCCAATTTCAAAACCATCAATTTTTTGAAACCTAATCAAATATGGATTTCTCTTATTTTCTTTCCTTATCCCAATCGAATTTCACCCTTTTATTTTAATTTGTCTATTACAAACCCTAAGGCAACTCTACTTTCTTGCCTCCATCATTTCACAAAAACCCAGCAATTTTTTTGTCCTTCCGCTTTAATCCAAAGCTTCAATTTGCTCTGCTCTTAGTTTTAAGAGCAGCAAGGTAATCAAGTCATGGTTTATTGCCTTTATTTTTTGTTCTTTTTAATCGTCCACTAAGTTTGTTATTCTAATTGCTAAAATTTGTTGTTGGGTGTTGATTTTGATAGATATTCTGCAATTGACAGCAAGATCTTGTTTTTATATTCTACAATCGGTAAGCTGCAACAGTCTCAAACACTAAATTTCTTTAAATTTGTACTTTATTTTTCTTTTTTATGCTGAATTTATATTTTCTGGAAATTCTTACAAGCTATCCAAAATTCTTTCTATCTCTAGAGTACTTATTTTTTCCTGTGAGTTCTCATATAATAGTAAAACAAAACAAATTTTAGTGAATTAATTGTGCCTATGTATGATTATTATTCTTTTCTTCTTCCTTTTCTCTTTTTCTTCTTTGTCCAATGAGAGGGAAAATGAAAGGGGAGGATTGAAAATGTGGGAGTTATTAAAAATAATATTTGATTTACACTGGGTTATCTTCAGTGGTATTGTAAGGTATTACCGTAGTGTTCTTGGACCATAATAATAGTGTTGAGTAGGCTTATCCTTTATTTGTCCCTAGTTAACCATTAATGCAAATTTTGCTTGGTTTCATATAGCATGATTGTTTGGTATTATTAAGAATTAGAGTATTTTGATGTTCTAGTTTAAAAACTGAAATTAGATGAAATTATCCCAAATAGTTGGTCTTTGGTTGAGCATGTTGCATCTTGCAAAAGATAACATATATTTTATTCAGTTCCATTTTGGGATTATTGTGATTTTACTCAATATTTTCTAGTTCCAGTTTGAATTTTATGTGATTTTCATTTTTCTTCTCTAGAACTATATGCCTGTAATGACCAAGTATTAATTTCTCTACCATGTATCTTTTCTACATTGAGAACATGTAAAGTAGACACAATCAAAAAGATGATTTGACAATTAGATTACACAAGTCCAGTACACAATCAAAATTGAATTCTAATAAACTTTTCAAATCGTAAAAAGCTAAAAACAAATAATAAAGTTTTATGGTCAAGAAGTTAGTGTTCATACAAAAAGGGAATAGAAAGCTTTGATTAGAAGAAATAGGCTTGTGGACTCGCTGCAAGTAATATAAAGGATATTGCAGTATATGGTGTTCTTATCTTAGTTGCATCATTATTTTTAGAAGTGTGGTTGGAGAACTTTTGAGCCATTGTCTAATTGTCACAAACTCTTCCCCGTTTTCTCATGTGATTTAATGATCTAAATAAATCAGTTGGGAGGTGTGTAAAGGTTGATCTGGCTTGTTAGAGTGGTGATTGGTGATTGGACATATTCTTGTCCAGGAAAACAAATTTAATTTCTTGCTTACTTGGTGGACAGCTAATCCATAATTTTTTTAAAAGCCTAATAGGACAATAATTTGGAGGTGCAAACAAGAATCAGGAAGTGTCTTTTAAAATAAGTAAGACTTTTTTTATAATAGTTATGCAATTTCCAATGCTTTTTGCTTTATTTTTTTTTATGAACATACAGTACTACAATTTTAGTTTCTATGATTAATGAATAATTTTTTTTTTGGGGAATCATTAATATAAGTATATTCATTATTACATGAGACATCTACTCAAACTAACTAGATAAATTTATTACATGAGACATCTATTATAATTATAATTTGTTTGATTCATTGGTTATTTCATGATAATTTATTTTGCTTATTTTTTTTGCTTCAGAATCAAATGAATGATCTTGTGAACCAGCAACCTAACGCATCAAAAGATCAAATCTTTAATCAGATTGTACGTGAGCATACAAAATCTACTCTCACTTATGGTCATGGGATTCGTAGAGTAGATGTCTTTGGAACATAATCTTTTCGAAATGAGAGTTTGAAAATGTTAGAGGAAGAGCGAAGTCGTAGGCAAGCTGCAAAAAATGAATTTAAGAATATGCAGGAAGAGAAGAATGGAGTCAAATCAACTCTTGCAGAAGTTTTGAAATACGTTCAAGCACAAAATGAGGCAAATGCAATTGAAACTTTTGATAGTTAATGTCTTATGATTTTTGAAATTTTGACAATTATTAGAGTTGTTTACAATTTTCAGTACTTCTTTATCGGATGGTAATGATATTAATATTTGATTAAATTTTTTTATGAAGTAGTATAAGATACAATTTTAAAATGGGTATTTCTCGTTATATGCTATGCATTTGTTGATAATTTTCATGAATTAGTTTTCTCAAATTATATTATTTATGCTAAATTACTTTATGAACTAAAAATGTTGCGACAAAAATTGTCTCTAAGATTAATTAGTGACAAATTTATTAGATAGATCATTATTTTTTGTAACAATAAAAATGTCACTTTTTTAATTGGAGATTGAAACAATGTCACTATTTACATTGTTGGCTGCTGAATAAATTGTTACAAAATTTAGATACATAATGACTGATTTGATGTCACTAATATATTCATTGAGACAAAATTTTACATCACTATTGAGATGACTGAATTAATTGTCACTAATTATATTAATAACAATACATTCAAGTGTCATATTTAATTTGGTAATAACTGAATAAATTGTCACTAATTGAATCTATAGTGGCACATTTCATTGTCAATAATGATCATCAATGACTAATTTAATTATCCCTAACTATATAAATAACGACACATTAACAGTCACTAGTATCATCATAATGACACATTAATAGCCCCTAGTATCAAAATAGTGACAGATTTTTGCTTCTGTCCTTACTTGTCATAAACTTATATTTGTCACTATAAGATGTGTATTAGTGACACATAATACTTGCGACTATTTATTAATTGCCTCTATATGTTTTAGTGACGGTGGCAAATGCGACACAAACAACGACATATAGTCTGTCACTAAATTTATTTTGTGACAGATTTTATATAAATAGAGACATTTTTTTTCCATCACAATAGATCACTTTTTTTTGTAGTGGTGTGACCATGGGATGTGTGTTTGTAGGGTTTGGTTGGTGTGTGGTATTTATGTCAAAGGAGGTGGAAGTAAAGTGTGCTGGAGTGATGGCGGAGTATGGCATGGTAGATGTGGTAATGTTTTGGTTGTCTTGGATTGTGGGATTTGAAAGAACAGAAGTAGAAGAAGGTGGTGGAGGAGTCGAGTGCTGAGAGGATTCATTTGCAAGATCAGAATGAATAGAATTATGGCCAAGTGTGGAAGATGTGAGGGGTTAGGATGAACATGGATTTTAAAAACAGACGGAAACCATGACAAACTAAGAGATGATGGATTGAAGGGTGTGGAAGTAAGGGTTTTATACAGAAACTGGGACTCTACAAATTTAGCATCCCTAGAAATATGGATTTTTCATTAGGCGGGTTCTAGACATTTATATGCACTCTGTTGGGTGCAGTAACCAAGAAAGACACACGGGAGTGATCGAGGCTCAAGCTTGTGACTTGTGTATAGTCTAAGCCATGGAAAACAGAAGCAGCCAAAACCTCGCAATTTACTATAATTGGGATTGTCCTTAAATAATAATTGAAAAGGACTTTTCATGGAAGTAGTTTTAGAGGGCATTCTATTTATAAGATAAACTGCTGTTTGAAATGCAAATGTCCAAAATTGCGGTGGCATGGAGGCTTGATGCAGTAATGTTAAACCAGTTTCAATAATATGGCGATGGTGACGTTCGGCTATGCCATTGTGTAAAGGCGTGTAAGGTGGAGTGAATAAATGGGTGATAACAGTTTGTTGAAAAAAGGATTTAAGCTTAGTAAATTCACCTCCACCATCTGTATAAAGTGAAATTATTTTAGTTCTAAAATGCATCTCAACAATATTTTTAAACTGAACGAATGTAGAAAACACATCAGACTTATAATGTAATGGATAGAGCCATACATATTTCGTAAAATGATCCACAAAAATTGTATAATATTTGTAATTATCAAAAGAAGAAACATGAGCAGGGCCCCAAACATCTAAATAAATTAAGTCTAATGGTCTTTTACTCTTAAGAGAAGACGTTCCAAGGGAAGTCTATGACTTTTATTGCAAAGACATGAAGACCAAGATTGAGAATTGAAAGAACTAGATGATGATAACTGAAAGTGACGTAAAATGAATTGTTGAATTTCAGCAGAAGGATGTCTCAACCGTCGATGCTAAGGATAATCATCAACTTGGGTGGTGAAACAAGATGGTAGTGGTGTCTTATTATGGGAAAGAGTTGGCCACTCATAGAGCAATAGAATTGCCCCCGTGCTCTTGTCCTTCACATGAAAATAATCACGAGAAAAAATTCAACAAAAGTGTTATTAGAAGCACAAAACTTGGAAATGGAAATTAAGTACATAAAGGGTGTCATGTAATGAAAAGGTTTTATTAGAAGTAGGTAAAAAGGCTGAACCAACATGAGAGATACGTAGACCTGTACCATTGCCAATTAAGACTAAATCAATACCACTGTAAGAACTGTGTGGTTAAATTCTGAAGGTCGCTAGTGACATGGTGTGAGGCGGCCCGGTCAACTAGCCAATTCAAAGCCATCACAGGAGAAGTGGTGGTATGATTCACGATTGGACTTTTGCGGCATGAAGTAAATGAACTACAATCTCGAGCCGTGTGACCTTGTTGATGGCAAAGCTGACAAAATCCCTTGTATCCAGTTTGTTTCTTCTTATTTAAACCATTGTTGTGATTGCGATACTGGCCATCAGGATAATAATAATTATTTCGGATTGGTTGTTGTTGCAAGTTTTGCGATCCACGAAATTGACCACTGTTTTGCCTTGAGTTTGAAGAATTCTTGTTGAATTGTTTCATTGTAGCATTGGCTGTTATAGGAGAGGTTGAAGAAATATTTTCTTCTTGTTTTAGAACTGCTTCATAATAAACTAACTTTTCATACAGTTCATCAAACGAAATTGATGTCTCACGTGTACGAACCCCTGCAGTTATCTCTTTGAAATCTTTACCAACACCATTGACAATGTGAACCACAATATCTTCATTAGTGATAGGAGTATCAATAAGAACAAGTTCATTCGCAACTGATCGAATTGTATTTAAATATTTAGCTACTAGTTGGCCTTCTCGGAGAGGTCAAGTTAATTTTTCCCGTAGCGAGAAAACACGGCTTCTGCTATAATTGGAGTAGAGACGTTCAAGCTTGTCCCAAGCTTACTTCGATGTGGCTGCACTAGCAATAAGTGGAGCAACACACTCTGTGGTTGATGCCAAAATGGCATGAAAGATCAATTGATCTTGACGTTTCCAAAGCAAGTAGGCTGGGTTAATAGAACCTTGAGCACTACTGCTAGAGGGTTGATTTTGTGAAGGGCAATGATGGGAGCCATCTATAAACATGGTTAAGTCATAACCAAAGGCTAAGGAGAGAAATTGAGCTCTCCATGTGAAGTATTTATCTGGGTTAAGACGTATGGGTAGGGCTGCAACATTGATTGAAATGCAATTAGTAGGTTGGTTGATTGTTTGGGTGACTGGAGAGGTTAAAGAGATAGCTGACGACTCGGTGGCCATGGGAAGGATTTGAGGATCAATTAAATCTCTTGAGAGTTAAGGCTCTGATACCTTGAAAGATTGAACGAAAGCTACATTGATTAACTTTGCAAAGCTTACAATATATAGTGTGAGATGTTCACACAATAAATTACAGATAAGTTATAGAATCAAGATAAGTTCACATGAGATATATAAAAACATAAATCATTAGATAATAACTATATTATCAGCAAGGAGATAAGATGAATCCAAAGAGGCATAGTCATGTACGTGTTCTATTGGATATACAGAAAATGTTATCTAAGGTCCTGATATACACTCATGGAAAATAATAGAAATTTCTCGAACAGCTTCCGTAGTTATGATCCTAACACATTAAACCATCATACTTATTCATTAACTACGCATAAAAATATATTAAGGTTTGCTTATAAATCTAATAACAGCATATGAACATGTAAATGTATATTTCATGTATAATAACCTGCCAGCATATATTTCAACTTCTATATTTTTGCCCTTAGGTACACGTTTACCTTTCCCACGACCTTTCCTTTTATTTCTAACAGAAAATAATACAAAATAAAAATTCTAGTTGTTTAGAAATAGTCAATTAACTTATTTTTCATTACATGACAATTTTTTTCAATTCATTTAAATAATTACCTGAAGCCATTTTTTAAGATTCCATGCTAGAAACACAAGCTTCACCATTTTGCTGTTGCGCCTCACTATTTTGATGTTTCACGGGAAGCAAAATATATGATGTAATGTTTGACACGTCTTAAAAGTGATTTCTAACTCCTAAGTATAAGAGTGTCTTGTTATATTATAATTCGGTGAGTCCGAGGTCGATCCTCAGAGAAAGGATTTAATTTGTTTATTTAAGTTTATAAAAAAATAAAAATAAAAATTAAAAATATGCAATTTAATTTAAGAAAAACTATGAAATTGAATTAGTTAAGGTTATGGATCATCTCTTAATAATAAATACAATTTAACAAATTCTTTTTATTTTTATTTTATTTCCTAAAAGATTAATTGCATAAATTAAAATTATTTTTCTATTTATTTTATTATGGATTAAGAACTTAATGTGCCAAAACTTAATTTGTCTACAATAAATCAAAATACCATTTTACCATACTTTATACTAAAATATTAAGAATTCATTGTGCCAAACTCTCATGTTTGTCTACAATAAATCAAAATTTCAAAATATAAAATATAGATAAAATTAAATAGAAAATAATTTAATTTATAAAATTAAAAATAGAATTTGATTAAATCATATTTTTACTAAGAGTTTCACCTTCTCCTAACAACGAATATTTAGCTAAACTTTTTTACAATAAAGGAAATTATTAAAATTAAAAAACACATAATTAAAAAAATGAAATTTGAAATAAAAATAATTTTATTTATTGGAAATATATTACAAAGAGAGATGAGAAGAAGAATTTGGGGAGAAAGAAGAGAAGAGAAGGTGTGAAGAGGTGTGTTCCTCCCCCCCCCCCTTTCTATTTATACTTGTACATAGTAAATCTACACCACACAAATAAATAAATCTAATTACATCTTAACCTTACATTTGTCCCACTAATAAAACATAAACCTAACTTAATCCACTCAAGCATATCCAACATATTCCACTAACAATTACCATACCTAACATGATAAAAATTTATAATTTTACAATAACCACATTTAACATAGTAAAAACTTAAAAATTTACAACAAAAGTCTCGGATCCTCCTCGACAATGACATAATTTCTCGGACTTCCGGAATCTAAAATTTGACATCCGTATATTTGTTTGGAGCCTCAAATTGAATGAAATTATTATTTTTACCTAATAAACACACAAAAACACACAAAATCAAATACTTAGAAAAATAATTAGAAATTCACAAAATGCTACACAATTACAAATATAAATTACAATAATAGCACAAGATAACATTTTTACCCTTTAACAAACATACATTTTTTTAACACTAATCAATGTTGTCAGCCCAAGAAGTTCTTGCATCATCATTATTGTTATTGTTGATCATATATTGATCTAAATTACTGCCTACAGTCAGTAATCCATTACTTTTCTTGCCCATAATTGTCAAGTATCTGCATTTTCGAAATATAAGCCGTTACCAACAAGAACAATAATAAACAATAACATTCACGTGAAAAAAGAAAAGAAAAAGAGAAGTGACTAATAAGTAGCTCTAAGCAAGAGAAATAAAACAATAAAGAATAATAATGATAATAAACAGCAGCTAATATCTAATTTTTTTTAAACTTACTTATCTATAATGGACAAAAAAAAATATTAATTCATTCCACAGCCATTTGAATTTCTTCTTCTTGATATGGTTCTCCTTCATTATTAGGCATCTCATAAAGATTATGAGGCTTTGTCTCAATTACAGTGCTCCATGTGGGAGCTTTTATCCCTCTCACATAGTAAGCCTGTTGTGCTTAGGATGCTAACACAAATGGCTCTTGAGTGCTGAGCTTTCTTGATATGTTAAGAATAATTTTACCATGACAATCTCTCTTAAATCCAATTCCTTGTCGAATTGTATCAAACCAGTCACAGTTAAATCATACAACTTTATTCCTTTCATTGTATTAAAGTTCATCAACTTCTTTCAACACTCCATAATAAGGCACTCCAACACTTGGATCATCACTTCTCACTACAACTCCATAGTTTTGAGTTTTTCTTGCTTCATACATTGTATTGTGTGAAACCTAAATCCATTTATATTGTAGCTCGAACAAAATTTTGCTCTTTTTTGAGGACCTTGAGCTAAAGAAAGCATGTGCCTATTAGCTTACCCTTCATTATAAAGTTTTAAGATCTACAAATAGAATGACATAATAGGATGTCACAATTACAAGTTATGCTGATAGTCACAAGTCTTTCAATTATTATGTAAAAAATAGTCTCTTTAAACTAACTAATAAATTCTTATCTATATACCTTTTCTACATTTCTAACACCTGAATTCAACAATATATTTTTGTATTCGCTGTAAGCAAATAAACTTTTTAAAGTAAACTTGAAAATGTTTTAAATGTTTTAAAGTAAACTTGAAAATGTTTTATAATGAAATTAATATTAATATTAGTCTAAGACTTCATCTTACTCAATAAATGGGGGACATCCATCATAATTTTGAATCACATAAAGTGTCATAGCATTGTGAAGATCATAACTCAATTCCCTCACATGTAAATTCCCATATGATCGCCCTAGTGTAGAAAAAATGGATAATGATCTGTGGACAGCTGACCTCCATCATAATTTCTCTCTTGTCTATTAAATTTAGTTTCCACGCCGTGAAGGTAGCAAGAGCAAAAGGTTAAGCACTCATCAGCCAAGTAAACTTCTGCAATGGAACCTTCAGGATGAGCTTTGTTACGAACATATCTCTTAAGCTTATGTAAAAACCTAGAAATGTTTAAATTATATTGCAAGCTTATTTTATTAATATAAAATCAGTAAAAAATAAATAAATTGGACATTACCTTTCTATTGGGTACATCCACCTATATTGTACTGGACCAATAACCTTTGCTTCTCAAGCCAAGTGAATAGGTAAATGTATCATTATATCAACAAAGGCTAGAGGGAAAATCTTTTCTAACTTGCAAAGAGTTACACCAATTTGACTTTCAAGTCGATCTAACACGTCTTATTTCAATACTTTGGCACACAACTCTCTAAAAAAATTACTTTGCTCAATTAATGCATCTGATACATGTTTAGGCAAAATATCACAAACTAATAGTGGTAACAAACTTTCTAAAAATACATGACAGTCATGTGTCTTCATGCTTGAAATTTTGCCATCTTTCACATTAACACATCGTGACAAATTAGCATAATAGCCATCCGGGACTCTTATATCGGACAACCACTGCAAGACACTTTTCTTCTCATCAGTTGTCAAAGTATAATAATCAAGGGGTAACATAATTTCTCCATCCACCTCAATTAGGTGAAGTTCCTGCCTTATCCTCATTTCTTTCAAATCCAACTGAGCATTTAAAGATTCTTTGCCTTTTCCTTCAATGTCATAATAGTGCAAAGCACATTGTCACATATGTTTTTCTCAATGTGCATAACATCTAAATAATGATGCAACAACAATGTTTTCTAATATGGCAATTGGAAAAAGATGTTATGTTTCTTCCCAAAACTAGCAATTACTTGCTTTTTTCTAGCCTTTCCAAATGTTATAGGTCTCAAACCTTTATGTTAATTTAAAACTTCATCACCTTCTTGACACTTTGGTGTAGCTCTTTTATCTAATTTTCGATCAAATTGCATTTTTTGATCCCGCCACAAGTGATCTTTAGGCAAAAATTGTCTATGACCCATTTAGCACAGTTTGGAACCATTTTTTAACATACGAGATGAGGTCTTTATAGTGCAATATGAACATGCTAACATTCCTTTTGTACTCCAACCGAACAGATTAGCATATGCAGGAAAGTCATTAACAGTCCATATAACTGTTGCTTCCGTTTGGAAATTTTGGCTTTTTGAGACATCATATGTATCTGCACTACTTTCCCATAATATTTTCATCCATCAATTAAAGGCCCCAAATATACATCAATATCATTTCCCGGGCCTTTTGGTCCTAGGATAAGTAATGACATAAATATATATGGTTCTTTCATACACATCCAAGGAGGAAGATTGTATAGAAATAAAAGAACCGACCAAGTACTTTGTGTTTTATCAAAAGCCTTTTAAGCCTCACAATTTACTGGATACCTTAACAACCCATCTTTCACACGATTTTCAAAGTGCCATCTCATGTCTGTAGCAGTTTTGGATGACATGAATAACCTTTGAAGTCTTGGCATTATAGGAAGTAGTGCAAGATTTTCCATGGAACCCTTTTGGTAAATCCTTTAGCACCCTTTCCTTTAGGCTTCCATCTAGAAACTCCACAAACATGACATTGAGATAGTTGTGCATTTTCCTTGTAATAAATGACAATTATTTTTACATGCATCAATTTTCTCATAATGGAGACCGAGGTCTTCTATAATTTTCTTTGCCTTATAGTTGGAAGTAGGCATCTTTTCACACATTAGAAACACATCTTTTAATAGCTCCAACAACATGTTGAAAGATTTATTGCTCTAACCATTGATGTATTTAATGTGCATCAATTTTACCACAAATGATAAGTTGAAGCACTTCTCACAATTTAGATATAAAGGTTGTTGTTGTTAATTTTACTTCAATTGCTATGGTGTCAATGTGTAAGTGTACATAATAAGTAATAAAATGATGAGTATTCAATATCGTCTTCATAGGGACTGATGCTATCAGACTTGCTATAGCAATTTCAACAGTGTAATAAATGTTCTAAATTAAATCAGTACAACTAAGACTACCAAATAACTTAGTAAAATAAAATCTCAATAATTAAAAATGCAGTTAATAGAGTTTGCACACTAAACACAAATGCTAAATCAATATGAATGGAGTAGTTGAGTGATTAAATTCTTTCAATGGTGTTGACTGTTTTATTCATGTCAAGTTCAATTGCTGCAACATCTACTACAACACTGGACTGAAACTAGTTTTATCCTCAGCAGTAGCAAGTTGGATGTCTTATATCTTAATGCACTCTAACAGTGACTAGTTGCTATGGCAACATAAGATATAACATTACCCGTTTATGTTCTCTTTACCCTACAAGGTGAATCTCTATATCTGCCACGTGTCTAAGCTCATGTTAGCACACCAAATTAGGCAGGTAAAAGCCTTGACAAATGAGCAAAAGAAGGGTCCCACTTTGACCTCAATCATAACTGTTGATTATGTTAAATCCAACGATCCATAATAGCTGCAAATTTTAGAGCCTTGGACTATACTACTATATCTCATCTAAAAGTTTTGATTGTATGCTCACCAAAATATCATGTAAACATCCACACTTGATCACTAACAATTTGCCTATGAAAAAGCAAGAGCTCCCATATTTGAGAGTTGTACTAGATTTATGAAAGAGAAGAAAATGAGAGAGAAATTTTAGTGGATTTTAGGGGTGAACATTTTCGGTGTAAATCTCGAGTGAATTTTAGGGAAAAATCTCTTTTCTTTCCCTTTATCTTCAATTTCCTTGTATTGTTTCCCTTTAAACATGAGTGGCTAAATTTTCTAGGCTAAGGTGAAAAGTGAAGTTCAATAATTCAAATTATGGAATTAATTACTCTCTCAAGTGAGTTTTAAATTTTATTTTATTTGTTATATATTTATAATTTATATTTTTCTCTTTATCGATTACTTTTATGCCATGTTAATTTATAGATCTAAATCTCCTTAGATTTATATAAAATTTGACGTAATGTTGACACTCCAATGTAGTGGTGGCACATAAGATGCTTGATCCCATATTTCTCCATACAAATGGTTAATTAAGAATTAAATGGCATAATAATCATTTGGCAAAAAAGAAATGTAAAATATAAATATGAAAGACTATTATGACCTTTATTTGAAAATTAAGAGTGGATCTCATAATCGCAATATTTTTTCTAGATCAGTCTCTATTAATTTCATTTTATGCAATTAATTTCTATTTAATAATTGGCTACTAGATTTATAGATTCCCAGTGGTTCACCTTGGACTCACCAGATTATATTATAATGAGACACTCTTATAGTTAGAAGTAATCAATATTTTTAAGTTGTGTCAAGTTTTTGCCACTATTGTCGGAAAATTTTCTAAATTTGGCATTAATTTCTTTTTTATTTGGTGCTAATTTCATTTTATTATTTTATTATTTTGTATTTTGTATTTTCATTTTGCTATTTTTTCCCTTTATGTCTCTCTTCATCATTCCTTTGCTTAATTCTCGTAATTTTATTTTTTCATGAAATTTCAATTAGTGCTTTTTTTCTCCTAAAGCTACTGTATTACCATAAAACTTGTGAAAATTTTCATTGTGATCCAAACGTTATTGCAAATCAATCTCTAAAATGAATTGTAATGTGGACCTATGGATTATAACTTACCCTTTGGACTTTCAGACATTGTGGACTAAATGAACTGTGACTTTTGACTTTGAAAATTATAATTAAAGATTACGTTTAGATTGATTGCTTATTTGGTTGGTAATTTTTAAAAGTGGGTTTCACATCTTGAGGTAAGTGTATCCTTCTTTTTCTCCTTGTAATTTATTTTTCTTTAAGTTTCATTTTTTTATTGCTAGTTTTGTAATAGTGTCTATTAATTATTTTAATGGCTAATTTTATAATACCGCCTATATTGTTATTTTTTGTATGTGTTCTTATTTTATACTTAGTTAATGAATATAAATGGCTGCTTTTTCTAATATCGTCTGTTGAGTTATTTTAATTTTAGTTAAATAATTTTTCGTCTATTTATTTTTATTTTTGTAAATTCTTATTGTTGCTTATTTAATTTTCAATTTGTCTGCAATTTTTATTATTTTGTGCAATTTTTATTTAGTGTTTCATGTATTACTCATTTGTTTGTACATTATTTTCTTAACTTAATTTGACACATACTAACATGTCATCAACATTGTTATGAGACGTTAATTTTGTACCAATAGTGGCAGATTAATTAGTAGACAACCTTCACCATCATTAGACATGATAGAAAACGAAGCTCATAACTTTTTAGAGCAAGAATGTAACCAAGCCCTACAAAATCTTCATGATCAACGTCGGACACTTAGAGATTTCATGCATCCTACTAGAACAGGAGCACTATTGACACGATTTAAAAGTGTTTGATTTACTCTCAAGTATAGATTGAAACAATGGTTATACACTCAACTAAAATTTGTTATTAACCTTCCCAACGAAGCTCTGTTAACAAATTTAGGCCCAAAAAAGGATAACTATAATTATTTATCATGTCTCTACGTAAAAGTACATAATCCAATGGGTAATTGGGTCTAATAAGTATAGACATGACTTCCCCAACGGATAGCTTGTTAAAGCGGAACTAGATTATCGTTACAATAAATTAAAATGCATTTATGGTTTTATGCATTTTTGTCATTTATTGTGAATATTATTTCAAAATATTTATGCATGAATGTTTTATTTTTCAAAAAATGTCTTCCCTGAGCCCACTTACTATTATTCTGAATCAAAACAAACTCACTGGAGAGAACTATATAGATTGGAAAAGAAATCTATTCATTGTTGACTTCTGAAAATTATAAATATGTCTTAACCCAGCCATACCCTCCAGTTCCAGTGGATGATGCTCATAGAAATCAAAGGAGGCTTTATGAGAAATGACAAAAGGCTAATGAAATGGCAAAATTCTACATTTTAGCCTCGATTTCTAATATTCTGCAGACCAAACATTAGAACTTGGAGACTACCACTGATATAATGGATAGTCTCCAACAGATGTTTGGGCAGAGTACTCGCTCCGCAAGACAAGTAGCGCTGAAAGGAATTATGAACAGTAAAATGGGGAAGGGCACAAGAGTTCGTGATCATATCCGCAAAATGATGGACTATTTGAATGAGGCTGAGATTCATAGAGCACAAATCGATGATAACTCAAAGATTGACATGGTGCTAGAATCTCTGCCAGAAACATTCAAGGAGTTTAAGGTCAATTATAACATGAACAAAAGAAACATGACCTTAACTGAATTGATGAACGAACTCCATTCTATTGAAGAGATCTATCGTGCTGAGAAATCTCTGGAAAGCATAAATATTACTGAAAAAAGTTCATCTTTTGGTCCTAAACCGAAAGGCAAAAGTAAGAAGAAAGCTGGGAAAAAGAAACTGTCTACCAAGCAAGATGGCAAGCCGAAAGGCAAATGCTTTAAGTGTGGACAAAAAGGTTACTGGAAAAAGGATTGCCCTAAGATTGTGAAATCATGTATAGTAAATCTTTTTGTAATTGAGGTCTGTTTAGTTCAGAATCCTATTGACACTTGGGTGTTAGATTCAGGAGCAACTAATCATATTTGTAATTCACTTTATTGGTTTCAGGAAACCAGGAAAATAAGTGAAGGAATCGTCAAGCTGCAGTTAGGGACATGACAGTTCGTGTCAGTATTGAAGACTGGATCTGTTTTATTATCTTTTAATAATGAGACTTTAATTTTGAATAATTGTCTTTATGTTCCAGACATAAAGAGGAATTTAATTTCAGTAGCTTGTTTGTCAAAGCAAGGGTGCACTGTAAATTTTGGATTCTCTAATTCTATTTTTTATAATAAAAGACTTATTTGTTTTGGTACATTTGAAGATAATTTATATCATTTAAGTCCAATGATCCATTCTATGCATGACACAGTGATCAATAATGATGAACATACACAATAATGATGAACATACACATTTATCTAAGAAAAGAAATATTTCTTCCAACCAATGTTACCTCTGGCATTTACGCTTGGGTCATATAAACCAAAATAGGATACAAAGAATGATCAAAGATGGGCTTTTGGATCCATTAGAAAATGAATCATTGACACTCTGTGAATTATGTTTAGAAGGAAAAATGACCGAAAGGTCATTCTCGGCCATAGGAGTACGTGCAACAATACCACTTGAATTGGTACATACAGATGTATGTGGACCAATCAATGTACAAGCTCGAGTAGATTATGAGTATTTCATCACTTTCACTGATGATTACTCGAGATACGGTTATGTTTATCTGATGCGTCACAAGTCTGAAGCTCTTGAGAAATTCAAATAGTATAGGGCTGAGACAGAAAAGTAATTAGATAAGAACATAAAGAAACTTTAATCTGATCGAGGTGGTGATTTTTTCTCAGAAGATTTCAAAGAGTATCTAGTTGAAAATGGGATTATATCTCAGTTGACCGCCCCGAGAACACCACAACAAAATGGGGTAGCTGAAAGAAGAAATAGAACTCTTTTGGATATAGTGAGATCTATGCTTAGTTATTCGTCATTACCAATCTCTTTTTGTGGACTAGCACTGGAAATTGCAGTTTACCTCTTGAACTTAGTTCCATCTAAGTCAGTGCTTAAAACCCCAATAGAATTATGGTCAAGTCGCAAACCATGTTTAAGACATGTCCGTATTTGGGGATCACCAGCACATGTGCTGAGACTAAAGGTAGACAAAATATATTCACGTTCTGAGGTTTGTATGTTTGTGGGGTATCCCAAAGGAACAAGGGGAGGTTTATTTTATAGTCCTTAAGATAGGAAAGTGATCGTGAGCACACATTGCACTTCCCTCGAGGAAGACTATATGAATAACTTCAAACTTAAGAGTAAGGTAATACTTGAAGAACTGTCAGGTGATCAGGTTGATGCTCAGCTTTCAATGCCTGTTACAGAACATGAAGAACAATAATAACTAGATGATCAACACAGGATTATCCCTGAACAACCATCACTTTTAGAACCTCATCGTAATGGGAGGGTAACTAGGTTACCTGTGAGATACATGCTTTTGGGAGAAACCTATACGGCTATCTCAGATGAACATGTACAAGATCCCATTAGTTACAACGAAGCTCTAATAGATAAAGATGTGGAATTTTGGAAAAAGGCCATGAATCAAGAAATGGAATCTATGTATTCCAATAAAGTCTGGGAACTTGTAGAGGCACCAAATGAAGTAAAACCTATAGGGTGCAAGTGGATCTACAGGAGAAAAAGAGGAGTAGACGGAAGGGTGGAAACATTTAAAGTAAGATTAGTAGCCAAAGGGTTTACTCAGAAAGATGGATTCGATTATGAGGAAACATTTTCTCCAGTTGCTATGCTTAAATCCATCAAGATTTTGCTCTCCATTGCTGCAGTGCTAGATTATGAAATTTGGCAAATAGATGTCAAGACTGCCTTTCTTAATAGACATCTTGAAGAAAACATTTACATACAGCAACCAGATGGATTTATACAAAAAGGCCAAAAACACATGGTATGTAATTTGCATAGATCTATTTATGGATTGAAGGAAGCATCCCAGTTATAGAACATCAGATTTGATCAAGCGACTAAATCGTTTGGATTCATTCAGAATATTGATGAACCATGTGTGTACAAGAAAATTAAAAAAAAATCTGTAGCATTCCTAATTCTTTATGTAGACAATATTCTCCTAATTGGAAACGATATAGGAGTATTGACTACAATAAGGAGTTGGTCAGTAAAATAATTTGATATGAAAGACCTGGGAGAGGCAAGTTATATTCTTGGTATCAAGTTACTACGAGACCAGAAAAATAAAACTTTATCCTTGTCTCAAGCAGTCTATATTGATAAGATATTGGCTAGATTTAGCATGGAAAATTCCAAGACTGGTTTATTACCATTCAGACATGGAATTACATTCTCTAAGGGTCAATCACCTAAAACATCTGAAGAGATAGAGAGAATAAGACGAGTTCCCTATGCAGAAGCTATGGGAAGTCTCATGTATTCCATGCTTTGCACTAGGCCAGACATATGTTTTGCGGTAGGGATGGTTAGTAAATATCAATCTAATCCTGGACCTGAACACTGGACTGCGGTCAAGCATATAATGAAGTATCTGAAAAGAACTAAAAATTATATGCTTGTATTCTGGTTATGAACTCATTCTAGTGGGTTATACTGATTTTGACTTTATGTCAGATAAGGATTCCAGAAAATCAACTTCCGGCTATGTGTTTACATTAGGAAGTGGAGCTATTAGTTGGAGGAGTGTGAAACAATCTTGTATCGCAGACTCCACAACTGAAGCTGAATATGTGGCTGCATCCGAAGCTGTAAAAGAAGCTGTATGGCTCCGCAAATTCCTACAAGATCTTGAGGTGATACCTGCTGTAACTGTACCCTTTAAACTATTTTGCGATAATAGTGGCGCGGTAGCTCAATCTAAGGAACCAATGAACCACAAGAAACAAAAACATATTGAGAGGAAGTATCATCTTATAAGGGATATAGTGTAGAAAGGTGATGTGGAGGTTACTCAGATTGCGTCACAGCAAAACTTGGCAGATCCTTTTACTAAGGCCATACCTGGGAAACCTTTTAACTTGCACTTAGAATCCATGGGCATGCGTGAGATGCCAAATATGCTTTGAGAGCTAGTGGGAGATTGTTGGGAAAATATGCTCTTTAAAAGTATATGTGTTAATTTAATTGTAATAAGCATTTTTCTGATTAATAAAATTAATGAGGTATTTTATTCAAATAACCTAATTGCATTAATATTTTGATCAAAGTTCATTTAATCATATTATATGTATTTATGTGATCACCATGTGGATTCACAGAAGACATAAATACAAGTTATCTTATGATTAAATAAATTTAGTTCGCAGTTGTAAATAAAGTTGGGCACTTTATTTAGGTATAGACTGTAATGAATTCATTAAATGATTTGTCTTAATCATGTATGAATTTATTGATGTAGTACGAGTACATTGAACAAGATCACATATGAGATTTAATTAACTTTATAATAACTGTCAGACTTATTAAATCTCATAGGCATTGATTTTACTGTAATCTTAATCTTGAGTTAATTATGATTTCATGATTGTAATTGTTATTACATTTGAGTTACCAATGGGCACGACACATACTTGTGGTCAATATTACCCGATATCTTGGTGGGAGCAATTATGAGTATTGGAGTTATGGATTAACATAGCTAATTTGTTTTTCAAGGAAATAGTCGAGTTGCATGGAGTACCAAGGAGCATAGTTTCAGATCGAGATGCTAAGTTCTTGAGCCACTTTTGGAAAACTTTGTGGGGTAAGTACCGGAAAACTTTGTGGGGTAAGTTGGGTACTAAACTTTTGTTTTCTACTACTTGTCATCCACAAATTGATGGACAAACTGAGGTTGTAAATAGAACACTGTCTACTTTGTTGCGTGCCATTATTCAAAAGAACTTGAAAACTTGGGAAGAATGTTTGCCACATGTTGAATTTTCTTACAATAGAACTATCCATTCAGCTACTAAATTTTCACCATTTGAGATTGTATATGGTTTTAATCCATTAACTCCTTTGGATTTATTACATTTACCTATTGATGAGCATGCTAGTATGGATGGTAAAAAGAAAGCTGAATTTGTCAAGCAATTCCATGAGAGAACACGTCAACACATAGAAAAGAGAACTGAACAATTTGCTACTCAAGCCAACAAAGGACGTAAGCAAGTGGTTTTTTAGCCTGGAGATTGGGTTTGGGTGCATATGAGAAAGGAGAGGTTCCCAGCACAAAGGCGTTCCAAGTTGCTTCTAAGGGGAGATGGTCCATTTCAAGTGGTTGCATGGATCAATGACAATGCCTTCAAATTGGATCTTCCTGGTGAGTATAATGTGAGTGCTACTTTTAATGTTTTTAATCTTTCTCCTTTCGATGTAGGTGAAGATTCGAGGACGAATCCTTTTGACGAGAGGGGGAATGATGAGAACCATCAAGGGAATACCATTAAAACTTCAAGTGATCCTTTGCATATTCATGGAGGCCCAATTACAAGAGCAAGATCCAAAAAGATGCAAGCTGCTTTAAATGGATTAATTGAGAAAATATGGATTGAAAATACAATTCAAGATGCAAGACATCATGAATTGGGCTTAAAGAGAAGACAAGGCATTGTGGGCATCATTCAAGTTATTGGGCAGCCAAATATACAATTTGTATCAAATGTAGAAAGGTCAAATTCGGAATAAAAACTATATTAATTGAGCCAGAATTAATGTGCAAGCTATATACCGTTGGAAAGATAATTAAGTTAGGTTTCCAATAAATTTTACAGAGCTAGATTTGGAGTTCTCTAGAAGGATTTATGACAAATTCATTACAACTTGTTCAGACTTGGGATTTTCAACGACTCCTTTGTTTTTCAACTTCATTTGTTTGTTTTGTTTCAAGTTTGTCAATGTGTAAGGTAAGTCTACCATCAATGATGGTGCGCTAACATTAAGTTTGTCAATGATAGCATTAATTATAGTAGGCTAGCATTAAGTTTGTCAAAGATAGCATTAATTATGGTGGGTTGGTGAAGACTTTTGAAACATCCTTTGACAAACCTACTTGGAGGGTTGTTCCAATGTTTCCATTTGTATTTTTAGGATCTTGGGTTTCTTTTAACCTATTAAAATTCAACAACCTTGCTATGTAATAATATTGGAGATGAATGTTATTTGAATTTGAAAGATTATTCTTTCTTTGGTTCTTTTGAGAACTAGTGAACTTATCAAGAATTTGCATTCTTGTGGCGTTCTAAATTTAGACTTATCACTCACCTTCTCATCTATTTCTTGAGTGTGGCGTCAATATCATTCTCTATACCTTTGGCTCATGTTTTCTTAAGCATTGGGTTAAGGTTTTGTTTGTCATAAATCTGTTTAGAACTTTCTTGGGAAGTTGAAACTACAAATTAAGTGTGGGTTTGAAAGTTTCATTGTGGGATTCGCATCAGACATTATACAAAACTATCTTCTTTCTCAATAATATACTTAACAAAAAACCAAAAAACAAGAATACTGATGTAAAATCATCTCTAATGATATAAAATGTGAACAACATCCCCATTGCAACTATTACATCTCATGATAACTAATCTAAAAAATGACAAAATCACAACAATAAAGTTTTTATGCTCCTCCGAAGGTTTTCGACTGTCCTGAGTTCAAATATGATTGTCTGTTTTGCCGTCTAATTTCTCCTTCATTGTGAAATGACCATGATGCCTCTAAAATATATAAAATACTTAATTAAAATAAAACACACATAATTAAATCACAAGAAGCTTAAATACATAAAAGTAAAGGTGTTAGTAAGACTTGAAATGTAAAATGACGATTTTCTCCTTTATAAATATACATTTTCTAACACTCAACACAAGCCAACTCCCTATTTCGTGGAAGTGATTATTTGGAAACTTCAAGGGCTTAAATCATGCATTTATCATGTGCGATTCTTTCAACGGGTCTCCACAAATTTGATTGAGCCCAAGTTGCTTGAATTAATCCATTAAGCGTTTTTTTGAATTTTTTTGCTCGAGCTCTTGTAACGGGTCCGACGGGAGCTTGAGTAGGATCTGAATATGCCTCATCGCATGTACTTGTGATAGTTTTATCCTTAATCTCATCATATAAGGATTCTTTATGATGAAAGGGAAAGAAAATTGTGTCTCACAGTATCATTATGAAACATCATCAAGAGAGTGTAGTAATAATTTGCATCTAACAACTCGATAAGTTTTTTTGTAGATGTTCAATTGTGCCCAGGTTACAATGGAAAATATTTCTTTGAAGATCCCAAGTCCACCTAATAGGGCAATAAAAGCATCAACATGTTAAATCATCGCAATGAGACATTCATGCACACCTATGACAATGAGCACTTCGCTATTTGTTTTTCCAATGATGTTCGCTTTAGCCAAAGATTTTGGAGTTATGCCCAAAACTTAACTCCCTCTAGTATTTGTAGCTTGCAAGAAAACCCCATAAGCCCAAAAGCACCACCTCCATTTATTAAATGTATTTTTCACTTATACAGTACCCTTGCATGGTCTTTGATTGCTTTAACAAAGTTTAGAGTATGTTTAGAAGTTGATCCACAAAATACACAAATATTTTTAAGCTTTCAAACTGGAACTACTGTCATTATGATTCTTTTCTTTTAAAAAAAGAATTTGGATCATGCAAGATACACACACACACACACACACACACACACATATATAACAAACTATTTATAAATCCAAGAAAGGCAATGCATCAATGATAATAAATACAGAGGCTGGCAATTGTCAAACATAATGACAAAAAGGAAGAAACGATAATTAGTCAAATGCTGAAAGAAACCTTAGATCAATAAGTCAACAAAGTTAGAGCAAAATAATAATAGAAAAATAAAAATAAAAACAAAATGTATTGGTAGTGATGATTGTGGGTCACATATTCCTTTGGTTTTACATTCATTAAACAGATTGAATGCCCTCCATGGGTCGGGGACAAACTTCCCATTTGATTTTCTTATAAATTGGCAAATATGGTTTTTTAAAGTCAGATTCCTGAAACTAAATTTTACACTTTCTTTTAGGAATTGAGTCTATAAATTATGAATCTCAGATTGCACATATCAACTTGGAGGCATCTCTAGTGATTGCAAGATATCATCAATTCTTTACTCCGGTCATTCTTCATGTATTTATTTTTATCTTCACAATAATCAGAAATAATTCCTAAAATTTTACAACATGCTTCGCAAGAAAGTCTTGAACATTTATGACATTTACAACCAAGTGGTTTAGCTCTCCTTTGTTTTTTTCTTAAATGTGCTTTTCCCAAAACCAAACATACAAGAAGCAAATAGATTAGAAAACTCGCCAACTAATCAAACCTATGCTTCAATTAACTAATGAATATCAGTTGGAATCCTATGGATCATTAACATACATAATCCTTCAACATGAGCTTTGTAATTTTTTTTTAGAGCATTTTGAGAAAGAGAAAGAAAACTCTTATGAAATTTACATTGTATTTCTTTCATGCTTGATTTTAGGATTTTAATGTCATGACCTAACCCAGACCTAGCAAGATATTGTCTGCTTTGGGCCTTAACAAGGCCTAATGGTTTTGTTCCTGGGGCGCCCATATACCCCAAAATGCGTCTTGCCATAGAGTTTGTAGAAATGTCATCCTGAATGTGTTCTTCAATAATTGATTCAATGAGTTCAATTTCCTCATTCTCTCTATTTTCATCTTCTATGTCTCGAGGTTGTTTATACATATTGAACATATTGATTTCCAATGACGTATTTCTAAAAGATAATTTCATCGCTCTATTTTTGCAATTAATCGAAGCATAAGTAATGGCTAGAAATGGTTGCCCTAATGTAACAGAAATTTGTTTGCATTCATTAGTAATTAATTCAGTTTCCAAAACAAAAAAAAACTATAAGATATAAGAATTTATCAACTTGGACCAATTATTAAATTTTTTGCTACCTTAATTGACTTATTAGTAAGCAAAAGAGTAGTGGAAGTCAGTTTTAACTCACCAAGATTAAGTTTTTGGTGCACTGAATAAGGAAGCCACTTGACATTATCACCAAGATCAAGCAAAGCATGTTTGATTGGCCCCCAATAATGTATGAAATAGTTAGACAACCAGATCCTTGTATTTCAAATCATATTGGTTGAGAGAATGGAACTAACCTGTTCTGCTAGAAAAGCTTTCTTTTGAACTTCATATTTCCTTTTTACATTGCATAGATCCTCAGAAATTTAGCATAAGACGATACCTATTTAATAACATCTAGCAAAAGAATGTTGACCTTTACTTGTTGAAAACTTCATAAATCCCTGGACTGTAATTTGATTCTTTTGGTTTGATAAACGCTTAAGGAAATGGGGTTATAGAAGGAGAGTTGGTTGTTAACTCTTTATTAATTTCACGAGATGAACAATGTGTTTTTTTTTACAACTTTAACACCATGAAAGTTACAACCGATTTAACCTAGCTTATGTTTTGGTTTCCTGTGCTATCAATTTAAGAATGTTGTTGACTCTTGGGATTTCATTTTGAGTGGGAAAAAAAACTTACCTTTTTCCTGAATGGTGAGGGTCGATATCAATTTGGAGATAATCTCTGTCAAATTGGTCAAGGTTTTCATAGTTTGGTTACTGGTGGACTGTTATTTTTCTATTAATGAATGCAATGTATCTTCAAGATTTTTTCCTGGTGGTGGGACATAAGGTGAGTAATTGTCTCACCTTTTATATAAATCTAAAGAGATTTAGATCTATAAATTAACATGACATAAAAGTAATCGATAAAGAGAAAAGTATAAATTATAAATATATAAAAAATAAAATAAATTTAAAACTCACTTGAGAGAGTAATTAATTCCATAATTTGAATCATTGAACTTCACCTTTCACCTTAGCCTAGAAAGTTTAGCCACTCATGTTTAAAGGGAAACAATACAAGGAAATTGAAGATAAAGGGAAAGAAAATAGATTTTTCCCTAAACTTCACTCGAGATTTACACCGAAAATTTTCACCCCTAAAATCCACTAAAAGTTCTCTCTCCTTTTCTTCTCTCTCATAAATCTAGTACAACTCTCAAATATGGGAGCTCTTGCTTTTTTATAGGCAAATTGTTAGTGATCAAGTGTGGATGTCTACATGATATTTTGGTGAGCATACAATCAAAACTTTTAGATGAGATATAGTAGTATAGTCCAAGGGTCTAAAATTTACAGCTATTATGGATCGTTGGATTTAACATAATCAACAACTATGATTGAGGTCAAAGTGGGACCCTTCTTTTGCTCATTTGTCAAAGCAATTGAGCTCATTTGTCAAGGTAGTTTACCTTCCTAATTTGGTGTGCTAACATGAGCTTGGACACGTCGCACGATCTCAACTCACTACAACAAAAATGGGTAGTTTCGACCACATTTTTTTTAGGGAAAGAAAAATCCCTTGCTAAAGATACAATTTCCTAGGAATATTTATTGTTCGTAGGTAATCAGATAAAAGTAAGGATATTATTACCTAGGGTACCAATTTCCTTGACAATAAGGACAAAATTCCCTTGTTAAAGTTGTTACTCAATTATATTTCAAAGAAAAAATTTCTAATCGATTATCACTAAATGCAGTGGAAGAGATAAATGAATATTATCCTTGTGAGTACGTAATATCCCACAATAAAATCAAGGGATGCAATTGAGTATATCATATACATATATATTTTTCAATAAGATTGGTGATTTTATTATTGATGTATATGAATTTTATTAGTGGTGATTGTGAAGCATTTTTGTTATAGTACTTGGAGGTCCTAGTCCACGGCCTTGACGTCAACACATATTGTCAACAAGATGATGTTACACAATTTTGAAAAGCATTAGCTGTCAAATTTATTTGGACACAGGTCGTTGAAACCAACTACATAGTGTCACGCCCTTAAAAACTTGTTCACATGTACGACACTGTTCACATGTACGGTACTATCCATGTCACTGTTCACGACACTGTTCACACATACAAAATGATGACGTGGCATTGACCGATGATGTGGCATTGGTTGATGAGGTATCACAATTCTATTGGAGAAAATTCTTATGCACTATTGATTGGTAACGTGGCAACATGTTAGTGGACTAAAAATCACGCGTACGGTACATGCATATACACATGATTATTTTCAACCAAACAGCATCACTGTTCAAACTGGTTGACTGTTCAAACCGCGTGGTCAAACCACGTACTATCGGAGTTGGACTTTTTTACAAACATTTGAAATATTTTGGGCCATACTATAATTTATGAATATTTTGGACTAAAGTGAAAGGTTTTGAGAACTTTGAAAAATATGAGTATTATGTTAAAAATGACCTTTGTGCGAAATAATAAAATCATTGGGCTCATATCATAATTTCAGAAAGTTTGGGAAAGACAACTATTCTTAGGAAGTTCTGAAATTTGACCTATTTGTAAAGTTTTATGACGTTTCGGGCCATAGTATAATTATAAAAAATTTTGGGCCAAAGCATAATTTTAGTGAACAGTGTTATTGTAATCAAAATTCAAAAATAACGGTAATATCACTGTTCCTGAGCGGCTAGTCGGATAATCAAGCGGCTAACCGCTTAGGCGCGGGAATTTGCCTATAACAACTAGTTTTCAGGCTTTCACTATAAAAACTCAACTCAAACTTCATTCTAAGAACTAATGCAATCAAATATAAGATCATACAACATATATTGAGCTTCCAAAACGAAAATCATCATATATTGAATCATTGTGAGCTATTATTTGCATATCCACTCTCAAATAGAGTTTTTTTTGTAATTTTCATTTCTTATCAAATTATGAGTGTATAAGTGTGAGAAACACTTGGAGTAAAGAGATTGGGAAGATAATCTCTTGATTGTAAAGGTTCATTGACACCTTGTAAGTCAATTGTAAGAACTTGAAGCCTTGGGAGGCTTAGATAGTGAAATCCTCGAGCTTGGTTGTCTTGGAGGCGTGGACGTAGGCGGGGATTGCCGAACCACGTAAAAATCCGTGTGTTTGTTTTTCTCTTTCCTTACTCTTTTATTTTTACACTTGTTTGAATTTATTGTTTTCTATTTCATTAAGGCGTTAGATTGATTTGTTGAGCTAATTATATTGCATAATTTTTAAAATCCCAATTCACCCCCCTCTTGGATTGCGTTACTTGTATTTCAGTATACTAGGTTTACACATTTAATGTCTGCTATGGTCCATCCTAATGCTCCTTTGTGCTCTTTTAAAACATCCAACAACTTACCTTTTTGTTCATCATTTAGGGATGATGAGATGATTACCGGCAGAGTACTTTCTTCTCCTAAAAATGCATATTCCAGAGTGTTAGGCAATGGTTTGAGCTCGAGTTTCAGTGGTGATTCTAATGATGGGATGAGTTTCTTCTCTGATTGTGCTAGTTGTTCAACTCTTAACTTCCATTTATTAGTATCCATGGATGGTGCTGAGTCAAGTAGGGCGTTAACCTTATCGACTGATTTGTCAATATCAAAATCCAAACCAAAGTGAGTTAAGCATGTTTGTAAAGGGTCATCACTAAGGTTTGAAAGAAAAGTGTCATCAACTAATGCTTCAATTAAATCCACATCAACAATTCAATCATCTGCATTGTGAGGTTGTTGGGCAATGTTGAAAATATTCAGCTCCATAGTCATGTTGCCGAAGGACAACTGCATATTTCCAGTCCTGCATTGAATGTGAGCATCAGTAGTTGCCAAGAAAGGTCGGCCTAGAATAATGGGGATGTGCTTCCTTAAATCCTGTATTGGTTGAGTGTCAATTACAATGAAATCAACAGGAAAATAAAACTTGTCTACCTGGATAAGCACGTCTTCCACAATACCACGAGGTATTTTCATGGACCGATCTGCAAGCTGTAACACCACTGGAGTTGGGTGTAATTCTCCGAGTCCAAGTTTCACAAATACTAAATAAGGCAACAAATTTACACTAGCTCCTAAATCCAACAATGCATTCTCAATTGTGTGGTTTCTTATACTACATGAGATAGTGGGGGAGTCTGAGTCTTTACATTTAAGAGGAATTTTATGTTGGAGTATAGAACTAACGTTTTCTGTTAAAAATGCCTTCTTTTGAACGTGAATGTTTCTCTTTTTAGTACAAAGGCCTTTAAGAAACTTGACATAAGATGGAACTTATTTAATAGCATCAAACAAAGGGCTGTTAACACTTACCTGTTTGAAAATTTCAAGAATCCCACCTGTGGATTTTCCCTTCTTTCCTTCAGTTAACCTCTGAGGAAATGGAGCTTTGGGAACATATTCTCGTGGGTTGGTTTCTTCTTTCTTTTCTGATGGTGAGTCCTCAACATTCACAGGTACAATTTGATTTTCTTTTGTCACCGGCATCTCCACTTTGTTGTCGACCTCTTTTCCTTTTCGCAAGGTCATGACTGCTTTGACCTCTTCATGCTGTTGTGGTGAACTAGTACTTGCTTCATGTACTCCTTTAGGATTAGGCTCTGGTTCACTTGGAAACTTGCCTTTCTCAACAGTCATTGCCAAGGTCTGAACTGAAGAAGCCAGTTGTCTCACCATCTTCTCAAGGCTTAAAACTAATTGGTCTTGTGAGTTGAAGCCTGCTCTCAACTCATTTCGTAGTCCATCAATGGTGCAATTCTGTTGCTCAATCGTAGAGTGAGTAACATTCTTGAAATTCTGGAATGCATCCTCCTATGGTCTGGGTTGAGAGTAGTTCTGGTTCTAATTGTATGGTCTAAATGGTGGCTGAGAGGCTTGAGGAACTTGAGGAATTGGTTGCATTGATGGAGCTAGAGCTGCTGGTCTATTCTGTTGGAATCCTTGAGACCACGAAAAATTGGGGTGGTCTCTCCATCTAGGGTTATATGTGTTGGAATATGGGTTGTAATTTGATGGTTTTTTTATTACACCTATGCCATTGGCTTGATCTGAGTATGAGTCATGGTCATGTGGCTCTGTTGATTTAACAGTTGATAACGATGCTATTTGTCGAGAGAGACCTTCAATTACTGCTTTGACTTATTTAATTTCTGAACTTGACTCGCCAATGTGAACCTGATTTACTCCCTTAATTCTTCTAGTATTCCTAAATGATCGACTCCGTTGTTGAGAATTATCCGCTTGTCGCTGGAAGAATTCCCAAATCTCAGTTGCACTTTTTGACATTAGCTCTCCTCCACTTGTTGCCATTAGTCATTCTTGCACATTCGGCAATAATCCCTCCAAAAAGTATTGGCATTGGTGCCATTTCTCGTACCCATGATGTGGACACTTCAAGAGTAGCCCATTGAATCGCTCCCATATTTTGAAAAACTGCTCGTCATCTCTTTGGGTAAACTCTGAAATTTCCCTGAGAATAGCATTGGTTTTATGCACTGGGAAATATTTATTCAAAAATTTTGTTACCATTTATTTCCTATGATGAAATGCTATTAGCAGGCAATGTATTGAGCCATGAACGAGCTCTATCTTTCAAAGAAAATGGAAATAATTTAAGTTTAACATCATTATCTGAAAAATTCTCATATCTAAATGTTTGATAAACAGCATGAAAATCATTCAAATGATTATATGGGTCCTCATTTTCTAGGCCATAGAATGTTGGGAGACAGTTTAGCATACAAGGTTTTAGTTCAAAACTCTTAGCAGCTATATTTGGGTATCTTATGCATGATGTGCTCAAATTAGCTAAAGGACTGAAGTAGTCCTTAAATGGCCTCTCCTATGGTTGCAAATCCATTTTATTTTTAACTTGTTTGTGTGTGCGAAGTATTTTTTTCTAGTTCAAGGTCTATAGGTTCAAGATTAGGTAATAATGACCTACGACCTTGCATGCAAGAAACACAAAAATAAATGGAAACAAAACAAATAAAAATAAATAAGAATGAGAAATTACGTTACTAATCTTATCACACTGTTAAAACCTTTCTAAAAAATACACAAAAACAAATACGTTAAATAAATTAACTAAAAAAAAATAAATAAGATAAAAAAATATTTACAAAAAACATAAATTGAAAATTAAATTACAGAATTTTAAAGAAGAAAAGAAATACTAACCTTTAAATGTAGATTCATTTTTTTTCTTTTTTCTTTTTTTAAACAAAATAAGAAAACAATTAAATAGAATTATTCACAAAAATTAATTCTATGAATTAAAATTACTTACCTCCCCGGCAACGGCGCCAAAAACTTGTTGTGCAAATTTTATTGAACTCGCAAGTACACGAATCTATTGTAGTATAGATCAATGGTGACGAGTGTCGATCCCACGAGGAGGTGGATTTTAATTGTGTGTAGAATTAATTTTCTAAATGGGTGGTTGGAGTTGTTGTGAAAAAAATTTGGATTATCCTAAAATTCGAATTAAGATGGCAAGAATAAATTAAAGTGAAAATCTATTAAATTGACGTACTTGGGTATCTGGATCCGCATCAACATGCACCATGAGCTAAATATTCCTTATTAATGCCAATTAAATCATGAGGGGGGAATCTACACCTCATGAACCACACTCTAATCAATATGGTGCTAAGGGCTTATCGTGCCAAATAATAATAACCTTGTACTAGGGAGCCGGTGTAACCAGGACGGTATCTAGACAAGTTTATTATTTATCGACGAGAAGTCAAAACATCCACAAAACTAGAGGGGAAGAAAAAATAAATTTACCAAATAAAGCTCATTACACATGTTGAGACTTCACTTTTAACCTAAGCTTGAAAGAAAATTAGCTACTCATAATTGAACTAGGGGCAAAATAGAAATTTATTAAAATACGTAGAAAATACAATATGGAGAAGGAATGGCAGAAAATAGAGTCGAAAAATGGATTCAGAGATATCAAATTAAGGGGGGAGGCCCCATTTTTATAGATACATTGAGTAAATCGTGGCCATCAGATTAAAAACAGTTTGGACGCTCAGGATTGCGCCACATCATCAGTCAACAGTACGCGGTTTGACCACACTGGTGAACAGTAACACAGTTTGACCCGGGTTGAACAGTGACACGGTTTGATTAAAAATAATCATGTGTAATGCATGTACTGTACGCGAGATTTTTGGTCCACTAATATACTGCCACGTCATCGATCAACAAGAATTTTAGTCCAACAGGATCGTGACACCTCATCAGTCAATGCCACATCATCATTCAATGCCACGTCATCGATCCGTCTATGTGAACAATGTCGTGAACAGTAACGTAGACAATACCGTACATGTGAATAGTACCGTACATGTGAAAAGTGCCATTTTTTCTTTTATGCTCCTCCCAAGGTTTTCGACCGTCCTGAGTTCAAAAGTGATGTCCGTTTTTCCATCTGATCTCTCGTTTATTATGAAATGACCATGATACCCCTAAAATACATAAAATACGTAATTAAAATAAAACACACATAATTAAATTACAAGAAGCTTAAATACATAGAAGTAAGGGTTGTTAGTAAGACGCGAAATGTAAAATGACGATTTTCTCCTTTATAAATATACATTTTCTAACACTCAACGTAATGCACCTGTTATATTTCAACGATACATGTTAAGCACTTTTTCTAATATGGTTGAATGATTTCTAGAAGTCTTTATGGATGACTTTTCTATTTTTGGTGACTCATTTGATCAATGTTTACATCATCTAACACTAGTTCTGTAGAGATGTATCGAGAAGAACTTAATCTTAAACTGGTAGAAGTGTCAATTTATGATAAAACAAGATATTGTTATCGGTCACATCATTTCGAGCAAAGGTATCGAGGTTGACCAAGCTACGGTGGATCTCATTTCCTATCTTCCTCCACCTAAAACAGTCAGAGAAGTAAGATATTTCCTTGGGCATGCTGGTTTTTATAGATGTTTCATTAAAGATTTTAGCAAAGTTTCTAGACCCTTATGCAATTTACTTGCTAAGGATGTATTTTTTATCTTTGATGATTCATGTCTTGTGACATTTGAAAACCTGAAGCAGTTGTTGACGTCATCTCCCATCATTCAGCCCCCAAACTGGAGTTTATCATTTGAGCTTATGTGTAATGCATCTGATTATGCAGTAAGAGCAGTTTTAGGACAAAGAGTTGATTGAATTTCCCATGTTATTTACTATGCTAGTATGACATTGAATGATGCACAGTTGAACTATTCAACTACTGAAAAAGAAATGCTAGCAGTAGTATTTGCATTAGAGAAATTTCAATCTTATCTCATTGGTTGTAAAATAATTGTGTTCATCGATCATGTTGCTCTTAAATATCTTCTCACAAAGAAAGATGCAAAATCTAGGCTAATTCGTTGGGTGTTACTTTTGTAGGAATTCGACATGGAATTTAAAGATAAGAAAGGCACAGAAAATGTTGTGGCTGACCATCTCTCTCGTCTCCATTTTGACACAATTATAGAACCATTAACATTGAACGAGTCATTCCCAGATAAACAATTGATGAGTGTAGAAGTATTACAGTGGTATGCTGATATCGTTAATTATCTTGTTACAAGTCAAATTCTAGAGTATTGAACCAAGCAAGACAAGGCCAATGTTTTTTGCAGAAATAAAGAATTTCTTTTGGGATGACCCTTATTTGTTCAAGTATTGTGCATATCAAATTGTTAGACGATGTGTCCTAGAAAATGAAATTCAGAATATTCTTTCATTCTACTAAATCCAATTTAGTGGTCAAGATTTTTTATGTATGGGGTATTTGACTTTATGGGACCCTTTCCCCCTTCTTTTGGCCATCACTACATATTGGTTGTTGTTGACTACGTATCGAAATGGGTAGAAGTAATTCTATGTAGAACCAATGAGATCCACTTTCACTTGCCCTTTTGGCACTTTTGCATATAGGAGAATGCCATTTGGATTATGTAATGCACCTGCTACATTTCAACGATGCATGTTAAGCATTTTTTCTGATATGGTTGAACGATTCCTTGAAGTCTTTATGGACGATTTTTCTATTTGTGGTGACTCGTTTGATCAATGTTTACATCATCTAACACCAGTTTTGCAGAAATGTATCGAGAAGAACTTAGTCTTAAATTGGGAGAAATGCCCTTTTATGGTAAAACAAGGTATTGTTCTCGGTCACATCATTTCGAACAAAGGTATTGAGGTTGACAAAGCTAAGGTGGATCTCATTTTTAATCCTCCTCCACCCAAAACAGTCCGAGAAATAAGATCTTTCATTGGGCATGCTGGTTTCTATAGACGTTTCATTAAATATTTTAGCAAAGTTTCTAGACTCTTATGCAATCTACTTGCTAAGGATGTACCTTTTGTCTTTGATGATTCATGTCTTGTAGCATTTGAAAAATTAAAGCAGTTGTTGACATCATCACCCATTATTCAGCCTCCAAACTGGAGCTTACCATTTGAGTTAATGTGTGATACATCTGATTATGCAGTAGGAGCAGTTTTAGGACAAAGAGTTGATCGAATTCTCCATGTTATTTACTATGCTAGTATGACATTAAATGATGCACAGTTGAACTATTCAACTACTGAAAAAGAAATGCAAGCAGTAGTGTTTGCATTGGAAAAATTTTGATCCTATCTCATTGGTTATAAATTAATTATATTCACGGATCATGCTGCTCTTAAATATCTTCTCACAAAAAAAGATACAAAAGCTAGACTAATTCGTTGGGTGTTACTTTTGCAGGAATTTGACTTGGAATTCAAAGATAAGAAAGGCACAGAGAATGTTGTCATTAGTCTGATTGGAATTCATGTAGATGATTGATATGGGTGTGATGTTTCTTTAAACTGGAGATAATGCTTATACTTTTATTTGATTGTTATCATTAGTCTGATTGAATAAACACAAGTTAAAAAAAACCATCATTTTGGATTTGAATTTTGTTTTCGGTTATTTGCTACGGACTAGCAATAAGTTGGTTGGGGGGTGTGTTGAGTGTTAGAAAATGTATATTTATAAAGGAGAAATCGTCATTTTACATTTCAAGTCTTACTAACACCCTTACTTTTATGTATTTAAGCTTCTTATGATTTAATTATGTGTGTTTTATTTTAATTAAGTATTTTATGTATTTTATGTATTTTAGGGGCATCATGGTCATTTCACAATGAACGAGAAATTAGACGGCAAAACGGACATCACTTTTGAACTCAGGACAGTCGAAAACTTTAGGAGGAGTATAAAAAGAAAAATGTCATTGTTCACATATACGATACTATTCACATGTACGGTACTGTCCATGTTACTGTTCACGACACTGTTCACACATACGGACCGATTATATGGCATTAATCGATGATGTGGCATTGACTGATGATGTGTCACAATTCTATTGGAGAAAATTCTTATGCACTATTGATCGGTGACGTGACAGCATGTTAGTGGACCAAAAATCGCGCGTACGGTACATGCATATACACATAGTTATTTTCAACCAAATTGCATCACTGTTCAAATCGGTTGACTGTTCAAACCGCGTGGTCAAACCGCGTACTGTTGACTGATGACGTTGCGCAATCTTGAGCGTTCAAACTGTTTTTAATCCAATAGCCATAATTTACTCAATGTATCTATAAAAAGGAGGCTTCTCCCCCGTAATTTGGCATCCCTGAATTTATTTTTGAGCTCTATTTTCTGTAATTCCTTCTCTATCTTGTATTTTCTATGTATTTTAATAAATTCTCATTTTACCCCTAGTTTAATTATGAGTAACTAATTTTCTTTTAAACTTGGGTTGAAGGTAAAGTCTCAACATGTGCCATGAGCTTTATTTGGTAAATTTATTTTCTATTCCTCTCAAATTTTTGTGGATGTTTTGACTTTTCGTCGAGAAATAACAATAATCGTGTCCAGATACCGCCCTGGTTTCACCGGCTCCCTAGTACAAGGTTATTATTGTTTGGCACGATAAGCCCTTAGTATCATATTAATTAGAGAGTGGTTCATGAGGCGTGGATTCCCCCCTCATGATTTAATTGACATTAATAAGAAATATTTAGCTCATGGTGCATGTTGATGCAAATCCGGATACCCAAGTGCTTCATTTCAATAGATTTATGTTCAGTTTATTCTCGCCATTTTAATTTAAGTTTTAGAATATTCCAAATCATTTTCGCCATAAATCCAACTACCCATTTAGAAAATTAATTCTACACACAATTAAAATCCACCTCCTCATGGTATCGACACTCATCACCATTAGTCTATTCTACAATAGATTTGTGCGCTTGCGAGTTCAATAAAATTTGCACAACAACTTACACATTATGGCGGGAAAATATATTATTTTCCTTTTTCAGATACTTTCCCGTTCTTGAGGAGGCTATTAGGGAAACAAATCAATTATTTCTATTTTAATCGCCTACTTTCCATTAAATTGATGTAAGACATTTAAGCCAATTAGGATTTTGATTTAATTTAGATTCTTTCATATTTACTTAGATTAGGATTCTAATTTGGTTTAGATTCTTTCTTATTTACTTATATTAGAATTCTAATTTGATTTAAATTCTTTCCTATTAGGGAAGATTCAGAGTCTGATTTGATTTTTTGTTTAAGATTTATTTTTAAAAATTCTTGTAACAACCCTATATAATGTACTCGAATCCAATAAACGGGGGAGAAGTTTTTTAATGCAATTTGTGAGAGAGTTAATTCTCTTTTGTTCTTTACAAACTCTTTGAACTTATCAGATTTCTGTGGCGTTCAAACTCTTGACTTATCAATCAAACCATCCATAGCTGATTGTGACATCTTCATATACCAAGGGTCGTGTTTTCAATAAGCATTGGGTCGTGATTCTAATCAATTTATGATTTAAATTCGATCTTGGAAACTAAAGTGATTAGGGATGCGTCAGTTCTTGACGAGGTTTCTTTCATTTGGTATCAGATCCTAGGCACCAAGGTCAGATCCATCTATCTTTGTTGTTTTTCATTCTTATTTGAATAGTGTTTCGTTTTAGCTATGTCTCACATTCTAAAACGAAACACAAATGACGAGGATCAATCCACAAGTACTCAGAATTTACAAATTTAAGCATTGATGGGAGAGATGAGGAGGATGAGGAGGGCTGAATTAGAGCTCATACACGAGCATTTGGATCAAATGGAGAACACACGTGCAGGGCAACCACAACCCGTTCCCCAAGCACATAGAAGAGAAAGAGCTCTAGTTAGAGGAGAGATTGATGACTATTATAGGGATGAGTATGATGAAGGGGAAAATGGACAAGGTAGGAGAGCTAGGAAGAGAGATGATGGATTAAATGGCATAAAGGTGAAGATTCCATTTATTCAAGGAAAATCCGACTCAGAAGTAACTTTAAATGGGAGAAGAAAATGGAGTTCATATTTGACTGCCACGATTATTTAGAGGCAAAAAAGGTAAAATTGGTTGTGATTGCGTTTTCTGACTATGCTATTACCCGGTGGGATCAGCTTGTTATAAGTAGGAAGTGAAATAGGGAATGTCCAGTTGAGACATGAGATGAAATGAAATCATTTATGAGAAGGTGTTTTGTACCTAACCAATACTATCGAAACTTGTACAAAAAATTATGTCTTACGCAGGGTAGCCGACGCATGGAGGATTATTATAAAGAATTAGAGATTGCCATGATTAGAGCAAATGTGGAGGAGGATAGAGAAGCTACCATGGCACGATTCTTAAATAGTCTTAATTGGGAGATTGCAGATAAGGTTGAGTAGCAACATTATGTGGAGATTGAGGAGATGGTCCACAAAGCCATCAAGATTGAGCAGAAACTCAAGAGGAGGGGTAACACTCGTGCAACCTCAAGCTTGAGTTCCACTCCTTGGAAGCCGAGCTATGTGAAACGAGATGAGAGGCCACATGCATCTATTATACCTAAGCTAAGATCCAAGCCCTCCAAGTATGATTCACAAGGTAACACCGTGACTCCAACTATTAGGAATCATGACATTAAGTATTTTAAATGTCAAGGCAGGGGGTATATCGCAAGTGAATGGGCGAATAAAAGAGTTATGGTATTACGGGACAATGGTGAGATTGTAACTGAAGATGAAATGGAAGAAAATGAGATGCCACCATTAGAGGACGTCGAAGATGTAGAGTATATAGCCCTTGGGGAATTGACTTCAGTAGCGAGGAGAGCTTTGAGTGTGCAAGTAAAGGAAGACGAAACAGTGCAACAGGAAACATTTTCCATACTAGGTGCTATGTTCAAGACAAAATATGTAGTATAATTATTGATGGAGGAAGTTGTACTAATGTTGCTAGTGCTATCATGGTAGAAAAGTTAGGGCTTCCTACACTTAAACACCCATGGCCATATAAACTACAGTGGTTAAATGACAGTGGTGCGGTGAAAGTGAACAAGCAAGTACTAGTGACTTTTCGGATTGACAAGTATGAAGATAAGGTGCTTTGTGATGTAGTACCAATGCAGGTTTGACACTTGTTACTTGGGCGGCCTTGGCAATTCGACAGGCGTGTGAAGCATGATGGCTTTACCAACAAATATTCATTTGTATTTAATCAACGCAACATCACTCTTGTTCCATTGACACCAAAGTAGGTTTATGCAGACCAAGTGAGCCTACAGAGATAGAGTGAGCAAAAGAAAAATAGAGAAAAAGTGAGTGAAATTAAAAAAAAAGGCCGAGGAAAATGTGAGAGAAAACCCAAAGAAAAATACGGCCATTGAGCGAAAATCAAATGGAAAACAAAAGAATTTCTATGCGAGAACGAGTGAGATCAAAAAAGCGTTGTTTCACATCAGCCGATGATTGTACTTTTGTACAAAGAGGCATTTTTGAAAACTAACGAATTTGACCTTACTTTGCCTAGTTCTATTACTTCTCTTTTGCAAGAGTATGAGGATGTATTTCCTAAGGAAGCGCCACATAGTTTACCTCCAATCCGAGGGATTAAGCATCAGATTGATTTTGTACCCAGTGCAGCCATTTCAAATAGACCAGCCTATAGGAGTAATCTAGAGGAGACCAAGAAACTTGAAAGGTAGGTTAATGAATTGATGAAAAAAAAGGTACGTGAGAGAAAGCATGAATCCATGTGCAGTTCCCATTTTATTAGTTCCTAAGAAGGATGCAACATGGAGGATGTATGTTGAATGTTAAGCCATCAACAATATAACCGTAAAGTATCGACAACCTATTCCTAGGTTAGATGACATGCTTAATGAATTACATGAGTCTTGTGTATTTTTCAAAATTGATTTGAAAAGTGGATATCATCAAATTAGAATGAAAGAATAAGATGAATGGAAAATTGATTTTAAAACAAAATATGGTTTGTATGAATGGTTAGTCATGCCTTTTAGTCTAACTAATGTTCCGAGCACTTTTATGAGACTTATGAATCATGTCTTACAAGCTTTTATTGGCAAGTTTGTTGTTGTTTATTTTGATGATATCCTCATTTATAGCAAAAACATAAACGATCATGTAGTACAATTAAATTTTGTTTTATATGTGATTAGAAATGAAAAGTTGTTTGCTAATCTGAAGAAATGTACTTTTTGCGCTGGCAAACATATGTTTCTAGGATTTGTTGTGAGTGCATAGGGTATACAGTTTGATGAGGAAAAGGTACGTGCAATCCAAGAATGGCCAAGTCCTGCAAGTGTACGTAATGTGAGAAGCTTTCATGGGCTTGCTAGTTTCTATCGACGATTTATGAAAGACTTTAGTACATTAGCCGCACTGCTTACTGAAGTAACAAAAAAAGATGTTGGATTCAAGTGGGGAGAAGCGCAAGAGAAGGCATTTCAAATAATCAAGCACAAGTTCACCAATGCTCCTTTATTGTCTTTGCCTAACTTTAATTAAACATTTAAAATTGAATGCGATGTTTCAGGTATTGGTATTGGCGTAGTCCTAATGCAGAAGGGACGACTAATTGCTTACTTTAGTGAAAAGTTGAGTGGGGCAGCTGTTGAGTGTTAGAAAATGTATATTTATAAAGGAGAAAATCGTCATTTTACACTTCAAGTTTTACTAACACCCCTACTTTTATGTATTTAAGCTTCTTGTGATTTAATTGTGTGCTTTATTTTAATTAAATATTTTATGTATTTTAAGGGCATCATGGTCATTTCACAATGAACGAGAAATCAGACGGCAAAACAGACATCACTTTTGAACTCAGGACAATCGAAAACCTTAAGAGGAACATAAAAGGAAAATGTCACTGTTCACATGTACGGTATTATCTATGTTACTGTTCACGATACTGTTCACATATACGGATCGATGACGTGGCATTGACCAATGATGTGGCATTGACTAATGAGGTGTCACGATTCCATTGGAGAAAATTCTTATGCACTGTTGATCGGTGACGTGGCAGCATGTTAGTGGACAAAAAATTACACGTACGGTACATGCATATACACATGATTATTTTCAACCAAACTGCGTCACTATTCAAACTGGTTGACTGTTCAAACTACATGGTCAAACCGTGTCACTGTTCAAACCGCATACTGTTGACTAATGACGTAGCGCAATCCTGAGTGTCCAAACTGTTTTTAATCTGATTGCCATGATTTACTCAATGTATCTATAAAAAGGGAACCTCTCCCCCTTAATTTGGCATCTCTGAATCCATTTTTGGACTCTATTTTCTATAATTCCTTCTCCATCTTGTATTTCTATGTATTTTAATAAATTTCCATTTTGCTTCTTGTTCAATTATGAGTATCTAATTTTCTTTCAAGCTTAGGTTGAAGGTGAAGTTTTAACATGCGTCATGGGCTTTATTTGGTAAATTTATTTTTTCTTCCCCTCTAATTATTGTGGATGTTTTGACTTTTCGTCGATAAATAATAATAATCTTGTCTAGATACCGCACTGGTTTCACCGGCTCCCTAAAACAACCACACACCAAAATTAAGTAAAGCTTCCCATATCTCAAAGATAATTTCATTATTCTTAGCTAGGTTTTAGTCTTATTCTCTTACACCCAAAATCTACCTAAAGTAGAACACAAAATTAAAAAGTTTCTAATACCTAATAAAAAGGAAGAAAAATTATTTAATACATAATCCAGCTACTTAATTTGAAATATCAAATGTTTATTCTTCTTCTTCTTCTTATTATTTAGTAAGAAAAATAAAAATCATTTAGAAAACAAAAGCAATTATCCAAGAAGCCATAGACTAACAAAAGCAATTATTAGATTGGAAAAAATTCAGGCCAAGCAAAGACCTATGGAAGCGGTGGTAGTATAGACGCGTGGCAGGATGTTGCAGATCGAGATCCACGACTAGTACAAACTTGATGGCTGATCGCGGCAACTCCAGCGGCTTCTGAGCAATGATAAGAAACTGGCCTCGGTAACAAATCTTTATTTTGCATTTGTATTCTTTTATTGTTGATTCTATCTTGCTTTTTACATAAAAAAGGGAAAAATTGTCTAATTAACACAATGACAAGAAACTCCTAAATTATTTTGAAGTTTTCTAGAGGGTAATGTTAAAACTAGGTATTCAATTTCTCAAAATCATTATAGTTTTGAAGAAATCCACCGCTCATCATTGCTTTGGTAAAAAAAGTAAAGACAAAAATAACTTGTTTGATTTTGAAAACTAAATCCGTTGCACCTTATTGTTCCTTGATTAATTGGCTTTTTTCTATTTGGTATGCATAGTTAAAAATGGAAATTGATCTCTCAATGCCTTGGGTTTTGACCTATTTAAATTTGGGTTCTTTAAACGAAATTGGAGGTTAATTTGGCTCATTTTGGATGATGAATTTATTACTTCCAAATCAAATTTAGTCAGTTTAGATCAAAGAATATCCCATCTTATGGTGTGTTTGCTGTCTTTCAAGTTTATAGAAAATTCTTGTAATTTTAGGTTCAAATGCACGCATGGTGAAAAATTAAATTAATCAAATGTTTTAATGGATTTGCATGACCAATTTTTATAACAACTTTCATGGAATTTTATTAAATGTTGCGACAAGTATAGATTTTATTAAATGTTGTGTATAATAACTTTCATGGAATTTTATTTTTGCTTCTGAATTTGAAGTAACTTTCAATATGCTATTTTGTTCTTATTTTTGTTAAACTGACTATGGCAGAAGAATTCAAGTTTCAAGATCCAACTAGGCTCAAGGCTGTGTTATTACGTGTAGTGATATTTATCACAACACAAGGAGTTACAAATGAAGCATCATCTCTCATCGAGACAGTAACGAATGATGGTGTGTAACTTATTGTTAATTATACTATTAGTAAGTGCTTCTTCAAGTGTATTTTGTTTTAGTAGTAAATTTTTTTATTGTAATAGTATTACCTTCTATATTATGTTGGCTTAGAAAAAGGAATCTATGAGGCAGGAGCTAGCCACTACTATCACTTCTATCAATTCTATTAAAATGTTATTACCTCTTTTGCTCAGCTTGTGTTTTGTTTAAAATGCTTGTATAACAGTTATATGCATTATTTAGAAATCACTGACACTAAAGTATCAGAGGTTAAAAAAATTATAAGAACTTGTAAATTTTCCAACTTGAACCTATGACTTCTAAAATTTAAAATGCTTACGTTTGGTTCGTAAACCACTAACACACAACTATTACGTTAAAATTTAAAAAAAAAAAGATACCATCTCACATCTCTTTCCGTCTATCATAATATTGTGAATTAAAACGTCGAAAAGAGAACTTACAAAATCCCTAGATCCACCACACCGCCGACACACCTAAAACCTCTCCCATCATTGTTGTCACTGCTTTTGACTAGCCACTATCATCATCTCCCTTCACCAAGAGCTGGACACTTTTTCTGCTATCATCTCCCGTGCACCAAATTAAGTTGCAAATCCACTACGGTGACTTATGAATTTATACTACCACTGATAGCTTATCTGCTCTTCTTCACGGTAATGACCCCTCCTGTCCTTTAATTGCCTTCTATAATTTATTTCTGGGAAATTATCATTCGTATACCCTATATTTGCTCTGTTATCAACAATACTACAACACTTTGAGGGTGTATTAATCGTCCACCCTTAGTTGAAAAAATGTGTCAGCCGACCACCAAACCGTTAGTTGCAGTTTGAAAGTTAACGGAATTACAGTTAATTGACGATTTTACCCTTGAAAAATATCAATTGTATACCCTTAAATTCTCTTTTTATCACTTATATATCCTTAAATTATCACTTGTATCATATGAAAATACCAAATTACCCTTCTGACGTCATTATACTTTAACGACAACTAACGGTTTGGTGGTCAGCTGATACATTTTGTCAACTTAGGGTGGACAATTGATACACCTTCAAAGTGTTGTAGTATTTTTAATAATTGAGTAAACTAAGGGTATACAAATGATAATTTCCCTTTATTTCTTGTGTTTAATTTTTATTTTTTTTGTTGCAGCTTTTATCATTGTTTTTAAAATGTGCTGACCTCACCTAAAAAAAAAGCTGGACTATCTTTGTTTTTTTCATTTTTATGTGCTTTGACTATTGGGATTTGTAAATGAGGACCATAAAGACTCACATGCAACAATCACCTAGGAAAGTAAAAATTGTAGATTTTGATACAAACAATCTTTTACCTGTGATAATGTTAGAGTGTGGGAGAAAAACAAAAACAATAGCCCATATATATATATATATATATATATATATATGTATGTATGTATGTATGTATGTATAGTGTGTGTGAGTGTGTGTGTGTGTTCCAAAATTTATAGTGGAACATTAAAAAATTTACTATAATCTAAATTTATCTCACAAAATTTACTATGTATGTATGTGTGTGTGTGTTTGTGTGTTTGTGTGTGTGTGTGTGTATGTACGTATGTATGTATGTATGTATATGTATATGTATAATCGAATTGCCATTATCAATGGCAGGTATGACTCATTCATAAATGTATATGGAGCATTAGTTTCTTATAAATGTGTCTCCAATTTATAGGTGGAGGATCAGTTGTTGATCAACTAGAGAACATTCCAACAATTGAGGATTGATCAGGATTACATGTAAGTGGAATGTTTTCAAATTAAAAACATGTCTTATTGTTAATTTATAAGTTTTTTCATTAGATAAGCATGCCATGAAATTTTCACAAGCAAAAATATGTTGCTATTAATGTTTTCAAATTAATATAAGTGTAAAGGAAAAAAATATTGTACTTGATGGTAATGCATTGATTTATAGGAGTTGTAAGTGATTTTCCCAAATTACAAATTTATTATTGAAGCTATAATGATAATAACTTTAAACATTTCAAATTTAACATGCAGTTTTATTAAATGAAACTGATACTATATAATATATGAACATGTAAAAATATTTGAAATGGACAGAATTTGTTTGGCTTGTAATCGATTATCCATAGTGTATCAGCCGAGTTGCTGATTTCTTACATTTTCCCATTTTAAATGTTGAAAACTGAGCGTCAATTAGATGTCCTTGCACCTTTTGTTGCAATATGGAGTTTCACACTCCTCAACAAGTAAAGGATCATTTATTTGAAAAAGATTTTCTCACAAAATATAGAGTTTGGACTTGGCATGGTGAAACTTTTGGGCTTAGCAGAGTTGGGACAGGTTGTTGTATTCCCATATAACCTTGGGTATAATTTTTTTTATTTGCTAACCATATTCTTTATTTAGTAAATTAATTGTGTAAAAAAAATTACTTGTAATCCATGTCTTCAAACAATTTTTTATTTTATTTAGCAGCCATTGTGTGTTATTCACAATTGATATGGTGAGATGCACAATTTATTATCTTGATTCCTTTGAAAATAATCCTAATGAAGAGATTATGAATATTTTGAATCTGTTAAGTTTCTTATTAGTATTTTTTATCATGTTCCATTACTTTTCTTTTTTATTTTAATTATTTTCTACCATTTGTTATGTCTTCCTTGTTGCGGCATTAGAATACATCAATCTTTAAAGCCTAATACAAAGACCAATGTTCAGTGGGTCTCCGTCGAGGTAAAAACGAGACAAACCTAAATAATCGTTGCTTATTTTAGAAAAAATTAAATTTATGTAAGTTTTATTTTGCAGTGTCCGAGGCAACCTATCAGCTTTGAACGTGGGTACTACATGATGAAATATATTCAAGATATCGTTATAAATGTGAACATTCTTAAAAATAATGTAAGTATTGAAAACAAGTTTTAGAATATTGCATCATATTGTTTTAATGCATTGTGAAATGAATTACGCCAAACGAACCTTGAATCTTAGATCTAATGTGTGTTTCTTGAATGTTACGTTTTTTTTTATCATAGATTGTATGTATTTTATATATGCTGTAAGTAAAGGTACTTATAATAATGGGTATACAACATATTGTTGGAGATATTATGTGAACAGGCTTAGTTTATAATTTGGTTTTTGGTATTAGTTTATAATTTGATTTTTGGTAAATAACTTGTTGTTTTGAAATTAAAGTTCAAAGGAATTGATGAGTACACCATGAAATAGCTTTCGTGACTTCGTGATCAATGAGCTACATATGTTGCCAAGTTAATTACAGCCTAAAATTATTAGGTAATATATGAATAGTTTATGATTATAATTTTGCTTCCAAATATTGAAGACTTATTTTTTGTGGTGTACTAATTGATTTTATGTACTTATAGGTGGGAAACAATTGAAGCCACGTATGAATATTCATTGACATCCTTGTGCTTATTCTTGTTGGTTAATGTTTGTGGAAACTTTATTTAGTACTTTGTTGTTTAGAACTTGTCGAAAACTTAATTTCGTATTTATGTTTTTCCCCCCAAACAGTGGTGTAGTTAAATTATGTTAATTTGGATGATGTATTTGGGATATTTATTATGTGAATTGTGTTGCGAGATTTGATGTATTTAATATATTTTGAGTTTTTTTAATTGTAAAACAAATAGGAAAAATAAAATTGAAATGAAAATATACTATTAATCAAAAGTAACCTAACATCACTAAACACTGACACTAAATATTTAAAATGATACAAATCACTGACATATAAATAGTATCATTAAATACTGATATTATTGTGTCATTATTTTGTGATGCCATAGTGACAAAAATACTGACACAAAAATAGTATCATCAAATACTAACATCATAGTATCATTATTTTGGTGATATTATAGTGATACGAATTACTGACATAAAAATAATGTTATCAAATACTAACACTATAATGTCACTATTTTGGTGGTACTATAATGACACAAATTATTGACACAAAAATCATTGACACTAAAAATTAGTGTCCGTGTGTTCTGATGTGAACATTACTGACATAATTAACATGTGTTAGTAAAAGTAATTATTGACACTAAATTGGTGTCAGTAAAGCTTATTTTTCTAGTAGTGGGCGAAAGTTCTGAACTGGTCAAAGAACCTTCTCCAAGCTTCTTCCATAATTGTGAAACATAAAAAACTAGATGCAAGCGTACACCATTAGGAAGCTTCAATTTATATGTGACTGCCCCTACACGTTCCTTAATTGGATATGGCCAAAATATTTGCTCACAAATTTTTGATGAACACGTCGGAAAGCTAATTGTTGATGATAAGGTTGCAATTTAAGGAAAACCATCTCCCCTCCTTGAAATCTAACATCTCTGCTACCTCGATATGCCATTTGCTTTATTCTATTACGAGCTACTTCCAAGTTTGCTTTGAGGTTCTTCAATAAAACATCTCTAGTGGCCATACTATGATTAACTTTAGCAACAGGTGTAGACCCTATTGATTATAAAAGAATATTGGGGGGAAGTCTCCCATATAGGGCTTAGAATGGGGTCATTAAAGGACAACATTTGTCCATGAGGTTCCTAATAACAAAACTTTTGCACAGTAAAATTAAAACGGATGACGGAAGCTCTAGAAACCTCGGATCGACTTCATTCAAAAACGATAATCAAGAGGAAAGATTGAAGTTTAATTACCTCACTTGTAGTTTCAAAAAAAACTTCGTGAAGTAGGAGAAAATGATTGAAAACAGCAAGCTACGAACACTATCCAGAAAATAGAGCTCTGCACGAACAGCTTCTGTTTTGCCACGATTTGAGATTCTTTAAGCACCCCAATTGTGATGCCTCTAGTCATTCCACACTTAGAAATGTTCTAGGAGTTCATAGGATTTGTAATCTCGAAATTTCGTTTAGAAATGAGAGAGATGATGAAGAAACATGAATGCTAGTTCATGATGATTCATTCCACCAAATAAAGCCACCATTATCTCCAATAATGGCACCAAACATTATCATGTGCTAGACCCACCCACTTAGCCATTATTTATTGAAAGTGATCTTATCACTTCAATAAATTATTTAATCAAATAAATAAATAGCTAAATTAATTAATTTCGTAATTAATTAATTAATCCCATTTTGATCAAATCAAATGGTTAAATGTGGGCTTCTTTTGTGACATGTTCTAATGCTTTCTCTTAATCCATATTAGATCCAATAAAAGCCCAAAATTCTAAACCCAAAAATGGTCTAGAAGTCCATAATCATATACGAACCGGAACATGTCCAAAATGGTCATTTTACGTGCTCGATATTACATAATGTTTAATTGAGGATTTATGAAATTTATTTTGTTCTTTAAACTAGTTATGGAACATCTAAATTTCTATCTTAAATCATATTTAAGATATATTTATATATATATTCATTCTCAATGAATTATAATATAAATATTGATTTTCCTAAAATTAGGAAATTTAACTTCTCATTTTCTAGTAACTCCCTTTTTTTCATTTCTATTTGGTGTGTGACCTTTTAGGTTCTTAGTTATAAGGTAGTAGAACTATTTTAATGATAACTCTTTATTCATTAAATGATGCTAAACTCTTTAGTCATCAAATAGAACTTTTCTAATGACCTTAAGATGCATTGTTAATACACTTTACCAATATTAATCTTAAGGTTTCTACAAGTCATGAGTGACACCTAACAGTATATCACAACTATCCAAATAACAAGAATTGTTGGATCTATAGAACCTATTCCATTGTATCTCTATGTCTTGGTATCTTCATCATCCATGTCCAGAGAAAAGCACGGCTTATGGTTTATTATGTTAAGCAGTTATGTTTTATCTCAAAATAAATCTAAATGAACTTGGCATGAAAATATAATTTGAATTCCTTCAAATATATTTCACCTTGGCCAAGGATTTCTCATGCCAATTCATATTGTCTCATAGGGACATCCTTTTCGTATATTACAAAGTGATGAATTCCATATTGGCCATACACTTGTCTTCATACATAGCCAACCATGACAACTATTGTTAGATCTCTTCCGTGATTAGGAATCAATCATTATGCTTTCACATATCAGAGATGTCTATGTATAAGACATCAGTTATGCCTCAGGTCTAAAGACCATTACTAAACATAGTGTCTGTTACAATGTATAATAAGCCATTAACACTCAAAACCATATGGCTTACTATATTTGGTCAAGTTCAGTAAACTCGTTCTCTTAACAAGTACCTATGTGTTTGACTTGACATCTCATGTCAATGATATGAAACTCACCATCCATTTTAGTATCACATACTATAAGGAGTCATAACACATACTAGTGTTTATAGGAATTTATAATGTCCAATCATAAATCCACCACTAGGAACTATTTTAGAAGTATAGTACAAAGGATGCACGTTTCATATTCTCGACAAACTCGAGAATGTGTTCCTTAACTATTTTACTTCTTGGACTATATTCATTAAATTAATATATGAATATTGATAACTTTGCCATTTTATAAATATCAAAATGCTATTCAAATACAATCATTCCCTAAACAATCAAACATCATTCGATTGGCCTTTAGGGCATATTACTAACAATCTCCCACTTGCACTAAAGCCAATCGCTATGGTATCTCATACCCATCTTCTCAAGATGACGATCTAACTGCTGTTGAGTAAGTGCTTTAGTCAGAGGATCCGCAATGTTATCAGCGGAGGCTACTTTCTGCATAGTGATATCACTCCTTCCAATGATTTCTCTGATAATGTGATATCTTCTCTCAATGTGTTTGGACTTTTGGTGAGACCTTGGTTCCTTAGCTTGTGCTATAGCTCCATTGTTGTCACAATATAATGAGATTGGCAACGCTATGGTTGGAACCACTCAAAGTTGTTGAATAAACTTCCGTATCCAAATAGCTTCTTTTGCTGCATCTGATGCAGCTATATAGTCCGCTTCAGTGGTAGAATCTGCAGCAGTTACTTGCTTAGAACTTTTCCAGCTTACTGCTCTACCATTGATATTGAATAAAAATCCTGATGTAGATTTTTTGTCATCTACATCTGACTAGAAATCTGAATCTGTGAAGCCTTTAATTTTTAGCTCACCCTCTCCATATGTTAAGAACAAATCTTTAGTTCTTCTTAAGGACTTAAAAATATTCTTAACTGCGGTCCAATGTTCCTCACCCGGATTACTCTGGTATCTGCTAGTGACACTCACTGCATGAGCTATATCCGGTCTAGTACACAGCATAGCATACATAAGACTTCCAATTGCAGAAGCATATAAAATCTTATTCATTCGCTCTCTCTCATCATAAGTTTTAGGACTCATGCTTTTAAAGAGATGAATTCCATGTCTGAAGGGTATAAAACCCCTTTTGGAATCCCACATATTAAATTTCTTTAATATCTTTTCTATGTACTTAGGTTGACATAGACCTATTAATCTTCTGGATCTATCTCTATAAATCCTAATTCCTAAGATATACATTGCATCTCCTAGGTCTTTCATGGAGAAGTTTTGAGAAAGCCAAATTTTGACAGAAGACATTTGTCCAATGTCATTTCATATAAGCAATATGTTATCTACATATAGCACAAGGAATGTTATTGCACTCCCACTGACCCTTTTATAAACACATGGTTCATCCTCATTCTTGATGAAACCAAAGGATTTGATTGCATCATCGAATCGGATGTTCCAACTCCTGGAGGCTTGTTTTAGCCCATAAATGGACTTTCTTAGCTTGCATACTTTATGAGGATTTGTCTTAGATTCAAAACCACAAGGTTGTATCATATAGATATCTTCCTCAATGTACCCATTAAGAAATGCAGTTTTGACATCCATTTGCCAAATCTCATAGTCATAATATGCTGCTATAGCCAATAAGATTCTGATGGACTTTAGCATGGCTATTGGTGAAAAGGTTTCCTCATAGTCTATTCCTTGTCTTTGACGATAACCTTTAGCTACCAACCTTGCTTTATAGGTCTCTACCTTTCCATCTAAGCCTATCTTCCTCTTGAAGATCTACTTACATCTGATAGGTATAATACCTTCGGGTGGATCCACTAGAGTCCAGACTTGGTTGGTTCTCATAGAGTCCATCTCTAAATCCATGGCTTCAAGCCATTTCTTAGAGTCAATATCTGATATTGCCTCTTCGTAACTAGTAGGATCATCTCTATGATCTGTATCACCCAATAAAAATATATCGTTCATCTGATGAAGTAAACCATATCTTTCTGGTGGGTGAATTATCCTACTAGATCTATGAAGCTGCTGTGTTTCTTGTGTTTGTACTTGAACAGGCTCTTCATTGGATTTATCCTCATTAGAATTCTCAATAAATTCTAATTTTCTTCCTTGTCCACCTTCTTGAATAAACTCTTTTTCAAGAAATATGGCATTTCTACTGACCAATACCCTTTGGTTAGATTGGATGTAAAAGTAATAACCCAAACTTTCCTTTTCGTATCCAATGAACCTCCCACTATCCGCTTTAGTTTCAAGTTTCTCACTCTTGAGTCTCTTGATAAAAGCAGGACATCCCCAAATCCTAAGATGATTTAGGCTTGGTTGTTTACCATACCATATCTCATATGGTATTTTAGGTACAGACTTGGAAGGTACTATGTTTAGTACATATGTTGCAGTAAGGAGAACATATCCCCAAAGAGAAATTGGTAAGTTTGTATAACTCACCATTGATCGCACCATGTCTAACAGTGTGTGATTTCTCCTCTCAGATACTCCATTAAGCTCTGGTGTACCTGGAGGTGTCCATTGTGAAACAATAACATTTTCTTTAAGGTAAGACTGGAATTCTCCACTGAGATATTCACCACCTCGATCTGATCGTAGGGTTTTAATAACTTTTTCAGTCTGTTTCTCTACTTCATTTCGGTATTCTTTGAACTTTTCAATGGCTTCAGATTTATACTTCATTAAGTATACTGAACAATACCTTGAGTGATCGTCGATAAAAGTTATGAAGTAGTAATATCCACCCCTTACCATTTCATTAAATGGCCCACATACATCAGTATGTATAAGTTCAAGCAAATCAGTGGCCCTTGTACTTCGTCCAACGAAGGGTGCCCTGGTCATTTTTCCTTGAAGACATGATTCACAAGTTGGATAAGGTTCTAAACCAAATGGACTTATTAGTCCATCTTTAGCCAATTTTGTGACTCTATCTTCTCCAATATGACCTAGCCTTAAATGCCACTTATATTTGGGGCTTATTTCTTCTCTTTCACGTTTATGTGTTATGGTTTTTACATTCACAACATGCTCATTATTTTCTTTCATGTTTAGTACATAAAGATCATTATCTAAAGTACCATGTGCAACATATTTATTCTCATAATAAATGTTACAAATTTTATTTCTAAAATAAAATTCATAATTGTCTTTGCATAAACATTAAATTGAAACTATGTTCCTTACAGCAGAAGGAACAAATAAACAATCATTCAAACTTATTACATGCCCAGATGTCATTTTTAAGAAAAATGTCCCTATAGCTTAGGTAGCAACCATTGCTCCATTTCCCACTCTAAGAGACACTTCTCCTTGTTTAAGTCTTCTACTTCTTTTTAGATCATGCATTGACATACAAATATGTGTGGTTGCAGCAGAATCTAAAATCCAAGAAGTAGAATGAATAATTGAAATATTAGTTTCAATAATCAGCATACCTTCATAAGGATTCTCCTTACCGCAATGGAAACATTTTCCCTTGTCATTGGGCTTATTAGCTTTCCCCTTCTTAATCCCACCTTTAGCCTTGGGTTGAAACTTTTTCTTTTTACCCCTTTTAGTTGAGGGCCCTTCTATAGCCATAACATCTTTTGGCTTCTTTATGCAAGTTTCAGCAGTATTAAGCATCTTTAGCAGTTCAGCAAGACTGCACTCCATTTTATTCATGGTAAAATTCATGATAAATTGAGAGAATGAGTCTGGCAAGGATTGTAGGATAAGATCGATAGCTAATTCCCTATCCATTGAGAAATTAAGAGCTTCCAGCTGCTCCATGTAGTCAATCATTTTGAGTACATGCTCATTGACCGATCCTTCAGTCATTCTCATTCTGAACAGTTTCTTAGATATCTCATATCTAACTGTTCTACTTTGTTCACCATACAACTCTTGTAGATGAAGTATCATGGAACTTGCATCAGGCATATTTTCATGTTGCCTTTGTAGTTTATTGGACATCGATGCCAATATATAGCTTTTAGCACTTAGGTCATCATCTTGCCACTTCTGATAAGTGACACGTTCTGCCTCACTTGCTCCCTCAGGAATTTCATTTGGCTTAGGTGTATCAAGAACATAGCTAATTCTCTCATAATTAAGAACAATTCTTAAATTTCTAAACTAATCAACGTAATTGGGTCCCGTCAAACGGTAGTTTTCTAGAATTCGTGCCAACGGATTATTCATTATTAATTATTTCTGCAGAAAATATAAATTAAATTATTAGCATTTTATTATAATCTATTTGATTTTGGTCTTTAAACCAAATAGTACCTCCCACTATTTTATCATTTCATTACACTCCCATATGCAAGAAACAAAAACTCTCATTGGTAAAAGTTTTTAGTAGGAATCGGATTCTCATTAGCATAAGTTTACCTCACCTAACAGTTCTTGGCTTACTTATTATAATGAGTAGGTAACTTTTTACCAAATGCATCTCATGCATGTACCGATTATCCTTCGGCCTCTAAATCATTAATACCTCACCTAACAGTTCTTAGTATAAATGATTTAGTTAAGTTTACCCTAATACCCTTGCATATTTCAAAACATCTTACTAACCTCACCTAACAGTTCTTGGTAGCTTAATGTATGAATTATGCATCATCGTATGATATATGGTTTGTTTTCAACATTTTAATGAATGAGTAGCCCATGTATCAATGACAACTAGCCCAAGCATAAAATATTTTAAATATTCCATTGGTATTAGTAGGTCATGATGGATATTCCCAATATCCATCATTACAACTTAACAATAATTATGTTTATTTAATTAGGGAGTATTTGGTCATTATTATGGTCTCACTTTTTAGCATGTTATTCCATTTTCAATATTCAAATATGTCTAAGAACCCTAATATACATCTCATGCATATTATAGACAAACCAACCAAGGATGATCATGGAATTTTCTAATAAAACCAATTTGAGCCAAAATTGGTTTTAAGGTCCACCTAGGTATCAAGCAAACCATAATGATTATAAGATATCTTATGCCTCAAATTATTACAATTATTAATTTCTATTTGAGAGGCCAAAATATCATTGGAAGTGTTGCAACAATCCATAAAGTCTTCTTGCTCCAACCTCCAATGCATCGTAAATACGTCGTCCCTCCTTTTACAATCATCTTGTAGAAATTACATATTTAGAAGAATTGGGGTACAAATTTGGGGGTAATGGGATACAATCAGATCTTAATAGAAGGAGGGACATGCAAGTCCCTATTTAAAAATATTACAACCATTTAAGCCTTTAGAAATCGGCCAAATCAACAAATAAATCAATAGCTCATTCAATCACGCATATATTCAATCATCACATGACATAAATATATCATAAAATATATAGGTCTTTCCATGATCATCCTTCATGCTATTATAAATGGAAATAACATAAATCATGCTTCAAAAATTCAAAATTGAATGAAGATGGCTCTGATACCAATTGTAGGACAACATTTGTCCATGAGGTTCCTAATAACGCAACTTTTACGCAGTAAAATTAAAACGGATGGCGGAAGCTCTAGAAACCTCGGATCGACTTCATTCAAAAACGAAAATCAAGAGGAAAGATTGAAGTTTAATTAAATCACTTGTAGTTTCAAAAAACACTTCGTGAAGTAGGAGAAAATGGCTGAAAACAGCAAGCTACGAACACTGTCCAGAAAATAGAGCTCTGCACGAACAGCTTCTGTTTTGCCACGATCTGAGATCCTTTAAGCACCCCAATTGTGATGCCTCTAGTCAGTCCACACTTAGAAATGTTCTAGGAGTTCATAGGATTTGGAATCTCGAAATTTCGTTTAGAAATGAGAGAGATGATGAAGAAACATGAATGCTAGTTCATTATGATTCATTCCACCAAATAAAGCCACCATTATCTCCAATAATGGCACCAAACATTATCATGTGCTAGACCCACCCACTTAGCCATTATTTATTGAAAGTGATCTTATCACTTCAATAAATTATTTAATCAAATAAATAAATAGCTAAATTAATTAATTTCGTAATTAATTAATTAATCCCATTTTGATCAAATCAAATGGTTAAATGTGGGCTTCTTTTGTGACATGTTCTAATGCTTTCTCTTAATCCATATTAGATCCAATAAAAGCCCAAAATTCTAAACCCAAAAATGGTCTAGAAGTCCATAATCATATATGAACCGGAACATCTCCAAAATGGTCATTTTACGTGCTCGATATTACATAATGTTTAATTGAGGATTTATGAAATTTATTTTGTTCCTTAAACTAGTTATGGAACATCTAAATTTCCATCTTAAATCATATTTAAGATATATTTATATATATATTCATTCTTAATGAATTATAATATAAATATTGATTTTCCTAAAATTAGGAAATTTAATTTCTCATTTTCTATTAACTCCCTTTTTTCATTTCTATTTGGTGTGTGACCTTTTAGGTTCTTAGTTATAAGGTAGTAGAACTATTTTAATGATAACTCTTTATTCATTAAATGATGCTAAACTCTTTAGTCATCAATTAGAACTTTTCTAATGACTTTAAGATGCATTGTTAATACGCTTTACCAATATTAATCTTAAGGTTTCTACAAGTCATGAGTGACACCTAGCAGTATATCAAAACTATCCAAATAACAAGAATTGTTGGATCTATAGAACCTATTCCATTGTATCTCTATGTCTTGGTCTCTTCATCATCCATGTCCAGAGAAAAGCACGGCTTATGGTTTATTATGTTAAGCAGTTATGCTTTATCTCAAAATAAATCTAAATGAACTTGGCATGAAAATATAATTTGAACTCCTTCAAATATATTTCACCTTCCCTTACTATTTTAGAAGTATAGTACAAAGGATGCACGTTTCATATTCTCGACAAACTCGAGAATGTGTTCCTTAACTATTTTACTTCTTGGACTATATTCATTAAATTAATATATGAAAATTGATAACTTTGCCATTTTATAAATATCAAAATGCTATTCAAATACAATCATTCCCTAAACAATCAAACACCATTCGATTGGCCTTTAGGGCATATTACTAACAGTCATGCCTGTTGAAGAGTGATAGGCAGTATTGTACCATAACTCGGCTCAAGTCAAAAATGTACTCCATTGGCGCGGCTGTTGTAGATATTGTTCCACACAACAATTGACAACTTTAGACTGGCCATCAGTTTGAAGAAGGTAAGCAAAGCTCATCTTAAGTTGAGTATCCGACAATTTGAAGAATTCTTGCCAAAACTTGCTAACAAATGTGGGGTCCCTTTCACTGACAATAGATCACGGCATCTCGTGAGATATGAAATGCTAGTTATGCAACCCAAGAGGGGGGTGAATTGAAATTTTAAAACTTAAACTAAACAAACCATACAACAATTCAATCTATTAACTTAATGAAATAAAAAATAATAAATTTAATAAAGCACAATAATAAAAGAGTAAGGGAAGAGAGAGCAAACACAATGATTTTTCCGTGGTTCGGCAATCTCTGCTTACGTCCACGCCTCTAAGCTCACCAGGCCTGAGGATTTCACTAAGCCAGCCTCCAAGGCTTCAACAACTCTTACAATTGACTTCCAAGGTATCAATAGACTTATACAACAAGAGATTATCCCCAATCTCTTAACCCAAGTGTATCCCAACCCTTACAATCACTCAAAAATAAAATATTACAAATGAATTTTCTCTCACACAATGTATATGGTTACAAATGAAAGGTCAAAGTGTGAATAAATGAAACAAGAACAAGTTAAGGCTCATTGAAGGTTGTATTCTCAATAGCAAGCTTAATGATAACTCTTAGATCACCTCTTATTTGAAATTGATTGAGCCATTTTATAGTTGGAGCTGAAAATTAGCCGTTGTTAACTTCTGGAAGTAATTGGATCGCCATTAAGAGTTATCGATTAGTCGTTTTGACTAATCCAAATGACCGTTGAGCTGAAATTTCAAATAATCGGTTAACCATTTAGAATTATCGGTTTTCCGTTAATTTCCAAAAACCTGCAATACAAAATTGGCCATTCTTGCTAAACGATTCATGGTTTAGAATGTAATTCCTTTCTAGAAATTATCGGTTAGTCGTTTACCATTATCGGTTAGCCGTTTATTTTCAGAAACATGCATAACAAATTTATAGCTCTCTGGAATTTATCAGTTAACCGTTTTCAGTAAACGGTTCGGAATCAACATTTTCGTAGTCTTTTGCAGAGAATGATTTTTTTTATTAAAGTAAACTATTATCTGAATTCATAAACATGTCTAGAAATATTATATGGCTTTTAAGAATTTATTTATTAATGAAAACTCCAACATTTTTTAATCAAAACATCAAAATTTGTTATCATCAAAATCAATTTTATAGACATTTACATGTTAACAAGACAAAGGCATAAAATGGGCATACTTAATGAGAGGATCAACGATCACAAAAATGGTGTTTCGCCCATGAGAGGATGGTAACCCCTCAATGAAATCTATTGTAATATCATCCTACACCTGACAAGGAATAAGCAATGGCTAGAGAAGTCCTGCTGGAAATAGATTGTCGGATTTGTTTCTTTTGCAAAGTTCACAAGATTGAACATCTTCCCTGACAGTGCAATGCATGGAAGGCCAACAGAATTATTGTGCTAGCCTCTTGAATATCTACAAAGCCCCTGAATGACCCCCTATTCTTGTATCATGGAATTCCTTAAGTAGTTGTTGAATCAATTGCGTGTTAGGCGGCACCATTACTCTAGTCTTGTAAAAGATTAATCCATTCCGCCAAGAGTAAGGCTTTCTTGGATTGGTCAAAGTTAATTGATATATACAATCCATATATGGATGAGCTTTAGCTTCTAACTTAATGTCTTCCCGCAATCCAACCTACGGCACAAACAAAACATTAAGAATAGGACTTCCTGGCACCTTAGACAATGCATCAGCTATTGAATTTTCATGTCTTGGGCGATACACGATTTCATAGTCATACTCCGAGAGCTTGGCCACCCACTTTTGTTGCTCTGTGGTCCTAATCCGTTGCTCCATTAAATACTTGAGACTACATTGGTCTATCTAAATGAAAAAATTCTCTACCAAGTAAATATAGCCGCCAAGTACGCACTGCTTGCAAAATTGTTAACATTTCTTTAGCATAAATGGACAAAGAGCGTTTAGTAACTCCTAGGGCCCGGCTCATAAAGGCAATTAGGCGACCTTGTTGGATGAGTACTGCACCAATTCCATCTCCAAAGGTGTCAGTTTCTATTGTAAATGGCTCGTTGAAGTTTGGCATTGCCATATGGGAGTGGTGGTCATGGCATGCTTGAGCTTGAGAAAGGCATCTTCCGCTTCATTGTTCCAGCCAAACTGTCCCTTTTCTAGCAAGTTACTGAGAGGACATGCAATGAGCCCATATCTCATATGAACTTCTGATAGTAGCCTGCAAGACCCAATAACCCACGTAATTCTAAAATATCATTAGGTTGTGGCCAATAAATCATTACAACTATTTTTTCTTGATCCACCTTGACCCGTTGGCTAGTACTCCAGTTCTTATTGCACGAAAACACACTTGCTACCATTAATAAAAAAACTTGTGCTCTCAGAATATTTCAAAAGTCTTCATAACGTATTCAAGATGCATGCTCTAATTGGGACTATAGACCAATATGTCGTCAAAGAATAATAATATGAATTTTCAAAGGTATGGACGAAAAATAGAATTCATAATAGCCTAAAAAAGTGGAAGGGGTATTATAAAGGCCAAAGGGCTACCATATATTAATAATGTCCATTATGTGTACGAAAGGTCGTTTTGTAAGTATAATTTGAGTTCACCCTTATTTGATGGTATCCTAACCTTAAATCTAATTTAGTAAAGTAAGTAGTCCCATAGAGCTCATCAAGCATATCATCAATAGTGAGAATAGGAAATCTATCTTTAATTACAAAATCGCCAAGTGCCATCTTGAACTTCACCAAGTCTAGTCCGAACTTCACCAATCTAAAGCCTCGATTCTTTCTTTGTTGGATGCCATTGTAACGAAGCTCTGATACCACTGATAGGTTCCAGTCAAAAATTCGCTAATGATAGAAAAGGATAGCAAAAATATTCTCTTAGGGTGAGAACCACACTGAAAATTCAATTGAAAATATTCGACACATTTCTTTAATTGATTTCAAACAGCATAAATACAAATCATTCCACTACTCAACTTCAGCAGCTATAGCCGAAATTAATGGTCCATATATTACCATAAAGGAAAGAAAAAGCAGCATAAACCATGACACGTTCCTGCACGTGGTTATTATCATTCCCGATTGCTTGACCATAATGGAATAAGAACTAAGCTAAGTGGGCATTGCATGCTTGCATGCAAACGTGATCTCATGCATGATATTTCGGGTTCCTCTTGACAGCACGTTGCGAACAACGGGGCATACGCAAAGTGGTGATATATTTTCACTGGAAATTAACCTAAGAACTGTAACTTTAGAGATTTTAGTTATTTTTTTAATAAAGAGATTACCAGCTCCCTTCAATAAAAATCACTATCTGCTACTTTACCTTCATCCCCTAACATTATAATTTTACAAAATATTACTCTTATTTCTACATTATAATTTTACTCATATTTCTCGCAAATTATATAAATGAAAAGATTGAATTCAAAATTAAAAATATTAAATAAATGCTAAAAATAAAAAATTACTTTTCTTATTTTTTTTCTTCATTCTTATCTATTTTTTATTGTGCATAAACTAAAATGATATTAAATAATAACATAAATAAAAAATTTAAATTAAGTGCTTCAACCTTAGATGCATATTTCCTTTTCCCATTTATACATTGCAACAAATACAAAACATACGAAAACCTAACAGTCATCGCACTGCACCATATATATATATATATATATATATATATTTATATATCGACTCTAAAAGCATAATTAAAATTTCACTATACAATAAAAAAATAGATTCAACTGTAAATATAAAAAAATAATAAGATATATTTCTTGTAATAGTAGATAGTGATCTAAGCTTCTTCTAAAGGTCGTCACATCTTTGAAAAGGTCAAAATATGGTAAACGAAATGAGTTAAGACCATCTTTAATTTAAAACCATAAACAATAAGAGTAATAATAACTAGAAGAATTAACTAAAAAAAAGATTAAATTTCTACCCCGGGTAGAAAACATATTATAATATCTAAAACTTTTTGCCACGTGGCGCACTAGACTCCATTGAATTTCCTCATTCCATGCCACAATAATGGCAAATGCATGCTTTCGTTGAGGGGAGGGTGTAAATTCTTTCTTTACAGGAACACAGAGAGAGAGAAGATTAGGGAAGGAAAGGATACACGACAAGGAAGGAAGATCAAAAAGAGAGTGCTTTCCAAGAACCGAGAAACACACACACACACACACAGAGCGAGAGAGAAGATTAGGGAAGGAAAGGATACACGACAAGGAAGATCAAAAGAGATTTCTTTCCTTTCCCATTGATTTGCATTCTCTTTAATTTTCGTTGCAGAAATTATAATTTTGTGATCTACGTGATTCAATGACTGCACTCTAGGTCCACATCATTTGGTACAAAAGCTCGAGTTAATTATTAGATTTATCCATTTGAAGCCTCGATCTGTAAAGGTACTTAGATTCATGAAATTATTGTATATCTGCAATACATAATTTCTACGCAGTCTTAGCAAATTAGTTAGTTTCCCAGCAATTTAATTATCAAATTTAAACAATGCCAAAATTATTATTTTTTAATAATAAAAAGACCGTCTCCCCGCATATTCTTGAAGTAAAAGGTCAAAGTTAGTGTTGATTTTGTAAAAATTTAATTTCTGTTACATATTTAGAATTAAATCAATTTTATTTTATTCCCATACATCACAAATCTGTTTTGGGACGTGATGGTGGATTTATCTCTCTTTTTGTTTTTTCATCTTTTTATTTTTTATTAACTACTCGATTATTGAATATCTTATACAGTAATCTTATGATAGAAATTGATTTTTATACATCCCTGCTAAAAAAAAGTACTCCCTAGATCCCGATGAATCTAATCTTCTGCTGCCATGACTCATAATCACTGTCATTGTAAATCAAAATCTTTTGCTCTATATATGCTCCGCTAAAAATTGAATAATTTCAATAGCATCTGTAATTTAAAAGGCTAAAATTAACTCACCTTCGATCCCTAAACAAATAACATAATTGTTAAAAAATTTGGTAACTTGTTATGAAAGTTCAAAGTCACCCACCTGCCCGCACCACATTAGAAAGATAAAATATCTAATATATTGGTATTTCTTTATTGCACTCCAGGGTGGCTTATAGGTGTGATAAGAAGATATCAGAAGAACATTGGAGAAAAAAAAAATCCATGGCTCCAAGCAAGTTCAAAAAGGCCATAGGGGCAGTGAAAGACAAGACAAGCATAGGGCTAGCGAAAGTGGGCAGTAGCAATTCACTCTCAGATCTTGAAGTAGCCATTGTGAAGGCAACAAGACACGAGGAATACCCCGCCGAGGAAAAACACATTCGAGAAATACTTAGCCTAACATGCTATTCCCGTGCTTACATAAGTGCGTGTGTAAACATCATCTCCAAACGTCTCAATAAGACCAAAAATTGGACGGTGGCACTAAAGACGCTGATTTTGATCCAACGGTTGCTTTCTGAGGGCGATCCGGCATATGAGCAAGAGATATTTTTCTCAACGAGGCGTGGGACTCGGCTTCTCAACATGACAGATTTCCGTGACACCTCGCGCTCTAATTCATGGGACTACTCTGCATTTGTCCGTACGTATGCATTATATCTTGATGAGCGGCTGGAGTTCAGGATGCAAGGCCGCCGTGGTAAGCGTAGCATGTTCGGAATTGATGAAGATGAAGAAGAGGCAAGCTCAGCCCCAGCCTGTGCCAGAGCCACACCAATCCGTGACATGAAAATTGAGCATCTCTTTTCAAGAATACAACATTTGCAACAGGTCCTTGAGCGCTTTTTAGCTTGCCGGCCAACAGGTTTTTTTTTTTTTAAAATCTAATAATTAATTAATTAATACATGCCATGCATAGACATGATCATGATACACGAACGCGTGCATTAATTGCTATGGCATGTTCGTTTTTAGAGGAACTCGACAATATATCAGAGATAATATAACTAATTGATGTATGTATGATATGTATAATTAAATTTTAATGTAACCACAACTAGCATGGTGGTCTTTCAAAATAAACGCACCCTTGCCATAAAATTATTTGCTTATTGTATGGCTGATATGGTACCTCTAATGTATTGTAAAATTTTGTCTTGGTTTTATCATACAATGCTGAATAAAACTTAATTTCAATGATTTACATCAATTGCATGTGTCATGTTTAATTATATTTATCATTTAATACTGAATTTTAGGTAAAAATACTGACAAGATTTATTATATAAGCTAGAATTTTATACCTTACTTAACACTTAATGCTTGGTTTAAACATGATAAATTGGATTCAAATAATTCCATTTAGCTTATCTTTTAATAATTTGTATGTAGTTACAATTGTGGACAGATAAGATTTAGTGTCTAGTCTAAACATGATAAATTGGATTCAGATAATTCCATTTAGCTTACCTTTTAATAATTTGTATGTAGTTATAATTGTGGACAGCTAGGATTTAGTGTGTATATATATATATATATGTATGCATGTATATATGTATGTATGTATGTATATATATTAGTGGTATGGCTTGAAATCCTGAATTTTATTAAAATTCAAAATGAATTGACGATAATGTGAACATATTTTTATATCATTGTAAACTATCTACCAGCATTATAATAATATGTTAATATCATTATCAACTAATGCTAGATTTGAATTGCGGATTATAAGTCGAATTGAAAATTTTTCCTATATTATATTTTATTTTATTATATATATAACAACAAATCACAACTTTCTAACAGAGTTAGCCCGACTATCGGATAATCCTTCTCTTGCTTCTAAATGTTTTCATTTGGTTTTCTCTTATTATTATTATTAATATATACAGGTTCAGCGAAGAACAACAGGGTCGTAATTGTCGCTCTATATCCGGTTGTGAAAGAAAGTTTTCAAATATATTATGACATAACAGAAATACTGGGTATATTGATTGACCGTTTCATGGAGTTAGAGGTTCCTGACTCCGTTAAGGTTTACGACATCTTTTGCCGTGTCTCAAAGCAATATGATGAGCTAGATTCGTTCTACAGCTGGTGCAAGACCGTGGGCATTGCACGCTCTTCTGAGTACCCAGAAGTCGAAAGGATAACATACAAAAAGCTTGAACTCATGGATGATTTTATACGGGACAAGTCTGCATTGGCTCAAAGTAAGAAAAACGTAGATTTTCGGTTGACGAATGAACCCGAGCAAGAGCAAGATGATAATGATAAAGATGCTGAAACAACAAATCAAGAAGATATGAATGAAACGAAAGCGCTACCAGCACCTGAGGAGTCAACGCCAGCTGAAGAAGAGAAGAAAGAAGAAAATGTTAAACAAGAAACCAAAGATACAGAGAAAGAGGCTGACCTTTTGAACTTGGGAGAGGACTCGGCGACATGCGACGAGCAAGCTGACAAATTGGCCTTAGCATTATTTGATAGCGGCAATGCTCCAGTGGATCAAGCAGCGGCTGGTCGTACAGCATGGGAAGCCTTTAAAGACGAAACAGCAGACTGGGAGACGGCATTAGTTCAATCAGAAAGCAATTTGAATCATCAGACGGCAGCACTTGGGGGCGGTTTCGATATGTTATTACTCGATGGCATGTATCAACAAGGTGCTACAGCGGTTGCAATGGCTAGTGCAGAAGCTAGTGGGAGTGCTAGTAGCGTTGCCCTTGGGTCAGCAGGAAGGCCCGCAATGCTAGCACTGCCAGCACCACCAACAACGCAAGCTGGCGCTACTCTACCTACCGATCCATTTGCAGCGTCATGTGCAGTGGCACCCCCACCATTCGTACAAATGTCAGATCTTGAGAAAAAACAGAAGCTTTTGGTGGAAGAGCAGCTAATGTGGCAGCAGTATGCAAGGGACGGGATGCAAGGGCAGCTTGGAATAACAAAGCTGCAACCCAATACTTACAACATGGGAGGTTACACTCACGGCTATTAATTGGAGCATTTGATATAGGGTTGGTCTTTTATGCATTATTAGTCTTTCTCTTCCCTTTCTTTCAACTCTTTTTCCTTGATGCAATGAGTACATATTGCTTTAAAAGAGAGAAGGGGGAAAAAAATCAAAACATTTGTGGTTGAATCTTTGGTTGTGGAAATTCATGGTATGCTCAGTAGGGTAGTGCATATGATGTACAAATATAACTCGATACTTTTTAGTACCAGGAAAAACTTTGAAAAATGCCTTTTAGTTCTTCTTTATACTTCTTTAGTTCGGCATTTTAGGGCTCATTTGATTTTTGTATTGATCACTTTTGAACTTTAATCGGTAGTGTTTGACTTATTGGACAAGAATATATTATTAATCATACAATGTCATTAATAGAAGATTAACATAAAATTAAAATATTAAAATATAAGCACAAATAAAATCAACATTATATCCAAATTATTTTTTAATCGTACTTATTTGATGACAATTATTTTAAGTTTCAAACAAGATTATACTAGTAGTGTAAGATTTCATCTTTTTAGTAGTGTTACAAAATCACTATTAGTAAGTGATATAAGACAACCTACACTGTATGTGGAAATACACCAGCTAAATTTTTAAGAAAGATTGGAGAGGTAACAAATGTACATACTTAAAATTTAGATTCCTTAAGCAATGTATGGCCTCCGTGATAGACTCTTCCTAGAGTACTTAAGCATACTAATAAGCCACTTACACAATTGTTACAAATATATAACAACAAAATTAAAATAGCATTAATATATTATAAATAAATAAAATATCACTACAAGAAAAAACACTATTGGCTACAAATTCTTTTGCAACAAAACTTACTTTATTGCTAAAATTCATGTCTTGCAACAAAAATTAGTCTTTATCGATAGTTAAATAAATTTTGTTCTTCTTAATGATGTGGAATAGGCGAGAAAATTAGATTATATGGCAACAAAATATTTTGTTGCCCTACGCTATTTTTTGGCGACAAAAGTGTTCTTGTTGCCTAACAAGCTTAATGAAAGCAAAATCTATTTCGTTGCTCGAGTTTTTCCACAACAACCACTTGAATTGTAACACCCCAAATCTAACACGTGCGAAGTACGTGAAGAAGGAGGTTACTTACAAATCGTAATCCTTACTCATAAATTTCAAACTAAAATATCTCAAATTCTTATTCAAATAAATCCACAAATTCACACATTCTACACTAAATAGTCTCTCCCAAAAATAACAAAAGTCTCAAACTCCAAATTACAAGTTCATAACAGAAATAAACTAAATAGAAACATGAGCTCATTCCTCTTCTTCTTTAAATAGCAAACGGAAATGAAATCACTAACTCCAAAGCTAGGCACACCTTTCAAACGGAACTTAATCCGCAAAAAGTAATGACGAGGGATAAGCCGTCAACTCTGTAAGTAAAACCATTCCTAACACACTAGTCCAATCGATACCAAAATATTGCAAGCCTTCTTTTATTTAAAACATATATGTCACAATTGATAAAATTCATAAAACGATATATTTCAAAAAAATAACATAATTTCGTAATAATTCAGAATATCTAAAGAATAATCAATTGTGAAAGAAAATCACATAACACATACACAGAAAGCAGATAGTTAGCTCATGTCACATAGTGTCACCTATAGTCCCGGAGACCCGGCCAGAAACAGAATCAGAATATCGTGTGCACACTCATAACAAAAACCCAGTACTAGTCCAGACAGATATATCGTATATTACGATCAGAATTAGAATAACTATAGACAATGAGCCAAAACATTTGGAATCCCATACAATCATCAATAATTGAAATCAGATATAGGTACAAAACATTCATATCAGATTTATAAAAGTCCATGACAATAATTTAGGCTTGCACAATATTTTATAGACAAAATTATAAAAGGCATTCATGTTATAAAATAATTTACATATTGAAAAGTATTTATGAAATATTTTGTTAAAAGGATTTAGATTTGAAAACATTTTCACAAACTGATTTTGTAATGAAAATCTATTAATCTTCTAAGTAGTTAAAAAAAACTCTTATAATAATATCAAAATACTTATACATATCCAGTATATTAGGAATGAAGTTACTTACCTCAATAAAGGAATTTGAACTAACACACCTCTAAGCCTCTAAAAGTCTCAATCACCTCCAACACCTTAACAAATATAAGATATAACTATCAATAACTTATCCTAAGAATCTGATTTGCTAATTCATACCCGTACTAGTTTGATTCTTAAAATTTTAACTCTTAATATAAAACTCAAAATGACATAATATTCTATAGAACCATTCTGGACATCCACGGGTACCTCATATAAAATTTCCAAGAGGATCTGATACCAAAAACGTTTTCAAAACTATTTATTACTTGACAAATTCAAAACTGCTTCACAGTATCTTAACTGAACAAAACGTATTCTAAGAATTTTATAAACTCATATACTACTCACAAAATTATGAAATTAAAACTGAGAATACTAGACACCTGTATCAACTCCTATATAAAATCTAAGAATGTTTCAAGTTCATTTAATAGTACAAATAAGTTTATGAATCTGATTGCCTTGATGGAATCACAGTTTTCCAGTGTATTAGTGTTCGATTCAAAAATCCATATAAAATTGAAAACAAAGTCAAATCTTATGAAATAAAATTTGATCAATAATCCCTACATGCCTAGTTTTCATAAATATAAAGTTCTTAAGAAAAATCATTCAGAAAATATATGTCTAACTTCGAGATACTCATATTGTCAAGAATTTGTTTAGTGTGCTTAATACACCAAGGGTTGATTATTAAAACCCACAATAAATCAAAACCCTAAACATACCTTAAATCATGTATTATAATCTGTGTCAATCTAAAATCATGCTAATATAAGCCCTAAATAGAGTGATTGGAAATCTCATGGAAGGAGAGTAAACTTACCAATTGCTTTGATTCTCTCCTAAACAAATGTTTTAATTCCTAGATTGGATTGAAAATGAAAGGGGGTTAGGGGGTATTTATAGGATTCCTTAAGGTTAATGGATAGCTAGGATTTTGCCACCACAACTCTTGATTAATGGTTGAAATTATCCTTCATAAATACCTTACTAGTTTCTAGAATTATTATCTATATCTACAACTTTCTTACATCATCACTTATGTCATAGATTATGTCATTATTACTTAGTCATTGCATCATCACTTATGTCATTACTTTTGTTAAAATTAAATATTATATATTATTAATATTATTTAATACTTAAAGGGGCTTGTTAGCTCAAAATGAACTCTACTATATTTAGGTGAGAGAATTGAACCTTACAATTTCCTCTCCCGTTTAAAAATTTCGTCCTCGAAATTCAAAGATTACCTTATGCATAAAAGAGTTAAGGGTATTTTTCCAACATTTCTGCCTCTTGCTCTCATGTGGCTTCCTCAACCGAATGGTTCTTTAAACGTACTTTAACTAAGGGAATAACTCTACTCCTTAATATTTGCTCTTTTCGATCAACAATCTCAATAGGCTGCTCCTCGTAGGACATGTCATCTGATATCTAAATTGGTTGATAGTCTAGCACATGTAAAGGGTCTGCTACATACTTCCTTAAAACATACACATGAAACACATTGTGAAGCCTAGATAGAGCCGGTGGTAAAGCTATACGATAAGCCACAGGACCAATTTTCTCTAAAATCTCAAATGGTCCAATGAATCTAGGGCTAAGCTTCCCTTTCTTCCCGAACTGAAACACTCCTTTCCATGGCAATACCTTCAAGAAAACAAAGTCTCTTTTTTTCAAATTCTAACTCATGTCTATGACGATTTGCATAACTCTTCTATCTACTCTGAGCTGTTCGAAGATGTTCTCTAATCAACTTAATTTTATCAACGGTAATATGTACCAATTCTGGACCCAAAAGTTTTCTTTTACCAACCTCATCCCAACAGATTGGGGACTTACACTTTCTTCCATATAATGCCTCAAACGGTGCCATGTCAATACTTGAGTGGAAGCTATTGTTATAAGCAAACTCGATCAACATTAAGCGTTCTTCCCAACTACCACTCAAGTCTAGTACACATGCTCGAAGCATATCCTCGATTTGGATAGTCCTTTCGGATTGTCCATCTGTCTGTGGATGAAAAGCAGTGTTAAATCTCAATTTTATCCCCATCTCTTTGTGTACGCTAGCCCAAAATCTTGAAGTGAACAGTGGATCTCTATCAGACACTATTGACACTGGAGCTCCATGAAGCCTTACTATCTCTTTAATGAATAACTTAGCTAGTTGCCCTACGTTGTTTGTACTCCTCCTTGCAAAAACATGGGCCGATTTCGTCAATCGATCAACAATTACCCAAATATAATCACATCCCCTTTTAGAATGAGGTAATCCAGAGACGAAATCCATTATTATGTGTTCCCATTTCCGTTGTAGAATAGGAAGCGGTTGTAAAGTTCCTGCTGGTCTTTGATGCTCGATATTCACTTGTTGGCAAAACTAAACATCGAGATACAAAAGCAGCAATATCTCTCTTCATATTCTTCCACCAAAAACTCTATTTTAGATCACGATACATCTTAGTACTACCAAGATGCATACTATAAGGTGACTCATGAGCTTCTTTTAAGATCTCTATCTTTATCTCACGAATTTGTTCGTTGAGCTCTAAACTTTATTCTTGATTTTGTGGTTTTCTGTTGAGTGTCTTGAGCTTGATTTCACTTGATTCACTTGCATAAATATTACCCTTCAAAAACTAGTGAAAAATGTGAAATACAATATTTATTAAATCACTTAATACATATGCTTGTCATCATCAAAATTACATTATATATAGCCCTTTAGGCTAGCAACCTTAAATCATGTATTATAATCTGTATCAATCTAAAATCATGCTAATATAAACCCTACATAGAGTGATTAGAAATCTCATGGAGAATAAGGAGAGCAAACTTACTAATTGCTTTGATTCTCCCCTAAACGAATGTTTTAATTCCTAGGTTGGATTGAAAATGAAAGGGGGTTAGGGGCTATTTATAGGATTTCTTAAGGCTAATAGATGGATAGGATTTTTGCACCATAACTCTTGATCAATGGTTGAGATTAACCTTTATAAATAACTTACTAAATTCTAGAATTCTTTAACTTTCTCTACACTTCTTCTTATATCATCGCTTATGTCATCGCTTACGTCATCGCTTACATCATCATTTCTTATATCATTGCTTATGTCATCATTCTTTAAATTAAATATTATAAACTCAAGGGGCTTGTTAGCTTAAAAAATAAATTCTACTATTTTTAAGAAAATTGTACCTCACAATTTCCTCCCCCTTTTTAAAAATTTCGTCCTTAAAATTTACTTACTGAATAGCTCAGGATGCTAATTCTTCATTTCTTCTTCACGCTCCCATGTTGCCTCCTCCACTAAGCTATTTTGCCATAGTACTTCGACTAGAGGGATCTTTTTGTTCCTTAACTCCTTTATCTTCTTATCAACAATTTGAATTTGACGTTCTTCATAGGTTAAGTCTTCTTCTAGTTGAAGAGGCTTGTAATCTAGCACATGAGAGGAGTCCAGAACATATTTCTTTAATATGGAGACATGAAAGACATTATGTATTCTTGATAATGATGGTGGGAGGGCAAGTTGGTAGGAAACATTCCGAACACGATCGAGTATTTCACATGGCCCAATAAACATTGGGCTTAATTTTCCCTTATTCCCAAATCTCATCGATTCTTTTACTGGGGCAACTTTTATAAATATTTTATCACTAACTTGAAATTCCAAAGGCCTTCACCTTTTATCAGCATAACGTTTCTGTCAACTTTGAGCTACCTATATTCTTTGACGTACTTTCTCAATTGCTTCAAATGAGGCAGTAATTAAGTTAGGTCCAAGATGCCTTCGCTGGCCAATCTCATCTCAATGAATAGGCGATCTACATTTTCTACTATATAGAGCTTTATATGGTGCCATGCCGATTATTATTTGGTAACTATTATTGTAGGCAAATTCAACTAATGGTATATACTTGCTCCATGATCCTTGGAAGTCGATAGCACATCCTCGTAACATATCTTCAAGTGTCTGAATCGTTCTTTCTTATTGGTCGTCGGTTTGAAGGTGAAATGTTGTACTAAACTTCAATCTTCTCCCCATAGCCTTACGTAACTTTTCCCAGAATGTCAAAGTAAACCTTGCATCTCGGTCAAAAATAATAGAAATGAGCACACCATTTAGTCTTACTATCTCCTTTACATATATTTCTGCAAGCCGGTCCATGGTGTACGTCATTCGAATAGGCAAGAAGTGAACAGACTTTGTAAGTCGATCGACGATCACCCAAATGGCATCATGCATTTTTGTTGTGCCAAGGTGAAGTGAATATGGAGTTGTGTGAGCCTCAAGTAGAATTTCTTTCTTTATATTTTTATTGTCTGACACACATATCATGTCCTTGAACAAGATGATTCCTCTTTCTGACTTTTTAAATGATATATCCTTTGAATTGGCTTCTATCTTCAAGTTCTTCAAGTAGGAATCGCTTTCATGCCCCCTCATTAACCTTTTCTAATAAAGTTGAACAAAGTGTCATGTTGGCTAATTTTCCTGCTACTAGCTCGATCTCTACCTTGCATATATCATCTTGTAATGGCTTAGGTAGAATCCTTAAAGTTGACAAGCTTGACTTTCTACTTAGTGCATCTGCTACCACATTTGCTTTTCCAGGATAATAGTTTATTTCGCAGTTGTAGTCATTAACAAGCTCTAGCCAACGCCGTTGTCACATATTCAGCTCCTTTTGCATAAAGAAGTATTTAAGGCTCTTGTGATCAGTGTAAATCTTACAATGCGCCCTCATTAAAGAGTGACATCATATTTTTAATGTGTGTACCACCGCTGCCAACTCTAAATCATTCGTTGGAAAATCTATCTCATATTCCTTTAATTTTCTAGAAGTGTATGCAATGACTTTTCCACTTTGCATGAGGATACATCCTATGTCATTTTTGGAGGCATCGATATAGATGACAAAATCCTCAATCCTATTAGGAATAGCTAGGATTGGAGTAGTGATCAGTCGTCATTTTAGTTCTTCAAAGCTTTTCTCGCATTCTGGAGTCTATACAAACTTGGCATTTTTCTTTGTCAACTGGGTTAATGACATCGCGATCTTCGAGAATCCTTCAACAAATCTTCGGTAGTATCCAGCCAAACCCAAAAAGCTTCTGACTTTTTGGGCATTAGTCAGTCTTGACCATTGGCTTATAGCTTCCACCATCGAGGGGTCTACTGAAATTCCATCCTTAGACACGACGTGTTCCAAGAATGTAACTTTCTCAAGCCAGAATTCATATTTCTTGAGTGTTGCATAAATTTGTTTCTCTTTCAAAATATAAAGAGTGATCCTTGGGTGTTGAGCATGCTCTTCCTTTGACCGTGAGTAGATCAAAATATCGTCGATGAACACCATTATAAACTTGTCTAGGTAGTCTTTAAATACCCTATTTATAAGGTCCATGAAGGCTGCTGGGGCATTGGTTAGACCAAATGGCAGGATAACAAACTCATAGTGTCCATAACGTGTTTTGCATGTTGTTTCAGGAATATCTGCCTCTCTGATTCTTAACTGGTCATATCCTGACCAAAGATCAATTTTTCAAAATACTGATGCTCTTTGCAGCTGGTCAAATAAGTCATCAATGCGTGGAAGTGGATACTTGTTCTTGATAGTCGCTTTATTTAGTTCTCGATAATCGATGCACATTCGCATTGATCCATCCTTCTTTTTCACAAACAATACATGTGCTCCCCATGGTGAATGGCTTGGGCGTATGTAGCTTTTGTCTAGTAAATCTTGCAATTGACTCTTTAACTCCTTTAATTCTGATGGGGCCATTTGATAGGGTGCCTTTGAAATTGGAGTAGTTCCTGGTATCAAATCGATTTTGAATTCAATTTCTCAATCTGGTGGCAATCTTGGAAGTTCTTCAAGAAAGACCTCAGGAAATTTGTTTACCAGTGGAATATCTTCCAACTTTGGTCTTTGCTCTTCTGTTTCGATAACCACACTTGCCAAGTACCCCTCACACCCTCCATTTAATAGTCTAGCTACTTTTAAGACAGAAATGATAGACATCCTGTTCGTTTTGCGTTCTTCTTTAAATGTAAATGATTCCGTTTGTGGTGGTCGAAAAGTTACCTCCTTTTTATTACAATCTATCTTGGTATAGTGCCTTAATAGCCAATCCATGCCAAGAATTACGTCATAGTCATGCATCCCGAGGATTATTAGGTCAACACATAGTGTATTACCACTAATGCTGACTTCACATGCCTTAACTAATTGTCTCAAGTTTAATATTTCACCTGATGGTACCAGGACACTAAAAGGCCTATTTATTATGTTAGGGAAATTTTTTATTTTCTTAATGAATGCTGGTAAGGCAAATGAATGTGTAGCTCCTGAGTCTATTAGCACATATGTAAGAGTTTTGGAGATAGATAGTTCACCTGATATTGCCAAGGGGTTTCCTTCCACATCCGTCTTGGTGAGTGTGAATACTCGAGCATTAGCCTTTTCTTATTGCATACCATTTTTCGGGTAGTCCCTAATGAAGTGTCATTCGTTTTCACATTTGAAACATGTTCTGGTATTTGCTCAACATTCCCTAGGATGAGTTCTGCCGCATTGATTGCACTTTGGCTTTGTGGGACTTCCTTCAATGATTCTTTTGGCATTTACTTTTACTCTAATCTTGGACCACTGACGTTCCCTTTCTCTTATTATTATTTGAGTGTTGTCTTACAAAGTTCCCCTGGTCCACACTTCCTTTGTTTCTTCGTTTTTCTTCCTTCTTTTCTTCATCTGCTTGCTCAATTACCAAGGCTCAATCGATTAGATCGTTAAAAGAAGCATCACGAACTCTAGCCACCTTTAAGTCTTTTGTGAGATCTTTATGCAACCTTTGCATAAAGTGGTCCTTTTTCAAGTCTTCTATTGCAACCATATGTGGAGCTTATCAAATTTTCGGATGTACTCTAACATAGACATCCTTCCTTATTGTAAATAAACAAACTCTCTCATTTTCGCTAAACAAACAGTCTTTGAAAAGTATTTAATATAGAAGTGTTCTTTAAATTCCACCCATTGCATTGTTGCTTCATCATGAATTCGTTTAATTGAGTCCCACCAGTATTCTGCCGCTCCTCATAGCATAAAGGAGACACATGTGACCTCTTCTTCTTCTGGCACTTTGGCTACTTCTATCATTCTTTCCGTGGTTCACAACCATTGGTCTGCTGCGATAGGATCTACACCGCCTTCGAATGTGGGTGGATTTAATCTTCTAAATTCGCTTCGGTGTTGTTTATTGTCTGACCATGTTCATCCTTTCTAACTTCTCTTTCTAAGAGTCATGCCACAATTTTTACAAATCAATCAATTGCATATTGCTCCCCTACATTTCTTTCCACCCTTCTGCCTCTGTTACCCCTTGCGTTTGACATCTCAACGAGTTTTTAATCTAGTTTCTATGTGTCAAACAAATCAAATGTAAGATTTTTCTAATTACCTTAATTTCAAGTTATAACTAAAAAGTTGAGTCTTGTCCTTCCCCTTGACTCGTGCATATGGACGGTCTACAAAATTGCTTTAATCCTTGGGCTCCGATACCAATTTGTAACACTCAACTATATTATTTACTTAAAAAATGCTTAAAAACAAAGTTACTCTTAATATAAATACGAATTTTAAAAGTTTAGCACAATCTAACAAAACTTTCTTACAGAAAAGTAAAAGTCATATAGAGATTTCTTAGTTTATTTAAAAACTTAATTATTACATAAAGCCAAGATATTTATTTTTTATTAACACAAAGCTAAGTCCATCATAAAATCCCAAGGTCGGTTATTTCCATATGCACTTCGTCTTGGTTACGACTTGGCGCCAGCTTGTCCTATTCATCGTTACCTGCAATGTAAGGATTTAGTGAGCTAATGCCCAGTAAGATAACATTTTCATGCATGTATAAATTATGATGCATATGAATGACCATATTAAACTCTTAAAATAAACTTAGAAAATACAAAACAACTTTATTTGGGCCCTATGTATGTTGCACTACAAGGCTGACACTTTTACTCTTTAAACAATATGCCCTTAGGCCTCATTCGTTGATCTTTTGGGCGTTACGTATCGCGGTCCCCAAAAGATTTCTTTCAACTTAGCTTTGAGGGCTTGCCCTCCTTAGAACTTTATTACCTGGTAGTACAACCACCAATTTTTAATAAATTCATTTTCTGAAACGTCTTCTACATAATGTGGTCCATGATATGCATGCATCCAATGCAACTTATAGCATTTGAAATTCATCGATGCATAACAAAATCAACACACAACATTATTTAAAAACAAGAGTCTTTAGTATAGGCGGCATAACCGACCATAACATAATTAAGTATAAGCATCATATATTAGGAGGCGGAGCCGACCATGACATACATATTAGGCGGGGGAGCCGACCATAGCATCACATATTAAGCGGCAGAGCCGACCATAGCATCACATATTAGGCGGCATGGCCAACCATATAAAGATTTAGAATATAACTAATCACACTATAACAACCATCATAATACAAAGGGATTGTTAAAATTGAACTTAAGTATAAAAATATTTTTTTCCTTACATTGTAGTTGAAGTGTTACTTACCTCTTGATCTTGATTTCTCTAAACCTTTCTAAGCTAAGGATTCCTCTACTCTTGTTATTATGACTTAGAATAGAAGGGAACGAAATTTCTAGGTTGCATTGCAAATGAGAGGTGGTGGGGGTATTTATAGGATTTCTTAAGGCTAATAGATGGCTAGGATTTTGCCACCATAACTCTTGATCAATGGTTGAGATTAACCTTCATAAATAACTTACTAAATTCTAGAATTCTTTAACTTTCTCTAAACTTCTTATTACATCATCGCTTACGTCATCATTTCTTATGTCATTGCTTATGTCATCATTTCTTAAAATTAAATATTATAAACTCAAGGGGCTTATTAGCTTAAAAATAAATTCTTATATTTAAGAAAATTGTACCTCACATATCATTACTTGGATTATCCATCCTGCAAAGAGGCACTTAAGCATCCATATCCAGGCATATGTCCAGATGATTGGGATTGGCTTTGTCATAACATTATAATTCTGCAAGTTTCCAGGTCCAATGATATTTATATTATGAACTTTAAATTGCCCAACTAGTTGTCAATATGCTTGTGTATGTATCTTATTTTCTACTATTAATTTTTTTAATGTAGACTCAATCTACCAAAAACAAAAAAAAAAATCGTGCTAAGCTCCCATATGTCCATTGTGGGGGACCAAGACCTTTTGTTAATTATCTTGAGGTTGACATGATTGATGGTGAAATAGAATTATTTCGTGTCACTCATTTCAGCAAGACAAAAGGTTAGGTGAATGTGGCACACTCAAACCATGTAAAATGCTCTGTTGGAAATAAAATTTTTAATTTTATTATTTCTTATCACCTACATAATGTTGATGAAAGTTTACTCATAGAGTTTTTTTTCTTAATTTTTCTTTCATGCTCCAATTTACTTTATTATTTAAAATATCAAATGATAAGATTTATAAGTATAATAACAAGTTTCTTTTATTATTTTTTAATTTATGCCTTAATACAACTTAATTCTATGACCAATGAATTAAATTTCAACAGTTTAATTAATAAAATTATTTTTTTTTCTTACTTCATTTACTAACGAAGCTTTATGTATAGGACCGAATGATAGAGATACAACAACAGCAACAAATTGATCCTGAAGAAGCAGAACCACTAAATCAAAGGGAAATATGTATTGAAGTACTTGGAAAGAAATCAGGCTATTTTCGAGGACTTGGCAACGGACCACGCCCAACTTCAACCCATGGTGTTGATACTTCTGAGGCTGACAGATTGCATGGTATTATATCTTCACAACAAAGTAGACTGGATTCACAAGATGTTGAGCTTCAAGAGCAAAAGAAGATTATTGATTAATTGGAGTCCAGATTGTCCAAATTTGAGGGTATAATGCAGCAATTTTTTTCTTCTCAAGGAACAACTTTTCGCTTTACAAATTCAACTACTCAATGATTACTCATTTCGATAATGTCCTTAAAGTATCTCGAACTTGTTAGTATTTTGAATTGGTCATCACTTGATCTTTTTGGATACTGCTGGTGCATGTCATATCTTTAAGTATTTGGAGTTTGGAGGAGCTGTTATTGGAGATCGTTCAAAATTTTTACTCAATAGATTTTTGGGACAAATGACAAATCACTTTTGTATTTGACTATCATATGTGATTCTTAAAGTCAATTTTGTATATATATATATATATATATATATATATATATATATATATATATATATATATATATATATATATATATATATATAGCTTGGATACTGAATGGGCCTTTAACTTTTAAATTAGTTCAATGACATTAATGATTTTTTTGTTAGATTTCTCAACATATATTTCTAGGTTATTATTGTTATGGTGGGGAAAAAATTGGTATATTTCCCAACGAACGTGGTTTGTTTCCTTTTATACCATGATATTATTAAAAAAATTGCAGTATTTTTTAACGACAAAATTGATTTGTTTCTAAAAATATTTAAATATTTATTGTAAATTTGTAAAATGTTCAACATAAAGAAACAAAGTAGTTTTCTTGCCTAAAATGATCTTATCCAACAAACACCTTTGTTAGTATGTATTTTTTATGAAATGTACTTTATTTCTTAGTAGCAAATTAGTTTTGTAGTAAATAACTATATAGAAACAAAATAATTTCGTTGCATAAAACTATTTAGCGTAACAAAAATATTTGTTGCCAAATAATTTTCTAAACAAGTTGGAGACTCCTTCACAATGAATCTGTTTTGTTGCGAAAGGAAGTTTGGGGCAAGAAATGTTTTGATATGTTGTTAAACATAGAGGGCGACAGTGCTAGGCCGACGACTTGGTCGACAAGCTTGTTTTTGTAGTAATAACCTATGGCAACAAAATTGGCACTTTAGGCAACAAAATCTTTTTGTTGCAGAAAGTCATTTCTGTTGTGGTGTATGTCATAAAAAAAACAAAGGCCTATGGAGAAACGATTAGTGTATAGAGGGTAAATGGAGGTCAAAAACGTTTTATTTGGCATAGAGGAAAGTTCTAACACCAATTGAGATAATGTGAAAGTGATACTAGATGTTATTTTAATGTACAATCTTGAAAACACAAAAAAGACGGCTATCATAAGAGAGAAAAATATCACAATTGAGAAAATATTGAATATTATTAATCAAAAGCTCGTGTAATGAAACCAACATACTAGCCTATTTATGCTAGTCAAGATTATCCTATTCTTAATAAACTTATGACTCCTTATAAGAAAATGAATATGACTAAAACAAGAAAAGATAAAGCAAATCCTAATTAAAATAGAAATAGAAAATTAAACTTAGACTCTAACTAACGACTCTACTTAACCTACATCAGCAATGAATTCAGATTCCATTGTAGATTTGGCTACTACAGTCTATCTCGAGGATTTCATAAAACAACACTACTAGAAAAATAGTCTTCAGTGATACTTAGCTCATGACACTTTACTAAAAAGTATCAGTATTCATGGCTTCATTTAACATTCTATAATTAATGCATATGCGTCAACTAAATGTAATTCATGTTGGGATTAATTCACCATTTCCATTTTTAACAACAGTGATTCCAAATTTTTTTAGGCATTACTTGTGTAAGACTTACCTATTTACTATCAGAAATAGAGTAGATAATTTCTACATCAAGTAATTTAAGGACTTCTGTTTTAACCACCTCTTTCGTGTGTGGGTTTAATATTCTTTGAAGTTGTTGATATATTTTAGCATTTTCTTCCAAATTAATTCTATGTGTGCAAATTAAGGGATTAATGCCTTTAATATCATTTAAAGTCCATCCAATTACATTTTTATGTTTTTTAAGAACAGTCAGTAACTTACTTTCTTTGTCACTTGTTAGAGTAGAAGAGATCAAAATATGATAAGTTTGTTCTTCTCCAAGAAAAGCATATTTTAATCCTTCAGGCAAAGGCTTTAATTCCAGTTTAGGTGTTTCTTGTTGTTCTGTCTTTTTAATAACTCCAAACTCCTCAAATTTTGGCTCTTCATCATAATTTTGTAAAGTCTGTACAAAATCAAGTAATGAATTTATATTAGAAATATAAAGTTCAAGTTGCTTATTTAACTCAATTGAATTAACTAAACAAACAGTAAAGAGTTTAGAAAAATTCCCTTTTTTGAATATTTTCCTCTATACAAGATTCAAGTAATTCTTTTTGTTCATCAGTATCATCTTCATTCTCATTTTCTTCATTAGATTGCATATACATATTGAAAACATTTAATTACAAAGTCATATTTTAAAAGGATAATTTATTAAACTATTCTACAATTAATCAAAGCATTAGCAGTTGCTAAAAATGGTTTAATTAATTTTTCTTTACCACTACTAATTAAGTTGTGTTAAAAAAATAAATTTTTAATGTACTGATTAGTATTAAAAATTGTTTGATTATCAAGCGATAAAAATATTATTTTGTACTTATATTTTAATTTATATTTGTGTTTATGCAATATATTGGGAATTATTAATTATGTCTTAACAATATTTTATTTCATGTATTTTTGTGTGTGTATTAGGTAAAATATTAAATTCAAGTAATTTGATGCCCCAAACAGATAAACAGACGTCAAATTTAGATTCTAGAGGTCAGAAAACCTTAAGATTAGTCAAGACCGGCTTAAAAGTGAGCTTGTGCAAAAAGTTGACTTTGTTGTTGACCGAACACTGATTAGATGATAAAATGAGCTTACAATAGATATAAGTGCATTGGATAGTTGTTAATTTTGACTAAATCTCAACCATTCATGATTCAATGGCTACGATTGTGCCACGTGGCAATGGCTGGTTAAGTAAGTTGTAAGATCCAAACCTTTATATTCGAGTCGGCCCGATCCAACCATTAACCCGCCAAATCTCAACCGTTCTTTGACATCTGTTTATCTATTTAGAGCTTCGAATTACATGAATTTAATATTTTGCCGAACAAACACACAAAAATACACAAAATTAAATATAGTTAAGACATAATTAATAATTCCTCATATATTGCATAAACACAAATATAAATTATAATATAAGTACAAAATAATATTTTTATCGCTTGATAATCAAATAATTTTTAATATTAATCAATTCACATACGTATGGGCCACTTTTCATGTTTAACATACAAGTAAAACTACAGATATGATGGTGTGCCGTCTGTAAATTAGACATAAGAGATCGCTACTGCTAAGGTAGTAGTAAAAAAATCAAAGTAATTTTAATCTTGTTCTAGGTAGAACTCGAACCTATGACCTATAAAATTCAAGCTTTTAAGTTAAAAAAAAGGCCATTGTAATTTTTCATAGTGACACTAAGGTATCACTAACCTCTAAAAAAAAGCACAGCTATAAACACATTCACACTTCACACCTCACATCTCACGCTCACAGGTCACAAAAACAAAGCCCAGGTCCCTAACAATTAACATATCATCTTTTAAAAAATGAGAGGCATTGCTGCACTTTGATGCTCTAATGCGAACTCGGCAACACCAACACTTAATGCTCTAGTGCTCCGTGCTCCAACACCTTACATCTCACATTCCACTACTCTAGGCACCACTGCATGAATTCAAGTCGTCACGTGTCACCATGTTAAGCCTCTCTCATATTGTCCAACGCCTCTCATGCCATCAAGCCTCTATCATGAACTCACGCCGTCGAGCCTCTTTCATGATGTCATGCACCACTGCCAACCAAATAGCCACTAAAATCGACACGTGAAAAAAGCTTTTATCATTGTTTCGTACTACAGTAGCCACCCACCACTATGACACCACGCCATCGCTAGTCAATACTCTACAAAATTAATATCCACAAATAAGGGAGAGGGGAGCCTGAGCTGCACAACACAACTCCCATCAACCACTACTGCCATGTGAGTCTGCCACCATTAACTTTATAATTTATAAATATTAATTATTTTTTAATTTAAGCTTATAAATTAATTTAGAATTTAGCTAAATTGGCAATGTAGAAATGTTAATGAAACGACACGCCCCAAACTCCAAGGGCGAGTCTATCTAGTTACATCTAACTTGATTGATGATAATATAATTAGTAAGGATTATATCAAAAATTCGACAATCTTCCCTATAAATATAACATTTCTAACCTTAAATGTGTAAAACAAGCACTCCTAAAATAAATCAATTCATAGCCAACCTCATTGATCAACCTCCTCAACTAGAATACTCAATATTACCTGAGATATCTCGAAAGTATCAAAAGATTATAATTTAGCTAATGTTAGCATATGTTAAGCTATTCTTCATCATAGAAAAATGATAATAATAATAATAATAACAAAATTATACAATCCTAAAAATGAGATTATCAAAATGCCCTAACAATATCATATATATCTCCTAGTACTGTCACGTTGCAAAAAATTCAAAATATGTACAACCGCTGGGTCGACCGGTGTATCTACAATCTCTTGTGGGGAGGAAAAAATATAATAAGATAGGGTGAGTATAAAACTCAGTGAGACCAGTGATTGGATAATAGCATTTGAAAGATTGGATAACAGTAATTGAAAATAACTTACTATAAAATGGTTATATCATTTCTATATACGATTTTATCAAACAATAAGTAAGAAAAATGAATAAAATATTTACCTTTAAACTGAGTAACTGACAATGAAAAGGACACATAAATAGGTACGTAATTTTCATGAAAATCATATCACAAAATCCAATACATGAATCTAAAATTGTCACTAATTCAAGTACCCAGGGAAATGATCTTATCATACTCAAAGCTCATACAGGCAGTACAATGACATACTATTTGCGTGCTATCAAGCCCAGAAAAACCACGATTAGACAAATAAAGTGTCATCTCATATATCTCATATCTTGTTATATCTCTGCACGTATGAGCTAGTCTCCAAAGGATAAAGGCGCCTAAGCACACAGCCTAAAGCTTCTATATGTGCTCAAACAGGCCCCAAAGACCTCTACCTCATTTATATTATCTATATCTCAGTAACTGAATGTCTATTATTATCATACTGCATGTATAAGCACCCAAAAGGAAAAATTACCTAAGCAAATGGCCCAATACATGTATGTCTGTTCAGATGGGCCTTAAAGGCCTGTTATATCATTTGTATCGCTATAACTAGAGGAGAAAGGTATTATCTGATGATTTTGAAAATGAACTTTTATATACATATACATAAACACCTATTTTGCAAACACACTTTACTACACTTTATAACCATAGTAAACTATAAAAACATGTTTTGTATATTCCACTCACAGTGACAATGCTCAAACTCAACTATTGTCCACGCTCGCGGATTGGTTCTCCCTCACAGTTCCTCCTAAATCAAAGAAAAAACATAGTTACTTTCTCTAAATATGAAATAGAACTAATTTAATGCGATAAAGCTCAAAATGAACATTTATCCATAATACGCAACGCCGCATTTGTAAATTTCTAAACTACCCTAAAATCATAAAGTACCTTATAACCCTCCAAAATCATAAATCAATAAACTATCCTCAATTTCTAAAATAAAAAAATATTCAGAAAATAAGAAATTATAAAATTACCCTTGAAGTATGAAATTATTAAATTGCCTTTACCGATCAATAGCGATCAGAAGTCAATCAACGATGATTAGGAATCTCGACTCAGATACTTCAAAATGATTTGAGTCCAATGATGGCAACGGTGAGCTATAACGCACGACGACAACACCAACTCGAGCTCCCACAGTAGTGAGAACTTCAACTACTAATTGGTGGCAAATTGTCTATGTTCTAAAAGTTGATGGTCAGTGTTATAGGGAACAAAACCTAGATGGTGGCACATACAAATTCAATAAAATCACACCGAAATGGGGCGGCAATTGCTTTAGCTTCTTACAATTTCAATTGGCAGCTTTCGGCCATTTTCGGCTGCTTGCGCGATGCAGGAATGTCTGGTGTTGGCTAAAACTTTGATTAGTAACTTTGGTTGTCATTAGGGTGGCCAATAACATAAATTGGTGGTGGGTTGGGCTTTGGGTCGAGTTTTGGCATGGTTAGCTGCTCTCTCTCTCTCTCTCTCTCTCTCTCTCTCTTTGCCCCCATCTTTTTCTAACCCGTGACGCTTCTCTTTTTCTTCTTGTCTTTATTCATAATTAGCTCTTAATAAGCCCTTACAAAATTAAGCATTATTTTTTTTAAGCTTATAATATATTAATCTAATGATATGCTTGAGTATTGAAATAACAGCTGGCAACACGGATCATCAAATCGTGTTTGTTTTGTCTTAATTTTGTGTCATGACAAGTTTAAATTAGTCCAAACACAACTTATTTAGTAAATGTGTCAAATTTGACAACCTACTCCTATTTATTGATGTTAAGTACTAGAGTCACGTCAAATTTACTGGTAATAGTTGAAATGAGCCTAATGACATTTAAACTTTAGGCTAAAGGGGAATGATAAAATAATACAATTAATTGAAAAGGAAGTGCATATGTTTAAGTAAAATGATTGAAAGATAGAAGAAATTAAGCTTCTAAATAATGAAATTTTTATTGATAACACTAAATTAACATAACTATGGTTTTGGGCTCCTTTTTATAATAACCCTAAATATCACAAATTTACCAAAATAAGTAAATTTGAGATATTATTTTGTAATAAAATTATTATATTCTAAATAAGAAAAGCAAAACAAATGATGCTCAAGTTCAATGACTGAAAAAAAAAAAGATAAAAATCCTGCAAGTAATAGCAAAAAAGGAAAAAAATCTTAAAACTAAAAAATAACTAGAAAAGAAGTGGAATTTTTTACTCAACTATTGGGAAAATGGTAGTAACAATTCTAGATTTGGTTTATCGCAAGCTTTGAAATGATATATTAAACGCCAAAATAGTAGTAACAATTCCATAATGTACCCTATTCATTCCATGCAATTGTCTTACATTCGTCCCTTTCCATTGGAAATGAACTCATCCTTGAGTTCAACTCACACAACTCCTCATCATCTGGATGATATTTAAACAAATTAGCCATGCTGAAAGTGTAAAAGACATTCCAATTGTCTTGCTGCTGGAGCATATGAGAATTGTCACTGTAAAGCATGAACTCCTTCTGAATCAAATAATGCTCCTATAACTTCAATGCCCTAAGGATTGCATAAAACTCTTGATCATAAGTAGACCACTTTTGTTGTGCTTCATTTAACTTCTCGCCCATATACTCAATTGGTCGTCTCTTTTAAGAAAGAATAGTCCCGATACCCTTACTAAAAGCATCACATTCGACCTTAAACAACTTGTCAAAGTTTGGCAAGGCTACAATATGAGTACTGGACATCTTCTTCTTTAATAAAGTAGACCTTGCCTCTTTCTCTTCTCCTTATTTGAACTTCCATTTCTTCGAGCACTTCGTAATAGTATACAACTATAATTGCTAAATTTGTGAATGAATCTTCTATAAAACATTACCAACCCATGAAAACTCTTATCTTCACCGACAGTCTTAGGCATAGTTCATTCTTCAATAGCTTGTATGTTCGACTTAATAGGTTGAATCCTATCTACACTAACTTAAAACCTACTCCATATTACTATGTAGAAAACTACATTTCTTCAGATGAATGTAAAGTTTATTTCTCCACAACAACCTTATAACCATTCTTAAATGTTCTAGTTGTGTCACCAAATCAATAGAATAAATAAAACTATCATCGACATACACCATAGCGAATTTACAGTAAAATAGTTTAAGAACTTGATTCATTAAACACATAAAGATATTAGGCGCATTTGACAATCTAAATGGCATCACAAACCACTAAATAACCATTCTTTCATCTTGAATGTCATCTTATACTCATGTCTAAGCTTAATTGTGATCTGATAATACCTGTTGCATAAGTCTATCTTCGAGAAAGCCAAACATTATTTAACTAATCTAGTAAATGTTATAATAGAAAATTGATACTTCATTGCAATATGGTTAATTTGCCTACTGTTTACACACATATGTTAACTCTCATCCTTCTTTAGCACTAAAAAAATTTGGTACATCACATGGACTCATACTCTCACAAAGATTGCATGCTCATGAAGATTCATACGATAATGGGTTAAGTAAAACTCACATTAGGAACTAGGACTACATTGTAATATGAAAATTTATACTTCATTGTAATATGGTTAATTTGCCTACTATCTACATAAATATATCCTAACTCTCATCCTTCTTTAGCGCAAAAAAAAAAAAAAATGGAACAACACACGGACTCATAATCTCACAAAGATCGCATGCTCATGAAGATTTATACGATAATAGGTTAAGTTAAGTAAAACTCACATTAGGAAGTAGGTCTACATGAAGGCGGCAAGCCATCTAGCATTTCAAATGTTTTAATATCAGCGAACTCTTTAATAATGGTTGCACTTAATCAGGAACAATCTTCACCTTGAATTCTTCTTTCTTTTCTAGCTTTTTGCAATGATCACAATCATCCTTTAGATAACTCTTGACAAAATTAAAAAAATTCTTCTCTTCAATCTTAGAATTCTTCTTCTTGTTCGTTAAAAGGCAACAAATGAACCTTTTTCCTATTCCACCAAAATCATACACATTATCTCTTCTTCTATGTTTTGCACCAATATCAAACTATCAAATTCTACCCAATACAAATGATATGCATCTATATCTATTGCATTGTATACTACATCACTATTATAAATCTTTCCAATTAAGAAAGGACCATGACAAACCTCTATTATTCGTGTTTTTGTACTTTTCTTTATGCAACTTATCCTGGACGGTGCTGGATGCTTTTTCTTTCAAAGTTCCATCACGTCAACCAGTGCCTTCGAGATAGTGTTCTTGTTACTGCCACTATCAATTATCACATTGCATACCTATCATTGATGGTGTCATGTATTCTAAAAAAATTTATTTCATTGGTTATCTTCTTAAACTTCGGTACTAACAAAATCTTTAGTAGAATACTATTCAGTATCTCTCCTTCATCTGCTTCCTACTTTAATCCTTATTTCTCATCCCTATGTAAACATATGAAAATAATAAAGAATCAAAATCTTCTTAGGCACTTTATGTAAACAATTTCATGAAAGACACAGAATCAAAGATGATCACATATGAACTTTATAGACCCAAGCATAGATTTGGTGAAAAGATTTAATAACATACAACTAAACATGTAAAACAGAAACTATAAACATCAAAGTATACATACATGGAATTAATTAAATAAGAAGTAATTTTTTTATTAAGCAGAGCATCATTTTTAAACTTAATATAAAAATTTAGTTACACATAATTAAATTAGAAATAAAAGAATAAATAAATAAATAACTCATGAGAAATAAATCCAAACGACTGCAAATCTCTGCTCGCAAAACTGTGACTGCTACTCTACTTTAATTGCTCTCTTTGTTTCTATGTTTGCATCCACTAACACAACAAAAGTTGCGTATATAATGGTCAAGCGGCTTCATTAACTTAGAGGCCAAAATCGAAAGACCGAAAGACTTTAGAATTTAAAAAAGCCCATTATCTTTTTTACTTTGTTTTGCTTCCCCTTCTAATGATTTGACGTGTAATTTTCACATCACAATGGATTGGACTTCATGTTTAATTTCTTATCTTTGATGTGCAGCTCTGAACTTGTGTGCTAATAATCCCAACAACTTCTAGTTCTCCCCAGTTTGATTCCTATAAGCATTGTTTATTTTTTAATCTCTGATATATTCCCTGTTTAATAAAATTAATTAATTAACTAAAAATATAAATAAAAGAGACTAACAAAATTATTAATACCCCATTTATCACCCTATCCAATAAAATTAATTAATTAACTAAAAATATAAATAAAAGAGACTAGCAAATTTATAGTTAGAGAAAAAATATGTCTATAAATTATAGACATTAATTACCCCCAAACATAAATTTTACCAGTCCTCCAGCAAAACTAAAAATTTAAAATAGAGAAATAAAAGTAAATGCTAACTAGATCATTTTCATAGATAATTGTGATTACATTTAGTGATATAAGCTTTTAAACCTTTAGATGACCCTGGTGAACGAGATATAATCTCATTCTAGCGATGTTACCCACACACATTATCAAGATTAACCTAAAGTTAATAAATGAATTCAAAAAACAACTTTTTTTTATACCTCAATGCATAACAACAATCGTATAAAAATATAAGCATTATCGCTAGCCTAAAGAAATATCATTCTCATATTAATCATTCAAATAAATTCTCATATCTGGCCGGATTGGGGTTGACCCGGTAGCTGGAGATTGGGAGGTCCACCTTGGTGGTAGAGCAAGAAGGGGCTCCTACAGCTTCAAGGTTTGGTTGGGTAGGTATAGTTCCCAAATGAGGCTTGTCATGAAATGATTTGGCTAAGGCATGTAAAACTTCTTCTTGCTGTTTAAGCCATGACAAACGCTTGAGTCAGAGAACGAGGGTTCAAAAGTTTTACATTAGTAAGAAGCTAGTCAAATAATCCAACAAAAAAAAATATGGGATAAAAAATGCTTCAAGGAGTAGCAAACCCTGATGGCCCACTTTTTTTGAACGGTGGTTTCATAATCAAGAACCGTAGTCATCTGTTATGACTTACAAGAACCTTCTGGATCTTCGTATTCACTAGAACCAAAACGGGAACACAAAGCTTTGCAAAATACACCCCAAGTCGGCACTACGACAGTTTTAGCCATTCATTGATACCCTGGTATTGCCTCTCCAAGAAAGTGCGCCGAAACAATTTCCACATATGGTCGTCTGGTATATGATTTAAGTTTTGAAACTATTGGTCAATAAGATCCAACCTTCTGCATTATATCCCTTAATAGTGGGAAATTCTAAGCGAATTGGCCCGCCTTGGTGTCTAGAAAAAGGAGTTCCAAGAGGATATGGTGGTTGGTTAGACGTTGGCGGAGGATGTTGTGGCATCGGTGGTGGTTGTGGCACAATAGATGGTAGTGTTGGGTCTCGTAATGCTTGAAAAATGTTGGTTAAATTGTTTTGAATGCTTAGCACAACATTTGCAAGGTCTGCAACTTGAGCACTTATGTGAGCAACATCCTTTCGATTGTTTTCCAGTTCATCGATAGCACCTAGATAGTTTCTCAATTTCAGAACATGGTGATGTCGCCATGCTCTGATACCAAAATGATACAACCTTACTGGAATTAAACAACTAGTTAATTACAATCTAAGCTACGTTACAAGACTAACATTATTTTTCTTTTCTTCACTGCCCATCAGCAAGTCTCATAGTCATTTTGTATTACAAAAGATAACCACTCAATTTAAAAGAACGTGGCTAAGTAACTAACTCTAGCTTAATGAATAGTGGAAGAGTAACTATCTATTAACTTCTAAGAACATGGCAAATTATGGCGGAAGGCAAATATGGAATTATATCTCCTAGCCAGCCAGCCGCACGTCGAAGACGTCCGGCCAACAGTAACCGTGCAATTTCTTCATGGTAGGAGCTTTTGCTTCATGTTTATTCTATTTTTCCTATTAGTAAAACGAGCTTAATAAAAGAAGAGCTTGTTTCAGTTTGCTTCGTGCCAATGAAATTAAAGGCTGGATTTTAGTACTTAAATCACATGCTTATCTGCCAATGGCAGCACAATTGCATGGAACAAAAATAAAAAAATGGTAATGATGCATTTCAATGGAAAGCACATAAATACAAATATTATTGGTTTAATAAGGTTAGTAATCATTTATGAAGATGTATGTTCTTTCAAATTGGATGTATACTTGCCAGCACAGTACAAACCACCAAATTGGTTTCAGGTATTAATTTGATTGTTCTTTTTTGTGGTAAGTAATCGTTGATGAGGAGTATTTATCCATTCAAACTACGGATATTATAACAACTACAGCAAAATTAGAAAGAATCAGAGAAGGCGATTTCAATTTTGTTTTACAAGTGATCCGCAATCATCCAAATCCTAAGTTAATCTGAAATTGAAAACAAAATCAATAAAATATATTTATATAAAGATGTATATAATGTTTATTTTCTTGTCTAAAATCTGAACAAGTTAGAATTTAAATGAAGTCTGAATATGTTTAAATACAAATGTTAATTCATGTTTGTTTTTTTCTTTTTTAATATTAAATATAAGTGATATCTTTTTTGTTTTTATAAAGTAAAAAATATTTTAAACATAATTATTTGACCTTTACATAAGTAAAAATAAATAAAGGAATTAAGTTTTATAATTTAAAAAAGAAGTATTTTGATAGAGACATATTTAGAATACAATATTTACTTGCCATTTAAATCTCTTCTTATTCACATAAAAGTTACATAAAGTTCACTTTTTTACTCAAATATAAATGTCTGAAAATAAAACATAAATCATAAAAAAGAAAAAAATAATTTTTTTAAATAATTAGAAATTAATAAAATTTCAAACCCTTAACCAACAAAACCGTAGTTAAAATATTATGTATTCGCAACCAACAATATATGGCGGTAAAGTTTCAACATGAAGTGATTGAAATTCAAACTCCAAAATAGAAAAGGCCTCTTTTTGCCTCTACCAAAACAAAATTTTCAATTAACATCGCAAATCATGAATTTCTACTCGTGAAAGTATGATTTTTGGCTTTAGAAGATTTTACTTGCTACTATCGCATCGCGCAATTGCACAAAAAAGTTTTTAAGGAAGTACCATTAAAAATAAAATAATTTTTCAAAAGTTCATTAATAAATCAATGCTTACGTGACCCATGTCATAATCAAATTCTATCAGATAGTGCCACATATTAACTTAAATTATTTGGTGATACATGTGACAAAAGTTAAATGCACTTGTAATGTTATTTAGTAGTTGCATGAATTTTCAAACAAAGGTTACAGTTTGTGAATTTTGAAAAATAAGGGTGAACATAATCTATATTAATTTTTTTTTGATAGATAATCTATATTAATTTTTTTTGATAGATAATCTATATTAATTTTGATACAGCATTTTGACAAATATTCAATTAAAATTGTCTAACAAAAAAAAAAACAAGACAAATAATGATCTGAATTTGGCAAACAGATCAGCTGAAAGCAGCACAAAGGCGTCTCACGTGACCTTGCTGCCCTGTTTTGACACCAATGTGGCCCATCTTCACAATTGACTCAACAAAATCAGCCTCAAAAGATGGACCAAATATTGGGTTTAGAATCCCTAAGTATGAGTCAATTATGGCATTGGTAATTATGTCATCATTGAGCCTAGAATCAGATTCCAGAACAGCGAAGCCATCCTTAATGTTTTGCAAAATCTGCTTGTCAAATACCCTCTCACTTCCACGATCAATTGGCAATCGTACATTAACGTCGCCGTTCTGAGGGCAAGTTGCTTTTAGCTCTACAAGGAAGCTAGGGTTGATTCCGGGATCGGATCCGCCACCAGGGAAAAAATTGTAAAGCCGTTTCGTCACGAAGAAACATGCGCTGGTTCCAATAGTATGCGCAGCTGAAAAGTAATAATAATAATAATAATAATAATTTTTTAAGGAAAGTTCCACCCAAATCCCTTTTTTATGTTATGAGATTCCTTTGACTTAAAATTTTATTTAAAAAGTAAATTGATATTTCATGTCGAATAATATTGTATTTATTCAGTTGAGATAATTCAATTAAATCAATCAAATAATAACACATTATTTATTATACCGATTAAAATATAAATTTAAATTAAATATTTCAACTAAATTTTAAAAAAATAGTATTTATGTTTAATCCATCTACCTTAAGATTGAGTTGAGTAAATCTAATGAATAAAAATTAAGTTACTTTTTAAAAGAAAAAAATAAATTAAGAAATCTTCCCTTTATGTTTAATTATATTAAATTCATGTAGTCTTACAACAATTAATGCAATATATGAGGATTATTAGTATGATATGATTATGTTTGTCATCGAAGAGCTTTTTTTTTTTTATTACATGAGACTATTGTTCAGATTACAACTCATATCACATGAGATTATAACTGATATTTACAAATCAGACTATTACTGGGACCAACTTACATCAATACTAATGGAGTTCTGCCCAGATTTTAACCCTCACAAATATTCGAGGGATGTCTACTCCTCATTCATGGATAAGGGAGAAGATTACATTTACTCAATTAATTGAAGAAAGAAATATTCCCACAATTCTTTTGTAGGGATTCGAACTGCTGCCCTCCAAGTTGGAAGGCAGCAGCCCTGGCCACTCGGATTGTGCCGAGTGGTTGTCATCGAAGAGCTTTAAGGGTCGAGTCAAGTGGTTTTAAAACAAGTGTGAATGTTGAAAAAAAATATGGTTTTAAAAAGGTGATTTTGACTTTGTCCATCCATCAATGTTACCCCCAAAAAAAAAATATATATCTTCGAAGCTTAAGGAAAATCATGAGACCCAACATTCCCGTATTTTGAGAATACCAATGGTGACTTCCTATCCATAGGCCGAATGATATTAATTTAGTAAAATCCATTGCTTACAACCAGTACGTCACAAGTCATCCAAATGAAGGCTTCTCATTGATAAATTCCTTTGCAATATTCTTCATTCATCTAATATTAATTGTTTTCATAAATAATTGATATTCTTTCCTACAGAAAATCTCTTTCATTTGTTTCCATTAATAACTTTTCTATCACAAGGTGTACTCATAAATGGGACGGGATGGACTCGGCACATGGGGTGGGATGATTTAAGGAAACTCGGCACATGGGGTGGGATGATTTAAGGAAACTATATGGGGTGCCAGTGACTAGGGTTGTCAAAATAACCCGGATCCGGACGAACCCAGATAATGAACTCGGCCCGGAATGTAAAAAAACCCTGGTTCGGAATAACTTTTAACAACCCGGATATATCCGAGTTCGGGTCCGGGTTTAGGTTAACCCGGATTTTTGAAACTCGGACCCGGATATTTTTAATTTTAATATTATTTTTTAATTAATTTTATTGATTAATTTTTAATTTTTATTTTAAATGTATTAATTTTTTATTTTTAAAATTTTAAAAATTAATATTGATTTATTAATCCAGGTTCAATACCTGAAATCCGGAAACCCAAATTTTTCCGGGTTGAACCCGGACCCGGACCCGAGTGAAAAAATCCAAATTAAAACACGGGTTCAGGAAAAAAAAATAATATCCGGGTCCAAATCCAAAAAAATTAAACCCAAACCCGGACCCAAATTTTGCCATCCCAGTGACACCACTCACAACTGAAATCACTTTTTTTAGGGGGGGAAAAATAAAAGGAAATCCCTTTTCGAAACTAAAGTGATATTTGAACCTCAAATAATCTCACAAGCCCCTACCTATTTTCAAAATTACTCTTGTTAAATATAAATAGAAGTAAAAAATAAAAATAAAACCTCAGCTGAAGCTTCAGCATCACACGACCTGAACCGTTGTTCTCGGAGGAGCAATGTGGTGCTGAAGTTGGACGGCCAAAGCGTATGATTGGTTGTCTTAGTCTTCTATTATACAGATGTGAAGGTGTTTTGGATTCTTAGAGCAGCGGATTTCTTTGATTCAAAGAGTTATTTTTAGGTCCCAGTGCTCGATGATGGTGAATTAGGTTAGCCACTGATTTTTCCAATCTCAGGATGATCTTGGGTAGGGTGGTCCTCTTTTCCTATGCTTGTTTATTACTACTGTTAAGTTTCTTTCTCGGGGTTTAGATCGTTTGTATTCTTAGTATTCTTCTACACTGTTGCACGACACGGCGCAGCCTAATCTTGTCTCCCATTAGGGTTTTGTTGATAACATTATTATTTTTTCTAATGTAGAGCCTTTTGCGGCTTATAGACTTCCTTCATCACTATGAGGCTGAGGCAGTTCTAGGCTAGTTGATTAGTCAGGCTAAGAGTAGTTTTTATATTAAATGTTTAGCTTCGACTTCTCGCTATGCCATTGTCCACTCTATTACACAATTTTTTTGCCATGCCAATCACTTATTTTAGATGCTTGGTTTATAGGGGATTCCTTAAGAATACTTACTTTGATGATATGATTCAGAAAGTCGGTGACAAGATCTCTAATTGGGCTAATCAATTGCTTTCCTTTGGTGGAAATTGATGCTTCTTCACCATGTGTTGTCCTCTATGCCTTTGTATTCGTTTCATGCCCTTTGGTCAGCTTGGCTATTATTTAGCATTTGGAAAGACTTGTCACTCGTTTCTTATGGGGTGATACAAATATTAAGAGCTATTCATTAATGTAGATGGTTCAATTTGTTATCTAGTTGAAAAGGGTAGTTTGGGCTTTTGATCATTAGCTAATTTGTCCAAGGCTCTCGAGTTGAAGCTTTGGTGGCATTTTCATGACCAGCGTTCTCTATGGACTTCTTTTATGAAGTTTAAGTATTGTAGGATTAAACGCCTAGATATGGTCAATTTTGTTAACATGTTCCTCTTTGGAGACGTCTTTGTTCTATTCACTGCATCGCTGAGCCCCATGTGTTGGATAATTAATTGTTGGGCCTGTAGTTTTTGATATAATTGTTGGCTCGATTCTTGTCTTTTATTCTTATTTAATTCTAGTGTGGCATCCATGGTACTGGATTTTTTTTTTTAAGGGATGCTATCTGGAAAGGGGAATCTGGCCAAGGGTGGTGATTTTCAATTCAGGACTATCTTAAGGCTAATTCATGACTCTAAGCCTAGAGAAATGGTTTTTCATATATCTACCAGCGATATATTCCATCATGGGTTTTCTTTTTTCTTTGGAGGCTATTACATGGTTTTTTTGGTCACTGACAATGCTTTATACTCAAGGATTTTTACATGGTTTCTTGGTGTTTCTGTAACCAAACTATTGAGACCTCTGGCCATATGTTTCTCGATTGCTTGTAGGTCAAAGTGATCTGACTCGATTTCCATCATATTCTTGGTTTGAGGTCAGTTGCTTTTCTAACCCCTCATGCCTTATTTGCTCATTGGCGACAGCGTACCTCTTTATAGGGACATATTTGGCTTTTCTTACATGCTTCTTTTTGTAGAATATTTGTAAACCTTGAAATGCTCTTAGGTTTGACTTGGCATTGTTTTCTGTAGAAGTTGTTCACAGGGTGGTTTCAAACTTTAAGCTTACTAATTTTGTATTTGGTTTTAAAGAATCCTAACTGCAGGGGTCTTTGGCTCACTATTTGTGGATGGTTTGAGAGTAATTAAGCCAATTTGAAGGCCAATTAAGTTTTTCGTCTAGTTGCTGAGTGTTGTCTGTAGTAGTGAAGCTTTCGGTGGATGGTTGCTCTCAGGATAATCTTAGGTTGTTCGCTACTGGAGGTATCTTTCATGATCATTGGGGTATGGTTTTAGCATCTTTTAGCTATTTTCTTAGGAACCGGTCGATTCTTTATGCTAAGCTAATGGCTATATGTGAGAGTTTGGAGTTTGCTACTCAGCATGGTTACTATGTGCTTAAGGTAAAGTTTGATTCGACTATTGTAGATTCTTAGATTACTTCTCATGGCTTTGTACAGTGAGATTATGTTTTTGTTCTTAGTTGAGTCTAAGCCATACTTTTTCTCCTTTTGTGTGGTCAGGTGCTTTTTGTGATACTACTTCTACAACTTATTTCATGGCTAATTAGGCTTATTCACATCAGATTCGTCAGCATTTAATGGGTCATCAGGGTTTGCCTAGTAATTTATCTAGTATCATTCATCTGGACGCACAGGAAGACCCTCATGTTAAGCGATAGTTTTTCGTTTCATTCATTATTTGCTATTTTGGTTTTTTTTTTCACTGCATTCACTGTTTGCTACCTTTTTTTTTTTTTTTCATTTCATTCACTCTTTGCTAGTTTGCTTTTGATTCTTGCTCTTGGGTTTTTTATACTCTTTTGTATTTCACTTAGACTTTAAGGTTTTAGTTTATGCTCTCTCTATTTGTATTTTTCAATTAATAATCTTTATTACAGGTAAGGTTCCCATGGTGGTCTTCTAAAAAGAAAGAAGAAACGACCTTTTAAAATCGATCAATAGCTACCAGTCATCAAAAGCAATAGCAACCAGTCATCAAAACCGCTCTCTTCTCAAACCTTCATACATCTTTGTAGTTAATCCTGCATCCATCTTTCGTCACAATGCCAGCAATCGCCCTTCAAAATCCTTTATTGATATTGTTTCTATCTGTTCAGCTTCTCTCATCCTTGTTAAGTCAATTCTGCTCTACTGGGGAGAATTTGTGTGGAAAAGTCACATGTTTTTCTATCCTATTTTTAAGGAAAAAAGATAGGGATAGAAATAAAAAAGATAGGGATAGAATTTCAGTTTTGATGAGTTTGTTTCCTAGTTTCTTGGTCAGCAGTTAGTTGTTTACTTTCCTACTCTTGCACGTTATGTAGTTAAGAATCTATATATGTATTATGTAACCCTATTGTAAATGATAAGAAAATGAGATACATATTTCTTCAATAATTTTCTCATGGTATCAGAGCTTCTCTTTGATTCTTGGGTTTAGTTTTCAATTCTATTTGAATACCAATGTCAAAGTATAGCGACCAAGAAACCTCTGAGTTATCTCCAGAGCAGCTGCAACGGCATCTACAACCATCAAGTTATGTTTCTAATGACAGTCCGTCACTTCAGATCACAACCCATAAATTGAATGGTCAAAATTTTCTTCAGTGGTCCCAATCTGTGAAGATGTTTATCAGGGGTAAAGGCAAGATTGGTTACCTTACTGGTTCAATTAAAGAACCAACTGAAGAAGACCCAAAGTTTCAAACTTGGGATGCTGACAACTCAATGATCATGTCGTGGTTAGTGAATTCAATGGAACAAGAAATAGGTCAAACTTACCTGTTTCTGCCAACAGCAAAAGATTTGTGGGATGCTGTCACCGAGACCTATTCTGATTTGGGAAATTCTGCTCAGATTTATGATCTAAAAACCAGAATTCGAGAAACCAAACAAGGTAGTCAAGGAGTGACTAAATACTACAATATTTTGAAGGGCTTATGGCAAGAGTTAGATCAGTACTATGATGGCGAGTGGGAATGTGCTGCTGATAGTGCTAAATACAAGAAGATGTTAGAAAAAGAGCGTGTATTTGAATTCTTAGCAGGGTTGAGTTCAGACCTTGATGAAGTCCGTGGGCGAGTACTTGGCAAGGAACCTCTTCCTTCTACCAGGGAAGTGTTTTCTTATGTAAGAAGAGAGGAAAGTAGAAAGAATGTGATGATGGGAGGTTCTTCAGCAGAGAACTCAGCCTTGATCTCTGTTACACCAGAAGCTCCACTGGTTGGTGGAACGAAAAACCTGAAGAAGAGTGATGAGAAGGACAGAGTTTGGTGTGATTATTGCCACAAGCCAAGACATACCAGAGATGCATGTTGGAAGCTTCATGGAAAACCTCCAAATCTGAAAAATAATAAATTCTCTGGTAAACATAGTCGTGGTTTCCAAGTTGTTGGGGAGAATCAGCCGACAACTAACACTGGAGAAACCGAATCTCAACTCTTCACTAAAGAGCAGTTAGAGCAACTGTACAGGTTTCTAAGTCAGTCACAATCTCTCCCAAATCCTTCATCCTTTAGTTCTTTAGCCCAGAAAGGTAATAATTTCACTGCTTTAGGAGTTGTTTATGAGAATCAAGATCCATGGATCATCGATTCAGGAGCAACCGATCATATGACCAGCCATTCTAAATTATTTTCTTCATATATTCCATGTTCTGGTAGTCAAAAAATTAAAATTGCTGATGGTTCACTATCTTCTGTAGCAGGAAAAGGATCTATTCCTATCTCCACAAATTTGGTGTTAACATCTGTTCTTCATGTTCCTAATTTGTCTTGTAATCTTTTATCTGTCAGCAAAATTACCAAGGACCTTCATTGCATTGCTAAATTCTATCCTTCCTATTGTGAATTTCAGGACCTGTGTTCGGGGAAGAAGATTGGCAGTGCTAGAGAGGTAGATGGTTTGTACTACTTCGAGGAGGATGTTAATTTGTGTGGAGAAGCTCAGGCAGCAAATAATGAACTAACTGTCTCTATGGAAGATGAAATAATGTTGTGGCATCTCCGATTAGGTCATCCTAGTTTTTCTTATTTACAACATTTGTTTCCTTTACTGTTCAAGAATAAAAATTCTTCTTTGTTTCAGTGTGAAATTTGTGTATTGTCCAAACATCACCGTGCATCTTTTCCTTCACAGCCCTATAAAAAATCTGCACCTTTTTCTCTTATACACAGTGATATTTGGGGACCCTCTCGTGTTACAAACATTTCGGGGGCTAAATGGTTCATAACTTTTATTGATGACCACACTCGTGTTTGTTGGGTGTACTTGCTTAAAGAAAAATCAGAAACTGCAACAGTTTTTAAAACCTTTCATACCATGATTCAAACACAATTTCAAGCAAAAATCCAAGTCTTTAGAACTGATAATGGGAGAGAATATTTTGCTACTGCCCTTGGTCATTATTTCATGGAAAATGGCATTGTGCACCAATCCTCTTGTGTAGATACTCCTTAGCAAAATGGTGTTGCTGAACGGAAAAATCGACACCTATTAGAAGTTGCACGCTCTCTTATGTTCACAAATAGAGTGCCAAAACAGTTTTGGGGTGAAGCCATTCTCACAGCATCATACTTGATAAATCGTATGCCTACCCGAATCTTTAATTTTCAGTCTCCATTAAATGTTTTCACAAAATTTTATCCCTGTGCTAAGGTTTTCACATCTTTACCACCAAAGATTTTTGGGTGCATTGCTTTTGTTTACGTTCATAAACAAAACAGGAGCAAACTTGATCCTAGGGCTTTAAAATGTGTATTTCTTGGCTATTCTCCTACTCAAAAAGGCTACAAATGTTATGATCCATTGTCTAAAAAATTCTTCATCACAATGGATGTTACATTTTTTGAAAATAGGTCTTTCTTTCCCAAAACATCTCTTCAGGGGGAGGGTAATACTCAGGAAGATCATTTTTGGGAATTATCTCTTCCAATGCCTATTATGTCTTGTGTACCTCCTGTTCCTCCTACAATGCCATCAATTGTGAATAATGAAAAATCATTAGAGAGAGTTCCAGAACCAGAGCTTCAAGTCTACACACGACGGAATTCGAAAAGGTCAAATCATCATTCCTCTCCTCACTGCCAAGACTTGAATCCAAACACAGGCAACTTGGAACTTGCAGGTAACATTCATTCCAATCCTATTTCAGAATCTGTTTTTGAAACTACAAATGATCTAGATGTTCCAATTGCACAACGGAAAGGAACTAGGTCTTGTACTC